>CM057072.1:38332904-39582904 GCA_029379335.1 Thymus mandschuricus
AACTCTATAATGGCGAAGAACACAAAACAATCTTTCTAACTTCGAACAAGTCGGAGAAGAAGTTGTTTGAATCAACGACAAGCAGCAGTGAACGCTTCGTCGTTGTGGCTTTTATCGGAGTCGGAAATCTCTCTTCGTCAAGTGTTTGGGAAACTATTGGGATTTCAAACACTTGAAAGGATATGAATTTTGAGAGAGATTTCGGCAAAGTATATGCGTTGATAGCTTGAGTTTCCCGTTCTTGAATCCGATAATGGCTTGAAGTATATATAGGCATTTTTTAAAAACTAGCCGTTGGAGTCAGAATGATGTGGCACTAGCCGTTGGAGGATGACTCACTTCTAGCCGTTGGGAAGATTCGTCCTTGCTGGCACACCACGTGGCACGGATCAGGTCGTGTTGCTCCATGAAGGCAGAGCAACGACCTTGATATGATAATCCAGCTCTTGAAATCTTCTAAGTCAAAGCAGGCTGGAAGCTTGATAAGGAAGGTCGATAGACAGGAAGATATACCAGCTCGATCCGAATGAGGCAAGTCGATAAACAACCTTTCTCTTACAGAGTGGATCGAACTTGTATTTAAACTATAGAGAGCATCGACCTGCACTAACAGGTAGCAGGTCGATCTATCGGCCTTGACCCTAAACAAGTAAATATGCCTAAGTGTGGTTTCGATAAACATCATCAAAATCAAACTGCAAGGGGTTCCCAACAATTTCCCCCTTTTTGATGATGTCGAAACCATACACTTTACAAATGATTCCTAAGATATAAAACGATGAAAGATCGATTAACCATGAAGGTTGATAAGGAATTATAAGAAAGGCAGATAATGACATAATTAAAATAAAGCAGTAAGGCAGTTTGCCTGGACAAAGAGATATTGTCGTCAGGTCGAATAGATGATTTTTGCTTCATTCAGCTCGATAGCGAAATTACATAGTGAATTTACAATGCAGGCTATGAACTTAAATGAATTTCAAAAATATTACAAAATCATCTAAACTGCTACTTCTTTTGCTGGGCACGGGCTGCCACACGCTCTTCCTGGATCTGCTCCCTGGACTTAGCCTTCGTGCTAGCATAAATTCCATCCCTGATACGGCAGTAGGCGGGATCGGAATTTGAGACATTTACATTCATGCCGATGGCGGTCAGTGCAATGTACCGGTCGATTCGGGAATAATCCAAGAAGCCCGAATCACCGATCGTCAAGGGCATGAAATATTGCTTGCAAGGAGCCCGTACAATCGCACCGGCCTCTGCAGCCTTCTTTCGCAGTTCACCAACAAAATCTTGGTGAGGAAATTTGAGCATATAGGCTGCATAGGCCGCATCAGCATCTTCAGGGAGAGAGGGGTCATTGATCCAGTAGAACAGGAGGATGAAACAGCTGTTGAGCTCCCTCAACAGGGCGTTCTGGCTCTCATCTAGCCACTCTACGGCCTGTTGCTGGACTCCAGCTTCCAAAATCAACTCGGAGGCCGACTGGCTGATCCAGTCCACCTCGGCCTTCTTTCTTGCTTCGGCAGCCTGTCGCTCCGCAATAAAGCGCCGTTGCTCGTTTGGATTCACGGCCTGCTCTGGAGTCGCTCTGGCCAGATGCATGGCGGTGATCAGTTCGGCCTCTTTAGCCAAACGAGCTTGGGCATCGGCGGCCTCGGAATCGGGCTGCGAGGCGGCGACCTTGGAAGCGGACTTCCTTGGCTGCGGAGGCGGAGGAGGAGGGGGAGGAACCAAAGAAGATGGAGGGGTTTTGGATTTGGAGGTCCTCTTCTTCTTGGCGGCAGCGGCGGCCCTTGCTTCTTCCCCCTTTTCGACATCATCAGAAAGGCCGCTGATGAGTGAATGAAGAGAAGCGTCCTCCTCCAGCAGCTTGGCGACGACATCCCTCAATTGTTGGTGCCCGGTGAGCAGGCTGGTGAGGGTGTCAAGTATGCCGTTGATTTGGGTGTTGGAGGCCGATGCCGAATTGGCAATTGAAGAAGTCAGGTCGGTCACACGGTGATCGACCTTGGCCACGTCCTCCAACACTTCCCCGATCAGGTCGCGGGACGCCATGTTGAGAGCCTCGAGCTGGGCCGGCAGAAGTTTGTCTGTATATTCCTTCAAGTATTCCACTGCAAACTTCGTGACCCACTCTCTGGCAGCGTCATCGGCCTGGGTCTTGGCCTCCTTCAAAATATCGACCCGGGCCTCTGCTATGGCCTGCTTGATCTGCTCCGGTATACTGAGAGTGAGAGACTCGAGCTTCGCAGATAGAGAATTGAACTCGGTCTCCACATCGAACTTTGATGCGTCGGGAGCAGAATCAGCAGCAGTCAGAGCTTGATCACCACCTTCATTCCTTGGTGGCGATTGCTCTGGAGTTTGAATGGCATCAAACTCATCTCCAATAATGGTGGCGGAGTTGTAGAGGGCGCGAGAGTTGGTGTAGAGGGGGCGAAGGTCGATACCCAAAATCTTGGCTTCGACCTTCATGCGCCGCAGCACGAGAGATTGGAAATTGGCAGCCGCATCCTCCACACTGAAAAAGTTGAACTCGGCCTCCAACTCCAGCTCCTCGACCTTCAGGTCGTTGAGGGAAACGACCTGCAGCAAGGCTTCAAAAACGTAATAGTAACTCGACTTACAAACCAGATAAAACTGGAGGCGAGCTGCTAGGTCGAGGGACTTGGGGAGTTGCTCAATCCCCGGCATCAGGTCGATCACCTTCAGCCTGGCTTCGGCCTTCAAGGAAGCCACCTGGGAGTGAGCAGCAGACACGGGCTGCTCGGAAAATGGCTGGAGGGGCAGGACGACGTCTTCCTCCAGGGCGACATGCCGGAAGGGGGAAGGATGGGGATCGTCCTCGGTGAGATCCTCGATCTCCACCGAGCCAACACGGCGACGGCCTGCAGGGGAGCCAGCCGGAGAGAGAGTGACAACGTCCTGCGGGGGGGAAGATGCAGGTCGTTGCTGCGAGGCGGACGGCTCGTTGGCGGTACGGACTGGAGAAGGAGTCCGTTCCGGCGAAGGCGAGGGCGATGGAGAGGGAGTAGTCGGCCTGCGAGGTGCAGACTCGACATCCATGGGCAGAACCCGGTGCATCGGCCTGACCGGATGAGAAGAGGTCGATGGCGCCCGTCGAGGGGAAGACTTCTTCGCAGGGGGAGTCTTCTTGGCAGGGCGAGAAGGCAACGGCTCGTCAACGGCCTTTCGTTTCTTTTGCACAGGGCGAGGCGGCACCCTCCACCCAACCTTGGATTCACCGGTCTTGGCTAGGTGTGCCCTTAAGTGGTCTGGCGACCCGTAGTAAATCTGTGGCGCGACCCCCAAAGCCATCTCCATTTGATGGAGATCTTTTGGAATGAAGATGTGGGGGAAGGCCGGCTCGTCAGTCCACCTTCGATTTTTGAAGAAGGAGACGATGATGCAGGTCGCCTTCGTCCCAAGACGAAGCGGCCTCTTCTCGTTGTGGAGACGCACTCCCACCACGGCATCTCCCTCCATCGAGCACTCTATCTGCCTGGCCTCATCCCATAGCAGGGAGACCAGCAGTTTGGCCCAACTAATGGGAAGGTTGAGGATCACGGCCGTCATTATCTGGAACTTCAGCGGCGTGACTTGGTCGTGATTCCCAATGTGCCCTAGAAAGCACCTCTGCACAAAATCCATCAGCAGACGGTACTTGGGGCGGAGCTCGTTCATCTTGAACGTGCTTGCCAGGAACGGCCTTGGCTCCATAAGAACCTGGTCAGAAACCTCCTGCAACTGCTCGCGCGAGATCTCTGAAAGTTGCAGCGTCCCACCCTCCCCAATGCTGAAAGCGGCCTTCACAGCGTCGAGGACGTTGATGTGGTGGACGGATTTCTGGGTTTCGAGAGAAACGGTATGGGAGGAGACGGAGTCGCCCTTGTTCTAGTTATAGAAAAAGGCACTCACGATCTTGGTGAGAAGCTTTGGCGGATGGGCGGAGATAATCCGGTGGAACGGAAGGCAGGTCTCCACCAGTGCGAACATCGATTCCACATCGCGAAACCCGAAGGTTTCACGAACCATGTAGGGCTCGTATTTGATACAAGAACTCAAATACGTCGCGATCTCATCCCACTCCATTTCCTTAGGGCCAGAAGATGATTTTCCTGCCATTTTAGAGTAGATGAGTAAGATTGTTTGACGGAAAATGGAAGAAAAATGGCTGGAAGAACACAACTGCGGCTGGTGGTTTTTAGCAGAGAGTGAGAAATTAGGGTTGCAGATGACGAAGAAAGTAACATTTCAAATGAAATCAACATGATATATATAGACATATTGAATGGTTGAGATCGTTTGAATTTGAAAAGGTTAAAGTTTTCCCCTTAAATCTCGTCCGCACGATGAAAGCGCGTGGAATGTGAAACGGTTCACATCCGCGCGTGAGATAAAGAAAACGTGCGTAAATATGCACTTTTTCAGAGGGGATGGCAGGGAATTAAATGCTACATTGGTCAATGTGTCAATATTTGACACTTGACTAGATGTGTTGTAAAAATAGCAATGATTACTCCCTTTTTCCTTAATATCTGCAACACAACAGAGCCTTAAATAATGTAACACATTGAGAAATAAATATCAATAATAAATCGAGAATTCAATGCGTATTAAAGAAGCTAAATGAAAGACAAAAGGGTGATACTGCCCTTTTGATTTCTCCCTTCATTAATGCGGGTTGCATTCAGGTTGATATCGGCTTGATGAAATGATAACGGCCTGAGAAAATGAGAACGGCCTGAGAAAATGAGAACGGCCTGAACTTTGTGATATCGACCTGGTGGTAGATATCGACCTTTGTTCCCCCTCAAATGATGGATCACTTGATTAAGTGTTCCCCCTCAATTTGAGGAATACAGGTCGATCTGTTGATTAGTCGACGGCCTGTTGATAGGGAACGATCTGTCGATTGACCATCGGCCTGATGTCTAGAAACGGCCTGTTGATTCATGAACGGCCTGTTTAGAGAAACGGCCTGTTGAGAGAAATGGCATGTTGGCTCACGAACGGCCTGTTGACTCAACATTTAATAACCCTAGCTTTCCACACAGCATTTTGAATCTTTCTTCAGCTAGTGGTTTGGTTAGGATATCAGCCCGTTGAATATCAGTGTGTATCTTCTCAATAACCACGTTCTTCTTTTCCACGTGATCGCGAATAAAGTGATGTCGAATATCCACGTGTTTGCATCTTGTATGAAGAACTGGATTTTGAGTAATGGCGATAGCACTCGAGTTGTCGCAGAATATTGGCACTTCACTGACTTCAACTTCATAATCTTTGAGTTGTTGTTTGAGCCACAAGATTTGTGCACAACAAATCCCTGCGGCCACATACTCGGCCTCTGTGGTGGAGGTGGCTACTGAAGTTTGTTTCTTTGAAAACCATGATATCAGCTTGTTTCCAAGAAATTGGCAAGTACCCGAGGTAGATTTCCTATCGAGCTTGCACCCTGCATGATCAGAATCTGAATAACCTGTAAGCTGCAAATCATCATCACAAGGATACCAAAGACCTAAATTTACGGTTCCTTTGATGTATCGAAGAATTTTCTTTGCTGCTTCCAAGTGAGATTCCTTTAGATTAGCTTGATATCGAGCACACACTCCAACTGCAAAAGTGATATCAGGTCGACTTGCAGTTAGATAAAGTAATGATCCAATAATACCCCTGTACTGTGTTATGTTGGCAGGTTTTCCTTCGGGATCCAGGTCGATCTTCCCACCAGAGAGCATCGGTATTTTGACGGGCTTGCTGTCTTTGACACCAAACTTGTCGACCAGCTCGTGTGCATATTTTGTTTGGCTAATGAAGATTCCTTCATCGGACTGCTTAACCTGCAACCCTAGAAAGAAATTCATTTCCCCATCATAGACATTTTATATTTTTCTGTCATGAGGTTACCAAATTTTTCGCATAATATGGGAGATTTAGATCCAAAAATAATGTCATCAACATAAATTTGTACTAAAAGGATATGTTCATTCACTTTGATAGTGAATAGCGTTTTGTTGACTGATCCACGCTTGAATCCAGATTCGATGAGAAAGGATGATAGTGTCTCATACCAAGCTTGAGGAGCTTGCTTAAGTCCGTAGACGGCCTTGTGTAGTTTGTAGACTTTGCTTATATCACCCTCCTCGGATCCTGGAGGCTGTTCCACATAGACTTCTTCTTCGAGAACGCCATTGAGGAACGCGCTCTTTACATCCATCTGGTAGACTTTGAATCGTTGATGAGCGGCATAAGCTAGAAACAGCCTTATAGCTTCTAATCTTGCGACGGGGGCAAACGTCTCATCATAATCGATTCCTTCTTGTTGACAGTAACCCTTTGCTACCAATCGGGCTTTATTTCTGACAACTTCTCCAGATTCGTCTCTCTTGTTTTTGTACACCCATTTAACTCCAATGACGCCCTGATGATAAGGACGATCAACTAGAGACCATACTTCGTTTCTCTTGAATTCATTGAGTTCTTCTTGCATGGCTTGAATCCAGTCAGCATCACGAAGAGCTTCAATGCCATCTTTGGGTTCTATTCGAGAGAGATAGCAGCTTAGTAGCACACTTTCACCAATCGTTCTTCTTGTCCGCACTCTTTGGTTTGGGTTCCCAATAATTTGCTCTTTTGGATGAGCATCGATCCATCGTCTGCGTCGTGATCTTTCTTCGTTTGAAATAATTGGATCGGGCTCATTAATAGGTTCGTCAAACTCTGGGTGAGTTGAAGGTTGATCAGTGAGCACGTGTTGTTGCTCGGGCTGTTGATCAAGTTGTTGATAGGTCTGTGTATTGAGCTGCTTCATTGCTTCATCGAGCTGCTCAATTTGGGATGTAAGGTCGTGAACAGCATCAGTCTGGGGAACTGAGAATGGGGGATCAGCCTGGTTAAGTCCGGCTGATGTATTACAGCCTGATGTTGGAACATTACTTGCATCATTTCCCCCTTGCTGTGTGACCTTAGGATCAGATTGATCCTCTTCCTCTGGATCAGTTGGAGTCCATACTAGCAGATCGTCAATGGGGGAGTTAGACGACCTGTTAGAGACGGAATGATCTAGACCTGTACTTAATTCTCTGTACAGACAAGTAGATTCATCAAACACAACATGAGGTGTTACCTCCACAACTAGGGTTTTCTTATTAAAAACTCTATAAGCTTTGCTAACCTCCGAGTATCCTAAAAATACTCCTGGATCGGCCTTGCTATCAAAAGTCTTTAATTGAGATTTCCCATTGTTATGGATGTAACACAAGCATCCAAAATATTTAAAATACTCTGGGAAGCTTGTTGTTCCACAGCTCGTAAGGAGTCTTTCCATGTCGGGTGGTGATGATCGACCTGTTTTGGGTATAGCAGGCTGTGTTAACGGCCTCCGCCCAAAACTTCTTTGGAAGGTTGGTTTCGTCCAACATGGTACGAGTTGCTTCCTTCAGCGACCTGTTGCGGCGTTCCACTACGCCATTTTGTTGAGGTGTACGAGTTGCTGAGGTTTGATGATTAATTCCACTCTTTGTGCAATATTCTTCGATCATTGCATTGATAAATTCGGTGCCTCGATCGGATCGAATGGAGATGATGGATTTCTCCTTTTGATTGCACAATTTGCTCAGCAACGCGGGTAACTTCTCCAAAGTCTCCTTCTTTTTGTACATGAAAATAACCCACATAAATCTAGAATAATCATCTATAATAACGAGAGTGTATTTTCTACCGTTTATACTCAAGGGAGTGACTGGACCAAAGAGGTCGAGATGGAGAAGCTCAAGAATTCGATTTGAAGCTTGTGCCGTCACACTTGGAAAGGATGATCTTGTTTGCTTTCCAGCTTGACAGGCTTTGCAAATGTGATCACGATCGAAGACTTGATCTGGCAGGTCGTTCACCAGTTTGTTGCGTGCGAGCTTGTTGATGGCCTTGAAGTTCAAATGACTCAGCCTCTTGTGCCATAACCAGCTTGTCTCGGAAATAGCCTTTGTGATCAGGCAGGTCTCTATCCCATCAGTCCATTGGACTATGTAGAGTCTATCCTACAAGATTCCGGTAAGAAGTGTTTCTCCTTCCTCATTTCTCACGAGACATTTGTTAGTAGTGAATTCTACTCGTTTACCATTCGAGCAGAATTGCGACACAGAGAATAAATTATGATTAAGACCTTCAACATACGAGACGTTAGAAATAGTTGTTTTTCCAACTTTTAGATCGCCCTGGCCTCTTGTGTGACCCTTCGAACTTCCTCCAAAGGTTACAAGTGGCCCGTCTCGTTCTTGATAATTTGATAGTAGTGTTTTGTCACACGTCATGTGCTTTGAGCATCCACTATTGATAGGGTGCATTTTTACCCTATTATATAAGTGTTATATTATCGTTTTCTTGTCTTATGTTGATAGTTTTAGCTCATGTTTTGTATTTTTTACATTATTTCGAGCTAGATTACGCTTTTGGGTTGTTTTGAGTGTTTTTAGGGCTTTTATGTCGAGAAAACCCAATATAAGACAAGAGACGATGAAACCAAGGAAGAGATGAAGTATTGATCCCAAGTTCTGACTTCTCACGATTTTTTGGAAGTGTTATTTTGGAAATATGAATGCATATCATTGAAGAGGGGTTCAATAGGAGCATGTAGGCGAAAACGGAGGTCAATTCGGAGTTCGGATGAGGAAGATATGGCCGAAACAAGAAAGTTGCGCGGAACCCTCTCGACCCTCTCGACCACCCTCTCGATCGAGAGAGGTGTCGAGAGGTGGCTTCTGTTTTCCAGCCGGGGTTTTTCCTAAAAGGCAATTTTTGACTTTTTCTTGGTTTCCTTGTACAATTAGGTATTGGATGTAAACTTCTACCCTATAAATACCTCTAAACTTATCATTGTAAGGCCAACAACATAGAACCAACAACAATCTCTCTACTCTCCACCATACTTTTAGATTAGTTTTTCTTAGATCTAGATTTATTTTATGTATGAAGACCATTGAAGATAGAAGATTTATTCAAGATTCAAGAGTTTTTCTATCCCTTTCTTTTTACTTTATGCTTTTAATTATGTTTATTCTTCCTTCTACCTTTCTTTTAATTATGTCTAGCTAAATCCTTTAGTTGATTTTAGGGATTGAATGCCTAATTGAATTTATGTAAGTGTTTTTGTTTACAATTAGCCTTCCAATCTAGATGCATGTTTTCATGGTGCTTATTCTCATGCATGATTAATTGATCACTAATTGTGTATGCATAGTTATGTTTATATGCCTTGATAGGATATTGCATAATAGATCTCATGAATACATGGTATGATGATTTGAATTATCTTAATTGAATTTGAATTATCATATGTTGCATATAATTGATTTTGGGTGTCATAATTGAACCTAGTTGATTATATCATTGATACTCGTTCTATTTTGCACTTAACTTGATATCTATGCGTCCGAAAGGATATTAGGATCATATTAGGTGACGACTTGCATTGCTTTCATCGGGGTGTAGGTTATTTTACATGTATCACATCTAGATTGGATTAAATTGGTTAGTTGTACTCATTAATTGCTTGCATATATTTGATTAGGTAAGCTTCCCTAGAATCAACACTTTTACTTATTTGAGTTTTATCCTTATTTGTTTATTTGCCTTATTTGTTATTTGCTTTATTTATTATTTGCTCTATTATTTGTTTATTTCTTTATTTGTTTAATTGAGTTCTTTTATTTTATTTGCCTAGTTATAAATACCACAATCTTTAAATTCCTAAAAGCCTAGCATCAATTTAATTCTAGAGTAGAGGTACTTTGTGTGATTTCGATATATCAATCCCTGTGGATACGATACTCGTACTTTCGTATACTATACCTATTTTGTGTGGTAGAAAATAGTGCGATCAAATTTTGGCGCCGTTGCCGGGGATTGATTAGATTTCACATAGATATTTTGAAATAGGATTAATAGGTGATTTAGGCGCTTTTATTTTTCTGTTTTTATTTGATTGATCTAACGTTTTCTTGGTCTTATCTTTTGCTTTTAAGGTAATAAAGAAGGATCGAGACGAAGTTGAGATTGATCAATCACCACCATCCACCATGGGAGATCCACAACCAAAGAGGACTCTCTACGATCGGTTCTGTCGAACCTATCCTCAACAACTCCCATTGGAAAAGACTCCTATAGAAAAGATGATGGTGAGCTTTATATCCAAGTTGGAGTCGAAGTTCGAAGCCTTGGAGCACATGGTCATAGGTATGAGCACTCATATCAAGACTTTGGAGGCACAAGTAGAACAATTGGAGAAGGCCCAATTCGTACCCCAATTCTATGCTAGTGAGGTACAAGATGAGGAGTTTGAGGAGTTCGAGGCCCCGAAAATCGAGAAAGTTGAAGATGAAAGTGACTCGAAGTTGGAAGAGACGAGAAGACAAAGTCCGAAATCAGGGTCTCTCGACACCTCTCTCGATCGAGAGGCCTATCGAGAGGTCAACACTGGAGTACAGAAAACCCCTCTCGATACCCCTATCGATCGAGATGGGGATCGAGACCTGTTCGATGAGGAGCTTCAAGATGACCCTCTCGACACCTCTCTCGATCGAGAGGTTGGTCGAGAGGCTGCCCAGAAAAGTCAGAATGTTCCTCTCGACACCCCTGTCGATCGAGAGGGGGGTCGAGAGGTCCCTCTTTCGATCGAAACGTGTGATTTCTTCTCCGATGACTTTTCCCTTCAATATTTGTTCGATTCCACGCCCGATGAAGAGTCCATACACACTAGAGGAGCAATTGAAGATGTTCGTGTTCGAGTTCGAGGGTTCGACTTTCCGACCGACTTCGTGATTGTGGAGATGAAGGAAGACGTCAAGCAACCATTGATTTTGGGACGTCCGTTCTTAGCTACGAGTGGAGCTTACTTCGACATGGAAAGTGGTGATCTTACATTTCGAGTGCATGAACAAGAGCTCAAGATTTCGGTTTTAGGAGCAAAAAGAAGGAAACTCGAAGATGGGGGAGAAAAGATCTTTCATTTTTATCCGCCTTGAATAGAGGTATCGTCGGGCTAAAGACGTAAAACGTAGCACTTGTTGGGAGGTAACCCAACTCTATCTTTAATTTTCAGTTTTTGTTTTATTTATTTTTGTTTTTGTTTTTCTTTGAGTCTTATCTTTTATTAAGCTTTTTATCCAAGAATTTTCGAAGCTTGTGAGTTGTAGGTTTTCTCGACGAGGTTTCGACTAAGAGGAGAAGATCGATAGTAAGCTAGCTTCGGTGAAAGGTACGCTCGTTAACTTATCCACTTCTTCCTTTTGAAACTTATTCCTTCATCATGATTCGAAATAAGTTTGGGGGAGGGGGAAGTGTGGCTTCGTTAACTCGTTTGCATGCGTTCTTGGATAGTAGTTTAATTTTGGATATAATTGTAGTTTGTAGAGTCTTTAGGAGTTAGATGATTGAGTCAAGCATGATTTATGAGTATATGAATCGGCCAATGATAACATGATTTTCTTTGAATAATTGGTTGATATTATGTTTGGAACCTTGGTGGAGATTATGCATGTGTGTGATAAAATTGGATTATGCTTTGATTTTGGGAAACGTTTTGTTATAACCCGTGAGGATTTGAGCCTTTGGTGCATATTTATGCCTATTTTCTTTCATGAGAGTATCATACATGTATTTGTACTTCTAGAACTTGCCTTTGTTCTCCATCAAGACTAAATATGTGTGTAAGAATTTAGAAGTGATTTTAGGCCATCTTTTGTTAGCCGTATCTTTCCTAAACACTATCCTTTACATATATTCCTTTGTTAGCCACTTTTGAGCCTTTATAGCCGTTTGTTTCTTAAACCGGATGAAAGGAGGTAAATGAGGAATTATGGGTATCTTGGGAGTTGTATTGTTAGGGATTATGTTTGAAGAAGTTGTCTTTTTAGTAAGCTCCTTTGAAAGAAAGGAATTGTAGATCCCTATAAGCTCTAGAAAAAAGAAAAGAGAAAGGAAAAAAAAAAGAGAGAGAGAGAGAGAGAGAGTGTGAATAAAGGACTTAGAAAAATAGTTTTGAAAAGAAAAGAAAATATATTGAGTCCTAGTTCAAAAGAAAAGAAAAGAAAGAAAAGAAAAAAAAAAGAAAAAAAAAGGGAAAAAAAGAAAAGAGAGCATAAAGGGATGGATAGAGTTTTTAGTATTTTGGGAGTTGAATAGAAGAAGGTTAAGAAGAGATAAGGTTGATATTTGAGTTTGAGTTGATGAGTAGAAGATGGAGTTATATCCATACTAGTTTGGAGTTGCTAAAAGGTTGGTACTTGGAGACGTCTAAGTCACTTAGCCTATATTTTCCCTACCCTATATATAGCTCCACGAGCTGCTTGGCTCCTTCTTTGAGCCTTCCCAACCTGCAATTAGTTAAACTTAGCAACCCATTTGAGATTGGGTGCTACATCGGTTGCGGGAACGGCCTTTGGGACCCAGGTTAGTTTCGCCGGTCTGCTTCTATTCGAGGCTGAGGACGAGGCAGTGGCGGTCTTGGGCTTGGGAGCCTTGGATTTCTTTGATCGAGAGCGGCGAGGCTGATACTATCTTCATAAAAGCCAGGTTGATACTGCCAGTCTTGAGAGTTTGACTGTTGAGGATAGTGGCAGTGACAACCTTGATGAGCAGGGTAGAAAACTGAGGGTGATACGGCCTTTGATAGTACTGGCCTTGGTATCGCCCTTGATGAACAGCCTGCTTTTGATGAGTGGGGGCAGGTCGACGATGCTGGGCAGGTCGACTCTCTTTCTTTTGAGGAACAGGTTGTTCCTTCTTGTGTTGCTTTAGAAGAATGGCTTGGGGCTGTCGAACTGGGTTCTTCAGCTTGACCATCTTATCTGGCAGAGCTTGATGGGCTTTCCTGATATTCTTTGATTTAGACTGCGCCTTCACAAACTTGATCTCGCAGTCTTTATCCTTGCTTTCCTTGGATTTTCCACTAAATCCAATACCAGAGTGATCACGCGGATTGCGTTGCATGGATTGGACCTCTTCCAATTTCTTTCCGCTTTTCTTCAACTGACTCAAGGTGAGTTGAAGCTTTCCTTCTTTTTCCACGAGGAGTTCGTGTCGAATAACCAAGTCAGCCAACTTTGATGTAAGGCTGTGAATTTCGGCATCTTTGGTTTTGAGGGACTCGTCCTTTTCGAGCTCCCTGGTATCGAACTCCTTTACACGTGAAGTCAATTCTTCAATCTTTGACTTTTGAGCTTCAATCTCCCTTTCCTTTTCCTCATCATAGGGAGAGAATCTTTCTTCTAATGCTAGCTTGTATTTTTCATTCTTGTTCATTAGCTCAGCATTATCTTCAACGACCTCTTTGAGTGTATCTACGAGGTCGGCATAATCATCGAGCTGTTTCTTGATTTCTTCCCAAGACACAGCCTCGGATAGTTCTTCACCTTCTTCTGCACATTCATCATCAGAAAAAGAAAGTGAAATGGGTTGAGGATCTACCTTTGAAGATCCTACGGTTTGTTGGTGTTCTCCAATAAAACATTCTTCATCATCACTTTCATCGAAAGCGATGTAACCCTCGTCATCACTTGACGAGCTGTCTGAGAGGTGAGCTTCCTTTGATTCTTCGGCGATCATGGCAGCTCGTTGATCCTTGAGCTTCTTATCGCGCTTTGCACGGAGCTCGTCTCTCTCAGCCTTTGTCAAATCGGGACAATCGGTCTTGTAGTGACCCGGCCTGCCACAACCAAAACAGCCACCCTCGGGTGTGTTAGAAGAATTGAAGGTTGAGGGTTTACCTTCTCCCTTTTTATCATGGCGGTCGTGGTTGCGGTTTGAGGTCACGGTAGAATTTCTTGTATTTGACAACTTTTCCTAGGAGCTTCTCATTTCTCCTAGCAGCGAGTGCATAATCGAGAGTCATCTTCTCGAACTTTTTGACGATGGATTCGTCAATCGAGCTTGGGGTAGCTACCGAGGCAGACTCGGCCTTGAAGGCTACCTCCTTGTCATTTTTTTCATCGGCCTTCTTGCTGGTGGAAGGTTGTGCTGATCCGTGGATGCGGATTATCTCATATTCATTTCCGACAAGAATGTCGAAAAGATCTTCAGTGGTGAGAAAGTTGAAGTCGGAACGAGCTGGATGCATGGTGGTGTATACGTGCCAGTTTGCGGGTAGGGCACGCATCACTTTAAGATTCTTCTCGCGCCGCGTATATTTGTGAGGGTTGATTGCAGCGATCTCGAGAATTATTTCGGTGAAGCGAATCTTCATTGCTTCTATAGTTTCACCCGAAATCATCTTGAAGTCATCGAACTTGCTGCACGCCATGGACAACTTGTTCTCTTTCATCTCTTCTGAACCCAGGCTGATAGACCGGAGGGTGTCCCACATCTCTTTGGCAGTCTCAAGATTTCGGATCTTGGCAAGATAGACGCCCTTAACAGTGCTAGAGATGAGACCCTTTGCGTAATCATCGAGGCCGGCCTCCTTCCTTTCCTCGGTTGTGTAGTCGCGAGGATTTTTGAGGATCTTTTCGTATGTGGCCTCCCCGGGGGACGTTCCATCAACGATAATCTTCGCTGCATAAATGGGAGAGGGGCCTTTTTCGAAGATCTCCCACATAAGGACGTGATGTGCCTTGAGACACATCTTGATTCTGAAGCTCCAGTCTTCATAGCCTTGAATGGAGAAATCTTCACAGACCCTGAGAAGAGAAGCCTCCATTGCAAATAATATGAAATGAATGAATGAAAAGATTTTTCAAAAAGGATCGGTTCAAAATGACCAAAAGTTTGATAAAGACTTTTAGTATGCAAAGCAGCGGTCAAAAGAACCACTGCTCTGATACCACTTGTTGGTCCCGGAAAAGAGTAATTGGTGTATGGGGGGGGGGGGGGGGGGAATACACCAATGCCAACCGTTTTTGACGTTTTGAAAATCAGGTCGATTGTCAAGGTCGATCCTATCAGAGGCAGATTGATCTATCAAGCTCGTTTGATAACAAGCTTGATTTATCAAACTGTGTTAATGCGGAAGTTGGTGGAGGTTGATTACTCTTTGAAAAATCTATTGTTAAGCCAATGCAGGTTGTTTCATGAAATGCAGGTTGATGCTCGTCAGATTGATAAAGTATTGAAAGAGCGATAAATAGAGAGAGAGAGAGAGAGAGAGAGAGAGAGAGAGAGAGAGAGAGAGAGAGAGAGACACCGCAATTTAGCGTTGTTTGGAGAAACCCTCCTACGTCCACGTCAGGTCGACTCGACCTGAGAATCCCTTTACCTTTGGATCCAACTTCTCTCTTATTTATACTGACTGAGTATCAGTTCTAAATACACTCTAACTTGAATATATCTAGACACGAGTTTTGGGTCGTGACCCTTACAACCTTTCGTACAGAAAATGTACAAACAACCTTTCACGAATTACAGAGCTTGACTAACTCTATAATGGCGAAGAACACAAAACAATCTTTCTAACTTCGAACAAGTCGGAGAAGAAGTTGTTTGAATCAACGACAAGCAGCAGTGAACGCTTCGTCGTTGTGGCTTTTATCGGAGTCGGAAATCTCTCTTCGTCAAGTGTTTGGGAAACTAATGGGATTTCGAACACTTGAAAGGATATGAATTTTGAGAGAGATTTCGGCAAAGTATATGCGTTGATAGCTTGAGTTTCCTGTTCTTGAATCCGATAATGGCTTGAGGTATATATAGGCATTTTTTAAAAACTAGCCGTTGGAGTCAGGATGATGTGGCACTAGCCGTTGGAGGATGACTCACTTCTAGCCGTTGGGAAGATTCGTCCTTGCTGGCACACCACGTGGCAAGGATCAGGTCGTGTTGCTCCATGAAGGCAGAGCAACGACCTTGATATGATATTCCAGCTCTTGAAATCTTCTAAGTCAAAGCAGGCTGGAAGCTTGATAAGGAAGGTCGATAGATAGGAAGATATACCAGCTCGATCCGAATGAGGCAGGTTGATAAACAACCTTTTTCTTACAGAGTGGATCGAACTTGTATTTAAACTATAGAGAGCATCGACCTGCACTAACAGGTAGCAGGTCGATCTATCGGCCTTGACCCTAAACAAGTAAATATGCCTAAGTGTGGTTTCGATAAACATCATCAAAATCAAACTGCAAGGGGTTCCCAACAGTGGCTTTGTCTCTCCACACTCGACAGTACTTGGCTTTGACCTGCAGCTTTTCAGACGCTCACTTTGTCTTCTTTCCCAATTTGGCTAAAAGCCAAGCGCAGCAGTAACTGGCTTGGGCCAGGACTGTAGCGGCTGCTTGTCGGTCTAGCCGGTCAACTCTAGCATCCAATCTTTGTTAGCCACGCGGAGATTTGCAATGAATGCGGTTGATCTTCCCTTGACTAAGTTCAAACTCAAGTTTGAACTGAAGCTGGTAGTTGAGCTGTCGTTTTCAAGCTTTGTATCGTACTCGCTTCGCTTGGTCGATGTACTCACTTTTAGTCGGGTTGACTCACTTTGACTTTATCGAGAGCGTTCGCTTCGCTTGTCGGGTAGATTCGCTTGAATTTTGTCGAGAGCACTCGCTTCACTTTATTGGGTAGACTCGCTTTGACTTCAAAACACACTCAAGAGAGTGATCTTCTCGCTTTGCTTGAATCCCGCAGTCTAATCCTAAAGCGACTAAAGCAAAACAAGCTTTCCTAACATTATAAGCTTGAAAAATTCTAACCTATCATGCTAATCAAATAAGGTCGCTTGGGAATAGGATTAACACAAAGGGTTTTGGGATCGAATCAAAATACATAATAAAATTTTATTTAAGCGTCCCAATGGGTTCCCTCTTAACAAGTGAATCCTTAACAATTCCCAACACTTGTAAAAGGAAGAGCTACCACCAAATAAAGCCGAAGCCCGAAGAATATTGAGAGATCACTAAGCTATACATTGCAGCAAGGTATTCTCTACAAAAAAGCTTATCTTCAGCCTTTACTTCGGTGTGTAGGCCCCAATGAAAGCAACTATGTTATGAGGGAAGTACATGAAGGAGCGTGTGGTAGCCACATCAGACCTCGAGCACTTGCGAGAAAGATAATGAATTGGGGGTACTACTGGCCCACACTGCTCCGTGATTGCACTTAGCTCGTGAAGACATGTGAAAAATGCCAGATCCATTCCAACGTTCAAAAACTACCACAGTCCGAGTTCGCTAGCATACAAAGTCCCTGGCCTTTCGCGCAGTGGGGGATCGACATCGTAGGACCATTCGAGAAGGCACACAGAAACGATGAAGGGCTGGCTCGTTGTGCACCATCAAGCAATCATCGTCGCCGTCGAGGGTGTCAATTGCAATAGCCCCAATGGGCTTCTTCCCGAGGTCACGCCGCAAATTGGATATCGCAGGCGACACCTTCACATCGGGAGTCCTCTCCGACAAAGTGTCGTCCGAAGCGTTGACCAGCTCATCCACCGAAGTGACCACGGTCCTCGGTCTCTTTCGGTTACTCTTGTTCGCGGGAGGAGGAGGAGGTGGAACTGCTGTGAAAGTCACTGCAAAAAGCAACTGAAATCGAGGTCGATAAAGGAAGAGGGAAAAGATAATAGTGAGACGACAAAATATATGTATATATATATATATATATATAAAGGACCTCACCCCTCCCCGGAGCCAACGAAGTGGCTGGATCATTGGGACTCAGCCCAGCTCGGACCAGATCGGCCTCGGAGAACATATTTTTTATTCTTCGTAACCATCTAAGATCGGTAGAAGGTTACCGAACTTATCATGAGAAATCCACCCTTTGACCCTACCATTCCTCCACTCGAACTGGAAGGCCCCGTCGAACTTGCAAAAGAAGAATTTATTTTGCCAGTCCTGAACCTTGTTTTCACTCTCAACCCAGAATGTGAGCCGCGGAATAAGGTAATACCAGTTGTGCCTATTTTTTAACAAGAAAAAGCGACTCACTAAGCCTAGAGTCACCGGAAAATCTTGACGGTGAGAGAGTACACCAAGGGCAGTGACATGGTGAAATGCGTTAGGGGTGAGTTGGGCTACACTCATACCGAGATGACGCTCCATCTCGGTGTATATAGTAGGGTAAGGGACTCGAAGACCACAATGGAGTGAATCCTCGTAGATGGCCCAAACCCTAAGGGAGGCCAGCAAGCCCGAGTCTCTCTTTTCTGGGGACGGCTAGAATGACAGAGGGAAGGAAGCCATAAACGGTGGCGATTCGCACGAGGTCCTGGATTTTAGACTTGACACGAAGGACATTACCTTACCGTCCACAGATACCCCACGACCAGGAATCCACGGCTACGGTAAAAGGTTCGGGAGAATTCAAGGATACGGCCTCTAACCTACCCCGGCTATCGGATGGATCTGCAGATGATGAGCAGGAAGCAGTCATCAGAGAAGAGGAAGGGTTCATGTTTACTTACTCTTATGGTTGTTTGTTGTGTAGGAATCGCCGAGAAATTGATAGCAGTGGAGACGATAATGAACAGTACCAGGAGAGAGAGAGAGAGAGAGAGAGAGAGAGAGAGAGAGAGAGAGAATATAACTTTTCGATTTTTGAAAAGGAGGAAATAATGGATGGCATACGAAGAAAGCTAGTATATAACCTACGACAAACCTTTCGACTTCGACAGCCAATCACGTCCCAACTTTCTCGGGATCCCAAGCGGCGCATTTAATGCGCCTTACACATGCCGCTCTCGACTTCGTCATGCCCGCCAGTTCGCCCACCTTGTTGCCACTTCGGAAAAGAAAGCTTACCAGCTTCGTCAATACTTCAGTCCGACGACAGAGTCCACACATATAAACCCAGTCACCACGAACTCCCATTTCGGAGGTAACACGACTTCATCACTTCGGGAGTTTGATCCACATTTTCTACGCCTTTTTTTTTTTGGGGGGGGGGGGAGGGGGGGATGTGATAGGTTACGGCCCATATCTCCGGCCCGGCAGAAGGCCCAATCGAGATCAGGCCCATTATATAAGCCAAGCCCACGAGCTCGGCCCATGGAGTGTCCCTAAACCTAGTTGGCGTACAAGATGAGATCACAACACACAAGGAAAGCACGATTATGGGAATAACGTTACCATGATTATAGGAGACGTGTTGATATGATGGGATTCCATAATCAGCTCCTATATACATTGTGATTATAGAATAGAAAGGGATCGACACTTTGTACTCTCAAGAAAACCCTAATAACAAAACAATCTTTTTCTCCTTCCCTTGGACGTAGATCTACAACTTAGATCGAACCACGTAAACTCATTGTTTTCTTGTTTGTTGTCATTATTTCTCTTGTTAGTCATCCAAAAAATTCATACTCGATCACGATGTATCGTGGTTTGGAGATAACCCTCCTACGTCCACGTCAGGTCGAGCTTGACCTGAGAATCCATTTACCTTTAGACTCAACCTCTCTTTTGTTTATACTGACTAAGTGTCAGTTCTAAATACAATCACCCTTTACTATATCTAGACATGAGTTATGAGTCAATGACTCTTACAACCTTTGTACTAAAACTTAACGAACTTTTACCAAACTATTTAGCTTGACTTAGCTGCAAAAAAATGGCAAAACTAAACAAACTTCGAACTTTCGTTGGTGAAGAAGAAGATGTCTTTGTCGACGACAAGCAACAGTGAACATTTCGTCGTCGACGCATCAGAATCGGAAATCTCTTTTCAACAAGTGCTTGGGAAACTAATCGGATTTCGAGAACTTGAAAAGATTTAACGTGAAGTGAGATTTTGGCAAAGATTTGCTTGAATACTGGTATTTCCCATGCTTGATTCTGAAAATGGTTGAAGTGCTTAATATTTATAGGATTTTTTGAAAAACTAGTCGTTCGAGTCGCTGATAATGTGGCACTAGCCAATTAATGGGGCAATTACTCACTGTTGGGAACCCCTTGCAGTTTGATTTTGATGATGTTTATCGAAACACTTAGGCATATTTTACCGTTTAGGGTCGAGGCCGATAGATCGACCTGCTACCTGTTAGTGCAGGTCGATGCTCTCTAATGTTTAAATGCAAGTTCGATCCACCCTGTAAGAGAAAGGTCGATAGATCGACCTGCCTCATTCGAATCGAGCTGGCATATCTACCTGTCTATCGACCTTCCCTATCAAGCTTCCAGCCTGCACTGCCTTAGAAGATTTCAAGTGCTGGATTTCAATATCAAGGTCGATGCTCCGCCTTCATGGAGCTTCACGACCTGATCCTTTCCACGTCGTGTGCCAGCAAGGACGAACGCCAAAATTTGTTTCACCAAAAAGTGTTTGCAATAAAACAAAATCCTATCGTAGCACTAGTAAGTAAAAACCTAAGTCGAATCTCAAGGAAAACTTAACAGGGCAAATAACTGTGTAGTAAAAACAACCTAAACTAAGAAAGCAAGTAAATAGAATATTTGGGTTTTTGGTTTTTAAATCCTAGGCAAGAAAATAAAATAAAGCAATAAATTAAAGCAAATAAATCTAATCTAGAAAGCTGGAAATAAATTAAATTAAATTAACTTGGAAAATTAAACTAGAAGAAAGCAATAAATCTACCTAGGCAAGAATCGAAAAGAAAGCAATAAAGAAAGCAACGAAGAAAGCATAAACTACTCTAGACATGATGAATGAAATCTGGAAATTTAAAGGAAAATAAATCTAACTTTAAAAGCTTTAAAAACTAGAGAATCGAAACTAGAAAAACGAATCTAAACTTTAAACTAGAAATCGAAAGAACGAAATTAAACTAAGGAAATTAAAAGAAGCAATTACGAAATCGAATCTAGAACTAAGTAAAGCAATAAAAAAACAAGTAAACGAAAGCAATAAAAGAACTTACGAGAATTAAACGAAGACGAAGAACGCGAATTAAATAAAGAAGTCTTGAATTAAACGAACTAAGAATCCGGATCCGAACAAAGTAAAACTAATCTAAAGTGTTTTAGTGCTGAAAAATAAAGCTAACTAATGCTAAAAACTGATAAAAGATGATAAAGGATGATCCCAATTCGTCCCAAAGTACTAGTATTTATAATAGGAAGAAAACCTAATCATATAAGGAAACTAATAGCTGGACGCGGACATCTGGACGATCGTCCAGATGTTGAAGGAAATCTGGACGATCGTCCAAATGAGGTACTGGTACGTTCGCGCGCGACTCTCTTGTTTCGGCCGTATCTTCCTCATTCGAACTCCGAATTGACCTCCGTTTTCGCCTATGTGCTCCTATCGAACCCCTCTTCGATATAATGCTTTCATTACATCCAAAATGAATCTTCAATAAAATCATGAGAGGTTAGAACTCGAGGTCAATGATTGCTCAACAACCATTCTTCTCGTTTTCTTCTCGTTTCCGCCCTTTTCATCCTACAAGTACCAAAAACTCCAAACAAACGAATCATAGCCAAAAGACACACTAAAAGACACGAAACACAATGAAAACGAACACGAAAACACAACGAAAAACCTAAAAACTAAACACCAATCAAACTTTCCCAAGGCTAGAAGTGAGTCAGCCTCCAACGGCTAGTGCCACGTCAGCCTGACTCCAACGGCTAGTTTTTCAAAACTGCCTATAAATACTTCAGCCATTATCAGATTCATGTACGGGAAACTCAAGCTATCAACGCCAAATCTCTGCTCAAAACTTCTCTCAAGTTCATATCCATTCAAGTGTTCGAAATCCGATTAGTTTCCCAAACACTTGACGAAGAGAGGTTTCCGATTCCGATAAACACCACAACGATGAAGCGTTCACTGCTGCTTGTCGTTGATTCAACAACTTCTTCTCCGACTAGCTCAAAGTTAGAAAGTTTGTTTGTGTTCTTCGCCATTGTAGAGTTTAGTCAAGCTCTGTAATTAGCGAAAGGTTGATTGTACATTTTGTACGAAAGGTTGTAAGGGTCACGACCCAAAACTCGTGTCTAGATATATTCAGGTTAGAGTGTATCTAGAACTGATACTCAGTCAGTATAAATAAGAGAGAGGTGGATCCAAAAGAAAAGGGATTCTCAGGTCGAATCGGCCTGACGTGGATGTAGGAGGGTTTCTCCGAACCACGCTAAATCGCGGTGTCTCTCTCTCTCTCTCTCTCTCTCTCTCTCTCTCTCTCTTTCTCTCTCTCTTTATTTATCGCCCTTTAATTTCATTATCTAACTGACGAGCATCAACCTGCATTTCACGCATCAACCTGCTATCTACATTCAGCCTTAAGATTTTTCAAAGAGTTAATCAACCTCCACCAACTTCCGCATAAGCACAGTTTGATAAATCAAGCTTGTTCCCAAAACGAGCTTGATAGATCAACCTCTCTCTGATAAGGATCGACCTTGACAATCGACCTTAGATCGACCTGATTTTATAAAAGTCAAAAACGGTTGGTTATTGGTGTATTCCCCCCCCCCCCCCCCCCCCATACACCAATTACTCTTTCCCGGGACCAACAAGTGGTATCAGAGCAGTGGTTCTTTTGACCGCTGGTTTGCATACTAAAAGTTCTTTATCAAACTTTTGGTCATTTTGAACCGATCCTTTAGAAAAATCTTTTTCATTCATTCATATCATATTATTTGCTATGGAGGCTTCTCTTCTCAGGGTATGTGAAGACTTCTCCATTCAAGGCTATGAAGACTGGAGCTTCCGAATCAAGATGTGTCTCAAGGCACATCACGTCCTTATGTGGGATATTATCGAAAATGGCCCCTCCCCCATTTATGCAGCAAAGATTATTGTGGATGGAACAGCCCCCGGGGAGGCTACATACGAGAAAGTCCTCAAAAATCCTCGCGACTACACAATCGAGGAAAGGAAGGAGGCCAGCCTCGATGATTACGCAAAGGGACTCATTTCCAGTACCGTGAAGGGCGTCTACCTGGCCAAGATCCGAAATCTTGAAACCTCCAAAGAAATGTGGGACACCCTCCGGTCCATCAGCCTTGGTTCAGAGGAAATGAAAGAGAACAAGCTGTCCATGGCGTGCAGCATGTTCGATGACTTCAAGATGGTTTCGGGTGAAACCATAGAAGCAATGAAAATTTGCTTCACCGAGATTATTCTCGAAGTCGCTGCAATCAACCCGTACAAATATACGCAGCGCGAGAAGAATCTTAAAGTGATACGTGCCCTTCCTGCAAATTGGCACTTGTACGCCGCCATGCATCCAGCCCGTTCGGATTTCAACTCTCTCACCACCGAAGATCTTTTCGACATTCTTGTTGGAAATGAATATGAGATGATCCGCATCCATGGATCAACACAGCCTTCCACCAGCAAGAAGGCTGATGAAAAGAACAAGGAGGTAGCTTTCAAGGCCGACTCAGCCTCTGCTGCTACCCCAAGCACGATTGACGAATCCATCGTCAAAAAGTTCGAGAAGATGACTCTCGACTATGCTCTTGCTGCTAGGAGAAATGAGAAGCTCCTAGGAAAGGTTGTCAAATATAAAAAGTTCTATCGTGACAACAAGCGAAACTTCTCAAACCGCAACCACGACCGCCCTGACAAAAAGGGAGAAGGTAAACCCTCAACCTTCAATTCTTCTAACACACCCGAGGGTGGTTGCTTTGGTTGTGGCAGGCCAGGTCACTACAAGACCGATTGTCCGGATCTGACAAAGGCCGAGAGAGACGAGCTCCGTGCAAAGCGCGATAAAAAGCTCAAGGAACAACGAGCTGCCATGATCGCTGAAGAATCAAAGGAGGCTCATCTCTCAGACAGCTCGTCAAGTGATGACGAGGGATTCATCGCTTTCGACGAAAGTGATGACGAAGAATGTTTCGTTGGAGAGCACCAACAAAACGAGGGATCTTCAAAGGTAGACCCTCAACCCATTTCACTTTATTTCTCTGACGATGAATGTGCAGAAGAAGGTGAAGACCTATCCGAGGCTGTGTCTTGGGAAGAAATCAAGAAGCAGCTCGATGGCTATGCCGATCTCGTGGACACACTCAAAGAGGTCGTTGAAGATAATGCTGAGCTTATGGACAAAAATGAAAAATACAAGCTAGCATTAGAAGAAAGATTCTCCCCCTATGATGAAGAAAAGGAAAGGGAGATCGAAGCCCTAAAGTCAAAGGTTGATGAATTGACTTTCCGGGTTAAGGAGTTCGATATCAGGGCGCTCGAAAAGAACAAGTCCCTCAAGACCAAAGATGCCGAAATACACAACCTTACCTCAAAATTGGCTGACTTAGTTATTCGACACGAACTCCTCGTGAAAAAGGAAGAGAAACTTCAACTCACTTTAAGTCAGTTGAAGAAAAGCGGAAAGAAATTGGAAGAAGTCCAATCCATGCAACGCAATCCGCATGATCACTCTGGTATTGGATTCCATGGAAAATCCAAAGAAAGCAAAGATAAAGACTGCGAAATCATGTTCATGAAGGCACAATCAAAATCAAAGAGTGTTCGGAAAACTCATCAATCTCTCCCCGATACGATGGTCAAGCTGAAAAATCTAGTTCGACAGCCCCAAGCCATCCTTTTAAAGCAACAAAAGAAGGAACAGCTTGTTCCTCAAAAGAAAGAGAGTCGACCTGCCCAGCATCGTCGACCTGCCCCCTCTCTTCAATAGCAGGCTGTTCATCCAGGGCGATATCAAGGCCAGTACTATCAAAGGCCGTATCATCCTCAGTTCTTCTACCCTGCTCATCAAGAGTGTTTCTGCCACTATCCTCAACAGTCAAACTTTCAAGATTGGCAGTATCCATCTGGCTTTCATGATGAGCAGTTCTATCAGCCTCGCCGCCCCCGTTCAAAGAAATCCAAGGCTCCCAAGCCCAAGACCGCCACTGCCTCGTCCTCAGCCTCGGATAGAAGCAGACCGGCGAAACAAATCTGGGTCCCAAAGGCCGTTCCCGCAACCGATGTAGCACCCAATCTCAAATGGGTTGCTAAGTTTAACTAATTGCAGGTTGGGAAGGCTCAAAGAAGGAGCCAAGCAGCTCATGGAGCTGTATGGATCATTGATAGTGGATGCTCCAAGCACATGACGTGTGACAAAACGTCACTGTCAAATTATCAAGAACGAGACGGGCCACTTGTAACCTTTGGATGAAATTCTAAGGGTCACACAAGAGGCCAGGGCGATCTAAAAGTTGGTAAAACAACTATCTCTAACGTCTCGTATGTTGAAGGTCTTAATCATAACCTATTCTCTGTGTCGCAATTTTGCTCGAGTGGTAAACGAGTAGAATTCACCGCTAACAAATGTCTCGTGAAAAATGAGGAAGGAGAAATACTTCTTACCGGAATTTTGCAGGATAGACTCTACATTGTTCAATGGACAGATTGTGTAGAGACCTGCCTGGTCACAAAGGCTGATTCTGAGACAAGCTGGCTATGGCACAAGAGGTTGAGTCATTTGAACTTCAAGGCCATCAACAAGCTCGCACGCAACAAGCTGGTGAACGACCTGCCAGATCAAGTCTTCGATCGTGATCACATCT
The DNA here is from genome assembly GCA_029379335.1 of Thymus mandschuricus. Lineage (NCBI taxonomy): Eukaryota > Viridiplantae > Streptophyta > Magnoliopsida > Lamiales > Lamiaceae > Thymus > Thymus mandschuricus. The sequence continues at coordinate 38,358,314 of CM057072.1, forward strand.
GCAAAGCTTGTCAAGCTGGAAAACAAACAAGATCATCCTTTCCAAGCGTGACAGCACAAGCTTCAAATCGGATTCTTGAGCTTCTCCATCTCGACCTCTTTGGTCCAGTCACTCCTTTGAGTATAAACGGTAGAAAATACGCTCTCGTTATTATAGATGATTATTCTAGATTTACGTGGGTTATTTTCATGTACAAGAAGAAGGAGACATTGGAGAAGCTACCTGCGTTGCTGAGCAAACTGTGTAATTAAAAGAAGAAATCCATCATCTCCATTCGATCAGATCGAGGCACCGAATTTAGCAATGCTATGATCGAAGAGTATTGCACAAAGAGTGGAATTCATCATCAAACTTCAGCAGCTAGTACACCTCAACAAAACGGCGTAGTGGAACGCCTTAACAGGTCGCTGAAGGAAGCAGCTCGTACCATGTTGGATGAAACCAACCTTCTAAAGAAGTTTTGGGCAGAGGCCGTTAACACTGCCTGCTATACCCAAAACAGGTCGATCATCACTACCCGGCATGGAAAGACTCCATACGAGCTGTGGAACAACAAGCTCCCCAGGTTAAAGTATTTTAAATCTTTTGGATGCTTGTGTTACATCCATAACAATGGGAAATCTCAATTAAAAACTTTTGATAGCAAGGCCGATCCAGGAGTATTTTTAGGATACCGGAGGTTAGCAAAGCTTATAGAGTTTTTAATAAGAAAACCCTAGTTGTGGAGGTAACACCTCATGTTGTGTTTGATGAATCTACTTGTCTATACAGAGAGTCAAGTACAGGTTCAGATCAGTCCGCTACTAACAGGCCGTCTAACTCCCCCATTGACGATCTGCTAGTATGGACTCCAAATGATCTAGAGGAAGAGGATCAATCTGATCCTAGGGTCACACAACAAGGGGGAAGTGATGCAAATGATACATCGGACTGTAATACATCAGCCGGACCTAATCAGGCTGATCCCCCTCCCTCAGTCCCCCAGACTGATGCTGTTCACGACCTTACCACCCAAGTCGAGCAGCTCGATAGCACAATGGAGCAGCTCAACATCCAGGCCGAACAGCAGCCTGATCAACAGCCCGAGCAACAGCACGTGCCCACTGATCAACCTTCAACTCACCCGGATTTTGATGAACCCATTAATGAGTCCGATCCAATCATTTCAAATGAAGAAAGATCACGACGCAGACGATGGATCGATGATCATCCAAAGGAGCTCATTGTTGGGAACCCAAACCACGGAGTGCGGACAAGAAGGACGATTGGTGAAAGCGCACTTCTAAGCTGCTATCTCTCTCGAATTGAACCCAAAGATGTCATTGAAGCTCTTCGTGATGCTGACTGGATTCAAGCCATGCAAGAAGAACTCAATGAATTCAAAAGAAATGAAGTATGGTCTCTAATTGATCGTCCTTATCATCAGGGCATCGTTGGAGTCAAATGGGTTTACAAAAACAAGAGAGATGAATCTGGAGAAGTTGTCCAAAATAAAGCCCGATTGGTAGCAAAGGGATACTGTCAACAAGAAGGAATCGATTATGATGAGACGTTTGCCCCCGTTGCAAGATTAGAAGCTATAAGGCTGTTTCTAGCTTATGCCGCTCATCAACGTTTCAAAGTCTATCAGATGGATGTTAAAAGTGCGTTCCTCAATGGCGTTCTTGAAGAAGAAGTCTATGTGGAACAGCCTCCAGGATTCGAGGAGGGTGATTCAAGCAAAGTTTACAAACTACACAAGGCCGTATACGGACTTAAGCAAGCTCCTCGAGCTTGGTATGAGACGCTATCATCCTTCCTCATCGAATCAGGATTCAAGCGTGGTTCAGTCGACAAGACGCTATTCACTATCAAAGTGAATGAACATATCCTTTTAGTACAAATTTATGTTGATGATATCATTTTTGGATCTAAATCTCCCATTTTGTGCGAAAAATTTGGTAACCTCATGACTGAAAAATATAAAATGTCTATGATGGGGGAAATGAATTTCTTTCTAGGGTTGCAGGTTAAGCAGTCCGATGAAGGAATCTTCATTAGCCAAACAAAGTACGCACACGAGCTGGTTGACAAGTTTGGTGTCAAAGACAGCAAGCCCGTCAAAATACCAATGCTCTCTAGTGGGAAGATCGACCCGGATCCCGAAGGAAAACCTGCCAACATAACTCAGTACAGGGGTATCATTGGTTCATTACTTTACTTAACTGCTAGTCGACCTGATATCACTTTTGCAGTTGGAGTGTGTACTAGATTTCAAGCTAATCCGAAGTAATCTCACTTGGAAGCAGCAAAGAAAATTCTTAGATACATCAAAGGAACCACAAAATTAGGTCTTTGGTATCCTTGTGATGATAATTTGTAGCTTACAGGTTATTGAGATTCTGATCATGCAGGGTGCAAGCTCGATAGGAAATCAACCTCGGGTACTTGCCACTTTCTTGGAAACAAGCTGATTTCTTGGTTTTCAAAGAAACAAACTTCAGTAGCCACCTCCACCACAGAGGCCGAGTACATGGCCGCAGGAAGTTGTTGTGCACAAATCTTGTGGATCAAACAACAACTCAAAGATTATGAAGTTGAAGTCAGTGAAGTGCCAATATTCTGCGACAGCTCGAGTGCCATCGCCATTACTCAAAACCCAGTTCTTCATTCAAGATGCAAACACGTGGATATTCGACATCACTTTATTCGTGATCACGTGGAAAAGAAGAATGTGGTTATTGAAAAGATACACACTGATATTCAACGGGCTGATATCTTAACCAAACCCTAGCTGAAGAAAGATTCAAAATGCTATGTGGAAAGCTAGGGTTATTAAATGTTGAATCAACAGGCCGATCGTAAGTCTACAGGCCGTCATCTTCTCAACAGGCTGTCACCTTTCTCAAAACAGTTTGTTTGGGACCATCAAGCAGGCCGTTCGTAGTCTACGCAAGTCGGCTTCTTCTCAACAGGCCGTTCCTAAGTATACAGGCCGATTTTAAGGGGGAACAGGCCGTCAACTACTCAACAGGCCATTCGTGACACAACAGGCCGTTCGTGACACAACAGCCCGTTCGTGACTTAACAGCCCGATCGTGACTCAACGGGCCGTTACTCTTAACAGGCCATTCACGAGCTGACAGGCCATTACCATTTGAACAGACCGTTCTCCATCAACAGGCCGTCGTCTAAATCAACAGATCGACCTGTGTTCCTCAAATTAAGGGGGAACACTTGGCCAAAATTTATCCATCATGAGGGGGAACAAAGGCTGATGCCTGTCTTCAGGGCGTTTATTTCGCCAGGCCGATGTCTTTTCCCAGGCCGTTCATTTCGACAGGCCGTTCTTTGTCATAAGGACGATATCATCAGTCTGATATCAACCTTAATGCTACCCGCATTAATAAAGGAAGAATCAAAAGGGCAGTATCACCCTTTTGTCTTATAACTTCTTTAATACGCATTGAATTCTTCATTTATTATTGATATTTATTTCTCAATGTGTTACATTGTTTAAGGCTCTGTTACTTTGCAGAAAATAAAGAAAAAAGGAGTAATGATTACCATTTTTGTAACACATCTAGTCAGGTGTCAAATATTGACACATTGACCAATGTTGCATTAAATTCCCTGCCATTTTTCTGAAAAAGCACCATATTTCGCATGTTTCCTTTAACCCACGCGCGGATGTGAACCGTTTCACATTCCACGCGCTTTAATCGTGCAGACGTGGTGTAAATTGAAAACTTTAACCTTTTCAAATTCGAACAATCACAACCGTTCGAAATATCTATATATGGCATGCAGTTTTTCCGTTTTCAAAATATTACTTACTTTCATCATCTTCTCCATCAAAACCTAATTCTCAGTCTCTGCAAAATCTGCCGCCGTCGTGTTCTTTGTTTTCTACTTTCTCACTCTCTGTATCAAATCACAAGCCGTGGTTTGTGCTCTTTTCACCGATTCAGTTTAAATTTTCTTTCAAGTTCTTCATTGTTTTTCTAATCTTTCTCGAAAATTTGCAGGAAAAACAACAATGGCAGGAAAATCAACCTCCGGTCGAAAGGAAATACAGTGGTCAGAAATTGAGGACTACTTGACGGCTCGCATCAAATTCGAGCCCTACATGATGCGCGAAAACTTTGGTTTTCGCGATCTTGATTCCATGTTCGCCCTGGTGGAGACCTGCTTTCCATTCCATCAGATTATCTCCACCCGGCCGGTGAAGAGTCTTCCCAAGATCGTGTCCGCCTTCTTCTACAATTGGAATGAGGGCGATTCCGTTTCTTCCCACACCGTCTCCCTTGGAACCCAGAATGCTATGCACACCATTAACATCCTTGATGCGGTGAAGGCTGCATTCGGTATTGGGGAGGGAGGGACGATGCAACTCTCCGAAATCTCTCGAGATCAACTGCAGCAGGTTGCAGACCGTGTCTTGATTGAGCAACGGCAGTACGTTTCAATATCCTTCAAGAGGAATGAGCTCCGCCCAAAATACCGCCTCTTGATGGACATCGTGCAGAAGTGCTTCTTAGGGCACATCGGGAATCACGACTAGGTCACCCCATTGAAGTAATGGCGGCCGTGATCCTCGACCTGCCCATTAGTTGGGCCAAGTTGATGGTCTCCCTGCTCTGGGAAGAAGCCAGGCAGATCATCTGCGAGACAGAGGGAGAGGCCGTGGTGAAAGTATCTCTCCACAACGAGAAAAGGCCGATTCGCCTTGGGACGAAGGCCACTTGCATTATCATTTCCTTCTTCAAAAATAGGAAATGGTCCAATGAGCCGACCTTCCCCCCTCTGTTTATTCCAACAGATCTCCACCAACTGGAGATGGCGATTGGGGTGGCGCCGCAGATTTACTATAACTCCCCAGACAATGTCAGAGTGCACCTCGCCAAGACCGGCGAATCCAAGGTCGGTTGGAGGATTCCAGCTCGACCTATTCAAAAGAAGAGAAAGGCCGATGTCGAGTTGGTTCCCTCTCGCCCTGCCAAGAAGACTCCACCTGTGAAGAAGACTCCTCCACGGAGGACGCAGTCGGCCTCCGCAGATCCGGCCAGGCCGCTTCACAGGATTCTCCCCGTGGAGTTCGAGGAATCGGCACCTCGCAGGGAGCCTTCGCCCTCCCCATCGTCCTCTCACTCAGCCGAACGGACCCCCTCTCCAGTCCGTTCCGCCATGGCGCCATCGACCTCACAGCCACGTCCTGCATCTCCCCCGCAGGACGTCGTTTCCTCTCCTGTGAGGTCCCCCAAAGTCCATCGAGCTGGATCTGTAGAGATCCAGGATCTCACTGCTGAAGATTCTCAGTCTTCCCCCCTTCGGCATGTGCCCGTGGAGGAAGACGTCGTGCTGCCGATCTAGCCATTCTCTGAGCAGCCGATGTCTGCTGCTCACTCCCAGGTGGCCTCCATGAAGGCCGAGGCCAGGCTGAAGGTGATCGACCTGATGCCGGGAATTGCTCAACTCCCAAAGTCCCTCAACCTCGCTACTCGCCTCCAGTTCTATCTGGTTTGTAAGTCGAGTTATTATTATGTATTCGAGGCGTTGCTGCAGGTCACCTCCCTCGAAGAACTGAAGGTGGAGGAGTTGGCGCTAGAGGAAGAGTTTGGCTTCTTCAGCGTGGAGGATGCGGCCACAAACTTTCGAACTCTTGTGCTGCGCCGCATGAAGGTCGAGGCCAAAATTCTGGGCATCGACCTTCGCCCTCTCTACATGCACTCTCGTGCTCTCTACAACTCCGCCGCAGACGTCGGAGACGAGTTTGATACGATTCAAACTCTGGAGCAATCCTCACCCAGGAATGTGGGTGGAGATCAGCCTTTAGTTGCTGATGCTCCGTCTCCCCAAGTCTCGAAGGTTGACGTGGAGGTCGAGCTCAATCCCATATCTGCCAAGCTCGAGTCCCTCGTCATCAGCCTTCCTGACCAAATCAAGCAGGCCGTAGCAGAGGCCCGGGTCGATATTGTGAATGAAGCCAAGACCCAGGCCGATGAAGCTGCCAGGGAGCGTGTCACGTCTTTTGCCGTGAATCAGTTGAAGGAATATACTGACAAGCTCCTACCGGCCCAGTTCATTGCAAACCGAATGGCGTCCCTCGATGAGATCGGGGAAGTAAAGGAGGACGTTGCCAAGGTTGATCAGCGAGTGACCACCTTGACCTCATCAATCACAACCTCGGCATCGGCCTCCAACGAGCAAATCAACGCCATTCACGGCACCCTCTCTTCCCTTCTCAATGGTCAACAAGAGTTGAGGGATGCCGTGACCAAGCTGCAGGAGGAGGATGCGACTCTTGTTTCCCTCATCAAAGCCCTGACTGATGATGTCGAAAAGGGGGAAGAAGAAAGAGCAGCCGCTGCCGCTTCAAGGAAGAAGAGGACAAGCAAATCGAAAACCTCTTCATCTTCCTTGGCTCCTCCCCCTCCTCCTCCTCCGCCTCCTCAAAAGAAGCCTGCTCCCCAGGCCGCCTCCTCCAAGGCCGTTGCCTCCCAGGCCGATCCCATGGCCGCTGATGCTGCTGCCGAGGCCGCCGCCGCCAAAGCTCGATTGGTGGCAGAGGCCGAGCTAATAACTGCTATGACACTGGCCGGAGCAACGCCGGAGCAGGCCGCAGATCCAGAAGAGCAGCGGCGTTTCAAGACCGAACGCCGGGCTGCTGAAGCAAGGAGGAAAAAGGAGATGGATTGGATCAGCCAGTCCACCCTCGTTTTGAATGCTGGAGTCCAGCAGCAGGCCGTCGAGTGGCTCGACGAAAGGCAGAATGCCCTGCTGCGGGAACTCAACAGCTGCTTCATCCTCCTCCACTACTGGATTCAAGACCCCTCCCTTCCCGCCGACGCCGATGACACCTATGCAGCTTACATGCTCAAATTCCCTTACCAAGACTTCATTGGTGAGCTTCGGAAGAAGGCTGCAGAGGCCGGTGCGATAATAAGGGCCCCAGCAAAACAATTCTTCGCGCCCTTGCTTCTTGGTGATTCGGGGTACTTGGATTACTCCCGAGTCGACCAATACATCGCACAGACCGCCATCGGCCTGAACGTCAATGTGTCAAATTTCGATCCCGACTTTCGCCGAATCAGTGATGGAATTTACGCAAGCATGAAGTCGAAGTCGAGGGAGCAGGTCCAGGAAGAACGAGTGGCAGCTCGTACCCAGCAGAAGAGGCAGTAGTTACATGATTTTGTTGTTTTTGTTATTCATTTATGCTCTCAGCCTGTCTTGTAAATTCTCTATGTATTTCGCTATCGAGCTTAATGAAGCAAAAATCATCTTTCGACCTGACGACAATATCTCTTTGTCCAGGCATCTGCCTTTACTGCTTTATTTACTTTACTTTATTATCTGCCTTTCTCATAATTCCTTATCAACCTTCATGGTTATCGATCTTTCATTGTTTTAAATCTTAGGAATTATTTGTAAAGTGTTTGGTTTCGACATCATCAAAAAGGGGGAAATTGTTGGGAACCCCTTGCAGTTTGATTTTGATGATGTTTATCGAAACCACACTTAGGCATATTTTACCGTTTAGGGTCAAGGCCGATAGATCGACCTGCTACCTGTTAGTGCAGGTCGATGCTCTCTAATGTTTAAATGCAAGTTCGATCCACCCTGTAAGAGAAAGGTCGATAGATCAACCTGCCTCATTCGGATCGAGCTGGCATATCTACCTGTCTATCGACCTTCCCTATCAAGCTTCCAGCCTGCACTGCCTTAGAAGATTTCAAGTGCTGGATTTCAATATCAAGGTCGATGCTCCGCCTTCATGGAGCTTCACGACCTGATCCTTGCCACGTCGTGTGCCAGCAAGGACGAACTTTCCCAACGGCTAGAAGTGAGTCAGCCTCCAACGGCTAGTGCCACGTCAGCCTGACTCCAACGGCTAGTTTTTCAAAACTGCCTATAAATACTTCAGCCATTATCGGATTCATGTACGGGAAACTCAAGCTATCAACGCCAAATCTCTGCTCAAAACTTCTCTCAAGTTCATATCCATTCAAGTGTTCGAAATCCGATTAGTTTCCCAAACACTTGACGAAGAGAGGTTTCCGATTCCGATAAACACCACAACGACGAAGCGTTCACTGCTGCTTGTCGTTGATTCAACAACTTCTTCTCCGACTAGCTCGAAGTTAGAAAGTTTGTTTGTGTTCTTCGCCATTGTAGAGTTTAGTCAAGCTCTGTAATTAGCGAAATGTTGATTGTACATTTTGTACGAAAGGTTGTAAGGGTCACGACCCAAAACTCGTGTCTAGATATATTCAGGTTAGAGTGTATCTAGAACTGATACTCAGTCAGTATAAATAAGAGAGAGGTGGATCCAAAAGAAAAGGGATTCTCAGGTCGAATCGGCCTGACGTGGATGTAGGAGGGTTTCTCCGAACCACGCTAAATCGCGGTGTCTCTCTCTCTCTCTCTCTCTCTCTTTCTCTCTCTCTTTATTTATCGCCCTTTAATTTCATTATCTAACTGACGAGCATCAACCTGCATTTCACGCATCAACCTGCTATCTACATTCAGCCTTAAGATTTTTCAAAGAGTTAATCAACCTCCACCAACTTCCGCATAAGCACAGTTTGATAAATCAAGCTTGTTCCCAAAACGAGCTTGATAGATCAACCTGTCTCTGATAAGGATCGACCTTGACAATCGACCTTAGATCGACCTGATTTTATAAAAGTCAAAAACGGTTGGTTATTGGTGTATTCCCCCCCCCCCCCCCCCCCTCCCCCCCCCCCATACACCAATTACTCTTTCTCGGAACCAACACTCACTTCTAGTTGTTGGGGTTTGTTCTAGGTGGCACTCCACATGGTATAGGACAAATCGTGTAGATCAATGAAGGTGGATCAATCGACATTTGATAGAAATCCAGCACTTGAAATCTTCTAAGTCATAGCAGCTGGAATCTTGAATAGAGAAGGCAGGTAGACTTATACTAGAAAGGGCGATCTCTATACTACGACCCTTCCTTTACATGGTAGATCTCTCTTTCACCAACGAGCTCACGCTACGCAACCTTGCATAACAATTGTATGTCGATCTATCGCCCTTACACTACACAAGATATGAAAATACTGGCTAAGTGTGGTTTCGAAAAACATCATCAAAATCAAACTGCAAAGGATTCCTAACAGTGGGAGATGAGATTTTAGAGAGAATAAAAAATAAGACTTCACGTAAACATGACGATCGACATGAAATATTAAAAGATTTCATGTTAACAAAAAAATTATACCACGTTGATTTTTTTTAGTTGATTATAAATATTAAAAGATAACATGATTGTTTTTTAGTCAACGTTAAGTATTTAAAAAATTACACTTAAGGGCGGGAAAATTATACTACTTATTCATAGTTGAGTAGGAACGGGCGAATACAAAAGTTTATGCATATCATGTACGAAATCGATTATTAAGAGAGACAGGCTTCATCAATAGAAATGAATCACTCAAACTTCTATATGTATAAATGTGCAACATCAATTTTTAAGATGACTTCATTGAGGGGAAAGCTCATATGTATTCGTAAAAGTGTTATCCGTACCCTAATCAATATTTAAAAGAATTAACGAGCAATAATTTGACATTGAAAACGAGTAAAATTATTCGAGAAATACCAACTTTCGCCAACAATTTTCAAAGCGATAGTTAACTTAATTATTTCTGTAATGTATAACTTACGACCAATTAAAAATGTAAATGAGTACAACTACTTGTGAAATGTTACATCTCCTAATCTACGTATATTACGACGAGTAACACTAACCAAAACAAATGTACAATTTTTTGTTCTAGTTTTTATTTTTATTATTAAATTCAATAGTACTACCTTATGATAACGTTTACAACCCTAACGTATCTAAGAAAATGCAAAAACAACCTTATGGTAACGTTAAGTGCAATTAGCACCTTAACGATTCAAAAATGAGAGCAATTACACCCCTCACTAACGCCTAAGCTAACACCGTTTGGTAATTCAATTTTTATTTTATTTTTTCCTATTGATTTTCCATTGTGCAGACACATAATCTTCTTCTTCGTTCAAAATGACCGTTCACTGTGGTCTCCACCCGGAAACTCCTAATTTACCACCCTAAAAATATAAATATGGCGCAATCAATTTTTCCTAGTCTTAGTAATTGCTGTAAAATCTGGCCAACATTAATGTAGAGAGAGGAGATTGTGCAATTTCTCAGTGGAGGAAGAAAGCTCACCATAGGTAGAAATTCCATCTGGCCAAAGAATTATGCCCATCCCCCTTACAAGGCTTTAAAATACTACTTCCTGTTTGGTGTCATTTTGTATTGTTTTAGTCGTAGTTTCGGATCCATTTATCTTTATATTTTGATTGTTTTTCGTTGTACTTTGCTATGATTTGGGTCTTTTGTGAGTTTATGATCTTAGGTATTGCTTGGAACTAAAAGTCGAGAAGATGGAGTGAAACGAACGAAGGTTCTTAAGCAATCATTGAGCCCAAGTTCTAACCTCTTTCGATTTGAATGAAGATTGATTTTATCTGTAATCAAAGCATATTATCAAATAGGGGTTCGATAGGAGCACGTAGGCGAAAACGGGGGTCAATTTGGAGTCGGACGAGGAAGTTACGGCCAAAACAAGAAAGACGCGCGCAGTCCCAGCGAACCAACAACGGAGCGGGCGCTCTGACCCCCAGCGGGCCACTAACTGGGCCGAATTTTGCTTTCTTTTCCTTTTTGAATTAGGTTTTAGATGGTACTATAAATACATACTCTTGGGACACGAAAATAACATCTTTCTCTCTACTTTTTTAGCACTTTTCTTTAGTTTTATTAGTTTGTAACTTTAGGATTGAAGATTACTTTTGAAGATTCAAGTTTTATTCAAGTTTCTTTCGTTTCCTGTTCTCTCGTTTCTGCTCTTTATTCGTAAGTTCTTTATTGTTTTCCTTTCGTTTGATTAATTGCGTTCTAGTTTCTTAGATTTAAATTCTTAGTTCTTCGTTTAATTCCTTTGTTCGTTATTTAGTTCGTAGTTTAGATTCATTTTTCAAAGTTTCTTTTCTCTCATTTTTAAAAGTTTCTTTTCTTTCGATTTTCAAGTTCTTAGAGTTAGATTTATTTTATTAGATTTTCAGATTTAATTATTTATGTCTAGATTCGTTTTCTTCATTGATTTCATTATTGCTTTCTCTACTATTTTTGCCTAGGTAGTTTAATAGTTTTTATTTAATTTCTCTAGATTAATTAGTTCAGATTTATTCCTTGTTCTCTAGATTAGATTTATTTAATTGCTTTAGATTTATTGCTTTATTTATTTTTGTGCCTAGGATTTAGAAACAAAAACAAACAAATTCTTTTTACTTGCTTTCTTAGATTTAGGCTAGTTTAGGATTTTTGCTACACGATTATTTGCCCTGCAAAGTTTTCCTTGAGATTCGACATTGGGTTTTTACTTACTAAGTGCTAGGATAGATTTCGTTTTATTGCGAACACTTTTTGGTGAAACAAATTTTGGCGTCGTTGCCAGGGAAAACTTTAGGCTATTTAATTGTGTAGTATTTTTAATTGTTTTATTTAATTTCTTTCTTGTTCGATTTCTTTTCCCTTCCACTCGGTGCGTTTAATTCGTTTGTTTGAGTGTTGTGTATGCAAGGTCGTCGAAGTCTCTAAATAAAGTTGACATCTCACATCGATGACATCAATAGGAGAAGATGCTTTTAACCGCGACGAAGGAATAAGAAGACGAGAGTTCGAAGCAATGGCTCAAAAGATGGGAGATTTCGCTCGTCCCACCTTCACCGTCACCACTTCGGCAATTGTCCTAACCACCGAGGTTAGGAATTATGAGCTTTAACGGCACCACTTGGCTTTGCTCCCTACCTACTACGGGCTGCCGAACGAAGATGCTCTCACGTTCATTCGCGAATATTGCACGATGGTTCAAAATTTTCCATTAGGAGAGCTTTCGGAGGACGACTTGAAGATGAAGTGTTTCCAATACACGTTGAAGGATAGAACAAAGTCATGGTATCTCACTCTCCCGGCCAACTCTCTCACAACTTGGAATGCGGTGTGCGATCGCAGATCATGAATTTTGCTCAAGGAGCCGATGAGCCTTTTCATGAGGCTTGGGAGAGATTCCAAGAATTGTTGCAGCAGTGTCCTCACCATCAAATGGCTTCAGAGATGCTTTGGCAATATTTTTACGACTCTCTCAATCAAACTTGCCAATTCATGGTGGATAGCTCGGTCGGGGGAAACATCGGGGTGAAGACGGCCGACGAGTTGAGGAAGATCTTTGAGACGCTCGTTGCGAGTTCTCAACAGAAGTCATCTAGGCTAAGGAGAATGGAGGCAAGTGCAGTCACCATGAGCCCTGACATGAATAAGCAAATGGCCGACATGTTGAGAGATCTCAAGAATCTCAAGATGAAGCAAAACGCCGCGGTACCTCAAGTGGAAGATAGGAAGCCGGACCAGTGCGAAGTTTGTAGAGAGATGGGCCACATCAAGGAGGTTTGCCACAACATGGGGACATTCACTTACGAAGGAGGAGCCGATATCTATGCTGCCCAAGGTTACATGCCACAAGGACCACCACCTCAAGGGCAAGGTACGAATCGTATGTGCATATTACTAACGATTTGGATGAGAAAATAGAGGAGAATTTTCAAGTTGCTATGCATGAGGAAGAAGTCATTATTGATGACTTTTTGAGCAAATTGGATGAGGAAGAAATTGTGGAGGAGTTTTTGAGCAATGTGCAAGGCATGGAGGATCACAATTGCATTATGGAGGAGTCGATTTTGAGCTCACAACAAGAGGAAGAAATCATGGACAACTTTCTTGCCAATCTCGACGAGGAAGCACTTTTTGTGGAGGATCCATCATCAAGTTTTGAAGATCATGATATTTCTCACATGGATTTTCACACAAGTGTGGGGGAGATGAGTGTCCAAGATAACCCTCTTTTCTGTTGGGACCGGCTGCTTGAAAGCCGCCCCGACCCAGATCTTGGTTCGGATGTGTTGATTCGATCGTGCACATAAGTTCATGCAAGGGCTCGAGTACATACCTTATGATTATGAAGAACGTGCAATCTGAGTCGTGTCTGATCGATCTACGGTTCTGATCTTCTAGGATGTGATCCCACACCTTCAGATCCGAGACTTGGTGGACGTCTCGAGATCACTGGAACCTCGATCTCCCTTACACTCAGACTCACGGCTACTCTCTCTCTCTCCTAGGGTTTCACGCCAATCTCGTAGAGATTATTCTGGTGTGTGGTGGCTGTGAAAACTTAGGATTTATGATGAGAGACTTGAGTATTTATATGGTTCATAAATAAGGAGATATGATTCCTTATTTATCTCCAACCATATCTTTGCCATATCCCATATTTATTCCTTTCCATAACTTACAAATCTTATTCCTTAATTAATACGGAATTAATAAGGAATTAATTTGTTCTGTTATGCAACTGTATATCCGGAATTAATTCTAACAAATAGAATTTATTCTAATATCAGTAGAAGAATAAATAACTAAATATATACCAAATATATTTAGATATGATATTTATCCCCACAAGATTTAATTAAATAAATTTTATCTTATTAGCTTATCCGTGAATAATAAATAATTAGATTTAATCCCATAGGATATAAATCTCAATTAATTATATTTATTCTCCATTCACTGGATATAAATCCAATATATATCATATACTGGGCCTGAGTACAATTATTGAGTCCATACTCAATAATACAATTTAGATCGATTCCCGAGGTCTGTTTGGGCCATCCTAGGGATCGGATACCAGACAGAGTTGGGCCTTATCTAATTCGATATTTCCATGTCCACCCCTGAACATGTATCTCATTAGAACTATGACGCACTCCACTAAAGTGTCATAGCTGAATCACCGCTCTGTCCCAATTATGTAGATTGGGTAGGTATTTTGTATAGTTCGACCCCCGTGTTTAAGACCTTCCATATCCGTTAATCAATTAGAGCTACCATGACTGCTCCTAATTGTTAACATCTATTCCTCAGGTAGTACCCGTTCACTCCTCATTATTATACCTGAACTTAATCAGCATGCATGACTTGGTATAATAAACATTGTGAACTCCCTGAGGGGATAACGTCAGCCTGCACTCACACAGGACACGGCTTGTTGATAACACTTATTAGACATACTATGCATCTTCGTGTTACCCAAAGTACGACATGATTAAGATGAACTAACGAGAAGTTCATATCATCGTAAATCAAAGTAACATCGAAGAATACATATACATCTAATAGTTTACCAAGGTTAAGATCGAGCTAGAGCCTGAGATCTATAGCTCTTCACCTATATCACCTCTGATATAGGGTCAGTATCAGAAGAGCATTATCTCTGTTGATCCTCAATACGTTCCACCGTACCAGCATAATTAGTGATTAGGACTCATCACTACCATTAAGCTACAGTCTAGACCGATAGCTCAGCCCAAGCTATCTCGACTGTGAACTGTTTATATCTCATCATTATCAACGACCTTCGTGATCCTCTCCGAACTCAGATCGACACGTGGTCTAAAACATGAGATAATGGGCTTTATTCTTGCTTAAACATATTCATCCAGATAGGGATTGTTAACAGTGGACCGGTGTCGTAACCACTAAAACAACCGGTTTTGCTTTAGGTATACAACAACCCCAACAATCTCCCACTTATACTAAAGTAAAACCTTTTAGTATACCAACGCGTCTACAGGAAACCATATGACTTCATCCATGTACAATGTTAACAATCGTACGATCGCAATCGTTAACAACCATCATACACTTTTTCTCCCACTTATACTCAAAGATTTTACCTTTACCTTGTACCTTTTAGTGGGTGGCTCACTAAGACATGTCAGCCACGTGCTACAGTATACCTGACATGGTGCACTTAGTGAAGGAACTGTCATCGTACATTCCTCTAGTGTTTCTATTTTCTCCACGAAATCGCCTTAATTTAAGGTACTCACTATGTTGTTACCGGCATTTCCAAATCTCAGAAATTTGTTACTGCACTTAGAATTCTCCAGGGGGTGTAAGAATTCTAACAAATTGAGATTACTGCCAATTCACGAAGCCAAGCCCTGAATTATCTAGCTCCCTCTCAGCATTTCACTGCGTGAGAATCTTCAAGACAATTCTGCTTCTTACGTGAATCCATAGTTTAAGGTCATTGATGTCGATTTTCTAGCTACCATTCGATTATCCGTGTCACAAACATGAAGGACTATATCCGTTACCATGCACACAGCACTAACATATATTTGGCTCTTTATGCAATATCCAAAGTTTATTGCAAGCTTTGCCAAGACAATAGCCTATGAAGAGTACTTGAATAATGTTGTACTATCCGCAGATATATCTAACATTACTCCTAACCTTCATTCTAAACTGTTCGGATAATCACCACTTATTGTGTCAGATAATACTTTCACACCTTATTCAAGTGCTAGTAATATTATCACACAATGTACAAGACAACCATTTCAACGTCTTTTGTAGATGAAAAATATATCATTTGTCAACATATCTCATAAACGAGTCTATATGTACCGTCTGACAAATGAATGCTTTAATCATTGAGCTACACATTTCTATGTGTTTGTCCCGAAACATAGAACTTTTGAGGAAATTCTTCCCTTTTCTCAAATTACATCCATGTTTCCTCATGTATGTCCTTAACGAATATGAGCATACAACTTGCAAGTCTTTTGAGTGTTAAACTCATAGACTAATCAATGATAAGCAACTTCTTTCATCTAACTTATCCTTTACAAGTCAACTTGGTTTGTTCATTATCCAAGAAAACTAGATTTCTTGATGAACAATTTACCATTTTCGAGACATACCCGAAAAAGCTCCCACTGTGACAAGGATCCTAAAATAATCTTGTGCAGATCCTTTTGGTTATCAGTCTTGTACGTCCGGCCTTATAATGTTCCAATCCACAATTTCTTTTTATTCTTGGACGTTAATCAAGAATAAATGCTTGTCTTTTCTTGAAAAATAACTACTTTGTCCAACTAATTACTAAATCTATCATTGAAATTGCGACACTTCGTGTGCAAATTATCCTATTTCCGAACAGATTTAACCAATGAAACTTACAATTAGCATTTCCGTGGGAAGGGAAAACGCGATCGCAGCGCGAATGCTAATCAATTCATAATAAATCACAATGAAATCTATGATTAACATGAATGCTAATCACTTCATTTCAAATAAGGAAAGGAAATAGATTTAGACATAGTGACATAGTATTTTATTAAAGACAATATTGAACAAGAAGTACCACATTTATCATAACACATTTTGGAATATCCTTCAAAATTCACAGTTATTACTCCCACTACGAATGATATATCAAAACAACCAGTATTAAAGAAGTAAATCCTTAATACAATGTAAGAAAATAATCATCCATTGATATTCAAAACATAAGTATCCTGCCAAAACAAGGCAACCAAATGTGGTAAAAGAGTAATAAACCAGAATCTAGTATCCAAAAACTAAGATAAAACGTAAGATAGAAATCTCCAAGTCTGCTAGACAACTGTATCAACTGAATGTTGCTTGTCGAGCTCAAGAACTTGAAGTCGTCCTACTCTTTCCTTGTAGTCGAACCTACAAAGATTGCAACAAACCACAATTAATATCCACTAGTTAAATCCGTCCGTGAGGACTAAACTAGTATAATTTGGTTTTTAATGTTACAAGAGTCTGACATACCTCCATCTACCTTCAATTTCTTGTTCCTCCTTTCATAGACCTTCACGATTGGAAGTCTATTCTTACTTCTAGCCCTTACAGCCTTTTTGACTTTCCGAACGAGTCGATCAAAATCTAGCTCTTTCTGCCACTGGCGAGCATGCCAGATCATGTTATCCCTAACCTTTTCAACCTCGAGCAACTCGTTTTCAAGAGTAGAAACATGCTCATGGTCTACTTGGTTTTTGACAACCCCATTTCTGAATGCTTGGTACCATTGCGGTAGAGATGCAAGAATAATCTCGCATTTTCCCCTTTCCATCATGTATCCACCATACATCTCATACTAAGAAAAGAGATTTTTAAACCTCTTGAGATATGCCCTCGTGTCAGGGTAATCACCAAAGTCCATAAAATTCATCTCTTTCCGGGCTAGGAAGCTAAGTAGTCGAAACCGAAAGGACTCCGGAACATCATCGGAATAAGCTAAACGACAAATCTTCGTGCGAATAGAATCAATAGACATATCTGAAATAAATAACAAGTAAACAACTTATAAGCGCAAATAATTTATGTTATCAATGTTAGAAACCCAATAATAACATTGAACCAACAAACGAGTAGCCCGATACTATTTACAAATAGTCCACTATAGGTGGATGCTACCTATAAAATTATCGACCATGACCGCAGTCTATTTTATTTCTTATCCCATCACACGGACCATAGTGAAACAAAGAAATAATAACCCGTGCCTCAGGACCCTGCTAATTCGAGAAGTGACCTCTATAGGAGGATTCATCAATAAGCAGCTAAGCTACAACCATATTTTAATATTCCGAAAAATTAATTCTATTAAGAGTAACCCACCCGTTAAGGAGGAATTACCTTTATAAAATCATTTTTCCATATTATCAATTTTGAATTTAACCAATGAACCATAATCAGTGTCTCCTATAGGGAGGAAGACTCATTGTCAACGCGAACACTTATTATTTCATTTTAAATCAAATTATTATTTGAAGTCTAAACCAATGAAATCCATAACTAGCATCTCCTATAGGGAGGAAGACTCATCGTCAACGCGAATGCTAATTACTTCATTTTTAAACCAAATATGGAGGTCCTTTAAATCAATTAACAGATAATCGAAATTATACCGCTTAGTCTTTTTAAGGGTTTGTGTGACAATCGTAGCACATAGACAATTAAGTCCTATCACATGATTTCTAAGCGCCAGTAATAAAACATGCTCGCATTGAAATCATTAAAACCGGCATGCTATGACCCCTATGCATGTTATTTCTATTACGCAAACAATGAAAAGCAACTATAACATGCAAAACATGCTGATCATCTTCATCGCGTAATTTAAATCCATCCATAGCACGCATAATAATTAAAACGAATAAATAGGCTGCCGACCGGGAATAGAAAGCCCTATCTATTACATTTAATTAAAATAAAAACCCCGGAACAAGCTCCGGTCTTTAATCTTCGATTTTGGAAGCCCATCCCGATCTTCAAGTCCACCTTCCAAAAATAGCAAGTGCTCGAAATAATTAGGGTGCGGAAAACCCTAATCACCAAAAACGGAAAGCGAATTAATTTCGGACGAACTAGGGTACAAACACCCTAGCCGTCGACAATCATGCCTAGGTTTCGGAAAACCCTAGCCGTCGTCAACGCGATGGGCCGAACGTTGTAAAAACGTGCAGCCCGTCGTTCGAAATCCGGCCACGCGCCGCTGCCGAGCCACGCGTGTAACACACGCGCCGTCGTGGTGCATGCCGGGGACCCCGTTTTGGCTCCACGACGAGCCTGACGTGGCTGGGTTCGGGCTGGGTGCGTCCGTTGCAACCCAGCCCGAGCCACCGCTCGTCGCCGCCGCCGAAAACGCCGTCGCCGTCGCCGTTTTACGCTGCAAAACACAGCACCGCCGCCGCGAGCCGCCGCCGGTGGCTGGAACGCCACCGGTCGCTCCCACTGGCTCGCCGGCGTCCCAAGCACCACCGGAGGTGCTGGGTTCGAGCCCGGGCAGCCGTGGTTGAGTCCGGCAGCAGCGCGCGCGCAGGGGAAAAACCCAGCCGCCGCTGCCGCCGTTGATCAACGCCACAGCCGCCGCCGCCGGTGGTCAGGGGACCACCGGACCTGCTGTCCGCCTCCGTCCGCGCCCTCGTCGTCGTCGAGCCACCGTCGGGCTGCGGGCTTGAGCCCAGCAGCGCGCGAACACGAGAACCCGTTAGGGTTTCGGCCGCCGCTGCTGCAACTCGCTGCCGCAGCCCTCGCCGCGCCGCCGCTGGTGGTCCGGTGCCGTCATGGCTCCGTCCCGAGATCGAGCCGGGCGCTGGATCGCCGAGCAGGCCACGGTTCAGGCCCAGCAGCGCGCACGAGCCAAAACCCGTTAGGGTTTCACATCGCCGCCGCTGCCTTCGCCCGTCCCGCCGTCCGCCGCCGGTTCTGCCACTGCCGCCTCTCGTCTCCGGCTTGCCTGAACCCTAGGATGAACCCTAGGGTTCAGCCGCCATGAAAAAACGACGAGGAGCAGCGGTGCTAAACCGCGGCAGATTACGCCGCCCGCCGCCGTGCGCTGGCCGACGCGCCGCCTCCTGCGGCCGTCGTCGTCTCGTCTCTTGTTCGTCTCGGACCTCGTTCCTCAGCAATTCTTCGATTTACAGCATATAATACAATACAAAATCGAAAAACACAAGAAAAACGAATCCTATTCTAATCGGCACCTTATTATCTCGCCGATTTAAAACAAAACGAACAACGATTAAACGATAAACGATAAAATCAACGCACATAAATCCCGGACAGCAGCATGTACACATAATCATGATGACTCGAATGCATGAACATTAAATTCGATTCAACACAGAGCCGATCCAAAAACCTCGGGCTCTGATACCACTTGTTGGGAAACGGCTGCTTGAAAGCCGCCCCGACCCAGATCTTGGTTCGGATGTGTTGATTCGATCGTGCACATAAGTTCATGCAAGGGCTCGAGTACATACCTTATGATTATGAAGAACGTGCAATCTGAGTCGTGTCTGATCGATCTACGGTTCTGATCTTCTAGGATGTGATCCCACACCTTCAGATCCGAGACTTGGTGGACGTCTCGAGATCACTGGAACCTCGATCTCCCTTACATTCAGACTCACGGCTACTCTCTCTCTCGCCTAGGGTTTCACGCCAATCTCGTAGAGATTATTCTGGTGTGTGGTGGCTGTGAAAACTTAGGGTTTATGATGAGAGACTTGAGTATTTATATGGTTCATAAATAAGGAGATATGATTCCTTATTTATCTCCAACCATATCTTTGCCATATCCCATATTTATTCCTTTCCATAACTTACAAATCTTATTCCTTAATTAATACGGAATTAATAAGGAATTAATTTGTTCTGTTATGCAACTGTATATCCGGAATTAATTCTAACAAATAAAATTTATTCTAATATCAGTAGAAGAATAAATAACTAAATATATACCAAATATATTTAGATATGATATTTATCCCCACAAGATTTAATTAAATAAATCTTATCTTATTAGATTTAATCTTATCCGTGAATAATAAATAATTAGATTTAATCCCATAGGATATAAATCTCAATTAATTATATTTATTCTCCATTCACTGGATATAAATCCAATATATATCATATACTGGGCCTGAGTACAATTATTGAGTCCATACTCAATAATACAATTTAGATCGATTCCCGAGGTCTGTTTGGGCCATCCTAGGGATCGGACACCAGATAGAGTTGGGCCTTATCTAATTCGATATTTCCATGTCCACCCCTGAACATGTGTCTCATTAGAACTATGACGCACTCCACTAAAGTGTCATAGCTGAATCACCGCTCTGTCCCAATTATGTAGATTGGGTAGGTATTTTGTATAGTTCGACCCCCGTGTTTAAGACCATCCATATCCGTTAATCAATTAGAGCTACCATGACTGCTCCTAATTGTTAACATCTATTCCTCAGGTAGTACCCGTTCACTCCTCATTATTATACCTGAACTTAATCAGCATGCATGACTTGGTATAATAAACATTGTGAACTCCCTGAGGGGATAACGTCAGCCTGCATTCACACAGGACACGGCTTGTTGATAACACTTATTAGACATACTATGCATCTTCGTGTTACCCAAAGTACGACATGATTAAGATGAACTAACGAGAAGTTCATATCATCGTAAATCAAAGTAACATCGAAGAATACATATACATCTAATAGTTTACCAAGGTTAAGATCGAGCTAGAGCCTGAGATCTATAGCTCTTCACCTATATCACCTCTGATATAGGGTCAGTATCAGAAGAGCATTATCTCTGTTGATCCTCAATACGTTCCACCGTACCAGCATAATTAGTGATTAGGACTCATCACTACCATTAAGCTGCAGTCTAGACCGATAGCTCAGCCCAAGCTATCTCGACTGTGAACTGTTTATATCTCATCATTATCAACGACCTTCGTGATCCTCTCCGAACTCAGATCGACACGTGGTCTAAAACATGAGATAATGGGCTTTATTCTTGCTTAAACATATTCATCCAGATAGGTATTGTTAACAGTAGACCGGTGTCGTAACCACTAAAACAACCGGTTTTGCTTTAGGTATACAACAACCCCAACATTTTTGAGTTTCAAGCCGAAGAAAAAGAAAAGTCCACCTAGGCGTCGAGTGTCGCCTATGGATGGTTTAAAACGTTGCTTTTTGCAACAGATTTTGGATGAGAATTTTCTAGTCAAGCTAATGACGTTAAACGATAAGTTTTCTTTTTCCCTTCTTATTTATTGTCTTGCAATGGGGACATTGCATGATTTTAAGTGTGGGGGGTGTTTCAAAATTATTACTTTTGATATGTTAGTTGAATTTTTGTGTCTTTGTTTTTCCCCACTTAGAAATTTGTTTGTATTTGAGCATGTAACTTAGGATTGATTTGAATGATTTGAGGATTGGGGTATTTAGTTGTTGGAATTGATAGCTTGAGTTAGGTTGTTTTAGTCTTGAGTTGTGAACGATTATGATTTGATGAATTGTGGGGCATGATTGATATGAGTTGTGAGGTGATGATCGATGATTTGGATTATGAGTGTTAATTCTAGATTGTTGCAATTTTGGAATTTTAGTTTACTTCCCCATGTGTAAAAAAAAATTAAAAAATAAAAAATAAAAATAAAAAAATAAAAAAAAAAAAAAAAAGAAAGATTGTTGATTTGTGTTTTATTGGGAATAGTTGAGTTGATAGGATTCTGCTCCTCTTACTTGTTACGTATGAAAATACTAGAGTAATGAGCATGGGAAACCAAGTGAAAAGGCTTCAAGGAACCCCTTGAATGATTATATTTCACGAAGCTATATCCTAGATGATACTCGTTTGTGATATAAAAAAATGATGAGTTATGAATTGTTCGTGGGCATTCTACTCTGCTTATTCATAGAATAATGAGTACGGGAAACCGCGTTAGGATACTCAGTGTGAACCATCGATGGGTAAACCTAACGAATTATATGCTAATACGATCAAGTATTTGTGTTGATTGATAAAAGGGGAAGTAGGCTAGAAGTCTAAATTTGTGACAATTTTGGATATTTGTGAGATGTGTGTATATCGTTGATTGGATCCTCATACTTGGATTGATTTATAAGCCACATAGTTCGTTGATGTTTGATTGTTTGTGACTCGGTTTGGAACTCCGAGAGCTTTGCTTAGTGATGGGGGGAGCCACTTCAACAATCGTTGGTTAGGATCGCTTCTTGCAAAATACGGAGTCAAGCATAAGGTTACATCGCCCTACCACCCTCAAGCAAACGGTCAAGCCGAGCTAGCTAATCGAGAGATCAAGCAAATTTTGGAGAAGACCGTCACCAACAAGAAGGAGTGGGCAAAATACTTGGACGACGCGCTTTGGGCCTATAGGACGGCTTTCAAGACACCAATCGGAAGGTCGCCATACCAATTGTTATTTGGCAAGTCATGCCATTTACCTATGGAATTGGAGCACAAAGCTTATTGGGCGACTAGAAGAATCAATTTCGAGTTCAAGAAAGCCATGGGCCAAAGGTGCGACGACTTGTTGGAGCTTGATGAATGGAGGAATGAAGCATTCGAGAATTCGAGGATCTACAAAGAACGAGCTGCAAGATTTCACGACTTGAGCATCAAGAAGCGTAAGTTCGAAATAGGCGATGATGTTCTTGTTTTTAATTCTCGACTTCGTTTATTTCCAGGAAAATTGCGAAGCAAGTGGTCGGGGCCGTATGTTATTTACAAGGACTTGAAGAATGGTGCATTCGAAGTGATGAAGAAAGACGGTGAAAAATTCGTGGTGAACGGACATCGACTCAAGCACTACTTCAAGCCGATGCCTCTATTCCCCAAGAAAGCGGCCACTTATCTTGATGATCCGAGTTAGAGAGGAGGTATCGTCGGGCTAAAGACGTTAAACGTAGCACTTGTTGGGAGGTAACCCAATATTCGTATCCCATTTTTTATTTTGTTTCGTTTTATTTTTAGAGTCATAGGTATTAGTTTTCGTATTTTAGAGTCGAACCCCTTAATATACTAACAAATACTAAAGTGTTGTGTAGAAAAAAAATTTCTCGGGCAGGACCTCTCGACACCTCTCTCGATCGAGAGGCCTGTCGAGAGGTGAAAAAGTGCTATACAGTAGGGGTCTCTCGACACCCTCTCGATCGAGAGGGGTATCGAGATGTTATGAAATATGTGCCCAGGTTTTTGTCACGAGAAGACTCTCGATCGAGACCCCCGTGTTTTCGATTGAGAGAGGAGGACAGTACGTGAAAAGCAGAACCTCTCGACACCTCTCTCGATCGAGAGGTCGATCGAGAGGTCCAATGTTCGTGTCCAGTAGCTACCTCTCGACACCTCTCTCGATCGAGAGGTTGGTCGAGAGGGGTGTTGACGGCGCAAATTCCAACTTTTACCAGGTACTAACATGGCAAGAGACAAGGGAAAGAACGTTGCTTCGACCTCGTCAAGCAAAGGCAAGGGGAAGGAAAAGGTCACCTCTTCAAGCAAGAGTAAGGAGACGTGGAAAAACGACAAGACCATCCCGGAGAATCGGATACCGCCGGCAAGGTCGATGCCCTCGAGTTTGGAGCCCAAGGCGTTCAAGCTTAAGCTTTCCACAGCGGAGTCAAAGAGGAGATGGTCTCATCTTGTGCAACTCAAGCACAAGCATTGTCGTTTCCTTCATCAAGAGACGATAGCGGCGATGGGGATAGCCAACGAGATCACCCAAATGATGCAAAGAGGAGGCTTCACTAACATCTTCCAAGGGAATCACCTAACCTACCACATTCTCACGGTGGAGTTTCTCTCAACTTTGGCGGTAGAGCGAGTCAATCAAGTGCCCCACGTCATTCGTTTCCAACTTGGTGGTCAACCAAGGGAGCTTGATATGGATCAACTTAGTGATATTATCGGAGGAAACAAGAATGGCGAGTACATTGGCAACAATCATCCGAATCTTCAAGATTTGTGGGCACAATTCATGGATTTTGAGGAGGAAAGGAGGAGATCTTACAATCCGGCTACTGCGAAGGCCACCTCAATCCGGAATCCCACGATTCGCTACTTCCATAGGCTGATTTCGTCCACCATCCATTCCCGCCACGACTCCGGCACCTTCCTTGCCACCGACGCTCATCTCATTTGGACCTCATATCGAGGCCACTCAATGTGCAACCCTTTACCTTGTTGATCATATGGAGAACCAAGCATACTTGTTTGGGGGGCAAAAGATTGGGATAGGAGCATTCGTCACTCCCATTGCTCAACACTTCCACATCCCGATTGGAGAGCAGCCCGTGTCTACGTCCATCTTTGTGGATAGACGCACGTTGGAGCTTGCAAGGATGATCTCTTTCGACACGTCCGGGTGGTTCTTTAAGCTACATGGGAGGAGTGGAGTTCACCTTTTCCCGCTGCCGAACAACTACTTGACCGAGGTGATCGGGAACGAGAAGCTAAGGAGAGGAAACGGGACGATGAACTCTCCTCAACACAAGGAGCTTATGTGGGCTGAGGGAGGTCCAAGGCCCGATGAAGGAGGCAACGATGATGAGGAGGAAGATGATGAAGACGAGGCCGAGCAATATGAGCAAGGATTTGATCGAGAGGAGGATGCGTATGCGCAAGGATACGAAGGTGTTCCACAGCCCGGTTTTTACATGAGAGCTCCGAACTTCTCTACAATGCAAGATTGGCATACAGAGACATTGGAGGCGATGGACAACTACCATTGGGATGGTAGGGAGTTTGTTGAGTCTCAAGTGAGAGGAGTTCGTGAAGAGGTGCAAACATTGAGAACCGAGGTAGGGGACCTTCGTACATACATTGGAGGTCGTTTTGATACTCTGAACACTTACTTTGAGAATGAAGCGAAAAGGAGAGAAGATGAGGCGAAGAGGCGTGAGGATGAAAGAGCTTACTTGGAGAATTACAATAGGATGGTGCATGAGATGCATTATTTCTATCCTCACTACCCGGATACTCATCAACGATTCGACCCCAATAACCCCGACAACCCTCCCTTCCCGCCGCCTTTTCAATGAGGTATGTTTGTTAACTTAGCCTACTTCTTTTCTTTAAACTTATTTCCTTGCTTTGCTTTGAAATAAGTTTGGGGGAGGGAAAGAGTGTCTAAGTTAACTCTTTTAATTGTTTTCTTGTTTTAAGAGTTTCTTATTTGTTTAGTATTATTTTGGGGTATGTTTGAGTCTTTTATGTTGAGTCTTTTATTTTTGAGTCTTAGGTTAAATTGAGTCGAATAAGCATGTGATGATAGTATTGTGAATTTGGCCAATGATAGAAAAAAATTTTTGGAGAAAATTTCATGATCTTTATTATGCATAGACCCTTGGCGAAGCGACACATTTTATTTGATGAAATTGAAGTATGTCTTGATGTCGGGAACTAGTTAGTTTGAGCCCGTGAGAATTGAGCTTTTTGTGCATATTGATGCCTATTTCTTTGATTGAGTGGTCATGTATGCTTCATTCTTTCTAGAACTTGCCCTATTTCTCCATCAAGACCTTAGTATATTTATGAATTAGGAGATGATCTTAGGCCATTTTTCTTTAGCCACATGATTCCCATACACTAACCTTGATCATTATCTTTGTTTACCCGCTTTGAGCCTTGTTATGAGCCTTTCTTTCTTAAGCTTGGATGATAGGAGGTTTGGATGGATAAGGGTATCTTTAGTGGATTTAGTTGGTAGTGTGGGAGGTGTTGGAAAGAATACTTGTTGTGGTATGGAGAAGAAAAAGAAAAGAATTCTAGATGCTTGATTAGATAGTTAGCTATCCCTATAAGCTTGAAAAAATTAGTTGTGAAAAAAAAGAAAAAAGAAAAAAGAAAAAAAAATAGAGCCTTTGTTCAAATATTAGAAAGAACATTCATTAGATGAGCTCTAAGAAAAAAAAAAAAAAAAAAAAAACAGAAAAAGAAGAGAATGAGAATAAAAGCATAAGGGGATAGTTAGCTTGAATTGTATTATATGCATCTATGATATTGATGTTGTGTAGTGGTGTTGGATGGTAGAAGATGGAGTTGAAAAACCATACTTGGGTTGGATGTGAAAAGAGGTTGATGGTTTTAATGTATTTTGAGTCACTTAGCCTATATATTCCCTACCTTAACCAATGTCCCTACATTACAAGCTTATAAAAAGACCCTTTTGATTCTAGTTTGTAGGTATTACATTAGGTGGAGATGTTGAGATTAGGGGCAAGCCTATGGTAAACATGTTGCATTACATTGATGTTGAGTGAAACCTTATGATGTGCATTATTTCATACATCTTTTTCTTTGAGAGAGTTGAGTGTTCACTTATACACATATAAATATCTCACATGTTGGAGAGTGTTCTTGATGGATTGACATGAGTTGAATTTATTGAATGAATTGTGTTATTGATGCTAAGGGTGTGTGCATAGTTTTGATCATGATCATGAGAAATGGTTTTTGAAAAGTTTTGAGGCCTATATAGTTCACAATGCTAGAGTCTATTGTTTATGTTTTGGGATTGTTCGGGACGAACAATGTTTAAGTTTGGGGGATTTGATATAGGTGAAATTTACCTTGTTTTAATAACCAAAAAGAGTCGATTTTGTGTCTCGTTTGTGTAGTATTGTCTTTGGTTTATATGATTTTCATTATATTGGGCAATATTATGCTTGTGGGTGTTTTCTTGAGTTTTTAGGCATATTTTTGTGCTAAAACCCCGAGACGAGCCAAGGCGTGAAGGTCGAAGAACAAAGTACAAGGATTGAGTTCGAGTGAAGGCCTCTCGACACTTCTCTCGATCGAGAGGTATGTCGAGAGGTGCCTTCTGCCGCAGCTTTCGATCGAGAGCCCAATTTTCACACCCTCTCGATACCTCTCTCGACCGAGAGGTCTGTCGAGAGGGGGTTCCAGCCGAGATTTCCTTCTTTACTTAATTAGACTCCTTTTTGGTTTAGGTTTTCCTTATGTAAATTTCTCCTATATATACTCCTAGTCTAGCATTGTAAACCTAATCTACCAATCTAGCAAATACCTTTTCATATTTTCCTAGCACATTATTTTAGAGTTTTATTCTTGTATTCAACATTGGAGCTTTTCAAGTTTATGCAAGATTCAAGATTCGAAGTTCTTCGTTTGTGTTCAAGTTTTTCTTACTCCTACTCTTTAATTATGTTCTTTCAATCTTTTGTGTTTATGTTTGCTTTAATTATGTCTAGCTAAATTCCTTAGTTGATTTTAGGGATTGAATGCCTAATTGAATATATGTAAGTGTTTTTGTTTACAATTAGCCTTCCAATCTAGATGCATGTTTTCATGGTGCTTATTCTCATGCATGATTAATTGGCCACTAATTATGTATGCATAGTTATGTTTATATGCCTTAATTGGATATTGCATAATAGATCTCATGAATACATGATATGATAATTTGATTTGTCTTAATTGATGTTGAATTGTCATATGTTTGCATGTAATTGATTTGGGTGTCTTAATTGAACCTAGTTGATTATATCATTGATACTTATTCTCTTTTGCACTTAGTTTGATATCTATGCGTCCGAAAGGATATTAGGATCATATTAAGTGACGACTTGCATTGCTTTTATCGGGGTGTTGGTTATATTTTATGTATCACATTTAGATTGGATTAAATTGGTTAATTGTATGCATTAATTGCTTTCATATGTTTGATTAGATAGGCTTCCCTAAAGTCAACACTTTTCCTTAATTGTTTACTTCCCTTATTTGTTTTATTGCTTGAGTCCTAAGTTATTTTATTTGACTAGTTACTTTCTTTCTTTATTTATTTCCTTATATGATTAATTGAGTCCTTATTATTTGCCTAGTCTATAAATACCACATCTTAAAATCCTAAAAGCCTAGACATCACATTAGTTCTTGAGTAGAGGTATTGTGTGCGTTTTCGACTTGTCAATCCCTGTGGATACGATACTCGTGCTTCTTTATATTACACCTATTTTGTGTGGTAGAAAATAGTGCGATCAAATTTTGGCGCCGTTGCCGGGGATTGATTAGATTTCACATACATATTTTGAAATAGAATTAATGGGTGATTTAGGCGCTTTAATTTTCTGTTTTCGGTTTATTGATCTAACGGTTTCCTTTTCTTCTCTTTGATTTTAGGTAGTGCATGACCACAAGGTCTAAGGGGATAAATCCTATTCCGTTAGACTTGGAGTTAGAGCGCTCTCTAAGGGCGTTGAGGCGAGAGAAGGAGGCAAGCAAGATCGATACACCACATTCTTCACCACCCGATTCACCAAGGAGTTTCGATTCAATGGCGGATCAAGTGAGGAGGACTTTGAACGATCGGTTCAAACCGGTCGTGGACCAATTTCAGCAAGGAGGATGGGGGACCACGAAAGCTAACAACTATGAGTTCAAGACGTCCCTCATCAATATGGTGCAAAACAATCAATACGGAGGATCGCCGGAGGAGGATCCCAACGCACACTTGAAGCAATTTCTGGACATATGTGCTACATACAAGGCCAATGGAGTGTCTTCGGACTACCTCAAGCTCAGCCTCTTCGTGTGGTCTCTCAAGGACGATGCAAGAGAGTGGTTAGATGGATTGGACAAGAAGGAGGTCACTACTTGGGCTGAGATGTGCACGAAGTTTCTCAACAAGTTCTTCCCACCTTCGAGGGCTCAAAAGCTTATCAATGAGATCAACCAATTTCAACAATATGAGGATGAGCACTTTTATGAGGCGTGGGGGAGATTTAAGAAGCTATTGAGAGCATGCCCGAACCATGGAATTAGCAAGGAGGATCAAATCACGTGCTTCTATCGTGGTTTGAACAAGTTGTGTAGGAAGGAGCTCGATTACGCTTCAAAGGGAGGATTCTTGAACAATGAGTATGAAGTGGCTATGGAGATCATTGAGCTGACCGTGAATTCGAGCTATGAAGAGGCTACCGATCGACGACTTGGAAAAAGGAGAGTTGCCAACATTGGAATCGATGCTTACGAGGACTTGATGGAGAAGTATACAAAAAACAGCAAGTGAGTTGGATTCTATCAAGAAAGGGGTACTTCGGTGCGATGCGGTCACAGACGAACAAGCAAACCCAACCGGAGAAGAAGATGCCAATTTTGTGCAACAAGGAGGCAAGTCACCTCCTCGAGCTCCTTTCTTCGGCTCTTCGACTCTCCGTTTCTTGGCTTTCTCGATCCTCGTTTCAACTTGGGTTATTTCCATACAAAAAGTACCTAAAAGCATGGCAAAATACCCAAAGCGTAATATAGTTCAAAAGGATATAAAACGATACAAAACACGAACTAAATCACGAAACGAGACCTAAAACCGACTCCTAAACACTTATAAAAACAAGTATATTTCTAGTCTATCACTTACTTCTCCTGATTTGCCTCCGAGCGGCTATTTTGAGCGGGATGACCACATAATTCTTACCTCTTACAAGGTGGAGATGACACTGTGGTTGAAGAAATGAGTGTTGTGAAAATGGGAATGGCCGAATGAGAGGGTTTCACCAAAAAGTGTTTGCAATAGAACGAATTCTATCCTAGCACTTAGTAAGTAAAAACCCAATGTCGAATCTCAAGGAAAACTTTGCAGGGCAAATAATCGTGTAGCAAAAATCCTAAACTAGCCTAAATCTAAGAAAGCAAGTAAAAAGAATTTGTTTGTTTTTGTTTCTAAATCCTAGGCAAGAAAATAAATAAAGCAATAAATCTAAAGCAAATAAATAAATCTAATCTAGAGAACAAGGAATAAATCTAAACTAATTAATCTAGAGAAATTAAATGAAAGCTATTAAACTACCTAGGCAAAAATCGTAGAGAAAGCAATAATGAAAGCAATGAAGAAAACGAATCTAGACATAAATAATTAAATCTGAAAATCTAATAAAATAAATCTAACTCTAAGAACTTGAAAATCGAAAGAAAAGAAACTTTTAAAAACGAGAGAAAAGAAACTTTGAAAAACGAATCTAAACTACAAACTAAATAACGAACAAAGGAATTAAACGAAGAACTAAGAATTTAAATCTAAGAAACTAGAACGCAATTAATCAAACGAAAGGAAAGCAATAAAGAACTTACGAATTAAAAGCAGAAACGAGAGAACAGGAACGAACGAAAGAAACTTGAATAAAACTTGAATCTTCAAAAATAATCTTCAATCCTAAAGTTACAAACTAATAAAACTAAAGAAAAGTCTAAAAAAGTAGAGAGAAAGATGTTATTTCGTGTCCCAAGAGTATGTATTTATAGTACCATCTAAAACCTAATTCAAAAAGGAAAAGAAAGCAAAATTTGGCCCAGTTAGTGGCCCGCTGGGGTCAGAGCGCCCGCTCCGGTTTAGCAGCGCCCGCTCTGTTGTTGGTTCGCTGAGACTGCGCGCGTCTTTCTTGTTTTGGCCGTAACTTCCTCGTCCGAACTCCAAATTGACCCCCGTTTTCGCCTACGTGCTCCTATCGAACCCCTCTTTGATAATATGCTTTGATTACAGCTAAAATCAATCTTCATTCAAATCGAAAGTGGTTAGAACTTGGGCTCAATGATTGCTTAAGAACCTTTCTTCGCTCGTTTCACTCCATCTTCTCGACTTTTAGTTCCAAGCAATACCTAAGATCATAAACTCACCAAAGACCCAAATCATAGCAAAGTAGAACGAAAATAAATCAAAATATAAAGATAAATGGATCCAAAACTACGACTAAAACAACACAAAATGACACCAAACAAATCCCCCACACTTAACTCTTTGCTTGTCCTCAAGCAAATTAATCACACAACTTAGACTCAATTCAAACAATTCAAAATCATAGAACATTTAATCACCGGAATCGACAAGCTACGAACTAAGTCACCTTAATCACCGGAACATTTAACCACCTTCGAATCGTTGGTTGTAGTAGGAATGGCCTCGACCCATCTAGACACATACTCCACCGCAAGTAAGATGTAAGAGAACCCTTGAGACTTGGGGAAAGGACCCATGAAATCAATCCCCCAAACATCAAAGAGTTCCACCTCCATGATAGTTCGTTGCGGCATCTCGTCCCTTTTCGTGATGTTCCCCATCCTTTGGCATCGATCACATGACTTGATGAACTCGTGACAATCCTTGTAGATCGAAGGCCAATAGAAACCACTATGAAATATCTCGAGGGCAGTCCGATTTGCTGCAAAGTGTCCCCCATTCGGAGCGCTATGGCAATCCTCAATGATCTTTTTCCACTCCGATTGTCGAACACATCGCCTTATGACTCCGTCGGCACACCTCCGATACAAGTAAGGATCATCCCAATAGTAGAACTTGCAATCGTGGAGGAACTTCTTCTTTTGATGAGACGATAGATCCTTGGGCACGTGATGAATCACCAAGTAGTTGACGATGTCGGCGAACCAAGGTATCAAATCGTCCACCTCGAAAATCTGCTCATCGGGGAAGCTTTCCTTGATAGCAATCTTCGAATCCTCTCCGTCCACGGGCTGCTCAAGTCTCGAAAGATGGTCGGCCACCACATTCTCGCATCCCTTCCTATCCTTAATCTCCATGTCAAACTCTTGAAGAAGCAAAATCCAGCGAACTAACCTTGGCTTCGAGTCCTTCTTGTTGAATAGGTAGCGTATGGCGGCATGGTCGGTGTGCACTATCGTGTGAGATCCCACCAAATAAGGTCTAAACTTGTCGAAAGCGTAGACCACAGCGAGTAATTCCTTCTCCGTGGTGGTGTAGTTCCTTTGAGCCGAGTCCAACGTCTTGCTAGCATAGTAAATCACTCGGAATAGCTTCTCCCTTTTCTGCCCCAAGACTGCTCCTACCGCCCAATCGCTTGCATCACACATGAGCTCGAACGGGGCACTCCAATCCGGTGACACCAAGACGGGAGTAGAAATAAGCGCCTTTTTCAATGTCTCGAAAGCTTCCAAGCAATCTCCATCAAAAACGAACTTGACATCCTTCTCGAGCAATCCACACAGCGGCTTTGTGATCTTCGAAAAATCCTTGATGAACCTTCGATAGAAGCCGGCATGTCCTAAGAAACTCCTCACCGATTTAACGTTGGTTGGTGGTGGCAACTTCTCGATGGCTACGACTTTGGCTCGATCCACCTCCAATCCTTGTGAAGACACCTTGTGACCTAGTACCACTCCTTCTTGCACCATAATTGAGGACGAGGTTCGTCTCTTCACACCTTTGAAGCACCGTGGCAAGATTCTCCAAACATTGGTCAAAAGAAGAACCGATGACTGAAAAATCATCCATAAATACCTCCATAATATTCTCGATCAACCCATGGAAGATGGCCATCATACACCTTTGGAAAGTGGCCGGTGCGTTGCATAACCCAAACGGCATCCTCCGATATGCAAAGACTCCATAGGGGCATGTGAATGCCGTCTTGTGTTGGTCCTCCGGAGCAATGGCGATTTGGTTGTAGCCGGAGTATCCGTCGAGGAAGCAATAGTACTCATGGCCGGCCAATCGATCGAGCATTTGATCTACGAACGGGAGGGGGAAGTGATCTTTCCTAGTTGCTGCGTTGAGGAGCCTATAATCGATACAAACTCGCCATCCCGTGACAAGCCTCGTTGCAATTAGCTCCCCATTCTCATCGTTGATGACCGTCATGCCTCCTTTCTTTGACACCACTTGAGTGGGGCTCACCCACTCACTATCCGAAATAGCGTAGATCATGCCGGCATCGAGCAACTTTAATACCTCCTTCCTCACCACTTCTTGCATCGCTGGATTCAAACGCCTTTGAGGTTGTACTCTTGGGCGATGGCCTTCCTCGAGCATTATCCTATGCATGCAAAGCGAAGGACTAATACCTTTGATGTTGGCAATCGTCCATCCAATTGCAGATTTGTGCTCCCTTAGAACCCTCAATAGCTTGTCCATATTCGCCTCCGTGAGTTGGGAAGACACAATCACCGGATACTTCTCTCCTTCTCCTAAGAATTGATACTTGAGGTGTTGGGCAATGGCTTCAATTCCACCTTCGGGGCTGCATCCTTCTTCTCTTCCTCCTCGAGAACTCCATCATCCACCTTCTTGTTGATGTCGAGGTAAGGAACTTCCTCGTGTCGAAGTTGTGGCGGGTTTGCCTCCATTTGATGTAGATACTCGAGAATCTCATCGCAAGCTTCATCTAACTCCTTGTAAGCATATAATGAACTCGAGATGCAATGGTTGAGTGCCTCCTCCGATGTAGGTGGTGTCAATGTCTCGATGGAGAAGATATCCTCACGGTGATCGTCGGGTCTCTTCATGGCTTCATAGATAGAAATTTTTAGCTCCTCTCCATTGACTCGAAAGGTGAGGTCTACATCTTGAACATCGATCAAAGCTCTTCCCGTGGCTAAGAATGGCCGTCCTAAAATCAAAGGTTGATTGGCATCCTCGGGCATGTCCAAAACGACGAAATCTGCCGGGAAAACAAGGTTGTGTACTTGAACTAGCACATCCTCCACTATCCCTCGTGGATAAGAAACTGATCGGTCCGCCATAAGTAAAGAGATGGTGGTTGGCTTCATCCTCCCGATATTAAGCCGGTTGAAAATAGAGAGGGGCATCAAATTGATGCTAGCACCGAGATCGCATAGAACGTTTTGAAAGACTTGATCTCCAATCTTGCATGCTAATGTGAACCTCCCGGGATCCTTTCGCTTCATTGGTAACTTCTTTTAGATCACCGCGCTGCACTCCTCCGTGAGGTTAATTGTCTCGAACTTCTCCCACTTCTTCTTCCCCGATACCGCGTCTTTGATGAACTTCATATGATTGGGCATGTCTCGAAGAGCATCAAGAAGTGGTATGTTGATGTTGACCTTTTGTACTATCTCCATGAAGCGTTGATACTTCTCATCGTGCTTCGTCTTGGTCAATCTTTGCGGGAAAGGGGCCTTCGGGGTGTAAGTCGGCAATTGGGGCGGCTGCTTGGCCTCTCGACTCACCTCTCGATCGAGAGAGGTGTCGAGAGGTACCTTCTGACTTTGGGATTTGACCTCTCGATCACCCTCTCGATCGAGAGAGGTGTCGAGAGGTTCCATTTGAATCTCCTCGTCGTAAACCTCTCGATCCTCCTCTCGATCGATAGGGGTATCGAGAGGTGGATTCTGACTTCCAGTTTGGACCTCTCGATCGACCTCTTGATCGAGAGATGTGTCGAGAGGCCCTCGCCTCGGCACTTGGATCCTCGTTTCCTCATGTTCCGCATTCTTGAAGCTCCCGTCTCCTTTCTCCTCTGTTTCCAAGGATGGATTTGTGTATTTTGTGCCACTCCGAAGCTCAATAGCATGGACATGATGGTTGTTCTTCGGGTTTTGCTCCGTGTTACTTGGGAATTGGCTGGGCTTATGGACTCCTCCTTGAGCGTTGGCTATTTGACTCATTTGTGTCTCCAACATTTGCATTTGCTTGGTCAACGCATTGATGCTACTCGCCAAGTTGTTGGTTGAGGTGCTTTGAGTAAGCTCCAATGTCCTCAACTTCGCATCTTGTTGTGTCATCCTCATCTCCGATTGAGCCATATATTGACGAATTAAATCATCGGTGGACATCTCCTTCTTTGGCTCTTGGATGACTCCGTTCTCAACATTGAAGCCGGGAGGTGGTTGCAAGGCATTGTTTGGATTGGCATAAGAGAAGTTCGGATGATTTCGGTTGTTGGGAACATAAGGTTTCTTGTATCCTCCTTGATAGTTTGAACCTCCTTGTCCTCCTTGTCCTCCTTGCCACTTGTTTCCTTGATTGGGTTGCCACTTGCCTCCTTGTTGCACAAAATTGGCATCTTCTTCTCCGGTTGGGTTTGCTTGTTCGTCTGTGACCGCATCGCACCGAAGTACCCCTTTCTTGATAGAATCCAACTCACTTGCTGTTTTTTGTATACTTCTCCATCAAGTCCTCGTAAGCATCGATTCCAATGTTGGCAACTCTCCCTTTTCCAAGTCGTCGATCGGTAGCCTCTTCATAGCTCGAATTCACGGTCAGCTCAATGATCTCCATAGCCACTTCATACTCATTGTTCAAGAATCCTCCCTTTGAAGCGTAATCGAGCTCCTTCCTACACAACTTGTTCAAACCACGATAGAAGCACGTGATTTGATCCTCCTTGCTAATTCCATGGTTCGGGCATGCTCTCAATAGCTTCTTAAATCTCCCCCACGCCTCATAAAAGTGCTCATCCTCATATTGTTGAAATTGGTTGATCTCATTGATAAGCTTTTGAGCCCTCGAAGGTGGGAAGAACTTGTTGAGAAACTTCGTGCACATCTCAGCCCAAGTAGTGACCTCCTTCTTGTCCAATCCATCTAACCACTCTCTTGCATCGTCCTTGAGAGACCACACGAAGAGGCTGAGCTTGAGGTAGTCCGAAGACACTCCATTGGCCTTGTATGTAGCACATATGTCCAGAAATTGCTTCAAGTGTGCGTTGGGATCCTCCTCCGGCGATCCTCCGTATTGATTGTTTTGCACCATATTGATGAGGGACGTCTTGAACTCATAGTTGTTAGCTTCCGTGGTCCCCCATCCTCCTTGCTGAAATTGGTCCACGACCGGTTTGAACCGATCGTTCAAAGTCCTCCTCACTTGATCCGCCATTGAATCGAAACTCCTTGGTGAATCGGGTGGTGAAGAATGTGGTGTATCGATCTTGCTTGCCTCCTTCTCTCGCCTCAACGCCCTTAGAGAGCGCTCTAACTCCAAGTCTAACGGAATAGGATTTATCCCCTTAGACCTTGTGGTCATGCACTACCTAAAATCAAAGAGAAGAAAAGGAAACCGTTAGATCAATAAACCGAAAACAGAAAATTAAAGCGCCTAAATCACCCATTAATTCTATTTCAAAATATGTATGTGAAATCTAATCAATCCCCGGCAACGGCGCCAAAATTTGATCGCACTATTTTCTACCACACAAAATAGGTGTAATATAAAGAAGCACGAGTATCGTATCCACAGGGATTGACAAGTCGAAAACGCACACAATACCTCTACTCAAGAACTAATGTGATGTCTAGGCTTTTAGGATTTTAAGATGTGGTATTTATAGACTAGGCAAATAATAAGGACTCAATTAATCATATAAGGAAATAAATAAAGAAAGAAAGTAACTAGTCAAATAAAATAACTTAGGACTCAAGCAATAAAACAAATAAGGGAAGTAAACAATTAAGGAAAAGTGTTGACTTTAGGGAAGCCTATCTAATCAAACATATGAAAGCAATTAATGCATACAATTAACCAATTTAATCCAATCTAAATGTGATACATAAAATATAACCAACACCCCGATAAAAGCAATGCAAGTCGTCACTTAATATGATCCTAATATCCTTTCGGACGCATAGATATCAAACTAAGTGCAAAAGAGAATAAGTATCAATGATATAATCAACTAGGTTCAATTAAGACACCCAAATCAATTACATGCAAACATATGACAATTCAACATCAATTAAGACAAATCAAATTATCATATCATGTATTCATGAGATCTATTATGCAATATCCAATTAAGGCATATAAACATAACTATGCATACATAATTAGTGGCCAATTAATCATGCATGAGAATAAGCACCATGAAAACATGCATCTAGATTGGAAGGCTAATTGTAAACAAAAACACTTACATATATTCAATTAGGCATTCAATCCCTAAAATCAACTAAGGAATTTAGCTAGACATAATTAAAGCAAACATAAACACAAAAGATTGAAAGAACATAATTAAAGAGTAGGAGTAAGAAAAACTTGAACACAAACGAAGAACTTCGAATCTTGAATCTTGCATAAACTTGAAAAGCTCCAATGTTGAATACAAGAATAAAACTCTAAAATAATGTGCTAGGAAAATATGAAAAGGTATTTGCTAGATTGGTAGATTAGGTTTACAATGCTAGACTAGGAGTATATATAGGAGAAATTTACATAAGGAAAACCTAAACCAAAAAGGAGTCTAATTAAGTAAAGAAGGAAATCTCGGCTGGAACCCCCTCTCGACAGACCTCTCGGTCGAGAGAGGTATCGAGAGGGTGTGAAAATTGGGCTCTCGATCGAAAGCTGCGGCAGAAGGCACCTCTCGACATACCTCTCGATCGAGAGAGGTGTCGAGAGGCCTTCACTCGAACTCAATCCTTGTACTTTGTTCTTCGACCTTCACGCCTTGGCTCGTCTCGGGGTTTTAGCACCAAAATATGCCTAAAAACTCAAGAAAACACCCACAAGCATAATATTGCCCAATATAATGAAAATCATATAAACCAAAGACAATACTACACAAACGAGACACAAAATCGACTCTTTTTGGTTATTAAAACAAGGTAAATTTCACCTATATCAAATCCCCCAAACTTAAACATTGTTCGTCCCGAACAATCCCAAAACATAAACAATAGACTCTAGCATTGTGAACTATATAGGCCTCAAAACTTTTCAAAAACCATTTCTCATGATCATGATCAAAACTATGCACACACCCTTAGCATCAATAACACAATTCATTCAATAAATTCAACTCATGTCAATCCATCAAGAACACTCTCCAACATGTGAGATATTTATATGTGTATAAGTGAACACTCAACTCTCTCAAAGAAAAAGATGTATGAAATAATGCACATCATAAGGTTTCACTCAACATCAATGTAATGCAACATGTTTACCATAGGCTTGCCCCTAATCTCAACATCTCCACCTAATGTAATACCTACAAACTAGAATCAAAAGGGTCTTTTTATAAGCTTGTAATGTAGGGACATTGGTTAAGGTAGGGAATATATAGGCTAAGTGACTCAAAATACATTAAAACCATCAACCTCTTTTCACATCCAACCCAAGTATGGTTTTTCAACTCCATCTTCTACCATCCAACACCACTACACAACATCAATATCATAGATGCATATAATACAATTCAAGCTAACTATCCCCTTATGCTTTTATTCTCATTCTCTTCTTTTTCTCTTTTTTTTTTTTTTTTTTTTTCTTAGAGCTCATCTAATGAATGTTCTTTCTAATATTTGAACAAAGGCTCTATTTTTTTTTCTTTTTTCTTTTTTCTTTTTTTTCACAACTAATTTTTTCAAGCTTATAGGGATAGCTAACTATCTAATCAAGCATCTAGAATTCTTTTCTTTTTCTTCTCCATACCACAACAAGTATTCTTTCCAACACCTCCCACACTACCAACTAAATCCACTAAAGATACCCTTATCCATCCAAACCTCC
This sequence comes from Thymus mandschuricus, assembly GCA_029379335.1. Lineage (NCBI taxonomy): Eukaryota > Viridiplantae > Streptophyta > Magnoliopsida > Lamiales > Lamiaceae > Thymus > Thymus mandschuricus. Next base: position 38,396,848 of record CM057072.1, read on the forward strand.
TATCATCCAAGCTTAAGAAAGAAAGGCTCATAACAAGGCTCAAAGCGGGTAAACAAAGATAATGATCAAGGTTAGTGTATGGGAATCATGTGGCTAAAGAAAAATGGCCTAAGATCATCTCCTAATTCATAAATATACTAAGGTCTTGATGGAGAAATAGGGCAAGTTCTAGAAAGAATGAAGCATACATGACCACTCAATCAAAGAAATAGGCATCAATATGCACAAAAAGCTCAATTCTCACGGGCTCAAACTAACTAGTTCCCGACATCAAGACATACTTCAATTTCATCAAATAAAATGTGTCGCTTCGCCAAGGGTCTATGCATAATAAAGATCATGAAATTTTCTCCAAAAATTTTTTTCTATCATTGGCCAAATTCACAATACTATCATCACATGCTTATTCGACTCAATTTAACCTAAGACTCAAAAATAAAAGACTCAACATAAAAGACTCAAACATACCCCAAAATAATACTAAACAAATAAGAAACTCTTAAAACAAGAAAACAATTAAAAGAGTTAACTTAGACACTCTTTCCCTCCCCCAAACTTATTTCAAAGCAAAGCAAGGAAATAAGTTTAAAGAAAAGAAGTAGGCTAAGTTAACAAACATACCTCATTGAAAAGGCGGCGGGAAGGGAGGGTTGTCGGGGTTATTGGGGTCGAATCGTTGATGAGTATCCGGGTAGTGAGGATAGAAATAATGCATCTCATGCACCATCCTATTGTAATTCTCCAAGTAAGCTCTTTCATCCTCACGCCTCTTCGCCTCATCTTCTCTCCTTTTCGCTTCATTCTCAAAGTAAGTGTTCAGAGTATCAAAACGACCTCCAATGTATGTACGAAGGTCCCCTACCTCGGTTCTCAATGTTTGCACCTCTTCACGAACTCCTCTCACTTGAGACTCAACAAACTCCCTACCATCCCAATGGTAGTTGTCCATCGCCTCCAATGTCTCTGTATGCCAATCTTGCATTGTAGAGAAGTTCGGAGCTCTCATGTAAAAACCGGGCTGTGGAACACCTTCGTATCCTTGCGCATACGCATCCTCCTCTCGATCAAATCCTTGCTCATATTGCTCGGCCTCGTCTTCATCATCTTCCTCCTCATCATCGTTGCCTCCTTCATCGGGCCTTGGACCTCCCTCAGCCCACATAAGCTCCTTGTGTTGAGGAGAGTTCATCGTCCCGTTTCCTCTCCTTAGCTTCTCGTTCCCGATCACCTCGGTCAAGTAGTTGTTCGGCAGCGGGAAAAGGTGAACTCCACTCCTCCCATGTAGCTTAAAGAACCACCCGGACGTGTCGAAAGAGATCATCCTTGCAAGCTCCAACGTGCGTCTATCCACAAAGATGGACGTAGACACGGGCTGCTCTCCAATCGGGATGTGGAAGTGTTGAGCAATGGGAGTGACGAATGCTCCTATCCCAATCTTTTGCCCCCCAAACAAGTATGCTTGGTTCTCCATATGATCAACAAGGTAAAGGGTTGCACATTGAGTGGCCTCGATATGAGGTCCAAATGAGATGAGCGTCGGTGGCAAGGAAGGTGCCGGAGTCGTGGCGGGAATGGATGGTGGACGAAATCAGCCTATGGAAGTAGCGAATCGTGGGATTCCGGATTGAGGTGGCCTTCGCAGTAGCCGGATTGTAAGATCTCCTCCTTTCCTCCTCAAAATCCATGAATTGTGCCCACAAATCTTGAAGATTCGGATGATTGTTGCCAATGTACTCGCCATTCTTGTTTCCTCCGATAATATCACTAAGTTGATCCATATCAAGCTCCCTTGGTTGACCACCAAGTTGGAAACGAATGACGTGGGGCACTTGATTGACTCGCTCTACCGCCAAAGTTGAGAGAAACTCCACCGTGAGAATGTGGTAGGTTAGGTGATTCCCTTGGAAGATGTTAGTGAAGCCTCCTCTTTGCATCATTTGGGTGATCTCGTTGGCTATCCCCATCGCCGCTATCGTCTCTTGATGAAGGAAACGACAATGCTTGTGCTTGAGTTGCACAAGATGAGACCATCTCCTCTTTGACTCCGCTGTGGAAAGCTTAAGCTTGAACGCCTTGGGCTCCAAACTCGAGGGCATCGACCTTGCCGGCGGTATCCGATTCTCCGGGATGGTCTTGTCGTTTTTCCACGTCTCCTTACTCTTGCTTGAAGAGGTGACCTTTTCCTTCCCCTTGCCTTTGCTTGACGAGGTCGAAGCAACGTTCTTTCCCTTGTCTCTTGCCATGTTAGTACCTGGTAAAAGTTGGAATTTGCGCCGTCAACACCCCTCTCGACCAACCTCTCGATCGAGAGAGGTGTCGAGAGGTAGCTACTGGACACGAACATTGGACCTCTCGATCGACCTCTCGATCGAGAGAGGTGTCGAGAGGTTCTGCTTTTCACGTACTGTCCTCCTCTCTCAATCGAAAACACGGGGGTCTCGATCGAGAGTCTTCTCGTGACAAAAACCTGGGCACATATTTCATAACATCTCGATACCCCTCTCGATCGAGAGGGTGTCGAGAGACCCCTACTGTATAGCACTTTTTCACCTCTCGACAGGCCTCTCGATCGAGAGAGGTGTCGAGAGGTCCTGCCCGAGAAATTTTTTTTCTACACAACACTTTAGTATTTGTTAGTATATTAAGGGGTTCGACTCTAAAATACGAAAACTAATACCTATGACTCTAAAAATAAAACGAAACAAAATAAAAAATGGGATACGAATATTGGGTTACCTCCCAACAAGTGCTACGTTTAACGTCTTTAGCCCGACGATACCTCCTCTCTAACTCGGATCATCAAGATAAGTGGCCGCTTTCTTGGGGAATAGAGGCATCGGCTTGAAGTAGTGCTTGAGTCGATGTCCGTTCACCACGAATTTTTCACCGTCTTTCTTCATCACTTCGAATGCACCATTCTTCAAGTCCTTGTAAATAACATACGGCCCCGACCACTTGCTTCGCAATTTTCCTGGAAATAAACGAAGTCGAGAATTAAAAACAAGAACATCATCGCCTATTTCGAACTTACGCTTCTTGATGCTCAAGTCGTGAAATCTTGCAGCTCGTTCTTTGTAGATCCTCGAATTCTCGAATGCTTCATTCCTCCATTCATCAAGCTCCAACAAGTCGTCGCACCTTTGGCCCATGGCTTTCTTGAACTCGAAATTGATTCTTCTAGTCGCCCAATAAGCTTTGTGCTCCAATTCCATAGGTAAATGGCATGACTTGCCAAATAACAATTGGTATGGCGACCTTCCGATTGGTGTCTTGAAAGCCGTCCTATAGGCCCAAAGCGCGTCGTCCAAGTATTTTGCCCACTCCTTCTTGTTGGTGACGGTCTTCTCCAAAATTTGCTTGATCTCTCGATTAGCTAGCTCGGCTTGACCGTTTGCTTGAGGGTGGTAGGGCGATGTAACCTTATGCTTGACTCCGTATTTTGCAAGAAGCGATCCTAACCAACGATTGTTGAAGTGGCTCCCCCCATCACTAAGCAAAGCTCTCGGAGTTCCAAACCGAGTCAAAATATTTCGCTGGAGGAATTTGATCACCACCTTCGAATCGTTGGTTGTAGTAGGAATGGCCTCGACCCATCTAGACACATACTCCACCGCAAGTAAGATGTAAGAGAACCCTTGAGACTTGGGGAAAGGACCCATGAAATCAATCCCCCAAACATCAAAGAGTTCCACCTCCATGATAGTTCGTTGCGGCATCTCGTCCCTTTTCGTGATGTTCCCCATCCTTTGGCATCGATCACATGACTTGATGAACTCGTGACAATCCTTGTAGATCGAAGGCCAATAGAAACCACTATGAAATATCTCGAGGGCAGTCCGATTTGCTGCAAAGTGTCCCCCATTCGGAGCGCTATGGCAATCCTCAATGATCTTTTTCCACTCCGATTGTCGAACACATCGCCTTATGACTCCGTCGGCACACCTCCGATACAAGTAAGGATCATCCCAATAGTAGAACTTGCAATCGTGGAGGAACTTCTTCTTTTGATGAGACGATAGATCCTTGGGCACGTGATGAATCACCAAGTAGTTGACGATGTCGGCGAACCAAGGTATCAAATCGTCCACCTCGAAAATCTGCTCATCGGGGAAGCTTTCCTTGATAGCAATCTTCGAATCCTCTCCGTCCACGGGCTGCTCAAGTCTCGAAAGATGGTCGGCCACCACATTCTCGCATCCCTTCCTATCCTTAATCTCCATGTCAAACTCTTGAAGAAGCAAAATCCAGCGAACTAACCTTGGCTTCGAGTCCTTCTTGTTGAATAGGTAGCGTATGGCGGCATGGTCGGTGTGCACTATCGTGTGAGATCCCACCAAATAAGGTCTAAACTTGTCGAAAGCGTAGACCACAGCGAGTAATTCCTTCTCCGTGGTGGTGTAGTTCCTTTGAGCCGAGTCCAACGTCTTGCTAGCATAGTAAATCACTCGGAATAGCTTCTCCCTTTTCTGCCCCAAGACTGCTCCTACCGCCCAATCGCTTGCATCACACATGAGCTCGAACGGGGCACTCCAATCCGGTGACACCAAGACGGGAGTAGAAATAAGCGCCTTTTTCAATGTCTCGAAAGCTTCCAAGCAATCTCCATCAAAAACGAACTTGACATCCTTCTCGAGCAATCCACACAGCGGCTTTGTGATCTTCGAAAAATCCTTGATGAACCTTCGATAGAAGCCGGCATGTCCTAAGAAACTCCTCACCGATTTAACGTTGGTTGGTGGTGGCAACTTCTCGATGGCTACGACTTTGGCTCGATCCACCTCCAATCCTTGTGAAGACACCTTGTGACCTAGTACCACTCCTTCTTGCACCATAATTGAGGACGAGGTTCGTCTCTTCACACCTTTGAAGCACCGTGGCAAGATTCTCCAAACATTGGTCAAAAGAAGAACCGATGACTGAAAAATCATCCATAAATACCTCCATAATATTCTCGATCAACCCATGGAAGATGGCCATCATACACCTTTGGAAAGTGGCCGGTGCGTTGCATAACCCAAACGGCATCCTCCGATATGCAAAGACTCCATAGGGGCATGTGAATGCCGTCTTGTGTTGGTCCTCCGGAGCAATGGCGATTTGGTTGTAGCCGGAGTATCCGTCGAGGAAGCAATAGTACTCATGGCCGGCCAATCGATCGAGCATTTGATCTACGAACGGGAGGGGGAAGTGATCTTTCCTAGTTGCTGCGTTGAGGAGCCTATAATCGATACAAACTCGCCATCCCGTGACAAGCCTCGTTGCAATTAGCTCCCCATTCTCATCGTTGATGACCGTCATGCCTCCTTTCTTTGACACCACTTGAGTGGGGCTCACCCACTCACTATCCGAAATAGCGTAGATCATGCCGGCATCGAGCAACTTTAATACCTCCTTCCTCACCACTTCTTGCATCGCTGGATTCAAACGCCTTTGAGGTTGTACTCTTGGGCGATGGCCTTCCTCGAGCATTATCCTATGCATGCAAAGCGAAGGACTAATACCTTTGATGTTGGCAATCGTCCATCCAATTGCAGATTTGTGCTCCCTTAGAACCCTCAATAGCTTGTCCATATTCGCCTCCGTGAGTTGGGAAGACACAATCACCGGATACTTCTCTCCTTCTCCTAAGAATTGATACTTGAGGTGTTGGGCAATGGCTTCAATTCCACCTTCGGGGCTGCATCCTTCTTCTCTTCCTCCTCGAGAACTCCATCATCCACCTTCTTGTTGATGTCGAGGTAAGGAACTTCCTCGTGTCGAAGTTGTGGCGGGTTTGCCTCCATTTGATGTAGATACTCGAGAATCTCATCGCAAGCTTCATCTAACTCCTTGTAAGCATATAATGAACTCGAGATGCAATGGTTGAGTGCCTCCTCCGATGTAGGTGGTGTCAATGTCTCGATAGAGAAGATATCCTCACGGTGATCGTCGGGTCTCTTCATGGCTTCATAGATAGAAATTTTTAGCTCCTCTCCATTGACTCGAAAGGTGAGGTCTACATCTTGAACATCGATCAAAGCTCTTCCCGTGGCTAAGAATGGCCGTCCTAAAATCAAAGGTTGATTGGCATCCTCGGGCATGTCCAAAACGACGAAATCTGCCGGGAAAACAAGGTTGTGTACTTGAACTAGCACATCCTCCACTATCCCTCGTGGATAAGAAACTGATCGGTCCGCCATAAGTAAAGAGATGGTGGTTGGCTTCATCCTCCCGATATTAAGCCGGTTGAAAATAGAGAGGGGCATCAAATTGATGCTAGCACCGAGATCGCATAGAACGTTTTGAAAGACTTGATCTCCAATCTTGCATGCTAATGTGAACCTCCCGGGATCCTTTCGCTTCATTGGTAACTTCTTTTAGATCACCGCGCTGCACTCCTCCGTGAGGTTAATTGTCTCGAACTTCTCCCACTTCTTCTTCCCCGATACCGCGTCTTTGATGAACTTCATATGATTGGGCATGTCTCGAAGAGCATCAAGAAGTGGTATGTTGATGTTGACCTTTTGTACTATCTCCATGAAGCGTTGATACTTCTCATCGTGCTTCGTCTTGGTCAATCTTTGCGGGAAAGGGGCCTTCGGGGTGTAAGTCGGCAATTGGGGCGGCTGCTTGGCCTCTCGACTCACCTCTCGATCGAGAGAGGTGTCGAGAGGCACCTTCTGACTTTGGGATTTGACCTCTCGATCACCCTCTCGATCGAGAGAGGTGTCGAGAGGTTCCATTTGAATCTCCTCGTCGTAAACCTCTCGATCCTCCTCTCGATCGATAGGGGTATCGAGAGGTGGATTCTGACTTCCAGTTTGGACCTCTCGATCGACCTCTTGATCGAGAGATGTGTCGAGAGGCCCTCGCCTCGGCACTTGGATCCTCGTTTCCTCATGTTCCGCATTCTTGAAGCTCCCGTCTCCTTTCTCCTCTGTTTCCAAGGATGGATTTGTGTATTTTGTGCCACTCCGAAGCTCAATAGCATGGACATGATGGTTGTTCTTCGGGTTTTGCTCCGTGTTACTTGGGAATTGGCTGGGCTTATGGACTCCTCCTTGAGCGTTGGCTATTTGACTCATTTGTGTCTCCAACATTTGCATTTGCTTGGTCAACGCATTGATGCTACTCGCCAAGTTGTTGGTTGAGGTGCTTTGAGTAAGCTCCAATGTCCTCAACTTCGCATCTTGTTGTGTCATCCTCATCTCCGATTGAGCCATATATTGACGAATTAAATCATCGGTGGACATCTCCTTCTTTGGCTCTTGGATGACTCCGTTCTCAACATTGAAGCCGGGAGGTGGTTGCAAGGCATTGTTTGGATTGGCATAAGAGAAGTTCGGATGATTTCGGTTGTTGGGAACATAAGGTTTCTTGTATCCTCCTTGATAGTTTGAACCTCCTTGTCCTCCTTGTCCTCCTTGCCACTTGTTTCCTTGATTGGGTTGCCACTTGCCTCCTTGTTGCACAAAATTGGCATCTTCTTCTCCGGTTGGGTTTGCTTGTTCGTCTGTGACCGCATCGCACCGAAGTACCCCTTTCTTGATAGAATCCAACTCACTTGCTGTTTTTTGTATACTTCTCCATCAAGTCCTCGTAAGCATCGATTCCAATGTTGGCAACTCTCCCTTTTCCAAGTCGTCGATCGGTAGCCTCTTCATAGCTCGAATTCACGGTCAGCTCAATGATCTCCATAGCCACTTCATACTCATTGTTCAAGAATCCTCCCTTTGAAGCGTAATCGAGCTCCTTCCTACACAACTTGTTCAAACCACGATAGAAGCACGTGATTTGATCCTCCTTGCTAATTCCATGGTTCGGGCATGCTCTCAATAGCTTCTTAAATCTCCCCCACGCCTCATAAAAGTGCTCATCCTCATATTGTTGAAATTGGTTGATCTCATTGATAAGCTTTTGAGCCCTCGAAGGTGGGAAGAACTTGTTGAGAAACTTCGTGCACATCTCAGCCCAAGTAGTGACCTCCTTCTTGTCCAATCCATCTAACCACTCTCTTGCATCGTCCTTGAGAGACCACACGAAGAGGCTGAGCTTGAGGTAGTCCGAAGACACTCCATTGGCCTTGTATGTAGCACATATGTCCAGAAATTGCTTCAAGTGTGCGTTGGGATCCTCCTCCGGCGATCCTCCGTATTGATTGTTTTGCACCATATTGATGAGGGACGTCTTGAACTCATAGTTGTTAGCTTCCGTGGTCCCCCATCCTCCTTGCTGAAATTGGTCCACGACCGGTTTGAACCGATCGTTCAAAGTCCTCCTCACTTGATCCGCCATTGAATCGAAACTCCTTGGTGAATCGGGTGGTGAAGAATGTGGTGTATCGATCTTGCTTGCCTCCTTCTCTCGCCTCAACGCCCTTAGAGAGCGCTCTAACTCCAAGTCTAACGGAATAGGATTTATCCCCTTAGACCTTGTGGTCATGCACTACCTAAAATCAAAGAGAAGAAAAGGAAACCGTTAGATCAATAAACCGAAAACAGAAAATTAAAGCGCCTAAATCACCCATTAATTCTATTTCAAAATATGTATGTGAAATCTAATCAATCCCCGGCAACGGCGCCAAAATTTGATCGCACTATTTTCTACCACACAAAATAGGTGTAATATAAAGAAGCACGAGTATCGTATCCACAGGGATTGACAAGTCGAAAACGCACACAATACCTCTACTCAAGAACTAATGTGATGTCTAGGCTTTTAGGATTTTAAGATGATGTATTTATAGACTAGGCAAATAATAAGGACTCAATTAATCATATAAGGAAATAAATAAATAAAGAAAGTAACTAGTCAAATAAAATAACTTAGGACTCAAGCAATAAAACAAATAAGGGAAGTAAACAATTAAGGAAAAGTGTTGACTTTAGGGAAGCCTACCTAATCAAACATATGAAAGCAATTAATGCATACAATTAACCAATTTAATCCAATCTAAATATGATACATAAAATATAACCAACACCCCGATAAAAGCAATGCAAGTTGTCACTTAATATGATCCTAATATCCTTTCGACGCATAGATATCAAACTAAGTGCAAAAGAGAATAAGTATCAATGATATAATCAACTAGGTTCAATTAAGACACCCAAATCAATTACATGCAAACATATGACAATTCAACATCAATTAAGACAAATCAAATTATCATATCATGTATTCATGAGATCTATTATGCAATATCCAATTAAGGCATATAAACATAACTATGCATACATAATTAGTGGCCAATTAATCATGCATGAGAATAAGCACCATGAAAACATGCATCTAGATTGGAAGGCTAATTGTAAACAAAAACACTTACATATATTCAATTAGGCATTCAATCCCTAAAATCAACTAAGGAATTTAGCTAGACATAATTAAAGCAAACATAAACACAAAAGATTGAAAGAACATAATTAAAGAGTAGGAGTAAGAAAAACTTGAACACAAATGAAGAACTTCGAATCTTGAATCTTGCATAAACTTGAAAAGCTCCAATGTTGAATACAAGAATAAAACTCTAAAATAATGTGCTAGGAAAATATGAAAAGGTATTTGCTAGATTGGTAGATTAGGTTTACAATGCTAGACTATGAGTATATATAGGAGAAATTTACATAAGGAAAACCTAAACCAAAAAGGAGTCTAATTAAGTAAAGAAGGAAATCTTGGCTGGAACCCCCTCTCGACAGACCTCTCGATCGAGAGAGGTATCGAGAGGGTGTGAAAATTGGGCTCTCGATCGAAAGCTGCGGCAGAAGGCACCTCTCGACATACCTCTCGATCGAGAGAGGTGTCGAGAGGCCTTCACTCGAACTCAATCCTTGTACTTTGTTCTTCGACCTTCACGCCTTGGCTCGTCTTGGGGTTTTAGCACCAAAATATGCCTAAAAACTCAAGAAAACACCCACAAGCATAATATTGCCCAATATAATGAAAATCATATAAACCAAAGACAATACTACACAAACGAGACACAAAATCGACTCTTTTTGGTTATTAAAACAAGGTAAATTTCACCTATATCACTTACTCTACTTTTTAATTATGTTCTTTCAATATATTGCGTTTATGTTTACTTTAATCATGTCTAGCTAAATTCCTTAGTTGATTTAAGGGATTGAATGCCTAATTGAATTTATGTGTATTTTTGTTTACAATTAGCCTTCCAATCTAGGTGCATGTTTCATGGTGCTTATTCTCATGCATGATTAATTGGTCACTAATTATGTATGCATAGTTATGTTTTTATGCCTTAATTGGATAATTGCATAATAGATCTCATGAATACATGGTATGGTGATTTGATTTTCTTAGTTGATTGAATTATCATATATTTGCATATAGTTGATTTGGGTGTCATAATTGAACCTTATTGATTATATCATTGATACTTGTTCTATTTTGCACTTGATTTGATTCCTATAATTCGAGAGGATATTAGGTTCTTGTTAGGTGACGACTTGCATTGCTTTAATCGGGGGTGTAGGTTATTTTTCTTGTATCACAACTAGATTGGATTAAATTGGTTAATTGTGTGCATTAATTACTTGTATAGATTTGATTAGGTAGGCTTCCCTAGAATCAACACTTTTCCTTAATTGAACTTTTCCTTGTTTGATTTATTTGACTTTTCCTTGTTTAATTATTTCCTTAATTGTTATTTGCTCTATTAATTGTTTATTTCTTTATTTGTTTAATTGAGTTCTTTATTTACTTGCCTAGCTTATATACCACATTCTCTAAACTCTTATTTGCTTAGACATCAGTTTAGTTCTAGAGTAAAGGTATTGTGTGTGTTTTCGACTTATCAATCCATGTGGATACGATACTCGTACTTCTTTATACTATACCTATTTTGTGTGGTAGAAAATAGTGCGATCAGTAAGTTGTTGTCCTCTTGGTGAACTGCAACGGGGGAGAACACCGACGACATCTTCCCTCCAATCCGAATGACGGACTCGTTCAAGGTAGAGTTGATGCATTTAAGCGACTAAGAGAATGATCAGTTTAGGAAGAAGATGAAGTCCACATGGAAAAAGAAATGAATTAACTCATTTATTCCAGACGGTGTTAGTTAAACCGTTGGTAAGAGGGTGTAAATGCTCTCATTCTTGATACGTTAAGGTGCTAGTTGCACTTAATGTTACCATAATGTCCTTTTTGCATTTTTGTGAATACATTAGGGTTGTTTTTGCTACTTTTTCCCTATTTTTTTTCATTAAATTATAAAATTTTAAAATAGGAACTTATATTTTTATTTTTGTTTTGAAACATAATATGAGTAATTCCGTCGAATTTCGACGAACACTAAACTATTTAATACTATACTTCACCTGTTCTCTATTGGTGAATTTAAATTTTGGGCATAAGTTTTATCTGGATTTTGATGATATATTAATAAATTAACATGTTAAAGTGTTAAACTAAAATACTAGTGCCTCCATCTAATATTTAAAATGGTATTAAAATGTTAAAATGATAAAAAGTACAGTGATAAAATATTAAAGTGATCATGGACTTATGTCCCAAAACGGAAAGAATCAGTAAATGAAGGACGTCCCAATATAGGTCCTCTTTAGTAGCCTAGTTAAGACCCAAATTGCTTATTAATCTTGTCTTAAGTAGCCATTGGGTATCCATTTTTGATAACTCACGGGCCTGTAAAAACAACATCCGGCCATAATTTACCGTTCGTCTTCTGCTTATTCAACCCATTCCCCCACATGATGTTTTTAACAAGATTAAATAGTGTAACCATTTGGAATATACTTGATAGGGACCAGTATCAGCTCTGTCACGTAGCACCTTTAGGTGCTGGTTAGACCCGTGAATTAGGATGCAGGTGTTGCCCTCGATATAGATGCCATGCTCAAAAGCAGAAGCAATAAGGATCTGCTCAGAGCCCACCTTTATACAGAAGCCATCCCAGATCCCTTGACATTTGCATATGCCCAAGGATCTGCCAAACACACACAATTCGCATGACTCTATGTACCTTAGGGTGAGGACCACAAAATTAATGAGGGAGAGAATCTTGTCCCCTTAAAAATTATTTTACTGTCCTTCCCATACACAGACATTCACCCTTTTCGCCCCTTTCTATTCCTATAAATATAGAGTGATCTCACCACTTTAACAACTTTTTCAACACTTTCCCTACTATTCCATTCACGCTCTCCTTAGAGTTTTCTCGTGTTCTCTCGAACCAGATCAGCAGAGTTCCTTCTCCAAGGATCCTCTTTCTCTATTTCTTCCATCTTCATTTTGTGGGTGCAAAACATTCTCAACCACGTAATCTAAAGGTATAATTCTTGTTGCCAAGCGAGGACGAGTATGAGAGCGCCTTGCGTTTCCTACTCCGTCCTCTTCTCCCTTTTTCTCCTTCCTGGGTGAACTCTGTTCTTCATAGATTTGGCTGGATCAATAGTTCAGACGCTTTGCGTTTGAACTCTATCTTGATCCCCTTTTTACATGGAAAAGAGGTGTTTTATGGAAATTGAGCTATTAAGACCGATATATCGCATGAGTCTCTTTTATATCTCCGTTTATGGTCATTTGTACATGAATACTCTTTGTTAATCTTTAAATATGATGAATAATTGTATAAGTGTTGTTGATCTTTGACCGGATCTAACAATACTTATACCAAAATACCCTGCATAGTTTACCCGGATGACCAAATTCGATAAAAAAATATTATTAAAAAAATCATTTTCTTATTTTTGGTTCATACTATATTGTACTGTAGTAATTTTTTTCTATTGAATTAAATGAATTTTGAATTCTCCATGGAAATATATATATAGAGATTGGCTGATAGATTAGTTGGCGAATATTTTCGATTTATTGTCTATTGATTTTAAATTTTACTGTCTCATCAAAATAAAATTATTGAATTAATTTAAAATTTCACATTGCAGGTTTATTGATGCAGAGTATTCGTAATTTTACTTATCTTATAAGGTTTAAATTTCAACAAGACAAGTAACAAAATTATATCACAAGTATATTAATAAAATCTAATTTAAAAGCATTATATTTTCAATTTTTACAATTTAAAATTAATTAATTTAATTAGTAGTAACATTTTCTAGTTTTTGAGTATCTCGTAGTTCGGGTTAAGGGTATGCATATACCTGAATAGGTTCGGATTTTTCGGGTCTCACCCTACCTGAAAATTCGAACCCGAATTCCCACCCTACCTAGGCTAGGTTATAGAATAGTTATAATGATTTTCTTTTTGTAATTTAATTATGTTATCAAGGACAAAGGTAATTTATGATTTTAATTTAGTGAATAAACATAGCTACCAAATGGTCAAATATTTTAAGTTGGATTGGAATTATATTTTACCATATATCCATCTTTCGTAACTATGTTATCAACTTTATATTACTATCTTAATTTTAAACTATTTGGGATCTATTTGGTAGACGAGATATCTCAGGATAAAGAAATTTATTTGGGTTTATCTTATGTTTGGTAGTCAAAATATCTTATCACGGGGCCCGGGATATGGGTGAGGCCCGGGATAAAAACACTATTTTTCTCTATTTCTTATCATACATCTCTCCCAAGATAATTTTTATCCTGAGAGCCAAGATAAATTTTATGTTATCACACCTTATCTTATTTTATCTATGAAACTATTACTTTCTCCGTCCCACTTCACTTGACTTGTATCATTTCAGCACGAGATTTTATGTACAGTGTTAAAAATGAAAAATAAGGGGTCCACATTGAAAAGTAACAGTTAAATTTTTTTCCATTTTAGAAAATAGACCAATTAAAGTACGACGTTCTAATTAGAAAAAGAAGTCAAGTGAAGTGAGACGAAGAAAGTATAAGGTATAACCAGTGTTCTAAAAAGCGCTAGACGCTAGTCGGGCGGTGGAGGGGTGAGTAGCGCCTAGGCAGGGCATAGACGGATTTGAACTATAATGCTTATTTTTACTCTTCTTACAATATTGTTGCCAAATTTATAATAAATACACATACTGTTATTTAGTGTCTGCATAACTTGAGGATATCTTCTTATTGTGATTATGGGAGGACCAATCAATTGTTGACATGTGGCACTAGGGTTAGGGTTTATTTTATTCTCCTAATTGTATTCGGCTCTAGTCTCGCATATATAAGTGTATGGCGAGCTAGGGATTGGCGTGTGTTTTCCATAGAGATTGCAGAGAGTTAGGGCAGAAGGAGAGATTCTTGTTCTTGCTGTAATCTTGTATTTTGCTGTGCGAGTTCCATAGTAAAGCATTGTTAACCCTCCGTGGACGTAGGATTTATATCCGAACCACGTTAAATCGCCCGTGTTATTTTCTTTGGTTCGTTTTGCTTCAAATCGTGTGTTGAGAATTGTTATTATTCGTAACACATACTGTGACAACTGATTGATTAGTTTCATAATTATAAATCCAAAATTATACATAGAGTAGCATAGTGTGCCACTGTGCCTAAACGTAGATTAATTAACACATTTAATCTATTGATTAAGCTTCAAGAGCGGCTTGTTGGGTATCGAATAGAGCATAAGCGGATTACATATTAGTCGGGCAGCGAGGTACTGGCTGTTGGGAAATACCACACACACACAATCACGAATACTGAAAGAAAGAAAAATAACACAAGATTTTTTTACCCAGTTCATCTTTTGACTATGTTTGGGGGCGATGCCAAGCCAGGAGTATTTACTAAGAAATTTAGGAGGTTGTAGTAATGAGAAGAATAGAATGAGATACATTTACATTTGCAGAACACTATTATTTATAAGGGCGGATGGTCAAGTTCTCACCACACCACTTGCCTTGCCAAGTTCTCACCTCTTGGTTATTTGGCCTCCACGTTTCCACCACCAAGATCTCACCACTCACCACTTGGCCAAGTCACCGCCTCACCACCGCTTGTCTCCATTCTCAACGCTGACTAGCGTCTAGGCAGATATTTTTAGAACACTGGTTATAACTAAAACTTCAAAAAAGTCCGGTAGAGAGTGAAAAATCAACCTTCAGGACACAAAGTGAAATTGTGGGAGAGAGAGTGAAATTGCCGTTATCACGCCGTCCCCACCTCATGTCGTTTTGGTCTTCACTCTCCACGGACTCGTATTTACTTTTTCAGAAGATCGAACATTTAGCTTTTTCCCCTTAAAAACTTGTAGCCGTGGTGTGGTATATACTAGCGATAAGAGAAGATGAGGATTTCACTCAAACTTGAAGACAACCACCAGAATCACCACCACCAGCCGCCGCTCCTCCTCCGTGCCAAAATACCCATAACAATCTTTAACCTCCCATTCCTTTCCCACTTCTCCACCACCACCACCACCACCCACCCCTCCGATCTCTCCCTTTCTCTCTCCACCAATTTCCCCTCTTTCCCCTCTCTCAAGCTCTCCTACGCCAGCGCCGCCGTCTCCTCCTCCTCCGCCGCCGCTGCTGCCCCGCCCTTTACTCTCGCTCTCAAATCCGGCACGGGCCTCTTCGGCTCTCCCAACAATTCCCCTCTCGTCATCTCCGCTCATTTCTCCTTCAACCCTTCCAACCCCGCCCACCCTAACCCTACTTTCTCTCTGCTCCTCAAACCACGGCTGGGATCTTTCTTTCTCCGGAAATCCACCTTCTCCCACCCGGAGCCCACAGTCAGCAGCGAATCCATCACTCCGGATGCCGTGTGCGATTCCAATTCCTTCGCTTTTGTGCCGTTGGAGACGCCCGCAGCAGTGAAGGAGCTTCCGCCGGAGAAAACTGTTAGGGATTCGATTTTCAAAGGGACGCAGCTGGCGGCGGCGACGCAAATGCCGGTGGGTAAGAGGGTGGCGCTGAACTTCAGGTGGCGGGTGAATTTGGCGGAGGATCAGATGCCGGTTCTGAGAATCAACAAGATCGGTATCCATAGGGTTGATGATGCGGTGAAGGATGAGGAGAAGGAGAAGAAGAATGAAGGGAAAAGTGGAGAATTGGATGTGTTGAAAAGCATGTGTTTTTGGATGAAGAGGGAGGTGGATGTTCTAACGCAAGCTAACAGAGAGATGAAGAGTACATTGGAGGAGGTGAGACGGCAAAGCAGCGGCGGCGGGGGTTCTGATGGTGGGAGATTTAGGGAGGGCGGCATTCAGAAGAATCAGACAACGGAAGTTGGGAGCCCGATTAAGCAGCAGAAAAGCTGGAGAGATGGCGGAGGAGGAGGAGAAGGGAGTGGCAAAAGGGAAGAGAAGAAGAAGAATGGTAGTGTTGCCATTGACGTGGAGAATGAGTTACAGAGAGCTATAATGGCGGCTGCTGCTGCTTCTCCTTCTCCTTCTCCATAAGGTTTTTACTTGGTTTCTTTTGGCAATGTATATATACTAAATAGAATGTACTTCGTTTCTACGTGCAATTGTATGTGATTATTGAGACGATTAACCAATTTGGCTCTTTATTACTCCTCTGTCCCGTTAGTCGTTAGAGATGATACAGTTTCCCGATTATATGTGAGGTAGAAATGGGAGTTTTGATGGAGAGGGATGTTTGTTTTTCTTGTTGTAGTTTTGTTTCGAAGAAGTTGAATACTTCACAAAAAAGATCTATACTTGTCTACTTCAACTGTTCTCCATCTTGGCCCTCTTGCATCTGCGAATCAGTCCTGTTTTAACTAGATCTGCATTAGAATCGTTAGGTGTATTTTGATTCAGTTTGAACATCATGCGTATCTTCTATTGGGGGAACCAGCGATGGCCTCCGAGTACCTCCCCGGGCGATCTGTCTGAACTTGAGTATCTTGGCTCAGACAGTATATAAGCAGGGCATAAGTTCTTGAATCCTTTTGCAGATTGCAACTTCCTTAACCCTTGCCAGCAACCCATTTGAATTTGATGCAGAACCTATTTGTCACATTTCCTTATAATAGTTGTTGCCTAAAAGTTGTCCCCTTTCTCCGTGATAATTGTAATTTCTGAAGATCGTTATTATTATTCATGATTATTATTGCTTTTCTTTTGCACCCGTGCTATGCACGGATTTTGTTATTATATTAAAAGTAAATTACATAATCACACAATTATATAAATATAAAATAAAATTTATAACTGTATTATAACAATATATACAACTACTAAGTGAATTGGACATTCCATAAATAACATAAAGTAGTAAATTGCAGTAAGGAAATAAATATTAAATATTACATAAAAGAAAACACTAAAACGAAAACAAAAGTGTCGTATACCAAGTCGTATTCGGATTTTATAAATTCTGAAATATCTCTTTATATACAACATCTATATACTAATAGCAGCACCGGGCTGACATATTTAGTAAGTCTTATATTCTATAAATAGTAACTTTTGTTTTCAATTTCAATTTATAAATAATTAATTATGAAATAATTTAACGTCATTTTTTTGATACATAGAATTTGACAAAAAAATCAAAATTAATTAAAAAAAATTAGACCAAAAATTAAATAAAAAAAATTAAATACATATTTTGATGTTATGGAATTTTAGAAATTAAAAGTATTATAGTAAAATAATGCAATTTTCAATTTTAGTAATTTTTTTATTAATTTTCTCAATATTTAGTTATTAAAAATTATCCTTATGAATGGTATATAATGAATGTGTATTAATGAGTTTTAATCATATAATTAATAAAATCAATAATCATGGAAGGCATTAATATATTTCATAATTTATATTATTTTTTGCCTATAAATTTCGAAAGTTTATTAATAAAACATACTTGATCTGTTTTCACGGCGGAGGAGGAAGAGTCGGATCATGAAGGCTTTTCTATATATTGAACTCATATGTCTACGAGTTCATGTTTTTGCATTTTCCTATTTAAATAGTTAAGTATTGACATTCTTTTCAAATAATCGTTGTCTCGAAATCATGTAAAGAGTTTGTTTATGTAATTCGTTTATGATTTATCTATCATCTTTAGTTTTTATGGTTTAAGGAACTTGTGTGTATATTTTTTCCTATACTTGTGTATCAATTTTAATTCTAAATGACTGATAATGTATGATAATCTTTTTGTTCTTCAAATTGTTAATTGTTCTTTAGAAAAGAAAGTGTAAAAGCAATTTAAGTAATCATTTTTCAAGTTGGTTTTTTACACTTTCGTATTCTCTATTTTTTTTTTTTTTAAATACTCTATTCTCATGCTTATGATAATTAATCTTGGCTATTTTGCTGATAAAAGTTTTGAAATTTGAAATCGATTATGAATCACTTTATTTATGACTTCTCATATTCGAAGATGTCTAGCAATCAAATTCTTAAACGTGTAGCAACAAATCCTAGAATTAATATCAATAACACTAAATGTTATCTATATACTAATAGCAGCATCGGTCTGCTGTTTATAGTAAGTCTTCTATTCTATAAATAGTAAATTTGTATATTTTTCAGTATAAAAATAACTAGATAATTTCTTACTCATTTAATGTAAACATAAAAACAAACAATATAATACCGATTCAAACAATGTGCATCGTAACCATTAAAGATACACATTAATTATTTAGTAAGTAATTTATGTTTACATCTATACAATTTTCTAATTCAAATTCGAATAGTTGAAACCGGTGCTATTTAAGTGTAAAATGAGTAAATATTGCTAATATTTAATACTACAATACAATTTCATGCACCCGATTAAGGCCATTACGTAATCAAGGACAATTAATTAAATACTAAATTCTCCGCAATCACTCTTTCATATCTTGTGGTATAAATTCTCTGTTTGATCGGGTAAAATCTATAACAACGATCTACCTGTCTCTATACATGAAGATGAAGTACCCTCCCGACTAAAACAACTTTGGATGGGTGCATCATGTATACACACACTTTGTTTGTCTCCACCATCATCTATTTCAGATGAATATATGTATAATATCTCTTCCATCGTAGTGTGTCACAATAAAAGATGTAGACATCGAATATAAGATTTTTCCACAATTACAGAATAAAAAATCAAAGTGTGGATTTAATAGACTCCACACTTTGACCGCATAGTTCAGTGGTTTTATAAATTTCTTGAATATTTGCTTATGATGTCGTTTTGATTTATTCTAATTAAATTTTAAGGTTAATTATTGATTATTACACATACTTACATGTTTAAACATTGTATTGCCCTACTATTCAACAAGGTACTAACATGTCACATCCCGACTTAATTATAAAGGGAATTACGCCGAATAATGTGACTTAGGGACAAACAACGAATGAACTCAAATAAACACTTAGTTAATTTCGATATTCAAACTGAAACGCGCCTCAAATTACATCCAAAATTTTCTTATAACAAAGAAGAAAAATGAATTGATGATTAATTCAATAAAATTTGAGGCAATGTAGTGAAGTGGTTTTAACATAATCAGGGGGTCAAATGAATGTTTATCATAAACTTCTTCAAATTCAATACTTAATCATCATTAAACATTTTCAGAATGGCACAGCGGAAAGGATCGTTGTAACAGCCGCAGTTTTTCTTAGTGAGTAATAAAAACTTCGGCATTATTTTAAATAATAAAAGGAATGTTGAAAGTAGTATTATTATTATTATGAGAAAAATAAAATTTTAAGTACTACTGTTAGTAGTATTACGTTTAGTGACATTAGAACTTCCCAAAACGAGAACCAACTAAATAAGAAAGGCCGATTAAACGAATCGATTAATTATTATTATTTAAGGACCAAGGCCCACTTCACGATTATTAGTTCGATTTTATTTAATTGGCCCAAGAGAGGGAGCCCATTTCAGATTTGATATTCACAAACAATACAAAAGCCCAAGACCAATATACCTCAAGTCCATAGTATTTTCATGTAGATATATATACATAACAAATAAATAAATATATTCTATTACAATTAATAGATAAGAAAAAGAAAAGAATAAAGGAAAAGAAAAGAATGGAGAATGGCGGATTCCGCCTAGACAGTAGGCGTCCATATTTTCCAACACAATCTGGGATTTCAACTCTACTAATTCCTCCTAATCACAATTAGAAAACTATTAACGCTCCATTCTTGAGAAGAACCACACGTGTCACCCATGCAAGCCCCTCTCTCCATTTGAATCCATAGTCCCTACACAAAACCACCACAAGTTAGTACACAATCATTCACCAAGTACTCATATTCACACAAGAGATAGAGAGCAAGTAGAGAGAGGGAGAGGGAGCCGATTTCCAGCAAGAGAGTTGCCGGAAAACAGCCGCTGGCAGCCCCTTTTCGAGCATCGACACACCTACGGTAAACCTCTCACCCCTCTCTCTAGAACCTAGCATATACATGCACTAACTCAAGGACCAAACCCCTATCTCTAGGAGTGAAGAAAGAAGGAAGGGGAAGGTATTCAAGCAAGAATTAGAAGAGGGCAGCCCTCTAATCGGAAGCTAGAGACTCAATTTCAGTTTCTAAAGGTGAGAGAGAACCCCCACTCTTCCCCCTAGCATGAGTATCAAGGCCCCTAACACTTAGAAATCAAACATGCAATTGTAGGCTTCAAGTTACATCGATATAGAGAAGGAACAAAGGGAAGGAAGCAACAAAGGAAAGGGGACAGCCACCATCTAGCTCAAGAACTCAGATTTTCAATCTCTAAGAATTACAAGTAAGACTCCTCATTACTCTCTCTAAGTACTACGAACCCTCAAGCATGTAATCCTCCCCTTGGAACCACCAAAACTACATAGTGACACCAGTGTTTTAAAAGGCGATTGAGGCGTACGCCTCAAGGCGCGCCTCGAGGCGAGGCGGCCCAAAATCGCCTCTGAGGCGCCGCCTCAGTAGGTTCTGTCGAGGCTTACGCCTCACCTTCTGTGAGGCGTTCCAAGGCGAGGCGTTCCGAGAGGCGTAAGCCTCAGATTTTTCAGATTTTTTTGTATAACACGCATATTGTTTAAAGAATTTTTGGGCTGAACTCTATGGGCTTTAGTAATTAAAGTTGGGCTTTTAATTTTAAAGCCCTAACAAGAAAATTAAATCAATTGAAATTACCTTTTCTTACGAAATTATCGACAACAGCCGCTGAATTAGATTAGGGTTCCTCTCCCAAACTCTCGCGGTTTCACCACCTGACTTGCAACGGCGGCAGCGGCTCGGCCAGGCAGAAGCGCCGGCGCCGGCGATGAGCAGCGGCGGCCACGAGAAGCGGCGGCCACGAGCAGTGGATAAGAAGCGGCGGCGACGAGCAGTTGAATTAGATTCACATTCTTCCGCTATTGCGCTGTGATAGGGGATTAAGGTATTAATTATATAATTATTTATATGGGCTTTAGATTTATAGTTTTTATATGGGCTTTAGATGTATAATTATTTAGAAATTTATTATATTAATTATTATTACCTTAGAAAAAGAAGCTGCAGACGGCAGGCAGTAGCATTTTTTTTACATTCTTCAATCTTTTAATTATTAGTATTTCATTACACAGAAATCACGATGAGTACATCAGACTCTAGTAAGAAGGGACAATCTGCACGGAAAGATCCGGCTTGGAAGTATGCTGAGGAAGTTGCAATACCAGGAGAAAGGGGAAAAAAGGGTTATAAGTATCTCTCATGCTAGTTTTGTAGCAAAACTATCACAGGAGGAGTACTGAGGGTGAAATGTCATTTAGCTGGGAACCATATAAATGCAGCACCATGTGAGAAGGTTCCTGATGAAGTGAAGCATGAGATGCAAGCATATTTGAAGGAGTATGAAAATTCAAAACAGCTTGCAAAGAGAAAATTTGATGAGATGGTTGATAATGGATCATACTATGGTCATAGTGGGGGAGGGACAGGGACTGAGGGCATGAGCATTTCGATGGAGGTCGTAAGTGATAGAGGTGTTAGAGGGCCCATGGATCGATTTGTGGCTGTCGAGAAAGATGACGGAGATGGCAAAATGACTCCGGCAATTGCTAAGGAGCATAGGAATCAAGTTTGCTTGGATATCGGGAGATTCTTTTATGAGAATGGAATCCCATTTAATTGTGCAAGAAGCCCATCTTATTTCAATATGTTGCGTTCAATTGGAAACTTTGGTCGGGGACTAAAGCCTCCAACAATGCACGAGCTTAGGACTTGGGTACTCGATGAGGAAGTGAAGAAAACATCTGGGATTGTAGATGAGATCAAAAGTACATGGAGAAAAACAGGAGTGTCTATACTCTCAGATGGCTGGTCGGATATGAGAAACAGAAGTCTCATAAACTTTCTAGTCAATAATCCGCATGGTACTGTTTTTCTGAAAACAATCGATGCATCAGATTGTGTGAAGGATGCTCAGAAGTTGTTTGAATTGCTTGATGGTATTGTTGAAGAGATAGGTGAAGATATTGTTGTTCAAGTCATAACTGATAATGCAAGTGCATACAAGGCAGCCGGACGTATGTTGATGGAGAAGAGAAAAAGTCTCTATTTGACTCCGTGTGCGGCACATTGCATCGATTTGATGCTTGAGAAGATTGGTGAGCTGCCACAACACAAACGTGCCTTGCTAAATGCAAAGAAAGTGAGCAACTTCATCTACAATCACCAAAGGGTGCTTAGCCTTTTCAGAAAATTTGCAAAAAAGGATCTTCTTCGCCCAGCTGCCACGCGATTTGCTACGGCCTACTTGACACTTGAGAGCATGCTTCAATTGAAACAGCCATTGCAAAGTATGTTTGTATCCCGAGAATGGTCAAATAATTCATTGTCCAAGAAAGCTGAGGGGAAGCAGGTGAAGAAGATTGTTATGAATGAAACTTCATTTTGGGCAAGTGTGGTTTATTCCATTAAAACCACAAAGCCCTTGGTACATGTGTTGAGGATTGTTGATGGTGAGAGGACTCCGGCTATGGGATTCATTTATGGCGCTATTGATGAGGCAAAAGAGAATATAGCGAAGAACTTCAATAATGAACTTTCTTCCTATAAGGAGATTTGGGAAATCATTGATTCAAAATGGGATAAGCAATTGCATAGGGATTTGCATGCAACTGCTTATTATCTGAATCCTCGATACAGGTGGAGTGACAATCCTTCTGAGCATCCGGAGATTAAGTTGGGCTTGTATAACTGTATGGATCGACTCATAAAAGATCCAAACTCTTATGCCAAGGTCGATGAACAGCTTGATGAGTTCCTAGCCAAGAGAGGATTGTTTGGCATCAGAGCATCTAAGGCGTTCATGACTCGTCCACCGGGTATCCATCTATTTATTAATTCTTATACATATATTTATAAATTATTACTTTTCCATTCTAATATTAATACATTTATTAGTGGTTTGGTGGGACAACTTTGGAGATGAAGTTCCGGAGCTCAAAGCCTTTGCTATGAAGGTTTTAGGGCTTACTTGCTCATCATCTGCATGTGAACGTAATTGGAGTATGTTCAATCAAGTGCACACAAAGAAAAGAAATCGTTTGAGCACATGCAAGTTGAATCGTTTGGTGTACATTATGTACAACAAAAAATTGAAGGATAAACATTTGAAGAAGCAATCAAGGAAAGATGAAGATGATCCTTTGATTGTTGAAGACATTCCTTCCGATGATGAGTGGGTAGCTAGCCCCAATGATGAAGATGAGGATGATGATGTGGGTGCGTGTGGAGGAAGGGAAGAGGGGGGAAGTTCAAAAACGAGGAAAAGAATTCGGGTTGCAAATAGAGGTAAAAGCACTTTTTAATTCATTAATATTTTACTACTACATTACTAGTTAATTATAAAGTAAAGTATGGTTAGTTATAATATTTATGTTATAAAATTATTCTTATGTAGAAAAAGAAACAAATACCCGACTATCATTGATTGACGAGGAAGACGAGTATGAAAGTGGAGGTGAAGAAGATGATGATGATAGTCTTGGAGGGGGTGGAATTGGCAGCGGATTTGATGATGATCATCATGAAAACTTCTTGGCACTTTGAGTTAGAATCATTGTGAAAGCACCTTGGATTATGCTATTTTATGCTACTTTTGTCTTGAGACTTATTTCTAAGACTTTAGTTTATTTATGAATGTTGAAATGTGATGGTACTTGTGACTTTTGAGAGTAACTTTGTTTGGAATTTATTGATTTTCAGTGACATTGATATATTTATGTTTTTTTATGTGTTACTTAATTATATATAATATATTTATATTTTTTTTTATTAATATTATTGAGGCTTACGCCTCGGAACGCCTCGAGGCTTACGCCTCGTGAGGCTACGGGAAAACGCCTCGAGGCTTAAAACCGCCTTTTAAAACATTGAGTGACACCAAATTAGCACTCTATCAAACTCTCAAGCATGAAACCATAGTTAGAACCATAAAGATTGAAGCATGAGAAGTGTAACAATTATTTAGAAGCAAATGCATGTTACTTTTGAAGGCTAAAAATCAGTTTTAGAGCATGTTTATATCACATAGAACTTCCTCTAACAAGCCTAAGGCCTTGCATGCATAACAATCTCTAATTAAACACTTCAAACCAACAAAGAGATCAACACAAGACTACCAAAATCTGGAAATTTTGTTTATAACAAATGCATAAAACACCCAAGCAAAATCAGCCCCTAAATGCCTCCCAATCAAGCCCTAACTCTCTAAATCAACAAGCAAAACCCATAAATAATGGAATCGAAAGAAAAACGAGGGGAAGGGTGAAGAATCGAACCTGCCCGGAAGAAGGAGAGAGACCGGGGGTGAATGGAGGCAACGCCGGGGCACCCGAGCGTCTCCCGAGCCTTACCGGAGACTGCCCGGCCGGCGACGGCCTTCACAGAGCAGCTGCAGCACTGGCGGATGCCGAGGGGACCTGCACTTACCTGCAAAAGAAGAAAAAGAGAAAGGAGGTCGGAAAGAGAGCATGAGGAGGAGAAAGAGGAACGCCGGCGACGGCATCACTGCCGGCGCCGGGAGACAGATCAGAGGGAGAAAGCGAGAGGCGGCGAAGGACGGCGGCAGCAGGAGCAAGATGGCGGTGGCCGATGGAGCCTGCCCTAGCCACGAGGGCTAGGGTACTGAGGCCAACGGAGGAGCCGCGCCACGGCGGAGCAAAGGTGGAGCCCCACCGACAGTGAACAGCGACGGCGCCTGGGCTGGGAAAACGCGCGCTGGAGAAAGAGCCGCGGCCGACGCCCTCGTCGTCAAAGAGGAACGACGCCGGTGTCGAGGAGAGATCAGAGAAAGAGGGCAAGAGCGGAGGAGACGAAGCCCGGCGGGTCTTTGGTTTCCCTAAATCTTCGAATTAGGGCCCCCTTGGCAGAATTCAGAAATTGAGAGAGAGGGAAACGACGACGCCGACCGACGGAAGGGAAGCCGCCGGCCGACGCTCGCCGGCGGTAATCAGAAGACGACGGCGGCGGAGATTCCCGAGAGAGAGAGAGCTCGGCGAGAAGAGGGAAGAAGAGAGAGAAGTCGCGAAGGAGGAAGAGAGAAGGAAGGGAAATGGGTTGTCAAGTATAGAAATGGGCCGGGTTATTGGGCCGAGCACTAATTAAGTGATGGGCCGAAATTATTACACTTGGGCCAGAATATTTCATTGGGCCGATAATTAAATCAGAAGACGAGAGCCGCACGTAATAATTTCCCGAGCTCGATTTAGTAATTTTCCGAGTTTAAATAATT
Organism: Thymus mandschuricus; assembly: GCA_029379335.1. Classification (NCBI taxonomy): domain Eukaryota; kingdom Viridiplantae; phylum Streptophyta; class Magnoliopsida; order Lamiales; family Lamiaceae; genus Thymus; species Thymus mandschuricus. Next base: position 38,422,425 of record CM057072.1, read on the forward strand.
GGGCTTAAACCCTTGACAATTCTAATGGGCCTCAAGTAAATTATAAACCTCAGATCAAATAATAAATCAAATCTAGTAATATAGATCTTATAAGTGTAGACCCCTTATATCGTGTAATAAAATCACTAATCCTCATCAATGGCTTAATCGAATATCCTGCGAAATCTGTCGAGGATGAAAAAGACAGTAAGACACAAGAATCGATCGAAGTGATCAATTTCAAATGAGAATCGAGAAACCTCGATTAAAAGAATAACCATGATAACGTTATCAGTAAAAGAGATCTATCAGTAAAAGAGATCCATCAGTAAAAGAGATCTATCAGTAAAAGAGATCCATCAGTAAAAGAGATCTATCAGTAAAAGAGATCCATCAGTAAAAGAGATCATAACCTCGATAAAAGACAGCCTTCGCATAGATCGATAAGATTATCGATTTCATTTCCAGTCTCTCATTTTACATTCTTTGAACGAGGTTAGGCGAAGGAGAAGGCCGAGACTAAGGCGGCGCCCAGAGTTATACAGTTATATTCAGGAAAGCTATCGAGGTGGGCTTTCAAAACTAAAATGTGTTCTTTACGCTATAGTTCTTTCTTTAAAAGCATTGTCATGCCATAAATGCTTTGTTTTGTATGACGTCATATCTGTAGGGCTTCGGCCATAGTTATCAGAAAGAATTCGGGTCTATCGGGGTCGCACCTCGATGGACTTAGTGCACTTAGTTATGTAGACCGTGAGCTACGTATTGGCCGGTCGAGGTATCCGGGGGAGTGGCCACTCCTTCCGGGTACACCAAAATCAGTTCAGATATGACGGATTACACCAGAAAATAGCCTGCGCAGGCACTCTTTTAGTTTAAAATGTTTTTGTGGACATAGGTCTTTTCCTAAAACCCCTATGATTCACTTGAATGGCTGGCAATTAAAATGTTTTGGCACGTGTCCACTGAGTACTTCAAAGTACTCAGCCCTGTACATATTTCCCATGTGCAGGTTAAGCAGGATGAAGTGAAGTCGCCGAAAGGAGCTTTTGTCGAGCATGAAAGTGTTGAAGCCTCTTGGTGGTGCATGTCTCCATACATGCATCTCACGTTCTTCCGCTGTGATCTTTATGTAGTTAGTCTAGATTCTACTTTGTGTATCGTTGCAACTCATCTCCATTCTGTGTATCGTTACAACGTATCAGCTCCATTTTAGACATTGCTTTCTTTTCATGAACAACGTTTCCGCTCATTTCATGTAAAACGCTTCCGTTGATAAACAGTACCTTCCTCCATTCATTCTCGATGAATGATGGAGAGTTCGAATGTAATATAATGCTATAGTGTCACATCGTTCCACCTCACGTCACTTGTTTATTTTATTTCATTTTTCTTGAGTCGCGACCTCGCTCGGCTAGTCTTGGCGGGGCGGGTCGTGACAATCGTCATAAGGATAACATGTATGAAGACATGAAATCCAAGAACTTGAATTTCTAACCTCAATACATAATATTAAAATAAAATTCGAACAACAACAAAGCCTTGCTCAGCACGCTCCATCTTCATTCCAGCTATAACCTGCACATTTTAAAGAAAAACATGCAGGGCTGAGTACAAATAATTGCACTCAGTGGACACGTGCCGAAAACATTTGAAAACTTGTATAAATTTCATAACTCAAAAATAATCTTTATAACTTAACATGTACTTAAAACTTCTTCAAAACATAATCATAAGTGTTGGCCAACATTTTATTTTGCTTGATTCATCTACAAGTTCTTTTAAATATGTCGGAAGTAGGCCTCCTTACGACATACCGACCGGTCGACACGCAGTCGACTCACAGTCTCTTCAGTGTACACGATCACGTTTCTATACGTGACCCGAATTCGTCTATCAACATTTGACCGGTCGACACACAGACGACTCACGGTCTCATTTCTTATAAATATGTCGGGAGTAGGCCTCCTCCACGACATACGACCGGTCGACACAGACGACTCACGGTCTCTTCAGTGTACACGACCTTGTTCATTTACAAGGCCTGAATTCGTCTATCATCAAAATGTAGATGATCAAGCAAGATATGCAAATTATCATTTTCATAGAAATCATGCTTTAACATAAACATAATATACTTCATATCATCAAATCATCATGCTTTAACATAAACATAATGTACATCATATCATCAATGCATCATATAATCATATACTTTCAATCAATAAATCGTCATATAATTTGCATAAAAGCTTCTTATCATTTTTGAGTTAGAAAGCCCACCTCATACGACGTTATTCTTACGTTTTTCTTACGTGTCTCGTTACTTCTTGATCAACTGCTTGCGTTCCTCGTTTCCTTGACTCGTTCCTTCTTCATTCATATGTAACTATATCGTATAAACATAACGTCGTAATTAGGAATTAATTACTTATGCGTAACTGTTATCAACTAAAAACGGCATAATGGTGACTGTTTCGGTAGTCCGTCTTTGAAAATTCATAACTTTTCCATCTTAGATCCAAATTGAGTTTCGGTCGTATCATTGGAAAGCTAACTCGATGAAGTTTCTTATGCTATTCACTTTACTATAATTTGGATTATTATAGCATCTAAACTCGGCCTATGTTTCAGACCCCAAAACAGAACATTCCAAATTTCCAGTCACAGTTCATCCATGTTCAAAAGTTCATTTAGAGCAATTCACATGTCCAAATCATGTGAAACCAGTGGAAGATCAAAGCTTGAGGAGTCTAGTTTATATATCAAAGCACAATTCCCAGCCGTTTAGGAGTTATAATAATTCGAAATTAGTCTACCGGAATAGTTACTTAAAATCGCAGTCTATTTGCAAAATTCACCAAAAATTCATCGTAGCTCCCAAAATTCTGAAAATTTTAGAAAATATTCTTAACATCTCCGAACATATTTCCTAAAAATTTCAGATCAAAATAAAATCATTTTCTATGTTAAATGAACCTCGACATTAACGTCTGAAACAGGGCAATTGCTGAAATTACTCAAACCCTAGCATATCATCACCAATCAACTCCAATACTTCACACTATAATTCTAATGATCCAATAACTCTATATTCATGCTCAATTACATCATATAAGTCTAAATTGAAAAGCCCTAATTCATGGCTCTATATTTCAAATTCTTTGAAACCAAGCAAGATCAATGTTATCTACCACCATATATCATCTTTATGATCAATATCAAGCTCAATTATGACAAGAAAAATGGAAGAAAATTCATACTCCTTTATCTTCATGATGACCGAAAATTCAGGGGAAGAAAAGAGAGCTCATTTTGATTCATTTTTGCTAAAAATAAGATTAGAGTAGTGTAATTACCTTTCCTTCAAAATTTGGTGAAAAGAAAGTGAAGTTCTCTTCTTGAATTTTGAGATTGAAAGATGGAAATAGAGGTGAAGAATGGGAAGGGGGGAGTGGACGGCTCTTTCTTGAAGGAGATGGAATGTTTTTAAAAAAATTAAGTCCAAAAATATCTTATATGAAATAGTTTATAAACTTACACATGTACATACATGTGTACCATTTGAATTAGGCCACATCACTTAAAACTCACCGCTATTATTCCTTATATTTATACGTATAGCTACAATTTAGTTCCTCTTTTTATTTTGTTCCGCCCGAAATATTAAACGGGTACCGATACCCCGTAATTCACTTATGGGGTATATTTTCGGAAATTATACTCATTATACCAAAATATTTCTAAAAATCCACTTTTAATAGAAATATTCTTTTTTCTCATAATGTCTTACTATTTATTCTAATAATAGTCGACATTTTCTTTCCTTCGTTTCGAAATATCGAAAACGAAATATTAAACTTTCAATAGGAAAATATGAAATTTTCCTAACTCGATCAAGATTTAAATAAAATCTTGAATCCTTCGAATAATTTCTTATCATTCGTCTATTCATCACATCTCATCATCATATATTTTCGATATAAATCGAAAAATAATCGTATAGGAATTTATTAAATTCCTACAAATTTCGGGATTAAATAAAATCCCTATTCACTTCTTCGTAATTCTTATCGTAATAGCTTAAGCAAAATAATCAAGATAATCTAATCTTAATTAATTAGGCTAATTAGGAGTCGGGATATTACATAACATCTCCAGATTAAGATGCGAGAATGTCTACAGGAGCGTTTAGAGCTCTTAAAGTTGATCTCGATATCAATCGATTCTTTTATCACATGTATATATTGTACCTGTATTGAGCAATGTATGTTATACTAATTGATATACTAATTGACACGTACATACAATTTTTCTTGACAAAATAGGATAGTTGATGAAAAAGTATATCTTCTTTTGTTGGTTGATTCTTCAATCTATATATTATATAAAAACAAAGTACGAAAGACATTTTTATCATTTCATAAATCGGCATTTTGTCAATTGCTAACTTTTGATTGAATTAAAAAATGATACTACATGGTCAAAGTATCCACATTTATCGTGAATTAGAATTACAACTAGGCCGCATGGTTCGTTTGAAGACACTTATATTAATGGTAATTAAAATATTTTAATTGGAATATGCTCAAGGTGAGACTTGAAATATTTCTACATACTTAAAATCAACTACTCATATAATTAGGGATGGCAATTATACCCGCGAAATCGGGTACCCGCGGGTACCCGCCCCTAATGGGACGGGTATGGGGGATAGATTTTGGACTCGGGGTCGGGGGCGGGTGGAGAAGTTTATACCCGCATCGGGTTCGGGGCGGGGCCGGGTTTCTTGATACCCGCCCCGTTTTCAACCCGTATAAGTATAATAAGTATAATAATATAATATTATATATATTTAATTATAAATATGTATTAGAGTTTCCATATTTTCGAAACCTTCCATGTTCCTTTTCCATTAATTAACAATTAATCATATTAAATTATTAATCAATCATCGTATCTGACCCTCCCCCTCTTCGGCGGCTCTTCTGCTCTTCACTATCATTCAAAAACAAAACAAAAAAAAACCCTATTTTTTGCTGCAAATTTGTTCAATGTCTCTTAAATTAATTTTATATGCTTGTGAAATTTATACGTAGTCGTAGTTATATTCAAAAAATATATATTGTAAACGATAATTTTAAACAATGTTTTTTTGGGGAAAAAAAAGTTAGCGTGTACCCGATGGGTATACTCATCCCGACGGGTAATCCCCGCCCCCGCCCCGACCCCGAATTAAACGGGTTTGGGGGCGGGTTCGGGGGAAAATTTTCTAAACGGGTATGGGGGTGGGGAAAGGAATACCCGCCCCGCCCCCGCCCCGTTGCCATCCCTACATATAATGTATAAAATCCTCACGCGTCGCGTGGGTGTGTTACTAGGTGGTAATAATTTTACTATCAGTACCATCCTTTTCATAAACTAAGATTTCAAACCACTACGACTACGAACTCTAGAAATAGCAACATACAATTGAACGTGTGTAAAGACAGGTTTAGGTAAAAATATACCAACATAGGAAAGAAACTAACCATGACTTTTGTTGATTGTCATCTTCCCTTCTTGCAGGCCGCTGACGTAAGAAAATACTGGAGCCATGAATTTTGTTTTGGTGAATTGTGGATTCTGATCGTAATCTGATTTTACTGTAATGTGTTTAAATAGGTGTTAATCTGAATGTAAATACGTGGGATTGTAAACATGGGATAGTGGATTTCGTGGTGGTATGGGTAGTTAATTAATTGGATCGCAAAATTCTTCTTGTACAGTTCCAAATAATCTTTTATCTAATTTCTTCTACAAAATATAGTGTGTAAATGTGATTTGATGTACAATTAATCTATTAAATATTAGATTTATGTGGGTTTGTGGGTATAAATTTATTTATTTGATTTTTTTTAAAGGAATTTATTTCTTTATATATTACAATATTAAATTTAATGTATAATTATCGTATAAATATAAGATTTATGTGAGTTTGTGGTGTTTGTGGATATATATATATATATATATATATATATATATATATATATATATATATATATATATCAATATTAAATTCAATAGTCCACCACCCGTATATGATGGATTTAATTTCAATCAATAAAATAAAAAAATTGTATGAATATATAAACTTTTCTTGAATCTTTAAAATACTATAGCTTTGTCATTTCTTTTTCGATTATTTTTTAATATTTATCACTTTAAAGCTTGTTTTATGCTCTTTAAATCAAGATGCATATTGTATGTATTATTTGCATTCAATTTTTTAAAATAAAATTGTAAAAGAAAATAATCAAAAGAATAATAATGTAAGTTGAGAAATTTAAGGAGTAATATCAATCATTTGCTTACTTTTAAAATTAATTTGCGGAAGTTTTGCGGATAAATAAAAAATTTTGGATAATAGATTAATTAACTATAGAATTTGTGTATTTAAATTAGACATTTGATTACCAAAAAATTACAAAATTGTCATTTTAAAATTGATTTCAAAATTGATTTCAATTGAAGATTCCTGTTATATATATATATATATATATATATATATATATATATATATATATATATATATATATATATATATATATATATATATATATATATATATATCAAAAATAGTTGATAAGAAAATTAAATAACTAAATAATTATTATTACTAAAATTTGTTACCATAAATTAAATTAAATACATGTAATTAATGAACAAAAATTTCTAAAAATAACTACGGGCTTACTATTATATAGTACTAGTTATTTTCACCCGTGCCATGCACTGGATAAAATGAAGTATTTGTTAAAATTTTATCAATAGTAGTATATTGTTGGAAAGATTAATACTTTTAAAATTTGTATAATATATTTTTTGCTATGATATTTTTTTGGTTATGATTATATTTTATTGCTAGCATAATTGGATATCGAGAGAGTAATGATATTTCGTGAATCAATATATATTGACCAAAATACATTATCGTATGTCTATATCATAACTTCCAAAATTAAATATGATGTTCAACTATTTTGATATTAAACTCTACGGAAGTACACAATCTCAAATAGATAAACTTAATGTATATTCATCAAGTATATGACATACCAATTGAAAAACCATGATAAGCGGACATGTGGATGGATTATGACATTAGCGAATTATTTCTTCAACTGCATCAGCCCAAAGAGAGTACAAATTACATACAGTCCTCTAATTGAAACAAAACGGTTAATAAATATTGAAAATCAAACTTATATAATAAATTCAATGTACATGCTTAGTAAAAAAAATCCTGTACATACTCAATATTTTTGAGCTCTACAACCACCATCATAGTCTCATGACCATTTATATTCTTCGTCATTGGATTGCCCATTGTTCACCTTTCCGATGACACCTACACACAATTTTAGATACATTAGTGAAAAAATATGAGATATGTAACAACCAAACAATAAATAGTAATAAAAAAAATATTATATTACCGAACAATATATTTTCATCCAATTGTGAGGTCTGAAGTGTGGAAAAATGATGAAAAGCGAACATGATAGATGGGTAGACACTATCCTCTATGTCAACAACTTCCGTACAAGAATGCGACACAAATATAAACCTATTTTTAGTAGTCTTGTATATTTAGTTTCACTTTGAAATACATAATACCATATAGGCCCCCAACAACAAATTTTACATTGAAACGTTTAAGATCATCTACCCGAATTGTACCGTTAGTAATTGTCTAAACTATCATGACATACTAAACCATAGGATGAGACTTGATTGCTATTTCCAAAAAAAAATGAGATTTATACATACGAATAATTCGAAGTTTCAACACAAAATCACAAGCAGTATTGCCCGTTTCGGTGTGTTGGTCCCGGGAAAGAGTAATTGGTGTAGGGGGGGGGGGGGGGGGGGGGGGGGTGGAATACACCAATAACCAACCATTTTTGACTTTTGAAAATCAGGTCGATCTAAAGGTCGATTGTCAAGGTCGATCTTTATCAGAGACAGGTTGATCTATCAAGCTCGTTTGGGAACAAGCTGATTTATCAAACTGTGCTTATGCGGAAGTTGGTGGAGGTTGATTTACTCTTTGAAAAATCTTAAGGCTGGTGAACAGTTACAGGTTGATGCGTGATATGCAGGTTGATGCTCGTCAGTTTGATAATAAAATATAAGGGCGATAAATAAAGAGAGAGAGTGAGAGAGAGACACCGCGATTTAGCGTGGTTCGGAGAAACCCTCCTACGTCCACGTCAGGTCGACTCGACCTGAGAATCCCTTTACCTTTGGATTCAACCTCTCTCTTATTTATACTGACTGAGTATCAGTTCTAGATACAATCTAACCTGAATATATCTAGACACGAGTTTTGGGTCGTGACCCTTACAACCTTTCGTACTGAAACGTACAAACAACCTTTCACTTTTACAGAGCTTGACTAACTCTATAATGGCGAATACACAAACAAACTTTCTAACTTCGAACGGGTCGGAGAAGAAGTTGTTGAATCAACGACAAGCAGCAGTGAACGCTTCGTCGTTGTGGCTTTTATCGGAATCGGAAATCTCTCTTCGTCAAGTGTTTGGGAAACTAATGGGATTTCGAACACTTGAATGGATATGAACTTGAGAGAGATTTTAGGGAGAGATTTGGCGTTGATAGCTTGAGTTTCCCGTACTTGAATCCGATAATGGCTGAAGTATTTATAGGCAGTTTTGAAAAACTAGCCGTTGGAGTCAGGCTGACGTGGCACTAGCCGTTGGAAGCTGACTCACTTCTAGCCGTTGGGAAAGTTCGTCCTTGCTGGCACACGACGTGGCAAGGATCAGGTCGTGAAGCTCCATGAAGGCGGAGCATCGACCTTGATATTGAAATCCAGCACTTGAAATCTTCTAAGGCAATGCAGGCTGGAAGCTTGATAAGGAAGGTCGATAGACAGACAGATATGCCAGCTCGATCCGAATGAGGCAGGTCGATCTATCGACCTTTCTCTTACAGGGTGGATCGAACTTGCATATAAACATTAGAGAGCATCGACCTGCACTAACAGGTAGCAGGTCGATCTATCGGCCTTAACCCTAAACAAGTAAAATATGCCTAAGTGTGGTTTCGATAAACATCATCAAAATCAAACTGCAAAGGGGTTCCCAAAAATTTCCCCCTTTTTGATGATGTCGAAACCAAACACTTTACAAATAATTCCTAAGATTTAAAACAATGAAAGATCGATAACCATGAAGGTTGATAAGGAATTATAAGAAAGGCAGATAATAAAGTAAAGTAAATAAAGCAGTAAAGGCAGATGCCTGGACAAAGAGATATTGTCGTCAGGTCGAACGATGATTTTTGCTTCATTAAGCTCGATAGCGAAATACATAGAGAATTTACAAAACAGGCTGAGAGCATAAATGAATAACAAAAACAACAAAATCATCTAACTACTGCCTCTTCTACTGGGAACGAGCTGCCACTTGTTCTTCCTGGACCTGCTCCCTCGACTTCGACTTCATGCTTGCGTAAATTCCATCCCTGATTCGGCGAAAATCGGGATCGGAATTTGACACATTGACGTTCAGGCCGATGGCGGTCTGTGCGATGTATTGGTCGACTCGGGAGTAATCTAAGTACCCCGAATCACCAAGAAGCAAGGGCGCGAAGAATTGCTTTGCTGGGGCCCTTATTATCGCACCGGCCTCTGCAGCCTTCTTCTGAAGCTCACCAATGAAGTCTTGGTAAGGAAATTTGAGCATGTAAGCTGCATAGGCGTCATCGGCGTCGGCAGGAAGGGAGGGGTCCTGGATCCAGTAGTGGAGAAGGATGAAGCAACTGTTGAGCTCCCGCAGCAGGGCGTTCTGTCTTTCGTCGAGCCACTCGACGGCCTGCTGCTGGACTCCAGCGTTCAAAACGAGGGCGGACTGGCTGATCCAATCCTTCTCCCTCTTCTTCCTTTCTTCCTCAGCCCGGCGCTTGGCAATGAAGCGCCGCTGCTCTTCAGGATCCACGGCCTGCTCTGGCGTCGCACCAGCTAGATGCATGGCAGTTATTAGCTCGGCCTGCTTTGCCAATCGAGCTTTGGCAGCGGCGGCCTCGGCAGCGGCGGCAGCAGCAATAGGATCGGCCTGGGAGGCGACGTCCTTGGAAGAGGCGGCCTGGGAAGCAGGCTTCTTTTGAGGAGGAGGAGGAGGAGCCACGGAAGTTGAAGGAATTTTGGATTTGAGGGTCTTCTTCTTCCTGGCGGCGGCGGCAGCTCTTTCTTCTTCCCCCTTTTCGACATCATCAGAAAGGGCTCTGATGAGGGAAAGAAGTGTCGCGTCCTCCTCCTGCAGCTTGGTCACGGCATCCCTCAACTCCTGTTGACCATTGAGAAGGGAGGAGATAGTGCCGTGAATGGCGTTGATTTGCGTGTTGGAGGTCGATGCCGAGTTAGTGATTGAAGAAGTCAGGTTTGTTACTCGCTCATCGACCTTGGCCACGTCCTCCAACACTTCCACGATCTGGTCGCGGGACGCCATGTTTAGTTCCTCGAGCTGGACCGGCAGGAGCTTATCAGTATATTCCTTTAATAGCTTCACGGCAAAGTCCGTGACACGCTCCCTGGCAGCTTCATCGGCCTGGATCTTGGCATCTTTCACAATATCGACCCGGGCCTCTGCTACGGCCATCTCCAGTTGGTGGAGATCCTTTGGAATAAACAGAGAGGGGAAGGCCGGCTCATTGGACCATTTCCTATTTTTGAAGAAGGAAATGATAATGCAGGTGGCCTTCGTCCCAAGGCGAATCGGTCTTTTATCATTGTGGAGAGATACCTTCACCACGGCCTCTCCCTCTGTCTCGCACACAATCTGCCTGGCCTCATCCCAGAGCAGGGATACCATTAACTTGGCCCAACTAATGGGCAGGTCGAGGATTACGGCCGCCAATATCTGAAACTTGAATGGGGTGACCTGGTCGTAATTCCCGATGTGCCCTAAGAAGCACTTCTGCACGAAGTCCATCAGGAGGCGGTATTTGGGGCGGAGCTCGTTCCTTTTGAAGGAGATAGGTACATACTGCCTTTTCTCAATCAATACTCGGTCTGCAACCTGCTGCATTTGATCCCGAGAGATTTCTGAGAGCTGCATCGTTCCTCCATCCCCAATACCGAAGGCAGCCTTAACGGCGTCAAGAACGATGATGGTGATCATGGCCTTCTGGGTTCCGAGGGAGACGGTGTGGGAAGACACGGAATCGCCCTCGTTCCAGTTGTAGAAGAAGGCAGATACAATTTTGGGAAGACTCTTCGCCGGCCGGGTGGAGATGATTTGGTGGAATGGAAAGCATGTCTCCACCAAGGCGAACATGGAGTCAAGATCGCGAAAACCGAAGTTTTCGCGCACCATGTAGGGCTCAAATTTGATGCGAGCCGTCAGGAAGTCCTCAATTTCTGACCACTGCAATTCCTTTCGACCGGAGGTTGATTGTTCTGCCATTGTTGTTTTTCCTGCAAATTTTTTGAAAAAGATTAGAAAAACAATGAAGAACTTGAAAGTAAATTTAAACTGAATCGGGGAAAAGAGCACAAACCACGGCTTGTGATTTGATACAGAGAGTGAGAAAGTAGAAAACAAAGAACACGACGGCAGCAGATTTTGCAGAGAATGAGAATTAGGTTTTGCAGAGAATGAACAAAGAAGGTAAGTAATGTTTTTGATAGAAAACTGCATGTCATATATAGATATTTCGAACGGTTGTGATCGTTCGAATTTGAAAAGGTTAAAGTTTTCAAATCACACCACGTCCCCACGATTAAGGCGCGTGGAATGTGAAACGGTTCACATCCGCGCGTGAGATAAGGGAAACGTGCGAAATATGGTGCTTTTTCAGAAAGGAGGCAGGGAATTTAATGCAACATTGGTCAATGTGTCAATATTTGACCCTTGACTAGATGTGTTACAAAAATGGTAATCATTACTCCCTTTTTCCTTATTTTCTGCAACCTAACAGACCCTTAAATTATGTAAAGCATTGAGAAATAAATATCAATAATAAATGAAGAATTCAATGCGTATTAAAGAAGTTATAAGACAAAAGGGTGATACTGCCCTTTTGATTCTTCCTTCATAAATGCAGTTGCATTCAGGTTGATATCGGCCTGATGATATCGGCCTTGTGGCAGTGAACGGCCTGTCGAAATAATCGTCCTGGACTTGTGGTATCGGCCTGGAGAAACAAACGGCCTGGACATGTGATATCGGCCTGGCGAAATAAACGGCCTGAAGACAGGCATCAGCCTTTGTTCCCCCTCAAATGATGGATAAATTTTGGGCAAGTGTTCCCCCTTAATTTGAGGAATACAGGTTGATCTGTTGATTTAGACAACGGCCTGTTGATGGAGAAACGGCCTGTTGATAGACACGACCTGTTCATTTTGAAACGACATGCCAGCTTGTGAACAGCCTGTTAAGTAACGGCTCGTTGAGCCACGATCGGGCTGTTAAGTCACGAACGGGCTGTTGTGTTAGGAACGGCCTGTTGAGTAGTTGACGGCCTGTTCCCCCTTAATATCGGCCTGTATATTTAGAAACGGCCTGATGAGAGAAATCGGCCTGCGTAGAATATGAACGGTCTGCTTGTTGGTCCGATTGATGGTCTTGAACAAGCTTTTGAAAAAGATGACAGACTGATTAGAAGATGACAGCCTGTAGGCTTACGATCGGCCTGATGACTCAACATTCAATAACCCTAGCTTTCCACATAGCATTTTGAATCTTTCTTCAGCTAGGGGTTTGGTTAGGATATCAGCTCGTTGAATGTCAGTGTGTATCTTCTCAATAACCACATTCTTCTTTTCCACGTGATCACGAATAAAGTGATGTCGAATATCCACGTGTTTGCATCTTGAATGAAGAACTGGGTTTTGAGTAATGGCGATGGCACTCGAGCTGTCGCAGAATATAGGTACTTCACTGACTTCAACTTCATAATCTTTGAGTTGTTGTTTGATCCATTGTGCACAACAACTCCCTGCGGCCATGTACTCGGCCTCTGTGGTGGAGGTGGCTACTGAAGTTTGTTTCTTTGAAAACCACGAAATCAGCTTGTTTCCAAGAAAGTGGCAAGTACCCGACGTAGATTTCCTATCGAGCTTGCACCTTGCATGATCAGAATCTGAATAACCTGTAAGCTGCAAATTGTCATCACAAGGATACCAAAGACCTAAATTTGTGGTTCCTTTGATGTATCGAAGAATTTTCTTTGCTGCTTCCAAGTGTGATTCCTTCGGATTAGCTTGAAATCGAGCACAAACTCCTACTGCAAAAGTGATATCAGGTCGACTCGCAGTTAGATAAAGTAATGAACCAATTATACCCCTGTACTGAGTTATGTTGGCAGGTTTTCCTTCGGGATCCGGGTCGATCTTCCCACCAGAGAGCATCGGTATTTTGACAGGCTTGCTGTCTTTGACACCAAACTTGTCGACCAGCTCGTGTGCGTACTTTGTTTGGCTAATGAAGATTCCTTCATCGGACTGCTTAACCTGCAACCCTAGAAAGAAATTCATTTCCCCCATCATAGACATTTTATATTTTTCAGTCATGAGGTTACCAAATTTTTCGCACAAAATGGGAGATTTAGATCCAAAAATAATATCATCAACATATATTTGTACTAAAAGGATATGTTCATTCACTTTGATAGTGAATAGGGTCTTGTCGACTGAACCACGCTTGAATCCTGACTCGATGAGGAAGGATGATAGCGTCTCATACCAAGCTCGAGGAGCTTGCTTAAGTCCGTAGACGGCCTTGTGCAGTTTGTAGACTTTGCTCGAATCACCCTCCTCGAATCCTGGAGGCTGTTCCACATAGACTTCCTCTTCGAGAATGCCATTGAGGAACGCACTTTTAACATCCATCTGGTAGACTTTGAATTATTGATGAGCGGCATAAGCTAGAAACAGCCTTATAGCTTCTAATCTTGCAACGGGGGCAAACGTCTCATCATAGTCGATTCCTTCTTGTTGACAGTAACCCTTTGCGACCAGTCGGGCTTTATTTCTGACAACTTCTCCAGATTCATCTCTCTTGTTCTTGTAAACCCATTTGACTCCAATGACGCCCTGATGATAAGGACGATCAACTAGAGACCATACTTCATTTCTTTTGAATTCATTGAGTTCTTCTTGCATGGCTTGAATCCAGTCAGCATCTCGAAGAGCTTCAATGGCATCTTTGGGTTCTATGCGAGAGAGATAGCAACTTAATAGAGCACTTTCACCAATCTTCCTTCTTGTTCGCACTCCTTGGTTTGGATTCCCAACAATGAGCCCTTTTGGATGAGCATCGATCCAACGTCTGTGTCGTGCTTTTTCCTCATTTGAAATGATTGGATCGGGCTCATTAATGGGTTCGTCAAATTCCGGATGAGTTGAAGGTTGATCAGTGGGAACTTGCTGTTGCTCGGGCTGTTGATCAGGCTGCTGTTCGGCCTGGATGTTGAGCTGCTCCATTGTACTATCGAGCTGCTCGATTTGGGATGTAAGGTCGTGAACAGCATCAGTCTGGGGGACTGAGGGAGGGGGATCAGCCTGGTTAAGTCCGGCTGATGTATTACAGCTCGAAGTATCATTTGCATCACTTCCCCCTTGCTGTGTGACCTTTGGATCAGATTGATCCTCTTCCTCCAAATCATTTGGAGTCCATACTAGCAGGTCGTCAATGGGGAAGTTAGACGGCCTGCTAGCAGCGGACTGATCTGAACCTGTACTTAATTCTCTGTACAGACAAGTAGATTCATCAAAAACAACATGAGGTGTTACCTCCACAACTAAGGTTTTCTTATTAAAAACTCTATAAGCTTTGCTAACCTCCGAGTATCCTAAAAATACTCCTGGATCGGCCTTGCTATCAAAAGTTTTTAATTGTGATTTCCCATTGTTATGAATGTAACACAAGCACCCAAAAGCTTTAAAATACTTTAACCTGGGGAGCTTGTTGTTCCACAGCTCGTATGGAGTCTTTCCATGTCGGGTCGTGATGATCGACCTGTTTTGGGTGTAGCAGGCTGTGTTAACGGCCTCTGCCCAAAACTTCTTTGGAAGGTTGGTTTCATCCAACATGGTACGAGCTGCTTCCTTCAGCGACCTGTTACGGCGTTCCACTACGCCGTTTTGTTGAGGTGTACGGGCTGCTGAAGTTTGATGATGAATTCCACTCTTTGTGCAATATTCTTCGATCATAGCATTGATAAATTCGGTGCCTCGATCTGATCGAATGGAGATGATGGATTTCTCCTTTTGATTGCACAGTTTGCTCAGCAACGCAGGTAGCTTCTCCAACGTCTCCTTCTTTTTGTACATGAAAATAACCCACGTAAATCTAGAATAATCATCTATAATAACGAGAGCGTATTTTCTACCGTTTATACTCAAGGGAGTGACTGGACCAAAGAGGTCGAGATGGAGAAGCTCAAGAATTTGATTTGAAGCTTGAGCCGTCACACTTGGAAAGGATGATCTTGTTTGCTTTCCAGCTTGACAGGCTTTGCAGATGTGATCTCGATCGAAGACTTGATCTGGCAGGTCGTTCACCAGCTTGTTGCGTGCGAGCTTGTTGATGGCCTTGAAGTTCAAGTGACTCAATCTCTTGTGCCATAGCCAGCTTGTCTCGGAATCAGCCTTTGTGACCAGGCAGGTCTCTATCCAATCATTCCATTGAACAATGTAGAGTCTATCCTGCAAGATTCCGGTAAGAAGTATTTCTCCTTCCTCATTTTTCACGAGACATTTGTTAGCAGTGAATTCTACTCGTTTACCACTCGAGCAGAATTGAGACACAGAGAATAAGTTATGATTTAGACCTTCAACATACGAGACATTAGAAATAGTTGTTTTACCAACACTTAGATTGCCCTGGCCTCTCGTAAGTCCCTTAGAATTTCCTCCAAAGGTTACAAGTGGCCCGTCTCGTTCTTGATAGTTTGATAGTAGCGTTTTGTCACACGTCATGTGCTTGGAGCATCCACTATCAATGATCCATACAGCTCCACGAGCTGCCTGGCTCCTTCTTTGAGCCTTCCCAACCTGCAATTAGTTAAACTTAGCAACCCACTTGAGATTTGGGTGCTACATCGGTTGCGGGAACGACCTTTGGGACCCAAATTTGTTTTGCCGGTCTGCTTCTATCCGAGGCTGAGGACGAGGCAGTGGCGGTCTTGGGTTTGGAAGCCTTGGATTTCTTTGAGTGAGGGCGACGAGACTGATAATACTGCTCTTCATGAAGACCAGGTTGATACTGCCAGTCTTGAAAGTTCGACTGTTGAGAATAGTGGCAGTGACAACCTTGATGAGCAGGAAAGAAGAACTGAGGGTGATACGGCCTTTGATAGTACTGGCCTTGGTATCGCCCTGGATGAACAACCTGCTTTTGAAATGATGAGGGGGCAGGTCGACGATGCTGAGCAGGTCGACTCTCTTTCTTTTGAGGAACAGACTGTTCCTTCTTGTGCTGTTTTAAGAGGATGGCTTGGGGCTGTCGAACTGGGTTCTTCAGCTTGATCATCTTATCTGGAAGAGCTTGATGACCTTTCCGAACACTCTTTGATTTTGACTGCGCCTTCACGAACGTGATCTCGCAGTCTTTATCCTTGCTTTCTTTGGATTTTCCATTAAATCCAATACCAGAGTGATCGCGCGGATTGCGTTGCATTGATTGGACTTCTTCTAACTTCTTTCCGCTTTTCTTCAACTGACTCAAAGTGAGTTGAAGTTTTTCTTCCTTTTTCACAAGGAGTTCGTGTCGGGTTACCAAGTCAGCCAACTTTGATGTAAGGCTGTGTATTTCGGTATTTTTGGCTTTGAGGGACTTGTCCTTCTCGAGCTCCTTGGTATCGAACTCCTTGACCCGTAAAGTCAACTCTTCAACCTTTGACTTTAGGGCTTCGATCTCCCTTTCTTTTTCTTCAGCATAGGGAGTGAATCTTTCTTCCAATGCTAGCTTGTATTTTTCATTTTTGTCCAATAGCTCAGCATTATCTTCAACGACCTCTTTGAGTGTCTCCACGAGATCGGCATAATCATTGAGCTGTTTCTTGATTTCTTCCCAAGACACAGCCTCGGATAGGTCTTCACCTTCTTCTGCACATTCATCGTCAGAAAAAGAAAGTGAAATGGGTTGAGGATCTACCTTTGAAGATCCCTCATTTTGTTGGTGCTCTCCAACGAAACATTCTTCATCATCACTTTCGTCGAAAGTGATGTATCCCTCGTCATCACTCGACGAGCTGTCTGAGAGATGAGCCTCCTTTGATTCTTCAGCAAGCATGGCAGCTCGTTGTTCCTTGAGCTTTTTATCGCGCTTTGCACGGAGCTCGTCTCTCTCGGCCTTTGTCAGATCTGGACAATCGGTTTTGTAGTGACCTGGCCTGCCACAACCAAAACAACCACCCTCGGGTGTGTTAGAAGAATTGAAGGTTGAGGGTTTACCTTCTCCCTTTTTGTCAGGGCGGTCGTGGTTGCGGTTTGAGAAGTTTCGCTTGTTGTCACGATAGAACTTTTTGTATTTGACAACCTTCCCTAGGAGCTTCTCATTTCTCCTAGCAGCTAGAGCATAGTCGAGAGTCATCTTCTCGAACTTCTTGACGATGGATTCGTCGATCGGACTTGGGGTAGCAGCAGAGGCTGAGTCGGCCTTGAAAGCTACCTCTTTATCATTCTTTTCATCAGCCTTCTTGCTGGTGGAAGGCTGTGTTGATCCATGGATGCGGATCATCTCGTATTCATTTTCGACAAGAATGTCGAAAAGATCTTTGGTGGTGAGAGAGTTGAAATCCGATCGGGCTGGATGCATGGCGGCGTATACGTGCCAATTTGTAGGAAGGGCTCGTATTACTTTAAGATTCTTCTCGCGCTGCGTATATTTGTACGGGTTGATTGCAGCGACTTCGAGAATAATCTCGGTGAAGCGAATTTTCATTACTTCTATGGTTTCACCCGAAACCATCTTGAAGTCATCGAACTTGCTGCACGCCATGGACAGCTTGTTCTCTTTCATTTCCTCTGAACCAAGGCTGATGGACCGGAGGGTGTCCCACATTTCTTTGGCGGTTTCAAGATTTCAAATCTTGGCCAGGTAGACGCCCTTCACGGTGCTGGAAATGAGTCCCTTTGCGTAATCATCGAGGTTGGCCTCCTTCCTTTCCTCGGTTGTGTAGTCGCGAGGATTTTTGAGGACTTTCTCGTATGTAGCCTCTCCGGGGGCTGTTCCATCCACAATAATCTTCGCTGCATAAATGGGGGAGGGGCCATTTTCGATAATATCCCACATAAGGACATGATGTGCCTTGAGATTCGGAAGCTCCAGTCTTCATAGTCTTGAATGGAGAAGTCTTCACAAACCCTGAGAAGAGAAGCCTCCATAGCAAATAATATGATATGAATGAATGAAAAAGATTTTTCTAAAGGATCGGTTCAAAATGACCAAAAGTTTGATAAAGAACTTTTAGTATGCAAAGCAGCGGTCAAAAGAACCACTGCTCTGATACCACTTGTTGGTCCCGGGAAAGAGTAATTGGTGTTGGGGGGGGGGGGGGGGGGGGGGAATACACCAATAACCAACCGTTTTGACTTTTGAAAATCAGGTCGATCTAAAGGTCGATTGTCAAGGTCGATCTTTATCAGAGACAGGTTGATCTATCAAGCTCGTTTGGGAACAAGCTTGATTTATCAAACTGTGCTTATGCGGAAGTTGGTGGAGGTTGATTTACTCTTTGAAAAATCTTAAGACTGGTGAACAGTTACAGGTTGATGCGTGATATGCAGGTTGATGCTCGTCAGTTTGATAATAAAATATAAGGGCGATAAATAAAGAGAGAGAGAGAGAGACACCGCGATTTAGCGTGGTTCGGAGAAACCCTCCTACGTCCACGTCAGGTCGACTCGACCTGAGAATCCCTTTACCTTTGGATTCAACCTCTCTCTTATTTATACTGACTGAGTATCACTTCTAGATACAATCTAACCTGATTATATCTAGACACGAGTTTTGGGTCGTGACCCTTACAACCTTTCGTACTGAAACGTACAAACAACCTTTCACTTTTACAGAGCTTGACTAACTCTATAATGGCGAATACACAAACAAACTTTCTAACTTCGAACGGGTCGGAGAAGAAGTTGTTGAATCAACTACAAGCAGCAGTGAACGCTTCATCGTTGTGGCTTTTATCGGAATCGGAAATCTCTCTTCGTCAAGTGTTTGGGAAACTAATGGGATTTCGAACACTTGAATGGATATGAACTTGAGAGAGATTTTGGGGAGAGATTTGGCGTTGATAGCTTGAGTTTCCCATACTTGAATCCGATAATGGCTGAAGTATTTATAGGCAGTTTTGAAAAACTAGCCGTTGGAGTCAGGCTGACGTGGCACTAGCCGTTGGAAGCTGACTCACTTCTAGCCGTTGGGAAAGTTCGTCCTTGCTAGCACACGACGTGGCAAGGATCAGGTCGTGAAGCTCCATGAAGGCGGAGCATCGACCTTGATATTGAAATCCAGCACTTGAAATCTTCTAAGGCAATGCAGGCTGGAAGCTTGATAAGGAAGGTCGATAGACAGGCAGATATGCCAGCTCGATCCGAATGAGGCAGGTCGATCTATCGACCTTTCTCTTACAGGGTGGATCGAACTTGCATATAAACATTAGAGAGCATCGACCTGCACTAACAGGTAGCAGGTCGATCTATCGGCCTTAACCCTAAACAAGTAAAATATGCCTAAGTGTGGTTTCGATAAACATCATCAAAATCAAACTGCAAAGGGGTTCCCAACACGGTGATAAGACTTATCAAATTATAAAAAGGTGTCATGATTGTGTTTAAAATGATTCACAACTCCTATTTGTATAATAGATGTCAAGTGTGTTTAAATAGTAAAAAAATGTGCAATATAATTAGAAAGGGAATATCTATGCCCCTTTCATTCCCTTAACCTTAGACACAATTCTATTAAAAAAAAAAAAAAATGGCATTGCAAAGGGGAAAGAGCAGTTATTTGATCTGGAATAGAGAAAATCAAGAGACTTAAACATTTTTTTCATCGATTAAAGTATGCTATTTTTGTAAAGTGATTTGAAGAGAGAGAGACAATCAAGTAGTTATTTCGTCGTTGATTTTCAAGTATTACATTCACTTTTATGAAAGAAAGTAAAGCTGTCAATTTCTTATGATTTTTTTATGGATTAACATTTATCTTTCGATAAACCTAATACTCCATCTGTCTCTTCCTAAATGACTCATTTTATTATTATATACCTCACATATGAATATAAAAGGGGTACCTTAGGAAGAGACGGGGGAAATCTTTCCTAACTCACATGCAGTTTGAATTTTATGAACTGGAGCTAACAAAATATAATAGAATAACACATATTGAATATTAATATAATTAAGGGTGTTAAAATAGTAAAAAAAAAAAAAAAAAGTGTAATATAATAAGAAAAGGAGGATTTATGCCCAATTTCATTCTCTTAACCTTAACATTAACCTTAGTACAATTCTATAAAAGAAATGGCATTGCCATGTGCATATTACATTCACTTTCCAAAAAGAAAATCAATTTGCAATTTTTTTTTTATGGATTAAACATTTATCTTTCCATACAATATTTTCAAGCTTGCATGCAATTTGAATTTTATGAAATGTACCTCACAAAATATAATAGAATAACTCATATTTAAGATGTATAGAATCAACATAAAAACTGAATTTGACCATTATATTAATTTTGGTAATTATTTTGGAAAATAATGATATACTCATAAATGCAAATAATTGTTCTCAATCATAAAATCATTATAGGATATATTACAAATCAATACTTATGGAAACAAATTGATTTATGATCATATTATGTTCTACTTAATATTAAAAATTGTATAGAACACCTACATGAACAATTCTTTATTCGGTACTATATTTTGTACAATTCTATTTTTTTCACCATTATAATCATATTATGTTCTACCCCCTCCGTTTCAACATATTAATCTCGTTCGAATATTTTATACATACATATATTCATTGCCCGAGAAAGAATTTACAAAATATAATTAAAATATTGAAAAAAAATTGTAATCGTGACTTGCAATTTAATTGTATATCACGTTGCTCATTCCCACTCTAAAGGTTCATACATATATTCAAATCACTATATAATTAATACCTATCTAAAATTAGTATTCTTATCTAAATTTAAATTTTGAAATTAAATAAAATAAATGCACATGCATTCTTATAATAAATGAACTGAATTTTCTAAAAATAACTACGGGCATACTATTATATACCACTAGTTATTTTCACCCGTGCAATGCACGGGGCTAACTAAATGTGTTTATTATAAAGTTTTGATCATAATATCTCTTAAGATATGAAATTTATATTCAATTGTATATTTTTGTTTAATTTCCATATAATGAATTTTTTTGATGCATATTATTTATTAATATGTACGTAAGTCATAATTCAATTGATTTATTTTTTTTCTAATTTTTTATAAACAGAACAAATATCAAGCGTAATATAACAAATATATTTTTAAATATCCAAATAAAATAAAATCTCAAATATGAATTTTCTTACATTCATAAATTATGAAAAACTTCCTTATATACTATGTACTATGTTTGTAGTACTTGTGATGTTGCTAACTTTGTCGCATATCAATATCTTAAGTCCACTACGACTCTGTGCCCTTAAAACAACAACATAAAACTGACCATGAGAAAACACTGGTATTTTTAAGAAAAAGACCAACATGTGAGAGGGATTGGCCTTGACTTTTATTGATCGTCATTGCATACGAAACAATAAAAGGGAATTGTCTTCGTTCAAACCTAAATGGCATATGCTAATCAGATGAAGTATATATGAGTCATTCTCGGAATGAATACTTTTTTGCCAGAATTATCCCCAGTTAAAATCTCAGCCTCTAAGACATGATTGCCCAATCTCGTGACCACCAAGCGCGTACCATTGTACAAACCCATAGAATGATCGATATTTCCTAGCAACATAACTGATGTACCAACCTTAGATTAAGCTTGTGATTAGGCATTCCTGAACATTTCAAACCATTTAAATATTAAGAAAATTAAAAATATGATTGACCAAAATTGTATTATTATATCGATTTAATTTTCAAAATTCAAGAAACAATAATAAAAAAAGTATTCAACTTATTAATTTTGAGTCTAAAAAAATTTACAATTAATTTAACAATTCGGTTTGTTTTCATTACACCTCATGTGTGCTTACTTGTCCTTATATATTGTACATTAAATAGTATTTAGATAATTAAATTTTAAATGATAAAAAATATAACTTTTATTGTAATGATTTTTTCTAATAGTAATGTGTGAATTATTGATGCAATTTAAGTATTTTGACCAAAAATAAGTTATATTTTTATATATTACTTCATAAATATAAATAAACGCATGTAATAAAGCAACTGTAATAAATACATGTAATAATGTTAATGAAAATGCATACAAAATTAATAAACTAAACTTTCTAAAATTAATCTCGGGCTTACTATTATATAGTTATAGATTATATAGATATAGATTAATATGACTGCTTTCATAAGATAATCATGACAACTTACTTACCATGCATAAAAGAAAATAATTAATGTAGTTGTATTAATATGACTGCTTTCATAAGATAATCATGCCAACCAGGGCGGAGGGAGAGGGGTGGCAGTGGGGTCAAGTGACCCCACTAGGATTTAAGAAAATATTGCTTAGATACTAGTAATATACTCCCTCCGTCCCATTGATATAGAGATAGCATTTTTCCGGCACGAGAATTAAGATAAGAGTGATGATATTGGATAAAGTAGTGTGAATGGGTTTTAATGAGTTAAAATTTTACCATTTTAGATAATATCCCTATATCAGTGGGACGGACGAAAATAAAACTTATCCCTATATCAATGGGACAGAGGGAGTATGTAATATTGGCATATTGCACTAAAAAATTTAAAAACTAAACATAAATAAAATTTCAATTATGTTAAAATTAATATTCTTGTTTGAGTTAGCATATTGTACTTTTTAATGAGGTATTGTGTTCGATCACTTTTAATAACCGAATATTTACTTCTTTTCCATTGTTTATATTCATTTTAAATTTCAAAATGTTCTCATCGTTAACACTTGTTCTCATTGCTTGCATTTAAATAGAGGTTAACCTTTTCACCGTTCAAGAATAGTTAAATCTTTCAAAGGCATGGCTCAAGTATTAAAAATACAATAAAAAGTTACTTATTTCAATACACATTTTAAAAAAAAAAATCCCTTTTTAAAAATATTACTCATTTCATTAATTTCGTTGCAATGTCGTTATGTATTTAAAAGTTCGTATTATGATAATATAAAATCGTACTTTAATTTTTATTATATTATTTAAATATTTTATAAATTAAAATTTTGATCCCACTGAACCAGAAGTCTAGCTCCGCCCCTGATGCCAACTTACTTATCATGCATAAAATACGTCGTCTTCGTCCTCCACACGTCCCTTTTTTACTAGTTTAAATTTTTGTTAAAATTATAATTAAAAGAACTTACTCCCTCCGTGTTTTTATAAGGTGTATTTTGCTCAAACATATGAATTAAGAAAACTTGACAATTCTTCTATGTTCCATTTTTTTCTCGTAAATCACATTTTTCATGTAAAAATAGATAAAATTATCTCGAAGGAAGAGATAAACATTAATTGTGATAAATAAATGTAATGAAAACAAGAGAAAAAGTGAAAAGTAGTGAGTTGGAAATTGAAAGTTTTACATGGAAATATGAAAGCACCTTAAAAAAAAAAAAAAAAAAGACTAGAATAAAACCTCTTATAAAAAATTTAAAAAAAAAAAGAAAAAAAAGGGAGGGAGTATAATACAAATGATCTATATGTTCCATTTATAAAGGCATAGTTGATTATCAACATTTCATTTACAAAAGAATAGTTGACTACCATATGTAAAAAAATTGGATAAAAATTGTGTCATTTTTATAAAAATAAGAATCCCCACTTATATAGGATGTATAAAATATATTTAGTCAAACAAAATTGCTCTATTATATGTTCCATTTGTAAAAGCATATTTGATTGTCCTTTTATCAACATCCCAATAAAGGAATAATTGACTACTATCTATTAAAAATTTATATAAAAATTTGTGTCATTTTTAGAATATAAGAATCCCCACTTATATAGGATGTATAAAATATTTAGTCAAACAAAATTGCTCATTAGTAAATAAAATTTATTGATGGACAATTATATTACTTGTATATATAACATATTATTATTATGATACATCATTATTCGGATATGTAGACAAAGGAAAATGGAGCTTCGTAAGCCAGTGGCTCTGTTTTTGCTGCTAAGGTGTTTCTTGGCTCGCCATGCTTCAGCAAAGAAAATATCCGCATACATTGTCCACATGGATATATCCTCCATGCCCAAGGCCTTCTCCTCTCACCATTATTGGTATTGCTCCATTCTTTCTTCTATTAGTAAAGCCTCACTCCACACCACGTACCAAACCCGAACCAGAACCTGAACCAAAGCTTCTCTACGTCTACGACCACGTATTCCATGGTTTCAGCGTATCCATCTCCAAAGGTCACCTGACGCTACTCAAAACCTTACCCGGATTCGTGTCGGTGCATGCTGACGACTTTGTCACCGCGGACACCACCCACACCCCAGACTTCCTCTCCTTCAATACAGCTTCCGGACTATGGCCTGCATCAAACTACGGTGAAGACGTCATCATCGGCATCATCGACTCCGGCATTTGGCCAGAGAGCCCTAGCTTCAACGATCACGGAATCACACCCGTCCCCACAAGGTGGAAAGGAATATGCAGCGGCGGCCAACAGTTCAACACATCATCATGCAACCGGAAAATCATCGGAGCAAGATACTTTAATCGAGGCATCGGAGCAAGCAATCCAAAAAACCCAATACCGAACACCGCAAGGGATGACAATGGCCACGGCACTCATGTCTCCTCCATCGCCGCCGGAAATTTCGTCAACAACGTTTCCTTCTTTGGCTACGCCCCGGGAACCGCAAGAGGGGTGGCGCCCCATGCCAGGCTGGCCGTCTACAAGGCCCTGTGGGGCCGAGGCGCCACCGGCACCTCGTCTGATGTATTAGCAGCGATAGATCAGGCCGTGGCGGATGGAGTCGACATACTTTCGATTTCAGTTGGTTCCGATTTAGTCAATCTGTACGAGAGCCCTCTCTCAATAGCTAGCTTCGGAGCCAGGGAGAAAGGAATTGTAGTCTGTCTCTCTGGGGGAAATCGCGGCCCCGGAGTTCAGACGTTAAGATCAGGAATCCCGTGGGCCGTGGTAGTCGCAGCGGGGACAGTCGACCGGTTGTTCGGAGGAATGTTAACTCTCGGTAATGACAAAACTATAAGAGGATGGTCTACATTTCCAGCAAAATCCACTCTCATAAACTTACCGGGATAATAGCATAAAACACCCTTGTGTTTTACTTAATTTGCGTCAAACACCCCTGTGTTTCTAAAAATGCAAAAAACACCCATGTGTTTCAATTAATTCTGCATAGATAACCCATTCCGTGAAAGTTAACCGTGCGTGATTTTCACTCGCTCCTAACGCAACTAGCTTACACTTTTAAAGAAGTAAGTTGCATAAAATGCCCATGTTTTTTCTAAAATTTGTACAATACACCCATATATTATTTTGAATTGTAGAAAACATATAATTAAGCAAATAATTCTAAAAGGCCTCGAATATCAATGAACAATTCAATAAATATGAAATTTATATTTCATGTGTTAGTACAAAAAATACTTGACATTTCTAACAACAAAAAATATTTTAAAATGAAAAACATTGAAAAGACATTGATTAAAAGAACCTTACATTTCACAAAACCACATTTTAATTGAGTGTTCATAATAAGTCTTTACACATACCTCATAACAACAAAAACCACAAAGGGAAAAGTTGATGCCATAATAATAGAATTTGAAATGTACCAAACAACTACATAGGAGATTATAATTCTTTTATCACCAAAAAAAAAAAAAAAAACCAAGTATTTTTCATGCATAACCTGATGATAGATCCGGGTTGGAGATCCACAACAATTTAGGGTATTATTCATCATGTTTTGCAAATAGCATTCATGGGTAAAGCGTTAAAACAGTGAAGAGTAAGAGATTCATGCGTATAGAAAAGCCATAGCCGAGTATTTTGTACAGGGCAAGAGGCGCACAGCAACGACGAGTAATAGTTGAGCTATAAGTAAAGGATAAAATGCGTATTTAGCCATGAACTAGCAAGATTCATGGGGTTTTGCACTCATACAAATTGATAACGCAAGACAGAGACAAGGGAGAGAAGGAGGTAGGAATGTGGAACTCCGTCAAACCTCATTCCCTCTCAAATGATGAGGGTTTTACCTTAAGTTCAAGGCAGTATACGTAGGAAAGAGACTCTTCCCGGTGTTGAGAAGAGCAGGTGGATGTGAAAGCGGACTACGGCTTCCCGGAAGAAGGTCTTGTCCGCCTCGGCTGGCCTGAGCTCGGAGGAGCTCGAGAGAGAGAGAGAGTATGGAATTGAATGGAACAGTACGCTAAGGAGCGTGTTTGTTCGTAAGAGTGTGAATGATCCTGTGATGGACGAGTTTGTTTAGTATTTATAGGTATGTTGAGGGTAGAAATGGAATTCCCATAAAGACAGTATTCTTTCTTGCCATTAATGTCGTGGTCCTCACACTAAGAGGACTAGACTCACGCCGATCTCATGTTTAGGCAGATCCTTAGGTTTTGGGGAAAACCTGATAGGATCAAGATGGCTTCTGCGCAGACTGGCTCCTATGCAGAAGCCTTGGCATGAGTTAAATTAAGCGCCAGGACCTTATTAGTGAAGTTGGTATTCCTCTCTTATCAGAAGATGTTATTTAATACTCATCTTATTTAGGGGTGATACTCTTAAGGTTTAGAGAGGTTGATTTTCTCCAGCATTCAGATTTACTTACACGAGGGAAAACTGATATTAGTCCCTATCAGCTACTCCCCCCAGGTTCAGAAGCGTATTTGGCAAGCTTCTGATTTAATGCTTTGGCTGGAGATGATAATGTCTCCTTTCCTCTTCTTATTTAATATTCATTATTTCTTTTGACGATGTCACTCAAGTCTTGTCCTACGGAAAAGTAGAGCGACGTTTAGTTTTCCAAGGGAGCAGAGATATAAAATTTCTTTCTCCCCCTTTTCTTTCTACCATCCTGTCACCATATCATCAAGAGAGGAAGGGCGAAGAGAGAAATCTTCTCACTCCTTCTGCAAATTCCTTCTTTGGTAAGGCCGCCATTTCTATTCTTTTAGATCCGTCAAAACCAAATGGGTAATCCTTTTATCGACTAACGCTCTTGTTATTATAACCAGAGGGAGAAAAATCCTTCTTCCCCTTTTCGCCAGATGTGTGAATTATTTTTTAGCTTATGCCATTTATGTTTTGTTGTTCAGACATGTCGCTTGACTCTCTTCGTCGAAAAATCTGTGACCTGGCATACTCGGAAGACATCTCCGACTCTCTTCGATTCCATCTACTCAGATTTCTAACTAGGAGGGAGATGGATTTCCTGGAATTTGAGGATTTTCCTAATATGAAAGCTTATCTCCAACGGCTAAAGAATCTCGTTGTTCAATACGAGATGTATGATGGGTATTTATCGGAGGAAGCAAAGTGCGAAGCCATTCTCGCCCCCTTGATAGGTGGATTTCTCTTGCCAGGGGATGCCATTATTCATGACCTTGTCCGCAATGGTCGTATGATTACCCTGATGGCCGAACTGCTCTCTATTGAGGAGATTAAGAAGACGGAGAGGGCAAATGAGGCTAAAGAGGTAGTTGAACCCTCAGCTAGTCAGATCCCTCAAGGGGGGAATGAAAGACAAAGGACAGACGAGGGTAAGCCATATAATCCTTTGACTATATTGGTTTTCTTCTACCTTCCTTGGTGCGATTTTGAACTGATTAACATGTGCGTGCTTGCTTCTCCTTTTTTTTTTTTTTTTTTTTAAGGTTCAAGTACAGGAGAGGACAACAACTACAGTGATTCCCATTCCTTCCCCCGAGGTTCTGCAACCCCGTCATCTAGCTCGTGCTCTTCTGCCTTAGCTTAACTTCGTCGTATTTTGGTGCTTGTGTAGTGACTTTCTTTTTTATGTTTTTTGCTGGGATAGACGCTTCAAGACTTGGAGGCTCATTTTGTGCCTTTTCTGCTGTGACTATAATAGACTGTATGCCTTGTTGTTTATTGGATGTTCTGCTTTCTTATGCATGTAATATTTTGGAATAGTAGGATATGAGCCTCTCCAGATGCTGTGCCCCGATTAAGAATGATTTCTCTTAAGCTTTACTGAGGTATTATCCTCCTACTTCCAGTCTTTGAAGTTTCTCTAGTCTTCTTTTACCCAGAGGCTTGAGTTTACCTTTATTCCTTTTATGCTTTCTTTAACAACTGCTTAACGCATAGGATCTGATGTTTTAAGATAATAAATCATGGAAAGCATTTTAAGATAATGGGATATGGGGGGTATCCCCCTACTCCCCCCCCCCCCCCCCCCCCCCCCCCAAGTGGGTTATGAGAAATCGAGTGAATCATAACTCATTTAGTGAATGATTTCATACTAGGCATAATATTTGTTTAGGTTGTTAACATTCCAGGGCCGAGGTAACACCCTTCCTTCTTCATCTTGAAGTTCATAGGCTCCTCCTTTTAATACCTCCCTTACCAGGTAAGGTCCTTCCCAATTTGCGTCTAGCTTTCCCATGGGCTTGAGAGCATCTGCCCTTTTTAGGACTAGGTCTCCCTTGCAGAACCTTCGGATCTGCACTTTTTTGTTATATGCATCCCGCACCTGCTGCTTGTATCTTTCTGCCTTCTGAAGAGCTTTGCTCCTGAGCTCCTCGACCATGTCTAGGTTCTCCCTCATCAAGGATGAATTTTGATTTTCATCATAAGCCACTATTCTTGATGACTTGAGCTCTGCCTCTACCGGCGTTACCGCTGTCGCCCCATAAACTAAGTTAAATGGAGCTTCTCCTGTGGCTGTTTTAGGACTGGTGCGATATGCCCATAGCACCGAATCTAATTCATCAGCCCAGTTTCCTTTAGCTTTTTCTAACCTGGCCTTGATGCCACTTACGATGGTCCTGTTTGTGACTTCAACTTGCCCATTAGCCTGGGGATGAGCCACAACTACAAAACTTTGCTCGATGCCAATTTCTTTGCACCAAGCTCGTCATGGATCCCGTGAACTGAGCCCCATTGTCAGCGACCAGTATCCTTGGGATTCCATATCGGCAACATATATTCCTCCATATGAACTTCTTTATCACCTGTTCCGTGATTTTTACTACGGCTTCGGCCTCAACCCATTTGGTAAAGTAGTCTACAGCTACAATTAAGAATACTCTTCCTCCTGTAGCTGTGGGGAATTTTCCCACTATATCAATTCCCCATTTATCAAAGGGACAGGGTGCCATCATGGCCCCTAGTTCTTCAGCAGGCTTGTGGATGAGCCTCCCATTTCTTTGACAACTATCACAACTTTTAACTAGGTTTTTAGCGTCTTTTTCCATTGTAGGCCAGAAGAACCCAGCCCTGAGTAGCTTCCTGAACAAATCTTTAAATCCAGTGTGGGCTCCTGCAGCGCCTTCATGTATTTCTCGCAGTGCATATTCTCCCTCGGGCTCTGATAGGCACTTGAGGTAAGGATGTGTGAACGCCCTTTTGTACAGTTTATCTCCTATTAGGCAGAATTTAGCTTTGAATGCACGGGGCAATCTTCCTCCACTGGCTGAGGTTACAGCTTCTGGTTCTCCAGGAAGCTCTTTTAAGGCTCGGATGATTGGAGTTCTCCAATCTTCCATTATTTCGATGGCCTGCATTTCGACTTTGACTAACTTGGCATCTGCGTTGCACAACACAATTTCATCTGTCCAGGTTCCTTCTGCCGCGCTAGCTATTCGAGCCAGTTTGTCAGCTTCAATATTTTCTTCCCGAGGGATCTGGATCACCTCAGCTTTGGCAAAATGCCCCATCAATTCATCCACAATTTTTGCATATGCCACCATTCTCTCTTCTCGCTTTTCACAAGTCCCTAGGACCTGATGCGTTACTAATTGGGAATCTGAATGAACCATTACATGGGCAGCGCCCATGGTTTGCAGCAAATCTAGGCATCTGATCAGAGCCTCATATTCTGCCTCATTATTGGAGAC
The DNA here is from genome assembly GCA_029379335.1 of Thymus mandschuricus. NCBI lineage: Eukaryota > Viridiplantae > Streptophyta > Magnoliopsida > Lamiales > Lamiaceae > Thymus > Thymus mandschuricus. Next base: position 38,452,718 of record CM057072.1, read on the forward strand.
ATGATAGTTTAACTTGATAGCAAATTTATAGGTGTGTTTTTTGGGGTCCTGGATGAAGATCCCCACCCCTGCACCATCTCTAGTAACGGAGCCATCCACATAGGCTTTCCACCATTGGAATTCCCCTTCTTCTCCTCTGGTGGTTTCTTGCAGGAAATCGGCCAGAGCTTGGGCCTTGATAGCCACTCTCGGCTCGAAATCTACGTCATACTCACTCAGCTCTATGGCCCATTTAACTAATCTTCCCGACAAATCGGGCTTACCCAGTACTTGCTTCAATGGCTCATTCGTCCTGACTATCACTTTGTGTGATAGAAAGTAGGGTCTCAGTTTTCTAGCCGTTACCATTACTGCTAAGGCAGCCTTTTCGATACTAGGATACCGTATTTCTGCTCCTTGTATCATCTTGCTTGTATAGTAGATAGGCTTCTGCACCAACTTTTCCTCTCTCAGGAGTACTGAGCTGATGGATTCTTCTCCCACAGCTATATACAGATATAGAACTTCCTGTGGTAGCGGCTTAGTGAGCAAGGGTAGTTCTGCCAGATGCCCTTTTAGTTCTTCAAAGGCCTTTTGGCACTCATTAGTCCATTCAAATCTACTGCCCTTCCTCAATATTTTGAAAAAGGGGAGACTTTTATCTGCCGATCGGGAAATAAAGCGACTGAGCGCTGTAATTCGCCCATTGAGCCTTTGGATTTCTCGAATATTTCGAGGAGGTGTCATATCTAATACTGCTTGTACTTTGGCTTGATTTACTTCAATCCCTCTGGGAGTAACCATGTACCCTAAGAATTTCCCAGCCTGTACGCCGAATGAGCATTGAGCTGGGTTCAGCTTAAGATGATATAATCTGGCTACAGCGAACACTTCTTCCAGATCTTGTATGTGATTCTGAGCATACACGCTTTTGGCTAGTATATCATCAACATATACTTCCATATTCCTGCCTATTTGGCTTTTGGAGATTTTATCCATCATTCTTTGATAAGTAGCCCCCACGTTTTTCAAGCCAAAGGGCATGCTTTGAAAACCAAATGTCCCTGCACAGACTCCAAATGCAGCTTTCGGGACATCTGATGGATTCATTTTTACTTGATGGTAACCTTGATATGCGTCCATCATGGATAGCAGTTCGCAACCTGATGTGGAATCTACTAATTGATCGATCCTAGGCAGAGGGTAATGATCTTTTGGGCAGGCTTTATTTAAGTCTCTGAAGTCAATACACATCCTCCATGTGCCTGTGTTTCCCTTAGCCACCATTACTGCGTTGGATAGCCATTCCGGGAATTGTATTTCCCTGATGTGTTTAGCCTCCAATAATTTGGCGACCTCCTCCCTGATGATTTTATCTTTCTCAGGGCCGAATTGCCTTAACTTTTGTTTTACCGGCTTCACCGAGGGATCTACATTCAGACAATGTAATGCCACGGTTGCATCTACCCCCACCAGGTCAGATGACCCGAAAGCAATGATATCTGCATTCCTCCGCAGACACCTTATTAGCTGTTCTGATATGTCCGGAGGCATCTGAGTGCCAATTTTTGTGGTGAATCCCTTCCGATCTGGGATCAATTCTATCTCTATCAGTTCCTCTGCGGGGACCATTAGGCTCTGCCCTTCTTTGACAGTGTCGGCCTCTTTGATCTTGCCCTCTCCCTTTTCTGGCTTGTGTGGAGGGGCTATAAGTTCTGGGACAGCCCATTTTTTGGCCTCTCCCATTTTAACGGATTGAACATAGCAGTTTCTTGAAGTCATTTGATTCCCTGATATCCATCCTACTTGATCTCCCACAGGGAATTTCATCATCAGGTGATAGGTGGATACGATTATTTGGAAAGAGTTCAGAGCAGCTCTTCCTAGAATAGCATTATAAGATGACTTCTGGTCGACCACCCAGAAGGTGGTCACTCTTGATGTTTTAATATGTCCTTCTCCCAGAGTGAGTGTAAGATCCACTGACCCGACTGTCATGACAGGCTTCTGCGAGAAGCCTTGGAGGGGCACCCTGGCGGGTTTCAGAAGCTTTCTTTGGGGCATTTGATTAAGACAGCTCATGAGGATCACATTGATAGGGGTCCCGGTGTCTATAAAAATTCTCCGCACTTGGTACCCTTCTATTTCAGCTGTTACCACAAGAGCGTCATTGTGTTGATGTATAATAGCCTTGTTATCCCCAAGTCCGAAGGATATTCTTGGCGCAGTATTGCCAGCCCCTGGTTCCTTAAGAGGATCGGAGACATTGTCACCTGTCCTTTCCAGACGAGCTTCTAAATTAACCGTCATCCTTACAAGATTCTGCAAAGAATTGAGAGCGTTTTAGGGAATCAACTCCGTAAGCTCTTTGGAAAGAGGCTTGAGATGTATGCAATTCGTTGTTGGCAAACTTCGTGCATTTGAGCATTACTTACAACGACTTTGACAAGTATAGCTTATTTGTTATAAGATTCTTGGAAGGGGGTGGCCCTTGCCAATATATGATGAAGGTAAGTAATGATTTAAAGATAGGAATTTGATTCTGACAAAGGGTTTTGACACAGTTCCCTCCTCTTGACATGAGGCATCTGATCATATGAGATTTAGTTACGACCTACTGCTGATTTAGCAGATCCTGTTGCAATCGTTAACCATTCAAAGCGGCTTTAACAAGCGTGGTTTACTTAGCATAAGGTTTTTCAAGGATGGCTTTCGCCTTCATGGAGCTGATGTCAGTGACATCTGTCTTTACGAAATCTATTTTGCTAGGTTGTTTGTCTTCCTAAGGCTTTCCTGATGAGGCCTCTGGGAGGGATCTGATCAGAAGAAGAGGTTATTAAGAGTTTGTGTGGCATCTTATTTTATTAAGCTTAATATGATATGCCTCGGCCGTATAGGCCCTTTTTATCATTAGCACCTATTTTATAGGACTTTCTTGTTAAGATATTCCCTGTTAGCCAAGGATTGTGAGAATGGTGTCCCTTATGCGGGATTCCTAAGAACATTACTTATCGAACCGAGCCTACGAGAACTTGGTCCATTTTATAAAGCTTGCAGAAGCGCTGACTATCAGGTTAAGCTTATGAAAGCAATATCCTCCTTAGAGGTTTATAAAGATATTGTCCATCAAATAGAGTTTTTTGAGAACACCACCTGTGAAGCGGGATTTGGGTGGGATTTTATCCACTGGAATGCAATGGGTAAAACTTATAGGAGTGATATACAAGAATGTCGCCTTTAGAGCAAGGCTTAGGGGTGCACTGCCCATTTAATGAGACTTATAAGGAATTTTGTCTATTATATGAAGTTTAGGAGGATGTTGCCTACTGAGTAGGGCTTGGGAAAAGTTCTGCCCATTGCAAGGGGCTTGTGAAGGAGTCACCTATTGGATAGGGCTTTGTAGAAGGTTCTGCCCATTGAATGGGGCTTACAAAAGAGGTGCCTATTAGATAGGGCTTCGTGAAAGGGTTGCCTATTAAGTAGGGCTTATAAAGTGTTCTGCCCATTATATGGGGCTTACGATGATATTGCCTGTTAAACAGGGCTTTTTGAGGGGGATTGCCTATTAAATAGGGCTTATGGAGGGTTCTGCCCATTATATGGGGCTTATGATGATATTGCCTGTTAAACAGGGCTTTTTGAGGAGGATTGCCTATTAAATAGGGCTTATGAAGGGTTCTGCCCATTATATGGGGCTTACGATGATGTTGCCTACTGTGTAGGGCTTCTGAGGGTTCTGCCCGTTATTCGGGGCTTACGAGGGAGTTGCCTGTTAGACAGGGCTTCTAAGAGGAGGTTCTGCCCGTTATTCAGGGCTTACGAGGCAGTTGCCTGTTAAACAGGGCTTCTGAGAGGAGGTTCTGCCCGTTATTCGGGGCTTAGGAGGTTCTGCTTCCAGATGCGGGCTCCCTTCATCAATGAATGGGGTAACCTTAGCATCTTTCGGCTATTCGTTTCCTTTAATGTTTTTATTACTTCATGGGTTTTGGGGTCATGGCAATTCAGGAGCATTCGACTGGCTTTTAGTGGGGATGCTTATTTTGTAATCACCAGTCCTTTGCAATTTATAGATGGATTTCATATTGAGCATATAATAGACAGAATTGTATGCTCACCAAGTACACAAGGTGAGGCGAATGTATTTTGAGATTGCTACAGTTTGTGACCTGTCTTTCCTCTGGATCCCTCACAACCTTAAGTTTTTGACAAAACAACAACAGATTAGTCATCACAATTCATGTTATGAAAGAGATGAGGCCTTGAGATTGCTTCTAATCGCTGGATTCATGAATTACAAGCAATATAGCTGAAACAAGTTCATGGTATACATACTAAAATTTTCCCGGAATAACATAAATCTCGCATTCAATACACATTCCCTTGATTAGATAGCCATCATTCTAGGTGATCATCGCGGCAGGGCAAATGAAAAGGCAAGCTTATGCGCATATCATCGGAATCAACTAGAACTCCGAAGATAAACAGGGGATTGGCCCTTTGAACCCACCGGTTTTGACAGTACTTACAGATATCAATGCTTAATTCACATTTAAGGAGAGAAGATTAGCCTCTCAAACACAAGTTCCCTTTCAATCAAGGTGTTTATCACAATTTCTGTTTCAAAGGGAGCATAATCCTAAGATCATATCACACTCAACAGCTCGTAACCGAGGAGAGCTTAGCAAATGTTAAACAACAGCATACCCATCTGAGTTTTCGCTAGCTAGATCACAAACAGGGCACTCCCAATCAATGTAACATCAGATTTCCTCACATTCTCCATATAAGGACGTAATACAGAGAAATCGCAAGCAGCATTACAACAGCGAGCTAGAATTTTGCATAAAAAACAGGGGAAATCAACATCTTAACTCAAGAAATCCCACAGACGGCGCCAGTTGATAGATCCGGGTTGGAGATCCACAACAATTTAGGGTATTATTCATCATTTTTTGCAAATAGCATTCATGGGTAAATCGTTAAAACAGTGAAGAGTAAGAGATTCATGCGTATAGAAAAGCCATAGCCGAGTATTTTATACAGGGCAAGAGGCGCACAGCAACAACGAGTAATAGTTGAGCTATAAGTAAAGGATAAAAGGCGTATTTAGCCATGAACTAGCAAGATTCATGGGGTTTTGCACTCATACAAATTGATAACGCAAGACAGAGACAAGGGAGAGAAGGAGGTTAGGAATGTGGAACTCCGTCAAACCTCATTCCCTCTCAAATGATGAGGGTTTTACCTTAAGTTCAAGGCAGTATACGTAGGAAAGAGACTCTTCCCGGTGTTGAGAAGAGCAGGTGGATGTGAAAGCGGACTACGGCTTCCCGGAAGGTCTTGTCCGCCTCGGCTGGCCTGAGCTCGGAGGAGCAAGAGAGAGAGAGAGTGTATGGAATTGAATGGAATAGTACGCTAAGGAGCGTGTTTGTTCGTAAGAGTGTGAATGATCCTGTGACGGACGAGTTTGTTTAGTATTTATAGGTATGTTGAGGGTAGAAATGGAATTCCCATAAAGACAGTATTCTTTCTTGCCATTAATGCCGTGGTCCTCACACTAAGAGGACTAGACTCACGCCGATCTCATGTTTAGGCAGATCCTTAGGTTTTGGGGAAAACCTGATTGGATCAAGATGGCTTCTGCGCAGACTGGCTCCTATGCAGAAGCCTTGGCATGAGTTAAATTAGGCGCCAGGACCTTATTAGTGAAGTTGGTATTCCTCTCTTATCAGAAGATGTTATTTAATACTCATTCTTATTTAGGGGTGATACTCTTAAGGTTTAGAGAGGTTGATTTTCTCCAGCATTCAGATTTACTTACACGAGGGAAAACTGATATTAGTCCCTATCACCTGGCACACAACAAGTTCAAATCATACTAGTTTCTTAAAAGGGATGATGTCCCCTTTATCTTTCTTTGATATTTTTAAGAACATCAGAGATAGTTGGACGTTTCTGTCTCTTTTTGGATGATGGAGCAAGCTTGGAATCAATTGAGCAACAAGGTCTCTTGAATCCAGTCGGAGGAGTGCTTAATGTAGGAATTTGCGGGGCACGAGAAGCTGCAATTGGATGCACATTGAGAACATGACTTTGGTGGGATGATGGTTGTGGCACAGCGTGAACATTGCTACGTGCAGGCTGCCATATAAATCAACAAGTTAGCAACAACTATCATTTTTAGAATAATATAATGATACTAACTCATTTCTACAAAATTATATGATTTTAAACTATAAGAACTATACTTGTTTTTTTTGTCAGCTTCTTTTCTTACAACTGTAGCTTGTGAAGCTTGAGTTGATTTAGATGTTTGGCTTAGTTGAGGTCCACCATGATTAGAAATTGAAGATCGTGGTGTTCCTATTCCCTGAAATAATAAAACAAATTAATCTATAATGGTTAATTTCAAGAGTGTATTCAAATACATAATATGTTGATATAAAAATAAAGTTCAGCCCACAAATATATATATATCAACCTATATATTACAGAAGAAAAAGATGAAAGTTAAAATAAAATTTGGGGCTGTTATTGAACCATCAAGCCATCAACCTTATTATATAAACAAAGAAACTACCCACTAGTATAAGGAAACTAAATTACGAAAAGTAGAAAAATAAAATAGAATTAATTAAAGTATACAGAGTACCTTGAATAATTTTGAATTTTTATGGATTGCATTCCTACACGTTCTGTAGTTGTGGCGTTCACCAAGACATTTGGAGCAGGTTTTCCTATGTCCTTTCCTTGAAGCTTTGGTAGGGTCCCTAATATCATTTTCACCTTTCTTCATTTTCTTTTGTGGCCTTCCAGCCTTGACTGGAACTACCGGTGACTGAATCGGTCCCTTTCCTGAATCTTCATAAAATTTTGAACCCGGTACAGGCTGCACCATGTGCCGATAGGTTGCCAAATATGTTTCCTTGCTGTACCAGTGCACCACATAATCCTCCAAATTGTTTCTATGTAGCTCTATGGCTGAAATAGCATGACAACAAGGATAACCTTGTACTTGATTACATTCCACAACTACATGTACGTTCATCAAGTTTGACAACATGATTTTGCCTGAAATATTCAACCGAATAACTTTCTTGTCCAGCCCAAGTAGTAAAGCAGTTGCCACCTTTCTCTTTCCTTTCCTTCTGCATTTTCTTCATGATGTTCGGACAAATAATACCTTGATGTTTCTCTATCCCAGTGAGTTTAACTTGAATTCTTGACATCAACTTGTTTCTGATCCATTCCCACATGTGGATAATAGGCTGGTCTCTTGATCCCATTATGTAGGCATTAAAAGATTTTGCCCGTCTTGATTAGTAGTTACATGTCTTTCTACTTCAAGATCTTCCCTCAATGCAGCTCTATATTTCCTCAATTCGTTTAGTGAGTGATTTTCTGGTCTCTCAACAAATATATCATCATTCTCTGGTCCTTCAAAGTCTTCAGCAAATTGTTCATCTTCATCTAAAACCTCATCATCAAGCTCTCTTAGATTATCAATTGCATTAATTGCACTACTGTTTGCACCACCATCATTTTTATGAATCTGCATAATTACAATAACTAATCAGATGTGAACAAAATCTATAATATCATATGTTCAAGTACAAATTCAATGTGATTATTTAAGAAAATAACACAACCACCTGATGTTCTCCATCTACTCTAGGAGAGGGGTCTTCAATTCCAAATATGCTTAATTCCTCAATCCAAATTTGTAGACTTGCTTCATTTTCCATATCTTTCTACATCTGCCTGATATCATCATCATTCTCCACTTTTTTGAGTATCGTATTCAATCCATTCGGCATTATATAGTATACATCTGGATTAAATACTTGTTTCCCCGTTGCAATAGTATACCACAAAAAGAAGTCAAATATACATAGCTCGTCGAGCTCAACTCCATCGAACTCATGTCTTGAGCCTCCCACATATCTTAAATCTGGAATCCACTCAATTTTTCCTCCAACCAAAACATGCACAGTGACACTTTTAAATGTACCCATCTAGCATATAAAAAGAAATCCATCATTATAATTTGTAACATTAGATATTCAATAAATTTTATTAAGTAGTACTGTGCTTGAAAGGAACAAGCCTCTAAAGAAAACAGAACACAGTATAACAAACTGATCCAATGTTCAAAAAACTCTTCAACTAAAAACCTTTCTACCCTAACAATTTTGTCAAAATTCTCATCGGCAGTGCAAGCACGGTGCACCATAATAGCATTTCTAATATATAGTGTGATTAGATTTCCTAGGCTCGCATTATAAAAATCAAACAAATATACCTTTGTTGAGTTCAAGGGATCAAGAATTATATAATAAACAATGCCAAAAAAAAAAAAAACATAAAAAACATCCCATAAATTTGGCATATGCTTACTACCATAAAGCACTACTTTAGTTGAAGAAAAGCCTCCACACTCCCAGTGATTAGTCGACACCCATGGCACCCTTTGAAAAATTAAAAAATATACTAAATATTATACATCAAAGCGATTACACCATATCATTCAATGGAACCTTATATCGACGTTGCCTACTCACCAAGAATGTATTTTTTGCAGTGACGATGTGGGTCATTCGCGGTGGCTGAGTGAAATTGAGAGAGGAGGGTTTGAGTTGAGAGGGTTTGCAATTTGAGAGAGAAGGATAGGTTTGGCGACAGATAATGTTAGAGTATAAGCAAAGATGAAAAGAGAATTTCATTTCAATGAATTAGTTATGGAGCTACAGTAGTATATATGAAAAGAGAAGGAGAAGAGCACGTGAACAGCACGTGAATCCTAACTACTTTGATCCAGCTGACAAGACTAGCTTGAGAAGAAAGCTAAACCAACTACCCTAACTAACTAACTAACTAACTTTGACTCTTTGACTTTGCTATTATATATTCCAACATGCTCCAAAAAATGTCTTCTTCTTCTTCCTTCTTTACTGAATCTTCAAGCATCTGGTGCTGGTAGAGAATCAACAATGCACAACCTTTGACGCAGCATATTGAAACGATCATTCGTCAATGGCTTCGTAAAGATGTCTGCGACTTGATCCAAACCAGCCACATGACATACCTCCATAAACTTGGACTGAACTTTTTCCCGAATGTAGTGAACATCGATTTCAATGTGTTTGGTTCTTGCGTGAAAAATAGGGTTCGAGGCTAACGAGACTGCTCCTGTATTATCTGACCATACTCGGTGAGGAGTAGAAACACTGATCCCTAGTTCAGTACATAGAGAATGAAGCCACACTACATCAGTAACAGTATTGGCTAGAGCTCGATACTCAGCTTCAGATACACTACGAGAGACAACATCCTGCTTCTTTGAGCTCCATGTAATTAAGTTTGAGCCAAAGTAAACACAGTGGCCCCCCGTAGATCTCCGATCATCAGAACAACCAGCCCAATCGGCATCTGCAAAAGCCTCCAGGCAGGTTGATGAAGATGCAGTAAAACATAAGCCAGCACTCTGAGTACCCTTGAGAAAACGAAGCAATCTCTTGCATGCATTCCAGTGAGTAGAAGTAGGAGAGTGAAGAAACTGACTCAATTTGTTCACACTATATGCAATATCCGGTCTAGTGATAGTAAGATACTGCAATGCACCAACTGTACTCCTATACAAACGACTATCCTCAAATTCAACACCATCATACTTGGATAATTTGGTATTAACCGCCATAGGAGAAGCACATGGAGTACAATCAGACATCTTAGTTTTCTGAAGCAATTCAAGCAAATATTTCTGTTGACTCAACACAAAATCAGATCCCACAGAGGCAACCTCAATTCCCAGAAAATAATGCACAGCCCCCATAAACTTGAGTTTAAACTTGCTCCTCAAATCATCAATCACACTATCATCACCACACACAAGAATATCATCTACATAAACAAGAACTAATAGAAGACCAGCAGAAGACTTTTGAAAGAACAGAGAAAAGTCAGAGGTACACCTGCTGAAACCCATAGCCAAAAGTGAGCTCTTGAGAGTATCATACCATGCACGGGGGGCTTGCTTCAAGCCATATAGAGACTTTTTAAGCCTACACACATACTCAGGATGCTCACTATCTTCAAAGCCTTGTGGTTGAGCCATAAAAATCTTATCCTCAAGAACCCCATTGAGGAAAGCATTGTTAATGTCTAACTGTTGAACTGTCCATTTCCTAGAGGCAGCCAAGGCAAAAACAAACCTAATTGTGGAAGCCTTAATAACAGGACTAAAGGTTTCATTGTAATCCACCCCAGCAAACTGTTCAAAGCCCCTTGCAATTAACCGTGCCTTCAATTTATCGAAAGAGCCATCAGCTAAAGTTTTTACCTTAAAAATCCACTTATTTGAGATTACCTTCATGTCTTGTTGATATGGCACAAGGGACCAAGTGTCATTATCAACAAGGGCCAGAAATTCATGAGTCATAGCCTGTTTCCACTCAGGAGATTGTAAAGCCACAGAAACAGATCTGGGCTCAATGGGAAGAACACTCCCTGAAATCTCTGAACTGAAGCATTGCTTTGGCTTAAAAATGCCATGTTTGGCTCTGGTAATCATAGGATGGGAATTAGACACAGGTGGGACTTGAGAGGAATCATTAACAGATGAGGAAGAATGAGACTGAGATGGAGAATTATGAGCAGAGTGATGGGAATGAGAGTGTTGTGATGAAGATGAATGTTGTGATGGAGAATTATGTGGGGATGGAGAATTATGTGGAGGAGGAGAGTTATGTGGAGAGTTATGTGGAGATGGAGAATTATGTGGAGGAGGAGAGTTATGTGGAGGTGGAGAATTATGTGTAGAGGAAGAAGAGGAAGAAGAGGAAGATGAAACAGTAGGGGAAGTAGGAAGGAGAGGCAAGGAAGGTGTACATGGCAAGCAAGAGCACTGAACTGAAGGTTTAGGAACAAAATTATCAGCAAAAAGAGAAGAATATGGAAACTCAGAGACATTGAAATGCACAGTATCAGCTATGTATATTCTACCAGAAGGATGTAAGCATCTATACCCTTTATGCACATTGCTATAGCCAATAAACACACATTTAGATGATCTAAACTGAAGCTTAGTGTTGTTATAAGGCCTCAAGAATGGAAAACATGCACAGCCAAAAGGTTTCAAACGTTTATAATCTGGAGAATGAGAGAACAACAAAGAATGTGGAGATTTAAACTGAAGTGAAGCAGAAGGAAGTTTATTTATGAGATACACAGCAGTGTGGAAAGCATCCCACCAGAAAGACATTGGTAAAGATGCTTGAGCAAGTAAAGTAAGACCCATATCAGTTATGTGTTGATGTTTCCTTTCAGCTTTTCCATTCTGAGTATGTATATAAGGACATGAATGCTGAAAGTGAATACCAGACTGAAGAAAGTAAGAGGATAAAGGCCTATATTCACCCCCCATATCAGACTGAAATGCTTTAATTTTGGTAGAAAACTGACACTGAACAAGAGCTACAAAATTTTTGACAGTTTGAGCAACTTCAGACTTAAGAGTAAGATGATAAATCCATGTATATCTGGTGAAGTCATCTACAAAATGGACATAATACCTATACCCTTGAGATGTAGCAAACTTAGCAGGCCCCCAAACATCTGTGTGAACAAGATCAAATGGCTTTGATGTCTTAGTAGGCTTTGATGTGTGAGGAAACTGATGCATTTTCCCTAGTTTACAAGCATCACAGAAAGCAAGTTTACTCACACTAAAAGGAACATTAAGAATGGAACACACCTTAGCCAACACAGTATGATTTGGATGTCCAAGAATCTTATGAAGCATGTTCAAATCAGATACAGTATCACATGCTAACACAACATTATTTAATACATCACTAGAAGAGTATGATGAAGTACATGTAGAGGGAACAACACCCTTAGAACTAGATGAAGAAACAACAGGATAGGTAGATGCAATATTTGCACTACAATGGCTGAAATCAGACCTCAAGCTGGAACCACCAAGAGCTGCAGACTTGAGAGAAAGCTATGATAGATCCAACCGATACAAGCCATTAACAAGACTGCCCTTCAGTAGCACCTTGTGTGTTTGCTTGTCCTTAACAAAGCAACAATCATGATGAAATTCAATTAGGACATGCTTAAGAGATTTTTTGTAATGGAAGGAACAAACAATATATTATTGAGCAACAAGGAAGCAGATGAAGTAGATGAAGAAGCAGATGAAGAAGCAATGTTAGGATTAGAAATAGGAATAGTTGAACATCCTATGGAAGAAATGGGAAGTAGATTACCATTGCCAACCACAACAGCTTCTTCACCAGTGTAAGCCATGCTTAAATTCAGATTTTCCAGATCGTGAGTAATGTGATTGGTCGCACCACTGTCTATGAACCAAGCAGCAGAATCAGCAGTCAAATCCTGTGAAACACATTCAGCAGCAAACGTCTGTGGTGCACCAGTAGAATTAGCATTATCACCAGTGAAGTGCACATCAAAACGTTTGAAGCAACGAAGAGCAACATGCCCAGCTTTTCCACAGAGTTGACAAATCACAGATTTCGACGCAGCTACAGCCTTCGAAAAACCACCACGAAAACCTCCAGAAGAACCTCGACCAAGAGTACCACGAGCACCACCATAATAGGCCACATTAGCACTCAGATCAGTGATTGAAAGATGAGCAACTTGCTGAGCAAGACGATGCTCATAGGACTGAAAAGCAAGCTGCATATCCTGCAAGGTAGGAGAATCAGATCTCTGCATAAAGTTCACCACTAGAGCTTCATACTCAACGCCGAAACCAGCCAAAATATACATCATAAGATCTTCATCAGTGATTATTTGCCCAATCGCAGAGAGCTGATCAGCATAGCCTCTCATTTTCAAAAAATACTCTTCGATCGATAGAAGACCTTTGTGCGTCGTCTGAAGAGCCATTCGGAACTGCATAGTACGAGCTTTGGACTGGGAAAATGAAAGTCGATCGAGAATAGCCCAAACCTCACGAGCAGAAGAGCAGCGAACGACATGGCCGAGCATGGATTCACCAATAGAAGCCAGCATCCAGCTCAAAAGGAACTGATCTCGACGGATCCATACAGAATAATCAGGATTCGGACGAGCTGGAGCACCAGACTGTGACGGCAGAAACAGCGATGGAGGAAGAGCCGTCGGAGAGATAAAATCCTCAAAACCATGAGCTCGGATAGTAGATAGCACCTGCGCACGCCAAAAAGCATAATTCGAGCGATCCAGCTTCAACGGAACCGGATGAAACTGGGGAAGTGAAGATGAAGCATTCCTGGCCTCCATAGCAGCAGAAAAATGCAGAGAAAGCAGCGGAAAATAGAGAAAAACACAGAGAAATCAAACGCAACCACCAGATCTAGTGCGATAGAAACGCAAAATGATGATAGAAACACCAAAAACCAGATCTAAGAAAGCGGTTACTGGCTCGATGATACCATGTTAAAGTATAAGCAAAGATGAAAAGAGAATTTCATTTCAATGAATTAGTTATGGAGCTACAGTAGTATATATGAAAAGAGAAGGAGAAGAGCACGTGAACAGCACGTGAATCCTAACTACTTTGATCCAGCTGGCAAGACTAGCTTGAGAAGAAAGCTAAACCAACTACCCTAAGTAACTAACTAACTTTGACTCTTTGACTTTGCTATTATATATTCCAACAGATAATAAGGGCGGGAGGGTTTGAGAGAGAGGAGCCTGCGTTGTTTCTAATTATTTTAACAGAGTTAAAACATTTATTCAACGTTTGTGGACGGAGGGTGAGTATGCAGAGTTAATTGAAACACATGGGTGTTTTTTGCATTTTTAGAAACACAGGGGTGTTTGACGCAAATTAAGTAAAACACAAGGGTGTTTTATGCTATTAACCCTAAACTTACCAATCGTGTACAACCGGAGTTCACTACAAGAAAACAGGGCTTTTGCGACATATGTGCATGCGACATTACCGATAATTGTCATAAAATTGTGACACTTATACTATTAGTGTCGTATATATGCGTCGAATGTGCGTCATAAAAATATTGTGTTACTATTTTGCGACAACAATGCTACACTTAGTTTTATGTCTCATATTTACAACAATTTATTTGCGACATATTAATTGAATGTCATAATTTTACTTCATATTTAGAACAATGTTGCAATTTGTGTCGTATATGTGCGTCATTAAAATATTGTGTCGTTATTTTGCAACAACAATGCGTCACTTAGTTTTGTGTTTTATATTTACAACAACTTATTTGCGACACATTAATTGAATGTCATAATTTTACTTCACATTTAGAATTATGTTGCATTTTTTGTTGTACAAAGACGTCACTAACATATTGTGTCGCTATTTTGCGATAACAATGCGCGTCACTTAGTTTTGTGTCTCGTATTTACAACAATTTATTTATGACACATTAGTTGAATGTCATAATTTTACTTCACACTTAGAACAGTGTTGCACTTTGTGTCGTATATATGCGTTATTAAAATATCGTGTCGCTATTTTGCGACATCAATACGTCACTTAGTTTTGCGTCTCGATTTATATCAATTTATTACGACACATTAATTACATATCATAATATTACTTCAAATTCAGAATAATGTTGCATTTTATATCGTATATTTGCATCAAATATAAATTATTAAAATTTATATCACGATTTTACTACACACACATGACACTTTTTTTTTTTTAATGTTTCCTGAAATACCTACAATTTATTAAGGATTTCTTAATACTACATTTTGAATGTTATAGAAGTACTATCATATACTTACATCAATTGTGATTTGTATGTCATCTAAATATTGTGATAACATAATTGTTTTTATAGTTTGAATTGCGACAAGTTAATTGTGAGACCTTAGTAAAATATCATATCTAATTATATATTGCAAATAGCATGTATTGCAAAATTATGACAAAATTTACTTCGTATTATTAACTTGTCGCAGTTAAATTATATTAAAGTTATAATAGTATTGAACGACTACAAAATTATATTAACTTGTCATCATAATGAATTAACTTTCGTACTTTTCAAGTTTCAAATATTATATTTGCTTTTTTCATTTTATTTTTAAGGTTAATTTAGATGTTATTATTTACTTATAAACACCAAAATCCGAATTAATGGAATAAAAATATATGAATTGTTATCTATTAGTATTAAGGATCTTAATCTATTATTTCCTTTTTATTTTAAAGTTTTGATTTATTAATCAAAACAAAGTGAATAATAATAATAAAATAATTAGTACATTATAAAATGTATTACAATTATAACACATATTATACTATCTAATAATATAATTAGTATTCAAGTATGTGTTAATTATGTGGTTGTATTAAAATATAATTATATTAAAATATATAAATTTGATATTATCGAATATCAATCTTTACAGGATTGAATCAAACAATAAGAAGTGAAAGAAAAAAAGGAAAAATAAAATAAAATAAAATAAAAAGAGTAGGGCATAATTTCAATTACCGCCTCTGAAGCCTGCACTCTCGCGGTCTCGCCTCTCGCCTCTCGCTCTTTCTCTAAGCTCTCTCTTCTGCTATCTTCTCCTCTCCCTCTTCGCAAGCTCTTCGAAAATTAAGGTAGAGTTATCTCATCTTGTTGGAAAATTATGGAATATTTCGATTTTGAGTGTTTATTGTTAGGTCATGGTTTAATTTACTTATTTCCTTATGGTTGTCTGCGTTGTGTGTGCGTGGGTTTTTTGATTCACGAATTCTCGGTAAAGAAAGCTATGGGGGTTGATTAATTAGAAATTTAGGAGGATTTTTCGTTGGGTTCAACTGTTGAAATTTTGTGGAAAATCAGTTTAGTAGTGTGTTCATGTGTTGCTGTACCAGAAATATTCTGTGCAAAGTCGTGACTTTCAGACCCGATTCTGGGTGTTTTCTCCATTCAAAACATAACAAATTAGGTACCATTGGAAACCTCTGTTCGTTGGCTTTCCAAAGCTATTTTCGGATTTTCATTTGGAGTTCAAACGAAAAAGTTATAGGCTATCAAGTCAGAGTGGCAGGTCTGCTCGCTGCTGTTTTAGCGCGAGTTTGAGTCAAAACTTTGGCACCAATTCATTGTTGAATCATATGATTTATTTAGGGGATATGTAGTATAAGTCATAGGAGGTCCATACGTTATTGTATTCTCGAAATCCGATGATCGGATAGGCCGAAATTAATGTCATAAGTTGCTGTCAAAGCTTTAAATTGTAGAATGAATTGCCTAACCTCTACACTATTTATGTGAATTAATAACTGTGGATGTAGGAATTCCTCGACTTTAGAGTTGAAACCGTCTTGAAGTTTAGTTGTTTCGTGATTAACTTGTGTGTGTTTATACGGGATTTGTGTAAAATTTGAATTGATGGGGCTATGGTCGTAGGGTAGTGAAATGATTTTGTTTCTTGAGCCTCTGTTTTTACAGCAGCAGGACAGCCTCTTTAGGTCCTGATTCTGGGTGTTACTCTGACACAAAATGTAGCATAATAGGTACCATTAGAAACCTCTTTTCGTTAGCTTTCCAACGGTATCTTCGGATTTCTAATCCGACATCACATGAGAGAGTTATGAGCCTCCAAAGTTAGACTGTACAATCTGTCTGCGGGAACTTAAGCTTAACCTTGCTGTTACGATTCTTATGTTTGTTTAACTTAAAATTCTGTAAAAAATAAAGGGATTTTGAGGTGTACGATATGATAATCTTGTTCATGTATTTAATTAAGCATTAGAGTATATGATAAAGAGGTATTTTAAGTTGTTGACACAGGGAGCAAGATCTCGTCATAGGTATTTTAAGTTAAAGTTATAACTTGAGGTGTTGGTCTAGATAATCCTTATTTCATTGATGTATCATATTAAGTCCTTGACTTTTGTTTAAATTATATTGTGAGTTCGACGAACACTTACTAGATTACATAGACCGTAAAAAAGTACTAGATTACTAGTAATATTGATGTATAGAGATTCTACACCATGGATTTACCTTAGTTAATTGACTTATATGGTTCCAGTTACCTTTAATCTAGTCGACTCTAATATTTTAAGATGAAGCCTTTCATTTCTAATTTTACATTAGAAGATCTTTAATAGAGGTATTATATGAATCATTTTATCTCTTGTACATAAGTCAAATGAGACGCATGTGTAAAATTTTTTAGTTCTTTGTTTTGGTGTAGTGTTGTATTTAAAGTTTTCCTATAGTCCTACTCCTATTACTTCACAAACAAAACTTTTGGTTCATAGTGAAAGTTCCGGTTTATTTTTTTCCCTTTTTCTTTGCAACTCTTATTGAGGCAGCAACTATGACTTCTTGTGCCTTAATATCAATACTAATTACTAATATTCTTTCAACTTTTACGCGTTATGAATGTAATTTATAATATATTATGTTTTATCATGTAGGAACAAGGAATTGCAAGGAGCAAGAAGAAGAAGATAAAGCATTAATGAATATCACATTCTAGCTCACAAATACTGCATTTCAAATTTAGCACAATAAGTTATTTCGATTTTGATCTAGCTTTGGCCTTTGGTTAGGAAATTTGAATGACTAGCTTTAAACTCTATATTTTGATTATTTTCTATTTGCATTTGGAAACCATATTCTTTTATATTTTGAATGAATATCAAAATTATAACATACTCTGTATTTGTTACTTTATTATTTATTTATTGTTATATGATATGATAAATTTAATGTATATGGAATGAAAAATGTGAATAACTATAACAATTAATTTTGTGATGCTAAAAGTGCCGCATATATTGCATCGATAATAGAAAAAATGTCGTACAATTGCTACACAATCTTTTTGTGTCACAATCATAACCGACATTAAAGTATGTCGCAAAATATATTTTGCGACATTAAATAGTGATGCAGAAAATGTCGCACAATATACTTTTGCGACATTAAATAGTGATGCAAAAAGTGTTGCAAAATATATTTTGCGATATTACATTGCGATGCAAATAATGTTGCAAATTATATTTTTGCGTCATAAAATTGTGATGCAAAAAATGTCGAAAATCAGGATGCGTCATATCAACTAATGTCACGTAATGTGTCGCAAATTATCATGCATCACTTAAATATAATAACGCATAATGCGTCGTAAAGTTTATACGACATTATTTTAGTGATGCATAAAGTGTCATTTTTGTTGCGACATAAACGAATAAAAAATGTCGTAATTTTGCTACATACCCCTTTCGCGACATAACTAACAGTGACGCAGAAAATGTCGCAAATCAGCATTTGCGACATTAAAAAGGGTCATTTGCGACACATTTTTATGTCGCAAAAGCCCTGTTTTCTTGTAGTGGTTTATCCGGTTGTACCAGAAAGGAACTAGCCCAAGCCCCGGAAAACAGCGTCATCGTGTGCAATACGAGCATCGGAAATTCAAGTTTCTACACAGTGATGAAAGGCCTAGCGAACTCCAAAGCCCGAGCAACAATAGTGATATCGGAAGATCCTATCATTTTAAATCTCAACACCTTTCCTTTTTCCGGGTGTCGTAATCAGCTTTGCACAAGGACAAGAAGTGGCTGATTACGCTGCGAAAACTGCAGCACCGACAGTGAGCATTGGTTTCCAACAAACAATAACAGGAAACGAGGCGAGGACGGCACCGACATTATCGGTTATCTCATCAAGAGGGCCTGGGCTGAGCTACGAGGGGATCTTGAAGCCGGACTTGATGGCACCGGGCGTATTGATCTTAGCAGCCTTCAATCCTTGAGTCACGGCCGCGACAGTTGGCAGAAACATCAACCTCACCAGCGGCTATAACATCCTATCGGGGACATCCATGGCGTGTCCTCATATCTCCGGAGTCGCAGCACTTCTCAAGGCCGCGCATCCAGACTGGAGCCCTGCAGCTATCCAGTCTGCGATGATGACTACTGCTAACCCTCTTGACAACACGAACCAAACCATTAAGGACCAGAATGGCGGAGTTCCCCTGCCACTGGGTGTCAGGTCGGGTCATGTCGACCCGAATCGGGCGCTCCATCCGGGGCTGGTATACGATGCGTCCGTACAGGACTTGGTGGATCTGGTGTGCACCATGAACTTCACTGGCGAGCAAAGACGGACAATCATAAGGTCAAGCTACGATTGCTCAAAGAATCCATCCTCTGACCTCAATTATCCATCGTTCGTGGCTCTGGTTCATGCTGCGGACACCGGAAAGTCGATAACCAAGACGTTCCGGAGAAGCGTGATGAATGTAGAGGATGGTGCGGCCATCTATAAGGTTAGGGTGGAAGTGCCAGCGGACGCCAGTGTTATAGTTGAGCCACAAACTTTGGTGTTTGGTAAGAAATACGAGAAGATGAATTATTCACTAACGATTCGGTATAAGGGTGATATAGAAACCCAACACAGAAGTGGTGCGCTAATTTGGATCGACGAAACTGGGAAATACCGAGTTAGAAGTCCGATTATGGTCTCTGCTGCGGCCGACAATTTCAATTAGCTTTCGTAATCGTATTTTTTATTACTATGCCAGTGGTGCCCAAATGAACTGGAACCGTCGGCTCTAACAAGATTTTCATTTAGGGGCTTTAACATGCTTCGGCCTTTGAAATCAACTTGTGATATTCAACAGTTCAAGTTTAATTAATAAAAAAAAGATTTAAAACTTCTGAACCTGTGAACCGTATGCTTGGCGGTAACGAACCGCCAAGCACATGGTTCCGATTACGGTTCCGAAACTGTTGGTTCCAGTTCGAACCGTAACAAAGCCGCCTTTTTTTAATAACTTTTTTTATTATTCCTAATTCATTAATTTTCAATTCAATATAATGTAATACAATTCAATTGATTAATTGTAAAAGGAAAATGTAAGAAGGGTGATTCTATACATAGCCCCCAAATTACTCTTTATAGCCCCAAATTAAAATTAACTAAATATATTATTATAGTTTTCCTATCTTATCCCTACAGCTACCGTTTCATCATCCTCAGCCCGAT
This sequence comes from Thymus mandschuricus, assembly GCA_029379335.1. Lineage (NCBI taxonomy): Eukaryota > Viridiplantae > Streptophyta > Magnoliopsida > Lamiales > Lamiaceae > Thymus > Thymus mandschuricus. Next base: position 38,472,703 of record CM057072.1, read on the forward strand.
CTCCTTCATCTTTTCTTTTCCCTTCTGTTGCCGACCTCTAACGCCGTAAATTTCGAGTTTTACGTTTGTTCTTCATTCTGTTCCACCGATGTGAGCGAATGCGATGAGGTGTCTCCAATTTTAATTTTTTGTTTCCCCCAATTTTAAAGAATGGTGTGAGGAAATTTTGATGTTCGACTTAATTTTGATGTTTGAATGCAATTTCATTCTTTCCGGTTAAGAATATTCATCCTCTCCAGCATTGGTGTCAAATTGGGGTGATGAAAACTACAACAATTCGCAATATACGATCAATTGAAATTAATAATATCTCGTAAATCCTCAAATTTTATTTTGGTTGCCGGCAAAGAAGCGTGACTCCGTTGGAGTGAGAAGCGAAGGAAGAAGATTGTCTCTCTAGTATTAACGTGGGGGCTATAACTTGAAGTAGAATTCCATTAAAAAAGAACCTTGAGGGAAGAACGGTGGCTATAGCTTATTAGGGGTAATATAGTAAATTTAAATTATAATATTAATTAACTTAATTTTGGTGGCTATGGAGAGTAATTTGGGGGTTATGTATAGAATTACCCATGTAAGAAATTCTCTATACATAGATATGTGATATTATTTAAATATTTTTTTATTACGGTTCGGTTCTGATTCTAACCGGAATCGAAACCGTGGGCACCTCTATACTATAGTACTATTTTTCTTGATTGACGAGTTTCTCAAATCTATGTAATATTACTAAAATAAAATAGTTTAGTTTCCCTCCATTTTTCTTTTAATATTAGTGCATAATAATTATTTTTCTTTAATTAATTTATGTTGTTTTCTACACAATTTTATAATGCATTTATTACAATAAAATAATCATTTTTATTCATTAAAGTTCAACATATTAATTAAATTCAAACCCCAATATTAATTTTGACTTCATTTTTTCATTTTTAATTTTTTCTTAAATGAATTATTTAATAATATACGTATTTAATATTTTTTTTATTCCTTGACTATTAAAATATATTGTGTGTATTTGTATATAATATTTAGAGTTAATATAATAAACTACCCACTCTAACATAAGGAAATCAATAGTAGGTTACCCACTTAAAAAATACAAAATTTACCCATTTTCCCCACTTTTTTGCGTGAATTGACACAAATATCCCTCCTAGTTCACATCTTCACATATGCATCTCTCTATTCTTCTCTCTCTCTACTCTTCTCTCTCTACTCTATCTCTCACGAATGCAGCGACAATGGCGGCGGAAGAGGAAGCGGACGGCGGCGGCGGCGGGAGAAGAATCGGATGGCGACGGCGGAGGAGGAGGAAGCGAACGCGGTGGTGGATCTGTTCGCGGTGGAGGAGGAAGAGAACAACGACGGAGGCAGCGACTACGATGACGTCGTCCTCCGCCCCGGCGACTTCAATCGAGGCTCTCATTCTCTCTCTCTCTCTTTCTCTTCATTCAAAACCGAAGCGTAGAGTAGTTGCAATTTAAAGCACCACTGCCATTGATTCTGCAAAAGCACTTTTATGCAAGTTTTATGAATTTACGCATTCGCTCTTTCTTTCTTAGTGAAGAATTGAGGTGTTTCTGTTTCTGTTTCCTTTTCTTTTCATTATTTACTGGTGTTATTTACCGGTGGTTTGTAGCGTCAATGTTCGGCCTTTTGATGTCCCGTCGGAGTCACAGATCGCCAGAGTTATGGCCTGAAAAACTGAGTTGTTGAGGCGCACAAAATCTGTTCGATGAAATGCCTCAATGGCTGGTTTTAAGGTAAGGAAGAAGCAGATTTCTGTGCACTTCAGGTGTTTGATGAAATGTCTGAATGAACGTTTGAGCTCCAAACAAACTGATTGTTGAAATCAAGCTTGTTGGTAATGTATATTATATTATCGTACGGTTCGATGAGTTCAAATGGGTCGTAAAACCTTACGAAAAAATAGTAAAATCATTTATTGATTGAATATTTTTGTAAATTGTGGAATTCTCCATGTGTGCCTAATTTCGAATTAATTTGTGATTGATAGTATCTTGTATGATTGATAGTGCATGCTTATATTGTTGTAAGATACGAATATATTAGTTCGTACATGTTTGTACTATTTTGTGCAAATGAATTTTCTGTCAATTTAGTTTCTCTCTATTGTTGAAAGATACGAATTTATTAATCTGTACTCGTTTGTATCATCAGCGGTCGCATGTCGATGGTATTTTCGTGTTTTTTTATGTTTTAGCGCATTTTGTGTCATTATTAATGTAACGACATGTTGATTTCGTACTTCCTTAATTATAGTTTTGTTACGAATATCTTATTTTCGTACCAACTTATAAGATAAAAATAGAATGTGTTAGATATTTAGAAGAAAAAGAATGTTTGCATTATCATCAAATATAAATAACCATATTTTGTACCGATAATTTTACAATATTGTATTACAATTTCGGTTTCGTTTGTGCATTGTAACTGAGTCTATTGAAAATTATCGCCGGATTTTTAGTTTGTTTGTTCAGACTTGGTACGCAATTTTCATTTCGTACCTAGTTAAAATGCACGGTACGGTTTAGATTTACTAAATAGGGTTTGGATACCTCAAATAGGGTTTAGATTTTTCAGATAAAGTTTAGATTTTTCAAAACAGGGTTTAGATTTCTCCAACGAATTTTAATATTCACCAACAAGATTTAGATTTTTTTCGGTAAGGGTTTAGTTTTTAGTTTCAGGGTTTAGTTCCTCAGCATGGTTGGTACGAAGTTAATCATATTCGTACCAATAACTGCATAATTACATATTCACGCATATATTCCGTAATTATTATATATAATTGGTACGAAGTTGTTATATTTCGTACTTCCTTAAAGTTATGTGAATGACAGCTGTAGTTAATCAATCACCAACAAGGTTAATTTAGATTTTTTCGGCAAGGGTTTAGTTTTTAGTTTCAGGGTTTAGTTCCTCGTCATAGTTGGTACGAAGTTAATCATATTCGTACCAATAACTGCATAATTGCATATACTTACGTATATATTTCGTAATTATTATATATAATTGGTACGAAGGTGTTATATTTCGTACATCCTTAAAGTTATGCGAATGTTACAGCTGTAGTTAATCAATCACCAACAAGGTTAATTTAGATTTTTTCGGCAAGGGTTTAGTTTTTTGTTTCAGTTCCTCGGCATGGTTGGTACGAAGTTAATCATATCCATACCAATAACTGCATAATTGCATACTTACGTATATATTTCGTAATTATTATATATAATTGGTACGAAGTTGTTATATTTTGTACCTTCTTAAAGTTATGCGAATGTTAGAGCTGTAGTAGTCAGGGAAAAAAAAAGAAACTTAAATTTCGAAATTAAAAAAATGGAAAAAATAAAATGAGGGAAGAAGAGACACGTAGAAGAGATAGAAGGACAAGGGAGGAGAGGAGAGTAAAAGTCAAAAGTAAGGGTATTTTAGTAAAAAATTGGTTGACTTTTGGAAAAATGGGTATATTTTGTATTTTTTAAATGTGTGTCCTTATATTGATTTTGATAAATTAGAAATTTACATGTTTTTATAAGTGTTTAGGATTCGTTTTTAGGTCTCGTTTCGTGATTTAGTTCGTGTTTTGCATGATTTTATAACTTTTCGAACTATATTAAGCTTTGGGTATTTTGTCGTATTTTCAGGTATTTTTCGTGTAAAAATAACTCAAGTTGAAACGAGGATCGAGAAAGCCAAGAAACGGAGTGTCGAAAGACGAAGAACGAAGTTCGAGAGGGTGGCTCGACCAGCCGCGCGAGCGCGCCATGGGTCAAGTCGATCCTACTGTTAGCTATGCTCGATCGAGCCTATTTCCTCACGTGCACGACCACGTGCGCGACCGCGCAGGCGGTCGAGCGCGTGGGCGAGCCGTCCAGTCGAGCCAAAACACGGGATTCGTCAAATTCGTGGGCTTTTTGACTTTTTATCGAGTCTTATTACACTTATGTTTCCTTTGTAAGTTTCTACTCTATAAATACCTTAGATTTAGCATTGTAAACCCTAATTCTCATTAATTCTCATTATTTCTCTTTAGTTTTGATAGTTTTTCATAGACTTCTTTAAATTTCCAGCTTTTGTTATTGTTCAAACATTGGAGTTTATTCAAGTTTTATTCAAGATTCAAGATTCGAAGTTTTTCGCGTGTTCAAGATTCAATTCCAAGTTTTTTTTACTCTACTTTTTAATTATGTTCTTTCAATATATTGTGTTTATGTTTGCTTTAATTATGTATAGCTAAATTCTTAGTTGATTTTAGGGATTGAATGCCTAATTGAACTCATGTACTCCCTCCCTCCGTGCTCCATTTAGTGACATTATTACTATATTGGGACGTCCTCCATTTACTGACATATTCCGTTTTAGGACGTAGACCCCACAATCACTTTAACACTTTAACACTTTATACATCTACTTTTTATTATTTTAACATTTTAATACTATTAAACAATTCAAATGGACCCACAATTATTCCACTTTAACACTTTAACACATTAATTTTTTATTATACCATAAAAATGCAAAAAAACCTGTGCCCAGAAAACAATGTCACTAAATGGAGGACGGAGGGAGTAAGTTCTTTTGATTACAATTAGATGCATGTTTCATGGTGCTTATTCTAATGCATGATTAACTGACCATTAATTATGAGTGCATAGTTATGTTTTTATGCTTAATTGGATAATTGCATAATATATCTCATGAATACATGATATGATGATTTAATTGTCTTAGCAGAAGTTAGGTTATCATATGTTTTGCATATAATCGATATAGGTGTCGTAGCTGAACCTTGTTGATTATTATTATCGATACTTGTTCTATTTTGCATTCGATTTAATTTCTATGAGTCCGAGAGGATATTAGGATTTTATCGAGTTAAGATCTAAATTGCCTTAGCCGGAGTTTTAGGTTACTTTCGTGTATCGCGTCCAGATTTGGATTAAATTGGTTAATTAGATTCATTGTTACTTGCATAGATTTGATTAGGTAGGCTTCCCTAGAATCAATACTTTGTCCTTATTTGAGTTTTACCTTATTCGATTATTTGTTCTAATATTTGTGTATTTCCTTATTTGTTTAATTGAGTCTTTTATTTATTTGCCTAGGATATAAATACCACATTCTTTAAGTTTTTAATTGCTTAGACATCAGTTTAGTTCCAGCGTAAAGGTACTGTGTGTGGTTTCGATTTGTCAGTCCCTGTGGATACGATACTCGTACTTCTTTATACTATACCTATTTTGTGTGGTAGAAAATAGTGCGATCAAATTTTGGCGTCGTTGCCGGGGATTGATTAGATTTCATACGCATATTTTGAAATAGAATTAATAGGTGATTTAGGCGCTTTTATTTTTTATTTTTGGTTTATTGATCTAACTTTTTCTTTCTCTTCTCTTTGATTTAAGGTAGTGCATGACCACAAGATCTAAAGGAATAGACCTTATTCCGATAGATTTGGAGATCGAGCGCTCACTTAGGGCGAAGAAGCGAGAGAAGGAGGCAACCAAGATTGATACACCACCCTCGTCACCACCCGATTCACCAAGGAGCCAAGAATCAATGGGGGATCGCGAAGTGAGGAGGACTCTTAACGATCGGTTCAAGCCGGTCGTTGACCAATTTCAGCAAGGAGGATGGGGGACCACGGAAGCCAACAACTACGAGATTAAGACGTCCCTCATCAACATGGTGCAAGCTAACCAATATGGAGGCTCACCAACGGAGGATCCAAATGCTCACTTGAAGCAGTTTTTGGACATATGTGCTACATACAAGGCCAATGGAGTTTCATCAGACTACCTCAAGCTCAGTTTGTTCGTGTGGTCTCTCAAGGACGATGCGAGGGAGTGGCTTGATGGATTGGACAAGACGGAGATTAGGACTTGGACCGAGATGTGCACGAAGTTTCTTAACAAGTTTTTCCCACCCTCGAGGGCTCAGAAGCTTATCAACAAGATCAATTAATTTCAACAATTTGAGGATGAGTACTTCTACGAGGCGTGGGGAAGATTTAAGAAGCTATTGAGAGCATACCCAAATCATGGAATTAGCAAGGAGGATCAAATCACGTGCTTCTATCGTGGTTTGAACAAGATGTGTAGGAAGGAGCTCGAGTATGCTTCTAAAGGAGGATTTTTGAACAACGAGTACGATGTGGCTATGGAGATAATTGAGCTGACCGTTAATTCAAGTTATGAAGAGGCTACTGACCGACGCGTTGGAAGGAGGAGAGTTGCTACTATTGGGATCGATGCTTACGATGACTTGATGGAGAAGTACACGAAAACAGCGAAGGAGTTGGATACCATCAAGAAAGGAGTGCTTCGGTGCGATGCGATTAATGATGAACAAGCAAACCCAACCGAAGAGGAAGATGCCAATTTTGTACAACAAGGTGGCAAGTGGCAACCAAATCAAGGAAATAAGTGGCAAGGAGTACAAGGAGGCCAAGGAGGTTCGAACTACCAAGGAGGTTACAAGAAGCCTTATGTTCCCAACAACCGTAACCATCCGAACTTCTCTTATGCCAATCCGAACAATGCTTTGCAACCACCTCCCAATTTCCATGTTGAAAACGGAGTCATCCAAGAGCCAAAGAAGGAGATGTCTACCGATGATTTGATTCGACAATATATGGCTCAATCGGAGATGAGGATGACGCAACAAGACGCAAAGTTGAGGACATTGGAGCTTACTCAACCTACTTTGAGAAACAATTTGGGGAGTAGCATCAATGCCTTGACCAAGCAAATGCACGTGTTGGAGACGCAAGTGAGTCAAATAGCCAACGCTCAAGGAGGAGTCCATAAGCCCGGCCAATTCCCAAGCAATACCGAGCAAAACCCGAAGAACCATCAAGTTCATGCTCTTGAGCTTAGGAGTGGCACTCGTTACACAAATCCATCCTTGGACGATGAAGTTGAAGGTAAAGTCGAAGATTTGGGAGATGGAAACAATTCAGAGTCGGAAACGGACGAGACGAAGGACGAAGGCACAGAAGGAGAGGGGCTCGACCGCGCATCCGGTCGAGCCGATGGAGAAAAAATCGCCCAGGTCACGCTCGACCAACAGCGCGACCGCGCCACTGGTCGCGCAACTCACCCAGTAGGTCCGCTCGACCAGGCGCGCGACTGAGCCGCTGGTCGAGCCAATGTACGTCTCACTCGTCCCGAGCCGCGCGACCGAGCCTCCGGTCACGCCAACCCTGTTCCGGCCTCGACGAAGGAATCGACTCCTAAAGCTCCGTTTCCGCAACGATTGGCGAACACCAAGCAAGACGAGAAGTATCAGAGGTTCTTGGAGATCTTTCAGAAGGTGAATATCAACATACCACTTCTCGATGCACTCAGAGATATGCCCAATCATATGAAGTTCATTAAGGATGCGGTTTAAGGGAAGAAGTGGGCTAAGTTCGAGACGATCAACTTAACCGAGGAGTGCAGCGCGGTGATTCAAAAGAAGCTCCCGTTGAAGCAAAAGGATCCCGGGAGGTTCACTTTGGCATGTAAGATTGGTGATCACGTCTTTCAAAACGTACTTTGTGATCTTGGTGCTAGTATCAATTTGATGCCTCTATCTATCTTCAACCGGCTCGAGATTGGGAAGATGAAGCCAACTACTATCTCTCCACTCATGACGGATCGTTCGGTTTCTTATCCAAGGGGGATAGTCGAAGATGTGCTCGTGCAAGTCCATAACCTTCTATTTCCGGCAGATTTCGTAATCTTGGATATGCCGAAGGATGATAATCAACCATTGATCTTGGGACGACCATTCCTAGCTACGGGGAGAGGCATTGATTGTTATTCAAGATGGAGACCTCACTTTTCGAGTCAATGGAGAAAAGTTGAAAATTTCGATATATGACGCGATGAAGAGGCCCGATGATAAACGTGAGGATATCTTCTCCATCGAGACATTGACACCGCCTACTTCGGAGGAGGCCCTCAACTATTGCATCTCCAACTCGGTATATTCATACTCGGAGATTGATGAAGCTTGTGACGAGATTTTGGAATATCTAAATATGAAATGTCTATGATTGGTTTGATGAGTTGCTTCCTAGGTCTTCAAGTGAAGCAACAAGATGATGGAATCTTCATCAATCAAGCCAAGTACACTCGAGATATGCTTGCCAAGTTCGGTGTTCAGCATGCTAAAGCTGTGAAGATCCCTATGAACACCAACTGGAAGATGGAGCCAGACCTAGATGGGAAGTCTGTGGATGCTACAGACTACCGAGCCTTGATCAGATCCCTTCTTATATCTCACTGCAAGCAAGCCGGATATAGCATTTGCAGTTGGAGTATGTGCTCGCTTCCAAAGCAATCCCAAGCACAGCCATCTTGAAGCTGCCAAGCGAATCCTTCGCTATCTCAAGGGCACTGTCAACATGGGGCTGTGGTATCCAGCTGAAGATAATCTGGAGCTCACTGGATATTCAGATGCTGACTATGGAGGATGCCGTGTTGATAGGAAATCAACGTCGGGCACTTGTCAGTTCTTGGGAAGCAAGCTGATCTCATGGTTCTCGAAGAAGCAAACCAGTGTAGCTACTTCAACAACTGAAGCCGAATATATGGCCGCTGGAAGCTGCTGTTCTCAAATTCTATGGCTTCGTCAGCATTTGAAGGACTACAAAGTTGAAGCTAATGAGATCCCAATCTTCTGCGATAATAATAGTGCAATATGCATCTCGCAGAATCTAGTGCTTCACATCAGATGCAAGCACGTGGAGATCAGACATCACTTCATTCGTGATCATGCCGAGAAGAAAATATCAAGCTCGAGAAAATCCATACAGATCTCCAGCGAGCAGATATTCTCACCAAGCCTCTAGCTGAGTCTCGTTTCAATCAGCTGTGCATGGAATTAGGGTTGCTAGACCCTGGTGAAGAGTGCTAGATCCAGGATGCACGAAGGAGTGGTTGCTTGTCTTCAAGCGTCACTCGCTTCGGATCTTCATCAACTCAAGCGAGTCACTTCGAATTTCACTCACTTGAAGAAGGAGAAATAAGGTGGAGAAAGGTGGAGTGTTGGAAGACGTTCCCTACCCGCTTACAGGAATTGTTAAGCCATTGGTTAAGGGGGAACTATTGTCTGCTCTCGGAGCAAGCTACTTCCAAAGCGAGCAAGGAAAGCTGCTACCTAGCCTAGGATTCCTAGCGAGTGGGTATAATCACTCGCAAGTGCCGTTCCTAGTAACGGTTGTGGGGTCTTGTATCGGGCCTTCCCACGTAAAAATGGTGAAAGCTCAGGCAGGGCTGGCACCTAGAACTTGAGTCCTCTTCCCATCTTTCCGCCGAAGAGGAGCATGTCCTCTCATCTCCTTCATCGTGGATAAATGTTCATTCCTTACTCACTCTTCATTGAGCTGAGCTGCCGAATGTCTATCCATTCCTCCCCCTCATTGAATTTTGCATCGTTTCAATTAACCCTAATTTGGGTCAAGCGAGTCGATCGCAAATTCATTCTGTAGATGATAGGAGGAAGCTTGAAGAGTTACCTTTTACTTCAAAAGGTTGCAGGGCTGGTGATATGCCTCTGCTTAAAAATGAGATTGTCTTGTCAGAGCATTCTCATTGTCATCCTGTCCTATTCCGCCCTGAGATAAGGACTTGTACTCATCTCCCATTCATCATGAATAAGTACGCTTACGTGAAGCTCCCCTCTTGGGTAGTAGTAAGCTTGTGTACTCTATTCATTCTCCCCCTCATTCCTTCGATGGTGGAGTCTCTAGTTCGTAGAGGAAGATGGAAGAGATAAATGCCTAGAAGACCAAGCTTCAAGTAGGACTAAGGCATAACAGGTGGTATCAACAAGCATCAAGCAAATATCAAGTCTACATACGTGGTATCAATCTCCTACACTGTGAGATTGACTGGTAAGCATTTCAATTTTAAGTACACTAAGTAAACTGAAGCGTGCTAGAAACCTTCGTTTACTATGTGGAAATATAAATGAATCTGACACAAATACAAAGAGGAAAACATTCTTGTTTATCATCGAAGTATGTAAGTTAGAAACATTTTAAATAATGTCAAAGAAATTTCATTTCTTATTCCAGTCGCTTCAGATGGCCAAGCGAGTGCTACGTCACTCAAGCAAGCCATCGCAAGCGAGTGCGGAACAGTCACGCAATGCGAGAACTTCGCAAGCGAGCAAAAGCCAAGCGGCTACACTCAAAGCGAGCGAGTACGTAGCGAAGCGTATGAGCTGTCAGCACTCGAGTGCAAATTTTACTTTTTGCTCTTGCATTTAATGCAGGTGCGCGTACATACCGAAAAGTCAGGCGCGTGCAACTCAGTTTAAATGAGAAGCGGGAAAATCGCCCTCGATCCAACCGTTGAATCTCAATAGTTCCTGAATCTTAGCCGTTGGATCGATGCCGATTGGAGAGACGAGTCACAAACGGCCACGTGGAGCGCCAAGTCAATATGGCGGTTCACTTTTACTGTGATGACACCGGACACATCAGATCCATCACCGAGGGGCCGCCGCCTACGTACAGTAACCTAGGAGAAAATTACTGTCTTGCCCCTGCCACGTCAGCCAAACCCTAACTCTATATAAGGGTCACGACGGAGATCTGCAGAACTTTTCATCACTCTCAAATATTGTCATTCTCGTGCAAGATCTGCGTTTCTCTGCAACTCACAAGTCTCAACCCCCCCCCCCCCAAATCTTCACTCAAATTCTTTAAATATTCACCATGGGAAAGAAGGAAGCATCACAGCCCATGGAGGAGTTTCTGACCAAGCTCGACTTCAATATCAACGTCGAACCCCACCTCGACGAGAAGGTGGTGGACAGAAACGGATTTTTTTGCAAGGCCCTGACCACGGCCGACTTGTGGAAATTTGTCACGGCTAGACCACAGCAAATTCTGGCCAAGGCCGTTGCCGAGATTCTGTTAAATTGGAGGGAGGGAGAAAACTCCTCAACATTTACAGACCCACAGGACGGGAAGCCTATGGCGGTCGAGTTGAGCACCATCGCTGGTGTCTTCAACCTACCGGAGGAAGGACAGGACTCCTTGACAGATCTGGAGTTATCTGTCAATGTCGAGTATGCACGGTTCGCCACCAAGAAGGACGAAGTGTTTGATGATCTGAAGCACAACAACATCAGATCAGATCAACTGGTTCCGTTCAACTACATTTGCAAGCTGTATACAAAATCGCTGTTATGCGGTGTCGGTTCGCTGAGCCAACTCTCCGATACCAAAATCTTCGCCATCAAGGTCATAGTCGATAGCTTGACCGGGACAAAATTCAACTGGCACGGCTGGTTCATCAAAAAAATCCATGAAGTTGCCAAGGACTTCAAGTTCGAGAAGGGAAGTGACGACAAAATCCTCCGCAAGGGAAGACTCAAGTTCTTTTCCAAAATCTCTTATGCCCTGGAGAGACTGTTCGAAAACAGGAGATGGAAAGACACAGCAGACTACAAGAAGAATACTGTGTTCTTCGACACGTGGAAGTCGGAGAAAATCCCAATCGATCTGGGAATTGTTAATGTCAGAGTACCCCCAGCCGCTCCAGTCGCTGAAAGACGTAGCGAGGCGGAAGAGGGAAAGCAAGTTGCTTCACCAGCAAAGCAAGCTGCTCCGAAGCGAGCAAGGTCAAAGCGACCAAAGAAAGTGAGGCATGTAGCCGCAATCATCCAAGCGAGCGAGGCTGAGGTGCAGCCGCTCGTGAAGGAAATCGGAACAGAAGAGGAACAACCCCAACCCTCACCAGCCAAAGATCAAACACCCCAAGAAGCCCAACCATCAACCTCACAAATACAAGCCCAAACTCCCCCAGTACAAACTCAAACCCAGCCACCTCAAGAGCCCCAAACATCAACTACTGCCCAACCTCTCACTCAAAAACAATCATCACCCCAAGAGTCTACCTCATCAATTCCTTTACCGGATATTCCATTCCTCAGTACAGACATTGAGGGCATGTACACCTTCTTCACCCCAGCCAATCAATAGACCCAGCCTCAAATCACTAAAACCACCCAAACCTAAGCCGAAACCATACAAGATTCAACCCCCAACTCACCCACTACTTCAGCCGAAACCACCGAAACCATCGAAACCACACAAACTGCCAATACGGAAGCCACCCAAATACCACCTCCAAAGCCCCAACCCCCATCCATAAAATAGCTGGCTCTAACCCGTTACTTGAGGGATAGAGATATGGCAGCAGAAGAAGTTCGGGCTCGCTACCCCGAAGTGGAAATGTCAGAGGACTTCTTCACAAAGGCCGTTGACTTCATCACATACATCAAGTACTGGGGAACTGAATATTTCAAGGTATTCAATCTTTGTAAAGCTTTCACTGAGGAAATTATCGAAGCAAAGGAGGCTGAAGCACTCAGCTTTGTCGGCGCCTACGGTTTTCACAACTTCGTCGACAAGGCAAGCTACTGGGAGAAGCTTGATGAAAAGGTGAAGCGTGTATATAAAGACGCTGTCATCCCAGAGCGAGTGTTGTCTGAACGCAAGCAGGAGTTGGTGAAGGTGCATGGCGAGGAGCTGATGGCGAAGGACGACGAGATTGCCAGTCTTCAAAGCGTGCTCACGCAGAAAACTGATGAACTTGAAAGGAAGGTGGTGGAAATTACAAATCTGCGAGCAGAATTTGACAAATCCAAGTCCGAGTTGGAGAAGAAACTCGAGGAGAAGGCAAAGCTTGTGGATGAGAAGGAGAGGCTGATAGAAGAGAAGGAGAAGAGTGGGAATGAGCTCAAACAGTCCCTTGAGGCTGAGAGGAGCAGATTGAAGGGTGTGAATGCCAAGATGGTGGCAGTGGAGGAAGAGAAGAAGGAGTTGACGAAGAAGCTAGAGAAGGAGAGGAAGCTAGTAGAGAAGAAAGAGGAGGAAAAGGTCAAGCTCGGAAGCGAGTTGACCAGAACAAAGAAGGCACTTGACACACTCGAGAAGGAGATGAAAACCTGAAACTCGAACGTGAAGAAGAGAAAGGCGAGCTAGAGAGCCGAAGGAGGAGTGCTCAAGCTACTGACTTGAAGCAGGCAGAACTGGCCATAAAGATAGACCAAGTACAGAAAGTGGCGGGAGATTTTGCCGTCAGAATGGCCGGCGCTGCTCAGGTTAACGTAGCATTGAACAGAAGATACAAAGCACTCACCACTGCACAGGCAGAACTCGAATCAGCCCAAAAACATTTTGAATTCATCTTGTAGGAAGAGCGCAAGAGGATTCAAAGAGAAGTTGATGCTGAGCTGAACGCTCGATTCAAAGAAGTGGAGTCCCTGGAAAATTTGATGATATCTGTGAAGGAAAGGGAGAAGCAGTGTCAGTACCTGCTAGAAGAGATATCAACCAAAATGGTAGAAATCGTGCTCTCTCAAGAGCATGTTTTCGCAGAGCGAGCTGAGAAGATGCTCCATGCCGTCTTCAACAAAATCAATGATCTGCACCAATCCATCAGCGGAAAGGTGACTATTACCACCCCCGACAGTCTTGATGATGCCAAAAAGGGGGAAATGATTGTGAAATCAACTGAAGCAATAAGGAATGATGGAGAAGGAAGAAGTGGATCGAGAGAGAAAAGGATCGAAGCCAGTGGCTTAATCAAAGGGGGAAGCGGAGTTGGCAAAGGTGCTAGTAGAGGCTAGGAGGAAGAGACGGATGAAGCTCGAGCAGAGCTTGCTAGGAGGAAAGGGAAGGACAAGGTGCTAGAAGAGCCCCGCAAGCCTCATGCCGGGAAGCTGCTTGCTTCCTCTATGGCAGCCCATCCTGCTGCTGCTACTTTGACCAAGGAGCAGAAAGAGCAACAAATTGCAGCAGATGAAGCCCTTGCCCGTGCCTTAGAGCAAGAATTTGAACTTCCACAGAAGGGATTGATTGGAAGCTCCCAAGCAGGCGCTTCAGGTGCGTCTGCTACATCTGCTGCTGCTCTCGCTTCAACGACTATTGGCGCCGCTTCCGCAAGCCAAGCCATTGTGCCTCATCAAACGAAGCAGATGCCACCCCCACCACCTCCTGCGCCTAAATCTCACTTGAAGCGCACGGCACCGGAAACAAGAGAGGAAGATCCTGCGGCTAAGCGCCAAAGGACAGTTGCTAGAAAGACCGGTCGCACGGAGCGGAGAAGGAGAAGTGAGGAGGGAAGGAAGAAGCATGAGGAGAAGGAGAAGATATTGAAGCTTTCCAGAGAGAAAGTAGTGGATAGCGGATTGAGTCGCACTGGAATGAAGTGAGACTCATTCAATCGGCCATCTCAAGGAGTTCGTTCATCCCCTTCACGCCCGAAGAGTTTAAGGCTTGCCAGGCACAAGCTATGATCGATACTTGCAGGGTGGCTCTCAAGGAAATGACCGATTCCCGACGCTACACTCCCGATGAAATTGATTTCATCCGCAAGCGTCTGAACGAGAAGCTGCCTCGATTCAATTCTGAAGCTGGTGCCAAATTTGACAAAATCATGAAGGAGATGTCCAGCCGAACGGAGGAGGAATTGGCTGAGAGAAGAAGAAACCATCTTGATGCGCGGGTGTTGGTCCCGGGAAAGAGTAATTGGTGTATGGGGGGGGGGGAATACACCAATAACCAACCGTTTTTGACTTTTGAAAATCAGGTCGATCTAAAGGTCGATTGTCAAGGTCGATCTTTATCAGAGACAGGTTGATCTATCAAGCTCGTTTGGGAACAAGCTTGATTTATCAAACTGTGCTTATGCGGAAGTTGGTGGAGGTTGATTTACTCTTTGAAAAATCTTAAGGCTGGTGAACAGTTGCAGGTTGATGCGTGATATGCAGGTTGATGCTCGTCAGTTTGATAATAAAATATAAGGGCGATAAATAAAGAGAGAGAGAGAGAGACACCGCGATTTAGCGTGGTTCGGAGAAACCCTCCTACATCCACGTCAGGTCGACTCGACCTGAGAATCCCTTTACCTTTGGATTCAACCTCTCTCTTATTTATACTGACTGAGTATCAGTTCTAGATACAATCTAACCTGAATATATCTAGACACGAGTTTTGGGTCGTGACCCTTACAACCTTTCGTACTAAAAAGTACAAACAACCTTTCGCTAACTACAGGGCTTGACTAAACTCTACAATGGCGAAGAATACAAACAAACTTTCTAACTTCGAACTAGTCGGAGAAGAAGTTGTTATAACCAACGACAAGCAGCAGTGAACACTTCGTCGTTGTGGTGTTTATCGGAGTCGGAAACCTCTCTTCGTCAAGTGTTTGGGAAACTAATCGGATTTCGAACTTGAATGGATATGAAATTGAGAGAAGTTTTGAGTAGAGATTTGGCGTTGATAGCTTGAGTTTCCCGTATTTGAATCCGATATGACTTGAAGTATTTATAGGCAGTTTTGAAAAACTAGCCGTTGGAGTCAGGCTGACGTGGCACTAGCCGTTGGAAGCTGACTCACTTCTAGCCGTTGGGAAAGTTCGTCCTTGCTGGCACACCACGTGGCAAGGATCAGGTCGTGAAGCTCCATGAAGGCGGAGCATCGACCTTGATATTGAAATCCAGCACTTGAAATCTTCTAAGACAATGCAGGCTGGAAGCT
The DNA here is from genome assembly GCA_029379335.1 of Thymus mandschuricus. Taxonomy (NCBI): domain Eukaryota; kingdom Viridiplantae; phylum Streptophyta; class Magnoliopsida; order Lamiales; family Lamiaceae; genus Thymus; species Thymus mandschuricus. The sequence goes on from CM057072.1 coordinate 38,488,277, forward strand.
TGATAAGGAAGGTCGATAGACAGGCAGATATGCCAGCTCGATCCGAATGAGGCAGGTCGATCATATCGACCTTTCTCTTACAGGGTGGATCGAACTTGCATTTAAACATTAGAGAGCATCGACCTGCACTAACAGGTAGCAGGTCAATCTATCGGCCTTGACCCTAAACAAGTAAAATATGCCTAAGGGTGGTTTCGATAAACATCATCAAAATCAAACTGCAAGGGGTTCCCAACAATTTTCCCCTTTTTGATGATGTCGAAACCAAACACTTTACAAATAATTCCTAAGATTTAAAATAATGAAAGGTCGATAACCATGAAGGTTGATAAGGAATTATAAGAAAGGCAGATAATAAAGTAAAGTAAATAAAGCAGTAAAGGCAGATGCCTGGACAAAGAGATATTGTCGTCAGGTCGAAAGATGATTTTTGCTTCATTCAGCTCGATAGCGTACTTTACATTTGGAAATTACAAACTGTGCTACGAACTTAAATGAATACAGAAAATATACAAAATCATCTATCTATCTACCTCTGCTGGGCACGGGCTGCAATGCGCTCTTCCTAGACCTGCTCCCTCGACTTCGACTTCATACTTGCGTAGATTCCATCCCTGATTCGGCGAAAGTCGGGATCGGAATTTGACACATTGACGTTCAGTCCGATGGCGGTCTGTGCGATGTATTGGTCGACTCGGGAGTAATCCAAGTACCCCGAATCACCAAGAAGCAAGGGCGCGAAGAATTGCTTTGCTGGAGCCCTTATTATCGCACCGGCCTCTGGAGCCTTCTTCCGAAGCTCACCAATGAAGTCTTGGTAAGGGAATTTGAGCATGTAAGCTGCATAGGCGTCATCGGCTTCGGCAGGAAGGGAGGGATTCTGGATCCAGTAGTGGAGGAGGATGAAGCAACTGTTGAGCTCCCGCAGCAGGGCGTTCTGCCTTTCGTCGAGCCACTCGACGGCCTGCTGCTGGACTCCAGCAATCAAAACGAGGGCGGATTGGCTGATCCAGTCCATCTCCCTCTTCTTCCTTGCTTCATCAGCCCGGCGCTTGGCAACGAAGCGCTTCTGCTCTTCAGGATCAACGGACTGATCCGGAGTCGCACCGGCCAAAAGCATGGCTTCAATAAGCGCGGCCTCTCTTGCCAGACGAGCTTTGGCGGCGGCGGCCTCGGCAGCAGCGGCAGCAGCCATGGGATCGTCCTGGGAAGCGACGGCCTTGGAGGCGGCGGCCTTGAGAATTTGAGATTTTGGCGGCGGAGGAGGAGCCACAGAAGATGAAGGGGTTTTGGATTTGGAGGTCTTCTTCTTCCTGGTGGCGGCGGCAGCTCTTTCTTCTTCCCCCTTTTCGACATCATCAGAAAGGGCTCTGATGAGGGAAAGAAGTGTCGCGTCCTCCTCCTGCAGCTTGGTCACGACATCCCTCAATTCTTGTTGACCATTGAGAAGGGAGGAGAGGGTGCCGTGAATGGCGTTGATCTGCTCATTGGAGGCCGATGCCGAGTTTGAGATGGTTGAGGTCAGGTCGGTCACTCGCTGATCGACCCGGGCAACGTCCTCCTTTACTTCCCCGATTTCATCCAGGGAAGCCATACGGTTTGCAACGAGCTGGGCCGGCAGGAGCTTGTCAGTATACTCCTTCAAGAGATTGACAGCAAAATCCGTGACTCGCTCCCTGGCAGCTTCATCGGCCTGGGTCTTGGCATCATTCAATATATCGACCCGGGCCTCTGCTACGGCCTGCTTGATTTGCTCGGGAAGGTTGATGATGATGGACTCGAGCTTGGCAGAAATGGTATCGAGTACAGCCTCCACATCAACCTTTGAAATTTGGGGAGACGGAGCAGCAGCATCAAGAGGCTGATCACCACCCTCATTCCTGGGTGGCGATTGCTCCGGAGTTTGAATCACATCAAACTCGTCTCCAACATCGGCAGCAGAGTTGTAGAGGGCGCGGGAGAGTGTGTAAAGAGGGCGAAGGTCGATACCCAGAATCTTGGCCTCGACCTTCATGCGGCGCAGCACTAGAGATTGGAAATTTGAAGCTGCATCCTCCACACTAAAGAAGCCAAACTCTTCCTCTAGCGCCAACTCCTCCACCTTCAGCTCTTCGAGGGAGGCGACCTGGAGCAGGGCCTCGAATACATAATAATAACTCGACTTACAAGCCAGATAGAACTGGAGGCGAGTAGCGAGGTCGAGGGACTTAAGGAGATTAGCTATCCCTGGCATCGGGTCGATCACCTTTAGCCTGGCCTCGGCCTTCATGGAGGCCACCTGGGAGTGAGCAGCAGACATCGGCTGCTCAGAGAATGGCTGGATCGGCAGCACGACGTCTTCCTCCACGGGCACATGCCGAAGGGGGGAAGACTGGGAATCTTCCGCAGTGAGATCCTGGATCTCTACAGATCCAGCTCGATGGACTGGGGGGGACCTCACAGGTGAGGGAACAACGACCTGCGGAGAAGATGCAGGGCGTTGCTTCGAGGCGGACGGCTCGGCGGCGGAACGGATTGGAGATGGAGTCCGTTCGGCTGAATGAGAGGGCGATGGAGAGAGTGATGGCTCCCTGTGAGGTGCAGATTCCTCGAACTGCACGGGGAGAATCCTGTGAAGCGGCCTGGGCGGATCTCCGGAGGCCGACTGCGTCCTCCGTGGAGGAGTCTTCTTCACAGGTTGAGTCTTCTTGGCAGGGCGAGAGGGAACCAGGTCGACATTGGCCTTCCTCTTCTTTTGAGTGGGTCGAGCTGGAATCTTCCAACTGACCTTGGATTCGCCGGTCTTGGCGAGGTGCGCCCTGACATTGTCCGGAGACCCATAGAAGATCTGCGGCGCCACCCCAATCGCCATCTCCATTTGGTGGAGATCTTTTGGAATAAACAGAGGGGGGAAGGCTGGCTCATTGGACCATTTCCTATTTTTGAAGTAGGAAATGATAATGCATGTGGCCTTCGTCCCAAGGCGAATCGGTCTTTTATCATTGTGGAGAGATACCTTCACCACGGCCTCTCCCTCTGTCTCGCACACAATCTGCCTGGCCTCATCCCAGAGCAAGGAGACCATTAACTTGGCCCAACTAATGGGAAGGTCGAGGATTACGGCCGCCAATATCTGAAACTTGAATGGGGTGACCTGGTCGTAATTCCCGATGTGCCCTAAGAAGCACTTCTGCACGAAGTCCATCAGGAGGCGGTATTTGGGGCGGAGCTCGTTCCTTTTGAAGGAAATAGGTACATACTACCTTTGCTCAATCAATACTCGGTCTGCAACCTGCTGCATTTGATCCCGAGAGATTTCTGAGAGCTGCATCGTTCCTCCATCCCCAATACCGAAGGCAGCCTTAACGGCATCAAGAACGTTGATGGTGATCATGGCCTTCTGGGTTCCGAGGGAGACGGTGTGGGAAGACACGGAATCGCCCTCGTTCCAGTTGTAGAAGAAGGCAGATACAATTTTGGGAAGACTCTTCGCCGGCCGGGTGGAGATGATTTGGTGGAATGGAAAGCATGTCTCCACCAAGGCGAACATGGAGTCAAGATCGCGAAAACCGAAGTTTTCGCGCACCATGTAGGGCTCAAATTTGATGCGAGCCGTCAGGAAGTCCTCAATTTCTGACCACTGCATTTCCTTTCGACCGGAGGTTGATTGTTCTGCCATTTTTGTTTTTCCTGCAAATTTTCGAGAAAGATTAGAAAAACAATGAAGAACTTGAAAGTAAATTTAAACTGAATCGGTGAAAAGAGCACAAACCACGGCTTGTAATTTGATACAGAGAGTGAGAAAGTAGAAAACAAAGAACACGACGGCGGCAGATTTTGCAGAGAATAAGAATTAGGTTTTGCAGAGAATGAACGAAGAAGGTAAGTAATGTTTTTGATAGAAAACTGCATGTCATATATAGATATTTCGAACGGTTGTGATCGTTCGAATTTGAAAAGGTTAAATTTTTAAAATTACACCACGTCCGCACGATTAAAGCGCGTGGAATGTGAAACGGTTCACATCCGCGCGTGAGTTAAAGGAAACGTGCGAAATATGGTGCTTTTTCAGAAATATGGCAGGGAATTAAATGCAACATTGGTCAATGTGTCAATATTTGACACTTGACTAGATGTGTTACAAAAATGGTAATCATTACTCCATTTTTCCTTATTTTCTGCAAATTAGCAGACCCTTAAATAATGTAAAGCATTGAGAAATAAATATCAGTAATAAATGAAGAATTCAATGCGTATTAAAGAAGTTATAAGACAAAAGGGTGATACTGCCCTTTTGATTCTTCCTTTATTAATGCGGGTAGCATTAAGGTTGATATCGGACTGATGATATCGGCCTTGTGGCAAAGAACGGTCTGTCGTAATGATCGGCCTGGGGGAAGACATCGGCCTGGCGAAATAAACGCCCTGGAGACAGGCATCAGCCTTTGTTCCTCCTCAAATGATGGATAATTTTGGCCAAGTGTTCCCCCTTAATTTGAGGAACATAGGTCGATCTGTTGATTTAGACGACGGCCTGTTGATGGAGAACGGTCTGTTTAAATGGTAACGGCCTGTCAGCTTGTGAACGGCCTGTTAAGAGTAACGACCCGTTTAGTCACGATCGGGCTGTTAAGTCACGAACGGGCTGTTGTGTCAAGAACGGCCTGTTGAGTAGTTGACGGCCTGTTCCCCCTTAATATCAGCCTGTATACTTAGAAACGGCCTGTTGAGAGAAATCGGCCTGCGTAGAGTATGAACGGCCTGCTTGCTGGTCCCGATTGTTGGTCCCGAACAAGCCTTTGAAAAAGGTGACTGTTTAGAAGATGACGGCCTGTAGGCTTACGATCGGCCTGATGACTCAACATTCAATAACCCTAGCTTTCCACATAGCATTTTGAATCTTTCTTCAGCTAGGGGTTTGGTTAGGATATCAGCTCGTTGAATGTCAGTGTGTATTTTCTCAATAACCACATTCTTCTTTTCCACGTGATCACGAATAAAGTGATGTCGAATATCCACGTGCTTGCATCTTGAATGAAGAACTGGATTTTGAGTAATGGCGATGGCACTCGAGCTGTCGCAGAATATTGGCACTTCACTGACTTCAACTTCATAATCTTTGAGTTGTTGTTTGATCCACAAGATTTGTGCACAACAACTTCCTGCGGCCATGTACTCGGCCTCTGTGGTGGAGGTGGCTACTGAAGTTTGTTTCTTTGAAAACCACGAAATCAGCTTGTTTCCGAGAAAGTGGCAAGCACCAGAGGTAGATTTCCTATCGAGCTTGCACCCTGCATGATCAGAATCTGAATAACCTGTAAGCTGCAAATTATCATCACAAGGATACCAAAGACCTAAATTTGTGGTTCCTTTGATGTATCGAAGAATTTTCTTTGCTGCTTCCAAGTGTGATTCCTTCGGATTAGCTTGAAATCGAGCACACACTCCAACTGCAAAAGTGATGTCAGGTCGACTAGCAGTTAGATAAAGTAATGAACCAATTATACCCCTGTATTGAGTTATGTTGGCAGGTTTTCCTTCGGGATCCGGGTCGATCTTCCCACCAGAGAGCATAGGTATTTTGACAGGCTTGCTGTCTTTGACACCAAACTTGTCGACCAGCTCGTGTGCGTACTTTGTTTGGCTAATGAAGATTCCTTCATCGGACTGCTTAACCTGCAACCCTAGAAAGAAATTCATTTCCCCCATCATAGATATTTTATATTTTTCAGTCATGAGGTTACCAAATTTTTCGCACAAAATGGGAGATTTAGATCCAAAAATAATATCATCAACATATATTTGTACTAAAAGGATATGTTCATTCACTTTGATAGTGAATAGGGTCTTGTCGACTGAACCACGCTTGAATCCAGATTCGATGAGGAAGGATGATAGCGTCTCATACCAAGCTCGAGGAGCTTGCTTAAGTCCGTAGACGGCCTTGTGCAGTTTGTAGACTTTGCTCGAATCACCCTCCTCGAATCCTGGAGGCTGTTCCACATAGACTTCCTCTTCGAGAATGCCATTGAGGAACGCACTTTTAACATCCATCTGGTAGACTTTGAATCGTTGATGAGCGGCATAAGCTAGAAACAGCCTTATAGCTTCTAATCTTGCAACGGGGGCAAACGTCTCATCATAGTCGATTCCTTCTTGTTGACAGTAACCCTTTGCGACCAGTCGGGCTTTATTTCTGACAACTTCTCCAGATTCATCTCTCTTGTTCTTATAAAACCCATTTGACTCCAATGACGCCTTGATGATAAGGACGATCAACTAGAGACCATACTTCATTTCTTTTGAATTCATTGAGTTCTTCTTGCATGGCTTGAATCCAGTCAGCATCTCGAAGAGCTTCAATGGCATCTTTGGGTTCTATGCGAGAGAGATAGCAACTTAATAGAGCACTTTCACCAATCGTCCTTCTTGTACGCACTCCTTGGTTTGGGTTCCCAACAATGAGCTCTTTTGGATGAGCATCGATCCAACGTCTGCGTCGTGCTTTTTCTTCATTTGAAATGATTGGATCGGGCTCATTAATGGGTTCGTCAAACTCCAGATGAGTTGAAGGTTGATCAGTGGGAACGTGCTGTTGCTCGGGCTGTTGATCAGGCTGTTGTTCGGCCTGGATGTTGAGCTGCTCCATTGTTCTATCGAGCTGCTCTATTTGGGATGTAAGGTCATGAACAGCATCAGTCTGGGGGACTGAGGGAGGGGAATCAGCCAGGTTAAGTCCGGCTGATGTATTACAGCTCGAAGTATCATTTGCATCACTTCCCCCTTGCTGTGTGACCTTTGGATCAGATTGATCCTCTTCCTCCAAATCATTTGGAGTCCATACTAGCAGGTCGTCAATGGGGGAGTTAGACGGCCTGTTAGCAGCGGACTGATCTGAACCTGTACTTAACTCTCTGTACAGACAAGTAGATTCATCAAACACAACATGAGGTGTTACCTCCACAACTAGGGTTTTCTTATTAAAAACTCTATAAGCTTTGCTAACCTCCGAGTATCCTAAAAATACTCCTGGATCGGCCTTGCTATCAAAAGTTTTTAATTGTGATTTCCCAAAAGCTTTAAAATACTTTAACCTGGGGAGCTTGTTGTTCCACAGCTCGTATGGAGTCTTTCCATGTCGGGTCGTGATGATTGACCTGTTTTGGGTGTAGCAGGCTGTGTTAACGGCCTCTGCCCAAAACTTCTTTGGAAGGTTGGTTTCATCCAACATGGTACGAGCTGCTTCCTTTAGGGACCTGTTACGGCGTTCCACTATGCCATATTGTTGAGGTGTACGAGCTGCTGAGGTTTGATGATGAATTCCACTCTTTGTGCAATATTCTTCGATCATAGCATTGATAAATTCGGTGCCTCGATCTGATCGAATGGAGATGATGGATTTCTCCTTTTGATTGCACAGTTTGCTCAGCAACGCAGGTAGCTTCTCCAATGTCTCCTTCTTTTTGTACATGAAAATAACCCACGTAAATCTAGAATAATCATCTATAATAACGAGAGCATATTTTCTACTGTTTATACTCAAGGGAGTGACTGGACCAAAGAGGTCGAGATGGAGAAGCTCAAGGATTCGATTTGAAGCTTGAGCCGTCACGCTTGGAAAGGATGATCTTGTTTGCTTTCCAGCTTGGCAGGCTTTACAGATGTGATTGCGATCGAAAACTTGATCTGGCAGGTCGTTCACCAGCTTGTTGCGTGCGAGCTTGTTGATGGCCTTGAAGTTCAAATGACTCAACCTCTTGTGCCATAGCCAGCTTGTCTCGGAATCAGCCTTTGTGACCAGGCAGGTCTCTATCCAATCATTCCATTGAACAATGTAGAGTCTATCCTGCAAAATTCCGGTAAGAAGAATTTCTCCTTCCTCATTTTTCACGAGACATTTGTTAGCGGTGAATTCTACTCGTTTACCACTCGAGCAGAATTGCGACATAGAGAATAAGTTATGATTAAGACCTTCAACATACGAGACGTTAGAAATAGTTGTTTTACCAACTTTTAGATCGCCCTGGCCTCTCGTAAGTCCTTTAGAATTTCCTCCAAAGGTTACAAGTGGCCCGTCTCGTTCTTGATAGTTTGATAGTAGCGTTTTGTCACACGTCATGTGCTTTGAGCATCCACTATCAGTGATCCATACAGCTCCACGAGCTGCTTGGCTCCTTCTTTGAGCCTTCCCAACCTGCAATTAGTTAAGCTTAGCGACCCATTTGAGATTGGGTGCTACATCGGTTGCGGGAACGGCCTTTGGGACCCAGATCTGTTTCGCCGGTCTGCTTCTATCCGAGGCTGAGGACGAGGCAGTTGCGGTCTTGGGTTTGGGAGCCTTTGATTTCTTCGAGCGAGGGCGACGAGGTTGATTGGAGTGTTCTTCATAGAACCCAGGTTGATACTGCCAGTCTTGAAAATCTGACTGTTGAGGATAGTGGCAGTAGCACCCTTGATAATCCGGGTAGAAGAACTGAGGATGATACGGCCGTTGATAGAACTGGCCTTCGTATCGCCCTTGATGAACAGCCTGTTTTTGATAGGTTGGGGCAGGTCGACGTTGCTTGACAGGTCGACTCTCTTTCTTTTTAGGAACAGGTTGTTCCTTCTTTTGTTGCTTTAAAAGGATGGCTTGGGGCTGTCGAACTGGATTCTTCAGCTTGACCATCTTATCAGGGAGAGCTTGATGGGCTTTCCGAACACTCTTCGATTTAGGCTGCGCTTTCACGAACGTGATCTCGCAGTCTTTGTCCTTGCTTTCCTTGGATTTTTCCTTAAATCCAATACCAGAGTGATCGCGCGGATTGCGTTGCATGGATTGGACTTCTTCAAACTTCTTTCCGCTTTTCTTCAACTAACTTAAAGTGAGTTGAAGTTTTTCTTCTTTCTTCATGAGGAGTTCGTGTCGAATTACCAAGTCAGCCAATTTTGAGGTAAGGCTGTGTATTTCAGCATCTTTGGTCATGAGGGACTCGTCCTTCTCGAGCTCCCTGGTATCGAACTCCTTGACCTGTAAAGTCAATTCTTCAACCTTTGACTTTAGGGCTTCGATCTCCCTTTCTTTTTCTTCAGCATAGGGAGTGAACCTTTCTTCTAATGCTAGCTTGTATTTTTCATTTTTGTCCAATAGCTCAGCATTATGTTCAACGACCTCTTTGAGTGTCTCCACGAGATTGGCATAATCATCGAGCTGTTTCTTGATTTCTTCCCAAGACTCAGCCTCGGATAGTTCTTCACCTTCGTCTGCACATTCATCGTCAGAGAAAGAAAGTGAAATAGGTTGAGGAACTACCTTTGAAGATCCCGCGGTTTGTTGGAGCTCTCCAACAAAGCACTCTTCATCATCACTTTCGTCGAAAGCGATGTATCCCTCGTCATCACTCGACGAGCTGTCTGAGAGATGAGCCTCCTTTGATTCTTAAGCAAGCATGGCAGCTCGTTGTTCCTTGAGCTTTTTATCGCGCTTCGCATGGAGCTCGTCTCTCTCGGCCTTGGTCAGATCTGGACAATCGGTCTTGTAGTGACCTGGCCTGCCACAACCAAAGCAACCACCCTCGGGTGTGTTAGAAGAATTGAAGGTTGAGGGTTTACCTTCTCCCTTTTTGTCAGGGCGGTCGTGGTTGCGGTTTGAGAAGTTTCGCTTGTTGTCACGGTAGAACTTCTTGTATTTGACAACCTTTCCTAGGAGCTTCTCATTTCTCCTAGCAGCGAGAGCATAGTCGAGAGTCATCTTCTCGAACTTTTTGACGATGGATTCGTCAATCGTGCTTGGAGTAGCAGCAGAGGCTGAGTCGGCCTTGAAAGCTACCTCTTTGTCATTCTTTTCATCAGCCTTCTTGCTGGTGGAAGGCTGTGTTGATCCATGGATGCGGATCATCTCATATTCATTTCCGACAAGAATGTCGAAAAGATCTTCGGTGGTGAGGGAGTTGAAATCCGAACAGGCTGGATGCATGGCGGCGTATACGTGCCAATTTGCGGGAAGGGCACGTATTACTTTAAGATTCTTCTCGCGCTGCGTATATTTGTATGGGTTGATTGCAGCGACTTCGAGAATAATCTCGGTGAAGCGAATTTTCATTGCTTCTATGGTTTCACCCGAAACCATCTTGAAGTCATCGAACTTGCTGCACGCCATGGACAACTTGTTCTCTTTCATTTCCTCTGAACCAAGGCTGATGGACCGAAGGGTGTCCCACATTTCTTTTGCGGTTTCAAGATTTCGGATCTTGGCCAGGTAGACGCCCTTCACGGTGCTGGAAATTAGTCCCTTTGCGTAATCATCGAGACTGGCCTCCTTCCTTTCCTCGGTTGTGTAATCGCGAGGATTTTTGAGGACTTTCTCGTATGTAGCCTCCCCGGGGGCTGTTCCTTCCACAATAATCTTCGCAGCATAAATGGGGGAGGGGCCATTTTCGATAATATCCCACATAAGGACGTGATGTGCCTTGAGACACATCTTGATACGGAAGCTCCAGTCTTCATAGCCTTGAATGGAGAAGTCTTCACATACCCTGAGAAGAGAAGCCACCATAGCAAATAATATGATATGAATGAATGCAAAAGATTTTTCTAAAGGATCGGTTCAAAATGACCAAAAGTTTGATAAAGAACTTTTAGTATGCAAAGCAGCGGTCAAAAGAACCACTGCTCTGATACCACTTGTTGGTCCCGGGAAAGAGTAATTGGTGTATGGGGGGGGGGGGGGGGGGAATACACCAATAACCAACCGTTTTTTACTTTTGAAAATCAGGTCGATCTAAAGGTCGATTGTCAAGGTCAATCTTTATCAGAGACGGGTTGATCTATCAAGCTCGTTTGGGAACAAGCTTGATTTATCAAACTGTGCTTATGCGGAAGTTGGTGGAGGTTGATTTACTCTTTGAAAAATCTTAAGGCTGGTGAACAGTTGCAGGTTGATGCGTGATATGCAGGTTGATGCTCGTCAGTTTGATAATAAAATATAAGGGCGATAAATAAAGAGAGAGAGAGAGAGACACCGCGATTTAGCGTGGTTCGGAGAAACCCTCCTACATCCACGTCAGGTCGACTCGACCTGAGAATCCCTTTACCTTTGGATTCAACCTCTCTCTTATTTATACTGACTGAGTATCAGTTCTAGATACAATCTAACCTGAATATATCTAGACACGAGTTTTGGGTCGTGACCCTTACAACCTTTCGTACTAAAAAGTACAAACAACCTTTTGCTAATTACAGAGCTTGACTAAACTCTACAATGGCGAAGAATACAAACAAACTTTCTAACTTCGAACTAGTCGGAGAAGAAGTTGTTATAACCAACGACAAGCAGCAGTGAACACTTCGTCGTTGTGGTGTTTATCGGAGTCGGAAACCTCTCTTCGTCAAGTGTTTGGGAAACTAATCGGATTTCGAACACTTGAATGGATATGAAATTGAGAGAAGTTTTGAGTAGAGATTTGGCGTTGATAGCTTGAGTTTCCCGTATTTGAATCCGATATGACTTGAAGTATTTATAGGCAGTTTTGAAAAACTAGCCGTTGGAGTCAGGCTGACGTGGCACTAGCCGTTGGAAGCTGACTCACTTCTAGCCGTTGGGAAAGTTCGTCCTTGCTGGCACACCACGTGGCAAGGATCAGGTCGTGAAGCTCCATGAAGGCAGAGCATCGACCTTGATATTGAAATCCAGCACTTGAAATCTTCTAAGACAATGCAGGCTGGATGCTTGATAAGGAAGGTCGATAGACAGGCAGATATGCCAGCTCGATCCGAATGAGGCAGGTCGATCATATCGACCTTTCTCTTACAGGGTGGATCGAACTTGCATTTAAACATTAGAGAGCATCGACCTGCACTAACAGGTAGCAGGTCGATCTATCGGCCTTGACCCTAAACAAGTAAAATATGCCTAAGGGTGGTTTCGATAAACATCATCAAAATCAAACTGCAAGGGGTTCCCAACAGCGGGAGATCGAAGATTTTATTTCCAGTGATCTTCTGGAAATGTGGCTCTTTTGCAAGGAAAAGTTCATCAAGGCCTACTACTATTGGGAAGTAGTGCCTTATCAAGACAAGTGCTCAAGAATGAAGGCCCTCAGCAACTTCCTCTGTCACTATAACGAGGAGCTTCGTCGGAAGATCTTCACACAGGCCGAGCTTGCTGATCCCAAGCCTCTCATCATCAAAGTACTTGCTGTAAAGGAATTCCCTATGCCTCTTCTGCCCAACTCAAGCGTTCCAAATCGCAGGATCATTGAAGAAGAGGTTGATGACGCTTTGAGGATGGAAAATAGCTTCAGGGAAAACCAGTACAACGTGTTGACGATGGAAGAGAAAGTCCTTTCTGCCTACTTTCTGGAAGAGGAGAAAGAAGAGAAAGAGGAGGAGAAGGAAGAGTAGGACAAGGCTGAAGAGGACCCTTGAAATTCATTTCCATCTATTGTGAACTGCTTGTTCATATCTATCCCGTTTTTAATTTCTGTCAAAATGTGTCATTTACATGCTTTGTGAATGATTTATTTTTATGCTACAAAACTCAACAACTTAACCGAAAAAAAAAAGGGAAAGGAACTTAAAAAAAAATTCAAAACAAGCCTGCAAAGGAAGCAGTCGCTTGAAGTTCTTTCCACGGTTAGATAGGCTAGAAAACTTAGTCTCAAGTATTAAGTTGGGTTTTGGCATCATCAAAAAGGGGGAAATTGTTGGGAATTGTTAAGGATCACTTGTTAAGGGGGAACTCATGTGGGACACTTTGAAGTGAGTGAAATATTTGTTTTGATTTGATCCCAAAACCCCTAAGTATCCTACTCCCAAGCGACCCAATTTGATGTAGAAAATAGGTTAGAAATTTTTCTAAGCCTATACTATTAGGATGGCTTTGTTTTTGCTTTAGTCACTTAGGTTTTTAGACTGCAGAAATTTCAAGTGAAGGCCACTCGATTGAGTGCGTTGATTCATCGAAGCGAGTCTACCCAGCCGAAGTGAAGCGTGCCGAAGAATAGCGAAGCAAAGCGAGCACTACAGTAGATTCGAAGCGAGTCTGCCAAAGCGAAGCGAAACAAGCGCTACAGTAACAGGCAAGTCAACGCGGGTCAACAAATACTAAAGCAGTTACTCGGGAAATCTATTTTCCAAGTACTCGCTACAGTATGACCTTAAAGCGACTCGATTTGAAGCGGACGCTACGAGACTAAGGCGAAGCGAGCCGCTACCTAACAGAAAGCGACAGCCCAATTCCCGCTCCTATTTTGAACTCCAGTCAACTGAAGATCGTCGCATTAATTGCGAGATCTCCACGTGTCGAATGCGGAGAGGAGCAGCGGAGTTGACTGCCAGGCCGACAGGGCGCCGCTACAGTACTGGCTCGCTCCAGTTACTGTTAAGTTTGTAACTTAGCCATTTTAGGCAAAGTGACAAAACTGGCGCACCTGAAAAAGCACTGCCTGCGCAAGTACTGTTGAGAGGAGGAGGGACAACACCACCTACCAAGCAACGGGTATCGGACAACCCTCGGCCTATAAATAGTGAAGGATCAAGACGAAGAGAAGTAGAACACTACTTGAGCAATTGAGCGTCTACTGCAAACAAACACTCCCAGCTTTCTAGCATCTTTCGAGTCTTTGTTTCCAAGTGTTCTCCAAGTTCCAGCCACATCGGAACTTGTCTTCGCAACCTTCACACTTAGAATTCTAAGCCCATTCCAAATCCAAGCTTAGAGAAGAGTTCTAGCCATCTTTGCACTTGTTGTAAAGAACTCTTCATTAGTGTGTCTCTGTCGAAACAGAAAACCCTAACCCTAAAGTTTCAGTTAGGTTTTGTGTTCGTCGTCGTTAGGTTGTGTTCGATCTAAGGCTCTACTTTCCTCGATTGTAGAAGCCTCGATCATAGAGTTTAGATCCAAGCTTACACTTTCATTGATTGTGAAGCTCGATCGAAGCTAGGTTGTAAGGAGAACCCGTAATCTCCCTATCGTGGGACTGAAGCGAGTGAAGCTTCCAGTCCAGTTTTAGGTTTTGAGTGGTGAACCTGTAATCACCCAGTCGTCGTCAGATCCAAGCAAGTGAAGCTCGATCTTGACATAGGTTTTTGAAGAACCCGAAATCTTCAAGTTCTTGAGTGAAGAGAATGAGTTGCCTAGTGCAACAAGTGGACGTAGGAGTTCCATCTCCGAACCACTATAAATCTCTGTGTCGTATCCCTAAACCCTAATCTCTCTATTTGCTTACTGTTTGATTATTCATTGCACAAGCATTTAAACAACTTAAACTGAGATTTTCAATTACTTAGGAAAGTTTAGCTCACCGAAATTCCGCATTTACGAGTAAAGACTTACTCTTGATTAATTGTATACTTTGGTCAAGTAGTTTAGCTACAAACTGTAGATCTAGCTTCTAGCTAGGTCTTAAGTGGTGAAGCGAGCTCTTTACTTGTCACTCTGAGTAAAAGGAAAAGAAGTTGAAAAACTTCAAAACACATATTCACCCCCCCCCCCCCCTCCCCTCTAGGTGTTTTTCCTCTTACAAACCGAGACCAACAGGACTGATTACCCTAATGAGTACTAGTCTAATTTCCTATCCTCTATCTAGACGAATAACTCGTAGGGTTTTGTTTTATTAAACTAATAAAAAGAAACAAAACAATTAACATAAACGACAAGTCACAAAAGAATCAAATAAGAGAAGAATTATTCTAGAGCTTCGGTTTCGATGAACATACGAATTCTATTTAATAGAAATCAATCAATCACATAGAAGACTCGACTACTGCTAGAACAACCACATAATAGGCTTAAACCTACTTCCGTAGTGCCTAAACCGTAGATTTCATGCAAGAATCGTTGTGTCAAACTAATGTCTAATACATGAAACTCCTAAAGGCTCAAAGGGTTAAAAGCTCTCACACAAGTCTCAAGATCTCTCGACTTTATTGAAGTGTGTGTCCTATGTTCCCAATTCGAGTGTTAATTCTCATCTTCCGCCTATCGAATCAACACAATAACTCATGCAAATTTGGTAGCAAATCAAATAAGCAAGCAATAAACTCAAGAACATACGAAGCAAAGAGAGTCGTAATTGATTAACGAAAACTAAATCGAGTCTACAATATTCATCTACTCCCTAACTCTAGAATAATTGAGAATTTAGCCAAGCATAATGAAGACAATAATCCCAAGATTCGAAAGAAATATAATCGAAAACAAACGGAAACCGTAGGGAGAACTAGGGCTCCGAATATTGCCGACTTCAATCTCCCGTTCTTCTTCTCCCAAGGTTGAATTCAAAGTAGATTGTGATTCCGTAGAGTGCGAGATACCTCTCTCCGATCCCCTCTTCCTTCTTCCCTCCGGCCCTTTATCCTACTCGTCCTCCCTTTCTATTATGCAAATCCTTCAAAACAAATCGTAACCGCCGTGTTTTAGATGCTCTTTCCAAACAGGGAAGGCGCGGCGGCTGGTGGAGGGAAGCGCGGTGGCGTGGTCAGCCGCGTGGCCCAAGCGCGGAGATCGCTCTCCTGGGCGCGGTATGGAGTGGGTGGAGACGCCACCGCGTCTTCAAGGAGTAATGTGAAGGCGCGGCTGGAGGGAGGGGGCGCTGCCGCGTTGCATGGCGGCGTGGTGTGTAGGCGCTGCCGCATGCAACTCATGCAAGTTGTAGTTGTGCTGCCGCGTTACATATCTTATTGTTGTTGGGCTGCACTTTGGGCCATGGCAAAATCAAGGCCCATGGCCCAAACTATAGATCTTTATTCCCTTTTTCTCCTTTTCGCCTATAAAACTCAACGAGGCCAAGATCAAATGCAATATCCTAAAATATGAGAAATATCTATTGAAAGTATCGAACTTGTTCATAATAATAGCATTAGAACATAACCATAAGCTCTCTAAACACGTATAAAATCCGTGTTTATCAACCTCCCAAACTTGAGTGAATGTTTGTCCTCAAACACAAAAACGAAGCAAAAAGACAATCAACAATAAACACGGATTAGCAAAGTGACAATGAATCTTGGCCTCAGAAAAATTTTATAAAACCAAAATCATCACAAACAAATCACCACAATTATCGATTAGCTCATCATGATCATATCTCAATAATCTAACTTCTTCGAGACTTGGATTCTCACGGCATAGGAGTATATGTGAGTGGAACTCTCAACTCTCAAGTATGTATAGATAGGTAACTTTTTCACTCAATTCAAAGCATACACAATATCTACCATAAGCTTGCAATTGTTGGTCCCGGGAAAGAGTAATTGGTGTATGGGGGGGGGGGGGGAATACACCAATAACCAACCATTTTTTACTTTTGTAAAATCAGGTCGATCTGCAGGTCGATTGTCAAGGTCGACCTTATCAGAGGCAGTTTGATCTATCAAGCTTGTATGGTATCAAGCTTGATTTATCAAACTGTTGTTAATGCGGAAGTTGGTGGAGGTTGATTTACTCTTTGAAAAATCTTAAGGCTGGTGAACAGTAGCAGGTTGATGAGATATGCAGGTTGATGCTAGTCAGTTTGATAACAAAATATAAGGACGATAAATAAAGAGAGAGAGAGAGAGAGAGAGAGAGACACCGCGATTTAGCGTGGTTCGGAGAAACCCTCCTACGTCCACGTCAGGTCGACTCGACCTGAGAATCCCTTTACCTTTGGATTCAACCTCTCTCTTATTTATACTGACTGAGTATCAGTTCTAGATACAATCTAACCTGAAAATATCTAGACACGAGTTTTGGGTCGTGACCCTTACAACCTTCGTACTGAACCGTACAAACAACCTTACGCTTTTACAGAGCTTGACTGACTCTATAATGGCGAAAATGAAAACAAGCTTTCTAACTTCGAACAAGTCGGAGAAGAAGCTGTTGAACAATCGACAAGCAGCAGTGAACGCTTCGTCGTTGTGGTGTTTATCGGAATCGGAAACCTCTCTTCGTCAAGTGTTTGGGAAACTAATCGGATTTCGAACACTTGAATGGATATGAGCTTTGAGAGAGATTTGGGCAGAGATATGGCGTTGATAGCTTGTGTTTCCCGTACTTGAATCCGTTAAATGGCTGAAGTATTTATAGGCAGTTTTGAAAAACTAGCCGTTGGAGTCGGGCTGACGTGGCACTAGCCGTTGGAAGCTGACTCACTTCTAGCCGTTGGGAATATTCGTCCTTGCTGGCACTCGACGTGGCAAGGATCAGGTCGATACGCTCCATGAAGGTGGAGCATCGACCTTGATTGATAATCCAGCTCTTGAAATCTTCTAAGGCAATGCCAGCTGGAAGCTTGATAGGGGAGGTCGATAGACAGGCTGATGATCCAGCTCGATCCAATTTGAGGCAGGTCGATACATCGACCTTTCTCTTACAGGGTAGATCGAACTTGATTCTAAACATTAAAGGGCATCGACCTGCACTAACAGATAGCAGGTCGATCTATCGGCCTTGACCCTAAACAAGTAAAATATGCCTAAGTGTGGTTTCGATAAACATCATCAAAATCAAACTGCAAGGGGTTCCCAACAATTTCCCCCTTTTTGATGATGTCGAAACCAAACACTTTACAAATAATTCCTAAGATAAAACACTGAAAGATGGTATCAGAGCTTGAAAATTTTTCAATCATGAAGATTGATAAGGAAATATAAGAAAGGCAGATAAGGACATAATTAAAATAAAGCAGTAAAGGCAGATGCCTGGACAAAGAGATATTGTCGTCAGGTCGAAAGATGTTTTTGCTTCATTCAGCTCGATAGCGTACATTACATTGGAAGTTACAAACTGAGCTACGAACATAAATGAATGCAAAAAAAAAAAATTAAACAAAAACATCTATCTACATTGCCTGGATCTTGGCACGGGCTGCTAAGTGCTCTTCCTGGATCTGCTCCCTTGACTTCGACTGCATGCTTGCGTAAATTCCATCCCTGATACGACGATAGTCGGGATCGGAATTCGACACGTTGACGCCTAGGCCGATGGCAGTTTGAGCGATGTATTGGACGATTCGAGAGTAATCCAAATACTCCGAAGCACCAAGACGCAAGGGCGCAAAATATTGTTGAGCTGGGGCCCTTATCGTCACACCGGCCTCTGCAGCCTTTTTCCGAAGATCACCAATGAATTTTTGGTAAGGAAATTTGAGCATATAGGCTGCATACGCTTCATCGGCATCGGCAGGAAGGGAGGGGTCCTTGATCCAGTAGTGCAGCAGGATGAAGCAAGAATTGAGCTCCCGCAGCAGGTTGTTTTGAGATTCATCAAGCCATTCAACGACCTGCTGCTGGACTCCAGCATCCAAAACTTGGGCGGACTGGCTGATCCAGTCCAACTCCCTTTTCCTCCTAGCTTCAGCAGCCTGGCGCTCGGCCTTGAAACGCCGCTGCTCTTCTTGATTTGCGGCCTGCTCCGGCGTAGCACCAGCCAGAATCATGGCAGAAATAAGATCGGCCTCGGCAGCCAATCGAGCTTTGGCGGCGGCAGCCTCGGCAGCACCAAGCTGAGAAATTGGATCGGCATGGGAGGCAACGGCCTTGGAGGCAACGGCCTGGGAGGGCTTCTTTGGAGGAGGAGGAGGAGGAGCCACGGAAGTTGAAGGAGTTTTGGATTTTGGGGCCTTCTTCTTCTTCGCGGCGGCGGCGGCTCTTTCTTCTTCCCCCTTTTCGACATCATCAGTCAGGGCCTTTATTAGGGAAAGAAGAGTCGCATCCTCTTGCTGCAGCTTGATCACAGCATCCTTCAACTCCAGTTGCCCACTGAGAAGGGAGGAGATGGTGCCGTGGATGGCGTTGATCTGCTCATTGGAGGTCGATGCCGAGGTCGAGACAGATGAGGTCAAATTGGTTACACGCTCATCGACCTTGGCCAAGTCCTCCAATACTTCCGCGATCTGGTCACGGGACGCCATGTTCAGCTCATCAAGCTGGCCCGGCAGGAGCTTGTCGGTATATTCCTTCAAAAGCTTCACGGCAAAGTCCGTGACGCGCTCCCTGGCAGCTTCATCGGCCTGGGCTTTGGCATCTTTCACTATATCAGCCCGGGCCTCTGCTACGGCCTGCTTGATTTGCTCTGGGAGGCTGGTGATGATGGACTCAAGCTTGACAGAAATTTCATCCAGCACAGCCTCCAAATCAACCTTTGGAGACGGAGCAGCAGCAACAAGCGGCTGATCATCACTCTCAATCCTGGGTGATGATTGCTCCGGAGTTTGAATTAAGTCAAACTCGTCTCCAGCTTCTGCGGCGGAGTTGTAGAAAGCGCGAGAGTGCGCATAAAGGGGGCGAAGGTCGATGCCCAAAATTTTGGCTTCGACCTTCATGCGGCGCAGCACAAGCTGACGAAAATTTGAGGCCGCATCCCCCACGGTGAAGAACCCGAACTCCGCTTCTAGAGCCAGCTCCTCGACCTTTAGGTCGTTGAGAGTAACGACCTGTAGCAGCGCCTCGAAGACGTAATAGTAACTCGACTTACAATCCAGATAGAACTGGAGGCGAGTGGCGAGGTCGAGAGACTTGGGGAGTTGGGCTATCCCCGGCATCAGGTCGATGACCTTCAGCCTGGCCTCGGCCTTCAATGCAGCGACCTGGGAGTGAGCAGCAGACATCGGCTGCTCAGAGATTGGCTGGATCGGCAGCACGACGTCTTCCTCCACAGGCGCATCCCGAATGGGGGAAGACAGAGATTCTTCCGCAGTGAGATCCTGGATCTCAACAGATCCAGCTCGATGGACGAGGGGGGACCTTACTGGCGAGGGGGCAACGACCTGCTGAGAGGATGCAGGGCGTTGCTGCGAGGCGGACGGCTCGGCGGCGGAACGGACTGGAGATGGAGTCCGTTCGGCTGATGATGAGGGCGATGGAGAGGGCGATGGCTCCCTGCGAGGAGGAGCAGATTCCTCGGTTACGGGGAGGATCCTGTGAAGTGGCCTGGGCGGATCACCGGAGGCCGATGGCGTCCTCCGTGGAGGAGTCTTCTTCACAGGTTGTGACTTCTTGACAGGTCGAGAGGGAACCAGATCGACATCGGCCTTCCTCTTCTTTTGAGCAGGCCGAGGTGGAATCCTCCAACCGACCTTGGATTCGCCGCACTTGACAAGATGCACCCTGACATTGTCCGGGGAGTTGTAATAAATTTGCGGCGCCACCCCAATCGCCATTTCCAGCTGGTGGAGATCCTTCGGAATAAACAGAGGGGGGAAGGCCTCCTCATTGGACCATTTCCTATGCTTGAAGAATGAAATGATAAGGCAGGTAGCCTTCGTCCCAAGACGAAGCGGCTTGTTATTGTGGAGCGAAACCTTCACCACGGCCTCTCCCTCCATCTCGAGGATGATCTGCCTTGCTTCATCCCACAGCAGGGAGACCATTAACTTGGCCCAACAAATGGGCAGGTCGAGGATTACGGCCGTCAAGATTTGGAATTTGAACGGAGTGACCTGGTCGTAATTCCCGATGTGCCCTAGAAGGCACTTCTGCACGAAGTCCATCAGGAGGCGGTATTTGGGACGGAGCTCGTTCCTTTTGAAAGCTACTGGAACGTACTGCTTCTGCTCTATCAGCACTCGATCTGCAACTTGCTGCAGATGATCTCGAGAAATCTCCGAGAGCTGCATCGTCCCACCATCCTCAATGCCGAAGGCGCCCTTCACGGCGTCAAGAACGTTAATGGTGTGCATAACATTCTGGGTTCCGAGGGAGACGGTGTGGGTAGACACGGAATCGCCCTCGTTCCAGTTGTAGAAAAAGGCAGCTGCATACTTTGGAAGGCTCTTCGCCGGCCGGGTGGAGATAATTTGATAGAAAGGGGAGCACTTCTCCACTATGCCGAACATTGAGTCAAGATCACGAAAACCGAAGTTTTCGCGCACCATATAGGGCTCGTATTTGATGCGAGCCTTCAAGAAATCCTCGATTTCTGACCACTGTATCTCTTTGCGACCGGAAGTTGATGTTTGAGCCATGGTTGTTGGTTTTCTGCAACGAGATAGATAGATAAGTAACAAATACTTATAAAAGAGATTAAAAGCAGAGAAAAAGTACAAACCACGGTGAAATCTTTGTGCGATTGAGTGAAAAGAGATGAAAACCAGCAGTGAGAAATAAACACGACGGCGGCAGTTTTTGCAGAGGAAAAATTAGGTTTTTCGAAGAAGATGATGAGAGTAAGTAAAGATTGAGAGAAAACTGCATGCCATATATATAGAGTTTTCGAACGGTTGAGATTGTTCGAATTTGAAAAGGTGAAAAATCGCTCTTTAATTCTCATCCACACGATGAGTGCGCGTGAAATGTGAAACGTTACACATTCGCGCGTGAGATATGAGAACGTGCGATAACTTGCACTTTTTGCAGAGAGAAGGCAGGGAATTAAATGCATTCTCGGTCAATGTGTCAAAACTTGACACTTGACTGGATGTTTTACAAAAATGGTAATCATTACCCCCTTTTTCCTTATTTTCTGCAAATCAACAGACTCTTAAACAATGTAAAGCATTGAGAAATAAATATTAGCAATAAATGAAGAATTCAATGCGTATTGAAGAAGTTATAAGACAAAAGGTGATACTGCCCTTTTGATTCTTCCTTCATAAATGTAGTTGCATTCAGGTTGATATCGGCCTGATGATATCGGCCTTGTGACGGAGAACGGCCTGTTAAAATGAACGGCCTGTATTTGTGATATCGGCCTGGACATATGACATCGGCCTGGCGAGGTGGAACTGCCTGGACTTAAGATGTCGGCCTGGCGAAATAAACGCCCTGGAGACAGACATTGGCCTTTGTTCCCCCTCAAATGATGGATCACATTGGCCAAGTGTTCCCCCTCAATTGAGGAACACAGGTCGATCTGTTGAATAGTCGACGGTCTGATGATGGACACGGCC
This sequence comes from Thymus mandschuricus, assembly GCA_029379335.1. Taxonomy (NCBI): domain Eukaryota; kingdom Viridiplantae; phylum Streptophyta; class Magnoliopsida; order Lamiales; family Lamiaceae; genus Thymus; species Thymus mandschuricus. The sequence goes on from CM057072.1 coordinate 38,510,107, forward strand.
TATTGACAGACACGGCCTGTAGATGGGCACGGCCTGTTCGTAAAGAGAGCCTGCTTGTTGGTCCCGATTGTTGGTCCCACACAGGCTTTTGAAAGATGTGGGAGGTCGATGAGGAGATAACGGCCTGTAGGTTTACGATCGGCCTGATGACTCAACATTTAATAACCCTAGCTTTCCACATAGCATTTTGAATCTTTCTTCGGCTAGGGGTTTGGTTAGAATATCAGCTCGTTGAATGTCAGTGTGTATCTTCTCAATAACCACGTTCTTCTTTTCCACGTGATCACGAATAAAGTGATGTCGAATATCCACGTGTTTGCATCTTGAATGAAGAACTGGATTCTGAGTAATGGCGATGGCGCTCGAGCTGTCGCAGAATATTGGTACTTCACTGACTTCAACTTCATAATCCTTAAGTTGTTGTTTGATCCACAAGATTTGTGCACAACAACTTCCTGCGGCCATGTACTCGGCCTCTGTGGTGGAGGTGGCTACTGAGGTTTGCTTCTTTGAAAACCAAGAAATCAGCTTGTTTTCGAGAAAATGGCAAGTACCCGAGGTAGATTTCCTATCGAGCTTGCACCCTGCATGATCAGAATCTGAATAGCCTGTAAGCTGCAAATTATCATCACAAGGATACCAAAGACCTAGATTTGTGGTTCCTTTGATGTATTTTCTTTGCTGCTTCCAAGTGAGATTCCTTCGGATTAGCTTGAAATCGAGCACACACTCCAACTGCAAAAGTGATGTCAGGTCGACTAGCAGTTAGATAAAGTAATGAACCAATTATACCCCTGTACTGTGTTATGTTGGCAGGTTTTCCTTGGGGATCCGGGTCGATCTTCCCTCCAGAGAGCATCGGTATTTTGACAGGCTTGCTGTCTTTGACACCAAACTTGTCGACCAGCTCGTGTGCGTACTTTGTTTGGCTAATGAAGATTCCTTCATCGGACTGCTTAACCTGCAACCCTAGAAAGAAATTCATTTCCCCCATCATAGACATTTTATATTTTTCGGTCATGAGGTTACCAAATTTTTCACACAAAATGGGAGATTTAGATCCAAAAATGATATCATTAACATAAATTTGTACTAAAAGGATATGTTCATTCACTTTGATAGTGAATAGCGTCTTGTCGACTGAACCACGCTTGAATCCTGATTCGATGAGGAAGGATGACAGCGTCTCATACCAAGCTCGAGGAGCTTGCTTAAGACCGTAGACGGCCTTGTGCAGTTTGTAGACTTTGCTTGAATCACCCTCCTCGAATCCAGGAGGCTGTTCCACATAGACTTCCTCTTCGAGAACGCCATTGAGGAACGCACTTTTAACGTCCATCTGGTAGACTTTGAATCGTTGATGAGCGGCATAAGCTAGAAACAGCCTTATAGCTTCTAATCTTGCAACGGGGGCAAATGTCTCATCATAGTCGATTCCTTCTTGTTGACAGTAACCCTTTGCAACCAATCGGGCTTTATTTCTGACAACTTCTCCAGATTCATCTCTCTTGTTCTTGTAAACCCATTTGACTCCAATGACGCCCTGATGATAAGGACGATCCACTAGAGACCATACTTCATTTCTTTTGAATTCATTGAGTTCTTCTTGCATGGCTTGAATCCAGTCAGCATCACGAAGAGCTTCAATTGCATCCTTGGGTTCTATTCGAGAGAGATAGCAGCTTAATAGCGCACTTTCACCAATCGTCCTTCTTGTACGTACTCCTTGGTTTGGGTTCCCAACAATGAGCTCTTTCGGATGATCATCGATCCATCGTCTGCGTCGTGATCTTTCTTCATTTGAAATAATTGGTTCGGGCTCATTAATGGGTTCATCAAACTCCGGGTGAGTTGAAGGTTGATCAGTGGATACGCGCTGTTGCTCGGAATCACTACAAGAAAAGAGGTTTTTAGCCACAAATGAAAACGTGGCTAAAAATAGACTTATGTGTGGTTATATATTTTTATTCACAAATGTTGACATTTATGATATGTGTGGTTAAAATTTTGTAGGTAAATACTTCTAGTCACACTTGTATGTATGTGTGGATAAAACACTGATTTTTACCCACGCATATAGATGTCGTTAAAAGTATGTTTTATGTGTGGATAATTAATTTTTATGATTCTATAACGATGACGTGGAAATGACATGGATGCTGATATGGCATTTTATAATGATGACGTGGATGTCGACGTGGTAATTTTTATAAATATGACGTGGAAATGATGACATGGCAATATTTTTATAAAGATGACGTGGCAACTTTTTATGTGTGGTTAAATCTTAGAAATTATGTGTAGGTAATTGGTAATAAAATATTCCGATTTTTTGTTTTTGTATTTAGTAATTTTATTTATTCGAATACAATCATGTATTTGAGAATATTATATTATATTGCAAATTAAATAAAAACACATACCAAGCAATTGACAAAGAAGCCTAAAAGAAATGAATTTTACTCAATAAAATCATAATATACAAATAGAAAAAAAAAAATATGTAGTAAATGTTGGTCGATTGATAATAGGTAGCACAACAAGCCGAGACCGACGAAAACTATTGTGATGAACTTGTAGATGTAGATCTTCAAACTCTTATACCTGCAAACAATAGCAAAAAAACAGAAAAAAGATAATATTGAATGTTAATTAAGATCAGAAATCTAAAAATAAATAGAATACAAACTCTTGATGCAAAACGAACTGCTTCGTCTGCAACTTACCTGAAGTGTTCTGCACCTAATTGTTTCCACTGCAAAAATAAAAATAAAAGTGTAAAGAAGAGTGCACACAATGTTAAGCACAAATAAAAGAGAAAAGAAATAATGAAAGAAAGAGAAGAACAAAGAGAATTGACTACAAGGAAGTCGCTGTGTAGCTCTCCTTCCGCTGCCGGATCTGATGTTTTGAGTAGGAAATTGTACTTATAGATGTCGAAGTATGTATTTCATCGGGTTATCTCGCCGTAGAGTTTGGTGGTGAGTTTTCTCAACCACTAATGACTGAGCCCTTCACCTCTTCTGCTGCTATTGATGTTTAGATGATGGTATAGAGTTTCACCTTCGTAGGCCTTATTGAAGTTTAGATTTGCAAAAATTAGAAGAATATAAAATTCTGATATAGGAGCAGTTGAGGCATTTTGAGGTAACAAAGAGCGGGAATCCGATTGCTTAATTTTTTTCGTCTTTGTTTTAAGCGCACTTAATTTTGAAATATATTTGTCTTAGTAATTTAGTTTAGATTTAATTGTTTCCATGTCAACATTATGTTTAAAAATAATATACTTTAATAAAACTAATACAGAAAATTAATTATAAAATTGAACGTGGCTCATTCTGCTCAGGTCGTGGAAAGTATGTGGTTCATTAACCGCAAATACAATAATTAAATTATATTTTTTTGTGGATAAATCTTTTACTAAATTTCCATGTCATTTCATATAAATAGATTTATTGACTAAATTAAATTGGATATAAATAAAGTTTCTTATAGAAAACTCTAAAGGTAGTTAAAAGTTTTTATTCACACCTATTAAATTGTTGATTTCAAATTAAAAGTGTGTAAGTTAATTTATCGGCACATTTTGTATTATGTGTGGTTAAACTACCACACATAATTATGTGTGACTAATTTTTGTGTGACTAAAAGTTTAATTTCTTGTAGTGAATGTTGATCGGGCTGCTGTTCGGCCTGGATGTTGAGCTGCTCCATTGTGTTATCGAGCTGCTCCATTGTGTTATCGAGCTGCTCAATTTGGGATGTAAGGTCGTGAACAACATCAGTCTTGGGGACTGAGGGAGGGGGATCAGCTTGGTTAAGTCCGGCTGATGTATTACAGCTCGAAGTGTTATTTACATCACTTCCCCCTTGCTGTGTGACCCTAGGATCAGATTGATCCTCTTCCTCCAAATCATTTGGAGTCCATACTAGCAGGTCGTCAATGGGGGAGTTAGACGGCCTGTTAGCAGCGGGCTGATCTGTACCTGTACTTGATTCTCTGTACAGACAGGTAGATTCATCAAACACAACATGAGGTGTTACCTCCACAACTAGGGTTTTCTTATTAAAGACTCTATAAGCTTTGCTAACCTCTGAGTATCCTAAAAATACTCCTGGATCGGCCTTGCTATCAAAAGTCTTTAATTGAGATTTCCCATTGTTATGAATGTAACACAAACACCCAAAAGCTTTAAAATACTTTAACCTGGGGAGCTTGTTGTTCCACAGCTCGTATGGAGTCTTTCCATGTCGGGTCGTGATGATCGACCTGTTTTGGGTGTAGCAGGCTGTGTTAACGGCCTCTGCCCAAAACTTCTTTGGAAGATTGGTTTCATCCAACATGGTACGAGCTGCTTCCTTCAGCGATCTGTTACGACGTTCCACCACGCCGTTTTGTTGAGGTGTGCGTGCAGCTGAAGTTTGATGATGAATTCCACTCTTTGTGCAATATTCTTCGATCATTGCATTGATAAATTCGGTGCCTCGATCTGATCGAATGGAGATGATGGATTTCTCCTTTTGATTGCACAGCTTGCTCAGCAACGCAGGTAGCTTCTCCAATGTCTCCTTCTTTTTGTACATGAAAATAACCCACGTAAATCTAGAATAATCATCTATAATAACGAGAGCATATTTTCTACCGTTTATACTCAAGGGAGTGACTGGACCGAAGAGGTCAAGATGGAGAAGCTCAAGAATTCGATTTGATGTTTGTGCCGTCACGCTTGGAAAAGATGATCTTGTTTGCTTTCCAGCTTGACGGGCTCTGCAGATGTGATCACGATCGAAGACTTGATCTGGCAGGTCGTTCACCAGTTTGTTGCGTGCGAGCTTGTTGATGGCCTTGAAGTTCAAGTGACTCAACCTCTTGTGCCATAGCCAGCTTGTCTCGGAATCAGCCTTTGTGACCAGGCAGGTCTCTATCCAATCTGTCCATTTAACAATATAGAGTCTATCCTGCAAAATTCCGGTAAGAAGTGTTTCTCCTTCCTCATTTTTCACGAGACATTTGTTAGCGGTGAATTCTACTCGTTTACCACTCGAGCAGAATTGAGACACAGAGAATAGGTTATGATTAAGACCTTCAACATAAGAAACGTTAGAAATAGTTGTTTTACCAACTTTTAGATCGCCCTGGCCTCTCGTAAATCCCTTAGAATTTCCTCCAAAGGTTACAAGTGGCCCGTCTCGTTCTTGAAAAATTTGATAGTAGCGTTTTGTCACACGTCATGTGCTTTGAGCATCCACTATCAATGATCCATACAGCTCCTCGAGCTGCTTGGCTCCTTCTTTGAGCCTTCCCAACCTGCAATTAGTTAAACTTAGCAACCCATTTGAGATTGGGTGCTACATCGGTTGCGGGAACGGCCTTTGGAACCCATATTTGCTTCACCGGTCTGCTTCTATCCGAGGCTGAGGATGAGGCAGTAGCGGTCTTGGGCTTGGGAGCCTTGGTTTTCTTCGAGCGAGGGCGACGAGGCTGATAATTGTGCTCTTCATAATACCCAGGTTGATACTGCCAGTCTGGAAAATTTGACTGTTGAGGATAGTGGCAGTAGCACCCTTGATAATCCGGGTAGAAGAACTGAGGATGATACGGCCTTTGATAGTGCTGGCCTTGGTATCGCCCTTGATGAACAGCCTGATTTTGATGATAGGGGGCAGGTCGACGTTGCTGGACAGGTCGATTCTCTTTCTTTTGAGAAACAGGCTGTTCCTTCTTTTGTTGCTTTATGAGGATGGCCTGGGGCTGTCGAGCTGGATTCTTCAGCTTGACCATCTTATCAGGGAGAGCTTGATTAGCTTTCCGAACATTCTTCGATTTAGGCTGCGCTTTCACGAACGTGTTCTCGCAGTCTTTGTTCTTGCTTTTCTTGGATTCTCCGTTAAATCCAATCCCAGAGTGATCACGCGGATTGCGTTGCATGGATTGGACCTCTTCCAGCTTCTTTCCACTTTTCTTCAACTGACTCAATGTGAGTTGAAGTTTTTCTTCCTTTTTCACGAGGAGTTCGTGTCGAATTACCAAGTCAGCCAATTTTGAAGTAAGGCTGTGTACTTCGGCATCTTTGGTCTTGAGGGTCTCGTCCTTCTCGAGCACCCTGGTATCGAACTCCTTAACCCGTAAAGTCAATTCATCAACCTTTGACTTTAGGGTTTCGATCTCCCTTTCCTTTTCTTCATCGTAGGGAGAGAATCTTTCTTCTAATGCTAGCTTGTATTTTTCATTTTTATCCAATAGCTCAGCATTGTCTTCAACGACCTCCTTGAGTGTATCCACGAGATCGGCATAGTCATCCAGCTGCTTCTTGATTTCTTCCCAAGACACAGCCTCGGATAGGTCTTCATCACCTTCTTCTGCACAATCATCGTCAGAAAAAGAAAGTGAAATGGGTTGAAGATCTACCTTTGAAGATCCCTCGTTTTGTTGGTGCTCTCCAAAGAAACATTCCTCATCATCACTTTCGTCGAAAGCGATGTAACCTTCATCATCACTTGACAAGCTATCCGAGAGGTGAGCTTCCTTTGTTTCTTCGGCAATCATTGCAGCTCGTTGCTCTTTGAGCTTCTTGTTGCGCTTTGCACGGAGCTCGTCTCTCTCGGCCTTGGTAAGATCCGGACAGTCGGTCTTGTAGTGACCTGGCCTGCCACAATTGAAACAACCACCCTCGGGTGTGTTAGAAGAATTGAAGGTTGAGGGTTTACCTTCTCCCTTTTTGTCAGGGCGGTCGTGGTTGCGGTTTGAGAAGTTTCGCTTGTTGTCACGATAGAACTTTTTATATTTGACAACCTTCCCTAGGAGCTTCTCATTCCTCCTAGCAGCTAGAGCATAGTCGAGAGTCATCTTCTCGAATTTCTTGACGATGGACTCGTCAATCGGACTTGGGGTAGCAACTGAGGCTGAGTCGGCCTTGAAAGCTACCTCCTTGTTCTTTTCATCAGCCTTCTTGCTGGTGGAAGGCTGGGTTGATCCATGGATGCGGATCATCTCATACTCATTTCCGACAAGAATGTCGAAAAGATCTTCAGTGGTGAGGGAGTTGAAATCCGATCGGGCTGGATGCATGGCGGCGTATACGTGCCAATTTGCAGGAAGGGCACGTATCACTTTGAGATTCTTCTCGCGCTGCGTATATTTGTAGGGATTGATTGCAGCGACCTCGAGAATAATTTCGGTGAAGCGAATTTTCATCGCTTACCCGAAACCATCTTGAAGTCATCGAACTTGCTGCACGCCATAGACAGCTTGTTCTCCTTCATTTCCTCTGAGCCAAGGCTGATGGACCGGAGGGTGTCCCATATTTCTTTGGCCGTTTCAAGATTTCGGATCTTGGCCAGGTAGACGCCCTTCACGGTGCTGGAGATGAGTCCCTTTGCGTAATCATCGAGACCGGCCTCTTTCCTTTCCTCGGTTGAGTAGTCGCGAGGGTTTTTGAGGACTTTCTCGTATGTGGCCTCCCCGGGGGATGTCCCATCCACAATAATCTTCGCTGCATATATGGGGGAGGGGCCATTCTCGATAATATCCCACATGAGGACGTGATGTGCCTTGAGACACATCTTGATTCGAAAACTCCAGTCTTCATAGCCTTGAATGGAGAAGTCTTGACATACCCTGAGAAGAGAAGCCTCCATTGCAATATAATATGATATGAAATGAATGAAAAGATTTTTCTAAGGATCGGTTCAAAAAGACCAAAAGTTTGAAAGAACTTTTAGTATGCAAAGCAGCGGTCAAAAGAACCACTGCTCTGATACCACTTGTTGGTCCCGGGAAAGAGCAATTGGTGTATGGGGGGGGGGGGGGGGAATACACCAATAACCAACCGTTTTTGACTTTTGTAAAATCAGGTCGATCTGCAGGTCGATTGTCAAGGTCGACCTTATCAGAGGCAGTTTGATCTATCAAGCTTGTATGGTATCAAGCTTGATTTATCAAACTGTTGTTAATGCGGAAGTTGGTGGAGGTTGATTTACTCTTTGAAAAATCTTAAGGCTGGTGAACAGTAGCAGGTTGATGAGATATGCAGGTTAATGCTAGTCAGTTTGATAACAAAATATAAGGACGATAAATAAAGAGAGAGAGAGAGAGAGAGAGACCGCGATTTAGCGTGGTTCGGAGAAACCCTCCTACGTCCACGTCAGGTCGACTCGACCTGAGAATCCCTTTACCTTTGGATTCAACCTCTCTCTTATTTATACTGACTGAGTATCAGTTCTAGATACAATCTAACCTGAAAATATCTAGACACGAGTTTTTTTTTTCGTACTGAACCGTACATACAACCTTACGCTTTTACAGAGCTTGACTGACTCTATAATGGCGAAAATGAAAACAAGCTTTCTAACTTCGAACAAGTCGGAGAAGAAGCTGTTGAACAATCGACAAGCAGCAGTGAACGCTTCGTCGTTGTGGTGTTTATCGGAATCGGAAACCTCTCTTCGTCAAGTGTTTGGGAAACTAATCGGATTTCGAACACTTGAATGGATATGAGCTTTGAGAGAGATTTGGGCAGAGATATGGCGTTGATAGCTTGTGTTTCCCGTACTTGAATCCGATAATGGCTGAAGTATTTATAGGCAGTTTTGAAAAACTAGTCGTTGGAGTCGGGCTGACGTGGCACTAGCCGTTGGAAGCTGGCTCACTTCTAGCCGTTGGGAATATTCGTCCTTGCTGGCACTCGACGTGGCAAGGATCAGGTCGATACGCTCCATGAAGGTGGAGCATCGACCTTGATTGATAATCCAGCTCTTGAAATCTTCTAAGGCAATGCCAGCTGGAAGCTTGATAGGGGAGGTCGATAGACAGGCTGATGATCCAGCTCGATCCAATTTGAGGCAGGTCGATACATCGACCTTTCTCTTACAGGGTGGATCGAACTTGATTCTAAACATTAAAGGGCATCGACCTGCACTAACAGATAGCAGGTCGATCTATCGGCCTTGACCCTAAACAAGTAAAATATGCCTAAGTGTGGTTTCGATAAACATCATCAAAATCAAACTGCAAGGGGTTCCCAACAGCAATTCATCTTAACCTCTCCATTGCTCAACGTGTGCTTATAATAAAGATCAAAAAGGACTTTGATTAAGGTTGTAATGTAGGCTCTTTGGTAGGTAGGAAATATTTGGCTAAGTGAGTACAAATCCCAAAATGATGACTCTTAATTCCCACAAACACTCAAGCCAATAGATAATAAAGCTTCAATTCCCAATCATTCATCCATTATGAACCATCCTCTTCACTCAACCATCTTAGTTATCCCTCTCTACTCACTAATGCTCTTTATTCCATAACCTTCATTTTCTTTCTTTTTTTTTTTTCTTTTTTTTTCTTTTTTTTTTTAAAAAATAAATAAACAACCTAGAGCTTATGTGAGCAAAGGGATCCTTTCAATTCCACTCTCTCTCTTATTCTTTCAAATTTTCTCGATACAAACCAACAAAATCCTACACAATATCCCCATCCCAAAGTTTATCAAAGAAAAATGTCTCAAAGGCTCAACGGGGTTAAACTAGGATTAAGTATCATTTGGACAAGAAAATGGAAAAAATGAGGCTAAGAAAGATGGCCTTAGATAATTTCTAAATTATTGAGCACACTAATGCAACCTCAAGGAAGATAGAAAAGCAAGTTCTAGAGACAAGTATGCATGCTTGAACAATCACACTCAAGAAAGAAGATAAGACTATAATCATGTGATAGTCAAGGCTCAAAACTCACAACAAAGGCTAATATTTGATCCAAGCTTCTTAGAGGCCAAATAATCAAAATTAATCAGTCATGCTAATCAACTCAAGAAGTAATCCCAAGTGAAAGATTTTCAATGTACTCAATTTCAAGAAATCATCATAGGCCTCATCGTCACCACTACTAGCCATGCTTATCATCAATTAAACCAAAAAAATAAAAATAAACACACACACACACACACACACACACACACACACACACACACACAAATGACTCTACTACTTAATACTAGACATTAAACAAGACTCAAATAAAATACCTAGAAAGCAATAAAAATCGAAATACTTTTCCACACTTCGCCATCGCCCAAACTTATTGTTTTTACTAAGAAAAATAATAAGTTTGAAAGAAGAAGAGGTGGAAGAGTATTTCATACTAACTCGGAATTTCACATGCCCTTCTCTTTTTCTTCTTATAATTCTTCAAGTGGCCATGCAAATGTTTCGGGGTAGCTCCATTCTCTTCATTCCCTTTCTTGAAAAGATGTGCCTCTTGATCTGAAATTTTTTGCACACCTTCTAAAGTACACTTATCAAAATAATTAGAGCATAAATAAAAAGAAAATTTTGAGGGAGAGAAAGAAGTAGAAATGCAAGCCTCGGTAGGAGTTTTGGGCGACTCCATAGAATTTTTTACGGTGTAAGAATCACACACATCAAGCACTTTGCACTCTTCTACCGATTTGACTTCTTCTTCCTCAGAATACTTCGACGGCTTGTAGATGGAGAAAGTGCAACTCTCATCATTTACCCTCAAGGTAAGTTCTCCTCTTGCAACATCAATGAGTGCTTGGCTCGTAGCCAAAAATAGTCTCCCAAGAATCAAGGGCATATTTCGGTCTTCCTCCATATCGAGAACAATAAAATCAGTTGGAAAGATGAAATCATTAACCTTGATAAGAACATCTTCAACTATGCCTTGAGGATATGCCACCGAACGATCCGCCATTTGAAGAGCTATGGTGGTAGGCTTCACCTCTCCAATTTTTAGCTTCCTAAAAACTGAAAGAGGCATGAGATTGACACTTGCACCCAAATCACATAGCGCTCTTCCGAATTTCATCCCCCCAATCTCACAAGCAATTGTGAAACTACCCGGATTTTTGGACTTAACGGGCAACTTCCGTTGTAACATAGCACTACACTCTTCATTTAAGTTCACTGTCTCAAAGTCTCCCCACTTCTTCTTCTTTGAAATCACGTCTTTGAGGAACTTGGCATACTTGGGCATTTGTTGTAGAGCTTCTACCAACGGAATGTTGATTTGGACCTTCCGAAAGATGTCCAAAAATCTGGAAAATTGTTCATCCCCCATCTTCTTTTGATGCCTTTGAGAAAAAGGCATAGGAACATGCAAAGGTGGTGGTAGGGGTTGGGGATTTTCCCTTCCTTCTTCTCCTTCATGGCCGGTGTGAGCTCTTCTTTTTCCTCCGGGATCTTTACAATTCCGGGCTCGTGATCCGGCATCTTCGGTCCCTCATATGTAGTGCCACTCCTCAATGTGATGGCTTTGCATTGCTCCTTGGGATTCACCACCGTGTTGCTTGGAAATTGCCCCGGATTATGTTGGTTGCTCAAAGAGTTCGCAATTTGGCTCACTTGTTTCTCTATCATCTTTACTTGCGTCTCCAAAGCTGACATTCTTGTATCAGAGCTTGAGATGTATTTCATGAGCACATCCTCCAAATTCGGCTTTTTCGGCTCAGTGATCACACCATTAGATGTTGAAAATCCGGGCGGTGGTTGAAGGGCGTTGTTCGGATTCCCATATGCAAGATTCGGGTGAGAAGGGATTGCTTGATAGCCTTGGTATGCACCTTGATTCGAACAGCCTCCTTGATAACCTCCTTGGTTTTGACGGAAGCCTTGATTGTTGACCCAATTTGCCTCCTCGAATTGAATCTCTTCAACTGTTGGATTGCTTCAGGTTTGCATCATGGTCTCGAACTTGCTAGACAAAGTTGCAATCTGATTTGTTTGTGAAATAAGAGGGTCCTTGCTCTTGGCCAAAACTACTTTCTTCAAATTATTCCTCTCTGTTGGCCACTGATAGCTTGTGGATGCCATGTTCTCGATTATATCAATGGCCTCATCTCCCCCTTTGCATAACAATGCTCCTCCAGCAGCAGCATCCATGAGTCTTCGTAATTCCCCGTTACAAGCATTGTAGAAGATCATAATGTGGGTACCTAAGTCGAAGCCGTGGTTTGGACATTTTCTGATCTTTTCCTTGAACCTCTCCCAAGCTTCGTAGAGACTCTCTCCTTCGTATTGTTGGAAGTGTGTGATCTCCATCTTCAACTTGAACATGAGGCCCGGAGGTTGGAACTTGAATAAGAACTTGTGAGCTAGATCCTCCCAAGTAACGTCTCCTCCCAACTCTATGGATTGGAACCACTATTTCGCCTTGTCTCTCAAAGAGAATGGGAAGAAGCGAATTTTGATAGCATCTTCGGGTGCTCCATTGATCTTAGCAGTAGCACATAAGTCCAAGAATTGACTGAGGTGAGCGTTCGGGTCCTCCAAAGGACCTCCCCCATACTGATTCTGCTGGACCATTGATATCAAGCCCGTCTTCAACTCGAAATTGTTGGCATCGATAGCTGGTCCGGGAATTCCTCCATGAGCTATAACAGTCTGAAACTGATCTCGAATAGGAGCTGGGTGATTATTTGCTCATTCCTAAGCCTCATCAAAACTCTTAACTGCTCCCTGAGTTGATTGATCTCTTCTTGAGTTGCCATTTTTCTCTTGTTTCTCCTTGCGTTGTTCCGACGACAGGTAGCTTCTATCTCCGGATCTACAGGCTCTAGAGTGATGCCTGAAGACCTTGTGCACATTCACCACCTATACACCAACGAAAAGAAAGAAAGTAGACAACTCCAAAGAACCAAAAGTGCAAATAAAATACGAAAAAAAATAAAATGTCTAAATTAGTATCAAAGAAATCTAACTAATATCACTAGAACGAAAATCAATCCTCGGCAACGGCGCCAAAAACTTGTTCACTAATATTTTTACTACCGCAAGTGTACGGGTGTAATTGTAGTTAGGGAAGCAAGGTCGTATTCCATGAGGACTGATTAACCTAATGAGTACTAGTCTAATTTCCTATCCTCTATCTAGACGAATAAATCGTAGGGTTTTGTTTTATTAAACTAATAAAAAGAAACAAAACAATTAACATAAACGACAAGTCACCAAAGAATCAAATAAGAGAAGAATTATTCTAGAGTTTCGGTTTCGATGAACATACGAATTCTATTTAATAGAAATCAATCAATCACATAGAAGACTCGACTACTGCTAGAACAACCACATAATAAGCTTAAACCTACTTCCGTAGTGCCTAAACCGTAGATTTCATGCAAGAATCGTTGTGTCAAACTAATGTCTAATGCATGAAACTCCTAAAGGCTCAAAGGGTTAAAAGCTCTCACACAAGTCTCAAGATCTCTCGACTTTATTGAAGTGTGTGTCCTATGTTCCCAATTCGAGTGTTAATTCTCATCTTCCGCCTATCGAATCAACACAATAACTCATGCAAATTTGGTAGCAAATCAAATAAGCAAGCAATAAACTCAAGAACATACGAAGCAAAGAGAGTCGTGATTGATTAACGAAAACTAAATCGAGTCTACAATATTCATCTACTCCCTAACTCTAGAATAATTGAGAATTTAGCCAAGCATAATGAAGACAATAATCCCAAGATTCGAAAGAAATATAATCGAAAACAAACGGAAACCGTATGGAGAACTAGGGCTCCGAATATTGCCGACTTCAATCTTCCGTTCTTCTTCTCCCAAGGTTGAATTCAAAGTAGATTGTGATTCCGTAGAGTGCGAGATACCTCTCTTCGATCCCCTCTTCCTTCTTCCCTCCGGCCCTTTATCCTACTCGTCCTCCCTTTCTGTTACGCAAATCCTTCAAAACAAATCGTAACTGCCGCGTTTTAGATGTTCTTTCCAAACAGGGAAGGCGCGGCTGCAGGTGAAGGGAAGCGCGGCGGCGTGGTCAGCCGCGTGGCCCAGGCGCGGAGATCGCTCTCCTGGGCGCGGCATGGAGTGGGTGGAGACGCCACCGCGTTTTCAAGGAGTAATGTGAAGGCGCGGCTGGAGGGAGGGGGCGCTGCCGCGTTGCATGGCGGCGTGGTGTGTAGGCGCTGCCGCATGCAACTCATGCAAGTTGTAGTTGTGCTGCCGCGTTACATATCTTATTGTTGTTGGGCTGCACTTTGGGCCATGGCAAAATCAAGGCCCATGGCCCAAACTATAGATCTTTATTCCCTTTTTCTCCTTTTCGCCTATAAAACTCAACGAGGCCAAGATCAAATGCAATATCCTAAAATATGAGAAATATCTATTGAAAGTATCGAACTTGTTCATAATAATAGCATTAGAACATAACCATAAGCTCTCTAAACACGTATAAAATCCGTGTCTATCACAAATTAACCATCACCGAGCCAAAAGGACACCATCTACCTTGACATCAACATGAAGGTGGATGATGAGGAAGTGAAGAAGGATTCCGCCCCAAAAGTGGAGTTGAAGCCCCCACCGGAGCATCTCGAGTCCCAATTCTTGGGGAAGGAGGAGGAACACGAAGAAGATTCGAGAAGTAACCTTATCGATCGAGAGGGGGGTCGAGAGGTTCCTTTTCCGACCGAAAATGTGATTTCTTCTTCGACCGTTTTTCCCTTCGATATTTGTTCGATCCCATGCCCGATGAAGAGTCTACACAATCGAGTGGAGTAGTTGATGTTGTTCATATCCGAGTTTGAGAGTTCGATTTTCCGGCCAAATTCGTGATCGTGGAGATGGAGGAGGATGTCAAGCAACCTCTGATTTTGGGACGTCCGTTCTTAGCAATGAGTGGAGTTCACTTCGACATGGAAAGTGGTGATCTCACATTTCGAGTGCATGAAGAAGAGCTCAAGATTTCAGTTTTAGGAGCAAAAAGAAGGAAACTCGAAGATGGGGGAGAAAAGAGCTTTCATTTTTATCCGCCTTGAAAAGAGGTACCGTCGGGCTAAAGACGTAAAACGTAGCACTTGTTGGGAGGTAACCCAACTCTATCGTTAATCTCAGTTTTTGTTTTATTTGTTTTCGTTTTCGTTTTTCTTTGAGTCTTATCTTTTATTAAGCTCTTTATCCAAGAATTTGCGAAGTTTGTGAGTTGTAGGTTTTCTCAATGAGGTTTCGACTAAGAAGAGAAGATCGATAGTAAGCTAGCTTCGGTGAAAGGTACGCTCGTTAACTTAACCACTCCTTCTTCTTAAACTTATTCCTTCATCATGATTCGAAATAAGTTTGGGGGAGGGGGAAGTGTGGCTTCATTAACTTGTTTACATGAGTTCTTGGATTGTAGCTTAATTGTTGGATATTTCATTAGTAGTTTTTGTTGTTGCTTTGAGTCTTAGGAGTTAGTTGATCGAGTCAAGCATGATTTATGAGTATTGTTGATTGGTCGATGATAGTATGGATTTTTTATTGTGAAAATTTTGATTGGATTTATGCATGGAACCTTGGCGAAGCGACGCATTTATGTGATGAATTCTATGTCATGTTTGGATATTGGGAATCATGTTGTTACCTTGGTGAGGATTTGAGCCTTTGGACATATTGATGTCAATTTATTTGTTGAGTGATCATGCATTGCTTTGAATTTCTAGAACTTGTCTTTGTTGTCCATTAAGACCTTAGTATGTGTATGATCTTAGAAAGGATTTTAGGCCATATTTCTTTAGCCACATTATCCCTATACACTAACCTTTGATATTAATCTTTGTTTACCCAATTTGAGCCTTCAGAAGCCCTTCTTTTCTAAAACCGGATGATAGGAGGTTTGGATGGATATGGGTATCTTTTGGTGATTAGTTATATGGTGTAGTTAAAGATTAGAGAATATTTGATGAGATGTGGAGGAAGAAAAGAAAAAAATAGATGATTTGCTTAAGTTATTAGCTATCCCTATAAGCTTGAAAAGAAAAAATAAATAAATAAAATAAAATAAAAGAATTTAGAGCTTTTGATGTTCATTGGAAAGACTATTAGTAGTTGAGCTCTAGAGAAAAAGAAAAAGAGAATAAAAGAGCATAAGGGGATAGTTGATAGTGTTTTGAGTTGTATATATTTAGCATCTTGTTGATTATGTAGTTGGTGTTGAGTATGGTGGAAGATGGATTGAAAAATTCATACTTTGGTTGGAGTTGAAAATGGGTGAATGATTTGGAGTTATTTTTGAGTCACTTAGCCTATAATTTCCCTGCCTTAACCAATATCCCTACATTACAAGCTTTATTAAAGTCATAATTGATCTTAGTGAATATGCATTACATTAGGTGGAGATGTGAGAAAAAGGGCAAGCCTATGGTAAGTTCATTGCATCGTATTGATATTGAGTGATCCCTTGATGTGCATTATACTTCACATCTTATTTCTTTGAGAGTGTTGAGAGATCACTTATATTCTATCTTTACATGTTTGAGAGGATTTCCCAATTGATATTCATAATTTAGGATTTGTGGTATGATTTGTGTTGTGGAGTTTTGAGGTTGTTTGCATAAATTTGATCTTACGATTTATTTTTGAGAATCTATGAGGCTATATAGTTCACAATGCTTATGTTGATTGCTTTATTTCGTTTTTCTTTATTGTTCAGGATGAACAATGTTTAAGTTTGGGGGATTTTGATAGATTAGAAATTTACATGTTTTTATAAGTGTTTAGGAGTCGTTTTTAGGTCTCGTTTCGTGATTTAGTTTGTGTTTTGTATGATTTTATAACTTTTCGAACTATATTATGCTTTGGGTATTTTGTCGTATTTTCAGGTATTTTTCGTGTAAAAATAACCCAAGTTGAAACGAGGATCGAGAAAGCCAAGAAACGGAGTGTCGAAAGACGAAGAACGAAGTTCGAGAGGGTGGCTCGACCAGCCGTGCGAGCACGCCATGGGTCGAGCCGATCCTATTGTTAGCTATGCTCGATCGAGCCTATTTCCTCACGTGCGCGACCGCGCAGGCGGTCAAGCGCATGGGCCCGTCCAGTCGAGCCGAAACACGGGATTCGTCAAATTCGCGGGCTTTTCGACTTTTTATCGAGTCCTATTACACTTATGTTTCCTTTGTAAATTTCTACTCTATAAATACCTTAGATTTAGCATTGTGAACCCTAATTCTCATTAATTCTCATTAGTTCTCTTTAGTTTTGATAGTTTTTATAGACTTCTTTAAATTTCCAGCTTTTGTTATTGTTCAAACATTGGAGTTTATTCAAGTTTTATTCAAGATTCAAGATTCGAAGTTCTTCGCGTGTTCAAGATTCAATTCCAAGTTTTTCTTACTCTACTTTTTAATTATGTTCTTTCAATATATTGTGTTTAGGTTTGCTTTAATTATGTATAGCTAAATTCTTAGTTGATTTTAGGGATTGAATGTCTAATTGAATTTATGTAAGTTCTTTTGATTA
The DNA here is from genome assembly GCA_029379335.1 of Thymus mandschuricus. Classification (NCBI taxonomy): domain Eukaryota; kingdom Viridiplantae; phylum Streptophyta; class Magnoliopsida; order Lamiales; family Lamiaceae; genus Thymus; species Thymus mandschuricus. Next base: position 38,527,335 of record CM057072.1, read on the forward strand.
CAATTAACCTTCCAATCTAGATGCATGTTTCATGGTGCTTATTCCCATGCATGATTAACTGGCCATTAATTATGTGTGCATAGTTATGTTTTAATGCTTAATTGGATAATTGCTTAATATATTTCATGAATACATGATATGATGATTTAATTGTCTTAGCAGAAGTTAGGTTATCATATGTTTTGCATATAGTCGATATAGGTGTCGTAGCTGAACCTTGTTGATTATTAGTATCGATACTTGTTCTATTTTGCATTCGATTTAATTTCTATGAGTCCGAGAGGATATTAGGATTTTATCGAGTTTAGATCTAAACTGTCTTAGCCGGAGTTTTAGGTTACTTTCGTGTATCGCGTCTAGATTTGGATTAAATTGGTTAATTGGATTCATTGTTACTTGCATAGATTTGATTAGGTAGGCTTCCCTAGAATCAATACTTTGTCCTTATTTCAGTTTTACCTTATTCGATTATTTGTTCTAGTATTTGTGTATTTCCTTATTTGTTTAATTGAGTCTTTTATTTATTTGCCTAGTATATAAATACCACATTCCTTAAGTTTTTAATTGCTTAGACATCAGTTTAGTTCTAGAGTAAAGGTACTATGTGTTGTTTCGATTTGTCAGTCCTTGTAGATACGATACTCGTACTTCTTTATATTATACCTATTTTGTGTGGTAGAAAATAGTGCGATCAATTTCCTTATCACTAAATGGGTATTTTATTTTTTCACTCTAATATTTATTTATGCACGTCTATTTTTCATTTTAACATTTTTTTTTAATTTCTTGACTATTAAAATATATTGTGTGTATTTGTATATAATATTCTTTTTATGCACGTCTATTTTTCATTTTTAACATACATAATTGATACAGCAATTTACAGTGCATTTGAACAACTCAATTAGTGTTAATAATCATATAGTCTTATGTTTATAAAATTTGTATGTACTTGAATGTTTGGTCAAATTATATATGAAAATGAGCTACAAATCTACCTATGTATATATAGTTTACAATACATAAACAATTGTATATATTATCTACAAGTGTATTAACGTATATAAAAATAGATTTTCATATTTATGATACAAAATAAAAATGAGTAGTAGTCCCAAAACTTGAGTTATTTTTAATTATGTATTTATCATGTCATTTGTTAATTAAACATATGGATCACGAGTGTACAATTCTAGTACTAATTATTCGATCTTAATTTCAGTGTACGACTTGAGTTACTTCCACTCGTGCCGTGCACGGGATAGACTGAAATATCTTTTAAATTTTATTTATTAGTGATATATTGTTGAAATTTTTTGATTTTTTAATTCTGTTTAATATATTATTTTGCTATTATATTTTATTGGTTATGATAATATTTTATTCATAACATACTTGAATATGAAGAGAGATTATTGATTTTTTTTTTTTTAATCAATACATATTGACATAATATATTAATGAGATAGTCTTTTTGCTATATAGGATAGTGTAATACAAATACTAGAAGAAACTTTAAAAAACACAACATGTAGACAAATTTGATATAATGAGACAAATACCCCCAACAACTCCTTCTTTTCAATTTCCCCCTCCCTCTCCACCCACGTCTACATTCTATCTCCCCTTTCTCTCTCTTCTCTCTTTAACTTCTCTCTTCTCTCTCTCTACCTTATTCTCTCTCCTCTCTGCAACTTCTCTCTTATCTCTCTCTCCTCTTACCTTCTAATCTTGTTCCATCTCCCTCTTCGCTGTAAATTCGGGCTTGAGCCCGTCGCAGTACTCGAGGAACCTCGACGTCGTCCCATACCCCTCATCCCACTTCTCCCCCTGCCCGAGCGTCGAGTAGCCGTCGAAGTAGTACTCCGACTTCAAAACAACGTAGTCGGCCATCCCCTCCGTCAGCCCCCCGGCGTCGTCCCCTCGCCGCCCACTGGAATATGTGCGTCATCTCGTGGTAGAGGATGGAGGTGAAGATCACCCTTGCGGCGCCAGCAGCATAGCCCTCGATGCCCTTGGCGCTCATGTAGACGTTGTTCTCGCCGGTTTCTCCGAGGGCGCCGTCGTGGAGGTCCTGGACGTAGAAGTTGACGGCAGTGGCATAAGCAGAAAAAATTGACAGTAGGGGCTTCGCTAGTTTCAAAAAATTGATTTTCGTTGAATACTTGTTTCTCTCTACTTTCAGGCTTTCAACCCATTCTCATCGTTCACCCTTAACTATTTTCTTCTTCCGTAACGTCAAACCCATAAGGGCTGAAGCATAATTTCATCAAATTTCCATAATTTTATAGTATTAAAAAATTAGAAAAAAAAATTGGGTAGGGGCTGAAGCCCCTTGCCCTCAATGAGTGGATCTGCCACTGGTTGACGGTGCCGGAGGGGTAGTAGCGGCAGTCGGCATCTGAGGGTTGTTTGAAGATCTTCCAGATGAAGGCAGCGGCCTTGGGCATGGCTTGGAGGGGGTAGGGGACGCCGATCTCGTTGTCAAAGCGCCGCTCGCCCAGGGTGCCGGAGGCGTTGGTTGTGGTGGTGAAACGGACGACAACAGTGGATTGGAGTTGGAGGAGGGAGAGGGAGACAGTGAGGAGGAAATAATATGGGGATTTTGTTGCCATTTTTCTTAATTATTATTTTTTTAAAAAAAAAATATTTAGTTTGAACTGTGATGAAATTGGAAAGGTATTTATAGAGAAAAAATAAGGTTGGACTATGCAAAATAATGGTGAATTAAAGAGGGCGTGATTAAGGTTAGAGATTGTGCGTTGTAGAATTTAAGAATTTCGAGTCTAGATTTAATTATAATTGTACTCAGTATTTGTCTATAATTAGAATCTAAGAATTTCGAGTCTCGATATATACATACATATAGAAGCACACTTTCGTATATATATATATATATATATAGGGGTGAGATCCCATGAAAAATGAGTTTTGTGTATAAAATAAGAAGCATTACAGGCCCTAGATTTCTCCAAAACAAGCGGACAAGATTCAATCCTTATTAATTGGGGATCAATTATAACTCATTTAAACAAATTAAAACTGATAGATGCAGGGATATTAAAGTAATTTTTAAGATTCTTAATTTATGGTAAAGATTTAATGGCAAATCTATAGGGGTGAATACAACTAAAATAAATATTAGGACGATTTTTCTTTCTCCTTTTTTTTTCCTTTTCTTTTCTCAAAAATTTCACATAATATAATAAAATCATGCTAATGAAAATATTGCTTATTAAAATTTTAAACTTGAGCAAAATAAGTGGCCTTGTCGATTCCTTTTTTTACAATGCAAATAGTTTTAATTCATAATGCATTGTTTTATAATTCGTAACGTAATAGGAAAATGATGTGATATATATTGTATCGCCTTTATCAAGAGAAATATAATGCAACCCAAGTTGTATGCATTTTGGATGAGATCTTATATAAAGTTGATATTCTGTAAATATATAAAAATAAAAAATAAAATACCACCATTTCGTTTGCAAATATAATGCACAATATGCACAATTATAATGCATTATTAATCATAATGCATCATCAATACTTTATAATGCACCGGTCATCATAATGCATTTGCAATACAATTATAATGCACCAATAAATTTGAATTGTAGATCATCTAAAGATCAACAAACCATTATTATGCATTATGGATGAGATATATAATGCAACACGATTTGTACTATTATGCATTATGGATGAGATCTTATATAAAACTTATTTCTATAAAAAAATAAATAAATAAATAAATAAAACATTTCGTTAAGACAAATATAATGCACAATATGTACAATTATAATGCATCATCAACACTATTATAATGCACCGATATCATAATGCATCTGCAGCACAATTTTAAAGCACCAATTAATTTGAACCGTAGTTCATCCAAAGATCAACAATCCTTATCACTTCTCATTTCTTACGCAGTCAATCTTTTTTACGTGATTTCTTGACTTTGCATCATTATATGTTAGTAATACGTCATAAATTAAAAGGGAAATATATAATGAAACAATAACTATAAACACTATTGTATTTTTAATTCTTATGATGCATTACTTGAACCATGAGTTTATCATCATGGGTCATATGATCGAGAGTAGAAAAATAAGAAGGAAAAAAAATTCAAATTACGCGATTAATTCTTGGAAAGAAATTCCCTACATTAAACTATTAAATGAAATGCATTATACAGTAACTTGAAGTGCAATTAAAAATAAAAGGGGGGTCTGCAACATACTAATTATTAGAAGAAGGTATAGTAATTTTAATTATAAACAAATATTGGAAGGTTTTGGAAGTCCGAATTAAAAACAAAGGCAATAACAAGAACATGTTAAACAAGAAAGTCAAAAAGGAAAGATGTTAATAAAATACTAATAATCATGATTTTCATTTAGTATAAAAAGAATAATTTATCCCTTAATTTAAGGGATAACGTGGGCACTAAAGCTCAAAATACGAAACTAACCCTCTCTCATATTTAAAAGCTGATATTCTAATTATAATTTAAGAACGAAAATTAACCGTTGATCATTAAATTTGGACGTCTTAGATTATTTCTTATTTTGTACGGAAATGTGGTTTTTTATTTGATCTCTACTCTATATATATATATATATATATATATATAGGGAGTGGTTCGTGTGCAAATAAATCCTTGCGTGAGAAAATGAGAAAGATGCTTAAAACTATACAAAATCATGCTTAAGTCAGTATATATTTATGCTTACAACACCATTATGCTTTTTAATGTACAAATTCATGCTTAAACCTAATCATGCTTATAATACCTTATAATCATGCTTAAATCAATTACAGCCATAGATAAAATTAAGATCAACGGTTCAGATCTATTCTTATTTCTCACACCAGGACTTATTTCTATATGATCCTTCCTCTATATATATATATATATATATATATATATATATATATATGTATATATAGGGATTGGTTCATATGCTAACCATATTAGTTAGTGAGAACTAAGAACCAATCTAGACCTTCCATCTTAATAGATTGATGGTTATGATTTATTCATGGAAATTAATTAAATAAGGCATATTTTGTTTAGGAAAAGGATATTAATGTAATCTTCATTTATTTGTTCCATATTTTAAGGGATTAATTAATCATTCATTTAAAATTTATGTGCCGTAATCTTCTTCTTCTTCTTAATTCTTCTTCTTCTTCTTCTTCTTCTTCTTCTTCTTCTATCTTGACATTTTCATATATGTTTTTATATTCTGTTTTCTTTCTTTTTTTCTTTTTTTGTAATTTTCTTATACAAATTAGTAAGCATAAATAAATAGGAAGATAGCATATAAACATGATTATTTAAGCATAGGAATAAATCTTAGTTGCATTCGAATATTCCATCTATGTTTTTTTATTCTGTATTTTGTAATTTTTATATACAAGTTATTAAGCATAAATAAATAGGAAAATAGCATATAAATGTGATTATTTAAGCATATGAATAGGTCTTAGTTGCATTCGAATATTCATCTATGTTTTTTTATTCTTTTTTTTTTTTTTTGTAATTTTCATATACAAGTTATTAAGCATAACTAAATAGGATCATATCATATAAATATGATTAATTAAGCATAGGAATAGGTCCTAGTTGCATTCGAATATTCATCTATGTTTTTTTATTCTTTTTTTTTTTTTTTTTGTAATTTTCATATACAAGTTATTAAGCATAAATAAATAGGAAGATAGCATATAAAATGATTATTTAAGCATAGGAATAGGTCTTAGTTGCATTCGAATATTCACTGTCATTCACAATTTGACATCATCATTCACGATATTTAAACATGAATTGATAAATAAAAAAAAAAAAAAAGCATGTAATTTTCATATATAGGTTATTAAGCATAAATAAATAGGAAAATAGCGTATAAATATGATTATTTAAGCATAGAAATATGTCTTAGTTGCATTCAAATATTTATGTTAATTAATAGGATAATTAGTTATAGGAAGTGGCGTCAATCTTGGAATGCATAATCTTTTTCTCTTTTTTTCCCCCTAAACTACCCTTTAAAATTAGAAATAAATCATTAAATAAGTAAAATAGATAAATTGAGAATTAATATCCACCATTAGATTCTTTAAAAGGAGTGGATAGGATTGGTTCCTAGTTCTCAAGATTGATACCATCTCTCATAAGAACCCACCCCTATATATATATATATATATATATATATATATATATATATATATATATATATATATATATATATATATATATATATATATAGGGAATGGTTCGTGTGCAAATAAATCCTGGCGTGCTAAAATGCGAAAGATGCTTAAAACTATACAAAATCATGCTTAAATCAGTATATATTTATGCTTACAACACCATTATGCTTTTTAATGTACAAATTCATGCTTAAACCTAGTCATGCTTATGATACCTTATAATCATGCTTAAATCAATTACAGCCACAGATCAAACTAAGATCAATGGTCTAGATCTATTCCTATTTCTCACACCAGAACTTATTTCTATATGATCCATCCTCTATATGGGAATATATATATATATATATATATATATATATATATATATATATATATATATATATATATATATATATATATATATATATGCCCATGAGAAGTGTACTCACTGCTCCATTTTCTCATTGAGAAATTCAATTGTGGCTAGTTTCTTGTTAATTCCAAATTTACAAAATGAATTGCAAGAATGCGAATTCGTAGCAAACAATAGGTAACAAATTAAAATCACAGACTCACGCAGTAAGAAATTAATAAAATCATAGTAAGAAATTATGAATAATAAAAAGTCGCACCAAATTTACAGATGTCTATGCATTCTAAGTGTTTTCAATTAACATGTTAGAATTATTCATTTTTTTACTAAATGAATTTACAGGTTTGGTTGGAAATTCACTAATTCTAATCAATCGTGTGCATTATAACCGGTTCAATCCACCTATTAGAATTAATCTATTTCTTCACGAAATGAATTCATATGATAGGTAAGAGTATAGTTGATTATAACCATGCATATGCATTATAATTGGTTCAATCAATATGTTAGAATTATTCACTCTTTCATTAAATGAATTCACAAGTTTGGTTAAAATTTTACTGATTCTAACCAATCGCTTGTGTTCTAACGGTTGAATCCACTAGTCAGAATCATAATTATTTCACGAAATGAATTCAGACGATAGGTAAGAATACAATTGACTATAATCACGTCTATGCATTCTAACTGGTTCAATCAACATGTTAGAATTATTCATTCTCTTACTAAATGAATTCATATGATTGGTTAGAAATTCACTAATTCTAACCAATCGTGTGCACTGTAATAGTATGAATTCATTTCGTAAGAATGCATAGGCATGGTTAGAATGCATATGAATGATTAGAATCAACTAAATTCTTACATATCGTATGGATTCATTTCGTAAGAAATAGAATAATTCTTACGAAATGAATGCATATGGTTGGAATGCATACGATTGCTGAAATTAGTAGAAATCTTACTAAACCTGTGAATTCATTTAGTTAGAAAATGAATAATTCTAACAGATTGATTGAACCAGTTAAAATGCATAGGCATGGTTAGAATCAACTAAATTCTTACATATTGTATGGATTCATTTCGTAAGAAATAGAATAATTCTAACTAGTGAACTGAACCACTTATGAACTTATTAGTAAGAAATGCGAATTTGTTACAAATAATAGGTAAGAAATTACGATTATCTATACGATTTCTCACCTAGTTACAACAACGCATACAAATTATTAAACGTAATACAAATTGTAAGAAATACGATAAACAAGGTAAGCACCAAGGTATTGATACGGTGTATCAAAAATAATTTGATTTTAAAAATAAAAAACCTTAATCTAGAAAGTACAAAAAATAAAAAATAAAATGAAAAGTGAATTTTTTTTAAAAATCATGACAAAAAAGAAAAAGCAAAAAAATGAAAAAAAAAAATGAAAAAGTAAAAAGGTGATGTTACATGTGTAAGAGAGAAGGAAGAAAAAAGGGGAAAAGTAGGGGTAAATTGGGGAGTTTGTCTCAAAGTTGTTTACAAATTGTGTTTCGTTAAGTTTCGACTACTATTTGATATACACTAAGCTACATAGCTATAATATTTTTTGCCTCATATATTATCGTAGTTTATACCATAAAGTCTCGTGATATTAATATCTGTGGAATTGCACAATCTCAAATAAATAAGTTTAATGTATACAACATTCGTTAAGTACATGACTTATCGATTTAATGTAGAATAAATGTTGTTTACAATAAAATATTTGGTCATTTGGGAGCGTTCTTGTCTACATTATATAGGCACAAAATTTATATATATAGAAAGAATTTATTTATATGTCATGATTTATGCTTTTGTAATATCAAATTTGTTTGGGCAAAACACATCTTTGGGTCCCCGTACTTTTATTTTTTGTTTCATCGGGTCCCTGTACTAAATTTTGTTTTAATAGGTCCTTATACTTTTATTTTTAAAAATTTATTGGGTCCTTATTTAACGGTTTCAAAGAATCGGTTAAGTTTTCCGTTATTTGAATTTCACGTCATCATTTATTTATAATATATTTTCAACATCATATCCTATTTATATGCAAACATAAAAAGAAAACAAAAACAAAATCAAATGCAATTAATATTTCCAAACACAAAAATTAGCTCAATATGATTAAAACGGAGACTTGCATAAACTTAGTCGAACAGTTAAGCGCTTATTAGTTTGTTGAAAAAAAGTTGGAAGCTCGGGTGTCCATACAAATCAATGGTTGCTGTACTTTTCTTTACTTTTTTCTTTTCTTTTCTTTTCTTTTCTTTTTTTTTCTTTTTTCTTTTTTGTTTATTTTTCGAAAATAGGACAAAAGTTCTGTTTTGAAATTCTTTTGTGTTTTTGGAAATATGACTAGGTTTTGATTTTGATTTTGTTTTCTTTTTATGTCTACATATGAATAGGATATGATGTGAAAAATATTATAAATAAATGATGACGTGGAATTCAAATAATGGAAAATTTAATCGATTGTTTGAAACCGTTAAATAAGGACCCGATAAATTTTAAAAATAAAAGTACAAGAACCTATTAAAATAAAATTTAGTAGAGGAACTCGATGAAACAAAAAATAAAAGTACATGCACCCGCATATGTGTTTTGTCAATTTATTTGTATTAAATGCAATTATTTATGATATATTATAATATTATTTTCAAATTTACATATACATCAATAACATATTATATTATTATATGATATTATTAATAATTATTGTTGGTATAAATACTTCTAAGGGCATGTTCAATGCTAGAACCCCAAATGGGGTTCTTAAAGGTGTCACATAGACAAGATCTCATTCATATTAAAAAATCACAATGGTAAGTTTTTTAATAAAGGTTCTTATCATAATTAAAGGGTCCCACTAATTTAATTATTTGAGAAAATAAGATAGAGAAAAAAAAAATAAAAAGGAATGTGAGCCCCACTTTTTTTTAAGAACCAGTATCTTATATAAGAACCCGGGTTCTTATTTAGAGGATCTCCAATGGGGGTGCTAATTAAGGTGTGGGTTCTTGTTTTTGCCACATAGACAAGAATCACTCCATTGTACATGCTCTAATAAGTAAATTAAAACATTAGCTAAATAATATGGCATTATATACTGTACTATATAGATTACGATCTTAAAATCAAAATCATTTCCAATATAAAAACACAAATGATCAATAATACGTAACATGATTTTGGATTCTAAAAAAAAGTTTGCCACCGTATTTTGTGTAACATAAACGGTCCTTTCCAATTCTTTTTCTCTATTCAAATATAAAAATTGAACTGAACCGACAATTGAACTAAGAACAGTTATAGTTTCAGTTAACATTTTTTATTTTTATTTTGGCCGATATAATTGCAGTTTAACAAAAAAAAATTGAGAATAAGAGGTCCCATTGGTCGGATCTCAAGTTTGATTTTTAAAACATTGATTTAATCCGATAAAAGAGAAAGTTGTCAAATATTGAAAGATACACTGTACTATGCTTCCTAGTATTACGGTGGATCCTAAGGTTTAGTTAAATGAGCTATACCTTCGGTTAGACCTCTGTTAATTCTGTTAGATTATGAGATGTGTAAAATAAACAAAAATAAAACAAATTAAAATTATTATTTTTAGAAAAATATGAAAAGGAAAAATGAAAAAAGCAAAGGAAAAGGAAAAGGAAGGGAGTGTTTTATAACCCACCGAACGAAATCCGCCCATCCCCATTAAAAATATATACTTACACTATACATACAACAAGATACTCGCCCGCGCCACCCATTCTTTCATGGCGTCTCTGCTCTTGCCACCGCCAACCTCTTCCTCCGCCGCTTCTTCTCTTTTCTCGCGCTCCGCTTTTCCCAATCCGACCTCCGCTGCAGCTCGATTCTTCGCCCCAAACGCCGTCGTAATTCCCTCTCTCTCTCTCTCTCTAGTGTGTGCGTTTGTGTTTACCAGCTCATTGTAACATGCCGTCTGGTCCAGTTCACGATTTGGAGATTGTGAACGCCGCTTTTTGATTTTGGTGCGGATTCTTGTGTGTTTGATTATTTGTTCGGTTTGTTGCGTTTTTGTTTGATAGAGATGTGAGAGGACGGAGCCGGTGAACGGGAAGCCTTGTGTTCCCGTTCTCAATGATCAGTTACTGCCAAAGTACTTGCAATCAAGACGATTGGAGAATGTGGTGAACAAAAATAGTAATAACAGGATCAAGATATTCTCCGGTACAGCCAACTTCGCCCTCTCTCAGGTGAATCCTCGTTCGCTTTTGTTCGTGAGTGGATTCTGGTGTTTTATAATCAGTTTTATTATGGAAATGCTGGTTTTGTCCTCTAGTTTGTGTATGATTTCGAATTCATCAGTGTATATAGAAGCGTCTAAAAAATTGGAAATAATATAGTAGTTGATTTGAACCTGTGCTATTTAACTTGTGAAGAAACTGAGCCCTGCTTGCAAATTTACTTGTTGGAACACTTTATTCATTTTTACCATGGGTTATGGAATGTTTAATCATGTTGATAATTGCAATCAATAGTCCTGCATGAGTTAATCATAGTGAGTGTTGAAGCATGACTTGGATTCCGGAAGTTACATGTTGGGAAATGATATTGTATGAGTTTGTATCACAAGGGTGGTATATTTGAAGCAGCTGATTGAGATCTGCTAACGAATGGAGAATCAGCTGCTTTTAACAAGAAAATGGTCTACTATATCATACAGTGCTACAATAGCTGGAAGTCAAATCTTACATCTTGAACCATTGGTAGCAAATGGCAAAGATACAGAATCAATGTGGCAGCTGACCTTTTCAACTAACTGAATATGCGAGGTAGCCTCAATGAAACTGTTGAGAGCTTCCTGATTTGCTTGCCATTTGTTATTTTGCTTCTGATTTTGTCTGCACCTACTGAACAGGCACATATATTTTGTTTTCGAATTTATGGGATGGATAATTTATTTCTGAATCTGAAGTATTATGACGTTCTTTTATCTTTGAATGCTGAAAAAGCAACTGCAAGAGAGGTTAACCACAAAAGTAGGATTCTGAATCATTTTGGCCACGTTGAATGCCAAATGGGAAAGGGCCAAACTAGGAGGCTAAGCTTTATCTTGAATTTCATAGTTCACTTGTTCTATTTCTGCATGTTTCCTTTTATTTTAATTAGGGGTGAACGCATGTTTCCTTTTGGTTTAGTTATCTTCGCATAAACTGCAGTTTTATCATTTTTTTACCTATGTGAATTATTTATTTTAGACTTTTAGTTACAGTTGGCTTGTTTGAATTTATTTTCTGGCTATTCAATAAAGCCGAATTTCACTTTATATCTTGCGCTTATCTGTTCAAAGAGTTCTGTTATGCATGATCATAGAGTTTAAATGGTGCATGTCTGAACAATGTAACTTGTGAATATACATGAACCTAACTCTTTTGCTAAAATATTATATGTGCGTACTGTGTAGGCACATACAGGTATGGTTAGACTTTCATTTTATGTCTGATATTTTTAATCTCTTAACTCTTTTGGGTTCAAATTTGTTTGGAAATGTTAATACCTTTCATTTTTTAGTATAGCCCCACTGCAGCAGGGGAAGCGCCTCAATTGTATAATTTGTATTGCTGAAAACACGAATACTCGTTCCTTCAAATTTCAATGATGATAGTATTTTAATTGTTTGATTGCATTGAAATAGTTTCTTGGGTTCACTACTACTATCATAGAAAGATGAAAACTACGATTTAATGGATAGAGATGAATAGGGGTGGGGGGTGGAGGAGTGAGGGAGAGAGAAAACAAACTACTATCATATATAATGCTTGACTATTTTATTTTGTCGTTGCTGCATCTCTTTTATTCTGTTCTGACTTCTCTGTTCGTATGTTACTTCTTCACTGAATTTAATGCATTGGTTCTCACTTAGGAAATTGCTAGGTATATGGGCCTCAACCTTGGAGATATCCACATCAAGCGGTTTGCCGATGGAGAGATTTATGTTCAGTTACAAGAAAGTGTTCGTGGCTGTGATGTGTACCTTGTCCAGCCTACCTGTCCTCCAGCTAATGAAAATCTTATGGAGCTTTTGATAATGATAGATGCCTGCCGCAGGGCTTCGGCCAAAAATATCACTGCAGTGATCCCATACTTCGGATATGCTCGAGCTGATAGAAAGGTGGATTTTCCAATCATACATCACACATTAATAAGTTCTAATAAGATGATAGTAGTTGTATAATTTTGAGTGATAAATTCTTTGAATAAATACCTTGAGGCATATGGATGAAGACATGTATAGAATATTAGTGACATTCTAAAGTTTTTTTGCACTGCTACCTTTCTTATGATGCCTATAGACCCAAGGACGTGAATCCATTGCTGCGAAATTAGTAGCCAATCTTATCACAGAATCAGGTGCAGATCGTGTTCTTGCATGTGATATCCACTCTGGGCAATCCATGGGTTACTTTGATATTCCTGTGGACCATGTATACTGCCAGGTACTTAATTAAAGACTTCACCTTTATTACTTGTGTTTTGTTTGTACTGATACCGTTCCTCTTTTTTGGGCTATGTTTTTTGGATGCAAAAGCCCGTCATTCTTGATTATCTTGCCAGTAAGAAGATATCTTCCGGTGACTTAGTAGTAGTCTCACCTGATGTTGGAGGAGTTGCAAGAGCCCGAGCTTTTGCCAAGAAGTTATCTGATGCTCCTTTGGCTATTGTAGACAAAAGGCGTCAGGGGCATAATGTTGCTGAGGTAGTAAGCTTTCCTTGATTAGCTGTGCTTTCGGATACATTTTTTTTGAGAAATTTACGACCAAATATAAACCATACATAATTTTTGCTCGCAACTGTGAAAGATTTATTTCCACAGGGACGGAGCGAGGGGATGGCAGGTGGTGGCGACAGCCCCTCAACTTTTCAAAAAAAAAAATAGCTATATATATGCATTTAATATATATTGTGCATGTGTGTAATTTTGGAAAATAAATATTTGAAAGACAAAGTTTAGAAATAAAATGGAAGATGAATGCGTGTGTGTTGGCCAATCGGTAGGGGATTAAGATATGGGGCCAAAGGTTCCGTGTTCGAATCCTCCGTGGTGCGGCCTTTAAATTTCTTGTTAATTTTTTAAAAATAAAAAATAAAAAATATGGAAGATGAATTTTCGGCTTCTTCGTTACTCATATATAGGGATGTCAATCGGGCCAACCCAAGCGGGTTCGGGTTGGCCCTTTCGGGCTGCGGGTTAATCGGTTCGGGTTCAATCGGGTTGGTTTTTTTTCGGGCTAGAAAATCTTGACCCTAACCCTAAACTTCCGGGGCTCGGGCTAGCCCATCGGGCCAAAAGGTTGACGAAAATAGAAAAATAAATGTATATTTTTACAGGTCTTAATTTTAAAATAAATAAATAAGTCATGTTATAAGCTCTAAGAAATTTTGTCTTGTATTATTTGAGTCCAACTTACATAATATACAATAAATAATTACTTGAAATATAAAAATGTGAAGATATTTTTCATTTCATGATTGTAATAACCATTTTTTTCAATTATGTGTACAACATAGCATAGAAATTTATAATATTTTTCACAAGTATTCAAATTAAGACATTAACTATAATATTTAAACAAAAGTAATGAACTTCAACAACTAGGCAATGAAAGTTTTTCGGGTTATCGGGTCAACCCGCCAACTTGTCGGGCCAACCCTATCGGGTGTCGGGTTATTCGGTTCGGGCCATTCGGGTTGAAAAATAAATTCGGGCTAAAAATATTCGACCCTAACCCGCCTTTTGCTCGGGTTACTCGGGTCAACCCACGGGTTTCGGGCTCAATTGACATCCCTACTCATATACATCGAGAAAGAAATTGTCAAAAAAATTAATGTAGAATCAATACTTAATGAATTTGATGATATGAATTATGAAGAACAAAAAATAGTACGTCTTAAACAGTCTATACTTAGTAAGATTAATTGATGAATTTGATGATATGAATTATGAAGAACAAAGAATAGTACAAGTTAAACGGTCTATACCTAAGATTAGTGAGAATTATTTTTATATTGATTTAGCTATTTTATACCACATGAGATAATAAAAATATTATCTTTTGTTTTTGTAGAGTTGATTACTAGAGTGATGTTTTAATGTGTCATTATACTGTATTAATAGATTGCTCGTATTAGTTATTTTAAGATGATTTATCTTTATATTAGTTTATTTTGAATGATCATATGGAGAGTATGTCCATTTTGAGAAAAGTTTTTTTCACACTTAGATTTTGAAATTTTTGCCCCCCTTAGATCAAATTCCTGGCTCCGTCCGTGTATTTCCAGTTGTCTTTTCTTTGTTTAATTCGTTTTCAGATCTTGTTCTGTAACCTTTTGTTGCTTTACAGGTAATGAATCTAATTGGTGATGTTAAAGGAAAAGTTGCAGTAATGGTAGATGACATGATTGATACAGCAGGTAAATAGCTGAATACCTTATATCTCTCAGCCTAAAACTCAAATATACAATTATTACACCATGAAGCACCATCATAATGCAAATGTATAAAAGTGGTTTGGAGATGTGCTTCAATTGTCAGATGCTAATAATAATATTAGTGCTCATAAATGGGGCATCAATTTTTTTTCATTCTAGAAATGCTATACTCAAGTTTTTGTTTCTTGAATAGGTTACACCTTTTTGTTTATGTGGTCTATATTGCTTTTGATGTAGTGAAAGTCTTTCTGAAATTTGATTATTTTATATTCTGTACTAGTATTAATTTTGACATGACTGACATAGCCTGTGAAATCATACAAATTCGAACTGAAACTGTGATCAAACCTTTGACTGGCAGAATACGAGCTAATTCTTAACTCAGGTCCTTTTTTTTGGATTTACAAAACCACTTTGGATGGAATATGTCATAATTAAGATCACTGCAACCAACTTTCATAACAGAACCTCATTCTGTATGTTTTACAATAATGAGGCTATCCAGAACTCATTTTCGAGAACCGCTTGGAGAAACCTATAGGTGAGTGCTAGCTCTGAATACCTTCTAGAAGGAAGTAGCATGCTCTCAGTAAACCGATTATATGTTGATTATTTTCACCAGAGTTACAAATGCACAGTTAACATCTCCTCATAAGGAAATTAATCCAAAGCCAACAAGAAGACGAATAGCAACAAGCTGGATGGAGGAGACCACTGAGCCTAGTCATTAACATGTATCATGTTCCTTTTGTTCCTCTTCCAAGAAATATGGGATGAGGATCGCACCGTCATTAGTCAAATTCATACACAGGCAGCCTCGAGATGTCTTAACAATCATATCATTTGGAGGAGAAGTTAGCAAGTTTCACATATTAAGCTACGTGTTTAGTTTATTTGGTGATGAAGTGTGACAACTTCTGCTCAGCTGGAACAAGAGGTTCTTTCCAGATGTATGGATTTAAAAATTGTCTAGGGTGGCCTCGTGAGCTTTGATCTTGGCAGCTTTGAGTCCATCATCCCTTCAAGCCACACATGTGGTTGAGATTTTCCTCTTTCATGAAAATAGTGATAATGAAAGAGGAAAATGACAATGATGACTCAATATTTTGAGATATGATCATAAGTTAAATAAAGCTTGCCATATGCCCATGAAGGAGTAGGACCTACTAAATGTGAAAGACCTGGATAATATTAGTTGACATTGGAGGCTCTGATTTTGCTGTAATTCATCACAAAAACATACTAGTCCATTTAAAACTTCAAAACTGACGATTGAACAAATATTTAGTTGCACATTGAATCAATCCCAATTTAGTTGCATGGAAAACCATGAATTCATCTCATATATCTTCTTGGGGATCTACTATGATCTTCTCATGATAACTAATTGCTGCATTGCCCATATTCATAACTAAACTAAAGATATTGAAGAAAGTTGGACGAGCTACTAGTACTTCGGTCTTTAAGTGGTCCAAGTCTTCTTTCATTTAGCACTCTGTGTCTAGGGTTATTTTGTTTGCTGGAATATATGGTCTTCTTATATTCATCTAGGTGGTGCAACATCCTTTTCTTAATCCACAATGTAATTTCTTTCTTTTCTTTTTATTCTTTCTCGCTTTTAAGGAACTATTGCCAAGGGTGCAGAGTTGCTGCACGAGGTGGGTGCTCGGGAAGTCTATGCATGCTGTACTCATGCGGTTTTCAGGTATCAACATGTGTTTTCTGTTCTGGATCCAAAATACCCTTTTTGTGCAGCTATTATTTTGTGTAAAATAATCATTTTCCTCGTAACATGGTGATTTCACTTATCTTAGTTGAGAGTTTCTTGTACTTCTATGATAATCTGGTATTGTTGGTAAATTAAGCACATAGAAAAGGAGTTACTGTGCTCAATAAGTATCTCTTCTTACTGAAAACAATATCATTAGATACATCTGGTATTGTTTATCCTTCAACTATAAATCTCCTAGTTTCTTTCGAGGGATATGAAATGCCGTTTTTAAATGTACATATTTGTATCTTATTAGAAAAATATTAGAAAAAGAGTGATCTTAATCCAGAGTTCAATAAAATGTCCTCTAAATTTGTATTGCATGACGTGTTAAATATATTTATCTGTCAATGTCCACTATATGATATGATGGTAACTTACATTCTACATTTCAGATTATTGACCAATAGTTATGCCGGGATCTTCACACAGATACAATGTAGAAGTTAAACCTACAATTTTTCGCAAATTTTAATTCTTTCCAAAATAACACTTCTTTTGAACATTTGCATAATAACACTACTTAGAGAAGTCCAGTGCCTCTTTCTTAGAACATAATCAGATTGTGAAAGTCTAATGATTCTAGGGGTCAATGTTTTGTTAGGATTATTGTTTCTATAATGATAAGGTAATAAAGGTCAAATTAGAGTTTTGGTTCAAAAAATTGTTTCAATAATATGAGGTATTTTCACCAATTGCTGGCTACTTTCCATTTATGTCTTTGAGTCAACTTATATTGTGTATATTCTATTTATTGGTGTTGCTATTTTACAGCCCTCCTGCTATCGAGAGGTTGTCGAGTGGCCTATTCCAGGAGGTTATCATTACGAATACAGTTCCGGTATTGGAGAAAAACTATTTTCCTCAATTGACAGTTCTCTCAGTTGCGAATCTCTTGGGTGAAACAATATGGCGAGTTCATGATGATTGTTCTGTGAGTAGCATTTTCCAGTAATATAATATTCGAATACTTCTTGATGATGAGTTCGGGAATCGAATAACTATTCTTTCACCACTTTACCCTATGCTACTTGTGCCGTAATCTCATGATCGCCCACATTTCAACTCTACCAACTTCGCAAGACGGCACGTAACTTTGTTAGAAGTTGAAGCAATAATGTCAGCCTCTGAGAATGGTACTTTTGAAATCCCAAATTAGACATATGTTGGAAGAAAATGATAATGATTCTTGCCATATCAGAATTCAATGTGGAGTAAGCTTCTTTGTTATAATTTTCTGGTAAAAAATTGTGGAAAGGGAAGACGACAGTTAGCAAGGAGGCAGGTCGAACTCTTCCTTGTTCTTAGCTCTCCTCCGAAGGCGTAGGAACATCATTATTTGATTCTTATCTAATCAAGAGATGAATTTCTTACCATGAGTAATTCTCTTTGGTTAAAATTATCCTATCAGTTTTTCAACTTAACTTTTGTGGATTGACTATTTTTGCATAAAGTTAGGCTATTTTGTAATACCCGAGACCTTGTAAACTTTTACTTTACTATTTATCTGATGAAGTACTTTCTCCGTCCTATTTCATTAATCCCGTTGAAATAATATATGCTTTATATATGAATATCTAATCGAACTAGTGAAGTGGGATGGAGGGGGGAGTATCAGATACTTGAAGTTTGAATTGGTTCGTCATTTTACACGTGAATTGATGATTGTTTATAACAAAGTCAGATGTAATTTGTGAAGTGAGCTTTTGACGCCTTGCCTTACATTATTTGCTAACTTTAAAAATTATACCTTGGTCTATATTTAACTATGTTGGGACTTTAGACACGTGACTGAAAATTTTATAAACTATTTCTATTAGTGATGAATGATATTCAGAACTTATTCATCTAAATAATTGATTTTTTTAAACAAATACTCCCTCCGTCCCTTTGGAGTTGTTACATTTCTTTTTAACATTTGTCCCAAGCGTTTTCGAGAATTTTATTGATAAGTTTTAAAATAGCTTTTTAAATATTGTTTCCTTTTATGAGATACTAAAACACTTGTAGTATCTCGTAAATTTAAAATTTTCACAAAAAGATATTATGAAACTTATTATCAAGACGCTCGAAAATGCTTGAGACAAATGCTGAAAAGAAATGTAACAACTCCAAAGGGACAGAGGGAGTATATATATACATATATATATATATATAGGGAGTGGTTCGTGTGCAAATAAATCCTTGCGTGCTAAAATGCGAAAGATGCTTAAAACTATACAAAATCATGCTTAAATCAGTATATATTTATGCTTACAACACCATTATGCTTTTTAATGTACAAATTCATGCTTATACCTAGTCATGCTTATGATACCTTATAATCATGCTTAAATCAATTACAGCCACAGATCAAATCAAGATCAATGGTCCAGATCTATTCCTATTTCTCACACCATGACTTAGACCTAGTCATGCTTATGATACCTTATAATCATGCTTAAATCAATTACAGCCACAGATCAAATCAAGATCAATGGTCCAGATCTATTCCTATTTCTCACACCATGACTTATTTCTATATGATTCATCCTATATATATATATATATATATATATATATATATATATATAACACAAGGTTAGGGTTTATTCAATATAGAACTTTCCTACGGGTATTTTTAACAGGTATTTTTATTCCTATAGAACTTTCCTACGAGTTATTACAAGGTTGGGGTTTATTCAATACATTTGTGAAAAAAAAAAAAAGTGTTATGAGAGGTAGGGAAACACGAGGAGTTTGTAAGGGTGTGATTGTATGAGGAAGAAATGATTTTTCTTCTCTTTGGTTAAATTAGTACACCAAATTGAGACGAACTTGCGAATTGTGCAAGCCGTCAGTTCTCGTATTTTAGTGGATCTTTTCGTTCTTCCTCCATGGATGTAAAGACATTGCCAAACCACGTTAATCTGCGTCGTTATTTTTTGCTTATTTATTATTTATTTTTGGCTAACTTGTGGTGAATTGGTGAAACTTGGATCTAGTTTCGAGTTAAAGCATATTTCTCTATGCAATTTATTATGCTGTGCGTATTGGGTGAACGTGAATGATTTTATTACCAATTATCACAACAGTCTGTTAATAGACCTGAATCTTATATACATTATTTCATTCACATGTCATAAGTCAAACGATAATATACTCCTTATTTAGATTTTCATTTCATTTTAATACACACTCATATCAAGTGAGATCCAAAAATTATTTTAACATACAATTTTCATAAAAAATATAACACGTACTACAAAAATCGAAACACAAAAGCCGTCAACAAAGAGTGTATTATTTTATGAAGATTTTATTTTTTTCTGAAAATAAAATATTGCTCAAGGCCCGGGGCTTTAATTTAGGGTTTAAGGGCCGCGTCAGCCCAATATAGCCGCCGCTTTTCCAAAGCCTCTAGGGTTTCTTCTTTCCAACTCCAAAACGCACTATAAATTCTATCTTCCCCGTCTCTGTTTAGCACTCGATTTACTCTTAATCCTCGTATTCTTTCGATTTCTCCGATTCTTTAGCGATTGTCTTTTATTCAATTCTATGTAATTTTTTCGGCGGCTGTGATGAATATCTTGTGACCGGAGGCGCTTGTCGTCGGTGACGGTACACAACCCTCTAAGAAGTTCTGAGCTCCTTTCAATAATTTTTTTCCTCATGTCTGGATTTTTTTTTAAACTTTGATTAAAATTCTTTTCTTAAAAGTTTTTTTCAATAGATTTTGGCGAGGTGACGAGGAAGTTCATGTCTGTCAATCCACTGACTTAAGTGATGTTAAAAGTGAATCCCGACGGGTTCTGATCGCTGTTCGTATGAATTGATTTTTTATTTTTATTTTCGTTTTTCTGAAATTTTTTTCGAAATATTTAATCTTTGGGCAGATGATGAATTCATATTTGTCAAATGGGTAATTTGCGACTGAAATTATCTTTGATGTTACACACCTTGGAGAACTGATGCCTGCAGCAATTTTTTTTTTTTTTTTTTTCTTTTTTCATTTTAATTTTTGCTCTATTTTAATTTCAAGTATAACAACCTCAATTGGATTTTGAAGATGTCCCTTTGAGGATGTTAATTTTGTATTTTTGTTTTCTGTTTTATGCATCAATTTAATTTTAAGCTTCATCATTAATTGAATTGCGATTTGAATTTTTCCTTGTAATTAAATTTTGGTTTGATTGGTAATGCTCCTAAAAGAATATGTTTTCTATTTCGCGGTTCATATACTACATTGAGTTTTTCCGGCAATTCAAATAAATAAAGAAATTTTCAAGACTTATTTGAACTATAAGAGCCAACAGAGAATAAATTTCATATTTCGCGGTTCATATGTTTTATTTCGCGGTTCATATACTAAAAGAATATGTATTTCATGCTCGAGATACATTGTTGGAAAATAAATCACATCGGCGTGATTCCTTGCCGGCGTGATTGATGTTCCGGCGATATGTTTCCGGTGTGAAATACACCTAAATTTTAGTTTTTTCCCCCTAAACTAATGATTTAATTTATTAATTTAAATTTGTTGTTTGTGTTTAATTATGAATGAAATGTGTTTTTTAAGATTAGGAATTCAATATTAGTTATAGAAAAAATTCAATATTAGTTGGTAAATATATGTTTTATAAATAATTGATTAGGAAAAAAAAAGCAAAAATTATGGTTGTAATACCGAAGAGTCAATGCCGGAAAATTAATCACGTTAGCGTGATTCCTCGCTGGTGTGATTTACAACCATAATGTTTGCTTCTTTTTTTCCCTCTCGGGCTCAAAAGAGATCATTGGGTGTGCCCTCGGGCACACCCAATTAGCCTACAAAAGGAAGAAGCCAACATTCAACAATATGATATGCTTAAATCACTTGGAACAGTTGAAACTTCTTAGCTAAACAAATACGTGTTCTAACCAAAATAAACCAATAAAATTACAAACAACAACAACTATATTTTGCAAAAAACATTTCCGGCAATTCAAATAAATAAAGAAATTTTCAAGACTTATTTGAACTATAAGAGCCAACAGAGAATAAATTTCATATTTTGCGGTTCATATGTTTTATTTCGCGGTTCATATACTAAAAGAATATGTATTTCATGCTCGAGATACATTGTTGGAAAATAAATCACATCGGCGTGATTCCTTGCCGGCGTGATTGATGTTCCGGCGATATGTTTCCGGTGTGAAATACACCTAAATTTTAGTTTTTTCCCCCTAAACTAATGATTTAATTTATTAATTTAAATTTGTTGTTTGTGTTTAATTATGAATGAAATGTGTTTTTTAAGATTAGGAATTCAATATTAGTTATAGAAAAAATTCAATATTAGTTGGTAAATATATGTTTTATAAATAATTGATTAGGAAAAAAAAAGCAAAAATTATGGTTGTAATACCGAAGAGTCAATGCCGGAAAATTAATCAGGTTAGCGTGATTCCTTGCTGGTGTGATTTACAACCATAATGTTTGCTTCTTTTTTTCCCTCTCGGGCTCAAAAGAGATCATTGGGTGTGCCCTCGGGCACACCCAATTAGCCTACAAAAGGAAGAAGCCAACATTCAACAATATGATATGCTTAAATCACTTGGAACAGTTGAAACTTCTTCACTAAACAAATACGTGTTCTAACCAAAATAAACCAATAAAATTACAAACAACAACAACTATATTTTGCAAAAAACATTTCCGGCAATTCAAATAAATAAAGAAATTTTCAAGACTTATTTGAACTATAAGAGCCAACAGAGAATAAATTTCATATTTCGCGGTTCATATGTTTTATTTCGCGGTTCATATACTAAAAGAATATGTATTTCATGCTCGAGATACATTGTTGGAAAATAAATCACATCGGCGTGATTCCTTGCCGGCGTGATTGATGTTCCGGCGATATGTTTCCGGTGTGAAATACACCTAAATTTTAGTTTTTTCCCCCTAAACTAATGATTTAATTTATTAATTTAAATTTGTTGTTTGTGTTTAATTATGAATGAAATGTGTTTTTTAAGATTAGGAATTCAATATTAGTTATAGAAAAAATTCAATATTAGTTGGTAAATATATGTTTTATAAATAATTGATTAGGAAAAAAAAAAAAGCAAAAATTATGGTTGTAATACCGAAGAGTCAATGCCGGAAAATTAATCACGTTAGCGTGATTCCTCGCTGGTGTGATTTACAACCATAATGTTTGCTTCTTTTTTTCCCTCTCGGGCTCAAAAGAGATCATTGGGTGTGCCCTCGGGCACACCCAATTAGCCTACAAAAGGAAGAAGCCAACATTCAACAATATGATATGCTTAAATCACTTGGAACAGTTGAAACTTCTTCACTAAACAAATACGTGTTCTAACCAAAATAAACCAATCTATTATATATATAATAACAGAATCATTCCTCACAATTATTTTCCCGCCAAAACTGCACCCATATTTTTTATATTATTTTAATAATTACTAATTACTGTAATAATTACTTTTCAAATTCCCTTTTCTACCTTTTACTTTTTAATATAATTATATTTTTCATTTGAAATTGGCATATAGCCGCTTGCAGCAGATTCTTAAGTTCATATACCTATGCAATTTTTATTCTCTCGCCTCAGTTTATTCATTTGATATTTGTATTATTACGTATTACGGTACATATTACTACTATAAAGTTGAAAGATAGATTGTTTCAAATCTATGAAAGTGGGAGATAATCAATTAATAGTTCTTATAAAAAAAAAATTAAAAATAATTTTTATCAACTGTTTTTATTTCAAGTGTTCTATATGTCATAAAGAGATAGATGTACTTCTATATTTTCCTTTGTGCAAATTCATTTACTCTTACTGAAATTTTATAGACAAAAATTATTAAAAATGTACATTTACTCATACTGCAATTTTTATATTGTTTTGTCTTAAAAAAATTTAACCATTTTATTAATATCTTGAAATTGTCTTAAAATTTTAACCATTTTATTTTAGTTTGAAATGTGGGGTTGTTAATAAATTAGTTTTGAAATGTATAGTTGGCAATAAGTGAGAGAGTGGTTACAAATATAATCATTTCTAAAAAACGAAATTAATCATATAGGGTGGGACGTTCTAAAAAAAAACATGTAATAGAGAGTAGTTTATAATGTAACTTTACGTGCATCGCACGGGGCACAAACTAGTAAAATTACAAACAACAACAACTATATTTTGCAAAAAACATAAAAAAAAAAATTATACTTCATCAGTCCATGTACCGAGCAAAAACCAATGAATATTAGCATAAACAAGAACAACAACATGTAATTGAACAAAAATAAAGTGAAATCAAGTAATAAAGTCTATATAAACAACATCAACCACTACAAATCTACAAACCTTGACCAAAATCGACAAAAATTAAGCAAAATAAAGCTGATTTTTCCCTATTTCATACCTACAACAAAACACACAACCCAAAACAACTTCTACAACAAAACCCACAACCCAAAATAACTTCTACATCATCCTATTTCGATACATGTTCGTGCATGTCCTGGTTTGAGGTAGATGCGTCATCTAAGGTTTTTTTAAGAAGCTCTGCTCTTACTGTGCATACGGCGACGGAGACGGAGACGGACGGAGGAGGAAGTTTTTAGAGAGAGGGTTTGAGAGAGTAGATATTTAGAATGGTAGATGAACAATTAGGTAGGGGGGGGGGGGGGGGGGGGTTGAGGTTGAAGGCGCGACGTTTGATTTCAATAAAAAACCCAGATTCAAAAATTAAGGGCATTTTCGTTCGAAAAAACAAAAATTAGGTATATGTTATGAAAGTTTTGTTAATATGTAGTACCATTTATTTTTAGAAACTCAAAATGGGTATCTCAAATTTTCCCTCATTGAAATATGTATTGTTTGTCTCTTATACTATACGTATTATTTATTTTAGTTGTTTTTTTGGTTCAACAAAATGAATATGGTTGCCATGGTGTTATTTCTCAAAATTAAAATTATCGATGTGGCGGTGCTTTATAAAGGTTGTCCATCCGTTTTTTTTATAAGGGGTTTTCAGCTCAAGCATAGGATATAAGAAAACTTTATGACTATTCTTTAGTGAAAATATTGAAATCTACCCATTTTGAATATCACAACCCCAAAACTACCCATTTTTTTCCCCTCATTAAATCTACCCATTTGATAATTATTTGATAATTCGATCAAGTTGATGATTTGACATTTCACATGTCAAATCATTTTTTTCCGTGATTCATTTAACACAATTGTGAAATAATACAGTTCACTGTAGTGAAATAATAGAGTGTATTGTTATAGTGTACGATCCACTGATAAAAGAGTGTGCATTATTTTCAATTTGTCATACTCCCTCAAAATTTTCACAAGGTAAAAATTTGTATGTTATCAGCTCCGTGAGAGGATAATCGGCAAAGTATATCTTAAAAAGCTTTTTTGAAGACAGAAATACAGGTAATTACGTTTTATATGTTGTTTAAACGGTGAATATTGTCTAACCGGTCGATTAAAGGTTGAAACCGGTCGACCGGTTTCAACTTTTTCGACCGGTTCGTATGTAGTTCGACTTAATATGTGAGTTGTAAACTGAAAATGGTGAAACCGGTCGACAGAGTCGCCGGAATGTTGAAACCGGTCGACCGGTTTCAAATATTCCGGCGACTCTGTCGACCGGTATGTATGTTTTTTGACTAAAAACGTCAATTTAAGCCGGAAAATGGTCAAACCGGTCGACAAAGTCGCCGGAATAGTTGTAACCGGTCGACCGGTTTCAACATTCCGGCGACTTTGTCGACCGGTTTGACCATTTTCCGGCTTAAATTGACGTTTTTAGTCAAAATACATATTATTTTGTGACTAGAATGCCAAAATTCAACTGTGGTCGAGAATTGGTCATATTAATTGTTCTTATGATTTATTCTGATTGAATTTCATACGGTTTGAAATGAAGCACTTGTTTTGTTGAATTTGATTAATTTCTTGGATTGATTTCGTGTTTATGTCGTAGAATTCGTATATATATCACATTAACATTTTCCGGTTTATTGGTTTTGTTGAGCGGTTTATGTTTTTTAATTATATAATTATCTTTTGGTTAAATTTTGTAATTAATTTTGTGTAAAATTTTGTTGTAGATGTCGTTTGTGTACGTGAATCTACGTTACGGAGGCGATTGGGTTGATTGTGTCTACAATGGTGGCCAACAACATACTCTAGCTATTGAAGGATATGCATTGACGGTGTCCAATTTGAAATACAAAATAAGGGATGTCATTAGCTCTTGCGAACGAGACTTTGATGTTTTCTATTTGAAGACATCACGGAAAGGCCGAAGTATCAAGTATCTTTTGACGGAGAATGAGGATTTTGCCAAGTTGTGCAGAAAAGAACGTGAACCAACTGTTTATGTGTGTGGAAACAGTGAAGTATCCTCCTCGCATGGCGGCGCTAGAGAGGCTCCAGTACATTCATATGTCTCTACTTATGAGCAGCAAGTACCGTACGTACCTTCTTACGATTATTATGGGATGTTACCGTCCAATTCATACAACGCAAGTAGAAATTGGGATGCTGAGGTGGAGGTGGATGCGCTTGGGAGGACAACTGCTTCGTCAACTTGGTTCGAGGACTCTTTTCTTGGTTCATTTAATCGTGAGTCGACTGAACGAGGAAATACTATCCCAGACCTAAATTAGGAAACAGGTTCGCATGTAGAGCATGGAGAACAACCATTGTATGAGGACGATGAAGATGCAAACGATAAAGAATATGAAGAAGAATCAGAAGAAGAATCGGAAGAAGAATCGGTAGTAGATGAAGATGAAGATGATGAAGAAGAAGAAGTAGAAGAAGAAGTAGAAAGAGAAGGAGAAGTTGAATTGGAGAGTGATGACGAACCTAGAGCCAAATCTAGGAGGAGGAATATGAATAGGGCGTTGTTTGCTGAATACACAACATGGATTCAAGAAGAAGGTGGGATGCAAAAACTGTTACAGTTGTTTTATCCTGATCCAAATGAAAATGAAGCTAACAATGCAGTCGACGAAGGCCCCGATGGTCCCTATCTGCCCCAACATTTCAGCTGTATGCATTGAAGAAAACCCGAATGTTGAGGGGTTGGTGGAAGGCGCGATGTATGATACCAAGGATGAGGTCCACATTGCAGCCAGTTTATGGAATTTGGAAGCCGGTGCCGAATGTGTTACACGAAGATCGGAACCTGATAGACTGTACTTAAAATGCAAACATTCCAAGGAATGCCCCTTCCTTCTACGCGCCCAGGGCGATGAGACATCTTAAGGACGCAAACGAGCAAATATACCCTTTGTCTTACGGTGTAGGACCTGCTGAGAGCAATGAATCGTGGGTTTGGTTCTTGACAAGACTTCGAAGGTCATACG
Source organism: Thymus mandschuricus (assembly GCA_029379335.1). Classification (NCBI taxonomy): domain Eukaryota; kingdom Viridiplantae; phylum Streptophyta; class Magnoliopsida; order Lamiales; family Lamiaceae; genus Thymus; species Thymus mandschuricus. The sequence goes on from CM057072.1 coordinate 38,554,567, forward strand.
GATGTGCAGATTCGACGTTGATTGTCTCGGATCAACACCCATCAATTGCCCATGCTATGAGTGTTGTATTCCCCGACGCAACACATGGTCTTTGTTACTATCATCTTAGTAACCATATGAGAACGTATGGAAAGCTCATTGTTGGGTTGTACCAAAGAGCTGCATATACGTATGATAATGGGGAATACATGAGGAGGATGGCAATGATTGCGCGTAGAAGCCCCGCAGCATACGAACATTTGATGGATGTAGGACCTGCTAAGTGGGCTCGTTCGCAGTGCCCTGTTCGAAGATTCAGCTTCCTCACTTCTAATTCTGTTGAGTCATTCAATCATTCATTGTTGTGGGCAAGACGTCTACCAATTACTGTATGTCTCGATGCAGTTAGGATTGTCATAGAAGAATGGTTCCAAGAAAAAAGTCTTAAAGCCCAAAGTGACAATCATCCAGTGGCGGAAGAAGCTAGGAGAAAACTTGTTGCATCGTTGGCTAGAGCACGGACATACAGGGTGACTTGCGTTGATGAAGGCACATACTCAGTTGAAACAAAAGGGGGCACGGTGGATGTCAATTTAACGAATGGGACTTACGGATGCATGCAATGGCAGTGTGACTTACTGCCTTGTACACATTTGATTGCTGTCTTCAAGTAAGTATTACATTCTCAAATATTTATCAATTAGTATTTGTGCATAATTAATAGGTTTTTTGAATGATATAATTTTCAGCATGAGGGGAGAAGCAATGTTGAACTACGTATCCTCTTACTACTCGCGGGCCACGTATGTTGAAACTTACAGGCGGCGAATATATCAGGTTCCCAAAAAAAATTTATGGAGAGTACCGGTTGCAATTGCAAACATGAACGTTTTGCCCAACTTGTGGGTTCGAATGCCCGGTAGACCAAAAGTTAGAAGACTGCGACGAAGTGGTGAGCCGAGTGATGGTAATAGGTCTCGAAAGTGTCCCCACTGTGGTCTGAATGGTCACACCAGCCCTCAATGCCCTGACTTTGATGAGGCATAAATTTTTCAAATGGTTAAAACATTTGAAATATAATATTATTATGTATGTTTTTATAAGTGTGCAATTACATCTATCTACTCAAATGTTTACTTACTACTCATATGGTTATGTGAAAAAAATAAAAATAATAGTATGATCTTGTGGAATAATTAAAAATAATAGTATGGTTTTGTGGAATAAATGAAAATAATAGTATTATCTTGTGGAATAATTAAAAACAATAGTATGGTTTTGTGAAAGAAATAAAAAAACTTACGAAATTAAGACGAAGAACGAAGAACTTGAATTAAACGAACTAAACGAGGAATCCGGATCCGAACAAAAGAAAGCAATAAAAACTAAAGCTAAAGTAGTTAGAACTGAAAAACTAAGGTAAAAGCTTGTTCTAATTCGTGCCCTAATGGCCTATATATAATAAGATAGAAGTTCGATTCCAACAAAGAAACAATTAATAAAACATGCCAGACGTGGAGCGGGCGCTCCAAAGGAAGGGAGCGGGCGCTCCATAATAGCTGCGCAAATCCATCTTGAAATCTTGACCTGGAGCGGGCGCTCCATCCACCTGGAGCGAGCGCTCCAAAGCTATGGAGCGAGCGCTCCATTCGCTCCGCGCAAATCATCCAGTTTTTCACTCTTTTTTCGTCCTTTTCTCGCTCTTTCTCCTTCTCTCGGCTCCCATGATCCCTAACAATAAAAATACTCGAAACACCCAAATCATAGCTACAAGGACATAAAACATAACGAAAACGGACTCGAAAACATGACGAAAATCCTAACATCTAAACACCAATCAGTATGATCTTGTGGAATAATTAAAAATAATAGTATGGTTTTGTGAAAGAAATAAAAATAATAGTATTGTCTTGTGAAAGAAATAAAAATACAAACATTCGACGAAATTCATAAATTTAAAACACTTTAACGTACTGTCCTACTTATTTTGGATCTTACATCCTAAGCATATATATTCTCCCTGCACACAACTCTCGATACGTGGACACATTTTTTTTGTCGTTACCCCATGCAAGGTCCGGGCATCCACTGATAAGTTGCTCAACCGTCATCGCTGCGTACGTTCCACTGTTATTCTTAACCAACGGCTTGAAAAGGCTATTCTTTGGTTGTATGATGACTCTGAACTCCGGAAACGTGTTTACATCAAGACCAATTCTTGAATGTTTCCAGTAATAACTGAGTTTGAATAGAGTTGGCAGGAAATGTCGCAAGACCGTAACTGACCTCCTAATTAAACCCTTGCCATGATCATCGAGTGTATAGTAATGAGGGCAATGCAAATGAATAGTGCTCGTGAGCATTTCAATCCTCAAAACAAAAAACCGCTCTTGCACGCAATGAGGTAGTATGATCTGGGAAAATAGAAGTGAAATTTATGTATTATTGCGACAATGAAAAACTATGGTGTTAAGTAGTATTACTTACTGTTCTCGCGTTGAACCACGATTGAGTGACATACAAGGTGCCACTCCCTTGAACAGTTTTACACATCTCCGCTGTTGGAGTGAATTGGTCCCTGAGCATTGTGTGATATTCTTCTACATTTCCCATCACTAGCTCAGCATGCAATTGTCTAAGGCGCTCGTGCTCTATATCTATTTCAGCCTAGTATTAAAAACACAAAACTGTGAATAATCATATACGATTAAGAACTTGGATACGGAATGAAAATAAATATTCTTACCATGAAATTGCAATTACATATCGCAGTGCGACCATTTGCTTGCTCGGGATAGACTTCTTCATTTTTCCATAGTCTTTGACGCATTGCAAGCATGTACAAATCCATCACCTTTATATAAAAAATTATATTAATAACAAATTTAAATAATATTAAATGACAAAACGACAATAACATTGTATTACTTACCTCTACTAACCAATCAGCCTTTCCCCTAATAAATTGACGAAACTCGGACACAGTTGTATCCTTAAAGGCCTCACGTATCCTTACTTTTTTTTTGGGACCCAATTTCATAAAATTTGAGAAGGCATTCAAGTCCCCGGCTTGAAGCGGATTTGGCTCCGACTTGGGTATATATGTATTCTCAACTTGTTTATGGGGTATATTTGTTGCTAGTATATCCTCAGAGTCATCAGAACCATCAGCAAGAGGTAGAGAACCTACCGGCATTCTCGAAGAAGACTGTGCAGTAATTGATATAATAAATACACAATCAAAAAATAATCCAATATTAACTAAATAAATAAATAATTATAATAACATACCTCTCCCATGTTTGAGGTCGAAAAACGTTTCGGGTGGTCCCGCTGTGTGACGAAGCGGGCTCTTGACATCCCTATTTCCGGCATCGAAAAACGTGGTTCAAGAAATGTACTGCTCGAGGGAGTCTGGAACTGTCCACTACTAAAACCCATTGTCTGCAATATCAAATGTTGAACATATTCACAACTTTCACAAAATACATAATATAAAAAATAAAATGATCAAATACATATGTATGTATGTATATTACCTGACCAAATATGTTGGCGGAAAGATTGTCGAATAGTTGAGACGTACTAACTCCAGTTGTCTACAGTATTATAACAACTCCATCAAACTTAATTCAACTAAGCAGAATTCCAATACGTTTAAGTCATCTAATAAATATACATTTTGTGAAAGAATGAAAAACAATAGTATGGAAACAATCATAGAAGTGCATTATTAAACTTATATTACCTGATCAAGTGTGCTGCTCGAAGGAGTGTGAAAATGACCAGTACTTGATGGAGCCCGTAAGTCATGGTTCGAAGCCCGGAGGCCCAGAATTATAGATGATATGGGATGAAGAGTGAAGACTTTATTTTAGTTTTAATTTTCGTATGTTTTGGTTCAGGCCACGTTTTTGGGCCTTAAAAGACTTGTTTTTGGGTTTTTATCATGTTGGTTAATGGGTTGGGCCATGCCAATGACTTTGGGTCAGTTATTTCCTAGTTAGATTAGGTTTAGATGGTTTTATTTGCCTCTCTATATAAGGGGGTCTTTGTGGACGAAAATTGGTTAGCTTTTGATCATTAATATTATTGTGAGTTTATTCTCTCTTGAGAGTTTTCGAATTCCTCTTGATTATTCCAAGACGAATTCATTATCCGGCGAATCAGCGAGTCAATCAAACCTCGTTGTGTGTCATTCATCGTCCCCGTGTGGCTTGGCGACCGTTTCTTTGGGTTATAGAGACTTCGGTTTATCTATAGTACTTAGGAGGGTTTAGACCATTGACGTATTGGGATCTCCATTCGTTAGTTAGTTTCGTTTCTTCCGCGTGCGTTACCATTCGGTCATCAAGGATCGTATCATTTGGCACCAGAGCCAGGCTTACGTCATCCAGGTTCTATCGTCCTTATTGATTTTTCGTATCTTGTGTTTCTTTCTGTTCGTGTCTTGTCTTTCGTGTCGTCGAGTCTTCGTATAACTATTTTGTTCCTGTGTCAAAAAAAAAAAAAAAAAAAAAAAAAAAAATCGTATCTGTGTGTTCATAGAGTCGTCAAAATCGTTCTTTGTAGCTTTTCTTTCGTGTCAAGTATTCAGATTCGTTTTGATACCTAGTCAAAGTTGTTTTCTTGGTCATTAAGGAGTAGAAGATTTCTTTCCTTATAAGAATAGGAAACATACTCAGAATATAAATCCCATACCTTATATTATATAACACGTCTTAGGTGAGTCTTCTACACGTTGTCGTGACATATTAGGGGCAAAAGTTTCGATCAAAAAAAAAAAAAGAGGATATATTCGAAGCCCTAGTGTGTCACTGTGTTTTCTGAGTTGGTTATTACGTGTTTCTTCATTGGGATATCAGTTATATATTCGTTTCGGTGTGTTTTCGTCTTTTTCTCGTGTTTTTCGTCGGCCAGCACTAAAACGGCCATAACTTTTGCATACGAACTCCGATTTTGCTCCATAATACCTTTTCGGAAAGCTCTCGGAAAGATCTATACGGTGGTTCTTGGAACCGGTCCATTATTTTTGCAAAAAAAGGTCGTTTAAAGGGTCAAATCGTCCGCCGAAGTTTTCGGTAAAATTTTCGTGTCTTTTTTCGTGTCTCGGTTTAGGGTTTTCTTAGTCCGATCATCCTTCCTTCCTAATTTTAGTACTCTTGATTCGTTAATAGTGATTTCTGTGGTAGATTAAGGGAATTTGAGCTTCTTAAGAGAGAATTGAGTGGAAAAAGGCAAGAGAGGTGAGATTATTAGAGGGTAAAAGCCATTACTATTGAGCGATACACGAGTGCTGGGTGTGAACCTTATTGAGGGATACACGAGTGCTTGTGAGGTTGTGAGGATCCTATTTTACTAACCTTTTGTAGGTATGTCGGATGAAGAGCTTGATTCACAAACGAAATCCATGATAGAGGCGATGGTGAAACAATGGGGCGAAGAGATGAGGAAACATTTTGCACCTTACCATTTCTATCGTGGGAATCAGAATAGTTGGAGGCAGTCCCAAGCTACTACTCTTTCATATTCGAAGAGAAGTTTTTGGGAGAAAGAAGAGCAGCCAAAGAAGAGGTACATACGTCCGTTTGTGAAGCCAAGGTCAGACTCTTCTAGTTTTTCCATTACAACTTGTGATGATGGAGGAGTTGTGTCCACAGAAGAGAGAGAAGATCCAAAGGTGACGGTCATGGAAGAACAAAATGAAGAGGTGGAAGAAATCGAAGCACCTTCAGGACCGCTTACTTTATTCGATGATGGTGATCTTGATGTGCAGAATGAAGAGTATGATGGAGAGCAACAAGAGGTTGTCATTCATGTTGAGGATGAAGTGTCGTTTGTTTCTCTTATTCCAACACAAGTGGATGAGGATGATCAAATGCAACTGTCAAAGGAGGTGGAGATGGTGAAGCCCAAGGAAGAGAAAGTAGACACAAACGAGAATGGAATGATGCATGAATCTCTACTTGATCAGAGTAGTGTTTTGGAGTGGATCGTGAATGAGGAGAAGAAGTCCATGGAGGCAAAGTGGAACAATGGCAATGTTTCGTCTCTTGATTGTCTATTTCCTTTTACTTATACATTTGTGCAGGCATACAATGATGTTTCTTCTAAAGATACATGGCATGGCATATTATCAATTAAAAGAAGTGAACATCAAATTGAGTTGGAGGGGAAGAAAGAGTTGGAGTCCATGCTGTTCGATGAGACGAAGAAGAAGCATAATTTCTTTGCTTTTGACGGAGGAGGCGGCCAGGATTTGAGGACAAATCCTCTTCAAGAGGAGGGGAATGATGGAGCCCGTAAGTCATGGTTCGAAGCCCGGAGGCCCAGAATTATAGATGATATGGGATGAAGAGTGAAGACTTTATTTTAGTTTTAATTTTCGTATGTTTTGGTTCAGGCCACGTTTTTGGGCCTTAAAAGACTTGTTTTTGGGTTTTTATCATGTTGGTTAATGGGTTGGGCCATGCCAATGACTTTGGGTCAGTTATTTCCTAGTTAGATTAGGTTTAGATGGTTTTATTTGCCTCTCTATATAAGGGGGTCTTTGTGGACGAAAATTGGTTAGCTTTTGATCATTAATATTATTGTGAGTTTATTCTCTCTTGAGAGTTTTCGAATTCCTCTTGATTATTCCAAGACGAATTCATTATCCGGCGAATCAGCGAGTAAATCAAACCTCGTTGTGTGTCATTCATCGTCCCCGTGTGGCTAGGCGACCGTTCTTTGGGTTATAGAGACTTCGGTTTATCTATAGTACTTAGGAGGGTTTAGACCATTGACGTATTGGGATCTCCATTCGTTAGTTAGTTTCGTTTCTTCCGCGTGCGTTACCATTCGGTCATCAAGGATCGTATCAGTACTAAGGCCCATTGGCTGTAATATCAAATATAAAACTATTAGAAGTTGAAATTATCAAATAAAATAATACAAATTATACTAAATAGATAGGTAAAATATTACCTGACCAAAGATCTGTGTGTAAGCCTGAGATACTTGATCGTTTCCTTCGCATCCGGTAAAAGGAGTCGATGTGGACGCGGTATAAATTGGCAAGGTAGTGTCCCGACGACCTCCTACCTCACCAACATAGCCTCTTGCTTGCTCTTGTGGGATGTCGGCACTGTGAACATGTGTAGCTCGAACATCGGATTCGCGAGCCAATGATGTGATCGGAGGACTTCGGCGGCGGGGTTCACTGACATCACGTGTTCTTCGTGAACGCCCGCACTGCATGACTTCTACATCATTCTGAATAATCCTCTTCATACGAGTCTCAAACGCCGCAAGGTCAGCCCTAAAGCCTCTAACAATCCTCTTCTCGGCTTTAGCAATCTCCTTCCGAACAAAACTTGGTGTGACAACATCTTCACTCGCCCCCTGCGCTCCGCTACTGCTTGACGATGTCTGAATAGCTTGGCTTCTCGTACGCTTTCCCGTATCACGACTATGTCGGTGTGGCCTGGATGTCCCAGCCTCGTCTGGGGAACTCTCCAAACGCGCAGAAGCAGCTGCATCTCTCCTCGGTCCACCGACATCGGAAGATGTAGCTTGTGGTGGTCTCCTAATGCGACGCAATCGCTGCTCGACTGGAAATTGCTCACCAACGGTTAGAGGATTAGTTGGGGTGACGAATTGGACCTCCATCGGCATGCCATAGTGGAGTGAAATCCAATACGGTTGACGATCCTCCCCTTCCTCAAGTTGGATATTCGCAATTTCATAGCCCTGCCAAAAAAATATTTGTAGTGATTCATTAGACACCAAACAATTATTCAAGAAAAACAAATATTTCACAAGATGTCAAATATATATTAAAATAAATTCTAAATTTGTACCTCGCCCTCGAATAAGTCGATCAAACTTTCACCATCCTCGAGTCGCAGCTTCTTCCGTAAAGCCCATCTCAAACACCTTGGATATAAATTCGGGACATATATCCCTGCTGCATTCCCTAACCCCTCTATAATTTCAAAGGCCCACGTCACTAATGCCCATGCCGGACCATAGAAATGATACTTTGTTAGTTTGTCCTGGGCTTTCTGAACGTAGTATCGAAGGGTCTTGTGGCTATATGCACCCCAGGGAAAATTCTGCCAAACATCATCATTCTCGACCATCACCCACAACCACGGGAATGGAGGCCTTTGCGAATCGTGGCCGAGAATAAATATATCTGCAATCAACACTTGGGCCAGTAGCAAGTGCATATGCCCATCCACATCATCAATCATGTTCCTCAAGGAAGTAAACACATCAATCAATTGCGCAGATGTTGGTGGATGATTAATGTCATTGCATACTATCCTATAAAGCTGAGATGTAGTAGGATCGACGGGCATGGTGCAATCAAAATTCGAATTTCCAAATCTAAGTCCGGTCACCAATGCATGATCTCGAATAGTATATTCAATATCTTGTCCCCTAAAATGGAACCAAATGCCTCGTCTCGAAAATATTGCCCTCGACAAAATCCCATGAATAACCCCAGAATTAATGCAACCCGGGCTCCAATAAAGAAAGTGTCCAAATGGTCCATTGATAAATCTATGTACCAAATTCTCACCCCTACAGCATTTAGCACATTTTGAATATCCGCTAGTAGGGCTACTCTGTAGTAAGTGTTCGGTTTTGCATTTGCTAGCCTATAATTGGGTCTCCGATAACGTGGAGGAGGCAATGCCTGAAAAAACAAACATATGAATTTAATAACCAATTCGAATTCGATATGATTTTATACTAACCAATTCGATAACATAACAATTCGATTCCTATGAAAATAAAAAGTATTCAACAATGTCATATGAAATTAGTCCAATTCGATTCAAAGGCATTCAACAAATCAACTAAAATCAACAATTAATTATGAAATCATACGTAATTCAACTAAAAAAAACTAAAATCAACAATTCAACAATATCACTTTGAATTATACGCAAGTCAACTAAAATCATACGTAATTCAACTAAAATCATACAAACATCATACGTAATTCAACTACATCATACGTAATTCAACTAAAATCATACGTAATTCAACTAAAATCAACTAAAATCAACAATTCAACAATATCATATTGAATTATACGCAAGTCAACTAAAATCAAGAAATTAGAGCCATAAATCATGAAACCGGTCGACGAGAAAGCCGGAACCATTGAAACCGGTCGAGAATCTCGCCGGAAAATTGAAACCGGTCGCCGGTTTCAATTTTCCGGCGAGATTCTCGACCGGTTTCAATGGTTCCGACTTTCTCGTCGACTGTTAATCACGAAAATGTATAAACCGGTCGACAAAGTTGCCGGAAAATTGAAACCGGTCGACCGGTTTCAACTTTCAGGCGACTTTGTCGACCGGTTTCTGCATTTTCCGGCTTCGACTCACAAATCCAGTGCTTTACCATAATTTCGGCCGGAATTTCTTCGTCTGAATCACCCATATCTTCCGAGTACGCGTTGAAACCGGTCGACGGCTATTATACCAATTCTCGTGAGGAAACGGCCGGCCGGGGACAGAGACGACGTCGGGGGAGGGCTGCACGGCGCCGGGGAGGGCTGTGATGTCGGAGAATTTTCGACCGTGGAGGTGAGGGAGAGAACCGGTGGTGGTGGAGGAATGCTTGTGGTCGAACGGTTTGGGGGGGGGGGGGGGGGGGAGGGAGGGATGTCAAGGGAATGGGAATAAGATAGGGTGGGTAGGGTAGTGTAGTGTGGTCAGCTTTTGGTAAAATCAAGAGAATCTTGGTTTTAAATTTTTAATTAAATAAGGGAATGGATATTTTAAATACCATGGGTTTGAAAATGGGTATTTTTGTGGTGGGATGTTTGAGAATGGGTAGTATTAATTTTCACCCTATTCTTTAATGTTCATCTTTTTTTTTTCTCGTAAATCGCATTTCTCATTTAAAAATAGATGAAATTATTTTGGAAGAAGAGATAAAAATCAACTGTGATAAATGAAGATAATGAATGAAAACAAGAGAAAAAAATGAAAATTATTGAGTTGGAAATTGAAAATTTTATCTTGAAATATGAAAACCCATTATAAAAAAAACAATGACAAGAGGCTAAAACCCTTATTAAAAAAAAAACGGAGGGAGTATTTAAGTATTTATACGATGAGATATTTATTACACTATTATATACTCTTTCCATTTCACTTTAATTAGATTGTTTCATTTCGAGACGAGATTTATGTGCATTGTTAAAAGTGTAAAGTAAGGGTTCCAAATTGAAAAAAATAAGGGTTAATTCTTTCAATTTTAAAAAACAAGTCAATTAAAGTGTGACGCCTTAATTAGGAAATAAAGTCAAGTGAAGTGGAACGGAAAGAGTACTCCCTTTGTCCTTTTTAAATCGAATCATTTCTTTTTGACAATTTATGGTACATTTTTCCACGTTTTTTTATGATTCCCTTTGTCCCTTTCAAATTGAGGTGTTTATTTTTATCAATTTCTGGCACGCATGTCTTTTCCACGCTCCTTAATGATGATTATTAAAATAGATTTTTTTATTTCTTTTTCTGTTAGGTGATACTATGAGAGTTGTAGTATTCCGTAAATAAAAAATAAAAAAAAATTAAAAATTCATTTTAAAACCCACCATCAATAAGAGTGGAAAATCGTTACAGAAATTGACAAATAGAAATAACTCAATTTGAAAGGGATAGAGGGAGTACTTTTCTTCGTTTTTACTTATTACGGAGGAAAGAGGGAGTATTGCATGGTAAGAGGATGAGAAAGTGATAAATGCACAGTGGATTCCATAATTTGGTCAGGGAAAAATCGTGATGGTATAACTTGTCTTTTGGCTAGGTATAAATGCTCAAGTAGAGCTAAATCAAAACAACATTGTTCCAAACACTCAAAATAATCACAACTACTAGCCATTATCAAGTTAACATTCTTGAGATTGGTCGAGGAAAAACTCTGGATGCACCGCAGCACTAGAAAAATTAAGTGCCTTTTTGAGCTTCCGTTGATCGAAGATCTCGACTTCAACCAGGAACGAAGAACTCACCGGTCGATGGTCCGATAGCCTCATCTCTGATCTTTTGTAACAGAGCTGTTTAATGCCTTGACCAAACCAAAGTATACGATCGCACCTGCACCAAATCATTGCATTTATGAACCGCCATTGCATTTACATTCCGCTAGAGACGACTGATACAAAACTGGCTGGTAGATAGTTATAATAATACTTGAAAAGTGTTCGATTACAGAAAGCAGCCACTTACCATGCTGGAGATCGCTTCTTTTCGGCTTTTGGATTTTGACCAACATATCTGTCGGAGTTGATCTCATACTTGTAAGTAGGGGCGAAGTTGATAATCCCTTCTTTCCATCCATCAAAGACATGCCCATTTCGGAGTTCTTTGCTTAACTGCAATGCGATGCTCCTCGTATTATTACTTTCTCTTGTATATTTTTTAGGACACAGTTTACTCCAAGATAAGCTGTGAGAATGTAAGACTTTATCTACCTAAATTTTATTTTCTTTCTCTTTAATTTGTGAAATCACACCATCCTCAAGGGAAGTCCATCTATTGCTGAACTATTACCAGTCGAAACATGAAGATAGTGGCTAAAAACTAATGTTCTTATACCTGATCATGGTTGAGAAGCAATCCCCACTGCTTCTGATCAACAAGCTTTCGCACTTCTGCATCCAACATATTGATCCGATAATTCAAATCTCCGAACCAGAATATTTTGCTGTTCATTGTGACATTAGGTTATCAGTCAATGATTCATGATCAACAACTTAAATGCAATGCAGTAGCATTATTTATGTACGAAACTTGAGTTAAAGTTTTTACTGCCCAATAGTATCAACTTAAATATACTCCATTATGTACAATGAATTAGCGTAAATTACTGTATAGCTGACAGAACAAGGCTAGAGAGAAAGCTCCTAAGCGTTAAATGGTTTAGTTTTGTAAACAAACTATCGATTCAGACGCTATGGATCAATGTTTCTTGAACTGGTCCTCAAACTCCGGCCACATATTGATATTTCATCTCAATAAGAGTTTTAAGGACTTTTTGTTACGTGGTTGACTGAAGAAATCTGTACCAATGTGCCGAATAGCCAAAATTCTTGAAATTCCAATATTACAGTAGACACGTTTATCGCAACACGAGGTACTTGAATAATATGAGTATAAGGAGAAGTTGATAAACTTAAAAGGTAGCAGCAAATGCAACAAAATCATTTAAATCAGAATCTTTAACTAGATAGAGGTCTTACTCGTGAGAAGGGATTGTCTGTGGCTGATCAATGTCAAAGATGGTTGAGAAATGAGTCCGCTTTATGATTTCAAGAACATCAGCATTACGCCTCTGCTCGGCACCATACTTCTCACCAGAGGTTAGATGAGAGCAGACAAAGCACAGACGACTATGGAAAAGAGACATACTTATGGAAACAGATCCCTGTAAGATGTCAATAGTAATGGTCAGAACACTCCATACAAAAATATAACTGATACATATAATCCTCACGGTACAGGGCATGAAGTAATCAAAATTATGAGGTCAGTTGTTTAACGACAAAGATGAAGGTGTATGCACTACTGGAGTTATTATATATACTAAATTCCACAAAGAGAAAATATGAAAATAAAAGATAATGAAGAGAACCTTGTTACCCATGTAGCCCATAAGCCCCACTCCGACCGGGGAGACTTTCAAGTGGTTTATATGCCGCCTTAGCCTTCTTCGCACCCACACTGACACATATATTCCAACCATTTGTTTACTCACAATCCTTATATACACCGGCTGCAACTTTTTTGGACTGGTTGAGATTGTACCAATCTCTGACATTTCGACAAAAGAATCCTCTCCCTCTCCAGGAATTTCATCCAAATCATCTGAAAGATCATCGAGAACTTCATCAACCTCATCTTCTTGATCCATTTGTATCGTCTGTAGGTTTCCGAAGCTACGATGCATTCTCTTCAAGCCAGAGCCCAGTGGGAAATGTTGAGGGCTGGAGGTAAGAACATTATTAGTCCAGCCTATCCTTGCCGAACTGCTTAGCACTCTTCGCAAACTGGATCTTGAAGCTAAAGCTTGAGGCGTAACGTCAAGTGATTGTTCTGGCCAGTCCAATCTGTTCTCCCAGATAAAATCACTGACTTTCTTTGACTGAGTGTTCTTCGCACTGTTGCTCACCTTCGAGTCACTGTCTACATTGGTGCCTATAGAATTCTCTCCAAATATATCGTGAATAGGAGTAATTGCTGCATCAGCCAATGTATCCGAAGCGGAGGAAGTCCTCAAAACAGGAGAGGGTGGTGCACTGTAGCTTCTATGTTTGGTTTCAGGTTCGACTGACTTGTTCAAAGTTCTGCGTATTATAGCCTCCCATTTGGGAATTGGCGTCCTAGTTTCTGCAACGAGTACATTGCCTGCATTCAGTGGAACCACCTCCTGGAAGCTGTAATGCATGATAGTTAATTAGCAATATATAATAAAGGATATATTTTATGTACTAAATTGTGAAGTAAAACAATTATTAGAGTCACTAAATGCAATTGTTTTGAAGATTATACAGAAAACGTCGAATGCCTTGAATGATTGCATAAGCAGTGCCTTAAGAAAAAAGATAAAAGCTTCAGAATTTGAGGTATTTAAGTGTAAATCCAATTTATTTATACTCATTATCAAAATTATTTCAACTACGACATCAAGCTGCAACGTCTTTAACCATTTCAAGAATTAAAATATAAAACAAAGTCCCAGGTCCATTTCTCAGATCAAAGGGTGTAAACGGTTGAGATCTGTGTAGAATCAAAGGAAAAAAAAAAAAAAAAAACTCAGAGAATTTCTCCAAATGCAAGAACGTTGAAATATGAATTATGTACTCGAAAGTCTGGATATGGAGCGAATTGACAAACATGGTACAATTATTCTTAAAATTACTTCCTCAAAAAATAAAGAGTTTAGGAATTGAAAACAACTAAGTTATTTCAAAAACGACATTTAATTTGTATAAAGTTCAGTTCAAGTCTATAAAATCAAAAATTGGAGAAAATTTCTGATTGGTTTGACTAATTTCTATAATAATGTTTAATGTTTACACTAATTTTCCTTTCCGAAATAGACTATAGTTCAAAATTGATGCACTAACTAAACTAATTTTATTAGCAGCTTATATGAACATGATGCACAACTAGGCACTAGCTATCATTTGGAAAAAAAAAATCTGGTACACTTACCCGAAGATATACATATCTGCCGGTTCTTGCATACAGAGCCATTCATCGATCTCTAGATTATCATTTGGATGTCTTCCAGCAACATTCCAAGTGCCTATATTTACTCTGCACGCACCAAATCATCATTCAACCATGGAAATCTAACCAATGAAGCCACTTCATAGAATAGTGGAGCACTGTATCTAAAAGCAATCAGCCACAGGTAAAATGACAAATTATGATTTCTTACTGAGCCAAACCTCACATCTTTTGTGTTGATGTACTGTTGTCTCAGAGTTTCAGATTTTCCTCTCCGGTGTTTTAATGAATATTCCGTTGGAGGTTTACCTGGATTATTAGAGTCGTTAGCATCAACAGAAGGCATTCTTTAAGAAATTCACGTTGTCAACAGAAATTAGACATATTCTATTATTTAACAACCATAAATTACATATTTGAAACAGATAGTTCCCCTGTTTTCTCAGAATTTAATACGATGAAATGATAAACAGATAAACTGCCTTAAAATACAAAAGGGAATGATCATAGTTCGGTGTACAACGCAGTAATCTTGAAGAAAAATACTTCTATGGTGAACTGTTCTCCAGAAACATGGACATAATTTTATAGCGAATTTATCTTATAGCTGCAATTTAAAGAAGAACTCTAACTTGCCGCAAAGTGAACAAAATAGAATTAAAGTAGCTGTAAATGATATACATACATCCTGTAGTTTTATTTGAGCAACCATATTGAAATCCCCTCGTCTTATCAGCATGTTCGTCGATCATGATAGCTTCGTCTTTACACGAGCAAGCTGGAAAAAGAAACAGCAGTTACATAAGAAACCGAAACGAAAGATACAAGTGGTGAAGAACGGAACATGTAAACAACAACGATGCCAAGGCATCATTTCATTCATACCATCATCTTCGCTCTCCGTGTCTACTTCATCTTCACTGAAATCATTAACCTGAGGCTTGATATTCAGCCACTTTTTCATCATAATCGAGGGCCAGAAGGGCTGGGGATCATCAGAAACACAAGCAAAGCATAAACAACCGCTCTCTCTCTTAAACATTTCTACATACACTGTGGAGGCGTAAGTCCAAGAAATTCATCCTCTTACCTCAGAACGCTTTCCTCTTCTAGTTTTCATGATTGGACCACAGTTGTTTTCGCTCAAGAATCAAAACCCACAAACACAGCAAAGAATGCAATGAGTTTCCCAGCTATAAATACGTCGAAACAACACGGTTGTACTTGCACATTTTGTTAGGCCACCTCCTCGTTTATTGCCAAATTCAAAGAAGATTCGTGCTTTGTAGTTTGTACCAAACGAGAGATGACAGAAGAGAAAAGGAAAACAATAAAGTAATGGTCAAGCTCGACAGGCATCCACTGCCACAACTTGCACACAAGTTTTTCTTCCCCTTTTTTTTTTCCTTTCTTGATGGTCCAAACATATACTTCCTCTATTGGAACGATATACGTGAGGTACAAAATAATGAAACGAAACAACTTCGTTGGACCGGACGTAGTGTATGTTGTCGTTTTCATCTTGAAAATCAAAAGGGATGATATCGTTGAAAACTCAAGAAAACACCAACTCATTAGGAAAGGGGCCCCAAAAAATATGAGAATGTCTTTGTCGATTTGCGAAGAGTGTTGCAAATCTAACTGTTCGAAGTGCAAAATATAAAAGCATTGACATCTACAGTGATAATCCCATTTGTTTATGATAAACAAGTCCACCCGATTACACACACCCATGCAGGATTTGTCTGTTTCTCCCATGATGATTGCAATTTATATTACCATTTGTTTTTTTAATTATGTATTTTAATAATACCGAATGCGTGTTGATCGTTTGTAGTATAGTTGCAAATGACTCTCTGTTAAAGGTAGGTTGGAAGTAATCTGGATATATATTATATTTTTAATTCGATACGGACGGTTCCAATTGACTTTCGGTTTTGTTTTTGGGGCACACTCCTGTCAGTCCGGCCTCACCGTGAGACCGGATTAAGATTGACACTTTTGTTTATAAAGATTGACACTTTGAAACATTGACACTTTTGTTTACAAAGATTGGCACTTTTGAAACATTGGCACTTTTATTCATAATAATTGGCAATTTTACGAAAAATACGTTAATAATGAATATTAATTTCATTTTATGAAAATAAATAATATGTATATATATAATAATATAAAACCATAATATCAAAACATTATAATAACAAGTCGATAAAAAAATATAAAATTTTCGATATCAAATAGATTGACACTTTCATTCAGAACAATTGACACTTTTATTCATGAAGATTGACACTTCTGCTGGAGAATTATATATCCTAAGTTTCAATTTATAATCCATATTCAACCTTATAAAATTGAAGTTAAATACTAAACAATAATTATAAAACCCTAAATTGATATATGAACCCTATAAAGTAATTTTAAAATTACTACATACATACAAATTACGTATAAATTTTTATTTATAAGATTGACACTTTTGTTCATAAAGATTAGCACTTTTATTAACAAAGATTGACACTTTACCTAGCTAAATGGGTCGGGTCAACACGGACCGGGTCGGGTTGACCTAAACCAAAATCGGGTCAACCGGGTCGGGTTGACCCAAAATCAAACCGGGTCGGGTCGGTGGGTCCAGCCGCATGGTGCGGCTGGCCGCACCCAAGTTTTTGCCTTTATTTTTTTACTAATTAGTATTACTTCAGTTTCATTTTAATTGTTTACTTACTTAAAATGAAAAGATTATACTAGTATCTCGCAACTAATCAATGTCAATATCAATATATGTACAATAACATTAAGGATTCCGATCCTACGTGGCATCACTTATGATTTTTATGAATATTTTCAAGAGTCCTTATTATAGATTAATTAGTTTACTACCCGTCGAAAATCGACGGGTGCAATTATTTTTAACATTTAGATATTATAAGTGGAATTTATTTAAATATAGTTCGTACTATGATCCTCGATTTCTATGTACCTACAGACAATAAGAGGAAGTTAAGAATAATAAATGTGACAATCCAACGCCAATTCATATTACATTTAAATCTTCGGCATTTAAAGACTTATAACTGAAATTGGTGCCGAAATAGACAAAGTCAAGTTTCTCGTGAAATACAAAAAAAAATAATAATTAAAGTAATACAAAAAATAATTAATAGTTTACTACCCGTCGAAAATAGTTTAAAATTGTATTTTATTTTTTTGTTATTATATATAGAAGATGATATTAGGATACTTTATTGGTTAATAAGCCAAATAAATGAGAATATAGGAAAATATTCATAAAAATCATATGTGATGTCACGTAGGATCAGGACCGGGATCCTTAATGCTATTATATTATTGATTGAAAGTTATATACTGGTATATATATTGATTTGAAGATTATTGTTCTCATAACCTTTATGGGTAACTAAAATGTATGTCGTTAATTTGATAACATCCCGTAAACTCTTTAGTATTGAAGTTTATATTTCGTCATATAATTTAATCTTTAAAGTATATATTTACAATTGATCGATTAATACAACGTGACATAATTAAATTAGCTGCGACTGTAATATTAATGGTGATCATGATGGATAGGATTATTCCTTTGTAAACCAATCTCTTCCAAATAAATAGTAACTATAGCAATTAAAAAAGTTGTGGAATCATAACAAGAAATTAAGGGCTCGTTTGGTAGGAAAGATGAGATAAGATAAGATAAATAAACTTGAGATTAATAGTGTGAATAGTGTCAAGACTAAATAATCCTGGGTAACTTTATCTTACGTTTGGTAGGAGAGACTAAAATTCAAGATAAAAACTCAAAAAGACGAAATTATCCCTCTCTTATTTCTTCCACAGATCACTTCCTACTCCAATTTCAGAGCAACTTCATAATTTCTTCAGGAATAAACTCTTCTTTCTTCCACAAACCACACCCTTCTCCAATTCCAGAGCAACATCATAGATTTCTCCAGCAATAAAGAAAAGAAGAGAATAACACACTTCTCCAAAAAGGGTTGTCAAAAAAAAAAGGATGGAATTGTCCAAGCAATAACAGAAACATAAACCAGCTCAAAGAAATATATATTCTCACTCTCAAAACTCTGATTACCACGCCATTTCAAGAATCAAGATCGATCACCAAAGTTGCATAAAGAATACTATCAAATTCAAAGTTGCATAAAAGCACCGCCGTTGCCGCTATTACCGATCAAAAAGTACCGATACAATTGCCCTCAATTGATTCACAAAAAAAAAAAAAAAAAAAAAAAAAAAAAAAAAAGAGGAGAAACTGATGATAAGAAAAGGTAGGGAAAAAAAAATGAAAGACATTTTACTTAACAATAGGTAGGTGACTTCTGTGGAGGCGCTTGAGAATAAACTCCCTTGACGATGGAGATGTGCGAAGACCGCATCAAATGGCAAATTTCTTCCAATTTGTAAACCGGAGTCACCTTATCCTCATACTTCTCGCCGCCGACTTCGCCGGAATTAACCATCTTCTTCACCGAGCATCAGAGCGTGAGGGCTTGCGATTTGAGAAAATCGCAAAAACAGGGAAAAGCACCGATCTGCACTTCGCCGGAATCCTCCGTCAAAATCGTGAGGGCTTCCGATTTGAGAACAGGTTAGAACATGGAAAAGATGACGGGTAACTGTTTAAACAAAGCTCCCAGTAGGGTGACGCCGATCTGCACTTCTCGACTTGATGGTTCGGCGGAATCCACCGTCTTCTTCACCGAGCTTGAGAGCGTGAGGGGCAGCGATTTCAGACAGGGGTGAGAGCGTGAGGGATATGCAGGTAGCGATTTGAGAAAGGGGTAAAATAGAGAGAAAATTTGTAATCGGGGCTACTGTTTGCGAATCGGAGGGGTAGAGGTGGGATTACTTAACGTGCTGAAATAGTGAAATTAATGCGGGCCTTGTTTTTAACACCGGGCCTTGCCGGGCCGCCGAGATTTGTTATCTCGCCTACCAAATGCAAGACAAGCCTAGATTAGCCCAGATTAATAGTCCTATCTAGGGCTAATCTGGGCTACCAAACAGCCCGTAAGTTTACTAAGTAATAATAGTACAAAGGAAAAGGACAATAGGGAACATATAACGATAAGTGCTTAAAGGATTAACCACAAAAATGCCAACTACGCCAAGACGAGCATGTAAACACCATTAGAGAATAATACCGGTAAATCTAAGATCAAACCGAACTTATTCCTTGGCTTTCTCAAGAGGAGAAAATGTTATAAAATCCTTTTAATTTGATGTGTTGGACTAGTAAAATTAAATTACTCATTGATTTTCTTTTTGTAATGTTTGATAAGACTTATCCTATTTTACGAGAGCATATATATAAAAAAAGAGATTTAGCTCAAGAATATAATAATGATGCATGCGTAACTATAATGTGGGTTACGTTATTATAATGGATTCTCGATACTACTATATTGAAAATTTGAGCATCACTGTCGAATTATATTCGTATGATATTGTTCGCTCTTGATAAAGCTTTCAAGAATTTTTTCTTTTTAGCTTTATACCAAAAATTCAAGCTAATAAATTGGTATCCCCTTTATATACAAGGTACTTTCATCTTATATTTCCAAATTCTATTTTCTCTTTCTGTTTCTTTCTATCATTTCTCTTATATCAAATTTAAACAATCCCATGTTAGAAATATAAAAACTATTCCCTCTGTCTTTTTTTGAGCTGTCTTCAATGTAAAAAAAATTTATCCCCTAATATGTATCTTAGAAATCAAGAGAAAAATGTAGTCAAACTTCCAAATTTGCCCCTAATTGAAATATTTTTACTTTTTTATTTTATTTTTTATGTAACTATTAATGGTATATCAATTAAATTTCCTATTTTCTTGGTTTGTGAGTTTTGATGGGTCGAGTCGAGACACTTATTGAGGGACGGATGAAGTGTTACATATGTCTCATTTCATTAGTCTTATTTTTATTTTTATTTTCGCTTATCTCATTTATTAGTCTCATTTATTAAAAGAAAATAAATTACTACACAAAATCCTTTACCCCTCTCTCTTTTTATCCCTCTATCCTTGATTATCGTATCAGGAACAAATGAGACTAATGAAATGATGGGAAAGAGTAATAACTATAACTCTATAAGTCATGATCGGAAGATGAACAAATGATGAATTATAAACCAAAGTTTTCTTCACATTTATGTCATTTTCAACTTTTTTGTATCATGAAAGTCCTTCCTACAATGTCTAAGCAACTACATTATTTCAAAATTGGTTTGCAATTATTTTCTAAAATTACTCTGATTCCCTATTGGTCCATTTTTCTTTTTATCTCCATTTAGAATATTCGGTGATCATTGGTAGGGATGTCAAACGGGTCAACCCACCGGGTTTCGGGCTAGCCCTATCGGGTTGCGGGCTTTTCGGATCGGGTTAGTCGGGCTTTTTTTTTTCTTTCGGGCTATTATTTTTTGACCCTAACCCTAACCCACCGGGTTTCGGGCTAGCCCACCGGGCCATTAAGTTTATAAAAAATAAAATTGACATCGTATAAATATAAAAATAATTATTATTTTAGCACATACTTGTATAAAAAAAATTAAATAAATTATTAAATATTGTGAATTTAACAAAAATATTTCCGAATGTCAATCTTTATTTTATTTTTCACCAAGCGGCGAAGTAAAAAACGTATAGAATTTAAAATGAAGGTTATATTTTTATTAAAACAAATTAAAAATACTCAATAATAATTAAAAACACAACCTAATTTATCAAATTTATAAGTAGAGTAATGAAATATGTCATGAATTCATAATTTATGGTAACCCACCGGGCCAACCCACCGGGCTTTCGGGCCAGCCCTATCGGGCTCGGGCTTTTTTCGGTCCAGCCCTATCGGGCTTTTTTACTTTCGGGCTATTATTTTTTAGCCCTAACCCACTATTTTTTTCGGGCTAATCGGATCGGCCCGTCGGGCTCGGGCTTTTTTGACATCCCTAATCATTGGTGTGTCAAAGTTCCAAAAATATAATGTCAATTTTATTTAACATTTATACCCTGAAATGTAAAATTAAAGATCGCATCGTGGAGGAATAAGACTTCCGATTTTTTAAGTTAAATATTAGCCTCTTACAGTTACTGCACAACACCACATACTAGATACACCAATAGCAATATCTAAGTAATGTTGAATAACTCAAAATTTTTAAAGAAATTTTAAAGTTCAAATTGAATAACCCCAAATTTAAAACTAATTTTTTTTTTATAAAAAAAATCTCATTTAAATATACACACTAAGTTTGCATATATGATCGTACATTATTATCTATATATATATATATAAAGAGATTACAAAAATAGCGATTACTCAATTGCAAAATCAATTTCAGTGACAATTTTGTAATAAGTTACAATTTCAGTGATCTAAATGTAAAAAGTATACACATAGTGTGAACACAAAAAAAATCATCCGTCACTCCTCCTCTTTCCTCTTTGCCACTTACTTGGCAATTATTTATTGGTGGAAATAATTACATGAAAATAAATCTTATTTCAAAATAATGTAGATAAATATTTATTTAAAAAATTAAAAATTATACCATAAATTATGATTTTCAATTCTCTACAAATAGACAACAATATTGCTATACTTTGAATCACAAAAAAAATATCTTATCATCTCATTTTCTATTACTATTTGATATTTTGATTTTGTATTTCAAGCAACTAGTACTCGCTCACGCGCGATGCGCGACACCGTGTGTTACTAATATTTAATAAGAGTAGCGAAACGGAACACAAACATACACACACTAAGAGCAGACAAATATAATGTTAGTGCACTACAACAACACAATATGTAATACATTTCGGAACACTTCCTTATATACAACATTTGTCGTCCCGCCTGATGCGTCAACGTGAGTTACTAAATCAAAAAAACTAAACCCTACAAAAAAAAAAAAAAAAAAAAAAATTGTATCCTAAAAAAACTGAACCCTAAAAAAGAGTCTATTTTGCAAATGTGAATAAGAAAAAAAAAACGTAAAGTCATGTCTTGATTTAAGTGAAAACCGTAAATTATAGCTTATTTATGAAATTTACATATATGAACAATTAGGTTTTTCATGATTTTTTTAAATTGACTTATTTATATACTTATTTATACACAATCTACAATTCAATCCAATTTCTCAATCTACATACATTTTATCAACAACCCAATTCAATTCAACCTTCAAATCAAATAAGAAAATAAAAGCAAATTATAAATATTTGTTAAAATACAAAATTACAATTGTTTGAAATACAAAATCAAAATATCAAATAATTATAAATTGAGATGAGAAGAATTTTTTTTTTTTTTGGATTCAAAGTATAGCAATATTGGTGTCTATTTGTAGAGAATTGAAAATCATAATTTATGGAATAATTTTTAAATTTTTTAAAATAAATATTTATCTACATTATTTTGAAAATAAGATTTATTTTGATGTAATTATTTCCAACAATAAATATTTGCCAAATGGCAAGGAGGAAAGAGAAGGGGGGAAAGAGGGAAGATAATGTAATGGCCCGCAAATTCGATAATCTATAAATCTAAGTTACGATAATAAGTCACGAGTAATACTCGTATTTATGATTATCGAGTAAGATAGCACGTTATTAAACGAAGGCAATCTTAATTAATTAAGAGTTGGGCCAAGCCCATAAAATTTTATAAATTGGGCTCAAGCCCATAAATTAATGAATTGGGCCCAAACCCATAAATTAATGAATTGGGCCAAGCCCAATTAGTAGAAGTCTGTCGACTTAAGAAACGGAAAACCGAAGGAGTTGCGTAACGAAAAATATGTAATAGATGTATATTAAAATACATGCTACGTATGTAGAAAGTAATCTAATAATACATCTAACTATTACATAAGGAATAAAGAAATCACATGCATTGTATAATGTACAAGAAATTAATACACATTCAATGTATTGTTAATGTACAATTAATGCAAAAGTTAGAGAAAGACAAGAAAGGAGTGGCTGCTACTTGGCTGCCAATTCTGCAGCAGCTTTCTCCTTCTAGCCACCATCATCTTTTCCCTAGCTTCATTGACAAAATCAGCCCCAAACCTTCCCAACTATGTCCTGCAAAACCATCCCCTAAAGCAAGGGAAAGAAGGCATCAAATCATGAAGAAAATGGAGGTTAAGTTCACAGGTTTCACACCTGCTAATTACATACCAATCCTCATCAAATGAGTAATATAAATACCCCAACATAAACCATATTTCAGTTTTCAACCTCTCACACAATATTCACTCAAAGAAGATAGAATTTAAGAGAAGAAGAAGAGGAACTAAGGAAGAGGAAGAGCAAAGCTAACAACCACAACCCTTCTAACAACTAGTAAGCATACCATCACCATCTTTCAAATTAATATCAATAGGAAGCAAGCATGCTAATTTTCAGATTCAATTTCAATGGAAGCATGCTAATTTTCAGATTTCATACATAAGCATGCTCGAATATTAACTCTTGATTTAATAATCAACCAAGCATAAGCAAATGAACTACTAAGATAAGTATGTAATAACACACCATTTACAATTCATGAATACAAACAAAGCATGCCTATTGTATACAATTCATGTTAAGCTAATAAGCCCCTGCTGCCCTCTTTAAGCAATCACTTGTTTAATTAATTAAATCATGGGGTTTAAGTTTAATAGCTATGTTTGAATATCACTTTGCTATGCAAAAGAACGAAAGAACAAAAACATGTATCACATATATGCACACAAATTGAATCGAACAAATATGAAAGAGAAAGGAGAGTCGAGTCGAACCTCCGTCGAGGCACTAGGCCCGACGGGTGGAGCCAATCGAACTGGGGCGGCAGAGGCGACCTCGGGGCAGAATCTGCTCGGCGGCAGGTCGGAGTCTGCTGTCTGCATCGGCGACGGCGGCGTTCCGTCATGGCGGCGACGGCGGCTTTCCAGCTGGCTGTCCGCGCCGGCCATTTTCCCCTCTACCCGAACCTTAAAATCGGAGAGGGAGAGATAGAGAAATCACAGAGGTAGGGTAAGAGAGAGAGTTAGAGTGAGAATGAGGAAGAGAGAAAGGGAGAACAAACCTGGACGGAGGCGGCTACGGTCTCCGGCGTTCCAGCGGCGGCGGACTGCTTCGGCGGCTCCATCGACCTGCAAGGGAAAAGAGAGGAGAGCAGTTAGAGAGGGGAATGAAAAGGAGAAGGAGAGGAAGCCACTGCCGGAGCTCGACCCTCGCCGCCGGCAAGGGAGGCGCCGGCAGATTCAGTCAGAGAAGAGGGAGGGAGTGCGAGAGAGAGGAAAACAGAGAGATACGAGGGAGAAAGGAGAAGACGGCGACGCCGGTGACGGCGGCGCTCTCGCCGCCGGCGACGGTGGCGCCGACTGGACAGTCCGAGAGGGAGAGGGAGATGGTTGAGAAATGGGGGAAAATGAGAGTGATTGGAAGGATTGGGATTTTTATACCTAGGGTTTGAACCGGGTCGGGTTCTGGGTCGGGTTACGGGTCGGGTTCGGGTCGGGTGTTGGGTCTGGGTTAGGAGCAGTCTTGGGCCGGGAATTGGGCTCAAGTTGGGCCGATTAATTTACGGCCCAACTATTTAATTTATTTAATATTTTCGTATAATTAAAACCCGTAAAATTTAGACGAGAAGGACGTTATAATTACCGAGAAATGTTTTATTAATTCTAATAAAACCACTCGAGTAATATGAGTTTATTAACGAAGCTTGATTAATTTCCGAGCCTAAAGTAGTTTTATTTAATTCATAGAATTATAATAAAACTTTGGATTTAATAATCCAACAAGATTTAACTCAATTAATTATTAATTGAAGTATGTGAGAATAATAAATGGCTACCACTGGCCGTATGATTTATTAACTCCGATTAATAATCTCACGATATATTAACGGAACATTAGTCAAAACGAGAAGTTAGAAATAAAGAATTATAATATCCTTTATAAGGAATTATTAGATTCTATAAGAATGGAAATTCTTATATTGTCATTTCTAAATAGGTGGAAATCGACCGGAAGGTTGACGTTGCGATTTTATCAGGATCGACACTTTTCACGCTACTTAAGGTGGGCTTTCTTATACAAGTAAAGTTATAGAATGTATGATGAAAATGTTTATTTTCAAGTATTGTCATGCCATACATGTTTTGATTTATGTATGACGCCTATCTGAATTGGCTTCGCCAATAAAGTTAATCGATTTCGGGTCCTTGTTAAGACTTGCTATCTTGCTTGGACTAGTGTACACAGGACCGTGAGTCATCTTCAGGGTTGGCCGGTCAGGTGTCGTGTGAGGTGGCCACCTCCTCGACACCACAGTTTCAGATATGGTAGTTTACGAAAGAACTTAGCATGCATGCACTTTTAGATCACAAGAACAGTTTTAGTAAGCATGGGCTCTTTTCAATAAAACCCCTATGTCTTACAGTTGAATGGCTTGACAATTATTATGTATAGTTTTCGGCATGTGCCCACTGAGTACTTTCGTACTCAGCCCTGCATGTATTTCTAAATGTGCAGGTTGAGCGAGATGATGTGAAGTGGCGAGTGGAGCTTTTGTCGTTATAGATTAGGACTCTCGGTAATACGTGTCTTCATACATGTATTCAAGTGTTCTTCCGCTGTGCAAACTCTTGAGCTTTTGAGAATTGTTTCAAGTCATGTAATAGATTATGACAAGTATCCTTGTATTCTCATTTGAGATCCCGAGTTGAGACGTTCAATGGTATAAAGTGTTGTTCAAATAGTTATACGAGTCATATTCCACACACAATCTTATACCCTCTTTCTTTCCCCTACTCTTAATTCCCATCCCTAGTCATGGTTTCCCGGCTTAACTATCCTTAGTGAAGTCCGGTCGTGACAGATAAGATGGAGGATGATTTTTTTTGTGTTCATATTGTGCCTATACTTTTTACATTTAGACCTCTGAAATTGTAACTTATTGCAAAATTGCCCCTGAAATTGATTTTGAAATCAATATCTGCTATTTTTGTAATCTATTTATATATATAGGTTGTAATTTTGTATCTAAACAAATATTTATAATTACTTTTTATTTTCTTATTTGATTTGAAGGTTGAATTGAGTTGGGTTGTTGATAAAGTGTATAGATTGAGAAATTGGATTGAATTGTAGATTGTGTATAAATAAGTATATAAATAAGTCACTTAAAAAAAATCATGAAAACCTAATTGTTCATATATGTAAATTTCATAAACAAGCTATAATTTACGGTTTTCACTTAAATCAAGACATGACTTTAAGTTTTTTTTTTTTTTTTTTTCAAAATAGTCTTTTTTTTAGGGTTTAGTTTTTTTTAAGATTCAATATTTTTTTTTAGGGTTTAGTTTTTTTGATTTAGTAACTCACGTAATCACGTTGACGCATCGGGCGGGACGACAAATGTTGTATATAAGGAAGTGTTCCGAAATGCAGAACATATTGTGTTGTTGTAGTGCACTAACATTATATTTGATTGCTCTTAGTGTGTGTATGTTTACGTTCCGCTTCTCTACTCTTATTAAATATTAGTAACTCACGGTGTCGCACATCGCGCGTGGGCGAGTACTAGTAAATTTATAATACAATATCATTACATAATTGTTCTTAATTAAATTTAAAATACTAGAAAGATATATTAGATAATCCATGTAAAACAAAACTCTTTTTATATAAATATAAATATAGATTTACATGTGCAAATTGAACTTTATTTTCAGACCAAACTTTTCTGATATATGTCGTGTTATTTTCACTGTTCAAACAGTGATAATTGCTTCATGCCTCTTGTAGCTTGCATAACTATTCATGGTGTTAGAAAATTAAGTACATGCATACATTTAAGGATCTACTATAAATCAATTTCATATCAATATATATATAATAGCGTTATGGATCTTGATCCTTCGTGGCATCGCGTATGATTTTTATGAATATTTTCGAATATTCTCATTGATTTGGCTTATTAATGAATTCTGTCCCACATCGATTTTTTACAAAAACTTAACAATGGATTACCTATATAAATAGATCCATATATTTCTAACAAAATTCATCTTTAATTTGAGAAACTACATAATCAATGTAAAAAATCTCAAAAACAAAAATCAAACGATTTTTTAATTGTGAAAAATTACCCTAATTTTTTATTACCACAAGTGCGTTAAGGATCTCGATCCTACGTGGCATCACAAATGATTTTTTTGAATATTTTTAAATATTCTCATTGATTTGGCTTATTATATATATTTAATCCAATTATATCACATTAATGAATTATGTCCCACATCGTTTTTTTACAAAAACTTAACAATGGATTACTAATATAAATAGATCCATATATTTCCAACAAAATTCATCTTTAATTTGTGAAAAATTACCCTAATTTTTTATTACCACAAGTAGCGGGCTATTTTAAACAATATATTCATATGAATAATTATAATTTTCCTCTAATTATTTTTATTTTTTATTTATTAAGTATGTTCAATAACAGGCGGCTTAAGATTTTAATGGTATATCTACATGAATAATTATAAGATTTTAAACAATATATTCATATGAATAATTATAATTTTCCTCTAATTATTTTTTATTTTTATTTTTTAAGTATGTTCAATAACAGACAGTTTAAGATTTTAATGGTATATCTACATGAGAATGTAGTTCATTCCTTAAGTAATTTTTTTTATGAGACTATATGAAGCAACAGTAGGTTTTGTGTTAAAAGAACTATAACTAAGATTTTTATTTTTAGTTTAGCATTTAACATATTTCATCAACGTAACAACCAACGGGCAACTTGATATCTTGAATACTGTTACTCGATTACATCTCCGTCCTTAACATGTTTTTTCACTAAAAAGATAACGCAACTTGGCATATTGATCATGTACAATTGTACATGTATCTAAAAAATAGGAAACTTCTTTAATCTACTAAGAATTTGTAATAATTTATTTTGGATTAATAATCATTAAATCTATTCACTATCAATTGTCCCAAATAGAATTTTTACAAAAAATTAGTGACCATGTAATAATCATTAAATCTATTCACTATCAATTGTCCCACGTTGATTGTATAGAATTTTTACAAGAAATTAGTGACAAAGTACATATATAAATAGATCATGTATCTTCATCAAAATTCATATTTGATGTGAGGAAATGCATTACTAATTTATGCTAACGTTATATCGAACAGCGGGCTAACGGAAAATTTAACGGGCAGATCTGCACTATTCATGCTAACGTTATATCGAACAACGGGCTAACAGAAAAATTAACGGGCAAATTTACACTATTCATGCTAACGTGATATCGATCAATGAGCTAATCGAAAATTTGTGATATTACGTCTTAACGAGCTAATTGAAAAATTATAATATTACGTCTTTTTATGCTAACGTTATATCAACTGGCTAACAGAAAAATTAATGAGCAAATTTACACTATTCATGCTAACATTTTATCGAGTAACGAGCTAATTGAAAAATTATAATATTACGTCTTAACATATTTATTTTTTTATCTTCACACGTAACGGGCAGAATAAAATAATTTATATAGATAATTATGTACTCCCTCCGTCTCGGGAGATCCCGTAAAACGAATAATATTTCAAAATTATATCGTCCAAACTACGTCTCGATGGAAACGCGTGCCGGAAAAAGCCAAAAAGTAAATGGGACGAAGGGAGTATTTTATATTAAAATTTTATGTAAAATCACAAAATAAATTGAATCCCGTCGAATTTCGACGGACACTGCACTAGTTATAGAATACAATCAATTTATCAATATATGGTTAGAGAATGACTCTCTTTCTATTATGTGCACACTTATTGGAGTCATAGTTAATATGGAGATGATACAGTTAAGAAAAAATTATAAATATATATTTTAAAATGAAATCTAAAAAAGCAGTCAAACTCTACTAAAGAGTTTCTAATAAAGAATAATCAACGTAACACAATGCTATACAAACCGCGATGCATGGATAACAATCATTTTTCAATGGCTTTAATGCCTAAAGAGGTTAATGCCTAATTTATCAGCAACTATACAAATTCCTTGCCACTCAATCGCTCCAACATTTAGTTAATTTGGGAATGGTCGTTAAAAACTAGCAAAATGAGATAAAATTAGGGTTGTGAGAAACATTGGGTATGTCAATGAAGATCATATGAAGGGGGTATTTGACTAAGCTTATAAAATCCTTAAACTTATAATTAAGCTCTAAAAATGTGTTTCAAAAAATTAATAAGTTTCTTAAGAGCTTATAAGCTCTAAAAATAAGTTATATGAGCGTATAAGCTCTTTGAAAAAAAGTTCTTACACCCTAACTTATTTTTACATCTTATGAACTCTTTAAATATTTTATAAGTTATTAGTGTTTATGAGTTCTTATGAATGAGCTTAGTCAAACACCCCTTAATTTGAAGGAAGAATGCTTACCCTACTTGTTGTGAATCTACTCAATGTGCCGACGTTGACGCGACGATAATACAATTTAAAGAAAATCATTATAAACATATACCCCAAAAATAAAGTTTACGAAAAATATTACACCCTACTTAAAAAAACATAACTCGGAAATATTGTTGACGTGACATTGTCAAATCAGTGGCGGACATGTCAAATGTATTCAGGTTATGCAGGGCATACCCCCTCTCTCTTTTCTAAAATACTCCAGCTCATTTCATATTATTAGCGTGAAAAGAGAAACAATATGAGTTTAAAAAAAAAAAAAAAAAAAGTAATAGTGAAAAAATGTGAATAACAGTGGAACAATAGACCCATTCCATAAAAATTAACAAAATAGTGGTAGTAAATGATCTAAGAAATTAATATTATCAAAGTCATTTTGCTAGTGAAATTTCGAAATTCATTTTAAACAATCACACTAATTCGGGTACATTAATATCGGGTACTGTTGGTCCCGGATTGTTAGAGGAAAAACACGTAGGGGGGTTTTAGATAATAGTATATAGAAACAACGCTTGTAAGGAGTCCTATTAAAACCAAGGAATATAGGCCTGCCCGCCATCCACACCAGAATAAATAGAGTTTTCCGAAAAAACCTGCTAGTGGGGGGGGGGGGGGGGGGGGGGGGGGGGGGTTGAATACGTTGAATACATGTTTTGAAGTTTTTCAACTTCTTTTCCAGTAACTCAGAGTTTTAAGTAAAGTGCTCGCTTGAAAACTAAGACCTAGCCAAGGGCTTGATCTACAGTATAAGCTAGTCTCTTGACCTAAGCAAATGCTTGATCAAGAGTGAGACTTTACTCAAGATGCAAAAATTCGGTGAGCTAATCTTTCATAAGTATTTGAAAACACAGGTTTAGGTTTGTTAAGTATGCTTGTGCAATGAATAACCAAAACAGTAAACAAATAGAGAGTTTAGGGTAAAGAGATACGACACAGCGATTTAGAGTAGTTCGGTGATAAAACACCTACGTCCACTTGTTGCACTCGGCAACTGATTCTCTTCACTCAAGAACCTTGAGGACTTGCGGGCTCCTCAAAAACCAAAGTCAAGATCGAGCTTCACTTGCTTGGATCTGACGACAACTGGGTGATTACGGGTTCACCACACAAAACCTAAACTGGACTTGAAGCTTCACTCACTTCAATCCGACGACAGGGAGATTACGGGTTCTCCACTAAGACCTAGTTTCGATCGAGCTTCACACAATCGAGGACTGTGCTAGCTTGGATCCAGACACTATGATCGAGGCTTCTACTATCGAGGAAAGTAGAGCCTTGGATCAAAAACAACCTAACGACGAACACAAAAACCTAACAGACAGAACTTAGGGTTAGGGTTTTTGGTTTACGACGAACACACTAATGAAGAGCTCTTTACAATAAGTGCAAAGATGGCTAGAGCTCTTCTCTAAGCTTGGATATGAAGTGGGCTTAGAACTCAAAGTGTGAAGGTTGCGGAGACGAGTTTCGATGGAACTGAAACTCGGAGAACACTTGAAACAAAGACTCGAAAGTATGCTGAAAAGCTGGGAGTATTTGTTTGCAGTAGGCGCTGAATGCTCAGGTAGTGTTCTACTTCTCTTCGTCTTCAATCTTCACTATTTATAGGCGGAGGGTTGGCCGAGATCCGTTGCTTGGTAGGTGGCTTTGTCCCTCCTCCTCTCGACAGTACTTGGGCAGGCCTTTTGCTTTTCAGATGCGCCAGTTTGTCACTTTGCCAAAACTGGCTAAGTTCCAAACATAACAGTAACTGGAGCGAGCCAGTACTGTTGCAGCGCCCTTGTCGGCCTGGCGGGTCAACTCCGTTGCTCCTCTCCTCTTTCGACACGTGGAGATCTCGCAATTAATGAGGCGATCTTCAGTTGACTGGAGTTCAAATTCGGAGCGAGAATTGAGTTGTCGTAATCTATTAGGTAGGAGCTCGCTTCGCTTTAGAATTGGAGCGTCCGCTTCAAATGAGTCGCTTCGGGTCATACTTGAAGCGTGTACTTTGGAAATCAAATTTCCGAGTATTGCTTTAAGTGAATTTTGACCCGCTTTGACTTTTACTGTAGCGCTCGCTTCGCTTCGCTATTCCTCGGCACGCTTCACTTCGGCTCGCTAGACTTGCTTCTCTTGAAAAAAAAAACACACTCAAGCGAGTGGCCTTCACTTTGAAATTCCTGCAGTCTAAAACCTAAACGACTAAAGCAAAATAACAAGCCTTCCTAACAGTATAGGCTTAGAAAAATTCTAACCTATTTCTACATCAGTTAAGGTCGCTTGGGAGTAGGATACTTAGGGGGTTTTGGGATCAAATCAAAACATACATTTTCAAGTGTCCCACTTGAGTTCCCCCTTAACAAGTTATATCCTTAACAATTCCCAACAGGTACTAGTGAGTATATGATTTAGAAAAAAGAGGACCGCTTCAAGAAATAAATTTGTCAATGATTTTCTTAATTTTTGTACTAAACTTGCTAACCAAACATTGCTTACTTAAAATAAAATTATTTACAAAAATATTGCTATTTTTAGAATTTTAGCTTTCAGCCGATTAATTTGGTGTTCTTGAATCAATAATGCTATTTGGCCATAATGTGGTCGGCCACACAATTTCACAATTTAGGAGGCCAGAAAGGTGAACATGACCCCAATTTCACAATTTATTTTCTTATCTAATCGAGAAGACTCAATTTTCTAAAAAAAATAAAAATATAAATAAATAAATAAATAAATAAATAAATAAATAATTCATAGCATGATTTCAAATCATGAGATGTGAACTGTCGGGGTTCAGTATCGGAGCCAATAGAAATACTTCCTTAGTTCCTTGTACATCGTGAGCACTCTTAACGTGTTTGTCGTTGATGTAATAGTATCGGAGATTATCTTAAATGATAGAATATATATTTTTATTATTTTATTCATTAATAATATGTCACATTATTTGTGAATATATTAAAAGTACTCCTCTCGGGGTTAAAATTGTCGAGTACGAATCTTACGTAGCATGTTCTTTAAAATTTATGTTAAAGCTAAAAAAAAGATTAAAAAAAAATGTGAACTGTCATCCAACAGCAACTTGTATTGAAATATCGTGTTACTTAATTTAATGTCTATTCAACGAGCTACACTAATTATCTACCGTCCTACCTATAACCATACACGTAAATATATAATCCTCCTTAAACAAAATTTCTTATTCTAAGTAGCTATAGATAATCCTAAAATACTATAATGGGTGTGGGTGGGCCAGCGTGTGTACTATTTTATCTCATTAAAATATAATTACATATCTAGTATACTATTAATATACAAAATCAATAGGCGGTGACTATATATGTAACGCACTTCTCGTTCATGACGGCCAAGTCTTATGTTATGACTACATATTTCCCTAATCATACTCTATATCTATTTATAATAAGTTTTGGTTTATATAGAAACCAACTGAAATTGTTTTAAAAAAAATCAACCAAATACAATTAGGAATGAAAAGATTGGTAAGTTATATGATATTTTTGATTAAACAAGAATTAATATAATGCTTAAACCTATAAAATTCACAAATAATTATACTTCCTCTGGCTCATGATTCATGAGCCTCTTTCCTAAACGGGCCGTCTCACGATTCTTGACCCCTTTCCATTTTGGGAAATAATTAACTTTCTAACTACACCATTAGTTACCCTAATTACAATTAAGTTTTTTTTTTTTTTTTTTTATTTCAGATTTATAAATTCAATTTATAAAAAAAAAAAAAAAAAAAAACAAAATACTTCCTCTGGCTCGTGATTCATGAGCCTTTTTCCTAAACGGGCCGTCTCACGATTCTTGACCCCTTTCCATTTTGGGAAATAATTAACTTTCTAACTACACCATTAGTTACCCTAATTACAATTAAGTTTTTTTTTTATTTCAGATTTATAAATTCAATTTATAAAAAAAAAAAAAACAAAAACAAAATAACAAAATTTAATACTCCCACCCACCTATCTCTACCCCCCATTTCCACATCACATTATTTCCTCTTTCTCCTAATTATCGAATCTGGCCATTTATTTTCCATCCCTCTCTCTCAACCCCCAATTTCCCATCGAAGAACCCTAATTTCTCCAACCATGGATCCGCCGCTCCGCTGCAGTGAATCGGAATGGAACATGAATTTGGTAGTGGAGAGTATTTGTGATGTATTTTTTAAGTATTCCTCTTGTACAATTTGAATGTAGGCGCCATGTACATTTTTCCCCCTAATTTTTATTGATTTGATTGAGATATTTTAAGCATGTGTCAATTAGAAATTAGCACTTGTTTATTTTTCTCCCCATTTTGTTCTTGCAGTGTATTTTCTGTTCTTGCAATGCAATTTTAGTGTGTAGTGAAATTTCTATTTTGCTTGTTCTTGCGTATTGGATGGAAAACCAAAAAAAAAAAAAAAAAAACGCCACAGTTATTAATTAAACAAAATTAATAACAATGTTAAAAAAAAATTATATTATTATTTATTTTATTTATTTTAATTTACATAAATACTTAATACAAAATACATAAACAAAATTACACAACTAAACAACACACTTAAAACACTAAACATTCTCGCCATAAAAACCGTGCCGAAAAGAAAGGGCTCATGAATCACGAGCCAGAGGAAGTATTGTACAAAGAATTATACTTGTTTCAGCATCATTCTTATGTACTCCCTCCGCCCTATTCATAAAGAGATAATTTCAATTTTCGCCCGTCTCATTCATATGGGGATATTACCTTAAAAAGTAAAATTTTAATCCATTAAAACTCATTCACACTATTTTATCCACCACCATCACTCTCGTCTTAATTCACGTGTCGATAAAAAGTTATCACTTTATGAATGAGACAAAGGGAGTATATATATACATTTTGATGATTAAAGTATTTTCATATTTATTATGAATTAAAATTATGTATATAACAATAACGGTATGTTGTAGATTATTCCGAAATTTAGTGATTCAGATATAATATTATTTCTCACACTGTGACTTAATTTTATATGAATCAACTGTATATTGTATACGTGTGTGTTGACGCGCACAAGTTTTGAAAAAAATGTTACCTAATCTACTTGAGGCACACTCATGTAGGTATAGTTGCATCTTAATCTCCACGGAAAGGTGAGAAAGCTATACCATATACCCATGTCAGTAGTGTGAATTACTATACTCAAGACCTCACACTAAAGAGCATATGGAGTGTCACCACCTTATCGCTAGGCAAAAGTTTCGTCGGTTACTTAATTGTAAAGATTGTTATTTACTTTCATCTTCTTTATCATAATTGTTACTTTGAAAGATTATCACTATCTCTTGATACTTGTCACCCGCCAGTCCACATGGTCAGACGGGGCCTCACCGATCTATAACAATTAAAATAAAAAACAATTAACTTATATATGTACTTGTAATGTACCACAAAATTACAAGATGGTCCGTTATATTGAAGCTCGTGTATCGATTTATCATAGATCAGCTCAAATTTGCTTTTAGGATTGAAACTTTCTCAACAGACGAAGAAAGAAAAATCGAAATTGATTAATGAGAGACAACGTAACTAGTTACGATCACATTTTTGTTACATTAAAACTTACGTACATGGATTTGTGAAAAAATTGTGATAAAGGTGGACTATGATAGATCCGGGTTGAAGATCCACAACAATTTAGGAGATTATTCATCATATTTGCAAAGAGCATTCATGGATAAAGGATTATAAAAGCAGAGAATAAGAGATTCATGTGGTTTTATCAGCCACAAATAGGCATTTCACATACAACATTGCTCGTATAAAGATAGCAAGCAGCGATTGAGCTATATGCTTAAATAGAAGGCACTTCTAGCCATAAATCAGTTAAGTTCATGGAGTTTAACATTCATTCAAATGGAAAACGAAAGAAGTAGGGGTGAAGGGAGAAGGAAGCTAAGAGCATACAGCTCTACGAGGCTTCGTCCTCTCTTCACGACGAGGGTTATACCTTCAGTTCGGAATGGTGTGAGTAAGAGAGAGGCTCTTCTCGACGACGAGAAGGAGAGAATGGTGGTGATCGTGAGTGAAATTCTCCGATGGAAGACCCCGGAAAGCCTTAACTGCCTGGGCTTGGAGGAGCTCTTAATGGGGTGTGTGACAATGAATGGAATAGTACACAAAGTGCGTGTATGAGAAGTTGTGTTGTGATGATTATTGATGACAAGGTGTGTGACTACCCGGTATTTATAGATGTAACGAAGGTGAAAAGGGGGACGTTCGTGCCAGAAGAGGATATAAAAGGAATTTCTAGGGAGACAAGATTCTTCTCCGTCATCAATTTGGTGGTCCTCACTCTAGGGTATATAGAGTCACGCGGATAATGTGTCGTATAGATCCTTGAATCTCATCAGATGCTTGCAGCTTCTGTGTGAGTTAGGATCTGGGCAGGACCTTATAGCATCTTTTGCCAGCTCAAACATCTGTATTGAGCAGATGCGAAAACTGGCTATAATCATGATTTATCACCAATGTTCTAAAATACGCTAGGCGGTAGCTAGGCGAAGGGCTGCCGACTAGCGTCTAGGCGGCTAGGCGGGCTTCTAGGCGGGCTTCTAGGCGGGCTAGGCGGATAAGAGTTATTTTATGTATTTTTACTATTATTTTTACCCAATATCATATAATAAAAAGTATATATCATTTACTAATACACTTTCATCTACTAATTTATGATTAATGGACAAGATTCAACAAATATAAATTATATAATAATATAATATGCTAATTAATAGTTCAAATTCTACAAATTTAGTAGTCTTTTACATAAATTTGCGCCCAGCCCGCCTAGCCCGCCCAGCCCCGCCTAGGTCCGCCTAGGCGGCCGCCTAGCCGAGCACCGCCTAGAAGCGGCCGCCTAGCATAAAATCTAGGCAGCCGGGCACTGCCTAGTGCCTAGGCGCCGTCTAGGCGGCCGCCTAGGCCGATTTTTAGAACACTGTTTATCACCCCTCATCTTGACAAGGTATCTGCACTAATCGTAGCATCTGATGTCTTATAGGGATGGTTTTAACTACCATTCAAAGTTATCATGCGGCTAGTGATAACTCCGTTAAGAGGAATTGCCTCCATGGCCATGAAGAGTATGTTATCTTAATATTTTAGAATTATTGTCTTAGCAAGACTGATATTAGTCCCTATAAAATTTGTTGGAGAAATCTAAACCCTATTTGAAAAATTAAAACCCTATTTGGTGGATCTAAACTCTATTTGAAAAATCTAAAACCTATTTAAGGTATCCAAACCCTATATAAGAAATTTAAACCGTATCGTGCATTTTAACCATGTACGAAAAGAAAATTGTGTACCAGATTTAAACGAACAAACTAAAACTCCGGCGATAATTTTCAATAAACTTAGTTTCAATGCACAAACAAAACCGAAATTCTAGTAAAAATATTGTAAAATTAATGTCAAATCGGTACGAAATGAAAATTGCGTACTAGATTTAAATGAACAAACTAAAAGTTCGGTGATAATTTTCAATAGACTTAGTTTCAATGCACAAATGAAACTGAAGTTCTAGTAAAAATATTGTAATATTAATGTCAAGTCGGTACGAAATATGATTGTTTGTACTTGATGATAGTGCGATCATTCTTTATCTTATAATTATCTAACACACTCTTTCTTTATCTTATAAGTTGGTACGAAATAAAATATTCGTAACAAAACTATAGTTAAG
The DNA here is from genome assembly GCA_029379335.1 of Thymus mandschuricus. Classification (NCBI taxonomy): domain Eukaryota; kingdom Viridiplantae; phylum Streptophyta; class Magnoliopsida; order Lamiales; family Lamiaceae; genus Thymus; species Thymus mandschuricus. The sequence goes on from CM057072.1 coordinate 38,592,063, forward strand.
GGGAAGTACGATCAGCATGTCGTTACATTAATAATGTGTTCTCTTTAGGAAAATTGGTATAAAGTGAAGCGAAATATGAAATTCATACAAAAAATTGGTATAAACGGATAGTTCGTACCGGTGGCGGAGCCAGAAATTTCGAATGGGGTGGGCTCAATCAGTGAAGGATACGAACAAGACAAGAGTTACTCGTTTTTTTCACATTCAGCGTGGGCTTACGATGAAAATTTTCAATAAAAATCAACGAAATTCATAACGAAATTATCTTCTTAATGAAGAGTAAAGTACCTACTCTTGCTAGGTATTTCAATTTACAGGTACGATAGTCTGCCTTACGATGTAGAATGCGAAACTGCTATATTGATTAAATAAAATGTATACGTGCAATTCTTCCCTCACTTTTGGTCCAAGCAAGAAGGAGAACAAGGCAAAAGAAAAGCTAAAGCTAGTTCCCAAAAGGTAGCCGCCCTTTAGAGGAATAAAAGCGACTCGAGTTACCTTGCCAGATTGGAACTTGATCAAACATATTTTCGTGAGGCAATCAATATAACGAAGAATTGAACGAGGAATACAAGAACACAAACACAAGGGATTTACGTGGTTCGATCTATCAGAATAGATCTACGTCCACGGGAGAAAGAAAGAGCGGCTGCGTTTTTATTAGGGTTTATACGTGTAGTACAAAGAGTATATCTTTTTTGTCTAATCCCCATCTAACATCTATTTATACAAGTAATTAGGGTTTTCCCCCAATAATAATTCCTTCGAGTTGGGCCTATTATTGGGCCTGAATCCGAGTCTTCTACGTTTGGATGAATCGCTTCTCGTGGGCCGAACTACGTGGGCCGAGCTTTGTTGTTGGGCCTAGTAGTTGGGCTGTATCCTATCACATCCCCTCCCAAAAAGACGTAGAAGCGAGGATGAGATGGTGATGATGACATAGTTGAGTCGAAGCTTGTAGATGAAGTCGATTAGCTTGTCAAAATATTATATTCTAACTTAGCCGAATCGTGAGACCCACCGAAGTGGTTTTAATGGGCTCTGACGAAGTCATATAGTATGTCTTGCCTGAATCGGTATTGTAGACATTTTTGACAAAGTCATGTCTTAGGTTGCCGAGGCGTGTCGGTCTTGCGTTGCCGAGGCGTACCGGTCTTAGGTTGCCGAAGTGAATCGGGCTTATATGCTTGGCCAAAAAGTGTAGAAGATGAGATGCGAGGTTCCGGAGTGGCGGGTACTCGGTGACCCGAACTGGAAGATGTGAACCGAACTGGAGGATGTGAACCGAACTGGAAGATGTGAGCTGGCAGTGCGGACTCCATCATAAAACGTGGGAATATGACCGGTTGAATGAACTCGAACTGTTTCGTTGAGACCGAGCTGGAATATCGTGGGGAGTCGAACCATCTCGCTGTAGGTTAAAAGGTGGCTTCTCCCATACTTTTCTCACTCTTCTTCTATTCCGTGAAATCGAAAGGAAACCTAGCCCTCCTACTGTTCATCTACTTCTCTGACGTTTCGACCCCCACCTGCTAAATCAAGTGAGTGATCATGACTTCTTCTCCTTTTCTGATTCCTACTTCTTCTTCTTCTTCTGCGGGGCTTTCCGATGGGTGGGTTAGGCTAGAGGTGGTGTCTGGCTGTCCTCCCAACATTTCCGGCTTAGATGTAGGGTTTCCCGATCGGGAAAGGGCGATAGACGGGAAGGTTAGGGATTATAAATCCTCATTGAACTCCGACGATTTGATTCGGATCAGTAACGTTTACGGATTCCCTCTCTCCACCATCCTTGTTGTTCCTCGACCCGTAGATAAGGCCTGCTGGCCACCGGTAGGGTTTGTTGCGGTTTACGAAGACTCACTCCGGTGTGGTCTTCGTGTTCCGTATCCTTCAGTTTACACTGCGTAGAATCCCGTCTCGGTGCGCCTATATCTCAACTAACCCCCAATTCCTTTTACCATATAACTACCCTTGGCGTCCTCTCTCATCGGCAGAACTTTCAGGTGACGGCCGGGCTGGTGGCCCGTTACTTTTCCTTGAAAAATAGGGATAACTAGTATTACCTCTCTCCACGTCACCTACTGCGAGCTGAGGTGGAGAATAAAGTCCGGGACTGGCAAAAGAAATTTTTCTCTAGTCAGTTCGATGGTGCGTTGCAGTTCGAGTGGAAGACCAGTAAGGTCGAGAGGTGGCTCTCTTATGATAAATTCGGCAACTTCCTGCCGATCTTAGATGACTATGGGACTGTAAAAGAGAGATTTGTCGAGTCCGATCTCGTGCGGGCCGGGCTAAGTCCCAATGATCCAGCCATTTTATTGGCTCCGGGGAGGGGTGAGGTTCTCTTATTTCGCGTCGTAATAACAACACTGATTATGTCTTGTTTCTTTTCTTGCTTTATTCTCTTCGGTCGTACTGACTTCTTCCGTTTGTTCTTTTCTTTCTTTTAGTGTCATTTACTCCGGTTGCTCCACCACTCCCTCCCCCATCGAACAAGAACAAACGGAAGAGGACCAAGGTGTCTTCGACCAGCGATCTGGTGGCGGAGTCATCGGAGAGAACCGATGCCTTATCGGAGAAGCCTGTCCCAGTGACGGAGTCCCCTCCCCACGTCAGCCCTAAGCGACGTGAAGGGAAGGAGTCGCTGTCGGCTAACATGGTTGGCGTTGACGAGGATTGCTTCATTGTAGGGGCAAACCAACCTCTGCCTGAATTCCCCGAGGTGGAGTAGTATTGCCTCTAATTTTGTTTTTGTTGATCGGTGAATGTGTTCTAAGTTGGCGTGGTGGTGTAGGGCACTGAGCAAGTGTGTGGTGAGCTGAATCGCGTAGCCGAATATCTTCGCTGCGCGTCTATGCAGTTTGCCTCGCTGGCCGAGGCGCGGGACACGATGGCTGGTGATAAGCGCAGGCTCGTGCGCGAACTTCGGGAGAAAGAAGCTGAGGTAGTGGACCTGCGGGCCACCTTAGAAGCGACGAGGGGAAATGTGGCCACTCAAGCCGAAACTATAGCTGCGTTGGCGGCCGAAGTGGCTACAGTGAAGGCTCGTGAGGCCGAGCTGGTGGGTTTGCAAGCCGGGGTGATATAGGCTGTAATGGAGAAGCTGCTGCGATCTAATCACTTTTCCGACCTAGCTAGCAAGCTGGGGTCGCTGTTATCGATCCCGGTGATGTTGGATACCCTGGACGCAGTGGCGAAGAAGTACCCGGACATCGACGTGTCCCATTTCGGGTACGGGTGGCGATCTCACAAGGATATGTTAGCAAGCAATGCTTCCGCCGTCGTGGATTTCACTTCTTCCGCGCCCTTGCTGAAGAAGCTTTGTGGGTCTGGCGAACTGCTCACGCCAGAAACTGTTATGGCTTGTGACGAGGATGAATACACAGACTTCGTTAAAGCCATAGCGGAGCTCGGGAAAGAGGACGAAGATGAGGAGTTGGAGGAGGTGGAGACCACGGGTGAGAAGATGGCGCGGAGGAAGGATGCTCCCGGGCAGGGGCAAGCTAGTGAGCACACGGGCGAGGAGGCGGCGCAGCGAAAGGATGCTCCCGGGCAGGGGCAAGCTAGTGAGCACATGGGTGAGGAGGCGGCGCAGCGGAAGGATGCTCCCGGGCAGGAGCAAGCTAGCGGGCAAGGAGGGGTCAGTGGATCCCTTCCTTACTTTTTCCATTCCCCTTTCTGTGATCACTCCGCGGACAATGTATTCTCTTGCTTTATTGAATGAAAACTTGTTATTTTTGTTGATTGCGCCTTCATGCGTTGTAGTCAAACGATAAAACGATAGTTGTATCGCCGTTCTTAGCCGAAGTTAGGCACTTAAAGAGAATCATAGATTCCAAAGATGGCGAGATAGGCCGCCTGCAAGTACTAGTAACAAACATCCGAAATGAAGCAGACGTGAAGTGTGAAGCCATGCGGACTCCGGTGCCGGTTCTTCCTTGTAATTCTTGCGTGTTTATCCTGAAATAAATCGGGATTAGGTGGCCGATGTGAATCTGGCTTAGGTGGCCGAAATGAATCGGGCTTAGTGGCCGAAATAAATCGGGCTTAGGTGGCCGATATGAATCGGGCTTAGTGGCAGAAATAAATCGGGCTTAGGTGCCCGATATGAATCGGGCTTAGGTGGCCGATATGAATCGGGCTTAGTTGGCCGAAATGAATCGGGCTTAGTGGCTGAAATGAATCGGGCTTAGTCTCCATGTTTGCCGAGAGGTATCGGTAGGAGTGGGCTCCTCATACGCGTTTTATTGTTAAAATGCCCGAGATGCATGTGTCTAGGGCGACACATTCGTCCTCGTCAGGACGATGTGGAAAAGATGTAATTGAGGTGATATGCGTAGGAAATGACAATATGCGCGATGAAACAACACAAGCAAGTGCAAAAAGTAAAATTTTATTGAAAACGTGTGAAGATTTGACCATGAGAAATACGTGGACTAAAACTATAAGACGGCTGCACCAATAAATGATACTAGTATGACTCTACATGGACTCCCTACGCATAGTACCTCTTGAGATGGGCAACATTGCAAGCCCATGGGATGGGTTCTCCCGACATACGGGCGAGCTTGTAGGATCCTTTACCAAGCACTTCGAGTATTTGGTATGGTCCTTCCCACTCGGGCTTTAGCTTGCCGGACTTAGCGGCTTTGCTGGCCTCGTTGTTTCTCAGGACGAGGTCGCCAGCGGAGAAGTGATGACTTTTGACCTTGCGGTTGAAGTACCTGGTCATCTATTGCTTGTCCTTGGCTTCTCGTATATAAGCGAGCTCTCGCCGTTCTTCAAGGAGGTCCAGATCGGTTCGATGGTTTTCCTCATTCACTTCGGGTGTGAAGTGAAATGTTCTCGAGCTGGGCATACCAATTCCGACCGGAATGACCACCTCGCATCCATAGACTAAACTGTACGGGGTTTCGCCATTGGAAGTGCGAGGTGTGGTACGATATGACCGTAAAACGTGGGATAGGTGTTCCACCCATTTTCCTTTCGCCGTACCCAATCGATTTTTGAGCCATTTTACCAAAGTTCAGTTGGGGACTTCGGTCTGACCGTTCACCTGGGGGTGGGTGACCGAAGTGAACCGTTGCTGAATTTTGAGCTTGTCGCACCATTCCTTGAAGAATTGGGTTCTGTTGGCGGATATTAGTACGCGTGGTACACCGAACTGGCATATGATATTCTTCCAGACAAAATTGAGGCCGTTCTTGCCCGTGATCCTGGCTAAAGGTTCTGCCTCCACCCACTTTGTGAAGTAGTCAATGGCTACAATGAGGAACTGAAGTTGTCCGGGTGCCTTCTCGAATGGGCCGGCAATGTTGATTCCCCACTGGGAAAAAGGCCACGGGCTCCGCATACTGGCGAGCTCAAACTGCGGCAGTCTTTGCACATTGGAATGAATGTGGCACTTCTTGCATGCCTTGATGAGCTCGGTACGGTCGCGCAGTATGGCAGGCCAGTAGTATCCCCATTTCATGACTTTCCCGGCGAGTGCCCGGGACCCGATGTGACTGCCGCACAACCCCGCGTGCACCTCGCGTATGACATAGTCGGCCTCTAGGGGACCGACGCATCGTATTAAGGGTTGCGGCCTCATCTGGTGGTAGCTCGCCTTTTTTCAGTTCGGAACGGTGTCGTTGATGGTTTTCACCTCGCTCTCTTCTATACTGCGGATTTGCATCTTAAAGTGAGGGAAGTTTTGATGTAGCTTCTTAGCTTTATCAAGGTATCGTTGCATCCTGTCTCTAGCCTCATATGTTCCCAACATGTGGTTGACGATGACCTGCTAGCAGGGATTCATATTCAACCTCGTTATTTGTGGTAGGGGAGGCGAAGCGAATGCTTGACTTCGTTTTTGTCCGGGCTGACGAAGATGATTCCTGCTCCGCTTCATGTTTTCCCCGACGCTCCATCGACATACAAGCAAGAGGAGCAGAAATCCTATCAACTCTTTATTCACATAAACACAACTATTTTTTTCTTTTCTCTTTTTTTCTAAGGGGAAAGTAAACTAGCAATCCAAAATCGCAATAATCTAAACTTAACACTCAACCAAAAATCATAAATCATTTTCCTCAAACTCAAATCAATTCATGCCCCACAATTCATCAATTCACAATCAATCACAACTCAAGATTAAATAAACCTAATTTATGCTCAAATCAATTCCAACAACTAAAGACTCCATCATTGAATCATTCACATTGATCCTAAGTTACATGCTTATAGGGCTCAAAATCAAACAAAATCCTAAGTGAGGGAACATGAAGACTCGATCAAAACAAGCAAAATACAAAACAAAAACGAACACATCATGCCAAAAGTTTCAAGATCCCCCCCACACTTAAAATCAAGCAATGTCCCCATTGTGAGAAAATAAAAGGAAAAAGATAGAAAAACTTATCGCATGAAGACAACCAACACACTCGAAATCCCGAGAAGGTTCCAAGTGAGTACCTACAAAACAAACACAAAACAAAATACCAAAGCGTAAAATTGCACAAAATAAAGAAAAAGAAATAAAAGACTCAAAACAAAAATAAAAAGACACTAACAATGCTATGGGTTGAAGAAACCTTGAACTGTGCGGTGGCTATTGAGGCTGGCGGTCGAGGTCGAAGGACGTGGCAGCGACGGCGGCAATTACGAACGGCGGCGGCTGTCGCTCTTGGTTGGATCGAATTGGGAGCCCGTCTTGCATTGGACGGTCGTCCAACGTAGTTGGACGCTCGTCCAGAGCGGCTTTCGCTGCAAAATTGAAGAACTCAATTACGTTGGACGCTCGTCCAACATACGTTGGACGCTCGTCCAACGCGGCCTTCGCGAAATTTCGCTCCAATTCAATTCTTTTGCTCCCCCTCGAGGCCTTCCATGCCGTTGTAATCCCTATAACTAATCCCTGCACAAACATAAAAAAGAAAAACAAACGAAAAACTACAAAAATAAAGAAAATAAATCCTACTCTACAAAAAAAAATAAAATAAACAAAGTGGGTTGCCTCCCACCAAGCGCTTATTTAACGTCATTAGCTTGACGAAGGATATGATCAACCTAAGCCCGTAGCACCAAGCGATGTCTTGATGCTCCTTGCGATACACTCATACTCCCTTCTCGAACAATCTCGACGATCCAAAGCGTGGTCATCATCAACTCTCGACTCCCCCACACTTAGCTCGAACTTCTCCTCAAGCATCTTCGAGTTAAACTCTACAAGGAAAGATGTTTCACAAATGGTGAGGTTAGAAAGAAAAGAGTTAATGATCACTTCCTCATTCGATGCATGCGTCGAGCTTTTCTCTTCCACTTCATCGACCTCCTCCAAATTCCGTAGAAATTCTTCGATTATGTCCTCTTCTTCATTCGGCGCAAGTGTCGATCTTTCCTCTTCCACCTCATCAACCTCCTCCAAATTCTGTAGAAATTCCTCGATAATGTCCTCATCTTCATCCACACAACTAAAGAACTCGTCATCCTCTTCTTCGTCAAGGAATTCTTCAAGAGTTGCTACCCTGTCAGAAATCTCACAACCATTTACCTCAACAAGAGGGTTAGCAAGCTTAACAAAAGAGCAAGAATGAAGAGAGGAACTAGGAATAGAATGTGAATTTCCAAAAACCGAAAACGTTACCGAACCTCCTTCGCCGGCCATGCTCAATGTACCGGTACCTACATCAATCCGAGCTCGAGTGGTGGCCATAAACGGTCGTCCCAACAAGAGTAGATGACCGGTTGCGCTCTTCGCTCCTTGGCCCTCGTGAAGCACAACAAAGTCGGTAACGACTCGAAGTCCACCAACGAGGACAGTAACATCTTCCACAACTCCCAATGGATTTCTCACGGTGCCGTCTGCTAGCTCAATGCGCATGTCAGTAGGTTGAAGGACTCTTGAGTTAATCTTCTCGAAAATAGAATGCGGCATTAAATTTACCGCAGCTCCTAAATCCATCAATCCCGAGACGGTCTCTCCACTATCCAAAACAATGCTCAAGTCGAAACCTCCCGGATCTCCTCTTTTTGGAAACGAGTTGATAGGCTCGATATCCTTCTTCTCCTTCTTCACGACACTCCGAATAGGTGGAACATACGGGTTGAGCGTCTTGTTCTTCACACGACTTGGAAAAGGAATAGGGGGAACATAAGGGTTGGACGTCTTGTGGAAAAGTCGGGACTCTTTCTCAGCTTCCTCGGGCTCCGTGCATGCGTTCTGGGCGTTGGACGGTCGTCCAATGTTGGCTGGACGCTCGCCCAAGGTAGGCTTCGCGTTTGGCTCCTTTTCAGCGTTGGACGGTCGTCCAACGTACGTTGGACACCCGTCCAGCGCGGGCTTCGCTGGGACAATTTCTGGCGCTCGTCCAGGGGCTGGCGTGACTGTGGGCGATCGTCCAACGTTGGACGGTCGTCCAGAGACGCTGGACGCCCGTCCAGAGTGCTGTGCTGCGTCATTTTTGCCGTTGCTCCACTGCTCGCTCGAGCTCCTCCTATCACTTGAACACCCTTGGGGCGACCTTGTGACACCATTGCGTTGTAACACCTTGATTGCATGAGCTTGGTGAGGTGGAACGGGAGGAACATATGGAGGATATTGCACCTCGTTGGCTTGTTGTGGTTGAATCCCTTGGCTCGGAATTCGCCCTGGTTGTTGCATCAAGTGCATGGAACTGGAAATTTGGCCAATTGCCGTCTCGAGCCTCTTTATGTTTGCATCAAGTGCATGGAGACGATCCTCATTGACGGGAGGCTTTTGTGGAGGTCCTTGGGGACGAGAATTTTGGTAATGAGGTGGTGGTGTAGGAGTAGGTTGAGGGGGGTAGTATGGAGGTGGAGGATAGTATGGATTGGGATGATATTGAGGAGGAGGATAATATGGTGGAGGTTGAGAGTAGTAGGGATTTTGAGGAGGGTAGGGGTTATTATATGGAGAGGGGCGACGATATTGAAAATTCGGGTTCGTACCTTGGCCTTGGGGTGGTGGCATGTAACCTTGGGCAGCATATACATCGGCTCCTCCTTCATAAGTGGATGCTCCCATGTTATGGCAAACCTCCTTGATGTGTCCCAACTCTCCACAAATCTCGCATTTGTCCGGCTTCCTCTCTTCCTCCTTCGGGGCCGGTGCAATTTGCTTCATCTTCAAGTTTTCGAGATCCCTTAACATGTCGGCCATTTGCTTCTTCAAATCGGGGCTCATCGAGATTGCACTCGCCTCCACTTTCCTCGGTCTAGCTGATTTTTGTTGAGAACTCGCAGCGAGCGTCTCAAATATCGTCTGCAACTCGTCAGCTGTCTTGACCGCTATGTTGCCTCCGGCCGAACTATCCACCATGAACTGACAAGTTTGGTTGAGGGTGTCGTAGAAATATTGCCACAACAACTCCGGTGCCATTTGATGATGAGGGCACTGTTGAAGTAGCTCTTGGAACCTCTCCCATGCTTCGTGAAATGGCTCATCGTTGTATTGGGAGAAATTCATGATCTTTGACCGCACCTCTTGAGTCTTGCGGTTCGGGTAGTACTTGAGCATGAATTTCTCATACACCGCATTCCAAGTGGTGAGAGAGTCGGCCGGGAGTGCCAAATACCATGACTTTGCTCGATCCTTGAGGGTGTACGGGAAGCACTTCATCTTCAAGTTGTCCTCCGTGAGTCCCGAGAGTGGGAAAGATTGCACCACCGTGCAATACTCCGTGAGTCCCCGGCAACGGCGCCAAAATTTGTTTCACTAAAAAGTGTTCGCAATAGAACGAAATCTATCCTAGCACTTAGTAAGTAAAAACCCAATGTCGAATCTCAAGGAAAACTTTGCAGGGCAAATAATCGTGTAGCAAAAATCCTAAACTAGCCTAAATCTAAGAAAGCAAGTAAAAAGAATTTGTTTGGTTTGGTTTTTAAATCCTAGGCAAGAAAATAAATAAAAGCAATAAATTAAAGCAAGTAAATAATCTAATCTAGAACTTGAGAAATAAATCTAAGAATTAAACTAAGAAAGCGATTAATCTACCTAGGCAAGAATCGAAAGAAAAGCAATAAAGAAAGCAATAAAGAAAGCATAAACTACTCTAGACATGATGAATAAAATCTGGAAATTAAAAGGCTAATTAATCTAACTATGAAAGCTTTGAAAAACGAGAGAATCGAAACTAGAAAAACGAATCTAAACTTTAAACTAGAAATCGAAAGAACGAAATTAAAACTAAGCAAATTAAACGAAGCAATTAAGAGAATTAATCTAAAACTAAAGCAAAGCAATTTAAGCAAATAAACGAAAGCAATAAAAGAACTTACGCGAATTAAACGAAGACGAAGAACTTGAATTAAATAAACGAAGTCTTGAATTAAACGAACTACGAATCCGGATCCGAACAATAGAAAGCTAATCTAAAGTGTTTGAATACTGAAAACTAAAGCTTAAATATGCTAAGGATGTTGTAGAATTCGTGCACAAGGGATAGTATATATAATAGGTATGAAAACCTAATTATACAAGGAAACTACAGCTGGCCGGAACGTTGGACGGTCGTCCAACATACGCTGGACGCTCGTCCAACGTCGCACTCGCATTTTTCTTCAATTCTTCCCTGGACGGTCGTCCAACGTAAGTTGGACGCTCGTCCAACGCTGGACTATTGCGCGCCTTTCTTGTTTCGGTCGTATCTTCCTCGTCCGAACTCCAAATTGACCTCCGTTTTCGCCTACATGCTCCTATCGAACCCTCTTCGATATAATGCTTCTTTCATCTCATTCTCTTCTCGTTTCCGCACTTTTTATCCTACAATGCCAAAGACTCCAAAGCAACCAAATCATAGCCACAAACGACGAAAACACACAAAAACTAAGGGAAAACGGACACGAAAACATGACGAAAATCCTAACATCTAGACACCAATCACTCGCCATTGGTGGGTACTGACAGAGTTGGTAACTTCTCGAGGTAATTCTTCAGGTGAAGTTCGGGGCCATCTTCAATATTTTGAAGAAGGGGAGCTGCATTTCTGCTGCCTTAGAGCATCTCCAACCCATGCTTTAAAATGAAGTATTACTTCATTTTGGAGTACGGAGGGCATTCCAACCGTACTCTATTTTGCAGCAAGAGTATAGAGTATTGAACAGTAAAACTCTATAGTAAAACTCTATATATAGAGTTTTACTGTTCAATACTTCATACTCTATTTCACTATTTGAACAATATTAAAGTATAAAAAAATAATTTAACTAAATTTCATTAATATAATTTGATTTATAATTTATTGTATTGTATATTTTATTTATAACTAAAATTTATAATTTTTATTGAATTTGACGTATTTAATTTTATATAATAAAAAATTAGCAATCCACAATATACTTAAATTATGTTATTTAAGATACAATTTTATTAATTATTCAATATTTATGATACATTATGAAATGTTAATTATGTAAAATAAATGAAAAACTACGAATAGAGTATGTATATAAAGTACGTGGTTGGAATGAATTTTTAAAATAAAGTATGTCATACTGCATTTTAAAGTGTAGCATACTGTAAAATAGAGTATAGGGTTGGAGATGGTCTTAGCAGTTGTTCCACGATCATCTTCGTGAAGCTGTACATCTTCTGCCGCGCTGGGACGAACAGGTGACGCTTTTTCAGACTTCCCCGAGCTCGGTAATTGCTATGCATGGGGCGAGCTCCTTTGAGCACGATGTGCAGGCATTCTTTCACGACTTTCTGGTCACCTCGCAGAGCCACCACTCCTTTCGTTGGGGATCTTCACCATGAGGTGGTACACGGAACATACTACCCTCACGGTGTTCAGCCAGTTGCGGATTAGGACGATGTTGTACGGTGACTTGGCCCGTACAACAAAGAATTCCACTATCTCCGTCGAGATCGCTGGAGCTCGGCCGATGGTGAACGGTAGTTCCACGATCCCATCTGACTGAGTTTCCTCCTGGGCAAAACTTCAGAGCGGGCGGGCAGTGGAATTGTCGAGTGCTCTGTCGACTCCCATTTGGTCAAAGCGTCCTTTGAAGATGATGCTGTCGGAGGCTCTGGTGTCAATGTAGATACGCTCAACTAATTTGTTTGCTATCACCGCCTCAAAGGTAATGGCATCGGTGTGAGAGACAACTGCGGGGAGTGGGTCTTTCTCCGAAAACGTGATTGTCTCCTCTTGTTTGAACCTCTTACGTGGGAGCTCGCTTGGTGGGGGAGCCAGTGTGGTGGTCTCGAGAGCGCTCTATGTCTGACCTTCCGGAAGGCCCGAGATGGTCGCGATGATGGCGTCGTACTGGTAATCAACATCTCCATTTGTATCCTCTTCGCGCTTGAACTTGCAACTCCCCCCCCCCCCCCCCCCCTGTTGTTTCCGTCTCTTTTGAGTTTGGGGAGCATCGAGCTGGTTAACCCGGTTACCCTGGGCCCGGTACTTCCGCAGTGGGCCGCTTTGGACCGAGTCACCGATTTCTTTATTTAGATTGCGGCGTTCCTCCGTGTCGTGGCCCTAATCCTCATGGTAGCCGCAATACCTGTCCCAGTTCTTCTGTTTGTTAAATTCCCGAAGTGGGCGAGGTTTCGCAAACAGATCGGTATGCAACTCAAATATTTCAGCTCATGGCTTGGTGAGCGGCATGGGCTGGATGCCCGGTGAGGCGGCTACCGGTGCCATGTTCGGTCGAGGTCCGAGTCGGGACTCAAGAGGGCCTTGCTGGATACGTTCCAGCACGCTTTTCCGAGGTGGCTCCTCTTTCCTTTTAGAGACCTCACTTCGATTTCTCTCTCTCTTCCTCCGCGCTGCTCCATCAATCTTAGAGAATCTGTCCGCGATGGACCAGAGTTCGGTAATCGTATGTGGATCCTTGGCGAGGATCTCTTTGTAAAGTGCCTCGGACTTGACGGCATTTTGGAACGCCAAAATAATGAGGATGTCGTTGAAGCCTCGGGTGTGCCGACACTCCTTGTCGAAACGTGCCATGAAATCGGGCAGTGGTTCACCCCGATTCTGCTTTACTGTAAGCAGATGGGCTGGGGCGTGCTTGCGCGAGAACACATTCATCAGCTCATCGTACAGTCTGCTGGATCCGTTTGGCAGGCTGTCGAGCCAATCTCGGGCGATGTCCACGAGAAGCTCGGGGAATAGCTTGCACATGTGTACATCGCCGAGGTTTTTGGTTCAGCATGTTGTATTTGAACTGTCCTACAAAAATTCTTAGGATGGCCTACCCCGTTGTATGAGGCGATGTTTGGCACTTCGTACCCTACATGCATGGGGGTATGGAGAATTTCGTTAGGTAGAGGGCTTTGAACCCTTCCGAACACGTCGAACGATCCTACGTAGCGGGGCGGCTCGTACCCACTATTTCACTAAAAAGTGTTTGCAATAGAACAAAATCCAATCGTAGCACTAGCAAGTAAAACCCAATGTCGAATCTTTAAGGAAAACTTAGCAGGGCAATTAATTATGTAGTAAAAATCCTAATCTAGCCTAAATCTAGGAAAGCAAGTAAATAAGATTTTTGGATTTTTGTTTTAAATCCTAGGCGAATAAAATAAATCAAAGCAATAAATAAAAACAAGTAAATAATTAATCTAAGAACAAGTAAATAAATCTAAGAATTAAACTAAAGTAAATCGATAAATCTACCTAGGCAAGAATCGAAAAGAAAGCAATAAAAGAAACAACGAAGAAAGCATAAACTACCTTAGACATGATGAATAAAATCTGGAAATTTAAAGGAAAATAAATCTAACTTTGAAAGCTTTTAAAAACGAGAGAATTGAAACTTGAGAAAAACGAATCTAAACTAGAACTTGATAATCGAACGAACGAAATTAAACTAAGGAAATTAAACGAAGCAATTAAGAAAACGAATCTAAAACGAAAGCAAGTAATTAAAGCAATTAAACGAAAGCAATAAAGAACTTACGAGAATTAAACGAAGAACGAAGAACTTGAATTAAATAAAGAAGTCTTGAATTAAACGAACGAAACGAGGAATCCGGATCCGAACAATAAAAAGCTATTCTAAAGTGTTTGAATGTAAAACTTATGCTAAAAGAGAGTAAAAGTTGTCTAGAATTCGTGCACAAGGATGTAATATATATACTAGGTAAAAACCTAGATAAATAAGGAAAAGAATTCTGGCCGCCTTAGTTGGACGGCCGTCCAGATGTTGGACGGCCAGTCCAAAACCTGAAACTGCTCAAATTGGCTCAAACATGCTGGACGCCGTCTAGATCTCCTTGGACGTCATGTTGGACGACCGTCCAGATGAGTTGGACCGCCCGTCCAACTCTCCAATCTGTCCTCCTCGTCCGAACATCGTCTTTTCCATCCTTTTCGACCCGTTTCCGCTCCTTTTCATCCATAAACACCTACAAGTACCAAAAACTCCAAACAACCAAATCATAGCCATAAACACACACAAAGACACGAAAACATAACGAAAACGGACTCGAAAACACTACGGAAATCCTAACATCTAAACACCAATCACCCACCTCGCCCTCTATTCTGCTGGATTACATCACGCAGGTCGTGCCCCCGGTTGAGTTCGCGGGCAGGGTGGCGAATTGGTTCGTAGTGGGGGAGAAGTCCTACAGAGTCCTTCGTCGAGTCCAACCACCATATGGAAGGGATTAGATCTGCGCTCCCCGACGATCTCCATACTCCTCTGGCGCCGAGGTCGCTCTATAGGTGGCTGATTTCCAGCTCGGCGCTCTAGTTCGAACTATCGGAACAGTTCTTGGGCCTTCTTCGTGTTGAGGAATGTTTTCATTAGGTCTCCCACGTCGGGCTGATTACCCGGACTGGGATTCTTTGGCTGGGACCTGCTGCCAAGTTTGCTTGCGCTTTTGCGGGGTCGGCTGTCGCCCCGAATATTATTGTTTCGCGGGCTGGTCGCCCTATGAGATCTTCGAGGTGCACCTCCGACGTTCGTCTGGTAGGTTGCCCATCCGGAACGTGCGGTGAGCAGCAGTTCGCCGTTGGGGCCTCGATTTGCATCTTTGGCTTTGGCATCTTCCTCCGGACACGTGGGTTTGGCCGACTCCTGGTAGCAGCAGGGGTGGTCCTCGTCTTCCTCGCCGGCTGTCTCTTTGGTGCCATGAACGGTGGTAACACAGAAAAATAGGCTCGATCTACAAAATTTATACATTTCCCACAGACGGCGCCAGTGATCGAACATATTTTCGTGAGGCAATCAATATAACGAAGAATTGAACGAGGAATACAAGAACACGAACACAAGGGATTTACGTGTCAGGATAGATCTACGTCCACGGGAGAAAGAAAGAGCGGCTGCGTTTTTGATAGATCCGGGTTGAAGATCCACAACAATTTAGGAGATTATTCATCATATTTGCAAAGAGCATTCGTGGATAAAGGATTATAAAAGCAGAGAATAAGAGATTCATGTGGTTTTATCAGCCACAAATAGGCATTTCACATAAAACATTGCTCGTATAAAGATAGCAAGCAGCGATTGAGCTATATGCTTAAATATAAGGCACTTCTAGCCATAAATCAGTTAAGTTCATGGAGTTTAGCATTCATTCAAATGGAAAACGAAAGAAGTAAGGGTGAAGGGAGAGGGAAGCTAAGAGCATACAGCTGTACGAGGCTTCGTCCTCTCTTCACGATGAGGGTTATACCTTCAGTTCGGAATGGTGTGAGTAAGAGAGAAGTTCTTCTCGACGACGAGAAGGAGAGAATGGTGGTGATCGTGAGTGAAATTCTCCGATGGAAGACCCCGGAAAGCCTTAACTGCCTGGGCTTGGAGGAGCTCTTAATGGGGTGTGTGAAAATGAATGGAATAGTACACAAAGTGCGTGTATGAGAAGTTGTGTTGTGATGATTATGAATAATGTATCATGGAGTGTATGATCACTCGGTATTTATAGATGTGAAGAGGGCAAAAAAGTGATCATTCGTGCGGTAGGAGGACAGAAAAGGAATTCCTATCAAGTAAGATTCCCTTCGCCATTAATATGGTGGTCCTCACCCTAAGGCATGTAGAGTCATGCTGACTGCGTGTTTGCGCAGATCCTTCACTCCTAGCAGATGCCAACGAAACTCGAATAGCTCCCGGTTACGAGGAATGGTCTCACGGCTTCTGCATACCTCGTAACCTTATTCAGCATCTGAAGCTTCCCAAAAGCTTACAGAACCTTTTACTGCTATACTCCCATGGGGAACAGCTCCTGGGCAGGACCCCAGCAATGGACGTGGCACCTGGTACTATAGAAAAATGGACTCGACCACGATCTGATATTGTTACATAGCATTATTGGCATTAACTTCCTTCGGAGATGATACCCCAAGGTTATGGGAAACATGCCTTCTTGTTAATCCGAATTGATTATATGGTAGGGCTGATATTAGTCCCTATCAGCTACTCCCCCCCCAGGTCCAGAAGCATTTGCATGAGAGCTTCTGACCAAGATTTTGGCGGGAAAAAACTACTTGTGCTTTGGCCATTGCTTCTTCCTATCAAGCAAGAGAATATTAAAGTAATATATTTTGATAGGAAAGGTGTATTACTTTTTTGAAAACGAAAAGGCTCTTCCCCTCTTTTATAAGTCGGGGTGGGATAATAAGTGAGATATCACTCCACTCTCTTTTTGCCCTTTTAACTTCCTCCTCCTATCGCCTCTCTGAGATAAACAGTAACATTCTCGTTTTTCCCAGTCAAACGAGATTTTCCTGATAAAAGAGGAGAACAAGGTAATCGTTCGAAATGCAAAGCAAAAAACGAGAACTCGTAGCGAGCGTCTCGAAAATATCCTTCAACTCGTCAGCTGTCTTGACCGCTATGTTGCCTCCGAGGATCTTCCTGCCTGGGATGCTCCCCCTTTTCCCGTCTTTTCTCCTGACACCACTGTCATGCGGCTCATGAAAAAGGCCTTCGATGAGGTGCTTTTCTTGCTTTTATTGTGGTTAAGTTCACCCACTAACAATTTATTATTATTTTTTGTTTAGTGATCCTTCTCTCTCTCTCTTTTTTTTTTTTTTTTTTTTTTTTTTTAGGAGCTAAGAAGAGAGGATGTTCTGTGCCCCTCTTCTCCCCGAGGAACTACTTCCGCTGTACATACCCCGCCAGATATGGAGAGCGGCTCAAGGGTGAAGGATGATCCGAGTATTTCATCGAATTACTCTAAGGACGATTTTCCTTTGCATTCGGCTGAAACCTCCTCCGCTTCTGGGAATCAGGCTTCATCCTCCTCTTTATTCAGTTCTAAAGATCCGGCATCTGCTTCAGATCCGTCTTCCTGACCACGCTTTTATCTCTAGGGAGTTTACTTTTTTGATGTTCTGTAATGGGATGTGCTTTCCATAGCCCTGAAATGGTGCTGGTGGGGCATAAACAATATTACTTCTTTCCACTTTTGGCAGGGTGCTCTTTGAGGCCTCGCTTTTGATATGCTTTTATTACCTCCTATCAATTTAGGATATTATCCTTCTGTTTACATGACTTCTTGTCTTGTTTTTACTTGGCATGTTCCTCCTGCTAAAGCATTTCGAGGTAATAGAATACAGGCTAAAAACATTTTAAGATAATGGAGTACGAGTGTTGGGATGTAGGGTATCCCCTACTCCTCCCCCCCCCCCCCAAGTGAGGCGTAAGGAACCGAAGGAATTACTCCTCATATTAGAGCTAACAACTTTCGAAACATACTGGTTTAAAAATAAGGAGGCATGGTCCTGTGTTTTTCTCATATCGACTAATCATAAGATAAAAAAGTTTCCAAAATGGGTAGAGGTTGTGATCCCATCGCATTTTTCTTCTTGCCAAGAACAACTCTTAGCTCTCCCTGCATATTTCGAGGGTATTATCTTTTTCCTCGTTTGATGTCTCTTCGACATTCCCCTGACCTGGTATTTCAGTTAAACCTTTGACTTTTGACCTTGCCCTGGCCATCGTAGTTTCCCACTGCCCTTTCATGATTGGAGCATGGCATGTGCTTGTTGTTTTAATTTCAAGTCCTTTGCTTTCATTGATCTGCTGGAGCGACTTCTTGTCTGGGCTTCTGGATAGTAGGAGCCCTTCAGAGGAATTGGTGCTGGCGATCAGCAAGTGCTCCATTGAAATGGAGAGATTCTGGCCTTCTTCTGCTGGAGTCAGGGCCTTAAGCCTCTTCTCTTCGGGTTTCGTTTCAGCTTTATCGCCGGCAGGTTCTGCCATTGGCCTTTTCCTGGCTTCTCCCGCCTGTACCGATTGGATATAGCATTTTCGCGAGACTCCTTGCTCTCCCGACACCTGTCCCACCTGGTTTCCCACAGGGAATTTCATCATCAGATGGTAAGTGGAAACCACTGCTTGGAATGGATTTAGGGCAGTTCTCCCTAGGATAATATTGTAAGAAGATGGTTACCGCACCACCAGAAAGGTGACTGGCTTCGATACCCGCGTAGGTCCTTCACCCAGGGTGAGCATCAAGTCAATTGACCCCAATGACATTATAGGGTCTCCTGAGAAACCATGCAGAACCGTGGCTACTCCGCTCAAAGGCTTCTGGAGACTCATTTGATTGAAACAGCTCTCAAATATGACGTTGACTGCGGCCCCTGTGTCCACAAAGACCCTTTGGACTTGATACCTTTCTATTTCCACTGTGATGACCAAGGCATCGTCATGTGGATGAGTTACCTTTTGATTGTCTTCGGGTCCAAATGAGATTTCTGGCGGGGGTAGGCCTTTTTCGACCTTCCAGATCCCATGTCTTTCGTGCATATGTAACTCTCTGGCATATGCTTTTCGACTTCTGTTGGAATCTCCCATGGTTGGTCCTCCATATATCATTTTGATAAAGCCTTTGGGCTCTGGTCCCTGGTTAGCATCAGGTGATTTTTCAGGAGCTTCTTTGTGCCTTTTGTTGTGTTCTGTTTCTCTCTTGACATATTCCAAGAGTTCTCCTTCTTGGATTAGCTTCTCGATGGCAATCCTTAAATTTCTACAGTCGTTGGTCATATGACCAAAGTCGTTGTGGAATTTGCAGAACCTTTCAGAAGGGGGATTCCTTGGTGGCTGCCTGTGTCCAGCGGGGATCTGGACCCCTGGTTTCTTCATGACCACTTCTAGCAAGTCAACAGGTTACTTGATGAGAGGAGTGAAAGATCTCAGAAATCGTTCATTTTTGTCAGTTTTCTTGGCATCTGGGGCTGGCCTTTTCCTCTCTTCTGGCTTCTTTTCCTTTTGAGAGGCCAGTTCGGCCCTTTTGCTACTCAGAGCCTCTTCCATATGGATATATTTTTGCACTCTTGTCAGTAGCTCTTCAAAAGAGGTAGCTTCTTTCTTGATGAGAGAGGCAAAGAACTATCCTGGCTTCAGGCCATCTACACAGGCGTGTACTTTTAGCTTCGTCTCTACCCCTGGAATTTCCAGGACGGCTTCGTTGAAACGTGTCATGTAGTCTCTCAGACTTTCATTGACACCTTGCTTGATGGTTGTCAGATGTAAAGAATTTCTGGTAGTTCTTTTAGCGTTGACGAACTGCTAGAGGAAAACTTCCCTCAGGTCCATGAAAGAATGAATAGAAGCTTTTGGTAACTGTTTAAACCAATGTTGAGTAGTTCCCGACAGAGTTGTGAGGAATACCCTGCATTTGACGCCCTCTGAATACTGATAGAGGAGGCATAAGCTCTCAAATTTCATCAAATGTTCTTCAGTGTCTCCTTTCCCCTGGTATTCACAGGAGATTGTCTTAAAGTTGCTAGGAACGAGATCGGTTTGAATATCTGCAGAGAATGGGCTATTCTCATCGATATATAAAGAGAGGAGTTTTGACTTGTTTCCCTTACTCTTATTATTTGGAAAGTGTTTAGGGTTTTTGATCGCGCTATTTTCTACCACACAAAAATAGGTATAGTATAGAATAAGTACGAGTATCGTATCCACATGGATTGATGTGTCGAAACCACACACAGTACCTCTACTTTAGAATTAAACTGATGTTTAAGCTTTTAAGAGTTTAGAGAATGTGGTATTTATAATCCTAGGCAAATAAATTAAACAAATAAAAAGAACACAAATAAAGAAACAAATAAATAAGCAATTAAACAAATAAGGCAAATAAGCAAATAAGGAAACAAATAAATCAAATAAGGAAAAGTGTTGATTCTAGGGAAGCCTACCTAATCAAATATATGCAAGCAATTAATGAGTACAATTAACCAATTTAATCCAATCTAGATGTGATACACAAAAATAACCTAACACTCCGATTAAGGCAATGCAAGTCGTGACCTAATAAGATCCTAATATCCTCTCGGACTAATAGAAATCAAATCAAGTGCAAAATAGAACAAGTATCAATAATACAATCAACTAGGTTCAATTACGACACCTAAATCGACTATATGCAAACATATGATAATTCAACTTCGACTAAGATAATTAAATCATCATACCATGTATTCATGAGATCAATTATGCAATTATCCTATTAAGGCATAAAAACATAACTATGCACGCATAATTAGTTGCCAATTCATCATGCATGAGAATAAGCACCATGAAACATGCATCTAGATAAGAAGGCTAATTGTAAACAAAAACAATCACATAAATTCAATTAGGCATTCAATCCCTAAAATCAACTAAAGGATTTAGCTAGACATAATTAAAAGAAAGGTAGAAGGAAGAATAAACATAATTAAAAGCATAAGTAAAAGAGAATGAGATAGAAAAACTCTTGTGATAGGGACTAATATCAGTTTTCCCTCGTGTAAGTAAATCTGAATGCTGGAGAAAATCTACCTCTCTAAACCTTAAGAGTATCACCCCTAAATAAGAATGAGTATTAAATAACATCTTCTGATAAGAGAGGAATACCAACTTCACTAATAAGGTCCTGGCGCCTAATTTAACTCATGCCGAGGCTTCTGCATAGGAGCCCGTCTGCGCAGAAGCCATCTTGATCTTATCAGGTTTTCCCCAAAACCTAAGGACCTGCCTAAACATGAGATTGGCGTGAGTCTAGTCCTCTTAGTGTGAGGACCACGGTATTAATGGCAAGAAAGAATACTGTTGTAATAACCCGACTCCTAATTAGCTTAATTAATTAAGATTAGATCATCTTAATTATTTTGCTTAAGCTATTACAATAAGAATTACGAAGAAGTGAATAGGGATTTTATTTAAATCCCGAAATTTGTAGGAATTTAATAAATTCCTATACGATTATTTTTCGATTTATATCGAAAATATATGATGATGAGATGTGATGAATAGATGAATGATAAGAAATTATTCGAAGGATTCAAGATTTTATTTAAATCTTGATTGAGTTAGGAAAATTTCATATTTTCCTATTGAATGTTTAATATTTTGTTTTTGATATTTCGAAACGAAGGAAAGAAAATGTCGACTATTATTAGAATAAATAGTAAGACATTATGAGAAAAAGGAATATTTCTATTAAAAGTGGATTTTTAGAAATATTTTGGTATAATGAGTATAATTTCCGAAAATATACCCCATAAGTGAATTACGGGGTATCGGTACCAGTTTAATATTTCGGGCTGTAATACCCCGTATCTTAATTAAGCTAATTAACTATTATTAGAGACTATTATAATATAGTTAAGCAATAATAGTCTTTAAAAATAAGAAGTTGAGATAAGATGGAAAATAGAAGATTTAAATTAGACTCTCTTGGAGAATTTTAAGATTTTCGAGGAATTTATTTTCGTTTCATTCTTTATGACCTGAGACGAGACATATATAAAGGACGTAAGCTATATTTAATTATATAGTAAAATATTTATTTAGTTATAGGGATTTTAAGCCAATCCCTTAAGATGAGAATTATAATTATCTTAGCTTCATTTTATTTTCCATTTATTTCTCAAATAAATGAGGTAGAGAATAAAAGTCTTTTTAATCTTTAAGACATAAGGTGTGTGTTATTGGAATATTATTTATGTAAGAGATGGGAGATTAAATGATGGAAGTTTAGTTATTATGATAATAACAAGAAATAAATAAAGAAAATAAGAAAAGAAAAAGGAAAAGAGTGAAAAGGAGCTCAACCTCCCCTTCCTCTCTCCCACCCGTCACTTTACTCTCTCTCTCTCTACCCCACCTCTTTTCTCTCACTAAGAGACATACACACACACCCACCTCCATTAATTTTGAAGCTTTCCAAATCAAGGATGTAGACAAAACTAATATTTAGTTGTTAAATAAGGAACGAGTGGAAACCCGAGACAAGGAAATAACTGAAGAAGGAAGAGTAAGTACGAGCTAATTAACCGGAGTCAGGTGGGCTTTCTAACTCAAAGATGATAAGAAGCTTTATGCAAATTATATGATGATTTATGATTGGAAGTATATGATTATATGATGCATTGATGATATGATGTACATTATGTATATGTTAAAGCGTGATGATTTGATGATATGAAGTATTTGATGTTTATGTTAAAACATGAGTTCTATGAAAATGATAATTTGCATATCTTGCTTGATCATCTACATTTTGATGATAGACGAATTCGGGCCTTGTAAAAGAACAAGGTCGTGTACACTAAAGAGACCGTGAGTCGTCTGTATGTCGACCGGTCGTATGTCGTGGAGGAGGCCTACTCCCGACATATTTATAAGAAATGAGACCGTGAGTCGTCTGTGTGTCGACCGGTCAAATGTTGATAGACGAATTCGGGTCACGTATAAGTATATAACAACGTGATCGTGTACACTGAAGAGACTGTGAGTCGACTGCGTGTCGACCGGTCGGTATGTCGTAAGAAGGCCTACTTCCGACATATTTAAAATAACTTGTAGATGAATCAAGCAAAGATAAAATGTTGGCCAACACTTATGATTATGTTTTGAAGAAGTTTTAAGTACATGTTAAGTTATAAAGATTATTTTTGAGTTATGAAACTTATACAAGTTTTCAAATGTTTTCGGCACGTGTCCACTGAGTGCAATTATTTGTACTCAGCCCTGCATGTTTTTCTTTTAAATGTGCAGGTTATAGCTGGAATGAAGATGGAGCGTGCTGAGCAAGGCTTTGTTGTTGTTCGAATTTTATTTTAATATTATGTATTGAGGTTAGAAATTCAAGTTCTCGGATTTCATGTCTTCATACATGTTATCCTTATGACGATCCTTTCCGCTGTGCCATTCTGAAAATGTTTAATGATGATTAAGTACTGAATTTGAAGAAGTTTATGATAAACATTCATTTGACCCCCTGATTGTGTTAAAACCACTTCACTACATTGCCTCAAATTTTATTGAATTAATCATCAATTCATTTTTCTTCTTTGTTATAAGAAAATTTTGGATGTAATTTGAGGTGCGTTTCGGTTTGAATATCGAAATTAACTAAGTGTTTATTTAAGTTCATTCGTTGTTTGTCCCTAAGTCACATTAGTCGGCGTAATTCCCTTTATAATTAAGTCGGGATGTGACAGTTTGGTATCAGAGCCAGGTTGTTGCTCTGAACTTGAATTTCTTTCTAGTCTAGTCTAAATTGTTCTTAGACTAGTTAAGTCGAACAACAAAAGCTCGGCACTCCATCTCATTCAGCTATATCAGGTATGTTCTCTAAATGTTTACATTGATGCTTGAGATTGAAATTGAAGTATATGATATGCTTTATATGATGAGAATGAAAGAATATGTGAAATATTGATGTGAGAATAGAAGAATGTTTGAAGAATTGATGTGAAGGTGAAGACATGATCATTTTTATGATTAGTGCCCGAAAGTTAGATGCTTAGATGATGATTGAGGTACTTTCTATCCCACACTTATGTGACTCTACGTAGCGACGATTAGAGTGCGATTCGTATTTCTACTTGAGGAGATATGCCGATTCGACGAAGGAATAGATGGACCTAAGCTCCGATAGATAGTTGAAGAGTTTCTAACGTTATTGTACGAGCTATCGAGACTAGTGAGATGAAATATTCGAGTAAAATAAACTCTCCTCTCATTTCCTTGGTAAATAACCTTCCTTGGATCTTGAAAGTTTGTTTGAATTCAAACTATGAAAAAGAAATCTTTGATTTGAAGTTTCAAATTCATTCAAGTTCAATACATTCGAAGCTTATGTCCTCAACCCTTGAAATCCATGTTTATAAGAATACACTAGATACGTTCTATGTGAAGAATTGTTGGAAACTCTTTTGTTTTCCACCATGATCGAACCCTTCCGATCTTCTATGAGTATGAAATGAATCTATATTCCTTATTTTGAAGCAATTATCCCATGTTTATATCTTGAGAACCGAGTTTATGCCCTTGTTTATAACCAAGGTATATTTCTCAGAAAAACATATGCAAATCAGTCCACTTCCGGCTCATTTCTGAGAAAATTCATTAATGCTTTTGAATTCGTTCTTTTTCTATAAGATACTATGCCTCAATAACTTTCCATACATATCTTGATCTTTCAATTTGGAGCTCATATGAATTTTTGGTGAATTTTTGAAGTTTGCTTGTCCAGATTTCTATTTTTGCCGAAAGTATTTTGCCCAAACTTTCGCATCATTGATTCTGGACATTTTTTTTCTTGGCCAAAATGAGCTCCAACCTATTGGAAATGATACCTTGATGAAATACCTTTCTAAAAATGCCTTTTAATGCCCATTTGGTTGAGTATTCAACGAGATATCTTAATTCAATGTTAAACTATCGAATCTGTCCATTCCTTGAATATTCATTGATTAGCCTTATGACATTCGATTTTGATTCGATTTACTTGTCCTAAAAATTTGAGCCATATATCATTGGAAAGATATTTCCTCTACTTTAATGACCATATTTTTGGGATTCCAATTTGGAATTTCGATGAATAAGATATGAATTTTCTTCCACAAGTGCGCATTTTGCACTTCATATTAGACCAAACTCCAAAGAAGTTTTATTCTGTAATGATTGGCATATCTTGAAAATTCATGCCATGCACCATTAAAAGATATCTTTCTTGGCTTTCCATTCATATTTTTGGATTTCCTTTTGAATCCAATTGAGGGAGTTAGGAATTTATCAAAGTAGGATCGATAGGAAATGATGAGTACAAAGGAACGAAAAATGAAGAACGTTGAAAGTAGGGGTGTAATGACCGCTATTTAGATAGTGATTGTGACCCTCAAATTTTAGTAGCGATTGTGATACGAGGTAGCACCACGACATCGATAACGATCATAATCTCGTACCGTGGCGTCGGCAACGATCGCGACCCAGTATGTTGAGGAAGATAAAAGAAGATGATGTTATCAGTGTTAGAATAAGTATTTAATAAGAATCTAAGTTCATGAACTTCGAAGATGAAGAATGTATACTTAAGAGACGAGAGGAGAGATCGAGTAGAAGGAAAGAAAAATCGAAAGAGAATAAATATTAGATGTAAATCCGACGATTGCCAGAATGGCTACTATTAGCTGAAGTAATTGCGTCTCGATAGATTATGTATTCGCTCTAAGTTTGAACGGATTTTTTTTTTTTTTAGAACTCAATTAAGTTTATTATCACTCGTCTCACATGTTTTAAATGAATGTGAACGTGGAAGATATTACTATAACGACGTGATGAAAGTTTGATGGAAGCAATAAAGCAAGATACAGCTCTATATGAACGAGTTCGAGATTAAAGTTTAGCGCAAAATTTCGTATACGAATAGAAGATCAAATAAAGATAAGACTCGAGAGTTATCGAGCGCTATTACGTATAGTTATTAATGCACTTTATATGGAATAAAATGTTGATCATCACTCAATGGTCAACAATTGAAGACGAGTCGTTAAGGAAGCTTAAGAATTTCCGAAAAGTATTCGAGTTAATTCGATCGCTTGATTTCGAATGTTTTATAGCTACGAATTAACTCGATCGTTTTAGTAAGAGTTTTATGTAAATGAGACGATATGAGATCTCAAAAGCGGAATAAGAAGGACTCAAGATGCCTTACAAGGCGAGCAAATTTCGAGGACGAAATTTATTTAAGGGGGGAGGATTGTAATAACCCGACTCCTAATTAGCTTAATTAATTAAGATTAGATTATCTTAATTATTTTGCTTAAGCTATTACGATAAGAATTACGAAGAAGTGAATAGGGATTTTATTTAAATCCCGAAATTTGTAGGAATTTAATAAATTCCTATACGATTATTTTTCGATTTATATCGAAAATATATGATGATGAGATGTGATGAATAGACGAATGATAAGAAATTATTCGAAGGATTCAAGATTTTATTTAAATCTTGATTGAGTTAGGAAAATTTCATATTTTCCTATTGAATGTTTAATATTTCGTTTTCGATATTTCGAAACGAAGGAAAGAAAATGTCGACTATTATTAGAATAAATAGTAAGACATTATGAGAAAAAGGAATATTTCTATTAAAAGTGGATTTTTAGAAATATTTTGGTATAATGAGTATAATTTCCGAAAATATACCCCATAAGTGAATTACGGGGTATCGGTACCAGTTTAATATTTCGGGCTGTAATACCCCGTATCTTAATTAAGCTAATTAATTATTATTAGAGACTATTATAATATAGTTAAGCAATAATAGTCTTTAAAAATAAGAAGTTGAGATAAGATGGAAAATAGAAGATTTAAATTAGACTCTCTTGGAGAATTTTAAGATTTTCGAGGAATTTATTTTTGTTTCATTCTTTATGACCTGAGACGAGACATATATAAAGGACGTAAGCTATATTTAATTATATAGTAAAATATTTATTTAGTTATAGGGATTTTAAGCCAATCCCTTAAGATGAGAATTATAATTATTTTAGCTTCATTTTATTTTCCATTTATTTCTCAAATAAATGAGGTAGAGAATAAAAGTCTTTTTAATCTTTAAGACATAAGGTGTGTGTTATTGGAATATTATTTATGTAAGAGATGGGAGATTAATTGATGGAAGTTTAGTTATTATGATAATAACAAGAAATAAATAAAGAAAATAAGAAAAGAAAAAGGAAAAGAGTGAAAAGGAGCTCAACCTCCCCTTCCTCTCTCCCACCCGTCACTTTACTCTCTCTCTCTCTACCCCACCTCTTTTCTCTCACTAAGAGACATACACACACACCCACCTCCATTAATTTTGAAGCTTTCCAAATCAAGGATGTAGACAAAACTAATATTTAGTTGTTAAATAAGGAACGAGTGGAAACCCGAGACAAGGAAATAACTGAAGAAGGAAGAGTAAGTACGAGCTAATTAACCGGAGTCAGGTGGGCTTTCTAACTCAAAGATGATAAGAAAGCTTTATGCAAATTATATGATGATTTATGATTGGAAGTATATGATTATATGATGCATTGATGATATGATGTACATTATGTATATGTTAAAGCGTGATGATTTGATGATATGAAGTATTTGATGTTTATGTTAAAACATGAGTTCTATGAAAATGATAATTTGCATATCTTGCTTGATCATCTACATTTTGATGATAGACGAATTCGGGCTTGTAAAAGAACAAGGTCGTGTACACTAAAGAGACCGTGAGTCGTCTGTATGTCGACCGGTCGTATGTCGTGGAGGAGGCCTACTCCCGACATATTTATAAGAAATGAGACCGTGAGTCGTCTGTGTGTCGACCGGTCAAATGTTGATAGACGAATTTGGGTCACGTATAAGTATATAACAACGTGATCGTGTACACTGAAGAGACTGTGAGTCGACTGCGTGTCGACCGGTCGGTATGTCGTAAGAAGGCCTACTTCCGACATATTTAAAAGAACTTGTAGATGAATCAAGCAAGATAAAATGTTGGCCAACACTTATGATTATGTTTTGAAGAAGTTTTAAGTACATGTTAAGTTATAAAGATTATTTTTGAGTTATGAAACTTATACAAGTTTTCAAATGTTTTCGGCACGTGTCCACTGAGTGCAATTATTTGTACTCAGCCCTGCATGTTTTTCTTTTAAATGTGCAGGTTATAGCTGGAATGAAGATGGAGCGTGCTGAGCAAGGCTTTGTTGTTGTTCGAATTTTATTTTAATATTATGTATTGAGGTTAGAAATTCAAGTTCTCGGATTTCATGTCTTCATACATGTTATCCTTATGACGATCCTTTCCGCTGTGCCATTCTGAAAATGTTTAATGATGATTAAGTACTGAATTTGAAGAAGTTTATGATAAACATTCATTTGACCCCCTGATTGTGTTAAAACCACTTCACTACATTGCCTCAAATTTTATTGAATTAATCATCAATTCATTTTTCTTCTTTGTTATAAGAAAATTTTGGATGTAATTTGAGGTGCGTTTCGGTTTGAATATCGAAATTAACTAAGTGTTTATTTAAGTTCATTCGTTGTTTGTCCCTAAGTCACATTAGTCGGCGTAATTCCCTTTATAATTAAGTCGGGATGTGACAACTGTCTTTATGGGAATTCCATTTCTACCCTCGATATACCTATAAATATTAAACGAACTCATCTATTACATTCATTCGCTCTTTTAAGAACAACTCGCACTCTCGCGTACTGTTCCATTCAATTCTATACTCTCTCCCTTTCACTCTCACGAGCTCCTCCGAGCTCAGGCCAGCCGAGACGGACAAGACCTTCTTCCGGGAAGTCATAGTCCGCTTTCACATCCACCAGTTCTTCTCAACACCGGGAAGAGTCTCTTTCTTACGTATACTACCTCGAACTAAGGTAAAACCCTCATCACTTGAGGAGGGATGAAGCTTAAACGGAGCTCCACACTCCTAGCTTCCCCCTTTCCCTTGTCTTTTTTCTGTGTTATCTGCTTGTATGAGTGCAAAACCCCACGAATCTTGCTAGTCTATGGCCAAATACGCCTTTATCCTTGGCCTATAGCGCAACTATTACTTGCTGTCGCTATACGCCTTTCGCCCTGTACAAAATGCCCGGCTATGGCTTTTCTATACACATGAATCTATTGCTCTTTACTGTTTTAACGCTTTACCCATGAATGCTATTCGCAAAACGTGATGAGTAATCCCTTAAATTGTTGTGGATCTTTGACCCGGATCTATCAACTGGCACCGTCTGTGGGAAATTCGGGAGTTAAGATGTTGATTTCCCCTGTTTTTTATGCAAAATTCCAGCTCGTTGTTATAAATATGTTTGCGATTTCCCTTTATTATGTCCTTATGTGGAGAATATGAGGAAATCTGATGTTATATTGATTGGGAATGTTCTGTTTGTTGTTTAATCTGCAAAAACTGCAAATGTGCATACCGCTGCTTGATACTTGCCAAAGCTTTCCGCGGCTATGAGCTGTTGAGTGTGATGTGATCTTATGATTACGCTCCCTTTGAGGCGAAAATTGTGATAAACACATTGATTGAGAGGTTACTTATGTTTGAGAGGCTGATCTTCCCTCCTTGAATATGAATTAAGCATGGATATCTGTAAGTACTGTCAGAACCTATGGGTTCAAAGGGCCAATTCCCTGTTTATCTTCGAAGTTCTAGTTGATTTTGGTGTTATGCGCATAAAACTTGCCCTGTCATCTGCCCTGCCGCGATGATCACCTAGAATGATGGCTATCTAGTCAAGGGAATGTGTATTGAATGCGAGATTTATGTTATTCTTGGGAAATTTTAGTATGTATACCATGAATTTGTTTTAGCTACATTGCTTGTAATTCATGAATCCAGTGATTAGAAACGATCTCAAGGCCTCATCTCTTTCATGACATGAATTGTGATGGCTAATATGTTGTTGTTTTGTCAAAAACTTAAGGCTGTGAGGGATCCGGAGGAAAGACGGGTCACAAACTGCAGCCATCTCAAAATACATTCGCTTCACCTTGTGTACTTGGTGAGCATACAATTCTGTCTATTATATACTCAATATGAAATACATCTATAAGTTGCAAAGGACTGGTGATTACAAAATAAGCATCCCCACTAAAGCTAGGTGAATGCTCTGGGATTGCCATGACACCAAAACCCATGAAGTAATAAAAACATTAAAGAAAACGGAGAGCCAAAAGATGCTAAGGTTACCCCATTCATGTTAATGAAGGGAGCCCGCATCTGGAAGCAGAACCTCCTCTCAGAAGCCCTGTTTAACAGGCAACTCCCTCGTAGCCCCGAATAAAGGGCAAAACCTCCTCTCAGAAGCCCTGTTTAACAGGCAACTCCCTCGTAAGCCCCGAATAACGGGCAGAACCCTCAAAAGCCCTACACAGTAGGCAACATCATCGTAAGCCCCATATAATAGGCGAACCCTTCATAAGCCCTACACAGTAGGCAACATCATCATAAGCCCCATATAATGGGCAGAACCCTTCATAAGCCCTACACAGTAGGCAACATCATCGTAAGCCCCATATAATGGGCAGAACCCTTCGTAAGCCCAATTGAATAGGCAACCCTCCTCAAAAAGCCCTGTTAAGCAGGCAATATCATCCTGAGCCCCATATAATGGGCAGAACACTTTATGAGCCCTACTTAATAGGCAACCCTTTCACGAAGCCCTATTTAGTAGGCACCTCTTCTGTAAGCCCCATTCCATGGGCAGAACCTTCTACAAAGCCCTATCCAATAGGCGACTCCTTTGCAAGCCCCTTGTAATGGGCAAAACTGTTCCCAAGCCTTACTCAGTAGGCAACATCCTTCTAAACTTCATATAATAGACAAAATTCCTTATAAGTCTCATTAAATGGGCAGTGCACCCCTAAACCTTGCTCTAAAGGCAACATTTTTGTATATCGCTCCTCTAAGTTTTACCCATTGCATTCCAGTGGGTAAAATCCCACCTAAATCCCGCTCTACAAGTGGTATTCTCAAAAAACTCCATTCGATAAACAATACCTTTATAAACCTCTAAGGAGGATATTACTTTCATAAGTTTAACCTGATAGTCAGCGCTCCTGCAAGCTTTATAAAATAAACCAAGTTCTCGCGGGCTCGGTTCGATAAGTAATGTTCTTAGGAATCCCGCATAGGGGACGCCATTCTCACAATCCTTGGCTAACAGGGAATTCTTAATAAGAAAATCCTATAAAATAGGTGCTAACGATAAAAAGGGCCTATACGGCCGAGGCATATCATATTAAGCTCAATAAAATAAGATGCCACACAAATTCTTAATAACCTTTTCTTCTGGTCAGATCCCTCCCGGAGGCCTTACTAGGAAAGCCTTAGGAAGACAAACAACCTAGCAAAATAGATTTTGTAAAGACAGATGTCGCTGACATCAACTCCATGAAGGCGAAGGCCATCTCTGAAAAGCCTTATACTAAGTAAACCACGCTTGTTAAAGCCGCTTCGAATGGTTAGCGATTGCAATAGGATCTGCTAAATCAGCAGTAGGTCTTAAGTAAATCCCATATGATTAGATGCCTCATGTCAAAGGGAGGAAACTATGCCAAAGTCCTTTATTATAATTAGACTTCTATCTTTAAGTCGTTACTTACCTTCACCGTACATTGGCAGAAGCCGCGCACCTTAAGAACCTTATAGCAAATAAGCTATACGCGTTGAAGTCACTATAAATAATGCTCAAATACAGAAAGCTTGTTAATAGCTAGTTACATATATCTCAAGCCTCTTTCCAAAGAGCTTACGGAGTTGATTCCCTAAAACGCTCTCAATTGTTTGCAGAATCTTGTAAGGATGACGGTTAATTCAGAAGGTCGTCTGGAAAGGACAGGTGACCAGGTCTCCGATCTTCTTAAGGAACCAGGGCCTGGCAATACGGCGCCAAAAATATCCTTCGGACTTGGGGATAACAAGGCTATTATACATCAACACAATGGCGCTCTCGTGGTAACAGCTGAAATAGAAGGGTACCAAGTGCGGAGAATTTTTATAGACACCGGGACCCCTATCAATGTGGTCCTTATGAGCTGTCTTAATCAAATGCCCGAAAGAAAGCTTCTGAAACCCGCCAGGGCGCCCCTCCAAGGCTTCTCGCAGAAGCCTGTCATGACAGTTGGGTCTGTGGATCTTACACTCACCCTGGGAGAAGGACATATTAGAACATCCAGAGTGACCACCTTCTGGGTGGTTGATCAGGAGTCATCTTATAATGCTATTCTAGGAAGAGCTGCTCTGAACTCTTTCCAAATAATTGTATCCACCTATCACCTGATGATGAAATTCCATGTGGGGGATCAAGTAGGATGGATATCAGGGAATCAAATGGCTCCAAGAAACTGCTATGTTCAATCCGTTAAAATGGGAGAGGCCAAAAAATGGGCTGTCCCAGAACCTGTAGCCCCTCGACACAAGCCAAAAAAAGAAGAGGGCAAGATCAAAGAGGTCGACACTATCAAAGAAGGGCAGAGCCTAATGGTCCCCGCATAGGAACTGATAGAGATAGAATTAATCCCAGATCGGAAGGGATTCACCACAAAAATTGGCACTCAGATGCCTCCGGACATATCAGAACAACTAATAAGGTGTCTGCGGAAGAACGCCGATATCTTTGCTTTCGGGTCATCTGACCTGGTGGGGGTAGATGCAACCGTGGCATTACATTGTCTGAATGTAGACCCCTCGGTGAAGCCGGTAAAACAAAAGTTAAGGCAATTCGGCCCTGAGAAAGATAAAATCATCAGGGAGGAGGTCGCCAAATTATTGGAGGCTAAACACATCAGGGAAATACAATTCCCGGAATGGCTAACCAACGCAGTAATGGTGGCTAAAGGAAACACGGGCACATGGAGGATGTGTATTGACTTCAGAGACTTAAATAAAGCCTGCCCAAAAGATCATTACCCTCTGCCTAGGATCGATCAATTAGATTCCACGTCAGGTTGCGAACTGCTATCCATGATGGACGCATATCAAGGTTACCATCAAGTAAAAATGAATCCATCAGATGTCCCGAAAGCTGCATTTGGAGTTTGTGCAGGGACATTTGGTTTTCAAAGCATGCCCTTTGGCTTGAAAAATGCGGGGGCTACTTATCAAAGAATGATGGATAAAATCTTCAAAAGCCAAATAGGCAGGAATATGGAAGTATATGTTGATGATATACTAGCCAAAAGTGTGTACGCTCAGAATCACATACAAGATCTGGAAGAAGTGTTCGCTGTAGCCAGATTATATCATCTTAAGCTGAATCCAGCTAAATGCTCATTCGGCGTATAGGCCGGGAAGTTCTTAGGGTACATGGTTACTCCCAGAGGGATTGAAGTAAATCAAGCCAAAGTACAAGCAGTATTAGATATGACACCTCCTCAAAATATTCGAGAAATCCAAAGGCTCAATGGGCGAATTACAGCGCTCAGTCGCTTTATTTCCCGATCGGCAGATAAAAGTCTCCCCTTTTTCAAAATATTGAGGAAGGGCAGTAGATTTGAATGGACTAATGAGTGCCAAAAGGCCTTTGAAGAACTAAAAAGGCATCTGGCAGAACTACCCTTGCTCACTAAGCCGCTACCACAGGAAGTTCTATATCTGTATATAGCTGTGGGAGAAGAATCCATCAGCTCAGTACTCCTGAGAGAGGAAAAGTTGGTGCAGAAGCCTATCTACTATACAAGCAAGATGATACAAGGAGCAGAAATACGGTATCCTAGTATCGAAAAGGCTGCCTTAGCAGTAATGATAACGGCTAGAAAACTGAGACCCTACTTTCTATCACACAAAGTGATAGTCAGGACGAATGAGCCATTGAAGCAAGTACTGGGTAAGCCCGATTTGTCGGGAAGATTAGTTAAATGGGCCATAGAGCTGAGTGAGTATGACGTAGATTTCGAGCCGAGAGTGGCTATCAAGGCCCAAGCTCTGGCCGATTTCCTGCAAGAAACCACCAGAGGAGAAGAAGGGGAATTCCAATGGTGGAAAGCCTATGTGGATGGCTCCCTTACTAGAGATGGTGCAGGGGTGGGGATCTTCATCCAGGACCCCAAAAACCACATCTATAAATTTGCTATCAAATTAAACTATCATGTCTCCAATAATGAGGCAGAATATGAGGCTCTGATCAGATGCCTAGATTTGCTGCGAACCATGGGCGCTGCCCATGTGATGGTTCATTTAGATTCCCAATTAGTAACGCATCAGGTCCTAGGGACTTGTGAAAAGCGAGAAGAGAGAATGGTGGCATATGCAAAAATTGTGGATGAATTGATGGGGCATTTTGCTAAAGCTGAGGTGATCCAGATCCCTCGGGAAGAAAATATTGAAGCCGACAAACTGGCTCGAATAGCCAGCGCAGCAGAAGGAACCTGGACAGATGAAATTGTGCTGTGCAATGCAGATGCCAAGTTAGTCAAAGTCGAAATGCAGGCCATCGAAATAATGGAAGATTGGAAAACTCCAATCATCCGAGCCTTAAAAGAGCTTCCTGGAGAACCAGAAGCTGTAACCTCAGCCAGTGGAGGAAGATTGCCCCGTGCATTAAAAGCTAAATTCTGCCTAATAGGAGATAAACTGTACAAAAGGGCGTTCACACATCCTTACCTCAAGTGCCTATCAGAGCCCGAGGGAGAATATGCACTGCGAGAAATACATGAAGGCGCTGCGGGAGCACACACTGGATTTAAAGATTTGGTCAGGAAGCTACTCAGGGCTGGTTTCTTCTGGCCTACAATGGAAAAAGACGCTAGAAACCTAGTTAAAAGGTGTGATAGCTGTCAAAGAAATGGGAGGCTCATCCACAAGCCTGCTGAAGAACTAGGGGCCATGATGGCACCCTGTCCCTTTGATAAATGGGGAATTGATATAGTGGGAAAATTCCCCACAGCTACAGGAGGAAGAGTATTCTTAATTGTAGCTGTAGACTACTTTACCAAATGGGTTGAGGCCGAAGCCGTAGTAAAAATCACGGAACAGGTGATAAAGAAGTTCATATGGAGGAATATATGCTGCCGATACGGAATCCCAAGGATACCGGTCGCTGACAATGGGGCTCAGTTCACGGGGTCCATGGTACGAACTTGGTGCAAAGAAATTGGCATCGAGCAAAGGTTTGTAGCTGTAGCTCATCCCCAGGCTAATGGGCAAGTCGAAGTCACAAACAGGACCATCGTAAGTGGCATCAAGGCCAGGTTAGAAAAAGCTAAAGGAAACTGGGCTGATG
This sequence comes from Thymus mandschuricus, assembly GCA_029379335.1. Taxonomy (NCBI): domain Eukaryota; kingdom Viridiplantae; phylum Streptophyta; class Magnoliopsida; order Lamiales; family Lamiaceae; genus Thymus; species Thymus mandschuricus. The sequence goes on from CM057072.1 coordinate 38,627,033, forward strand.
AATTAGACTCGGTGCTATGGGCATATCGCACCAGTCCTAAAACAGCCACAGGAGAAGCTCCATTTAACTTAGTTTATGGGGCGACAGCGGTAACGCCGGTAGAGGCAGAGCTCAAGTCATTAAGGATAGTGGCTTATGATGAAAATCAAAATTCATCCTTGATGAGGGAGAACCTAGACATGGTCGAGGAGCTCAGGAGCAAAGCTCTTCAGAAGGCAGAAAGATACAAGCAGCAGGTGCGGGATGCATATAACAAAAAAGTGCAGATCCGAAGGTTCTGCAAGGGAGACCTAGTCCTAAAAAGGGCAGATGCTCTCAAGCCCATGGGAAAGCTAGACGCAAATTGGGAAGGACCTTACCTGGTAAAGGAGGTATTAAAAGGAGGAGCCTATGAACTTCAAGATGAAGAAGAAAGGGTGTTACCTCGGCCCTGGAATGTTAACAACCTAAAGAAATATTATGCCTAATATGAAATCATGCACTAAATGAGTTATGATTCACTCGATTTCTCATAACCCACTTGGGGGGGGGGGAGGGGGGTGGGGGGGAGGAGTAGGGGGATACTCCCTATATCCCATTATCTTAAAATGCTTTCCATGATTTACTATCTTAAAACATCAGATCCCATGCGTTAAGCAATTATTAAAGAAAGCATAATTTATTACAGTTAGCCTAAAGGTATAAAGGTAAACTCAAGCCCTTGGATAAAAGAAAACTAGAGAAAGCTCAAAGACTGGAAGTATGGAGGTAATACCTCAGTAGAGCTTAAGAAGAAACTATTCTTAATCAGGGCACAGCATCTGGAGAGGCTCATATCCTACTATTCCAAAATATTACATAAGAAAGCAGAACATCCAATAAACAGCAAAGCATGCAGTCTATTATAGCCACAGCAGAAAAGGCACAAAATGAGCCTCCAAGTCTTGAAGCATCTATCCCAGCAAAAAAAACATAAAAAAGAAAATCACTACACAAGCACTAAGGTACGACGAAGTTAAGCTAAGGCTGAAGAGCACGAGCTTGATGATGGGGTTGCAGAACCTCGGGGAAAGGAATGGGAATCACTGTAGTTGCTGTCCTCTCCTGTAGTTGAACCTTAAAAAAAAAAAAAAAAAAAAAAAGAGGGAGAAGCAAGCACATACATGTTAATCAGTTCAAAATCGCACCAAGGAAGGTAAAATAAAACCAATATAGTCAAAGGATTATATGACTTACCCTCGTCTGTCCATTGTCTTTCATTCCCCCCTTGAGGGATCTGGCTAGCTGAGGGTTCAGCTACCTCTTTAGCCTCATTTGCCCTCTCCGTCTTTTTAATCTCCTCAATAGAGAGCAGTTCGGCCATCAGGGTAATCATACGGCCATTGCGGACAAGGTCATGAATAATGGCATCCCCTGGCAAGAGAAATCCACCTATTAAGGGGGTGAGAATGGCTTCGCACTTTGCTTCCTCCGATAAATACCCATCAACATCTCGTATTGAACAAAGAGATTCTTTAGCCGTTGGAGATAAGCTTTCATATTAGGAAAATCCTCAAATTCCAGGAAATCCATCTCCCTCCTAGTTAGAAATCTGAGTAAATGGAATCGAAGAGAGTCGGAGATGTCTTCCGAGTATGCCAGGTCGCAGATTTTTCGACGAAGAGAGTCAAGCGACATGTCTGAACAACAAAACATAGATGGCATAAGCTAAAAAATAATTCACACATCTGGCGAAAAGGGGGAGAAAGATTTTTCTCTCTCTGGTTGTAATAACAAGAGCGTTAGTCGATACAAGGATTACCCATTTGGTTTCGACGGATCTAAAAGAATAGAAATGGCGGCCTTACCGAAGAAGGAATTCGCAGAAGGAGTGAGAAGATTTCTCTCTTCGCCCTTCCTCTCTTGATGATATGGTGACAGGATGGTAGAAAGGAAAGGGGGAGAAAGAAATTTTATATCTCTGCTCCCTTGGAAAACTAAACGTCGCTCTACTTTTCCGTAGGACAAGACTTGAGTGACGTCGTCAAAAGAAATAATGAATATTAAGTAATAAGAGAAAAGGAGACATTATCATCTCCAGCCAAAGCCTTAAATCAGAAGATTGCCAAATACGCTTTTGAACCTGGGGGGGGGAGTAGCTGATAGGGACTAATATCAGTTTTCCCTCGTGTAAGTAAATCTGAATGCTGGAGAAAATCTACCTCTCTAAACCTTAAGAGTATCACACCTAAATAAGAATGAGTATTAAATAACATCTTCTGATAAGAGAGGAATACCAACTTCACTAATAAGGTCCTGGCGCCTAATTTAACTCATGCCGAGGCTTCTGCATAGGAGCCCGTCTGCGCAGAAGCCATCTTGATCTTATCAGGTTTTCCCCAAAACCTAAGGACCTGCCTAAACATGAGATTGGCGTGAGTCTAGTCCTCTTAGTGTGAGGACCACGGTATTAATGGCAAGAAAGAATACTGTCTTTATGGGAATTCCATTTCTACCCTCGATATACCTATAAATATTAAACGAACTCATCTATTACATTCATTCGCTCTCTTAAGAACAACTCGCACTCTCGCGTACTGTTCCATTCAATTCTATACTCTCTCCCTTTCACTCTCACGAGCTCCTCCGAGCTCAGGCCAGCCGAGACGGACAAGACCTTCTTCCGGGAAGTCATAGTCCGCTTTCACATCCACCAGTTCTTCTCAACACCGGGAAGAGTCTCTTTCTTACGTATACTACCTCGAACTTAAGGTAAAACCCTCATCACTTGAGGAGGGATGAAGCTTAAACGGAGCTCCACACTCCTAGCTTCCCTCTTTCCCTTGTCTTTTTTCTGTGTTATCTGCTTGTATGAGTGCAAAACCCCACGAATCTTGCTAGTCTATGGCCAAATACGCCTTTATCCTTGGCCTATAGCGCAACTATTACTTGATGTCGCTATACGCCTTTCGCCCTGTACAAAATGCCCGGCTATGGCTTTTCTATACACATGAATCTATTGCTCTTTACTGTTTTAACGCTTTACCCATGAATGCTATTCGCAAAACATGATGAGTAATCCCTTAAATTGTTGTGGATCTTTGACCCGGATCTATCATCTTGAATCTTGATGAATCTTCAATCTTCAATTGTCTTCATACATAAAATAAAACAAGATCTAAAGTATAAAAGTAGAGAAAAGAGTAAAAACTAATCTAAGGTATGGGAGAACTAATGTTGGCTACTTACAATGATAAGTTTAGAGGTATTTATAGGGTAAAAGTTTACATCCAATACCTAATTGTACAAGGAAACCAAGAAAAAGTCAAAAATTGCCTCTTAGGAAAAATCCCGGCTGGAAAACAGGAGCCACCTCTCGACACCTCTCTCGATCGAGAGGGTGGTCGAGAGGGTCGAGAGGGTTCTGCGCAACTTTCTTTTTTCGGCCATATCTTCCTCATCCGAATTCCGAATTGACCTCCGTTTTCGCCTATGTGCTCCTATCGAACTCCTCTTCAATGCTATACTTTCACTTTTCCAGAATAACTCTTCCAAAAAATCGTGAAAAGTCAGAACTTGGGATCAATACTTCTTCTCTTCCTTGGTTTCGTCATCTCTCATCTCATCTTGGGTTTTCTCGACTAAAAAGCCCTAAAAACACTCAAAACAACCCAAAAACGTAATCTAAATTGAAATAACATAAACAATACAAAACATGAGCTAAACTATCAAAATACGACAAGAAAATGATAATATAACACTTAGATAATAGGGTAAAAATACACCCTATCAGTTTTCTTCCTCATTTAGGTTGTGAATTTCTCTTTTGCTTGCCTCTGTTTCCTTTGAGGTCCTTTCTGCAACTTGTTTTTGCTCTTTTAGCCTTTTTACTGCCAAGAGCTTCATCTGTTCTTGTTGCTGGGCATACTTCTTGGCCCATGCATTGTTAGTATTCTCGTTGAGGTTCCCTTCGATTTCCTCAGGCCCCTTTTCATCTGGGGATTCCCAATCAGTGGAGAATCCATCCTCTGTTTCATCCACTATGGGGGGCAGCTTTGAGACCAATTCTTGGTTTGTGCCCGGGTTTATAGGCTTCTGCTTGTGCACTGCGGGAGTGTTCCTACTTCCTCCACCCTCTTGGATTTCACCCGGGGGGTCTGGAGTCTGGGAATTTATTCCCAAGAAATGAAGTCTTTTTTCGACAGCCCCTTCGACCACGCCTTCTACGAGCGCTTTCATTTGGCGAAGCATGGTTGGAGAGAACTGAGCTTCCATGTTGACACTGGCTTCAGTTATCATAGTGTCCTTCCCTTTATTCCCAAGTAGAGAATTTTCTGGATTTCCAGTAGCTTGGCCAGCTTCTTTTGAAGCAGCATCTGGGGCAGTATTCATCCTTGCAAGGTTCTGCAAATGTTTGAGAGGATTAATTTCAAGTGCTCTCGGGAAGAGGCTTGAGAAGTATATGTGATTTATTTTTAACAGATCTTTTGTAGTTGGGAATCATTTGTGGTAAGTTTAGCAAATATCGCCTGTTCATTTCAGGGCTTCTTTAGGGGTAGCCTTCTGCAAATATGATATAGAAATATATGACTTCTGTTTTTTGCAAGACTTGACTTGATGTTACGATGTCCATTTTCATATAGCTCTCTAAGTAAGGCTTCTGATAAGGATTTGATCGTGGTGGGGGCCTTTTAAAGCTCATGCAGTCTCTTATCTCATAGGACTCACTGCGGGGTGCCTGATTATGCAGGTCCTTATGTATAATGCCTAGCTATGTAGGATTTTTTAGAGGGTGCCTACTGCGTATGATGCCTACTGTGTAGGGCTTTTGAAGATATGGTTTGTTGGGTAGGTCTTCAAAGAATTCTACCCATTATATGGGGGCTTATGGGAATATTGCCTATTAAATGGGGCTTATGAGAATGTTGCCCATTGAATGAGGCTTGTGAAGAGTTCTGCCCATTATATAGGGCTTACGAGAGTGTTGCCTATTAGATAGGGCTTGATGGATGATATTTGCCTATTACATAGGGCTTGTGAAGATGTGCCTATTAAATAAGGCTTGTGCTGCCTATTAGATATGGCTTATGCAAGTGTTGCCTATTGAATAGGGCTTACGGGGGGTCTTGCCCATTATATGAGGCTTACGATGGTGCTGCCTATTAGATAGGGCTTATGCAGATGTTGCCTGTTGGACAGGGCTTCTGAAGATGTTGCCTGTTAGACAGGGCTTCTAAGGGTGTTGCCTGTTTTTTTTTTTTTTTTTTTTTTTTTTTTATTATTTTTTTTTTATCGGGCAATGTTAGTTGTTAGATTAGATGTTAGTACGCCAAGTCTCCAATAACTCTTAGAAAATCTCCAAGTCCCCTTATATCTCCCACAATTCGCTCCCATTAGGGATCGAACCCGGGTCACTCCTTCAAGGGAGGAGCCCGGTGGCCAGGTGCGCTAAGTCACCTGGTTGGGTGTTGCCTGTTAGACAGGGCTTCTGAGGGTGTTGCATGTTAGACAGGGCTTCTGAGGGTTTATGGGAGGTTCTGCTTTCAGATGCAAGGCCCCTTCATCAAAGTGAATGGGGTGACCTTGTCATCTTCAGCTCTCCGCTTTTTGATGTTCTTACTCGGTGGGTTTTTGTTCATGGCAATGCAGGGGCATATAACTAGCTTGAGAAATGATGCTTCCTCTATAATTACCAACCCCTCATGACCCTCAAATTAATTTCACATTTTGAGATAGCTAACAGAGTCATAAACTCACCAATTTCAAAAGGTGAACTGAATGCGTTCTGTGACTGCTGCAAATTTTGGATTCGGCTTTCCCTTAGATTCTTCACAACCTTAAGATTTTAGCAGATGAAACAGTTTAGTTATCACAGTTTATATTGTAAGGAAAATATGATCTCGAAATCACCTCCGACTCCTTTGACCTGCTGTTATAAACAATGCAGCTAGAATGGATTCATGATATTCATGCTCATATTTTCTAAGAATAACATCAAACTGACATTCAATATTCCTTTATTCTACTGCCCCTATTCTCGAGCGTTTCTGGCAACAGGGGAATAGCAGAGCAAGTTCCTAAGCATACCATTACAATCAGCTAAAATTCCCAAGCTATTGCGGAGGGCGATGCTCCATACTCAACAATTCTAACAGCATTTGCAGATAGCGGATTTAAAATCGCATGTAAGGAGAAAGAATCGAACATCTCAAACTTGAGTTTTCCTTTAGCAAGGTATCTATCACAATTTTTGCTATACAGAGAGCGCAATCTAAGAATTACGCTACATTTCACAACTCACAATCATGGAAGGCTTAATAAAAATCAAGCAATAATGTTCATACTCAAATTTTCGCGGATTAAACAGCAAATACCGCATACCCATTCACTCTAATGTCGAGTTTTCTCATATTCTACACATAAGGAAATGATAAGAGAAATCATCAGTCAGCATTATCACAGCGAGCTAGAATTTCGCATAAAACAGGGGAAATCGACATCTTAGACTCAAAGTTTCCCACAGACGGCGCCAGTTGATAGATCCGGGTTGAAGATCCACAACAATTTAGGAGATTATTCATCATATTTGCAAAGAGCATTCATGGATAAAGGATTATAAAAGCAGAGAATAAGAGATTCATGTGGTTTTATCAGCCACAAATAGGCATTTCACATACAACATTGCTCGTATAAAGATAGCAAGCAACGATTGAGCTATATGCTTAAATAGAAGGCACTTCTAGCCATAAATCAGTTAAGTTCATGGAGTTTAGCATTCATTCAAATGGAAAACGAAAGAAGTAAGGGTGAAGGGAGAGGGAAGCTAAGAGCATACAACTTTACGAGGCTTCGTCCTCTCTTCACGACGAGGGTTATACCTTCAGTTCGGAATGGTGTGAGTAAGAGAGAGGTTCTTCTCGACGACGAGAAGGAGAGAATGGTGGTGATCGTGAGTGAAATTCTCCGATGGAAGACCCCGGAAAGCCTTAACTGCCTGGGCTTGGAGGAGCTCTTAATGGGGTGTGTGAAAATGAATGGAATAGTACGCAAAGTGCGTGTATGAGAAGTTGTGTTGTGATGATTATGAATAATATATCATGGAGTGTATGATCACTCGGTATTTATAGATGAGAAGAGGGCAAAAAAGTGATCATTCGTGCGGTAGGAGGACTAAAAAGGAATTCCTATCAAGTAAGATTCCCTTCGCCATTAATATGGTGGTCCTCACCCTAAGGCATGTAGAGTCATGCTGACTGCGTGTTTGCACAGATCCTTCACTCCTAGCAGATGCCAACGAAACTCGAATAGCTCCCGGTTACGAGGAATGGTCTCACCGCTTCTGCATACCTCGTAACCTTATTCAGCATCTGAAGCTTCCCAAAAGCTTACAGAACCTTTTACTGCTATACTCCCATGGGGAACAACTCCTGGGCAGGACCCCAGCAATGGACGTGGCACCTGGTACTATAGAAAAATGGACTCGACCACGATCTGATATTGTTACATAGCATTATTGGCATTAACTTCCTTCGGAGATGATACCCCAAGGTTATGGGAAACATGCCTTCTTGTTAATCGAATTGATTATATGGTAGGGCTGATATTAGTCCCTATCAGTTTTTATTAGGGTTTATACGTGTAGTACAAAGTATATCTTTTTTGTCTAACCCCCATCTAACATCTATTTATACAAGTAATTAGGGTTTTCCCCCGATAATAATTCCTTCGAGTTGGGCCTATTATTGGGCCTGAATCCGAGTCTTCTACGTTTGGATGAATCGCTTCTCGTGGGCAGAACTACGTGGGCCGAGCTTTGTTGTTGGGCCTAGTAGTTGGGCTGTATCCTATCAGAACTTCGTTCACCCCGGACTGCATACATCCATAAGTCGGAGTCGATATCCGCTGAGTAATCGGGGTTGTTGGTGGCGATGTTCAGCCATTTCCGCACCACCAATCGCTTACACAACAGCTGTAGGCACACGGAAGCGAAACACAATATTTCATCCCAATTTCTCTGCAATTCTCCACAAATCATCCCAATACCACCAAATGAAAAAGAGAACAAAAAAAAAACACGCAAACAAACTCTCGCTGCTTACACCTATGGGGGGGGAGGGGGGGGGGGGGGGGAATACCTCGTGCTGCTGTTGATGAGGCTTTCTAAGAGAATTGGGGAAAGTAGTAACGAAGAATAAATCTGCCCAATCGAGCTTCTGCTTCCTCCTCCATCACGAACAGATCTACCACCGTACGCTTCCGCTTCCTTGTCCACCGCTGTCGCCGTCCACTGCGAACCAATCCGCCGTCATTCGCTTCTTCCTCCCCCACCGTTGTTCAATTCGCTTCTGTCTCCCCCCTCCGCGTCGAAATCAGCCTCCGCCTACGTCGACGGTGCTGGATCCACGAATTTGAGAAGAGAAATCGAAGGAGATGAAAAGGGAAGAGAAAAGAAGAGAGCGGAGAAGAGAGAGAGAGAGAGAGATTGCGTGAACCCTAATTTGAGGAGAGCGCGAAAATAGAGAGGAAGAGAAATAAGTTTTAGAGAAAAGTGAAGGTATTTGTGTCCTTCATGTCAAAATTTGGTAGAATTTGAGTATCCTACTACTGATTTTACTAAAACATATGGAATAGTTTATTATATTAACTCTTCTTTCATATGTCATTCATTATAATTTCATCTGTGACAATATTTTGTTTTTCCTGTAACTATAAATTATCGCACTACCCTCACAAAAAAGTAAAATATTAAATTATTTGAATATTTCAGCTAAAAAAAAAATCAATGTATAATGATTTGTCGAACATTAACCAATTTTTCTGATAGATAAAATTAATTTTCTTGTGACACTTTGCTGCCTGTTAGACTAATATATTATATTTATATTTGAATCGATAAACTAAAAATATGAAATAACCATAATCATTTTCATTTCAAATTTTGGCTTGGCTCTTAGAAGTGCGATGACTTGGGTGATTTGGCTTTCGTTAAAAGAAAAAATAAAGAGAAATAATAATACTCCATCTGTTTGCTCCCATTTGGCACATTTCTTTTCAACGCGATGTTTAAAAAATTCAAGTTTATGATGCAAAGTGAAAGATAAGTGGAGTGTTAGTTGTATAAAAGTGAAAATAAGTGAGATATAAGGGAATAAATAAAGTACTCCCTCGGTCCATCCGGCTCACGATTTCTGATCCCTTTCTTTTCGGCACGCGAATTTAGACGAAAGTGTTTAGTGTTTTAATGTTTGGTTGGGTAGATTAGGCAAGATAGATAACTAATCTTACTTTATCTATGTGTTTGGTAGGATAGAAAATTAATTTCGACGGCCCGGTATTAAGTGAAGACCCGACACTATTTACGCTACTTTTCACTATTTTCTTATGATTATGAATCTTACCTCTACCCAAAGATAAGGAAATGACAACTTAGATTATTATTGTATTTTACTCATTTACCCTTCAACAATAAAATTACAACATACATTTTGGGAGGAAAGTAGCAACAAATCAATTACTACTAACCTATTTAGGGGCTTTTTTTATAAAGTAATTCACAATATTAATTTTATTTAATTATATATATTTTATGATTCACATTAAGCTATTATATATTATGATTTATTATGATTATATAATTGGCAACTTTTAATTGAAATCTTAAATATCACATAATTTTTTTTTAAAGTTTCTTAATTATTTATTATAATATGAATATTTTGATTTTTTTTAAACAATATTAATTTTAAATTAATCAAATAAAAAAATATATAAAAAACGTAACACAAAAAAATTAGGTAAGTCTTAGACCTTTTGCTTTTAATTTGAAATGATAATTTATTTTCATTTAAAAAAAATAGATTAAAGAAAATGTAAGGTTATTTTCGTAAATGGGGTTTAATCTTGAGTTTTATCTAATCTATCAAACACCTATTTTAATTTATCTTGGTTTTTAATCTTAGCTATCAAACACCCATGTTAGATAACTTATCTCACTCAGTCCATATTATAGTATCTGAATGTTATTAATCCTCCTTATCCTAACTATCATACCAAACATGCCCTAAGTGTATTAGGGAGTATTTAGGAATGAAATGTGGTTTATGTATTTAATATTATTTATATATTTGAATTAATTTCACAAAATGGTATTCCGAGTTAATTAATTTTTTGTGCTTAATTAAATTTAATGATATAATTAAATAATTTTTTAATCGTTTTTCGTCTTTTGCACCGTGAGGCAGCGACGACGTCAGCTCTGAGATGGGGCGGCGCTAGTACCCCATAAGAGGTGGTGGCGGACTCCAAATCTACTCCGGCCACTCCGTCGGTCGCGGGCGGAGATTCCCGTATCTCCCAAGAAGAATGGCACTACAAGAAAAACTGCTTTTATTGGCAACAACTTTTGTCACTATATATGGCCAAATTGTCACTAAAACTAGTTAGTGACAACTTCTGTGGTTGTCGTTATAAGTACTGTCACAAACTAATGTAGCCACGACGTTAAAAATGTTGCCACTGTTTATTTTTTTATAGTGACAGATAATGTTGTGGATAAAAATTATACTATTGTGACTCAATATTAATGTCACTATAGTTCACTATTACAGTGACATGGAATGGTCGTCGCTATTGTGCAAGTTTGTAGTGTCATATAATGTTGTCACTACAACTATATGTTGTAGTCACATATTGCAGTTGTCACTAAATAATTTATTTGCAGTCACATGTATGTATTGTCACTATATAAATTTGTAATGTCACTACTCTTATTTGCTATAGCCACTCTTCATAGTTATCACTGAAAAAAAAATAATTAAAAAAAATTGTGACTAAAATAACATGTCTGTGACATGCGTTATATTATCACAATTATTGTTATCCACTAAGGTTAATGTTTCAGTGTGAAAATATTATTTAATTTTTTTTATAATTAATATATTAAACTATTTAATTTGTCACTATTGTACACATATTTGTCATTATTGATATATCACAACACAATTTGAAATTGAAACATCTCACGTATAAAATGATGTTAATGAAGCAAATATCCCACAATATTTTATTATACAGAGTATTAAAAATACTATAAATAAAAAAATTACAATGTTCAAATCAATGTCCATTAGGCTAAACCGAAATATTGATAAATAAAAATCCATTCCTCTAGCTTAAACAACATCGCACATTAACCTGCAAAATGAAAAAACAAATTATATTAGTAAACAAACATATATGATAGAATACAATAAAATAATTAGTTGTGTTATACATCTACTCGAAAGGATTCCTGACACAATGAATTCATAATAGACGTGATCACATTTACTTTTCAATGAATAATTACATAACAGGCATGGTCACGTATATTTTAAAAAATTATAAAACTTGCCTAATGTAGCCATTGATGTCCCTTGCGTAGAAGACCAGAAAAGAATGCTCTTCCGCTGCTGATCCTCTGATCAAACCTATCTCCGACATTTACACGTTTGTGGAAGGTAAGGATCGTCGTGAGAAACCGTTGGAGTCTGCAGAATTTTGCAGATTTGCTTACGATTCCACATTTCAGGATTGAATAATTGAAGAATTGGAGAATCGGAAGAGAGATTCTCACCCAATCATGGCAGGCGATGATGAAGTGGTCGTGCCTTATATAGTGTCTCACGATTCTTTTCTGTGACAGAGAAGGGCGTTTTAAAACTACCCTTGAATGTAGTGAATGTGGTGAACGTGCAGCAAGAAAACCCAAATTTGTAAAAGAATTGTTTAATATTTGTGCTAAATTATTTAGAAAAATATTTATTAGTCGTATTTGATAATACCATTTTTTTCAAATGTAACATGATGATATGATTAATTTATTTATTTATTTTTACATAATGAACCCATGAATATTTCCAATTATATTTGACGATTTCAAATAATGGTATATTAATTTAGCAAATCTTATTAGACAAATTATCAATTTAAATATTATAAGCAATAATTTTTCGGTGTCAATGTTGCAAATGCGGGTAAACTATGCGCAATATTCTACTGCCAGTTTATGACTTATGTATTTTTAAGGGGCGATATATGCACATTTCACCAAACACTAAATTTTTTTCCATATTAATTACATGAAACTTGAAGTGAAAGTATCCACATAGACATAGACAAATAGTTACTAATTCTTTTGCGTGATTTTTGATGTTCTTTTTATTTTGATTTTCTAAAAACAATACTAAGAAAATATCTTCGTGAAGGTTGAAGTGAACCGATTGAACCAAAAAATGATAATGTTGATGATAATTGTCACTATACATACGTTTATAGTGATGAAAATACGATTGTCACTAACATATGGTGACAAAATTCACCGACAACACTAAAATCTGTGACTACTATATTTTTTGTGACAAGAAAAAAATATTGTTTATATATGATGTTTGTAGTGACAAAAGTACAATCGTCATTAACATATAGTGACGGTAATTACTGACAACAACAAAATTTGTGACTAATGCACTTTTCGTGACAAAAAAAAATATCATCATTATATGTATGTTTGTAGTGATAAAATTATGATTGTCACTAACATACAGTGACAATAATCATCGACAACGGTAAACTTTGTGACTACTATATTTTCTCGTAACAACATAAAATGTTGTAACTATATGTGTATTTGTAGTGACAACAGTATAATCGTCACCCCTACTGCCGTCACTAAATGCGGTTTTTCTTGTAGTGTGGGCAGAGACATCAGAGGAGGAGGGGGTGGGGGGCTTGGGCTTTCTTCGAGAGTGAAAGCATCGACGGCAAGCATAGTGGCTTCAACGCACCGCTCCACTGACAGGGGCCACCACTTAGCCTGCAGCCCGCCGCGACGGCGATTCGCTGCGACGGGGGGTTGTAGGTTGATACCCAAGCCGACGGAGGAGAGCTAGATTTGTGAGACGAGGGATTCATGGTGAGATAAAGAGATCAATCTCACACAGAATAGTGAGAAATTATAGTTTTAGCGATGGGAGACGAAGAAGATGAACACAAATTGAAAATTGAGTGGGTAGGGTTTGTTCCCTGCCTTCGATTAATATCCCCAAATGTTATTAAGGGATTGAAAATTATGTGTGATTGTGTGTGTGTGTGTTTTTTTTTTTTTAGTCATAATATTTGATAAGGGAAAACTAATTGTACCATTAGTGTGTTAATTATTTCTCAAAAAGGAAAGGGGTTAGAAATCTTGAGACGTCCAATAAGAAAAGTGGCTCAGAAACCATTAGCCGGAGGGCGTATTAAAATGAAGTGTTAGGCTTAAAATGGAAAGAAACCAAATGAAAGTAAACGTCACAATAACGAAACGTAGTCAAATGAGAATAAACAGAGGGAAGTATGTCGAGTTGAAGGGGAAAAAAAAAAAAAAAAAAAGGAAAAGGAACAGCGCTCATAATTCTGCTCTTGCAAGTCTCTGCCGAAGATTCAACTAGGACCCATAGCCAAAGGTCTTTAAATATAAAATCGAAAAAGAAAAAGAAAAAGAAAAAGGAAAGAAAAGAAAAGGAAAAAAAAAAAAAAAGCGCAGTAATATACGAAGGAGGAGTTCGCTGACTGAAGAACAGCACATTCGAATTCATTTCGATCGCTACCAAATCTGTTGAAGGAGCAGATCTCGTTTCTCACCTGAGTGGATCGGAGCTCCGGCGAGATCTCAGCCATGCCGGTGGCGGCTTCCGCTATTTACTTCCTCAATCTTCGCGGCGATGTCCTCATCAATCGCCTCTATCGTGATGACGTCGGGTCAGTCGTCTCATTTCCTTCTCTCCGGACATTTTCGTTTGAGATTGGTGGTGTTATTGGTCCAATTGCCTCTCAAGATTTGACTAGAAGTGCTGTTTATTTGTGGAATTTATTTAATGTGTGGTTGAATTATGCGGGTCTTGTTGCCTTCTTTGCTCCCGGAGAGTACGGTTGAAGGTGTGAGGTGTATGCGAAAGGATATGGGTAGAATCGGGTTACCAATCTAAGTTGCGCCTTATCATGTGCTCAACATTGTGTGTTAAAGAAATGGGTTTTGAATCTGAAGTGATTATGAATGTATAATCATGCAATATAATGGATTTGGAGTTCCTAGGGTCCTTTTCAGCTTTTCGATTACTGGAGATGCTCAGAAAGTAAGATGATAGCCTTTTTCTTTTGAAATATATGTGAAATTTGAATAGAGAATGAAAAGGGAACATTTTCCAGCCATTAAGGTAGCCAGCACCTGAGTCCTTCCGGTACCTGTATCGGGAAAACTCTATTTGAAATAACCTATAGATCCTCTCTATGAATGGTGGCTTTGGGTTGTGCTAGGTAGGTTATGCCGATTCCAACAAAATAATTGGGGACTTCTCAGTGCTCAGTTTTCATATTTTTCTGCTATTGCACATCAGTACGTAGCAATGTTCTCAAGAGGTCTCGATAAAATTCACTTTGCATTCTCAAGAATTGACATATAACAGTTGTTGACCTTGACCAAGCAAATGTGAACGGCTAGGATTAGTTGAGATTGATATGCTTGCTTAGTAGAATTGCATTCATACATTCTTTTTGGTTTAGGAGTAACCATCTTCCTCTCTTCCTTGTAATTACTAATAAGTAATATAAATAGATGTATTTCCTTGGCTAAAATTGGAGCTGAATATCCGAGCTTTACGGGAAATTAAAAAAATTCTCTTTCATCCAGATTCTTTATCTCTCTATTTCACTGACTAACACTTTGTCAACTTCAATAAAACCGGAAAGACCTGTCTTTTGTCTGCTTGAAGTGTTCAACAAGATTGAGGTGATTACACTCTTGATATTTGTTTTGATTTTTATGTACAAAAATCCACTCGTTTCTTAGAAAAATGGTACGTAATCTGAATCGTCTGATATGGTTCATTAATAGAGTAATAGACGAAACCAGTGACCCAAGGTAGCATGGACTTGTACAAGGAAGGGGCTAGTTAGATGATGAGTCCTAGACATGCTTAACAGGAGTCTCGGAAGTGCATTATTTGAAATGCTAAATTATAACTGCTCGCTTCAATCTTAGGTACCCAAGTTGTGCATAATATATCCTCCCTACTGTCTAGAATGACTAAATGATATTTTAAACCCTCGTATTATCCATTCTGTCCAATCAAACATTTCCAAACATATAAATCATTGGCTAATGTTGTATCCCACTGACTTACATTTTGGTGCATCTTTCGGTTAAAGTGGGACCAGTAGGTGCCAAAAAGATGACTTTATGATCATATTGTTTTTTGATTAAAAACTACTGCTTTTTATCATGTAGCTACCTGTTAAAAGATTAAAGTAAGAAATATCATTCAGTTAAGTACTAAGCTAGGAGTTGTCAGGATATAACTATGCATGCATGCTTGCTTGCTAAAGAGCGCTGATGGACCTGATTCAGTTTGATATCTACCCACCTTCTTGGGGTTGGAGAAAGGTTGCACTATAGCAGGTTCAAATCCACAATTGATTTGCCTCTGGCAGTGGCAAGTGATTCTTCTTCACCATCTTCCTTTATGAACTGCTGCTCCTATATTGTTATGAGTCCTGCTTCTCGGTTCCTGCTCAAGCATTAAGCTGTGTGATACCTATTTGAATCTTAGTTTTGTGCTATCTATTTCGATTTCATGGCTTTCCTTTCTTGAATTACAGTTTCATTTCTTTCTTGGTTTCTGTTGATTGAGCGAGACACTGTAATTGCATTTACTACAGAAAGTATATATTTCATTTATACATATCCTACATCATACTGAAGATGCATATTATTTTTCTGTTAAACTAATCAGAGGCAATATGGTGGACGCTTTCCGGGTCCATATCATGCAAACTAAGGAACTTGGCACTTGCCCTGTTCGGCAGATTGGGGGATGCTCATTCTTTTATATGAGAATTAGCAATGTCTATATCGTGATTGTCGTAAGCAGCAATGCGAATGTTGCTTGTGCATTCAAGTTTGTCGTTGAGGTATTTTATGGTTAATAGTAGCTTGTGATCCTTTTCTGGGGAATTTTTTTCTTTATAGAACATCTTATACTTGGAAAACTCAGTGCATATATTTGGTCAAAAGTTTCAGTTGTCTCACTCTCAGTATTTGAGTTGGCCACCTCCTTCTCATTAGCCCTTATAACATACTTTGTGGTCATTACGATCTTTATACCCATACTTTAAGAAACCATTGGTGGCTCTGAATAAGCTGTAAATGCAGCTTGTATTCTCTGTCAGGCATTTCTCTTAGTTTACTTGACTCATTTATCTTCTCTCTTTGCAGGCTGTCACATTATTTAAATCGTATTTTGGTGGGGCTTTTGATGAGGATGCCATCCGCAATAATTTTGTTTTGATATATGAACTTTTAGATGGTATGTTTACTGAAATGTGTTCGATTTACTTTCTTGTCACAAGAGTTTTCTCACTACGAAAGTAATATCTTCTTGAGAGTTGTAGTTATGGATATCACAGTAGGAGTATCTGTGGTAGTTCTATTTCTTGGAACTCTTTGATGTGGCTTAGGTAACCGAATGTGTTACAATCAGTTTGCACAAAATGCTGATGCCAATCTAATCACTAAAGTTTCTCTATTACCCAAAGTTAAGATACAATTAGAGTCCTTCTAGCTAGTTTCTTGATGAGTATTGGATAGGCCTTTATCATTCTTCCAGTACTCATTTGGGAAGAAAACATTGATGAGAGTATTATTTTTGGTACCAAACTGACTAAAAGGTTGGATTAA
The DNA here is from genome assembly GCA_029379335.1 of Thymus mandschuricus. Lineage (NCBI taxonomy): Eukaryota > Viridiplantae > Streptophyta > Magnoliopsida > Lamiales > Lamiaceae > Thymus > Thymus mandschuricus. The sequence goes on from CM057072.1 coordinate 38,643,744, forward strand.
TTTCTGATAGTTTTCATTGTAATTGCAGAAATTATGGATTTTGGTTATCCTCAAAACCTTTCTCCTGAAATCTTGAAGCTGTATATAACTCAGGAAGGTGTACGCTCTCCTTTTTCATCCAAGGTCAGAGTTCATTATGTCTTATGTATGTGTTGGAATTGTGAATATGGTAGCATTGGCGATTTATCTGCCAGCATGTTCAATATTCTTAAGGGTGGGTAATCCTCCTGACCTTTTTAATATGAACAATTAAGCAGACTGCTGATAAACCTGTTCCAAATGCAACTTTACAAGTTACCGGTGCTGTTGGGTGGCGCAGGGAGGGCCTTGCATACAAGAAGAATGAGGTAGCATATTCAGATTGGTAGTGTTATAGTATTTTTTTGCCTTTTGGTATTTAAGTGGCTTAATAAAAATTTTACGCAGGTGTTTCTTGATATTGTTGAAAGTGTCAATCTTCTTATGTCTTCAAAAGGTAATGTATCTTCTTGTTGTAAAAATGTTGATGTTCCTAATGATTGTTTTTTTTTCTTTGTTTTCCTGCAACCGTTTGCATTGGTATGTTGAATGGTCTGTTATTTGTAAAGAGAATCATTATTACAACGCCCATTTGTGTTTGCCTTTTGTAGGTAGTGTTCTACGCTGTGATGTAACTGGGAAGATTCTTATGAAATGCTTCCTGTCTGGAATGCCTGATCTGAAGTTGGGATTAAATGATAAAATCGGTCTGGAGAAAGAATCACAGCTCAAATCCCGTCCAGCTAAGAGGTAGATTACATGTGTCTTTTACTTTTGTAATTTCATCAAGTTAAAGCAATTAGGCAGGAGGCTGATGAATGCAAATTGTAGACTAACATGTCAATGGAAGTATATGGATGTATATTTTACTTATTGATGTACTGGTCTTGGCAAGCTGATAACTTCGAACTAACTAACTTTGTAAAAAGATCTCAGATACCTTCATCCTTGGATATGAGCTACCAAGGGCAGCTTCAGATGTGTAGATTGTTTCTTTTATTGACTTAGTATTAAATCGGGCAGTACCAGGCATCGTCCTTATCTTCCACTGTCTTGAGGATAGTCTTATGTTCACTACTGTTAGATATACTTTTTATTTTATTTTTTTTCGTAAGAAGTTTGCATTTTAAGGTTATAGACTGTTCAGCTTTCTTGTCATAAATCTGTGTTAAATATCTGGAAGACCTCTAGTCTCTATAGTAACCATCTTGAGCTCTACTTATTTATAGTTTCTCTTATAGAAACCATCTAACCCCAGCCCCGGATTTCTTACTAGATCTATCAATTGATTTTACGTTAGCCTCTACTATTTACGGGTGTAGTGGATATCTTTGAGAGGCATTATCTCCTTTCAGCTTTTAATCTAAAGTTTCTGAAGATCTGCTCCTTCAAGTTTTATGGTTATTCTGGGTATTTAGTGTTCGGCTAAGATTTAAACCTACATTCAAGTTCTTCTGCATAATTTACTTAGATCCAGTTAGAGTTGAAAAGTTACTCAGTATGTGAATCATAAGCTGAAGAGACAAAAATCATGCTGCAAGCAGAAAGTGGAAGTTAATACGATGAATTTATAGAAACAACCGAGCATCTCTTGCTTGAAAGCGTGCATGTACATGTGAAACAGTACTGCCCTGTTCATAATAGAAGGTTCTGGCATTTGAACTTGTTCATCCAAAATGAGGTTCATGACTTTATTCTGGCTTAAATCAATTACAGGGCATGTTATTTTACACGGCTTCGGGGCTGCCACAGGACCCAAAAACTGACATAGTAGTGTCTTATCTATGGTGGTGTGACAACCTTGTCGAAATGTGTCTTTTAATCCTTATATTATTTTGGCCATATCCTTTATTTACTTCAATTTCCTTTAATAGTATGATGTAGTTGGCTACCACATTATTCTTACTTTCCAAAATATGCAGCATTTACACTCATTAGATATTTTTGTATCGTGCTTTACAGCTACTGTAATATTTTTTGAGGGCTATGCTAAAAGATTGTTGTCTATGCTGTATCATTATTAGCCTCCGTAATGGTACTACGATTCCCTTGGTGACCACAGTTTTTCTGTTTCGGTTTGCAGTGGAAAAACTATTGAGCTTGATGATGTCACTTTCCATCAATGTGTAAACCTCACAAGATTCAATTCAGAGAAGACTGTTAGTTTTGTTCCTCCAGATGGTGAATTTGAATTGATGAAGTAAGCTGATCTTTGTTTTAAATTGCCTTCAAATGTGTAGGGAGTTCACATTATTTTAAGATTGTCTGCATTGTTTCCATGTTCCATCAATATTATTGTACAGTACGTTTATCTCTTATCTGACCACTTCTACACAATCTGCTTTATGAAAGATCTTTTGTAGTTTATACTTCATATAGATCATTTCTGGTAAGGTTAGACTGATTTGATCCTTTCCCCATTGGTAACACGGAACACCAGCCCTAAGTACGAAAAAACTTGAGTATCAAAATTCCTGGTATGCTCTGAAAGATTCTAAGAAGCTATTCTAGAGAACCCCCTTTTGTCATTTGTCTGACGGATAGGAATCTCTTAGGTGCTGATTATGGTTGCCTTCCTGTTCTCTTTTTATAAGCTTTGAGAGTGCCCTTCAGTTCAGGGGACTTTGGTGCATTTCCCTCATAAATACTCCCTCTGTCCCAAACATATTGGGAGGGAATTTAATTGGGCAACTAGCTCTTATTTTATTCACTAATTGGGCTAAATATTTCTATTTTCAAAAATAGCCCATGATGTGAATGGTTACCCGAAATGAAACTTGGCCCTTTATAAATGGGATGGAGGGAGTATTGCACTTTAACACTAAGACATCATGCCTTAATCTCCATGCCCAAACCAAATGTTCCAATACGTTTGGAAGTTAGGACGGAGGGAGTATCTTGTCTTCAGAATTTTTATGATTTTTGGCTTCCTTTTATTTTACTAGTTTTCTTATAAGTAGCAATGTCTTTTTGCCACAGGTATCGTATTACTGAGGGAGTTAATCTTCCATTTCGGGTTTTGCCAACTATCAAGGAATTGGGTCGAACACGTATGGAAGTGAATGTAAAGGTTGGTGATGCAGCATTGATTTCAGATTGCTGTTAATAGCAACATCAGCTTTTAACGCACTTATTCTTCACTTTAGGTGAAGAGTGTCTTTGGGGCGAAAATGTTTGCACTTGGAGTGGTTGTTAAGATTCCAGTTCCAAAACAAACAGCAAAAACAAGTTTTCAGGTGACATCAGGCAGGGCAAAGTACAGTCCTTCTATTGACTGTTTGGTCTGGAAGTAAGTAATTCATTGTCTTTGCATTATGATGCAAGCTACTTTACATTTTATTTCTGTTATAGAACCTTTTGACTTTCATTTTCGTAACTGGTTACTGTCTCACTCAAATGATGCTTTGGAAGGAAATGCAATATTATGCTGGTACACTGCTCTAAATCCTTGAGCAGTCCGAGAATTCCTTTCACAGGAATTTTCTTGGCTTTGGATTTGAAACATTAAGTGCATGATTATGAAAATTGAGATGCAGTCTCCTACTGAATTGAGTTGCATCTTTAAAGCGTGAATTTTGAAACTGGACATGTGATCAATAGTTGACACACTGACACTATATATCCTGCTTTTGCCAGATAGTGATTATGTCTTGTGTACTCTCCTCTTTACTTTCAATATTTAAGAATCAGTACCACGGTGCATGCCCTGCCTTTGACTGCTAGTTGCTCGATCACTGCTGCTGTAGAATTACCTATCTAAAAGTGATCAGAGTCAAGTACACATTATATGTGAAATCGGAGTGTAATGGTCTTCTCTTGACCACAATCAAAATGCATGTAAAGCATGAATCTTTGATAGTGTTGTGTACTTTAGGTTTTACCTAGCCACTGCACAGGCACCGCGGTTTGCCAGTAACCACTTGTTATTTAGATATTGTATTTAGCGTCTTTCCAATTATGGATTTACCTGAATTGCTGTATTCAACATTATAAAGATTTCTTGTCCTGTTCCCTTTTGTGAAGGCTGTGTTGCTTAGTCTATTTTGGGTGTCTAGCGATTTTATAATTTTGAATTAGCCTACAGAGTTTTATAATATGCTCTTTCATGTTATTTGCTAAGCTTGCTCATGCACATTCTGATTTTGTTTCAGGATAAGAAAATTTCCAGGGCAAACTGAGCCAACATTGAGTGCTGAAGTAGAGCTAATATCCACAATGACTGAAAAGAAGTCGTGGACACGACCTCCAATTCAGATGGAATTTCAGGTGCCTATTCTTTAGCTTAATTATTAGCAATATATACTTCCATTGAGTGCTGAAGTAGGGCTAATATCCACAATGATTGTTTTGGTTGCCTACTTGAGACTTCTGTTGATTCACAAAGACTGTGATGTCTTCACAGATCGTAGAATAGAATTTGAGGGTTTCAATATTTGTACAATTCGTACCTGATGGTTTGTGGTGGATTGGGATATGATCTTTTTGTGTCATTGCTGGAACAGCCAGAGGTATTAAAGGTTGTAGGTTTAGCGGTGTGGCAGAGTCTCTTCTGTTGTGCAAGGATATCGGCAGAGTTCCATGGTGTTATGTGCTTCTCCTTTTAGATATAGTATATGGTTAAAAGAAATGCAGTCGATTTTGGCTTTGAAGGAATATCTGAAGGTTACAATTGTTAAAAGTCAAAAGGATACAAAGAAAAAAAATAAAATAACTACACAAGAAGAACGGTGTATTAATTTTTCAGTAATGGAGGTCAATTTTAATTAATCAAATCTTATATGCATAGTTATCAGCATCTAATTCAGTAACATAATTTATTTTTGACAATATAAATGATTAATTGGTTTGGTGTCTTCACCAACTTGAAGATACTAAAGGCATCAGAGTGGTCATATAGTTAATAATTTGTATGTTATTGACTGACACCGCCACATGAGTTTTGAGACTTAAATTAGTTAGATATAATCGTCTTTGTCAAAATATATACTGTTCTTTTTGGCAACTACTGCCCTCGTTCATCTCATAGTCGTAAAGAATGGGAGGTCAGAATCACGCTAAAAGTATAATTGTGATCTCTACGCAAAATATGCATGAAAGAGAATGAAGACAGACATTACTACACTGCTCTTCCCAGGAGTCATGTTCTTGTATTACGAACTACCATGGCTTTCTGTTTCTATTCTGTTTCTTTGTAGTTTTTCATCATCATGCCTCACTAATGAACCGTATAAATGGCAGGTCCCCATGTTTACAGCATCTGGATTGCGCGTTCGTTTCCTGAAGGTAGCTGCCAGTCTCCATATGATATTGACTAATCAATCTTAAGACTGTTCTAATTTGAGTGAACTTTTCTGCAGGTATGGGAAAAGAGTGGCTACAACACTGTCGAATGGGTTCGTTACATTACAAAAGCTGGCTCGTATGAAGTTAGGTGCTAAAATAAGTTGAAGAGTTGTAATGACATGTTTTCGGAGAAGGCAATAGGCGAAGCACCAGGAACTATCTTCGATGTATACGGCCCAATGAAGTTCTCTATCTGCACAATGTGTTCTTTTGAGGTGAAGGTTATTTGGCGAAGCAAGAAAATACAAATGTGTTCATTTAAAAATTTGTTTGCAAACATTCTTGTATAGTGTAGTCCACATAATTAGGTATGAAAGGTGGGATACATTGATTTACAACTGATCGAAATTGCGATGATCATCATGTATTTTGGAGAATTTTTTATATGATTGGAACTGTAGGAGTAACGTTATTTTTAGATTGTGTTGTCCCCGTGTATTTTGGATAATTACATTTTGACTGATAATATCATTTATCTTGTCGGTTATGACGTAGTGTGACGATGTGTGAATAAGTTAAAGCGTTAAAGTTGTTGTAAATCAAACGTGTTGTAAATCAATAATCGAGGGAACAACCAAAAGGAGAGGAGATAAATAAAGAGAGAGCAGAGGCGGTGGAGAGCAAAGGCGGACTTCTTAGTTACAAAGATATAAATAGTATATATAAGTACAAGGAGAAAAACCTTAATCTGGTCTAACAAGTAATGTCCATAAATATATAAATAAATATATAAATATATTTATAACACTCCCCCTTGGACATTACGCCGCGATCTTCATGCCTCGTTAAAAACCTCGCTGAAAAACCCTGTGGGAGAAAAGCAGTCGAGGAAAAGAGTACATGGCATATATAAATACGCATAGTATAATTGTTGCCTCATTAAAAACCTTGACTAAGAAAACCCAATGGGAAAAAACTTAGCAAGGGAAAAAGAGTACAACAAAATAGCCTTCAGGGTGTAATATAGACCTTCAGGGCCTATGCTCCAATAACTATTGTGAAATATTTGCTCCCCTGAAGGTGACAACCTTCCAAGTCTACGCATTCCAATGTTATAAACATATTTCTCAAAAGATGACGTTGGAAGAGATTTTGTGAATAAATCTGCAAGATTATCACAAGATTGAATTTTCTGTATTGCAATTTCACCTTTCTTTTGGAGCTCGTGTGGGTAAAAGAACTTAGGCAGTATATGCTTTGTTAAGTTCCCTTTCACATACCCATTGCTCATTTGTGCGATGCACGCAGCATTATCCTCATATAAAACTGTGGGAGAATCGTTATTTATTGCAATACCACAAGATCCACGAATGTGTTGTATTATTGATCTCAACCACACACATTCTCTTGAAGTTTCATGTAAAGCAATAATCTCCGAGTGGTTTGAAGATGTAGTAACTAGAGTTTGCTTAACAGATTTCCAAGAAATCGTTGTACTACCACAGAGGAAAACATAACCAGTCTGAGATTTTGCATTGTGGGGATCAGATAAATAACCAGCACCCGAATAGCCTACCAAAGTCATGTCTTGGTTTCTTTGATAAAATAAACCAAGATCTTTTGTACCTTGAAGATAACGAAGTATGTGTTTAACACCATTCCAGTTTCTCCGTGTAGGAGAAGCACTAAATCTTTTGCTAGCAAGTTAACTGCAAATGCGATATCTGGTCTCGTGCAATTTGCAAGGTACATTAGTGCCCCAATTGCACTCAAATAAGGAACTTCTGGTCCTAAAATATCTCCGTTTTCTTCTTTAGGTCTAAATGGGTCCTTGTTCAATTCAAGTGACCGAACAACCATTGGTGTGCTAAGAGGATGCGATTTATCCATGTAAAATTTCTCTAAAATTTTCTTCACATAAGTTGACTGGTGTGCAAATATTCCTTCAGGAAATGCTCGATCTGCAGGCCGAGACAGAACTTAGTTTTACCTAAGTCTTTCATTTCAAACTCCGTCTTTAGACATGAGCTAGCTTCCTCAAGCTCATTTCGTGTTCCAATTATGTTTATGTCATCAACATAAACAAAAATTATACAGAATCCATTTTGTGACCTTTCGATAAACACGCAAGGGCATATATCATTGTTTATATATTCCTTCTTCAGGAGGAAATCACTCAGTCGGTCATACCACATTTTTCCCGACTGTTTCAAGCCGTACAATGATCTCTCTAGTTTAACACTGTACATGTTACGACTTTCATTTTCCTTTAAATCAGGAATTTTCAATCCATCCGGGATTTTCATGTAAATTTTAGCGTCTAATGACCCATATAAATATGCGGTCACTACGTCCATCAACTGCATTTCTAAGTTCATTGTTGATGCCAGAGATATCAAGTAGCGGAACGTTATACCATCTAAAACAGGAGAATATGTTTGATCAAAATCGATCCCGGGTCTCTGTGAGAACCCTTGAGCTACTAACCTCGCTTTATGTCTCACCACCTCACCATTCTCATTTCTCTTTCGTACAAACACCCATTTATATCCAACCGGGATAACATTTTTCGGTGTAAGTACTACAGAGCCAAATACTTTTCTTTTATTTAGCGAGTTTAGCTCTGCCTCAATTGCTTCCTTCCATTTTAACCAATCAGGGTGCTTTCGGCACTCTGTAATAGTTTTTGGTTCTGGATCCAGATTATCATTTGATATAGTAGAAGCAATTGTTGAGGCAAATGTGTTGTCGACAACTATAACATTTCTATTATAAGTTTCTCCTGTGTTGATATAATTCACGGCAACTTCAATGTTGACGTCAACCAGATCTTCGCCATTTCCCATAATATTATGATCTGGGTGTTCCGCAATCCTAGTATTTTGATTAGTAGCAACATTTTCAGATGTACTAGGATTATCATCTTCAGGATGATCCTCTTCAGGAGGTTGATGGAGTGACGTATCCCTATTTGCTTTCATTTTTCTAGGATTTTTATCCTTAGCACCGAAAGGTCTCCCACGCTTCAGGCGTTAGGGATAATCAGCTGATTTATTCATTGACAGTGGAACTTCAATTCTTTGCGGCGCATTCATAGCAGGAATATGAGATTTTGTCACTCCTTTATGATCGGTAAATGCATCTGGCAAGTTATTTGCTAAATGTTGCAAATTAATAATTTTTTGAACTTCAAGTTCTGATTCATTAGTACGTGTATCCAAATAGTGAAGATTCTTTTCATTCCATGAAATTTCTCGACATTCTGTTGATTTTGGGCTTTTATCTCCCCCTAATGTCGGGAAATGATCTTCATCAAATATACAATCAGCATACCGGGCTGTAAATTGATCCCCAGTTGTGGGTTCAAGATATTTTATAATGGACGGAGATTCATAACCCACATATATACCCAGCTTACGCTGAGGGCCCATTGAGGTACGCTTTGGTGGTGATATCGGAGTATATACTCCACAACCAAATATTCGCAGATGGGAAATGTTTGGTTCATTACCACGTACTAATTGTAAGGGGGAATAATCATGATATGCAGTTGGCCGGATTTGGAGTAAATTGGCAGCATGCAAGATTGCATGTCCCCAACAACTAATGGGTAAGTTGGACTTTTGTAGCAGTGGTCTAGCTATCATTTTTAAGCGTTTTATTAGTGATTCAGCCAGACCATTTTGAGTGTGGACATAAGGGACAAGGTGTTCCACTTTTATACCCAGAGAGATACAATAATCATCAAAAGATTTTGATGTAAATTCACCCGCATTGTCCATTCGAATGGATTTTATTGGGTAATCAGGAAATTGAGCTCTTAATTCGATGATTTTGGCAATGAATTTTGCGAATGCATTATTGCGAGTGGACAATAGATATACATAACTCCAACGAGTTGATGCATCTATTAGGACCGTGAAGTAACGAAAAGGTCCTGAAGCCGGGTGAATGGGTCCACATATATCTCCTTGAATTCGTTCAAGAAAAATAGGAGATTCTAGTCCAACTTTAGTACGAGAAGGTCGTATTATGAGTTTTCCTTTGGCACATGCTTTACAAACGAGGTCGTTTGAAGAAGAGAGATCTTTTGTTTGTAAGTTATGCCCAGTAGCATTATTAATAATCCGGCGTATCATATTTTGCCCAGGATGACCCAGTCGCTCATGCCATAGAATTAAAGATTTAGAGTCTTTAAAATTCATATTTAATGAAATGGGGTTACTGGGTCGAATGTAGGTATAGTATAACCCGGATGAGAAAGAGGAAATTTTTTCAATAACTTGTTTTTGACATCCCAAAGTTTGAGTTATGATTAGGAACTCATTATCATTTTTAGTTTCGGTTTCAATGTGAAAGCCGTTGAGTCGGATGTCTTTAAAGCTAAGAAGGGTACGTTTTGATTGTGGATACAAAAGTGCATCATTTATGATAAGTTCAGTACCCATAGGGAGAATGAAAGAAGCTCTTCCGGAGCCGACAGTAAGGATATTGTCATTAGCGATAGTAGTTATGCTCCCCCTTTTTTCAGTAAGAGTTTGGAAATATTTACGATCAGTAAGGACAATATGTGTTGTTGCACTATCCACTAGACATAAGGTATTTGAGCTCTCCATGATTTGCATATGAGATCTATGGTTCTATAAGTAAAAGGTGATAAAGTGCATTAAGAGAATAATACTAGCATAGTCACATACATAAAAACGATACCAAGAACATCCAAATCCAAATATAAAACAAACCAACTAAAGTACAATCCATGCAAAAACGACATAAGAGTCATAAATCCAAAAGGAAATCTAAATAGCTAATATTAAATTATTCTTGGTCTCCAAAATCTTCAAGCTCTAGTTTTAGCAAATCATCATTATCATCATCATTGATAGCCATGTTTGCTTCAGGCAAACTTGTATAGTGAGATTCGCCTTGGACCTCCTTGCCCTTTTTGGCCTTTTGCATCCTTTGGTATGCTTCAACGAGGTGCTTTGGAGTACGACATGTACGGCTCCAATGTTCCTTGCACCCACAACTATGACAAGTTTGTTGGTCGACTTTATTTTGTTGAGATGGGTCGGCCTTATTATAGTGGTTTGTTTTCTGAATTCCTTGTCCTTGATTTTGAAATTTAGGACCACTATAGTGTCCTCGGCCTCGACCCCCTCGATGTGACGAACCTCTTCCACCACGCTGGGACCAATTTGCATGGCCCCGACCTCTCCCTCGTCCACCTCTATATGTGGAAGCATGTGCTTCAGGCACTGCTTGCGTACCAACTGGTCTTGCATTATGATTTCTCATGAGAAGTTGATTATGTTTTTCTGCTACCAGTAATGTAGAAATAAGCTCAAATGCTTAGTATAATTCTTAGCCCTGTACTGCTGCTGGAGTACAAGGTTACTAGCATGGAATGTTGATAGAGTTTTTTCTAACAACTCTTCCTCTTTAACTTCTTGCTGACAAAGTTTGAGATGTGATACAATACGATGCAAGGTTGAGTTATACTCAATGACAGACTTAAAGTCTTGAAAACGCAAGTTTAGCCAATCATATTGTGCTTGAGGGAGGATTATTGCCTTTTGCTGATCAAAGCGATTCTTCAGGGATCGCCACAAGACAACATGATCTTTTTCAGTAAGGTACTCATTTTTCAAGTCCTTATTCAAGTGGTGACGAAGAAATATCAGTGCTTTCGCCTTCTGGGCGGAGCTACTTTTAGAGTTAGTGACTATTGTGTCACTTAGGTCACATGAGGCAAGATAAATCTCAACATCTAGGGGCCAAGTTAAGTAATTCCCACCATCGAGGGAAAGTTCTGCGAACTCACGTTTGTTGATGTCCGACAATTTCAAAATTCTACAATAATATATTCAAAAGTTTAAAAACTATGCATATTATAAAAACAATCAAGGCATGCAGAAGATATCACTATGATTGATCTCAATCTCAAATATCCAATACTTTCTTGCACTAAAGTAGTGTTCATTTAGAAGAAGAATAAATACGGTATATGCATATATAGACTAAAAAAAATCAAATTACGTATCACATGGAGGCGAGAGAGAATCGAATGTAAATACGTACTTATTGTTGCACAAACTGCCATTTAATCATCTATGCATCAGTATAGGAAAAAAAAATTGGCTATCATGCATATGGTTTCCTTAATCAACAACAACATGATTAATATGATGAAGGACACGTCAAAAGGAAATCAACAAAAGCAAAGAACACATCAAAAGGATCTCATGCTTATAGCAATTCTCGAAAAACCATGATGTATATTCAATTAAAAAAAAATGAACTGTAATCAAGTCAACAAAACTGAAAAAAAAAATATCTAATTCACATTCAACCATCAATAATCATCAATTTTGGAATCAATAATCATCAAATCATACTTTACGAGTCTATTCTATCATAAGACTATGAATCTCATATAAACAAATAATCAGACATAATAAATAGTTTTCACAAACAAATTTTTCATCTACTAAGTATTAAGAACTCCAAATTTTACGAATAACTCCAAAATCGACTAATCTGTTTACACATAATTACTAACATAGATTACCTTATTAAAATTAAAATCTTTGGCATATGGCCAGACTCGTGTAAAAAAAAAAAATTGATTTCCTTAACTGTATTATTAAAGGCAAAATAAACACTCCATGACGTCATAATAGTTAATGTATCGATACATGTTGAGTAATTAAATGGATTGAATTATTCTATGGTCAATCAAAAAGAATATAATCGCACAGGCTATTCAAGTTTAAACATGAAAAAGAGTAGAATATAAACATATACCGTTCTCGATTTGCGCTTCAGATTCACTTCTCCCAATTTGTCGTTCAGATTCATTCAGTTGGTTAGAACATCGTGCTGATAACGTGTTGTAAATCAAACGTGTTGTAAATCAATAATCGAGGGAACAACCAAAAGGAGAGGAGATAAATAAAGAGAGAGCAGAGGCGGTGGAGAGCAAAGGCGGTGGATTCAATCCACTTCTTAGTTACAAAGATATAAATAGTATATATAAGTACAAGGAGAAAAACCCTAATCTTGTCTAACAAGTAATGTCCATAAATATATAAATAAATATATAAATATATTTATAACAAAAGTATTTTAGTTGCAAGCTCATTGAATATTTTACAATTGTTTAAAACTGTTAAAATTATGGGTTCATCTAATACTACCTCCGTCTCGCTAAATTAGCCGCGTTTGCTGAATCGGTCCGTCTCATCTAATAGCCACATTTATATATAAGGAAAGAAATTAACCCCTAATAGCCCATCACTTCACAAAAATCAGGCCCTAATCCCTTTTTTAATTAGCACAAAATTCGGCCCTAATTAATTACAAGCCCAAATCCGAAAAAAATGGGGAGCCCAAATTCAGGGTCAAACCCTAAATTTCCCCCCCTCCCTCATTTCTGCCTCACTCTTGCACAGACACTCTCTCGAACTTTCTCGACTTCCCCTCTATGCGAAAACCCTAGATTTGCAGAAATCTTCCCTCTCCACCCGTGTTCTCTCTCCCCTCCATCTCTGTCGACTCGTCGATGGTGGGAGCTAAGCTGCACATCCATTCGGATGAAGAAATCATCCCGGAAAACCATTTCCCTCACTCCCCGCCGACTCCTCCCGCGGTGAAAAACCGTCAAACCCGTCGCCGCCGTAATAGGCCCCTACGTACCCAACCCCAGATCTCAACCCCTTAGGGGTATGCGCCGCCCCCCGCGCTCACCGGGAAAGGGGGGCGAAGCTGTCGGAGGTAGAAGACTGCAGCCCGGTCTCTTCGACGCCGTCCCCCACTCCGACCCGAGAAACCCTTGATTTTGGGGGAGGTTTAGGGTCGGCGCCGGCGCTGCCCGTCCCAGTTGCTCCCCCGCCGACGCTGCCCGTCCCAGTTGCTCCCCCGCCGCTGTTCTCGGACCCGAAGAGTACGAGACGCCTCCCCAGATCTTTATTCCTGTTCCGAACTCTCCCATCTTGGGCGAACGTCCACGGCGGAGTTGAAGCGGCTGAGAAAGATGAGGCGGCGCCGGGCGAGGTCGACGGCAAGGCAGATGATTTCCGGTGATTTCTTTTCCTGTTTGAGTTATTGGGTGCATGTATCCTGCTCTCTGGGTTTTTTGCATTATGTTATGCTGGGAATTTGTGGTTCTGCTGACCTCTTCATTGTGATCAATAAAATGGAAAAATTGCTCTGTTCTTGATTTGTGATGCTATGCTCTTGATTACAGTGGGATTTTTGGTTAAATTTGCTGCGATGATGACTGGGAAACATAAATTTTATGCTATAGCCTCTGATTGAAATGGTTTCAACATGTTTAATTGGTTATGTTCGTCTGTGCCTACACTTTCTGATTTTGCTTAAATTCTGATGACATTTGGTTATGGTCAGATGATGAATTGCATACATTGTTATGCATATTACTTGAGTAAGTTGCATTTGCTGCCTTTGAATTACATCTTGATTCACTGCAGTGCTTGAAAACCTTAAAGTGTAGTTGAATACTACATGTTCTGTGTTACAAAAACTGATTCTTCTTAAAAGTAAAACTAAAAACTAAAATGAAATGGAAACTTAAACATCTGCAGAATATTCTGCAATCAAAAAGTGTTTACCTTGCCATTTCACTACATGTTCAGATCAAATAATTCCCCTGCTGCTTGTGGAATGTTGATTCCCAATTCTTCCATTAGTATGTCTAACCCTTCTGTTTTCTCTTCTGCCAGTAAGTGGTCTATGCATTCCCTCACCAAATGCTCTGGAACATCTAAGTTTTGAGGAAGCAATCCCTGCCTTAACAATGAGTCCTTTGACATGTGTGGTAGTTTAAAGTTGTTCATGCCTCTCACTTTCATGATTTCAACTAGCACACACTGTAGTGAAATGAAAACCTTGTTCATAGTTTGTGCCTCCATCTGCTGAAAACTTGTTTGCACTGCTGCAATTAACTCATCTGGATCTTTGCACTTTAACCTTTGCTGTAAGCTCTGTATTGCTGTGAATAGCCCTAGGCCATTGGCATTACAGTCTGGTGAGTTGGCTGGTTGTTGTACTATCTTCATGTTAAACCCATCTGCATTTGCAGCAGCTTGAAAATCTGCATCCTGGTTGCTGATATGAGTTCTGCAGTTGTCTTGTTGGATTTCTATGTGTTTATTTAAACATTGAGGCCACTTGAGCTTGATTGCAGGCAATATCTGTAAGATTGCAACATATTCTTGCATGCATTAAATGAATCATAGTGTGAGACTTATGTAATTCACAAAATTGAAACTGTAAACATTTTACCTCATTTAAGAAGCAGTCTTTCACCACTTGCCTTGTGATTGATTGAATAGGCTTGAGCTCAACTGTACCTCTTGGTCTCTTAATGCTGTTTCTCTTTGCTGCTGTCTCCTCAATGAATGGCCAAATCCCTATTTTCCCATCAAACTTAACTGAACCATCTTCTGCAAAGACTGGCCTGCTAATTGCACACATAAACATCACCTTAGGGATGAAATTCTTGGACTGTGTTACTCTCAAAGGGTCTGCCTCCATAGGTGTAAGGTAATATTTGCAGCTCTTCCTAGTTAGGTAGAACCACTTTTCATCTATGTGGATGGTATACTCCATGGCCTTGAATGTGGGAGTATTTCTAGCAAAATCAAAGTGTAAGGCTCGTAGGCTAAACCCTAACCTCCATAGCATGTTAGGAGCTGTCAATAGGGGCTTGATTGCATTTGAATGATGTCTGAGCAGCAACTTAGCCCACCTTCCCACTGTTGCCCTTGAAATTAAAGGGCCAAGAGCATCTGAAAGTGCAGTAATTGTACCTCTTTTATGATAATCAATGGCCTCAATGACTTGAAAATCACATGTGTGCTTCTTCTTTCTCAATCTGCCTTTTCTGTCTTTTGCAACATTAATTACCTCACCCCTTTCTCTTTGCTGTTTTGCAGTTCTCCATATTCTAGAAACTGAGTCCCTTGAAATGTTGAAGAGCTCGGCTGCTTTGTTGATGGTTCCATGGCCCATCTTCCCACCCGTGAAGTTATTCAGCAGAAACTGCATAACTTGAGTTCTGATTTCTGCAGAGAGATCTACTTCTTTCCCCATCTCTTTTTTTTTTTTTTGGGAGGGAGTGTTTTGAGAGTGTTTGCAATCTGCAAATGAGTGTATGGTGTTGTGCAGTCTGCAAATGATGTATATGTAGGGATGATTAGATGGGGGGGGGGGGAATTTGAATGAAAAAATTCCCCCCAATTCGAATTTGGCACAATCAACTTCACGAATTTTTTTAATGTATTCTTGTATGAACAGTTTAATGAAGTGAACAGTAGCTCCGCTACAGTGAAATTTGAACAGTAATTTTCAGCCTTAAACACTTCCTAATTTTGTGCTTAAAACCCCTGATTTTTTTTTACGTTGGTACGTGTGCCGTTTCGAAACGCGGCTAATATAGCGAGACGGAGGTAGTATATTTAATGGTAGTATTGAAGTGTTAAAGAGAATGTCGGGTCTATGTCCAAAAATATAAAAAATTAGGAGATTGTAGACATTTAAATGTAATATTAGTGTCAAGATCATTGGGTTCTTGTAGGCATGGAGTTTAATTTATTGTGGTGTTGTGTTCAAATGTGTTAAAGTAATATTTAAGTAGTATAATTGTAATTTTTTTTGTATAGAGGTTTACTGGCTAAATTGAAAAGGTCCTATTGATTATAGACGGGCGGAAAAGAAAAGAGATCATAAAGAGTGTGAGTAGAATTTAGAAGTGAGTGCATTACATTTATTTTATAAAATATACTCTCTCCGCTCCATTTATATGGGGATAACTTTCTATCGACACGAGAATTGAGACTTGAGTGATGATGATGAATAAAATAGTGTGAATTAGTATTAGTGGTTAGAATTTATGGGACGGAGGCAATATCTTGTGTTGTCCCTCCAACATTATGCACCTTCTGTTTTGAACATGGATCCATCTACTTTAAAGCTGAAAAGTCAAAAATACTCTTCTTTATATTTTGACATATTTACAAAAAAAATTCACCGTTCTCTCTATGCTAGTTCATACTCAAGAATTTCGTTCGATTGATCTTGAAGAAGATGGAAATTACTACTCCATAGCTTGCAGCCTTGCATGCATTAATGCAAGTCTAGTACTCACTCCGTCCCATAATAGTATCCCATAATTGTAAAATTTTAAATTATTATAACTTGATCGTTTGTGTTCCAATTTTTCATGATTTTTATTTCAGATTAAAGGTTTTGATACGATCTATTATTTAACATCAAACATCAACCTGTTTTTATGCATATATGAAGATCTAGTTTTAAAATAATAAAATATGCATTAAAATATTAAATACCCACTTTATATCTAAACACATTCTCCTAAAACCGCATACCAAAAAAAAATTGGACTACTAGTCCCGGACGGCGAGTGTTTAGTTTTAAAGGTCTAAAATAGTCGGATTTTGTATTTTGAGCTCTGTGTTCCATATTGCGAGAATAGATAAAAATGATATAAGCGAAATACGATTGTGAAGCGACAAAATAAAAGCTGACACATTCGTGTCCTCACGCAAGCACACATATGTCTCATTTTGCGCAAGTACGCGTTTGTACCATTGCGCGATCCTGCCTAATTCGTTTATTCATTTCAAGGATGTTATTGTCTTAAAAATTAAGAGTACGTAGAATCCATATAAAACTAAATAATGGTGGGTTCTATGGGGCGGTGGGAGAATGGCGGATGGATATGGGACTTGGGGCGGAGAAGGAACTTAAGGGAAGTAGAGAAAGAATGGGAGATGGAGCTTCATAGCTTGCTACATAATTATTCAATCAAAGAGGGAGAGCGGGACAGGTGGAGATGGAGGAGTTCGTCGAGTGGTAATTATTCGGTTAAGGAAGCATACAAGCAGCTGGCGGTGGTGTGCAACAACTCAATAGGTCGAAGGCGACTGGTGCGAAACTTTTCAGAAATCTGGAAGTCGGTCGCCCCCTTTAAAGTCCAGACGACGATTTGGAAACTCATTCAACAGACTTCCGACTAAGGATAATATTAGGAAGAGGAATATCATTGTGGAGAATGAGTCGCTCTGTTGCTGGTGTAAAACTGAAGAAGAATCAGTGCCACACTTATTTGTGACATGTGCTGGAGTCAGTAGGTTGTGGGATGAGATGATTCGGTGGGTAGGGGTTTGTTGGGCTGCACCAAGGGATACCGATGTGGAAAACCACTTGGACAGTTTCTCAAACCTCTTGGGAAGAGGTAAAAACTTTCGAAGAATGGGAGGCTTATTATGGGCTTGCATCATTTGGGTAGTTTGGAATTGAAGGAATGCTGCTATCTTCGATGAGAAAGAATGAGATCTTAGAAGAATGGTGGAGGAAATCAAGTGTAGAGTCTAGAGTTGGTGTTTAGTGAAGGGAGACTCGGTGGGTAGCATTAGCTTTATTTATTGGGCTCACAAGCCCTTGTACGAGGTGTGGGATGATTTTTGATGTAATTTTTCGGTACTACTTGTACCTTTATGCAGTAATATAACTATTTTTCCCGATAAAAATATAAAGTTAAATATGCGAGTAATATATATATTTAAAAAAAAATGAGTTGTCCTTGTTTATTTTATTATTTTATTAATCTAAAAAAGAGGGTGAAAATTTGTGTCCGAAGTGATCGATCTATGCTATACAATCATTGATCTATTCACGAGTCATAATTCCAGTGTGTATTGTCAATACTTACCATTGTGTGATCTTGCCTAATTCGTGCATTCCTTCGCCTCAGGCATGTTATAGTTTTAAAAATTAAGAGTAGGTAGTATTCATATGAAATTAAATATGTGAGTAATATTTATATTTTGAAATAAATGAGTGTTCCTTATTTTTTTAATTATTTCTTCTTAATTTAAAAAAGAGGGTGAAAATTTGTGTCCGAATCAAACGATTTGTTTTTTCTTTTTTCTTTTAAGCTTTAAACTGAAAATTTTAAAGGCAACACTACGAAGGACTTGAACTCGAGATCCTTTAGGTCCCATACGTTAATATTAACTCTCTACCGAACTCGAGATCTTTTAGGTCTCATACGTTAATCTTAACTCTCTATCGCTTGATCAACGCACGCACACACTCTTAACTCTCTATCGTTTGACCAATACACGCACACACTTCCAATGGGGATCGAACCCTGATCACTCATTAAAAAGAGAAGCCCGGTGACCAAGTACGACCTGGTTCGAATCGAACGTTATTATGTTATACAATAATTTATCTATTTACGAGCCATAATTCTTAGTGCGTGTATTGTCAATAGTTTCAAAAGAGTCCAATCATATTTTTATTTAGATATATATACATGAGATACGCATTAAATCACAGTCCAGTCACTTATCTAAAGCATAACATAAATTAGTATAAAACCCTAATTCTAAAACCCCCACTGATCGCGCGATTCTTGAACTGCCCCCTTTGAATTGAAGAGGAACTCAGCCCCAGTCCCAGATTAGATTCCAAAATCCAAATCAACCTGCATTTTCTCTACAATTTTCACTCACACCCCCTTTTTGCCTTTTGTTTGTGTATATAACTTTGATTCTAGATTCTTGCATTCACACCTGTGTCTCCTCCCATGGATTCCCAAGATTCCTCCGCTCCGCCACCCCACCACCACCACCACCACCACCACCACCCTCACCACCCGCACCACCCACAACCGCCGTTCTCCGCCCACCACCACCATCCCATGATGATGGGCCATCCACACACCCAAATTCAACCACAGCACCCCTCCAGCAACTCCTACCTAATGTCCAACAACAACAATTCCATCGTTCCAACCACCTCCGCCACCTCCAACTCCTCCATGATGCACCAGCAGCAGCAGAACCCCCGCTTCCCCTTCAACTCCATGGCCCCCGCCTCCGCCGCCGCCGCCGCCCAAAAACCGCTGGATCACCAGTTTTCCGACGGCTCGCCTTCCGGAAGCGCTGGGGGCTGGTTCAGCGCCGAGCCGGCCAGGAAGAAAAGGGGCCGGCCGAGAAAGTACTCTCCTGACAACAGCATTGGTCTTGGACTCTCGCCGGCGCCGGTCGCCCAGATTTCTCCGGCCGGGGGCCACGTAGATCCCAGCGGTGGCGTTGGGACCGCCTCTTCTGAAACTCCTGTCAAGCGTCACCGGGGCCGGCCTCCTGGCTCGGTCAAAAAGCAGTTGGATGCTCTAGGTTATCGTCTAATTCTTGCATCCTTATTTCTGCTGTAGCTTCCCAAGGAGATTTGCAGTCGTTGATCTCAATGTTTCTCTTTGGTGAGCAGGAATTCCGGGAATTGGCTTCACACCCCATGTGATTACGATTAACTCTGGAGAGGTAGATTACTTGTGCTTGTTTTGCGATGTAAAGCTGTTGGTTTTCTAAGACATTTTTCGTTCTAGTTTTCAAGACTTCATATGTGGTTGGGTTGGGCTTGATTTGGTGTTCGATAAACCACTAGGTTTTTGCTCCATAGTTTCTGTAACTGTATTTTGCTTTAGCACATGCCAGAAAATCTATTGGCTGTCCGAGTAATTATCGATGGAAGTTGGCCTGGGGGCCTAATTCTTCACTTTCTTAAGATGCTTGTTGATATTTGCATGCTAGGAAAATTTTAAACTATGTGCTTTTTTTGGTGATGAGTGATGTCCTTATATTTTATAACAAGCATGGAACTAAACAATCATGTTGCCAGTTTATTTTATTGAACTTGGTCACTTAAGTGCATTCTTGGTGAATGATAACCTTTGAGAGAATGCCGACTCCTGTCTTTCTTTGAATTTCTTGATTGTTTAATTAATTTACTAGCAAATGAAGTAGGGTTTGCTTTGTTTATTTTTTCCTTTCTTCTCTTTATTTGTATGCTTAGCAAAGAATTCTTTTTTATGTCCTGTAGCTTTTTACCATCTCGTTATGTTGGCCACTCGAAGAAAGTTATGTTAAAAGTTCATGTCTTTGACCTTAAGCGTACACATAGAAATTTATGCTCTTCCATGTTTGTATAATGCATACACGGTCTCAATCCTTGTGGCGTGCATTGGTTTATATAAGAGTAAATAAGTGCTATAATGGATTGTCTTTTGCACTAAATCTTGTCAGCCTAGTTGGTATGTGGTTACTGCTTTCGTTCTTTCTGATTAATTTTCTTACACTTTTGCACTTTGGTTCTGTTCTTTACATCAGTTAAAATAACTCACAAATAGATGTATCAGACTTCTTTCACAACTTTCAAACACTCTTAAAATTGATATGCTGAGCTGGTCTTAAGTTTCATTCAATGCTCTGTCTGCGCAATTGGTGAGGACATAGCTTTGAAATCTTGTATCCCTCTGAGAGCACTTTGTAAAATCCTGAATGTTTCATTGTATTATGTTTTTGAAATGAGCAACAAACCACTTTCTTGACCTGATTACCTGTGACTTGGCTACACCCGGTTTGTTCAGGCATACTTTGTTAAAAGAAGCTCACAAATTGTAAGAGGGGCATAAAGATAAGAGTATTATAGGGGGTATGCTTACTGTCTCAGGTGATAATTTTGGTTACAAAGAAATATGCAGATGTTTGGGGATAGAGAATAGTCCTTATAGTAGGTGCGGGATAGAGTAAATTAAAGAGTTGCTTATTAGGTCTTATATCACATAGAATGTAAGGCCTATTTTTACCATGGTTTTTCTCTTTATGTTTCAGATGTTTCTATATTTGTATCTGCAGTTAGATTATTTCTCCTTTTCGGGGATTACTAAATCGTTTTGTAACTCATCACTCATAGATCTCTCAATAGAACTCTTATTTCTTGTAGAAAAATGATTTAATCAGAGAAATCTGAACATGTGAACTTTTCAATCCATGTATAAGGTTGTTCCTATTCTCATACTATTCAGAAAATGGGACCCTCTTAATATGGTGAAGGATTCCTACAATGTTGCATGATCTGTCTATCATGCTGTGTCCAAACACTTCTCCTCTATTAAAAATGATTAGAAGTATCCATTTTATGGAGATGCAATTATTTTCCTTCGGGTGCGGTCTATTTGATAGAAAATAAATATGTGAAAAAGAGAGAATCACCCTTTAAATGTTTCTTTATTCCTCACCTTTTCTCACATTTTATTTATGATGAAGAATTTTACTCCTTAAATTGAAGGCAAATATTTACACTTCATATTGGTGGGATAATATTTTCTCTCCTTTGGATTGGAAATGAATGAAAATGAAGGGGAAGAAAGAGTAAAAATCTTCATGATAGATAAAAGGTGAGAAAAGGTGAGAAATAAGGGAAAATTCAAAGGGTGATTGCACTCTTTTCTTTCCTTTTCTCATGATTATTTTCTATCAAAGAGAACACACCCTTAATGCAAAGGAAATGTAAATGAGGCAATTGTGCGCTTTATTGGTGTATAGGAAGTTCAGACATTCTGCTCCGCCGTTTGCAATATTATTTCCTCCATTTTAATTGACACGAAGATGAGAGCTTGGAAATATTGGTAGTACTTTGTAGCTTTGCATTGTTTTGTTGAATGGTAGCTAATTTGCTAAGCAGTGTAGTTAAGTTTAAGTTAGTTTATTGAATTAACTAGGATAGGTGCACATTTTGGAGAATGAACCTTATTGGGGGGTTTTAGTATCTTTTTGAAAATTAGGAATGCTGAACAAGGGATTGGGAGTATTTAAAGTTATCGGATTATTGAATATGGTATCCTTAATCAAGAACTCTACTAATAAGCATTAAAAGGTCTTATTATCAGCTAACCTTCACCTTCGTGACATCTAGCTATACATATAAAAAACTTTGGATCTGTTATTATTATTTTAATTCTTTTCTTTCGAGTATAAGGGCTTGGTAGTCGGGGCTAAACTGGAAGATTGATACATCTGCACACCTTGCTCTTCTCATTTTCCTTAAACCTCAGTATCCAACATATGTCAATTTGAACCTTTTTATACAATACTCAACTAAGTGCTCTCTCTTTCTCTCTCTCTCTCTCATTAATGCCATTTTGCATTCTAGTCAATGATGTAGTGTGTTGTTAAGTCCAATTGGCCAACCTTCACTTCACAGTTTCTCCAGCAGCTGTAAGATTATTCCTGATGCTTAGGCACAAGACTCACTCCATGTCCCTAGATATGTTGTTTCCTCTAAAAGTAATTCAGGGTTTAGAAAGATCTCTAGGTTCCAACTTTTATGAGAGAGAGAGTCATTCATGCCAATAACATATAACAGATGATATTAGGTCAAGTATTGATTTGGGTTATATTTCTTTGTCATGTTAAAGTTACTGACTTTTACTGGGTCAGAGCTCTCCATCTTTAGTGATGAGTGCCTGTGGCGTTCTAGGTGGTGCTATAGAAACTAGATGCCAGCTTCCTTCTCACAGAGCCCCTATCTATGAAAATAACAGCAATGACTCGAAAAGTGTTGAGTATTTACTACTATATGTATCCTGGAGTTTAAAAAATTGTAAACCAACTTATGCTTGAGAAGAGATTGATATTTATTGTCGGATTAATTTTGGGCTGTCATTTTTGTAGGATATAGCTGCCAAGATTATGGCTTTTGCACAACAAGGTCCACGTACAGTTTGCATTTTATCTGCTAATGGTGCAATTTGTAATCTTGCCCTACGCCAACCAGGGGCGGTTGGTGGTGCTGTCCAATATGAGGTGGGTGCCTCTGATATCTTTTATTATGATATCCTTATTGTATCAGTATTGTTTTATGCCTGAAATGCTTTCAACTATAAAGAAATATTGCAATATGCTACCCATGTAGAGAATGTTATCATTAATATTTCTACTTGAGCTTACTGTATATATCAATTCACACTCCACGTAAAGTGAATTGATGAAAGAAGAAAACCAAGTTCGGTAGGTATGCTTATCAGTATCTATGCCTCAAATCTCATTAATTCTGATACTTTACGATTTGGTACTTTCTATCCACAGTTCTAAAACCTGCAATTGCTTCCTTTCCTCATATAGCCTTTGGGTAAAGCTCTTGCATTCTTGATTACCATCATTGTGGTCCATAACCATAACTGTGTAGCCAAAGGCGGAATCGGAATATTTTTCTTTGCCGTGTAATGCTACCAACTTACTACACAAAAAGAAATTGAAGCTGTGGTGCATCCGTTCTTTCCTATTCTAGACTCCAATTCTTTTGACAAAGGGACAGCCTTTTGTGTAAATATAAACTAGAGGCTTCCCCTTCATACAGATAAAATATTTCCAAATCCTCCTGATTTATAATTTGTTACAGTTGAATTTATATATGGTATACCTTTAGAGATTTCTTGACTAGTAAAAGGGTAAGATTGGTCTTGTTATGTTGTGTTGAAGAAAGCCAGATTGAGAATGCATTGTAAATAGAGGGTCATGAAAAATTTATAATGTATTAGTAAAAAAAGGATTCTTCTTTGCTGAACTTTTTCAGTGTCAGTAACTATTGTGGCTAAATTGACCCCAGGTGTTTTGTTCCTTATTGGTCTCCAAATAATGTTTCAACGGAGGTGGTATATCGAGTTTAATTTGAACTGTGTGGATGGTTAGCATTGTCTACTTCGATGCATTTGGTGACGCATGGGTTTGTTGTTAGTGTATATATGATAATGGGTCACTCTTGTATTGACAGGGCCGGTTTGAGATCATATCTTTATCAGGTTCTTTCCCAACGTCAGATAGCAATGGCAGCCAATCTGGGGTACTGAGCATTTCTGTGGCGCGGTCTGACGGTTCAGTATTGGGTGGTGGCGTTGTTGGAACGCTTCACGCTGCATCACCTGTTCAGGTATATTTTCTACATAATTGGCGTCTGGTGTGCCAGCATTGTCTTTGTCCCTCTCGTTTTTTTGATTGATGAATTCATTTTTATAATGGCATTTATGGTAATATGAGAATTATTATGATATACAGTTATAATTAACATTTATAACTAAAATTTGATGTTCAAACAAGTAGTATCCCAATTATGGATATTTTGTCAACCCTAATATGCTATTATTAACTAATAAAACTAAGAATTTGATTCCAAAATGTAACAATACAACGTAATTAGCAAGTTTTAAATTAAACTCTACAATAAGCTGAAATTGGAAAAAAGTTACGGAAGATATCTTTTTCTTTTCTTCGTTAACGTGGTACACAATGGGATCCCATTCGCCATCTCCTATCACATGCCACTTTCTTGATCACATTTTCCTTTTCCAGGTTGTGGTAGGGAGCTTCATTGCTGAAGGGAAAAAACCAAAGGGTGGAGGCTCATCTGTTACACCTTCAAACATGTTGAACTTTGGTACTCCGGGGACGCGGGCCAGCCCTCCTTCTGCTGGTGGTGGTTCCAGTGATTCTGGTGATGACAATGAAGATAGCCCTCCTCTTGCTCCGGCTGCCTCAGGACCTTATGCTAATGTTGGTGGGCACGGTGGGCATCCAGTACATAGTGTGCCTATATTTCCAAATACTGGTTGGGCTAATAACTCCATCAAGATGTAACCTTCGTATTTCGAGTAAAACGGTAAAGTATTAGGCTGGGCTGCAAATGCTGCTAACATCACAGTTTCTTTAGTTTATGATGCCTTTCTTTCGTTTTCGGTAGCTTTAGAAACAGATTTTACTCTCTCGCTCATTCAGATTTCTCTAACGGGTGGATGTGATTGTCTCTCTCTGAGCATTCTTTCGGCAGCATTGTCTGGTTCAGAATTGATTGCAGTTAGCCTTTAGTTTGCGCGTTCGACGAGAAGCTTGTTTGGTGATATGTGTTTTGGCCCTAGTCTTGATTGACACATCGAATTGCCATACAACTTGTTGGTAAATGCTAATGATCTTTAAACTGCAAGCAGTCATGTCTTTTCTGGAGATTTTATGTTCTCCCCCCCCCCCCCCCCCTCTTTTTTTCAGATAATTCATTTTGTTTTCTTGCTACCAACAATAGCTAATTTTGATTTTTTTTTGGCTGTTACTCCCTTCGTCTCACTTTATTAGTCCATGTGTACAATAATTAATGCATAATTGTGTGTTATTTTTTAAATTTTCCTTCTAGGTAATAACAAGCGGGACATATAAATAAGGAAACTGAAACTAATAAAGTGGAACGAGGGGAGTACAAGTTTTGCAGCAATCAAGAAGCCTAATTGTAGCTCATGTCTGTCCATATTTTATAATACTCGACAATCTATTCTACGAAGTGCAACGCAAATGATGCAGAATGTATGGTTAAGCTAAGGAAGTTTTATTTTGATTCTAGTTGGTTTATGGGCAAAAGTTGCGGTCTTGGTAAAAATTTGATTAACACATGAACTGAAACTGAACTATACTTCGTCTTTGTCAGTTCAAACGGTTCTAATTTTCAAGGATTATCAAATATTGCGCCATAAATCGTGATTGTTTCTTGAGTAAATTACTTCTTCATTTCAATAGAAGCACTTTGATCGCATGGAAAGATAATATTTTGGGAAATATCAATCATACTACTCACATATACTACTATATAATACTCCCTCCGTCCCATTTAATTGTCCATGTTCTCCGTCCCATTTAATTGTTCACTTACGTAAAGTGAATTACTTTTACTCTCACAACTAATATAATACTAAACCTTACTATCTCACATGACCTTGGTTCCTGTGCCACCTCCTAAGGGGACAATTAAATGGGACGGAGGGAGTACTCCATACTCTATATTATTTCTAACTCTTTTTTTTTTGGGTCACAATTTTATAATATGTTAATTTATGTTTTGTATATAATCGGGCCACTACATTATTATTCCCTTCAATTCAATTCAATCCAATGTTTTGAAACTCGGATAGGATTGGTCGATCTGACCGGAAAACCCGGGAACCAGAGTCCCTGGTTTGGTCCGGTTCTGTAATTTTCCTATTATATTCGTTTGACCCGATGTGGACCGGTCAGGCCCGGTCAAACCCGTCTGAACCGGTCAAATCCGGTCAAAACCGATGAACTGGTTCACTTTTATAAATACTAAATAGAATGAAAAGTTGTGCGGGTTTCTGTTTTAATTAAAGCCAAATTAATATTCCATCATTGCATTGAACCAATTAATTATGGGAAGTTGAAACTTAAGGATATTTTAGGGAAAAAAAAGAAGATAAATAGACAAACAATTTGAAGAAAAATAAAGAGAGAGAAACGACTTACATAAAGAATTGGAGGGAGTAGTAAATTACAAATTACAAAGGATGATTTCTTATTTTCTTAATATGTATGTGTGATACTTTATTTTGGCATGGACTTAAAAAATAATAATGTGAAAGAGGCTTAAACCGCTTGTTTTTTGTTCAAAGCCCACGCACTAGGTTGTGGTGGCTGCCTTACTTATCCTTTATTTAACTTTTGATATGTCCTTTGATTTTATTGTTGATGCACTTTCCTAGTCTTGTCGGTGTTGGGGCAATCATTAATAGATAGGGGTGAAAACGAATTGGTTTATTATCAGCTTGAAACTATTGTTGCTATCGTCGATAGGGGTGAAAACGGACCGGATACGGGCGGATAGTGCATTTCCCGTATCCTATCCCCATATTTTTTTTTCCGAAGTCGGAATTGGATACGGGAAAGTCGGATTCGAATACGAATTCGGAGTATTCGGTATACAGACACAGGACGGATACGATACGAATTCGGTCTGGATTCAAATAAATATAATCGGATAGTATATTTCAAACAAAAATCATTAGTATGCGATTGAAACACATAAAAAAAAAAAAAAAAAAAAAAAAAAAAAAAAAAAAAAACCTATGCAATATTTCATAAGTTCATTTATCAAATATGACTAGTTCATTTTCCCTTTGGTAAATTACATATACACCACTAGAAAACTAACCCATTGAATTAAAGTAATAATAACAAATAGCCATAAAAAATAAATTGTAAATCTAGAATAGCATGATAACTTGCTTGGGAGTAAGAACACCACACAAGCTGATGCAAAGTTCAAGCAACAAAATATCACAGTTCATTAGGACTAGACAAATGACACTAAAAGTCTTCATAACAGACATTGGAAAAAGAATGATCATTAACTACAAAGATCAACGGTACAAGGCTAGTGAAACAACCCCAAGGAGAATCTTTCCTCCATCAGCTACACGAACAAGCTCTGGTGAAGAAATGAAATGACTGTGTTAGCCTCCACATGTGAAATGAACAATTAAAAACATAATACATAATCCATATAAACCAATAATTATCAATCTTAAACGAACTAAAGAGCAAGAAAAAACCCACTTCATAGAATTTTTATAACAAGACAGAATATTCCTCGTAAAGGATCAAACCAAGATACTAAAAGAAAGAAAAGAATATAAACCTTGTCAATAGAAACAATAGACAAAAGATGCAAGATGAGACTCTTAAATCCTCATCACTGTCCATTTCTTCTTCAACCTACATTTTTTTTTTGTATAACCACTTAGTATTTCAACTTTGCTACTAACTTAAAAACCAATTATAACTTTAAGAGCAAAAAAGATAAACCTCATCCGCCATATTTGCAGCAAGTGATTCCAAAACCTCAAGATCAGCAACAATAGATGCAACATTTTTTTGAGAACCTGAAATTTTTATAAGAAAATGCATAAGAGTATTATAAATGTATAATTGTAATATAAAATGACAAGAAGTATAAAAAAAAATAACTTTTTTTGGATGCAACTATCCAATCCTTAGAACAAACTAGTGCTTCTACCGTTTCAGGATCCAAACGAATATGAAATGGATCTATAACACGACCACCAGCACTGAATGCAGATTCAGAAGCAACATTTGACACTTGTATGGCTAACACATCACGAGCAAGTCGTGAGAGAATAGGGTAATCATGTTGACGAATCTTCCACCAAGACAAAATATCAAAACTTTCAGAGTTAGATACCTTAAATGGAGGTTTTGCCGTGTATTTCTCCAACTCATCTATTGCACTAGCTGTCTCACCGTCATACATGAAATCCTCAAATTCATCGTTGTCCCTTTCCATAAATATAGAACTTGCTTCACAAGTTTCACCATGACTAGCAACAATAGTAGAGCTCTTTATGACATTCGATGCATCACAAGCATACTGCTAATATAATCGTCTCACAATCATCATTATCTTTTCTGTTTCAGTTTGATATGCGAGCTCACCATGAAACTTCCTCATGAAATATTATATGATCTTTTTCTTGTATCTAGGATCAAGAAAACTAGCCACGACAAGAGCAACATTTGACTTCTTCCAATACTTATGAAACTTGACATTCATAGGCATTTGTTGGTCCCGGTTTGTTAATAGGGAAATACGTAGAGGGGGGGGGGGGGGGGGTGAATACGTATTTCAAGTTTTTCAACTTTTTCCCTTTAACTCAGAGTGACAAGTAAAGAGCTCTCTTGAAACTTAAGACCTAGCTGAAGCTAGATCTACAGTACGTAGCTTGCCTGTTTGACCGAAGTAAGGACTTGATCAAGAGGGAGTCTTTACTCGTATATGCGGAAATTCGGTGAGCTAAAATCTTTTCTAAGTAATTAAAAATCCAAGTTATGTTTGTTTAGATGCACGTGCAATGGATAATCAAATACTGTAAAGAGATAAGGGTTAGAGAGATATACGACACAGAGATTTATAGTGGTTCGGAGATAAAGCTCCTACGTCCACTTGTTGCACGACGGCAACTGTTCTCTTCACTCAAGAACTTGAAGATTTCGGGCTCTTCAAAAGCCTGGTCAAGATCGGGCTTCACTTGCCTGGATCCGACGACAGACGTAGTGATTGCGGGTTCACTACACAAACCTAGACAAGACTGGAAGCTTCACTTGCTTCAGTCAAAACACAGACAGGGAGATTACGGGCTCTCCTTACAGCCTAGCTTTGATTGAGCTTCACACAAACGATGTAGGTGCAAGCTTGGATCTAAACTCTATGATCTAGACTTCTTCAATCGATGAAAGAAGAGCCTTGGATCAGGACAACCTAACGACGACTCAAAAACCTAACAGACAGAGTTTAGGGTTTTTGGTAGACGAACACACTATGAAGAGCTCTTTACAGTAGATGCAAAGTAGGCTAGAGCTCTTCTTCTAAGCTTGGATATTTGAAGTGGGCTTAGACTCTAAGTGTGAAGGTTGTGAAGACGAGTTCCGATGAGCTGGAAACTCGGAGAACACTTGGAAATAAAGACTCGAAGATTTGCTCAAAGGTTTGGGAGTGTTTGTTTGCTGTATGCGCTCGAATGCTCAAGTAGTGTTCTACATCACATGCATCAGCTATGGCTTGTAGTTCGCAAGCTTCGGATTCATCAGGCATATGTGGAATAAAAGCACTGTGCACTAATGAAGACTGGATAAGTATCACTTCACTGAAGTGTTCCTCGATCCTGGCATCAATTATCTGTAGTCGCTTTGCCTTAATTCTCTTCTTCCTTTCTTCTTCATTCCTTCCTTCCTCTCTTTCCTTCCTCTTTCTCTCCTCCTTATCCGCCCTTGAAGCAACTGCTTGTTTGACCTTTTGGCGCTTGGCCGCGAGGTCATCTCCTTTCGTCTCCGGAGCAGTTCACTTCAGTGGCTGCTTCGGTGGTGGGGGAGGCGGCATGTCTTTCTTCGTAGCTGCACTAGAAGGGACAACTGCGGATGAAGTGAGTGCAGCTGTTGAAGAGGGCGTGGCTGTTGAAGCGGGCGCTATGGCTGAAGCGGGCGCTTTGGAACTAGAAGAAGCACCTACAACAGATTTTTTTGTTAGATTAAATAGACGCTCCATCTCCCACGCCATGGCTGCATCATGCTCCACCTGCTTCCGCCTTTCCTCCTTGGTTATCACCGTCACTGGAGGATGCCGTGCGATTGAAGCGGCAAGCACCTTCTCTTCCAGTGGCCTGCTGGGCTCTTCTGGCTTTTTCATCAGCTCCTCCTCAGTGAGCTTAATTTTGCCCTTCGCTGTGCTCAGAGCCCTCGCTTCATCATCTACCACTTCCTCCCGCACCTTCATCACTCCTTCCTCCTTCGATCAGTCCCATCAACACTCCACTTCCTCCAGCACCTCCAATTCCTCCTCGCTTCACTTGTCCTTCCCCCTTTTTGGCATCATCACTGCCGGGGGTTGGAATGATTGTTTTTCCAGAAAGAGATTGACAAAGATCGTCGAATTTATTGAACAAGGCGTGAAGCATCTTTTCAGCCTTTGTAGCAAAAATATGCTCCTCGGATAGCACAATGTCTGCTGTTTTCGCTGAGATTTCATCAAGCAGATACTTGCACTGCTCCTCCCTTTCCACGACAGACACCATCAGCCTCTCCAACGACTCTATATTTCTGAAGCGAACATCAAGCTCCGCTTCAATCTCCTCCTTCATCACCCTCCTTTCCTCCTGTAGGTTTAGGTACCAGAAATCCTGGGACGCTTTAAGTTCTGCCTGCATGGTTTCAAGGCTCCTCTCTCTCTGATTTAGAGAGAGATGGAATTCAGCACCGGCAGCAACCTTCTCGGTGTAAGCTTCACCCATAGCCTTGACTTTCTCCAGCAGAATAGTCAATTCAGCGTTTTGCAGATCTAGAGCCTGCGCACTCCTCCTACGGCTTTCCAGTTCTTTCATGTCTAACTCACTTTCTTGTTTGAGTTCTTTCATTTCAGTTAGAAGTGAGTCGAGGATCTTTTTAGTGCTGAGCAGCTCGCTTCCCTTCATCACCAACTCTCCCTCTCTACTCTCCACTTTCTCCTTCAACTTCCTTATCTCCTTCTCCAGCTCCTTCTTCTCTTTGCCAAGAGCAATTAAGTTGGCATTAACCTCCCTCAAGCGGCTCCTTTCTGCGTCAAGCGAGCCCTTGAGTTTGGTGATAGTTTTTGATTGATCTCCCACCAACTTCACTTGCGCCTCCAGCGCCTTCTCCTTCTCTTCTAGCAATCTCTCCTTTTCCTCCACCTCTCCCTCCAATTCCTCCTTCTTCCTATTAAAGTCTTCTCGAAGACTAATAACCTCCTCTACCTTCTTCTCCATCTCCTCACTCATTCTAGTTATCTCGCTGTGTAAGCTAGCAATCTCCGCGTCCTTTACTTCCAACTCCTCCGCATGCTCTCTTAATAGCCGCTTCTCGTGAAGTGTCGGCTCTCGCTTCGGGAATGAAGCGGTTGGATAGGCCTCCTTTATTTTAGCATCCAGCTTATCCCAGAAGCTGGTGCCCTCAAGAAAAGTGTGGAAGCCGTTTACACCAATGAAATTTAGCAGCTTGGCCTCCAACTGGATCAATTCTTCTTCTGTGAAGGCTTTCATTAATTTGAAAATCTTGTAATATTCCGTCCCACGGTATGTAATATAGGTTAGGAAATTGACGGTCTTGGTGTAGAACTCGTCGCTCCATGGGACGTTGGAGTAGCGAAGGTCGATGGTTTCTTTAGCTTGCTCTCGATCTCTGAGGTAGCGATCGATCGCTTGCATTTCCGCAGTTACAACGGGAGGTGCAAATTGTGGGACAATGGTGAGTTCTCCGGTGGTTTGGGCGGTATCGGCTGTAGCTGCCGATGTCAAGGGGGATAGGGATGATGATGAGGCTTCTGTGGTTTCTGTTAATTGGATGGCTTCAGTAGGTGGTGGTTGTGTTTATTGGGATTGGAATGGTTGGAAAGTGGTGTAGGCTTCGACTGGATCGACATGGAGTAGGGGGATTTCAGGAATTTGAAAAGAAGATCCAGTTTCTTCTTCTTGTTGGGATTGGGGTGATTTCTGGGATTGGTGTTGGGCAGTTGAGGATGTTTGAGGCAGGGTATGGGTTTGAGGTGTTTGGATTTGAATTTGGGGTTGGGGAGTTTGGGTTTTGATTGGTGAAGGCTGGGGTTGAGTCACTTCAATGTCCTCAAGCGGCTTCTCCACCGCCTCGCTTTCTTGGACGAGTGAAGTGACTCGCTTCATCTTCTTTTTCCCTCGCTTCGGCGCCGCACGCTTCAAGGGCGAAGCGGCTCGCTTTGCTTGGGACGCTTCAGCCTGAATTTCAACAGTTGCCTTGCTGCGGGCACTTCTACATTTAGAAGTCCCTGATCCATTAGAACCTTTGTCTTCCTCCACTTGTCGTAGAAAATGGACTGTTTGTTGTAGACAGTAACGTCGGAATCCGGCCACACTTTGCTGGGAAACTTCTTCTCCAATGCAACAGAGAGCCTAGAGAAGAATTTCAGCTTCCCTTTGCGGAGAATCTGGTTGGCGCTTCCTTGCATGAATGCAAAATCCTCTGCGGCTTCATAGATTTGATTGAGGAACCAGCCGTACCAATTGAATTTTGTTCCGGTGAGGCTGTCGACGATTACGGCGGTGGCGAACAGCTTTGGTTCAGAAAGAGTATCCAGTGTTCCGATGTAGCACGCGATGCTCTTCGAAAAGAGTTCGCAAATAAGGTTGAAGGGGGCCTTCAAGTTGGAACGGATGCTGGCCTCCTTGAAATTTGGTTCAGCTCTGTCGACTGCGAATCGGCCATATTGAACTCCGGCCGAAAGGCCCAACTCCATCAGGGAGTTTCCTCCTTCATTCGGCAGATCGAACACGCCGATGAGCTTGTCCAAATCCACTTCCACCGGCTTCCTGGTTTGTGGATATGTGAACGATGATGTATTTAGTTCCTTCTTCAAATTTAGCAGGAGTTCTCCAACGGCCTTCGCCAGAACCTTTGACGTCGTCACTCGTCACGAACTTCCATAGCCCGGCCGTGTTCACGGCTCTACGGAAGAACCCGTTCGCTTCTATGATGACAGGGTCAAGATGGGGCTCGACATTTATGTGTTTATCGACCTCCGTCAAAAACTCCTCCATCGTCTCTGTCTTCTGCTTCTTTCCCATGGTGTAAAGAAAAGAGGGTTTGAACAGAGTTTTAACGACAAAAAACTGGGGATATCAAGACTCGTGAATTTTCAGAGAGTTTCAGATCTTGCACTGGAATAGCAAAGTTTGAGAGTTGTGAAATTTTCTTCAGTCTGCAACACCACCCTTTTATAGAAGTAGGGTTTGGCTGACGTGGCAAAGGGCAGGACGGTAAAATCACTGAAAATCCTGTAGGTAGGCGGCGGACGTGCGGTGATGGGTCTGATGTGTCCGGCGTCACCACAGTAAAAGTGAACCGCCACTTGCTCGGCGTCTCCACGTGGCCTGTTGTGATTGGTTTGTCTTATACGGCGCTGATCCAACGGCTGTAGATCTGGGACTGTTAAGATTCGACGGCTGGATCTTCTCCGTTTTTTCCCGCTTCGAATTCAAATAGAGAACCACGCGCCCGATATTTTCGCCGTACGTGAACCTGCATTGAATGCTTGGCAGAAAGTGAAATTTGCACTTGAGTGCAGACAGCTCATACTCGCTTCGTGTCCGCTCGCTTTGAGTTGGGCCGCTAGGCCTTGACTCGCTTGAGAGGCACTCGCTTGAGTGACTGTTCCGCACTCGCTTGCGATGGCTAGCTTTGAGTGACGTAGCACTCGCTTGGCCATCTGAAGCGACTGGAATAAGAAATTGATTTTTTTTGCTTAATTTTAAAATGTTTCTGACTTACATACTTCGAGGATAAACAAGAATGTTTTCCTCTTTGTATTTGTGTCAGATTCATTTCATATTTTCCACATAGCGAGTGAAGGTTTCTAGCACGCTTCAGCTCACTTAGTGTACTTAAAATTGAAACGCTTACCAGTCAATCTCACTTCGTAGGAGATTGATACCACTTATTGAAGACATCATTTGATTTGGACTTCAAGTTGGTGAATCCACTTGTTGATGAATGCATTCGCTTTGAAGTTTGTTGATACCACCTGTAGAGTACTTCATCTTCTTGGCATTCATCTTCATGGCATTCATCTTCCTCTACGAATTAGAGAGTCCTCCATCGAAGTGAATGAGGGAGGAAATGAATATAATACACAAGCTTACTACAACCCAGAGGGGAGTTTCACGTAAGTGTACATATTCACGACGAATGGGGGATGAGTACAAGTCCTTATCTCAGAGCAGAAATGGACAGGATGACAATGAGAATGCTCTGACAAGACAATCTAGTATTTTACGCAGAAGCATGTCACCAGCCCTGCAACCTTTTGTAGAAAAAGGTAAACCTTCAAGCTTCCTCCTACAAGCTACAGAATGAACTTTGCAATCGACTCGCTTTGACCCAAGTTAGGGCAAATTGAAGCGATGCAAAATTCAACGTGAGGGAGGAATGGATAGACATCCGGCAGCTCAACTCAATGAAGAGTGAGTAATGAATGGACATTTATCCACGATGAAGGAGATGAGAAGACTTGCTCCTCTTCGGCGGAAAGATGGGAAGAAGACACAAGGTCTAGGTGCCAGCCCTGCCTAAGCTTTCACCATTTTTACGTGGGAAGGCCCGATACAAGACCCCACAACCGTTACTAGAAACGGCACTTGCGAGTGTTTATACCCACTCGCTAGGAATCCTAGGCTAGGTAGCAACTTTCCTTGCTCGCTTTGGAAGTAGCTTGCTCCGAGAGCAAGCAATAGTTCCCCCTTAACCAATGGCTTAACAATTCCTGTAAGCGGGTAGGGACGTCTTCCAACACTCCACCTTACTCCACCTTATTTCTCCTTCTTCAAGCGAGTGAGATTTTGAAGTGACTCGCTTGAGTTGGTGAAGATCCGAAGCGAGTGACGCTACGAAAAACTAGCGACCACTCCTTCGTGCATCCTGGATCTAGCACTCTTCACCAGGGTCTAATAACCCTAATTCCATGCATAGCTGATTAAAACGAGACTCAGCTAGAGGCTTGGTGAGGATATCTGCTCGCTGGAGATCGGTATGAATTTTCTCGAGCTTGATATCCTTCTTCTCGACATGATCACGAATGAAGTGATGTCGGATTTCCACGTGCTTGCATCTGGTGTGTAGCACTGGATTTTGAGAGATGCATATCACACTGTTGTTGTCGCAGAATATTGGAATTTCATTTGCTTCAACATTGTAGTCCTTCAACTGCTGACGAAGCCATAGAATTTGGGAACAGCAGCTTCCAGCGGCCATATATTCGGCTTCAGTCGTTGAAGTAGCTACACTCGTCTGCTTCTTCGAAAACCGTGAGATCAGCTTGCTTCCCAAGAACTGACAAGTGCCCGAAGTTGACTTCCTATCAATTCGGCACCCTCCATAGTCAGCGTCTGAATATCCAGTGAGCTCCAAATTGTCCTCCGTTGGATACCACAGCCCCATATTGACAGTGCCCTTCAAATATCGAAGAATTCTTTTGGCAGCTTCAAGATGGCTGTGCTTGGGGTTGCTTTGGAAGCGAGCACAGACTCCAACTGCAAAAGCTATATCCGGCCTACTTGCAGTGAGATATAGAAGGGATCCGATCAAGGCTCGGTAGTCTGTAGCATCCACAGACTTTCCATCTATGTCTGGCTCCATCTTCCAGTTCGTGTTCATTGGAATCTTCACAGCTTTGGCATGCTGAACACCGAACTTGGCAAGCATATCTCGAGTATACTTCGCTTGATTGATGAAGATACCATCATCCTGCTGCTTCACTTGAAGACCTAGAAAGCAGCTCATCAAGCCAATCATTGACATCTCATATTTGGTCTTCATAAGCTCTCCAAACTTCTCGCTAAGCGACTGGTTTGGTGATCCAAATATGATGTCGTCCACGTAGATCTGAACCCATAGCATATCATCTCCATGATTGATGGTGAATAGGGTTCGATCTATATTCCCTTTGTGGAAACCATTATCCACTAGGAATTGAGAAAGAGTATCATACCAAGTTCTGGGAGCTTGCTTTAATCCATATAGGGCTTTCTTCAATCGATACACTTTATCTCCTTGCTCGAAACCCGGTGGCTGCTCCACATACACTTCTTCCTTCAATTCTCCGTTGAGGAACGCGCTCTTCACATCCATTTGATACACTTTGAATTTCTTGGCTGCTGCGTAGGCTAGAAATAGTCGGATCGCTTCAAGCCGTGCCACTGGAGCGAAGGTTTCATCAAAGTCGATTCCTTCCTCTTGGCAGTAGCCTTTAGCGACGAGACGCGCCTTGTTCCTCACAACGTTGTGGTCCTCGTCTGTCTTGTTCTTGAACACCCACTTGGTGCCAATCACATGCTGGAATTTGGGACGATCCACGAGGTACCATACGTCATTTCTGGTGAACTGGTTCAGCTCTTCTTGCATGGAGATCACCCAATTTGAATAGGATAGGGCTTCCTCCACGCATGACGGCTCGATGTTTGAGAGAAAGCAACTGAACATGGCACTTTCTCCAAACACTTGACTCCTGGTCACTACACCCTTGGATGGATCTCCAATGATTTGACTTGGTGAGTGATCCTTGAGCCATGCACGCTTGGATCCGCCAGCTTCATCTCCATCTTCTTCCTGGACACTCGCTTCACCATCTGAAGCAACTGGATTGGGTGCTTGGCCTGCACTCGCTTCAGGAATCTTGGGGGCAGCTTCACCTTCTCCTTTGGGATTTTGCTCACTTAAATCTTTGATTTCATCATCTTCTTCGAGCATGTCCCAAGTGAGTGAGCTTAAGGGTTCCTTTCTTGAATTCTTCTCATTTGCGTTAGCCTGTTCCTGTGGAAGACTTAAAGAAGACTCATCAAATACGACATGGGGTGATTCCTCCACGATTAGGGTTTTACAATTGAACACCCTATAAGCTTTGCTTGATGTGGAATATCCCAAGAATATTCCTTCATCAGCTTTGCTTTCAAAGGCTTTCAACTGCGACTTCCCATTGTCATGGATGAAGACCCTACAACCAAAGATATGGAAATAAGATATGTTAGGAATTCTCCCTGTCCATATTTCATATGGTGTTTTGTCGTGCCGTTTGCAGAGAAGCGTTCTATTCTGCGTGTAGCATGCTGTATTGGCAGCTTCAGCCCAATACTTCATCGGAAGCTTCGAGTCTGCAATCATGGTTCGAACGGCTTCTTTGATGATTCGATTTCTTCTTTTAGCAACTCCATTCTGCTGAGGTGGGCGTGCTGAGGAAGTCTGATGTGCTATGCCATGCTCCGTGCAGTAAGCTTCAATGGTAGAGTTCAAGAACTCTGTGCCTTTGTCGGAGCGGATGGTTACAATAGCTTGATTCTTTTCCACAGCCAATCGCTTGAGCAGTTGTGGCAGTTTGGTCAGTGTCTCCTTCTTGCTGAAGAGAAATACAACCCAAGTGTAGCGAGAGAAGTCGTCGACTACAACTAGAGTGTACTTTCTTCCATTCACACTAACTGGAGTGACTGGACCAAACAGATCCATGTGAAGCAGCTCGAGCACTCGCTTTGATGAAGCTTCTTCGAGACTGGCGAAGTGCTTCTTCGTCTGCTTCCCTCGTTGGCATGGTGAGCATGGATGGTCTTTGATAAAGACTTCATTTGGTATGCCTTGCACCAAACCTTTTCGAGCTAAGCGATTGGTGGCTTTGAAGTTGAGATGGTTCAAGCGTCTGTGCCATAGCCATCCTATTTCTGTAGCACTCCTTGCTACTAAGCACGTCTCCTCTTTGCAGCTATCCCATTGTGCTATATAGACGTTCCTTTGTCTAATTCCAGTGAGCACAATCTGGGATGTGAGCTTGCTTTTCACTATGCACTTGTTAGAAATGAATTCCACCTTGTATCCCTTGTCACAGAATTGTGAAATGGATAACAAGTTGTGCTTAAGTCCTTCCACGTAGGAAACTTCTTCAATCGTGAGCTTTCCGACTTTCAGTGCACCGTACCCTTTGGTGCTTCCTCGAGAGTTATCACCAAAAGTGACGTGTGGACCCTTCTTCTCTATGTAGTCGTGAAGTAGAGCTCTCATGCCGGTCATGTGTCTTGAACATCCACTGTCCAAGTACCAGATTTGTTGACCCTCACTTGGCATGGGATCCACGGCGCTCACCTGCAATTAGACAGATTTTGGTACCCAAATCAGTTTGGGTCCTTGCAGGTTAGTTCCCTTAGGTACCCACACTTGCTTCACTCTCTTTTGAGATGAAGCTTGTGTCTTGGGCTTCTCGACCTCTGAAAACTTGGTGTTCTGCTTTGAAGCAGCTTCACACGTGCAACAGTGTGTGCAAGAGGGGTAGCGGCTCGCTTCAGTCCTACCTATGCTCTTCCCACTTTGCTTGTACCCTGAAGCGACTCGCTTCAGATTAGCTGTAGGTTTAGAGACTGACTTAGGATTTCTAGACTGTCGAAGCGGCTCGCTAGGTTTTCTCGAAGCGGTCCAACTAGGGTTTTGACCCCGACTCGCTTGAGTTACCTTGGGAGTTCGAAGCGGCCTTCTTGGTGCTTCGAATTCTTCCCCCTCAACGTTAGTCCGGTTGGACCATCTCCAGTCCGGATAACGTGACACATAGAAATTACTCCTTTTCTTGAAAGGGAGATCCTTTGTCTCTCGTGTCTTGGCTTGAGACTTAGAAGCTTCAACATTTTTCCCATTACCCTTTGATTGGTAAGCTTTAGCAGTTTGAGTGCTAGGGAATGTTGAATTTTGCTTGCCCTTAGTTTCCGCCCTTAAAGATATAGACATCTTCATTGGCTTCCTTTTAGGGTTCTCAGCCACTTTGCCTTTGTCTTTGTTAGTGGTTGCTTTGGATGCAGTGGGCATTTCCAAAGTAACTGATGGTGTGGTGTTTGAAGCACCAACAAAGACAGTAGGCTTGGAAGGTCCACTCTCATATCCGAGTCCTCCCTTTCTACTAAAAGGTAGAAGTGAGCTCTCTAGTGCCTGCCTAGCATATGAGGCTTTGTTCAAGTTGGCAACTAGCGCGGATTGGGTTTCGTACCTTCCTTGCAAGTTTTGATGTCTAGCGAAGAGATCCTCGAACTTACTAGTCATAGCCCTTAGATTAAGTTTGACTTGGTCAAGCTCAGTGGCTAGCTTTCGGTTCTCCTTCTCGCTTTGAGACATAGCTTGCTTCAACACTTCGTGGTCGCTTGACAGTTTAATGTGCTTGTCAAGCAACTCACTCCATGTCGAGGAATTAGCTTCCTCTTGGTGAGTGTGTGCGAGTGTAATTGAACTAGGTGAGGGATAGATAAATACCTCTCCGGTCTCTTCGTCGGTGAGCGCCATGAGTCCAAGATCCTCACCCTCACTGGAGTTGGGATCTGTGAATGCATCGGAGTCGCTTGCTGGATCTTCAGTTGAAGCGACCGGCACTTCACTCGCTACGAGCGCTCGCCTTGGAGCATCCCTCTTTGCTTTCAGTTCCTCTCGGTCCTTCGCACTCAGCTTTGGGCAATCGGATTTGTAGTGGCCCATCTTGTGGCAGTGATAGCACTCCACTTCCATCATGTCCCTTGAGATCGGCTTGGTCGTCTCTTCTCTCTTCCCTTTTCCTTCTCGAGCATCAGTGCTCCTCCCCTTGTACTGCTTGTAGAATCTTTTGTATTTGCCTACTCGAGAGTTCATCTTGTTGAAGTTCTTTGATAAGAACGCAACATGTTCTTCCAGCTCTTCCCTCGTCATCTTGGCTAGCGACTGGTCGCTTGGCCCTTCAGCAGCTTTGAACGCTACACCTTTTGATGTAGTGGGAGCTTCATCCTCTTCGTCGAGATTCATTCGATTCAGATCGAATTCATGAGCTTTGAGTTCGGAGAACAGAATCTCCGGTGTGAGCTTTGAAAGATCCTTGGTAGCTAGGTACAACTCCTTCATTGTCTGCCACTTCCTTGTGAGAGCTCGGACAATCTTCAGGTTGACTTCCTTATCTGTGAGTTCCTTCCCAAGTGAGTTGAGAGTTGCAATGATGTTTGTAACTCTCAGCTCGAAGGCGTCGATGGACTCTCCTGGCTTCATTATCAGACTTTCAAACTCCCGCATCTGAACGGCAAACTTGTTTTCTTTGATTTTGTCTGTGCCTTGAGAAATGAGGGCTAGGGTTTCCCACATTTCTTTCGCCGTTGCGCACTTCCTTATCCGTGGTAGATAGGCGTCCGACACGGTGCTCTGCATCGTGTGGCGTGCAATCTTGTCAAGGTTGGCGACTTTGAAGTCATTCGGAGTGTACTCATCTTTGTCCTTTTCTACGTATGTTTGTCGAACATGAGCTTCGCGTCCTTCAGCAGCTGGGACGTTCACAGATATGGCTTTCTTGATTTCGATTGGTCCGTCCTCTATGACTTCCCACATCCGGTCGTGGATGGAGCATAGGAAGCTCTCGACTCGGAAACTCCATGTCTCGTATCCTTTGATCGAGAACTGTGGAAGATTTGATGCGCTGTATGTAGACATAGCAAACTATCAGCAGTAAATGCAATATGCGTGGGTGAGGTTTTGATGCACTTAGGAAAACAGGATCCGGTTCAGTGAGACAACGTGAAGCGAGTGGGGACTCGCTTCGGATATGCAAAGCAGAGGCTCGAAAGAACCGCTGCTCTGATACCACTTGTTGGTCCCGGTTTGTTAATAGGGAAATACGTAGGGGGGGGGGGGGGGGTGAATACGTATTTCAAGTTTTTCAACTTTTTCCCTTTAACTCAGAGTGACAAGTAAAGAGCTCGCTTGAAACTTAAGACCTAGCTGAAGCTAGATTTACAGTACGTAGCTTGCCTGCTTGACCGAAGTAAGGACTTGATCAAGAGGGAGTCTTTACTCGTATATGCGGAAATTCGGTGAGCTAGAATCTTTTCTAAGTAATTAAAAATCCAAGTTATGTTTGTTT
Organism: Thymus mandschuricus; assembly: GCA_029379335.1. Taxonomy (NCBI): domain Eukaryota; kingdom Viridiplantae; phylum Streptophyta; class Magnoliopsida; order Lamiales; family Lamiaceae; genus Thymus; species Thymus mandschuricus. The sequence continues at coordinate 38,684,712 of CM057072.1, forward strand.
AGATGCACGTGCAATGGATAATCAAATACTGTAAAGAGATAAGGGTTAGAGAGATATACGACACAGAGATTTATAGTGGTTCGGAGATAAAGCTCCTACGTCCACTTGTTGCACGACGGCAACTGTTCTCTTCACTCAAGAACTTGAAGATTTCGGGCTCTTCAAAAGCCTGGTCAAGATCGGGCTTCACTTGCCTGGATCCGACGACAGACGTAGTGATTGCGGGTTCACTACACAAACCTAGACAAGACTGGAAGCTTCACTTGCTTTAGTCAAAACACAGACAGGGAGATTACGGGCTCTCTTTACAGCCTAGCTTCGATCGAGCTTCACACAAACGATGTAGGTGCAAGCTTGGATCTAAACTCTATGATCGAGACTTCTTCAATCGATGAAAGAAGAGCCTTGGATCAGGACAACCTAACGACGACTCAAAAACCTAACAGACAGAGTTTAGGGTTTTTGGTAGACGAACACACTATGAAGAGCTCTTTACAGTAGATGCAAAGTAGGCTAGAGCTCTTCTTCTAAGCTTGGATATTTGAAGTGGGCTTAGACTCTAAGTGTGAAGGTTGTGAAGACGAGTTCCGATGAGCTGGAAACTCGGAGAACACTTGGAAACAAAGACTCGAAGATTTGCTCAAAGGCTTGGGAGTGTTTGTTTGCTGTATGCGCTCGAATGCTCAAGTAGTGTTCTACCTCTTCACGTTGTGATCCTTCACTATTTATAGGCGGAGGGTTGGCTGAGATCCGTTGCTTGGTTGGTGGCCTTGTCCCTCCTCCTCTCGACAGTACTTGCACAGGCTGGCTGCTTTTCAGACGCGCAGTTTTGGATTTTTGCCGGAAATGGCTAAGTTCCAACTTCAACAGTAACTGGAGCGACCCAGTACTGTTACGGCGCCTTGTCGGCCTGGCAGTCAACTCCTCAGCTCCTCTCCGCGTTCGACACATGGAGATCTCGTAATAAATGCGGAGATCTCCAGTTGACTGGAGTTCAAATTCGGAGTGGGAACTGTGCTGTCGCTTTTTGGTAGGTAGTGGCTTCACTTTGCTTTGAAGTTGTAGCGTCCGCTTTAGTTGAGTCACTTCGTAGTCATTCTGTAGTGAGCCGCTTCGGGAGATAAAGTTCCCTAGTGACAACTTTGGAAATTGCTGACTAGAGTTGACTAGCTTTGACTTTACCCTGTAGCGCTCGCTTTGCTTCGCTTTGGCTTTGAACTGTAGCGCTCGCTTCGCTTCGCTTTGGCAGACTCACTTCGAATCTACTGTAGCGCTCGCTTCGCTACACTGTTCTTCGGCACGCTTCACTTCAGTTTGCTAGACTTGCTTCGCTTTGGAAAACACACTCAAGCGAGTGGCCTTCACTTGAACTTTTGAAGCCTATAATCTAAACAAAAATAAAGAGCCATCCTAACAGAGTAGGCTTAGAAAAATTCTAACCTATTAACTACATCAAAATGGGTCGCTTGGGAATAGAATACTTTGGGGTTTTGGGATCAAATCAAAACAATAAATTATCCCTTATAGGTTCCCCCTTAACATGTTGTTCTTAACAATTCCCAACAACATTGCTATTGTATTGATGGTGATATCATCGCTAACAAGCCACTCTTCTAGCAAAAGCTTAATCTCACAAAAGTTCCGATAAAATAGATTTGCAGTTGGATACAAAGTGCCAGGCAAAAGCTCAGTAACAACATTGAATTTCTTCAAGCACTTACAAAGAGATAAAGCCCTATCCCATTCTTCATCTGATGGTGCAATATTCTCATATCTTTGACGCTCCAAGACAAGAAGCCTATGAAAACCATTCTTGTAATATAAAGCATCCATCAACATGAGATAGGTGGAGTTCCACCTCGTAGCTACATCTAGTGCAATACCTTTCTTTGTATCTAATTGACATTCAACTAGACACTTCATAAACTCATCCCACTGTAATGGAGAGCTCTTTATAGCTACAACAAAATCACGAATATTCTTGATTGTACTTGCAATGACAGCAAGACCATCTCTAGCAACAAGATTGAGTATGTGAATATCACATCTCACATGAAAGAACAGACCATCACAAACGAGGGGACATATTTTTTGAAGCCCAAAAATAACATCTTTAACACAAAGGTCATTTGCAGATGCGTTGTCAAGAGTTAGAGAAAACAATTTCTTCTCAATAAACCATCTCACAACACTAGCAACGAATGATTCTGACAACTTCGCACCTGTATGCCGTCCTCCTGCATGCATGAATTTGATGATTCTCTTCTGAATGTGTCAATCTTTATCAATTCAGTGTACCGTGACACACATGTAACCTTTGTTTTGATTTGATGTCCACATATCCATAGTTGTGCTAAAACAACATTTCACAGTTTTGAAATATTCATAGAGCTTTTCTTTTTCTTGTGCAAAGATTTCCATTAGCTCTTTCCTAACAGTGATGCGACTCTTCATCGGAAAACTTGGACACAAGGACTTGATAAACTCAATACAGTATTCATGCTCAACTATGTTGAAAGGGTACTCATGCATGATTATTGCGATATGAAATTTTCTTAAGCTAGCTTCTTGATCATACCTATAAGGTTCAACGGTAGAGACGCTTTCTTTCTTTTCCACTTTCAGCAGTTGTTGACCCGACAAAACATTGTGTTTTCTCTTCAAGTGGTTCCATAATGCCTTCGTTCCATTTATACTCTCACCTCTAGCTTTGTTTGCATTTATTGAAATGTGCCAAAGTATCTCAATCTTTTTGCCATCCTCCTCATTGATCTCCTTAGCCTTAGAAAAGTGGTTCCAAACCTCTGATGTAGTCCTATTTTGTTTCTTTGCTTGAGGCTCGTCATGCAATCCTTTTGTACACGCATCAACATCAATAGTTTCTTGTGCATTTTCTGCTGTGGAGTATATAACCACACTTGCACTTTCCCTACATAAGAATCCACTTTTAGCATTCTTTTTATAATAGTAGAGAACACACCAAAAAAAAAAAAAAAAAAAACGCACACACAAAAGAACGATAGGTAAAGGACTATTACTTTATACCAACAACCACACTCAAATTGCTAAAATGCATTAAAATATAGACATTTTGGATCAGAGTAACAAAAAAGAAAGGTAAAAATGCATATAAATACACCAACTTTGTGTGGCATTCCATTTTTCACATGAACTTTCAATTTTTTCTGTAAATACACAAACTTTCGTTCGTGTTCAATTTTTCCACAGGTGAGTTTTCCGGCAAAATCAAATCTGATGTGTCGCCTACGTGGCTTTATAAATATGACATAATATGACACGTGTGCAAAACGTCGTCTATTCAATGAAATCTCGTAAGACGGCGCCACTTACATACACAAATTAAAACTCAAAACCCTAACATAGTTGTCGCCATAATTCTCAGATTCTATATTCCACAAACTCGCGCTCGTTGCTGCTACGAGGAAGAAGGTTGCTGCTACATCGAGGAAGAACGAACATGTTCTTTATTTGAAAGAGCTTGAGGCTCTTTTGTTTATTATTGGCTGCGGTGGTCCCTGGATAATTCTTTTTCCCCTTTGCTGCGTAAATGGCAGACAGGTAGGGTATTCTTATCACTTTTTTTTTTTTTAATTTTTTCTTTGACTTTTAGCTATCAACTTATTGTAATCTATTAAAATGGGGTACCGAATTGGGGGTATGGAGTTGGGTCTCAAACTTTTAACACTATTTTTGTGAAATTTGTTTGTTTAATTTAATTTATAATTTATAATTTATAATTTATAATTTAATTTAATTATGTTGTTTGATTGTGTTGAAAAATTGAAATTTAGTTTACTTGATTTGCAGTGACTTATTCTCATTGTACATTCATCATGGAGGCAAATTCATTACTGGAGGTGGTAGTAGTTTTTACTTGGGGGGTGATTATGTTGGGAAACATGATTATGATACTGATATATTTGGGTTTTTAGATCTGAAGGATGAAATAGAGAATTTAGGCTATGAGTCTTGGAAGTGTATTGCCTACAAAGTCCCCAAAACCTCTGTTTTCATTGATCTAAAAGATGATAAAGATGTTATGAAAATGCTAAAACACTTATCTGGAACATCAAAATGCTTGAGCATTTATGTAGATGATGGAAAGAAGAAGGTCCTTGGGGCTATGGAGAGGGATGCAGACTCTAGTGCAAAAACTGTTGGTGCAACATCTGAAGTATCAACATTTTTTTATAGTGATTTAAAGGGGAAAACAGTAGAAGAGAGTAGAGAATTAGATGACAGTGAAAGTGAGAACTCAGAGGAGAGTAGAGAATTAGATGACAGTGAAAGTGAGAACTCAGAGGGAGATGAAGAAGTACTTGAATTGGGGAGTGAAGGGGATGATGAGGAATACTTAGAGGCTAGAGAGAATATCAGACAAGAGATAGGGGTGATATGTGATGATTTAGCTGATGATGGTGGCAGAATTGACTTGGATGTTACTGACTTAGATTGTGAAGTTGAATTAGATGATGGGGGTAGTAGTGATGAGATGTCTGATTATATGAACTCCGATGGGGTGTTGGATGATTCTAGTGGTGAAGAAGGGTATTGTGTTAGGGAGAAATCTCAGAAGGTGTATTATGATCCAAAATGTAATCATAAAGAGATGAAAGTGGTTGTTGCTATGAGATTTGAGGACGGTTTGCAGTGCAGGAATGCATTGAGAACTTGGGCAATTATGAATGGTCACCCTATCCACTTTAGAAGGGTTAGCAAAGTTCAACTTGAAGCCTATTGTGAACCACCTTGTGTTTGGAGATGTTATGGCAGTATGATCCCAGCAGAGAAGACATTTGCTATTAAGGTAATTAATGATCCACACTCATGCACATTCGATATCCATAACAAACAAGCTAACTACAAGCGGCTTGGAAGAGAGTATATAAATGTGTTTAGGGTAAGACCGGACATGAGGTGAAACATAGAGGGGACATGTTTGCAGTAACCTTAGGAGACAAGACATGTACATGTAGAAGTTGGGATATCACAGGGATTCCTTGTATCCATGCTTTAGCTGCCATACATTACATGAAACATGACCCTGCAGATTATGTTAGTCAATATTTCACTGCTGAAGCGTATAAAAAGACATATTCCATCGGTCTTGGAGCATTGAATGGTGAAAAAATGTGGCCAAAGGCTGTTGGATATGCAGTGCAGCCACCTCATGTACGCCCCATGCCTGGAAGACCTAAAAAGAAGAGAAGAAAAGAAAGTGATGAGAAGGACCCTAAAAATCCTACTAGACTAAGAAATCTTGGAGTTCGAATGACTTGTCAAAAATGTTTTCAAGTAGGCCATAATTCAAGAGGGTGCAAGAATGAGGCTGTTCAAAGGCCTCCGAAGGAACATGTAAGGATGACTTTTGTTTGTAATGTTAATTTTTCACTTAAGAGACTGATTCTATTGCATCATATGATAGGGAAAAAGAGGCAGGCCTAAGAAACAACCACTCCAAGCGAGTGAATCAAGAGCTCAACCTGACACAAATCAAAGGAGTGGATCAAGAGCTCAACCCAAAGCAAGTCAGAGGAGCTCTCTTCTTAAAGAGAGGGCACAGGTTTAATTTTCTATCCATTTCTTACTTCCTTATTCCCTTATTTATCCATATGTAATATTTCTTTATTTCTATAGGCAAGTAATGGAATTGGACTGTTTGTGAGTGAAGAGCTTACATTAATGGCAGTTTAGTAAGTGATAGAGGAGGGATGGCTGCAACAAGGAGGACAAAGCTAAATTCAAGAAGAGGGGGGCATTCAACAAGTAACAACACAACCACAACTATTCCTACAATGGATACTGCTCCGACACAAGAAAGCCATGCCAAGTAGAGATGAAATTCAAAGGGTTCTTTTTTTGTCTGAACTTAATATAAAACTCAAGACTTTCTAGATTATGTAGCGAATATGTTGGAAGAGAACTATGTACTTTTGATTATCTTGGATGATTATGTTTGACTATTATGTATGGATTATATGCATTTGGATCACATTTTAGCAAAAATGATGCCCTTTTTACTTTTCATTCTCGATGTTAGTATTTAGAAGATACTTTGGTGGACCAAATTAGTAACAATGAGCAGGAACTTTGCATAAATTGGTATAAATAATCACAAATATGATAAAATTATTAGTGAAGTTCTAGAGAAAATTCGAACTGAAATGGTGTCGTTTCACTAAAACGAGAACGCCGTCGGTCAGAAAATACTTACTCCATGTTTCCGGTTGTCAAGTTAGCGCCACGTGAGCTTTAATTTGGGGGAAATACGAATTATGGAAAAATTGAACATGGTTCAAAGTTAATGTATTTACAGAAAAAAAATTGAAAGTTCGTGGAAAAAATGAACGTAAGACAAAGTTGATGTATTTATATGCATTTTTACCTTTATACGAAAACGTCGTCGGCCGGAAAATACTTACTCCATGTTTCCGGTTGCCAAGTAAGCGCCACGTCAGTATTAATTTGGGGGAAAATACGAATTATGGAAAAATTGAACATGGGTCAAAGTTCATGTATTTACAGAAAAAAATTGAAAGTTTGTGGAAAAAATGAACATAAGACAAAGTTGATGTATTTATATGCATTTTTACCAAAAAGAAAATACATAATGAGAAGATTTAACAATATTCTTCCATGAAAAAGTGAGCTACCCAAAACAAAGGCCCAATACAAAGATTTAGGAAGAGATGTTGCTTTCTGTTTAGTGTCATTTTCTTAGGTTTTAGTCGTTATTTGTTATTCGTATTTGTGTCATTTTTGTGTCATTTTGTGTTTATATTGCTATGATATGAGTATTTGTAGCATTTTGATTGTTAGGAGTCGAGGAAGTTGAAGGAATAAAAAGAACGAAGAAAAGATCTAAGTTTGGAGCAAAAGATAGGAATTGACGTGGAGTAGAATAAGCGCTCGCTGCGATGAAGCCAGCGAGCGCTGGCTTGTCAGGATATGCATTAAGGCTTGAGCGCTCGCTTGAGCTAGTGAGAGCTCTCGCTCATGCATGAAAGGGAGTGTCATTGTATCCAAGCGCTCGTGGGATTTGGTTAATTAGTGTGAGCGCCCGCTCACCTTGTTTGGAGCGATCGCTCACTTAAACAAAGCGTGCTTTCAACGAATTCTTTTCCTTATGGAATTCGATTTCCATCTTATATATATAGGGCATTAGGCCCGAATGGAAAATACGATTTATCTTTTCCTTTAGTTTCTAGTTCAAATATTTTAGCTTTAGATTTTATTGCTTTCGATTTGTTCCGGAACAGATTCTTCAATTTATTCAAGTTCTTTTCGTTCGTTCCTGTTTTTTCGTTCCGCCTTTAATTCGTAAGTTCTTTATTGCTTTCCTTTCGTTTAATTAATTGCGTCTTTAGTTCGTAGTTTTAAATCTTAGATTCTTCGTTTAATTGTTTTGTTCGTAGCGTAGATTCATTTTTCAAAGTTTCTGTTCTCTCGTTTTTAAAAGTTTCTTTTCTTTCGTTTTTCAAGTTCTTAAAGTTAGATTTATTTTTTTAGATTTTCAGATTTAATTTAATTCATGTTTAGATTCGTTTTCTTTGTTGCTTTCGTTATTGCTTTCTCTACGATTTTTGCCTAGGTAGTTTAATCGCTTATATTTAATTTTTCTAGATTAATTAGTTTAGATTTATTCCTTGTTTTCTAGATTAGATTTATTTAATTGCTTTGATTTATTGCTTATTTATTTTATTGCCTAGGATTTATAAACAAAACCAAAGATTATTCTTTTTACTTGCTTTCTTAGATTTAGGCTAGTTTAGGATTGTTTTGCTACACGATTATTTGCCCTGCAAAGTTTTCCTTGAGATTCGAAATTGGGTTTTTACTTACTAAGTGCTAGGATAGATTTCATGCTATTGCGAACACTTTTTAGTGAAACAAATTTTGGCGCCGTTGCCGGGGAAGGCTTTAGGCTATTTGACTGTGTGGTTTTATTTTTGTTTTATTTATTTTTCAGCTCGTTTATTTTTCTTTCCACCGGTGCGTTTGATCCGTTTGTTGAGTGTTGTGTATGCTAGGTCGTCGAAGTCTCTAAAGAAAGTTGACACTTAACATCTACGACATCAATAGGAAGAATGCACTCTTAACCGCGAAGAAGGAAGAAGAAGACGAGAGCTCGAAGCAATGGCACAAGAAAAGAAATGGAGAAGCCGCACCAAAGCAAGCCGACAACGTTCTCACACCTCACGTACCTCAGCTGGCCATCTCTCATCTCTACCAAAACAAGGTGATACCGGAAGTTTCAAATTAGATGTTGTTTTGGATATTGGAGATAGTGTGTCGGGTATGTTGGATTTGGGGGCAGCAGTGAACTTGATGCCATACTCGATTTTTGAGAGAATGGGTTCGAGGGATCTTAAGCCCACCAATTTTTGCATCGAGCTAGCCGACGTTTCTTTGAGTCGTCCCTTGGGGATTGTGGATGATGTTGCTTTACTTGTGAGAGGTATTCAAGTTCTTGCCGATTTCGTTGTGCTTGACGTGGGGCGAGGAGCTAGGAGTGAAAGAGGTCATCTTCTCTTATTAGGATGATCTTTCATGGCTACTACTCAAACTCGAATCGACGTTGGATCCGGCACATTGAGCATGGCCGGTGTAGGAGGTTCGGTAACTTTCTCAATTTTTGATAATCATTCTTCTCATTCTGATTCTTTTATCAAAACATGCTCGTATGTGCATATTACTAATGATTTGCTATGCATGAGGAAGAAGCCATTATTGATGAGTTTTTGAGCAAATTGGATGAGGAAGAGATTATGGAGGGGTCGGTTCTGAGCTCACAACAAGAGGAAGAAATCATGGACAACTTTCTTGCCAATCTCGACGAGGAAGCACTTTTTGTGGAGGATCCATCATCAAGTTTTGAAGATCATGATATTTCTTACATGGATTTTCACGCAAGTGTGGGGGAGATGTGTGTCCAAGATAACCCTCTTTTCGAGTTTCAAGCCGAAAAGAAAGAAAAGTCCACCTGTGCTTCGAGAGTTGCCTATGGATGGTTAAAGACGTTGCTTGTTGCAACAGATTTTGGATGAGAATTTTCTAGTCAAGCTAATGACGTTGAACGAGCGCTTGGTGGGAAGCAACCCACGTAAAAAAAAAAAAAAATCTCTTTTTTCTAATTCTTTTGTTTTTGTCTTTGTTTTGTAGGTTGCAATTTTAAGGATCGCTCGAGGTCTCGATTTTTGTGCCAAGTTGTGTCGTCAAAAGCGATAAGTTTTCTTTTTCCCTTCTTATTTATTTTCTTGCAATATGGACATTACATGATTTTAAATGTGGGGGGTGTTTGAAAATTATTGCTTTTGATATGTTAGTTTAATTTTTGTGTTTTTGTTTTTCCCCACTTAGGAATTTGTTTGTATTTGAGTATATGAGCATGTAACTTAGGATTGATTTAAATGATTTGATGATGGAGTATTTAGTTGTTGGAATTGATAGCTTGAGTTAGGTTGTTTTAGTCTTGAGTTGTGAACGATTATGATTTGATGAATTGTGGGGCACGATTGATATGAATTGTGAGGTGATGATCGATGATTTGGATTATGAGTGTTAAATCTTGGTTGTTGCAATTTTGAATATTAGTTTACTCCCCCCTTGTATAAAAAGATCGTTGATTTGTGCTTAATTGTGAATAATTGAGTTGATAGGATTCTGTTCCTCTTACTTGTTATGTATAAAATTACTAGAGTAATGAGCATGGGAAACCACGTGAAAATGCTTTGAGGAACCTCAAATGATTACATTTCATGAATCTATATCCTAGATGATACTTGTTTGTGATATTGAAAAAAAAAAAGAGATAATGATGATGAGTTATGAATTGTTCATGAGCATTCTACTCCGCTTATTCATAGAATAATGAGTACGGGAAACCGCATTAGGATACTCGATGTGAACCATTGATGGTTAAACCTAACGAATTATATGCTAATGCGATCAAGTATTTGTGTTGATTGATAAAAGGGAAGTAGGCTAGAAGTCTAATTTTGTAACAATTTTGGATATTTGTGAGATGTGTGTATATCGTTGATTGGATCCTCATACTTGGATTGATTTATAAGCCACATGGTTCGTTGATGTTGTTTGTTTGTGACTTGGGATTAAGGTGACTTCGTTCATGGCTTGTCGATTCCGGTGATTAAATGTTCTATGATTTGGATTGTTTAAATTGGGTCTAAGTTGTCTAATTATGTTGCTTGAGGACAAGCAAAGGTCTAAGTGTGGGGGATTTGTTTAGTGTCATTTTCTTAGGTTTTAGTCGTTATTTGTTATTCGTATTTGTGTCATTTTGTGTTTATATTGCTACGATATGAGTATTTGTAGCATTTTGATTGTTAGGAGTCGAGGAAGTTGAAGGAATAAAAAGAACTAAGAAAAGATCTAAGTTTGGAGCAAAAGACAAGAATTGGCGTGGAGTAGAATAAGCGCTCGCTGCGATGAAGCCTGCGAGCGCTGGCTTGTCAGGATATGCATTAAGGCTTGAGCGCTCGCTTGAGCTAGTGAGAGCTCTCGCTCATGCATGAAAGGGAGTGTCATTGTATCCAAGCGCTCGTGGGATTTGGTTAATTAGTGTGAGCGCCCGCTCACCTTGTTTGGAGCGATCGCTCACTTAAACAAAGCGTGTTAACCAGGTGTCTTAGCGCATCTGGCCACCGGGCTCCTCCCTTGAAGGAGTGACCCGGGTTCGATCCCTGGTGGGACCGAATTAGGGAGATATAAGGTGGCTTGGAGATTTTCTAGGAGTGTTTGGGAACTAGGCGTACTAACATCTAATCTAACATCTAACATTTGCCCGATCAAAAAAAAAAAAAAAAAAAAAAAAAAAGCGTGTTTTCAATGAATTCTTTTCCTTATGGAATTCGAATTCCATCTTATATATATAGGGCATTAGGCCCGAATGGAAGATATGATTTATCTTTTCCTTTAGTTTCTAGTTCAAATATTTTAGCTTTAGATTTTATTGCTTTCGATTTGTTCCGGAACAGATTCTTCAATTTATTCAAGTTCTTTTCGTTCGTTCCTGTTTCTTCGTTCCGCCTTTAATTCGTAAGTTCTTTATTGCTTTCCTTTCGTTTAATTAATTGCGTTCTTTAGTTCGTAGTTTTAAATCTTAGATTCTTTGTTTAATTCCTTTGTTCGTAGCTTAGATTCGTTATTCAAAGTTTCTGTTCTCTCGTTTTTAAAAGTTTATTTTCTTTCGTTTTTCAAGTTCTTAAAGTTAGATTTATTTTCTTAGATTTTCAGATTTAATTTAATTCATGTTTAGATTTGTTTTCTTTGTTGCTTTCATTATTGCTATCTCTACGATTTTTGCCTAGGTAGTTTAATCGCTTATATTTAATTTTTCTAGATTAATTAGTTTAGATTTATTCCTTGTTTTCTAGATTAGATTTATTTAATTGCTTTGATTTATTGCTTATTTATTTTATTGCCTAGGATTTATAAACAAAACCAAAGATTATTCTTTTTACTTGCTTTCTTAGATTTAGGCTAGTTTAGGATTGTTTTGCTACACGATTATTTGCCCTGCAAAGTTTTCCTTGAGATTCGACATTGGGTTTTTACTTACTAAGTGCTAGGATAGATTTCGTTCTATTGCGAACACTTTTTTGTGAAACACTTGCTTTCTGGACTAACTTCACGAACCAAACTAAATCACCTCTTCCATCAAATTTTTTTACAAAAAAGAAAGAAATCTTACAAAATAATAGAAAAAGTAACTCAAGATATCTGTAATACCCCGTATTTTCTAAACTCTCTGTTACCTTATTTATTAAAGCTAACACGTTAGAATATTAATATTTTGATTAATAAGAATATATATATATATATATATATATATATATATATATATATATATATATATATATATATATATATATATATATATATATATATATATGAGATATATATATTAAAGCTAGCACGTTAGAATATTAATCTTTCGATTAATAAGAATATATATATATATATATATATATATATATATATATATATATATATATATATATAGGGGAATGGTTCGTGTGCAAATAAATCCTGGCGTGCTAAAATGCGAAAGATGCTTAAAACTATACAAAATCATGCTTAAATCAGTATATAGTTATGCTTACAACACCATTATGCTTTTTAATGTACAAATTCATGCTTAAACCTAGTCATGCTTATAATACCTTATAATCATGCTTAAATCAATTACAACCATAGATCAAATTAAGATCAATGGTTCAGATCTATTCCTATTTCTCACACCAGGACATATTTCTATATGATCCATCCTTTATATATATATATATATATATATATATATATATATATATATATATATATATACACTAAGGTTAGCAAGTTAGAATATTAATCTTTCGATTAATAAAGAATATATATATTGATGAATCCTAATTTTTGTTTAGTCGATAGAAAGAAATATTCGGAGGGATTGAGTACGGGAAGTAAAGAACACAGGAGGATTACGTGGTTCGATCGAGTGATCTACGTCCACGAGAGGGAAAGAGAGAATTATTGATACTCCAGGTAGCGTGTCCATTACAATACATTTTATCCTCTATTTATACTTAAGTCTAACGTTCATCATGGGTGATGAACGTGGGATCATGGCTTGGATCGTGGGTGGCGGTTTCATCTATTACCCCACGTGTGTTCTAGGGCTCAACCCCTGGGCCTGCACTTGGGCTTTCTGGTATGGACTGGGCGAGCTGCCATTGGGCCGAGATGGAGCTATTGGGCCTATGCCGAGATGGCGTTTGGGCCTTATGCCGAGGTGGTGTCATTGGGCCTAGGGAGATGGGTCGTTTCCTATCACATCCCCCCCTACCCCCCAAAAGACGTGGGGTGATGGATGGAGTTGGGCGCGGTGTGGCTTGCCGAGGTCATGTCGGCGGACTGGTCGAGGTCGGCATGCAGAGCTGTGTTGACGAGGTGAATGTGACCGAGGTGCTAACGCCGAGGTCATGCGAAGCGTGTGCGTGTCAGTCGCATTAAATGCAGACGTTTGGTGTCCCGATAAAGCAGAGATGGGATGGGCGGTTACGTGAAACGGCGTCGCAGACTTGGAGAGGCGTATTGAATACGCTTTGTCTCTCTTTATTCCTCCAATTATTGGAAAGTAATGTCATTTACTCTCTTCTTCTTGTGAAAGAAACCCTAGAATTTCAAATTCTCTCTGCACTATTCATCGTCTCCCCCGCAAGTTTCTGAAACTCGTTCTTCATCCCCCTCTCGATTTTACAAGTAAGTTATGGAGTCTTCTTCTCCTTTGCCTCATGAGCCTGTGAATGTTACGACTATTAATCTTAATACCGTTACTGCCGCGTCTCCCCTTCCTTTCCCTTCCCTTATACCGTAGAATACCCCGAGACCTTGGGAGGTACCGGAACAGTGTTTACCACTGGTTCCGTCTTGTCGACCTCTTTCATCCATAAAATAGGCTTAAAGTATAGTTTTTCGGCTACCGCCATTTTGGCACAGCCACGAGATGGGGATAGGGCATGCTCCCCTCCTCGCGGGTTTGTAACCATTTACGAGGATCACCTTGTGTCCGGGCTTCGATTTCCTTTCCCCTCCATATACCATGAGATATATGAAAAATTTGGAATCTCTCCCTCCCAATTTTACCCCAACGGTATATTGCAGATTGCCGGTTTGGGTATGTTGTGTACGCGGTTAGCACTTCCTTTCACCGCGGAGACATTTGGGTTGATGTACAGTTTCAAGGCTAGGAAGGGCGGGTGGTATTTAGTGTCTGCTCGACATAATTTCAAAGTCGAGTCTCCCTCTAAGGTGCCGGATTGGTACAAGAGGTTTTTCTTTTGTAAATTCGGCGACTTGCCTGACTATCTATGGAAAGAGGGTGCTGCCGAACTCGTAAAATCGAGGAAAGTGCACGCCCCTTTGATAAGTGCTCTGAATCGCCTCCGTGAAATCCCGTTCGATTTCACCGAGGTCGAGCTCGTAGAATCAGCCTTGAGCCCCAATGATCCTTCCACCGCGGTGGAGCCGAGGAGGGGTAAGGACCCTTGCTCTGCTCTTAATAATTCCCTTTTTTTTTTTTTTCTTTTTTTTCCCCTTCCCGGTACTAAACCTTTGACTGTGTTGCAGTGAACATGATCAAGAAGAACAAGTCAGCGGACTCTCGTAAGAGGAAAGCTGAGACCTCGGTGTCTAGCGCCGAAGAGACGATCGAAGAAGGCTTCACTGTCATCGTCCGAAAGGACTCAAACCGAGATGCCATTCATGGCGTTCTCACCACCACCCGTTCAACAATCCTTTCAACGCTTGAAGGGACAGGGCTTTCGCACTGCGGGTAAGGGTGTGCATCGGTCGGTTCGGCCGGCCGAACGAGCAAAATTCTGAAAACCGACCAATCGAAACCTGAGGATTTTGGGGGCCGAGCCGACCGTCAAATGAGTTATCAACCGACTGAAACCGGAGCCGACTTTAAACGTCAGTTTCGATCGATTTTCGAACCGACTGATTATGTCTGTGATTCATTTCAGCCATTGAAGAGGCGCACAAAGATAAAGAGGAAAACCATGGTTGTTGTCGTATTCTAAAGAATGGCAAAGGCACAAAGACGAGGAGATAATTGAAATTTATAGTAAAAAGAAGTGGTTAGGAGAAAATTAGAGAAAAACGAAGAAGGTAGCATATTGAAGATGAGAAACAGATGGCGGGGGAAGACTTGGGAAAGGCGATGGGAGAGAAAATAAGAGAGAGGGAGAAGATAAAACTCTCAAATCTCAAATCTCAAGAGAGAGAGAGAAAAGTGGGGCGACAATTTTGAAGAGAGAGAGAAAGAATGGATTGAGAGAAGTAATTGAGAGAAGTGCTTGTTGAAGTGTTTCAACTTCCAAGAAAGTGGTGTTGGTGGGCTCGAGAAGAGGTGAAAAGATAAGAGAGAGAGTAGCTTTTAAATATAATAATGATTTTGTATTGGGTTTCGGTCGGTTCGGTCAAAACCGAGTAGCCTCAGTCAATAACCGAAAGCCGACCGAAACATCTTCGGTTTTCAGCTTTCTTAACCGGACCAGAGCCGAACCTCCTTCATAGCCGATCGGAACCGATCGGTTCGGCTCGGTTTTTCAGTTCCGGTTCGGTTATGCACACCCCTTGCAAGTGATACCACAGTGAGCTTCGAGCCGGAGGTCGTTTGCACTGGCTTTCGCACCCAGCTCCTCCGTTTCCCAAGGTAATTGAAAATGCTTTGTCATTACAGTGGTATGATTTGAATTTGTGCTGAATTTTCCATTATACAGGCCATTGATTCCACCGCGGATGATTTGGCCCGCATTGCAGATGCCGCGGTGAAGCTGCTTCGCACCTCCGCAGCCAAATTTTCTCGGGCCAGCGGAAAAATCAAGGACTGGGTTGAGGATAAGTCTCGGCTCTTTGCCGAGGTGGCTGCTTCTGTGGTTCGGGAGGAATCTCTCTGAGGATAGCTTGATGCTGTGAAGGCTGACCTCGCCGCGTCGAAGGAAAAGGTGGCGAGTTTGGAGAAAGAGGTGGAGTCTGCTCGGGCTGGAGAGGAGGAGCAGGCCTCCTTGCAGGGCGGTGTGCTCCGGGCTTTTGCGGAGCAAATTTTCTACAACAAGAAATTTAGTTCGCTGGTTTCTTTGTTGATGAAACCGGTGAGCACCCGCACCTATGGCCGAGCCCTACTGAAGAAGACCAGCAACTTTCCCGTGGTGGAAGCCTTTGCCGGTCAGCGCACGCTTCTATCTGTCGAGGAGGTGCGCCAATGCGCCATTGACCGGGATTTTGAGTTCGAGGCTCGGCTCGAACAAGTGGTGGCGGAGCTAGGAGATCACCCTCTCTCTCCGGATGTGTCGGAGGATGAAGAGGAAGAGGAGAAAGAGACTGCCCCCAGAAGAATGCCGAGGCCGAGGTGGAAAAGACTGCCGAGGTGCAGCAGCCTCCGAGTTCCGTTGTGAACGAGGCTGAGCTCTCTGGCGGGATCAGTTGATCCGTTCTTTTTTTTTTTTGTTTTTTGTTTTTTGTTTTTTGTTATTTTTTTTGAATTTGTAAATGTAGGCTCCGTTATTTGTACTGAAACTTTTTCATGAATGAAGAATCTCTTTTTGCACAACTCTGAGTATATATCTTTATTTCTTTTCCTGTAGAATAACGCCGAAATCGATTTGACCCCGTATCTTGATGAGATCAAATGACTAAGTAGACTAGTGGATGCCAAAGATGTCGAAATCCTGCCACTGGACAAACGGGCCGAACATATCCGTGACGAGTACGAAGTCAAGTATAAAGCCTTGCAGATTAAGGCTGATGGTAACGAAGCGCGATATCTTCAAATGAAGGAGGACTTCACGGAGTCCGATGTGAAGGTTGCCGAGCATATGGAATATGAGAGGGTGATCCACGAGCTCTATGGCAAAATGATTGCCAAGGTGGAGGCCGAAGCGCTACAGGCTGTTCGGGGTGCTGCGAGGGAGCAACATTACCGAGGTCCGGATTCATGGGAAGTGACAGACCATGTCTTCGAAGTGAGGCTTTTGACGATTCTATTCCCGATAATTATCTCCCGCCAGCCCGTAATAAAGGAATGGTTGGACGCGTACCCGCAGGTGCAGCCCGCAAGAACCAACGTTCCGCGCTTTCGAGCTGTAAGCCATACTGTGCCTTCTCGACTGCTCAGCGACCGAGCTGCTCAGGTCCGACGCCCGCAACCTATCCCGAACCGAAGTGCTGTTCGGAGGATAGAGTCGCAGCCGGCAAGTCAGAGCCGGGGAATGCGAAGAGTATCCACCTCAAGCCGAAGTCAACATCGGGGTAGAGAGACAGTTACTGTAGATGACATTATGAATCCCAGATCGGGTTCGTTAGCCAAGTATTTTGAATGTAGTCGTGGCTCTGGATCTGGTCCATCCTCATAACCTGCAAAAGTTAGATCTTATAGGTAAATAAAATTAATTTTCAGAATTATTGTGTTTGTATTTTCTGCTCGGTTTATTCTGTCTTTCAACTTATGTGGATATTGTGCCGAGTAGAGTGTAGTATGACTGAACTGGCTCTCGGGCCTAGCATCGGGTTCCGAAGTGGCACTCGGGCCTATCATCGGGGGCCGAAGTGACTCTCGGGTCTATCCTCGGTAACCGAAGTGACTCTCGGGTCTATCATCGGTGAGTTCCTATTTGCCGAGCCTGTTGGTAGGAGTGGTCTCCTCGTAAATACGTTCATACCCGAGATGCATGTCTCAAGGGTAACACACATGTCCTCTTCAGGATAGTGTGGAAATATTTGTAGAGAGGTAATGTGCAATAGAGTGGAGTAATGCAAGACAATGTAAAAACACACAAGTATATGTAAAAAATTGCGAATGTTCATTAAGATTTTTGAAAAAGATTGAAAAATAGACCCGAACTGACAAAAGATGAACTGACTGACTGAAATAAAAACTAGACTCGACCTATATGATACTCCACTTTTATGCGTAATACCTCTTCAACTGAACAACATTCCAAGGCCGTGGTATGGGTTCCCCTAATAAGTAGGTGAGCTTGTAAGCTCCTTTCCCAAGGACCTCGTCAACTCGGTACAGGCCTTCCCACGTAGCTTCTAGCTTGCCGAGCTTAGAAGCTTTGCTGACCTCGTTGTTCCTCAGCACGAGATCCCCTACACAGAACTGTCGGCCTCTAACTCGGCGAATATAATATCGAGCCATGAGTTGCTTGTACCGGGCCTTTTAATGTAGGCGAGATCTTGCTTTTCCTCTAATAAATCGAGGTCTGCGCATCTGTTTTCATCATTTACCTCGGGGGTGAATTGAGTTGTGCGTGGACTCGGCATCCCGATTTCTACCGGGATGACAGCTTCACTTCCATAAGCCATGCTATATGGAGTTTCCCCATTTGCTGAGCGGGGTGTAGTTCGATAGGACCGCAAGACGTTGGGGAGGTGCTCAACCCATCTGCCTTTAGCTTGGTCTAACCGGGTCTTGATCCCTTTAACAAGCGTTCTGTTCGTCACCTCAGTCTGGTCATTCGCTTGGGGATGCGCCACCGAGGTGAAACGTTGTTGGATCTGTAGCTCGTCACACCATTCCCAAAAAACCTTGTCGATAAACTGAGTCCCATTATCCGAGACCAGGACATGGGGCACTCCGAAACGATACACCACATTTTCCATACGAAGTTGAGAGCATTTTTGCTAGTAATTTTGGCCAATGGTTCGGCCTACCCACTTCGTAAAATAGTCTATGGCGACTATAAGGAACTGCAACTGCCCGGGTGCTTTTTCAAAAGGCCCAACTATATCTATCCCCCATTGTGCAAATGGCCAAGGGCTTTGCATGGTGACGAGGTCGCTTTGAGGTATCCTCATTATGTTGGCGTGGATTTGGCACTTCACACATTTCTGCACGAGGTCGGTGCAATCCGCGAGCATCGTAGGCCAATAATACCCCATAACATGATCTTCTTGGCTAATGCCCGAGGTCCGATGTGACTGCCACATGCTCCTTCGTGCACCTCGTGCATGACATAGTCAGCCGCAGTGGGTCCTATGCACCGAAGTAGAGGTTGGAGATATGACTTTTTGTACAGGATGCCATCCACTACGACATAGCGTAATGACTTGGGGAGTATCCTCCTAGCCTCTAATTTATTTTCGGGCAATCGTTCATTCACTAGATAATCGAGAAGAGGTGACATCCATGTGGGTTGATCTTCTTCAGCTACGTCATTGACCTCGTTTTCCTCAATACTTCGTTGCTGCACTTCTTCCACTGGTGACGAACCCGGCACCGTGGCCAGCTTACTGAGAACATCAGCTCGGGAATTTTGAGCTCAGGGTATGCGGTCGAGGTGAAAGTATGTAAAAGCCTTTTGCCGATCTTGGGCCCTGGCCAGATATTTCTTCATCCTCTCACCTTTTGCCTCATACCGCCCGAGCATGTGACTCACAACTATCTGTGAATCACTATGTACTTTGATGGATTGTACCTTCATTTCCTTAGCTATCCGAAATCCGACAAGTAGGCTTCGTACTCCACCTCGTTATTGGTTGTGGGGAACCGGAAATGGAGTGAGTACGTAAACTCTTTCTTTTCTAGGCTGATGAGGAGGACTCCAGCTCCGCTCCCCGATTTCCCTGAAGCTCCGTCGATATACATGTGCTAGCAGTCCGGTGGTTCCACCGCGGCGGAGCTCGGTGCTGGGGCTGGGACTGGGATGGGTCCTATAGGAATAGCGGTTTCGACTTGAACAGAGTGTGCCTGGAAGTATGGACGGAGGCGACGTGCTGCATTTACCAAAGCCAAAGCAAGCTTTTCTAGAGGTTGGTGTCTCACCTCGGGTCCTTTTAGCGATCGGCTGATAAAATACACCGGAAGTTGGTGTCCTGCCTTCTCTCTGACTAGTACCGCACTGATGGCTTCCTCCGAGGTGGCCAGATATAAGAACAACACTTCTTATTCTCTAGGCACGGACAAGGTAGGCAAACTACCGAGGTACTCCTTCAATTGATTAAGTGCGAGATGGTGTTCCGGGGTCCAGTTCAACTCGGGTGCTTTCTTCAAAATTTTGAAGAAAGGTAGCTGTTTCTCTGCAGCTTTTGAGAGAAACCTACTCAGCGTGGCAAGGCACCCCGTGAGCTTGTGGACGTCATTAATTAACCTCGGTACCCCCATCTCTAGCACGACTTTAACTTTGGAAGGATTGGCTTTCAACCCTTCTTGAGAGATCCAGCAACCCAAAAATTTTCCCGAAGGCACGACGAAAGTACACTTTTGAGGATTGAGTTTCAGGTTCACTTCTCGAAGCAAAGATAATACAGTTCGGAGATCGGCAACGCTAGTGCTTTTCTCCCTGCTCTTTACCACTATATCATCTACATATACCTCCACCTCCTTGCCGATGCGCCGTTTGAATATCCTGTCCACCATCCGTTGATAGGTAGCACCGACAATCTTGAGACCAAAAGGCATTTTGCGTTAAGCAATAACACCGAAGTCCGTGATGAAGGCTGTTTTGGCTAGGTCCTCGGCATCCATCAGTACTTTGTGATAACCCTTGTATAGATCAAGGAAGCTGAACACCTCGTGGCCGACTAGCGAGTCTACCTTCTTGTCGATGTCGAGGAGCGGATAGCAATCCTTCGGGCAGTGCTCATTGAGGTCAGTGTAATCTATGCACATCCGCCACCCCCTCCTGCTTTCTTAACCATTACCGAGTTCGCTATCCAAGTCGGGTATGTGACTTCGAATAGGATATCGGCGTCTAGCAATTGTGTCACCTCGGTCCTTATGACTTGATTTCGCTCCTCGGCGAACGAGCGTTGTTTCTGGTTGACTGGCCTGACCTTGGGATCTATATTGACCTTATGTGTGATCAACCGAGGTGACACGCCTGTCATATCCATTGGTGACCATGCGAAGACGTCTCTATACTCCCATAAGAGCTGAACGACCTGCCCTCGAAGATGAGGCATCTCGGTGAATCCTACCTTAACGACCTTAGTGGGGTCGTCTTCGTACAGCGGGACTTCTGTCGGTGGGCTGACCTCGGCAGGCGACGTCTTCTTCAGCTCTTCGGGGTCTTGTGATTGCTATGCTTGGGAAAACTGGGATGTAGATCCCGGCCCCTTCAGTGCCACGTGTAGACACTCTTTAGTTGTCTTCTGATCACCTCGGATCACGACAATTCCACCTCTAGTCGGAATCTTTAAAGCGAGGTGATAAGTAGAACAGACGGCCTTGACCACGTTCAGCCAGTTTCGCCCTAGAATAATGTTGTAGGGGGATTTGGCATCTACCACGAAGAACTCCGTCACCTCGGTGGAGCTAGTCAGTGCCTTCCCAACAGTGAGGGAGAGCTCCACTGCCCCTACCGGGTGTGTTTCCTCCTGTGCGAAGCTGCGAAGTGGCCGAGCTGTCAGCGTGACTTTTGACTTGTTAATTTCCATCTGGTCAAAACACCGTTTGAATATGATGCTTTCGGAGGCTCCAGTGTCAATGTGGATTCTCTTAACAAGTTTGTTGGCCACAACTGCTTCAATGACTATAGCGTCAGAACGGGGAACCACAGGAGGGACGGGGTCCTTCTCGGAGAAGGTGATCATTTCTAAATTCTTGAGCCTCTTGCTAATAGGCTCTCTGCTCGGGAGAGTCCATGCTCCACTCTTCAGGGATGACTTTGTTTGCCCCTCAGCGAGTCCGGAGACCGTGGCGATCACGCCATCAAACTGGAAGTCTTCATCCTCTTCTTCATCGTCCTAGTACTTAATTTTCTTTTCGGCCTAGGTGCTGCAGCTCTCACCTCGGCATTGTCTTTTCTTCTTCTGACCTCGGGGGACGTTAAACTGGTTAACTCCCGCACCTTGGTCTTGATACTTCCTTAACGGGCCACTTCAGACTAACCTTTCGATGTCGTACATCAGGTTCTTGTAGTCCTCGATTTAATGTCCGTAGTCCTCGTGGAAGTGGCAAAATTTGTCCCTTGACCGTGGCTTTCCTGTATCCCTCATAGGCCAAGGCCTTTCGAACAAATTGGCATGCAGCTCGAGGATCTCGGTCCTCGGCTTCGTCAGCGGAGTGAACTGTGGGTACGGGCCGCTGGGCGGGTTGAGACGCGAATTGATTTCGTGGATGTAGTGCTAGGTTTTGCCGAGGTCCCAGGCGGGATTCCAATGGGCCGCGCTGAATGCGTTCCATCACGTTTTTGCGCGGTGCCTCCTCCTTCTTCTTTTTCTCCGAGGTGTCACCTCGGTCTCCTTCTCTCTTCCGCTTGTTTGCCTCGTCGATTTTCGCAAAGTTATCCGCGATGGCCCACAATTCTGTGACAGTCTGGGGCTCTTTTGCTAGTAATGCTTTGTACAGAGCATCCAAGGTGATGGCATTTGATAAAAACATATTACTACGTGTTTCGAGAGCTTATAATTGCGCTTTAGTGTCATTATCATGATCGAGTTCGATACTTTTAATCTATATTTCTTGTATTTTAGGATATTGCACTTGATCTTGGTGTCGTTGAGTTTTGTAGGCAAACACGGAGAGAAAAGGAAATAAAATAATGGGAATGGGCCTTGGGTCCAAAACATGGCCCAAAGCATGGCCCAAAGTTAGCCCAACAACAAGATGCAGCCGGCAGTACTAGGGAATTAATGCATGAGTTGCATGCAGCAGCCGCGCTGCCCTCTACCCAGCCGCGCTGCCCTCTACCCAGCCGCGCCTCCACCTTACTCCTAGCTGACTCGGCATCGCGTTCCTCACCTCCTTGCCGCGTCTAGGAGCCGGATATCCGCGCCTCTTCCACGCGCCTCTGCACTCCGCCGCGCCTCCCCACACTTGCGGCCGCGTCTCACCCCATATGGAAAGAGCGCGCAAAGCGCGGCGGTTACGATCCGTTTTAAAAGAGCTTGTAACAGAAAGATTGGGGGAATAAGGATAAGTAGCGAGGAGGAGGAGAGGAGGCTTATCTCGGACGCTACGGATTATATCACAAGCTACTTCGGATTCAACCTTGAGAGAAGAAGATCGAAGGAGTCACGTCGGCGATATTCGGAGCCCTAGTCTTGCTCTACGGTTTTTCGTTTGTTTACGATTTTGTTCCCTTCGAATCTTGAGATGATTGTCTTCGTTATGCTTGGCTAAATTCTCTATTATTCTAGAGTTAGGGAGTACATGAGCACCTCGGATTCATTATAGTTTTATCTATCGATCACGACCTTCTATTACTTCTTGTGTTCTTGTGTGAATTGTTTGCTTGTTTGATTTGCTACCAAGTGAGCATGATTTATTGTGTTGATTCAATATGCGAAAGATGAGAATTAACGCTCGAATAGGGAACATAGGACACACACTTCAATAAAGTCGAGAGATCTTGAGAATTGTGTGAGAGCTTATAACCTTTTGAACCTTTAGGAGTTTCATGTGTTAGTTATCAGTTGGACACAACGATTCTTGCATGAAATCCCCGGCAACGGCGCCAAAAACTTGTTCACTAATATTTTTACTACCGCAAGTGTAAGGGTGTAATTATAGATAGGGAAGCAAGGTCGTATTCCACGGGGACTGATTAACCTAATGAGTACTAATCTAATTTCCTATCCTCTATTTAGACGAATAAATCGTTGGATTTTGGTTTCTAAGCTAATTAAAAGCGAAATAATAAACATAACCGACAAGGTACAAGAGAATCAAATGTGAGAAGGATTATTCTAGAGCTTCGGTTTCGATGAACGAACGAATTCAATTAAATCAAAATCAATCAATCACATAGAGGACTCGACTATTACTAGAACAACCACACAATAAGCTTAAACCTACTTTCGTAGCGCCTAAACCGTGGATTTCATGCAAGAATCGTTGTGTCCAACTGATAACTAACACATGAAACTCCTAAAGGTTCAAAAGGTTATAAGCTCTCACACAATTCTCAAGATCTCTCGACTTTATTGAAGTGTGTGTCTTATGTTCCCTATTCGAGCGTTAATTCTCATCTTTCGCATATTGAATCAACACAATAAATCATGCTCACTTGGTAGCAAATCAAACAAGCAAACAATTCACACAAGAACACAAGAAGTAATAGAAGGTCGTGATCGATAGATAAAAACTATAATGAATCCGAGGTGTTCATGTACTCCCTAACTCTAGAATAATAGAGAATTTAGCCAAACATAACGAAGACAATCATCTCAAGATTCGAAGGGAACAAAATTGTAAACAAACGAAAAACCGTAGAGCAAGACTAGGGCTCCGATATCAATGGTCCAACAAAATCAGTATGGAGGAGGTCCAACAAGGACCCGAATGCCCATCTCAGTCAGTTTTTGGATCTCTGTGCCACAGTTAAGATTAATGGAGCACCTGAGGATGCTATCAAAATTTGCCTCTTTCCATTTTCTTTGAGAGATAAGGCGAAACAGTGGTTCCAATCCATAGAGTTGGGAGGAGACGTTACTTGGGAAGGTCTAGCTCACAAGTTCTTGTTCAAGTTCCAACCTCCGGGCCTCATGTTTAAGTTGAAGATGGAGATCACACACTTCCAACAATACGAAGGGGAGAGTCTCTACGAAGCCTGGGAGAGATTCAAGGAAAAGATCAGAAAGTGTCCAAACCATGGCTTCGATCTAGCCACCCGGATTATGATCTTTTACAATGCTTGTAATGGGGAACTACGAAGGCTCATGGATGCTGCTGCTGGAGGAGCATTGTTATGCAAAGGGGGAGATGAAGCCATTGATATAATTGAGAACATGGCATCCACAAGCTATCAGTGGCCAACAGAGAGAAATAGTTTGAGGAAAGTAGCTGTAGCCAAGAGCAAGGATCCTCTTCTTGCAATCACAAATCAGATAGCGGCCTTGTCAAGCAAGTTCGAGACTATGATGCAAGCCCGGAATAATCCAACAGCGGAGAAGATTCAATTCGAAGAAGCAAATTGGGTCAACACTCAAGGCTTCCATCAAAACCAAGGAGGTTATCAAGGAGGCCGTTCGAATCAAGGTGCATACCAAGGCTATCAAGCAATCCCTTCTCACCCGAATCTTGCATATGGGAATCCAAACAATGCCCTTCAACCACCGCCCGGATTTTCAGCATCTAATGGTGTGATCAATGAGCCGAAAAAGCTGAATTTGGAGGATGTGCTCATGAAATACATCTCAAGCTCCGATACAAGAATGTCCGCGATTGAGACGCAAGTGAAGATGATAGAGAAACAAGTGAGCTAAATTGCGAACTCTATGAGCAACCAACATAATCCGGGGCAATTTTCAAGCAACACGGTGGTGAATCCCAAGGAGCAATGCAAAGCCATCATGTTGAGGAGTGGCACCACATATGAGGGACCGAAGATGCTGGAGCACGAGCCCGAAAGTGTAAAGATTCAAGAGGAAAAAGAAGAGCTCACACCGGCCATGAAGGAGAATAAGGAAGGGAAAATGCCCAAACCCCTACCACCACCTTTGCATGTTCCTATGCCTTTTCCTCAAAGGCATCAAAAGAAGATGGGGGATGAGCAATTTTCCAGATTTTTGGACATCTTTCGGAAGGTCCAAATCAATATTCCGTTGGTAGAAGCTCTACAACAAATGCCCAAGTATGCCAAGTTCCTCAAAGATGTGATTTCAAAGAAGAAGAAGTGGGGAGACTTTGAGACAGTGAACTTGAATGAAGAGTGTAGTGCTATCTTATAACGGAAGTTGCCCGTCAAGTCCAAAGATTCAGGTAGTTTTACAATTGCTTGTGAGATTGGGGGGATGAAATTCGGAAGAGTGCTATGTGATTTGGGTGCGAGTGTTAATCTCATGCCTCTTTCAGATTTTAGGAAGCTAAAAATTGGAGAGGTGAAGCCTACCACCATAGCTCTTCAAATGGCGGATCGTTCGGTGGCATATCCTCAAGGCATAATTGAAGATGTTCTTATCAAGGTTAATGATTTCATCTTTCCCGCTGATTTTATTGTTCTCGATATGGAGGAAGACCGAAATATGCCCTTGATTCTTGGGAGACCATTTTTGGCGACGAGCCAAGCACTCATTGATGTTGCAAGAGGAGAGCTTACCTTGAGGGTAAATGATGAGAGTTGCACTTTCTCCGTCTACAAGCCTTCGAAGTATTTTGAGGAAGAAGAAGTCAAATCGGTAGATGTGTGCAAAGTGCTTGGTGTGTGTGATTCTTACACCGTAAAAAGTTCTATGGAGTCGCCCAAAACTCCTACCGAGGCTTGCATTTCTACTTCTTTCTCTTCTTCAAAATTCTCTTTTTATTTATGCTCTAATTATTTTGATGAGTGTACTTTAGAAAGTGTGCAGAAAATTTCAGATCAAGAGGCACACCTTTTCGAGAAAGGGAATGAAGAGAATGGAGCTACCCCGAAACATTTGCATGGCCACTTGAAGAATTATAAGAAGAAAAGAGAAGGGCATGTGCGAAATACTCTTCATACTCTTCCACCTCTTCTTCTTTCAAACTTACTATTTTTCTTAGTAAAAACAATAAGTTTGGGGGGATGGCGAAGTGTGGAAAAATATTTCGATTTTTATTGCTTTCTAGGTATTTTGTTTGAGTCTTGTTTAGTGTCTAGTATTAAGTAGTAGAGTCTTTTTGTGTGTTTTTGTTTTAAATTGATGATAAGCATGGTTAATACTAGTGACGATGAGGCCGATGATGATTTCTTGAAATTGAGTACATTGAAAATCTTTCACTTGTGATTACTTCATGAGTTGATTAGCATGATTGATTGATTTTTGATTATTTAACCTCTAAGAAGCTTGGATCAAATATATGCCCTTGTTGTGAGTTTTGAGCCTTGACTATCACATGATTATAGTCTTATCTTCTTTCTTGAGTGTGATTGTTCAAGCATGCATACTTGTCTCTAGAACTTGCTTTTATATCTTCCTTGAGGTTGCGTTAGTGTGCTTAATAATTTAGAGATGATCAAAGGCCATCTTTCTTAGCCACATTCCTTCCCTTTTCTTTGTCCAAATGATACATAATCCTAGTTTACCCCCCCTCGAGCCTTGAGACCTTTTTCTTTGATAAACTATGGGATGGGGATACTATGTAGGATTTTGTTGATTTGTATTGAGAGATTTGAAAGAATGAGAGAGAGGTTGAAATTGAAAGGATCCCTTTGCTCACATAAGCTCTAGTTCGCTTAAATTGAAAAAAAAAAAAAAAAAAGAAAAAAAAGAAAAAGAGAAGAGTCTCAATAAAAGGAAAGAAAAAAAATGAAAGTTGTGGAATAAAGAGCATAAGTGAGTAGAAAGGTGCACTTAGATGGTTGAGTGATGAGGATGGTTTAGAATGGATGAATGGTTGGGAAATGTAGCTTTATTAGCTATTGGTTTGAGTGTTTGTGGGGAATTAAGATTCATAATTTTGGGATTTTACTCACTTAGCCAAATATTTCCTACCTACCAAAGAGCCTACATTACAACCTTAATCAAAGTCCTTTTTGATCTTGATTATAAGCACACATTGAGCAATGGAGAGGTAAGATGAATTGCAAGCCTATGGTAGACATTGTGCATGCCTTGAATTGAGTGAAAAATTTACCTATCTCTATACACTTCGAGAGTTGAGAGTTCACTCACATATACTCCTATGCCGTGAGGATCCAAGTTTCGAAGAAGTTAGATTATTGAGATATGATCATGATGTGCTAATCGATGATTGTGGTGATTTGTTTGTGATGATTTTGGCTTTATAAAATTTTTCAGAGGCCAAAATTCATTGTCACTTTGCTAATCCGTGTTTATTGTTGATTGATCTCTTTGCTTCGTTTTTGTGTTTGAGGACAAACATTCACTCAAGTTTGGGGGGTTGATAAACACGGATTTTCTACGTGTTTCGAGAGCTTATAATTGCGCTTTAGTGTCATTATCATGATCGAGTTCGATACTTTTAATCTATATTTCTTGTATTTGAGGATATTGCACTTGATCTTGGTGTCGTTGAGTTTTGTAGGCAAACACGGAGAGAAAAGGAAATAAAATAATGGGAATGGGCCTTGGGTCCAAAACATGGCCCAAAGCATGGCCCAAAGTCAGCCCAACAACAAGATGCAGCTGGCAGTACTAGGGAATTAATGCATGAGTTGCATGCAGCAGCCGTGCTGCCCTCCACCCAGCCGCGCCTCCACCTTACTCCTAGCTGACGTGGCAACGCGTTCCTCGCCTCCTTGCCGCGTCCAGGAGCCGGATATCCGCGCCTCTTCCACGTGCCTCTGCACTCCGCCGCGCCTCCCCACACTTGCGACCGCGTCTCACCCCGTATGGAAAGAGCGCGCAAAGCACGGCGGTTACGATCCGTTTTAAAAGAGCTTGTAACAGAAAGATTGGGGGAATAAGGATAAATAGCGAGGAGGAGGAGAGGAGGCTTATCTCGGACGCTACGGAATATATCACAAGCTACTTCGGATTCAACCTTGAGAGAAGAAGATCGAAGGAGTCACGTCGGCGATATTCGGAGCCCTAGTCTTGCTCTACGGTTTTTTGTTTGTTTACGATTTTGTTCCCTTCGAATCTTGAGATGATTGTCTTCGTTATGCTTGGCTAAATTCTCTATTATTCTAGAGTTAGGGAATACATGAGCACCTCAGATTCATTATAGTTTTATCTATCGATCACGACCTTCTATTACTTCTTGTGTTCTTGTGTGAATTGTTTACTTGTTTGATTTGCTACCAAGTGAGCATGATTTATTGTGTTGATTCAATATGCGAAAGATGAGAATTAACGCTCGAATAGGGAACATAGGACACACACTTCAATAAAGTCGAGAGATCTTGAGAATTGTGTGAGAGCTTATAACCTTTTGAACCTTTAGGAGTTTCATGTGTTAGTTATCAGTTGGACACAACGATTCTTGCATGAAATCCACGGTTTAGGCGCTACGAAAGTAGGTTTATGCTTATTGTGTGGTTGTTCTAGTAATAGTCGAGTCCTCTATGTGATTGATTGATTTTGATTTAATTGAATTCGTTCGTTCATCGAAACCGAAGCTCTAGAATAATCCTTCTCACATTTGATTCTCTTGTACCTTGTCGTTTATGTTTATTATTTCGCTTTTAATTAGCTTAGAAACAAAAATCCAACGATTTATTCGTCTAAATAGAGGATAGGAAATTAGATTAGTACTCATTAGGTTAATCAGTCCTCGTGGAATACGACCTTGCTTCCCTATCTATAATTACACCCGTACACTTGCGGTAGTAAAAATATTAGTGAACAGCATTCTGGAATGCCGAGATGACAAGGAGATCGTTGCGACCTCGGGTTGAAGGCACTCCCTATCAAACCGAGCCATAAAGTCCTAGATGGACTCACCTCGGTTCTGCTTCATGGTGAGCAAGTGTGCTGGCGTGTGCTTTACCTCGGCGCGTTGGGAGAAGCTTCGCGAGAAAGCGTCCATTAGCTCGTTGTACTATCTGATGGACCCGGCTGGCAGGCTGTCAAACCATTCCCGAGCATTTTCAACCAGCAGCTCGGGAAATAGATTACACATATAGATACTCCCTAAGTTCTGGTTCAACATACTGTATTTGAACTGACTTAGGAAGTTGCTGAGATTTCCTATCCCGTTGTATGGCTTAATGTTGGGCACTTTATACCCCCATGGCATGGGGGTGTTGATAATGTCCTCCGAGAGAGGACTGACTACTCTTCCAAATGCGTCAAAGATCTCGGAACCTCCTGCGAGGTTGGCCCGAGGTGGAGCCATATAAGTAGGGGTGAAAACGGATCGGATACGGACAGATAATGCTCATACCGTATTCTATACCATATTTTTTTTTTCTCGAATTCGGAGTCGGATACGGAAAATCCAGATTCGGATAGGAATTCGGAATATTCGGTATACGAATACAAAATAAATACGGGACGAATTCGGACCGGATTCGAATAAATATAATCAAATAGTATCTTTCATGCGAAAATCATCCAAATAGCTTCATTTATTCATTATCAAATTATGACTTTTTTCCTTTGATAAATTACAAATATACTACTAGAAAAATAACTCCACTTAAGAAGAAAACATGAAGAAAAAAACGCGAAAAAAGAAAAAACATTGCAGCCGAATACTTCTATTTTTCTTAATAGTTAATAATAGTATTGAGTTTAAGTAATTAGGTAGTATATGAAATTACTATTGTTTTAATAAAAATACTAACATTTGATTCATTTGATTAAGTTATTAATTTTATTTATTTTGGCAACATTTTTAAATTTATCATCATCATCTCTCATCCGCCCACTTCTCTGTCGCCTCCGTCGACTGGCGCCATCACCGTCACCACCGGTATCGCCATCGCCGTCGCCGTCGCAATAGAAAGAAGAGGACGTGAGAGAAAGAGGGAGAAGGAGAGGTAGGTATGAATTAGGGGATTTTGAGAGAGATGGGATGGAGGCGGCACTAGATCTGAGGAATAAAGGAAGAGGAGGAACCGATGGGGAGATAAGGTTGCCGATGGCGCCGACAGAAATTGTGGATTTAGTAAGAAACGGAAGGGAGCAACCGGCAGGGGAGAGAGGGTGAAGGCTTTGACAGCGGCGGCCGAGGGAGAGAGGGGCAGAGACGGAGAGGGAGAGACGTAGAGTGGGGGCAGAAAGGGAGAGACGTAGAGGCAAAGATGACGACGGCGGCGGCGGAGAGGCAAAGGTGGAGAGACGACGACAGAGGTGGGAAGAAGAAGAATCATCGTGGTGGAATTGGGTAGGGTTTAAGAATTGATTATTGATTTAATTTGATTTAAAAATAAAAAATAAAAAAATTAATTAAAATATCCAGATATCCGAATTGGTTATCCGGATAATATCCGATAAAATATGGGAAAACTCGGATACGGTCGGATACTATGTAATCCAAATCCGATTCGGTATCCGAATCTAAGTATCCGGAACCGAATCCGGATCCGTCCGGATACTATTTTTTCATACCGAATTCGTTACCGACCGGATACGGTTCCTGATCGGTCGGGAAATATCCAATCTGTTTTCACCCCTACATATAAGGCGGCGGGGGTGCCGCAACATAGGGTGGAGGTGGAGGTGCTCCCTGGGGGTGACCTCGGATCCGCTGGAGATGATACTGCAGATCCTGTCCTCAGGGTGCCACGGGTGGACCAACTCGGTGTCCGGCGCCGGGCTGGGGTGCTCTCTGTTCCTCTCCATATTGGTGCAAGAACTCTCTTCCTTGGGCAGTGGTGAGGTAGTTCCTTAGCAACTCCTCGATTCTGGGGAGAGGAGGAGGAGGAGAGGCTGCATTGTTGGGTCGAAGGACCGGGGAAGGGCGTTGAATAACCCCGGGCTTGAACAACTCGTGCTCGCGCTCCGCGGTGAGGTCTTCAACGTGGCCTTCTGGAGTCCTGCGAGGTCTTAGGTGTAGCCCTATGGGACTTCGAGGTGTTTGGACCGGAGGATGCGGCGGCAAAGGCGGCACTGCGGCATTTTTGGGCGTCTGGGCTGGAAGATGCGGCGGCAAGGGTGGCAGCGCGGCATCTCCTCCGGGGTGTTGTCCTTCATTCATCGGTGGAACCTCTTCGTTCTCATTGTGGCCATCGAGGGGACGTCGAGGTGATAATTGCCACCACAACCTCGTCGGTGCCTCATAATCCTCATTCTTCTCGCTCGCTGCTCGAGGCGTTCGTCGGTTATATGCGTTGTGGCCATACACAGTCGGCAACTTCTCACAACCTTCCTCTTCCGTGCTTCCCTCATCTCCATCCATTGCTCAAGGTCTGAACAAATCCTTTCCATGTTACTAATGTATGTTGATGAGAAAGACGTCATTCTGGGCATATCAACATATTCTGGTGTATTGCCCAATGCCCATTCTGGAAGCTCTCTGCCCAAAGGCCTGAAATTCGGGAAAACCATTTCCCTCAAACTCTGCTCAGTTGGCTGATTCACGTACCCGTATGCTGGTTCATGCTCCCCAAACGTCTCTGTTCTTCTAACCAGCGAGCTCGTTGATCAAGGCGTCTCCTTCGTGCACCTGCCTTGTGGTCCTCTCAACTTCGGAGTCAAAAATTAACTCCTTATTCAAGCTACGATTCCTTAAGAGTATGCACTAGTCCCACACCTGAAAAACGGAAAGTGAAAGGATCACTAAAACACAACTCCCCGGCAACGGCGCCAATTGACGCGACCGTCATTTAGCCGCGATCAATAAATTTATAAGCCTATGCCCAAGACTTCTATAACTAGTATAGTAGTGGTAAGCACAGGGTCGACCCCACGAGGAGTTGGCTAATAATCATTTCAAGTCATATTGTCACGTTTTTGGTGGGCGTTGCCCAAGACAGAATATAAAAGAATAAAGGAAAGTAAAGGCAGCGTAATTAAAAAGACTAGTAAACAATAATAAAAAGGAAAACCCATCCTGGGCAAGTACCCTTAATTATAATATAACTTCACTCGTTCATTGATCTTAGTATGCACATGTCATTGGTTATAGGCAAGTCACTAGGCAGGACCCCTTACTGTCACGTGTCACGTGCCCCGCCAATGTGTGCCCAATCCACCCTTACAGTTTAGAAATATAAATCTCCCTAACTTGAACAATCTACATGCAAGGACTAGTTGTCACGCATTTTGCCCAAGTAGCATTACCGATCTATGGCGGACCCGAATAGCCACGGAAGCAGGCCTAACGTCGACCTACGACTACACTCCGTTGCTAGTTCATAATATATGGCGCAAGGACCTATCCTACACGTTTTACCCATGTACTATTTGTAATCATGCTTGACTCGTTATGATACCGTCCGCTTACCCGACCAAGACAAACATGAATTGTAGAACAGAACCTAGCAAACTCGGGAACATATGCAATCATCATTAAGTCCAATTGTTCCGACCTCACGAGTATTGAGTTATATTACGATTACGGCATCTTGCCCAAGACGGGTTTAAACAACCACTCTAGCATGCTGGAAAAGTAAATAACATAAATGTAAAAGAAAGACATAATTAAATTAAACGGAAATAACATTAACATAAAATAAAAATGGTTCGCCCGTAGGGCTTGTTTCTTCCTCGAACTCTCGAAGATACATTATGAATTCTCTCCAAAACTATTTCTAAGTGTATGTAAAGAAAATAACCGTCCGAAAGAGAAATCCTCTGCTGTGGGCGAGTAGGCCTATATATAGCAGTGTAAATGGGTTGTGGGCCTTGGCCCAGCAACTGACTCAACATCTAGGGTTGTTGCCTTGTTGGTAGAACTTTCCTTTCATGTCGCTCAAGCTAGAATCCACTCATATCTTCAATATCTTCCAGCAAGGAATGAATCTTCATGGTTAAGGAAAGAAATAATTCATTCCTTATCTAATTTCTCAGATAAGATTTGCCGCGTCTTGCTTAAGGCGCTTTCCTGCCTGCCCAAGGTGCTCGGCTGTTTTCTTCTCTTCGTTCTGCATTGCATAGCTGGACTTGTAGAAGTATGTGGACCGTGGCCTAGGCCCATTCAGTGGTGGCTAGGGTGTCCTCGGCTTCATGGTAGACTTGCCTTGTGCGCAAATTTGCTTCCATAATTGATCAAGCTGAATTAAGGAAAGAATCTCTAGGTAAATCTCTTTCTTTATTCGCTCATTCTCACCCGATAGTCTCTTCCTTGCCCACGATGGTCGTCACTATGCCCACGATCACACCAGTGAATGCATTCCGCCTTGCCCTGTTTCTGCTTGTTCTCAGCGTCTTGCCCAAGCACTCCAGAATTGACTGGTTTTGCTCTGCCTTGCCCTGTGCAATCTGGATCCCAATACGTGCCCTCCCAAGCACATAACTTGATACAAAATGACTCTAAACATGACTCCAATCATAACAAAAATAGAGCACAATATGGGCTCGTCAGGTGTCATCCACGTGAGTTGATCTTCTTCAGTTACATCATTGACCTTGGCCTCCTCTATGCTCCTGTGCTGGATGTCCTCTACAGGTGAAGAGCCCGGGACCGCGGCTGGTTTGCTAAGGATTGTTGGATCTACGAAGATCGCTCGGATGTTAATCGATTAAACAAAAATCATATCAGGCAATTTCCTAGATCCTAAAGCGAAAACAGATATAAATTGCATACCTTGTCGGGCAGATCCAGCCGGTATAATGGGTTTTGGTGAAGAATTCCTCGCACTAGATCTCTGCACACGAGATCTAGCTCTTCTCGTAAACCTCGAGATCTTCTAGAGTATTCCCGAGCACAAAGAAGAATTCCGGATGGACGAAAATCTTTCTTCTCTCCCTCACAGTAAAACCCTAGCCGTCACACTAATTCTCGTATGTGTACTTGTTGACGGAATCCCATCTCACCATCTATATATATATAGAGACAGATTAGGGTTAGGGTTATCCTTACTGGGCCAGGCCTGCTTCTGTTGGACTACACTAGGGATCTTAAGGAGGATATGGACTGGGCCTCCCAATATAATTAATAATCCAAGTATTCTCTGGGCCCGAATACTTTACTTAATTATATTAATATTATTTCACTACATTAAAGAAATAATATTGCACTGCCGTCCATTTCCCAAATTATTACATATCGGGCTCCTTTATGAATTATATTATTTCCCGTGTTTAAGATATCACATGTCCATTAATTAATTAAGCTACTGATAGCTTTATTAATTAATATCTCAACCGAGAGTAGTACCCGCTCGACCTTATTATTATATCAGAACTTAATCCACCTGAAGGGTTTGATATAATAATCTTTAGAGCGCCTCAAGGGGACATCATCAACTTGAACTCCGCCGAGACACGATTTCTAGCTATAATATTAATTATTATATTTATAATATTATTACCCAAGATATCGAGATACATTGAGTTTCAATAACTCGTACTCATTGATAAATCAAAATAATAATTATCATAAATATATAATTCAATATCATACAACTAGAATTAAGAAATAATAATCGTCCGAGATCTTAAATCCTTTATTAAATCAGTACAAAAGGATTTATCTCACTGCGATCCTGTTCAATGCAACTGGATGCATTAGTATAAGCTAATAGCCAAGATCAGCTAATATCAAGCATTATACTACAACCTTAACAAGTAATTTATCCATGATTACTTAGGTTGCGAACACCATTTAAGTATATAGGAAACCGATAATATGATCTTACGTGTGACCACCCACACCATATTATCTATAATATATACTACAGGACACTTATTTGCATAACCATAACATGAATAAATATGTAAAACATATGACTACATTTATTTCATAAAACAGGAAGAAGTAGTATACAACTAAGCATAAAAAGTATGCTTTTCAGTATATAGTCCCAACAATCTCCCACTTATACTCAAAAGCATGCTTTCAAGTATACTACTACACTACTATCTCTCCCAATTTTACTCAAAGTAGTGTTGTCATGCATCGAACTCCCATGCCTTCAACATGCCTTTCGAACACCTTGATAGACAAGGCCTTCGTGAAAGGATCAGCCAGGTTATCCTCCGAAGCAATCTTTGACACCACGACCTCTCCTCCTTTTACATACTCTCGTATGAGGTGGTACTTCCTTTCAATGTGTTTACTGGCCTTATGGGTTCGTGGTTCCTTTGAATTTGTCACTGCACCAGAATTGTCACAATAAATTGTGATCGACTGAGGCAAATTCGGAATCACATCCAAATGCATCAAGAAGTTCCGAAGCCATACAGCCTCTTTGGCTGCTTCCGAGGCTGCGACATACTCAGCCTCCATTGTTGAGTCAGCAACGCATTTCTGCTTTATGCTCCTCCAACAAATGTCTCCACTTCCCAGTGTAAAAACACATCCTGAGGTAGACTTTCGAGAATCCCTATCTGATTGGAAATCAGAATCAGTGTATCCCAAAGGAAGTAGACTGCCAGACTGAAAGACCAACATATAATCCCTAGTCCTTCTCAGGTACTTGATTATATTCTTTACAGCAGTCCAGTGTCATTTTCCTGGGTTAGACTGATATCTGGCAACCATGCCCACTGCATAACATATATCCGGTCTAGTGCAAAGCATAGCATACATGAGGCTTCCTACTGCCGAAGCATATGGAACTGCCTCATGTCATCTATCTCCTCTTGGAATTTTCCATGCTAAACCGCTTTACAACCGTATCAATATAGGTTGCTTGGGAAAGACACAACATTCTCTTCTTTCGATCTCGAAAGATCTTAATCCCAAGAATGTGTCCTTCTTCTCCCAAATCCTTCATCTTGAATTGGTTGGACAGCCACATCCTTATGTCCGATAACATATCCACGTTGTTGCCAATCAGTAGAATGTCATCCGCATACAGTACTAGAAACACCAAGACCTTTCCTTCACACTTCTTGTAAACACAACTCTCATATACACACTGCGTGAACCCATATGACTTGATTACCTCGTCAAACTGTGTGTTCCAAGACCTAGATGCTTGCTTAAGTCCATAAATGGATCGCTTAAGCCTGCATGCAAGATGCTCACTTCCTTGGGCAATATAACCCTCTGGTTGGCGCATGTAAATGGGCTTATCAAGACTACCATTTAGAAAAGCAGTCTTGACATCCATCTGCCAAATCTCCAGATCCATATGGGCCGCAATGGCCAAGAGAATCCGGATCGACTTAAGCATGATGATAGGCGAAAAGGTTTCATCATAATCGATGCCCTCTTTCTGAGTGAAACCTTTTGCCATGAGTTTAGCTTTGAAGGTTTCAACCTTCCCGTCAGGTCCTCTCTTACGTTTGTAGACCCACTTACACCCGATGGGTTTAACCCCTTTAGGAAGTTCTACAACGTCATACACATTGTTCTCATGCATGGATTGGATTTTCGAATCCATTGCAACTTGCCAAAGCTGTGCATCTTTGTCTTGGATTGCCTCTTTGTATGTCCAGGGGTCAGAGTCATCTTCACCACGTAAGTTGTCCGAAGACTCTCCCAAACACAACCATCATTCAGGTGAATGATGACCCTCCCACTGCGATGAGGCATATTCTGAGGTTGTGTACTAGTGTCAACACGTGGTGCAGTTGATGGTGCAAC
Organism: Thymus mandschuricus; assembly: GCA_029379335.1. NCBI lineage: Eukaryota > Viridiplantae > Streptophyta > Magnoliopsida > Lamiales > Lamiaceae > Thymus > Thymus mandschuricus. The sequence continues at coordinate 38,721,253 of CM057072.1, forward strand.
ATCTAGTACAGGTGGTTCAGGCGGGTTTGTATCCCTCATCTCTTCTAAGATGACCTCACTCATGGGTTTGTGATTGTTCATGTAGTCATCTTCCAAAAATTGAGCATTGTTGCTAACAATGATCTTTTGGTCCCTCGGACTATAGAACAATCCACCTCTCGTTCCCTTTGGGTATCCTACAAACAGCCATAATTCAGTTCGTGATTCCAACTTATCAGCATCCTTGCGCAATACATGTGCAGGACAACCCCAGATCCGAATATGTTCAAGATTGGCCTTTCGGCCTGACCACAATTCCAAAGGAGTTTTGGGTACTGATTTAGAAGGAACTAAGTTTAGAATATACGCCGCTGTTTCCAAGGCATAGCCCCAAAACGAAGTAGGTAGCTCAGAATAGCTCATCATCGACCGAATCATATTCAGTAATATTCGGTTCCTGCGTTCTGCCACACCATTCTGTTGTGGTGTTCCTGGCGCAGTAAGCTGGGACGTGATCCCAGCTTGTGACATGTATTCCAAGAATTCAGCGCTAAGGTACTCTCCACCTCGATCAGATCGAATGGACTTAATGGATTTATTATGTTCATTTTCCACTTCCGCCTTAAAAACTTTGAATTTATCAAAGGATTCAGACTTCCGTTTCATCAAATAAATGTATCCAAATAGTGAGTAATCATCAATAAAAGTGATGAAATACTCAAAGCCACCTCTAGCCTGAATTGACATCGGACTACACACATCTGTATGAATCAAGTCCAATACATTCTCTGATATGTTGCCCTTGGATTTAAAGATCCTTTTAGTCATTTTACCTTCCAAGCAAGATTCGCAAGTTGGTATTGGTCCTATTTGGAGTTTATCCAAAGGACCGTCTTTCACCAACCTTTGAATTCGCTTGAGGTTAATGTGACCTAGCCTCAAATGCCAGAGAAATGTTTGATTCACACTTGAAGAAACCTTTTGTTTCCTCGAACTCAATGATATGCTATAAATAGCAGGTACAGTACAGTTAATGGTATAGAGATTGTTAGACATAATACCCGAACATATGACATCATTGTTACGAAAAATAGTAACGTCATTCAAACCAAAAGTAACCGAATATCCATCCAAATACAATTTGGAAACCGAAATAAGGTTCCTTTTAAAACCAGGTACTAACAAAACGTCTCTCAAAACCAATGTTTTATCCAAAAATGGTAAACTGACAACTCCCACTGTAGAAACCGCCACGTGTGTAGCATTCCCCATGGTGACGGTAATCTCTCTAGCATTAAGCCTTCGGGTTTGACAAAACCCCTGCAAGTCAAAACATACATGATCAGTGGCTCCCGTAATTACAACCCAAGAACTTGTAGAACGAGCTGCTAAACAAGCTTCGACAACTAATGCAAAAGATATACCTTTAGGATTGCCTCTTAACTGAGGACAAACCGCCTTGTAATGTCCCTTCTGTCCACAACGGAAACACTTCCCCTTAGGCTTCTTTATGCCACCCTGAGGTCCTCCCACTCTTTGATTTGCTCCCTTTTGAACTTGGCCACCCTGTTTCTTCTTCTTCTTCTTCTTCTTCTTCTTAATTCCACCTTTCGGTTTAGAAGGAGTAGAAGCAGTGGCTACATGCACCTGAGGTTCAACCCTAAGAACTTCCTCAGCCTGCACAAGCTCATTGAGTAATTCGGATAACGTGTACAACTTCTGATTCACGTTGTAGTTCATCCGAAACTGATCAAAAGACCTAGGAAGCGACTCTATGATAATATCGACCTGGGTTTCCCCATCGATTTCCGCACCTAGGACCTCAAGTTCATTGAGATGACCAATCATCTTTAGAACATGATCCTTCACAGAATCACCATCAGCCATGCGCATAGTCATAATGGCCCTCATAGCCTTCTGACGCGCTTGGCGACCATGGTGCCCAAACATCTCCGTAAGGCTATAGATCATATCAGCTGCAGTTTGGACATTCTGATGTTGATGTTGCAAAATGCTTGACATAGAAGTCAGTATATAGCATTTTGCCATCTCATCTGCCCTTTTCCAGCCGGTATAAGCCTCACGCTGTTCTGGCGTGGATTCCGGAGTGGGTTCAGGAGGGCAAGCCTGAATGAGGACGTATTTGTGTCCGTCAGCAGTAAGAACAATATCCAAGTTTCTTTTCCAATCAATATAATTGGAACCCTCGAGTTTGTTTTCTTTGAGAATCGTAGCAAGCGGATTAAGAGACATAGTGAAGCTGAAATAAATAAATAAACCACACGTTAACGGTCATATAAAATTTGAAGCAAAATATATTGTTAAACCTTGAAACAATATAAAAAGCATCCCCCAACACCTTAAGTTTTTATACATAAGCCACTATAGGTGGACAATACATATAATTCCATAAGTAGATTTTTACATCTTTAACTTATTATCCAATCAACCTTAGCCTTCTGATTGAAAAAGTTAATAGTTGGTCCTCCTAGCCATGCAAAATAATTAATTATCTTTCCTTCAGGGAAATAATCAATTAATCCACATCTAAGTGAATACCATAATTTAATATTCCGAAAAATTACTTTTATAAAGAACAACCTTACCAAAATGAGAAGTTATCTAAATAAAACATTTTCCCAATATTATCAACTCGATTTAACCAATGAATTCTATAATCAGTGTCTCCTATAGGGAGGAAGACCCATGGTCAACACGAACACTAATTATTTCATCTTAAATCAAATTATCTTTATGAAGTTCAAACCAATGAAATCTATAATCAACATCTCCTATAGGGAGGAAGACCCGTGGTCAACGCGAATGCTAATTATTTCGTTTCATAAACCAATTATGGAGGCTAGATTATTATAATTTCTCGAATTAAATTGAAAAAAAATAATAATATTGTCACACTTAGTAATTTTAATCAAGGTTTTTACCATTTTCAAGCATAGCACATAAACAATTATCGCGAATAATTAAACAACATGCTATCCACCACATCGAATAAAATAACCATGAAAATAAATAAAATTTATCCAATCATCATGGTCTCCATTTTTTTTCGAACGAGGTTGAAAATCTGGAATCTTCGAGTAACGGGCTGATCTTCACGAGAAAATGGGCCCAAGAATCGGCCCGTAGGGTTTCGGCCCGTTAGGGTTTGAGGAAACCCTAACCGCGAACCCTAGAAACTAAAACCGCCGCTGCCGTCGCCCTTCCGCCGCTGTCGCCGTGCCGTGTCCGCCTGGAGCCGGAGGGGACCTCGCCGGAGGTCTCCCACTGGACGCCGCCGCCGTCGGTCGCCGGAAAACGGAGGACAGCAGCAAAACTGCTGCTGTCGCCGCTGCACAGTCGCGGGTGCGATTGCCGCGGTCAGCAGCTGCTGCCGCCGTCTTCCCTCCGCCTCCACGCCGCCGTCCGTCGTCCTGGTTCGCCGGCGTTCAAGGAGAACGCTGGCCAGCAGCCATACGCCGCCAACAGCCGGCGCGAGTCACTGGGGTTTCGAGAAACCCCAGCTCGCGCTGCCGCCGGGCAGCAGCAATTTCGCCGCCACCAACGCGTCTGCCGCCGGCCTGGGTAGAGGCCGGACGGCAGTCCAGCGCCGCCTGCAGCCGTCGCGATCTGCTAGGGTTTGAAAAACCGTAGCTACGCTGTTGCTCCTCCACGGCGTCGTTGTCGCCTTCGCCTTCACCGCCGGACGCTGCTGCTCCCTCCTCCGACCAGTCCTCATCGTCGAGGAGGTCGAGTGGTGGCTCCCACCGGCGTTTTCGAGCCGCAACAGCCGTGTAGGGTGAAACCCTAGCGCGTTGCCCTCGTTGCCGTCGAGCCGCCGCCACCGTCTCGATTTTCGACAAGACTTTCGTCTCCTCTCCTCCCACTTTGATCGGTTACATTGATAGGAAATATTTACATCGAATTTACATAGAAAAACGAAAAATAAAACCTAATCTAACACGATCAACCCTCGTGTTTTACAAACGCGGCCACAAACAGACCGATTTTAATACATAATTAAAACCGAAAAACATTCATATTAACCATGATAATTGGATCTCTGCAAAACACAAAATTCGCATCCAAGAACAAATAATATGAAATATATAATTTTAATTAATCAATCAACAGAGCCGAGTCGGCTCTGATACCATTTGTTGGATCCGCGAAGATCGCTCGGATGTTAATCGATTAAACAAAAATCATATCATGCAATTTCCTAGATCCTAAAGCGGAAACAGATCTAGATTGCATACCTTGTCGGGCAGATCCAGCCGGTATAATGGGTTTTGGTGAAGAATTCCTCGCACTAGATCTCTGCACACGAGTTCTAGCTCTTCTCGTAAACCTCGAGATCTTCTAGAGTATTCCTGAGCACAAAGAAGAATTCCGGATGGACGGAAATCTTTCTTCTTTCCCTCACAGTAAAACCCTAACTGTCACACTAATTCTCGTATGTGTACTTGTTGACGGAATCCCATCTCACCTTCTATATATATATATAGAGGCAGATTAGGGTTAGGGTTATCCTTACTGGGCTAGGCCTGCTTCTGTTGGGCTACACTAGGGATCTTAAGGAGGATATGGATTGGGCCTCCCAATATAATTAATAATCCAAGTATTCTCTGGGCCCGAATACTTTACTTAATTATATTAATATTATTTCACTCCATTAAAGAAATAATATTGCACTGCCGTCCATTTCCCAAATTATTACATACCGGGCTCCTTTTTGAATTATATTATTTCCCGTGTTTAAGATATCGCATGTCCATTAATTAATTAAGCTACTGATAGCTTTATTAATTAATATCTCAACCGAGAGTAGTACCCGCTCGACCTTATTATTATATCGGAACTTAATCCACCTGCAGGTTTTGATATAATAATCTTTAGAGTGCCTCAAGGGGACATCATCAACTCGGACTCCGCCGAGACACGATTTCTAGCTATAATATTAATTATCATATTTATAATATTATTACCCAAGATATCGAGATACATTGAGTTTCAATAACTCGTACTCATTGATAAATCAAAATAATAATTATCATAAATATATAATTCAATATCATACAACTAGAATTAAGAAATAATAATCGTCCGAGATCTTAAATCCTTTATTAAATCAGTACAAAAGGATTTATCTCACCGCGATCCTGTTCAATGCAACTGGATGCATTAGTATAAGCTAATAGCCAAAATCAGCTAATATCAAGCATTATATTACAACCTTAACAAGTAATTTGTCCATGATTACTTAGGTTGCGAACACCATTTAAGTATATAGGAAACCGATAATATGATCTTACGTGTGACCACCCACACCATATTATCTATAATATATACTACATGACACTTATTTGCATAACCATAACAAGAATAAATATGCAAAACATATGACTCCATTTATTTCATAAAACAAGAAGAAGTAGTATACAACTAAGCATAAAAAGTATGCTTTTCAGTATATAGTCCCAACAAGGATATCTGCTCGGGAGTTCTGAGCTCGTGGTATGCGCATGAGTTGAAAATACATGAAAGCCTTTTGCATTGCCTGAGCCTTGCCAAATAGTTCTTCATCCTTTCGCCCTTCGCTTCATACTTTCTTAGCATGTGATTCACGATTAACTGGGAGTCACTTTATATCTTGATGGCCTTGACTTTCATTTCCATGGCTATCTGAAGTCCGGCTAGTAATGCTTCATACTCTACTTCGTTGTTGGTTGTGGTGAGCTGGAAGTGAAGTGAATATGTAAGCTCCTTCTTTTTCGGACTGACGAGGAGAACTCCAGCCCCGTTCCCTGACTTTCCGGAAGCACCATCAACATACATGTGCCAGCAATTGGGGGGTTCCGCCATGGCGGAGCTTGGTGCTGGGGTTGGCATTGGGATGGGGGTTTCAGGGATGGCGGTTTCGATGAGGAAATCAGCTAAGGCTTGCCCTTTGATGGCTTGTCGGGGAACATAGGTTATGCCATGTTCCCCAAGCTCTATAGCCCACTTCGCTATCCGACCTAAAGCTTGGGGTTTTGTCAGTACTTGCCGAAGCGGAGATTCAGTACGGACTTGGATGGAATGTGCATGGAAGTACGGGCGAAGCCGCTGAGCTGCATTTACTAAAGCCAAAGCAAGTTTCTCAAGAGGCTGATACCGTACCTTGGGTCCTTTGAGTGACTGGCTGATAAAATATACTGGGAGTTGGCGCCTTGCCTCTTCTGTTATGAGTACCGCACGGATGGCCTCCTCCGAAGTGGCTAGGTATAGGAATAGTACTTCCTTATCCCTAGGTAACGACAACGTGGGCAGATTGCCGAGGTACTCCTTTAGCATTTGTGAGCGCGAGGTGGTGCTCGGTACTCCAGCTGAACTCGGGTGCCTTCTTCAAAACTTTAAAAAAAGGCAGTTGTTTCTCTGCGGCCTTGTAGAGAACATGCTCAGTGCGGTGAGGCATCCCGTAAGTTTGTGAACATCATTGATTGACCTCGACACCTTCATCCATAGTACGGCTTTCACTTTTGACGGGTTGTCTTTCAAGCCTTCTTGAGAGATCCAACAACCTAGAAACTTTCCAGATGGTACGACAAAGGTACACTTTTGCAGGTTAAGTTTCAGGCTGACTTCTCGGAGCAAGGATAATACGGTTCGGAGATTGGCAATGCTAGTGCACGTCTCCTTACTTTTGACCACTATATCATCTACGTACACCTCGACCTCCTTGCCGATGTGCTTCCGAAATATTTTGTCCACCATCCTTTGGTAAGTGGCCCTAACATTCTTAAGACCAAAGGGCATTTTGCGATAGGCAAAGATACCGAAGTCTGTGATGAAGGTTGTCTTGGCCGCGTCCTCGGTGTGCATCAACACTTGGTGATATCCTTTATACAGGTCAAGGAAGCTGAATACTTTATGGCCGACTAGAGAGTCTACCTTCTTGTCAATGTCCGGGAGCGGGTAGCAGTCTTTTGGACAGTGCTTGTTGAGATCGGTGTAGTCAATACACATCCGCCACCCCCTCCTGCTTTCTTGACCATCATCAGGTTCGTTATCCAGGTCGGATATGTGACCTCGAATAGGATGCCGGCATCTAATAGCTGTGTCACCTCGGATTTGATAACTTGACTTCGCTCCGCAGCAAAGGAGCGCTGCTTCTGTTTGATGGGCTTGACCTCGGGGTCAATATTGAGTCTATGTGTGATCAACCGAGGTGATACTCCTGTCATGTCCAGTGGGGACCATGCAAAGACGTCTCTGTACTTCCTTAAGAGCTGAATGACCTGCTCCCGAAGATGAGGCAGCTCGGCAAAACCAACTTTAACAACCTTAGTGGGGTCATCTTCGTGCAATACTACCTCTTGTACCGGGCTGACCTCGGCAGGCGACGTCTTCTTCAGCTCTTCGGAGTCCTGTGATTGCTATGTCTGGGGCAACTGGGGTGGGGACCCCTGCCCTTTCAGTGCCATGTGTAGGCACTCTTTTGCTGTTTTCTGATCCTCGTATAACAGCGATCCCCACCCCCAGTCAGAATTTTCAGCGCGAGGTGATATGTGGAGCAGACGGCCTTGACTGCGTTTAGCCAGTTCTGCCCTAGGATAATGTTGTAAGGGGACTTGGCATCCACTACGAAGAACTTCGTCACCTCGGTAGAGCTGGTTGGGGCTTTGCAAACAGTGAGGGGGAGCTCCACTGCACCTACTGGATGTGTTTCCTCCTGTGTGAAGCTGTGGAGTGGCCGAGCTGTCGACGTGACTTTAGATTTATCAATCCCCATCTGGTCGAAACATCGTTTGAATATGATACTCACGGATGCCCCGTGTTAATGTGGATCCTTCTGATGAGCTTGTTGGCCACAACTGCTTCGATGACGATAGCGTCGGAATGTGGGACCACAGGAGGGACGGGGTCCTTCTCGGAGAACGTGACTGTTTCTTCTCTCTTGAGCCTCTTGTGAACGGGCTCTCTGTCCGGGAGCGTCCGTGCTCCATTCTTCAAGTTGACTTGGTTTTTCCTCCGGCAAGTCCGAAAACCGTGGCGATCACGCCATCATACTGATAGTCTACGTCCTCGTCAGCATCATCGTCGTATTTGATCTTCTTCTCGGCCTTGGTGCTGCAGCCCGTACCTCGATATTGCCTTTTCTTTTTTTGACCTCGAGGAGCATCAAACTGGTTAACACCTGCACCTCGGTCTTGGTACTTCCTTAACGGGCCACTACGGACTAACCCTTCGATGTCATACATTAGACTCTTGCAGTTTTCGGTTTCGTGTCCGTAGTCCTCATGGAAGTGGCATAACTTGTCCTTCGACCTCGGCTTTCCAGTATCCCTCATTGGCCGAGGTCGTTCGAACAAGTTAGCGTGTAGCTTAAGGATCTCGGTCCTCGGCTTCATCAGCAGAGTGAACTGCGGTGCAGATCGTTGGGCAGGCTGAGGTGCGAACTGATTTCGCAGGGGCAGCACCGGGTTCTACCGAGGTCCGAGATGGGACTCTAACGGACCGCGCTGAATCCGCTCCATTACACTTTTGCGTGGTGCTATCCTTCTTTTCTTGTCTGAGGTCTCCCCCCGGCCTCCTTCTCTCCTTCGCTTGGTTGCTTCGTCAATCTTCGCGAACTTGTCCGCGATAGCCCACAACTCTGTGGTAGTTTGGGGCTCTTTTGCCAGTATTTCCTTGTACAGGGTATCCGAGGTTATGGCGTTCTAGATCGCCGAGATGACAAGGAGGTCATTGAGACCTCAGGTTTGGAGACACTCCCCATCAAATTGGGCCATGAAGTCTTGGAGGGGTTCACCTCGGTTCTGCTTCACCTAAGCAAATGTGCCGGGGTGTGCCTCACCTCGGCGCATTGAGAGAAACTCCGTGAGAAAGTGTCCATTAGCTCATTGTACGATCTGATGGACCCAGCTGGTAGGCTATCAAACCACTCCCGAGTGTTGTCGACCAGCAGCTCGGGGAATAGCTTGCACATGTAGATACTTCCTAAGTTCTGGTTCAACATGCTATATTTGAACTGACTTAGGAAGTTGCTGGGATTTCCTATCCCATTGTATGGTTTGATGTTGGGTACCTTGTACCCACATGGCATGGGGGTGTTGAGTATGTCCTCCGAGAGTGGGCTGACAACTCTTTCAAAGATCAGCGCACCCCCTACGAGGTTGCCCTGCGGTGGAGCCATGTAAGGCGGCGGGGGTGCCACAATATAGGGTGGTGGTGGTGGTGGAGGTGCTCCCTGGGGATGACCTCGGAGCTGCTGGAGGTGATGCTGCAGATCCTGCCCTCCGGGCGCTCCAGGAGGGCCAACTCGGTTCCCGGTGCCGAGCTGGGGCGCTCTCTGTTCTTCTCCGTACTGGTTCAAGAATTCTCTACCTCGGGCCGTAGAGAGGTAGTTCCTCAGTAACTCCTCAATCCTGGGAGGGGGAGGAGGTGGCGGAGCGGTGTTATTGGGTTGGATGACCGGAGATGGGCGCTGAACGACTCCAGGCTCAAACAACTCACGCTCGCACTCCGCGGTGAGATCCTTAATGTGACCTTCTGGGGTTTGCTGATGTCCGCGATGTCCTAAGCGCGAGCTTATGGGACCTCGGTGCGTCTGAACTGGTTGCACTGGAGGATGTGGTGGTGGTGGAGCAGCGTCTTCTCCGGGGTAAGACGGCAACACTAACGGCGGTGTAGCACCTCCTCCAGGGTTTTGCTCGTCGATAGGTGGGACATATCCGTTCTTGTCCTGAGTACCGAGGGGAACGTCAAAGTGTGGCTGCTCTTCATGGGCCGCCGCCACGGCTGATTCTTCGTGTTGCCTTCTCTGGCTTCGCCGGTGTCACGGGACGCTACCGGAATTTCGGGACAAAGTTCCTCGCAACAATCGCCTTCCAGGAGCCATGAATGATGGTTCGAAACAAAAAAAAAAATTGGAATTCAAATCACAAATTTATCGGTTTCCACAGACGGCGCCAGTGATGAATCCTAAATTCGTTGTTTATAAAAAGTAAGTGCAGGAAAGTAAAGAACGCAGAGGGATTACGTGGTTCGATCGAATGATCTACGTCCACAGAAAAAACCAAAGGGAGAGTATTTGTATTCAAAGTAGCATCAGAGTGTTACAATGGAATCGATCTAGTATTTATAGTTAATCTAGCGTCCATCATGGAGGTGATGGACGTGGGATTATGGGTAGATCGTGGGTGGTGGTCGTTTTGCCTCCATCACTCCATGTTTGTTGGTTAGGGCTCAACTCCCTGGGCCTGTCTTTTGGGCTTTCTGGCATGGGCTGGGCCGAGCTGCCGTTGGGCCGAGGTGGAGCTGCTGGGCCTATGCCGAGGTGGTGTTATTGGGCCTAGGGAGATAGGCCATTTCCTATTAGTGATCGTTTGTGAGTATTCGTGGGGCATGTTCTTGTTTCGTAATATGAGGTGAAATTTTTTTGATTCGGATTATGAGTGAATTGCATTGAAGGGTTGACGTATATTCGATCTTAGCTTACTTCCCTATATGTATTAAAACAAGAGAATGTGCTTTGTTGTGAAAAAGAGTTGATAGGATTCTGCTCCTCTTACTTGTTACTTATGAAAATACTAGAGTAATGAGCATGGGAAACCACATGAAAAGGCTTCGAGAGACCCTCGAATGATTAAATTTCATGAAGCTATATCCTAGATGTTACTCGTATATCTGAAAAATGTAGTGTTCGTAGGTACTCTACTCCTCTTGACAATGAGTACGGGAAATCGCACTAGGATGCTCGATGAGAACCATCGATGATTAAACCTAGTGAACTATGTACCATAACGTTCGCTTTCATTGTAAAAAAAAAAATGTTTGTGCTTTGAGTTGAATAAAAAGGGAAGTAGGTTAAGGGATTAATATGTTGACAATTCGAGGCTTGTGAGATATGTGATATATCGAAAATCGGATCCTCATATTTGAGTCGAGTTAACGGGCCACATGATTGTTCGTATTTGATTGTGCATTTGCTCGTTGATATTAGAGTGGTCTAAGTTTTGATATGATGAGTTTGATGATACCTACTTCATGTTGTTGAGTTGATTGAACTTGGGTTGATTGTGTTGAATTTGTTTGCTTGAGGACAAGAAAAGTTCTAAGTGTGGAGGTTTTGTTTGGTGTCTAGATGTTAGGATTTTCGTCGACTTTATGTATTCATTTTTGTATTTTTTTTTGTGTCTTTTCGTTTAAATATGGCTATGAATGGTATTTTTGGAGTTTTGGTGTTTGTAGGTTCGAAAGAATGCAAATGGGAAGAAACGGGATGAAAAGGGCGAAAGAATTGAGAAGAAACGAAAGAGGTCAGAACGACGTGTTGGACGATCGTCCAACCCATCTGGACGGTTGTCCAGATCCTCCAGCCCGAGCTCGTCCATGTTTTGGATGAGCGTCCAATTTAGAAGTGAGGAGTCCAGAACTGAGAGTCGGACGACTGTCCAACTCAGTTGGACGATCGTCTAGATCAGGCGGCCAGCTATTAACTTCCTTGTACGACTATGTTTTTATACCTAGTATAAATATTACTTCAAAAGGTCGAATTTGAGACATCTACTTTCATTGTTTAGCTTTTATTTTCCGCATTCAAATACTCTAGCTTTAGATTTCTTTTGTTCGATCCGGATCGCTACTTCGTTCGTTTTTAATTTAAGACAATTCTTTTAATTCGTGTTCTTCGTTCTCGTTTCAATTCGTAAGTTCTTTATTGTTTTCTTTGCTTGATTTATTGCTTTCGTAATTCTTAGATTTAATTCTTAGTTGCTTAGTTTTAATTGTTCATTCGTTTTTGAGTTCATAGATTAGATTTGTTTTTCCTTAGTTTTTGTTCTCTCGTATTTTAAGTTTTCGTAGTTAGGTTTATTTGCTTAGATTTTCAGATTTACCTTTTCAAGTCTAGATTCGTTTCTTAATTACTTTCGTTCTTGTTTATTTCTCTAGATTAGTTAGTTCGACTTATATTTGCTTTCTAGATTAGTTTATTTACTTGCTTTGATTTAATTGCTTATTTACTTACTTGCCTAGGATTTAAAACAAAAACCCAAAGCAAATTCTTTTAATTGCTTTCTTAGATTTTAGGCTAGTTTAGGACTGTTTTACTACACAGTTATTTTCCCTGCAAAGTTTTCCTTCGAGATTCGACATAGGGTTTTTACTTACCAAGTGCTAGGATAGATTTCGTTCTATTGCGAACACTTTTTAGTGAAACAGAGAACACAAGGTCTGTTGGTCCCGGGAAAGAGTAATTGGTGTATGGGGGGGGGGGGGGGGGGGGGGGAATACACCAATAACCAACCGTTTTTGACTTTTATAAAATCAGGTCGATCTACAGGTCGATTGTCAAGGTCGACTCTATCAGAGGCAGTTTGATCTATCAAGCTCGTATGGTATCAAGCTTGATTTATCAAACTGTTGTTAATGCGGAAGTTGGTGGAGGTTGATTTACTCTTTGAAAAATCTTAAGGCTGATAGAACAGTAGCAGGTTGATGCAGATATGCAGGTTGATGCAAGTCAGTTAGATGATAAAATATAAGGGCGATAAATAAAGAGAGAGAGAGAGAGAGAGAGAGAGAGAGAGACACCGCGATTTAGCGTGGTTCGGAGAAACCCTCCTATGTCCACGTCAGGTCGACTCGACCTGAGAATCCCTTTACCTTTGGATTCAACCTCTCTCTTATTTATACTGACTGAGTATCAGTTCTAGATACAATCTAACCTGAAAATATCTAGACACGAGTTTTGGGTCGTGACCCTTACAACCTTCGTACTAAAACGTACAAACAACCTTACGCTTTTACAGAGCTTGACTAACTCTATAATGGCGAAAATAAAAACAAGCTTTCTAACTTCGAACAAGTCGGAGAAGAAGCTGTTGAACAATCGACAAGCAGCAGTGAACGCTTCGTCATTGTGGTGTTTATCGGAATCGGAAACCTCTCTTCGTCAAGTGTTTGGGAAACTAATCGGATTTCGAACACTTGAATGGATATGAACTTTGAGAGAGATTTGGGCAGAGATATGGCGTTGATAGCTTGTGTTTCCCGTACTTGAATCCGATAATGGCTGAAGTATTTATAGGCAGTTTTGAAAAACTAGCCGTTGGAGTCAGGCTGACGTGGCACTAGCCGTTGGAAGCTGACTCACTTCTAGCCGTTGGGAATATTCGTCCTTGCTGGCACTCGACGTGGCAAGGATCAGGTCGTGACGCTCCATGAAGGCGGAGCATCGACCTTGATTGATAATCCAGCTCTTGAAATCTTCTAAGTCAAAGCGGGCTGGAAGCTTGATAAGGAAGGTCGATAGACAGGCTGATGATCCAGCTCGATCCAATTGAGGCAGGTCGATACATCGACCTTTCTCTTACAGGGTGGATCGAACTTGATTCTAAACATAAGAGGGCATCGACCTGCACTAACAGGTAGCAGGTCGATCTATCGGCCTTGACCCTAAACAAGTAAAATATGCCTAAGTGTGGTTTCGATAAACATCATCAAAATCAAACTGCAAGGGGTTCCCAACAATTTCCCCCTTTTTGATGATGTCGAAACCATACACTTTACAAATAATTCCTAAGATTTTAAAACAATGAAAGATCGATAACCATTAAGGTTGATAAGGAATTAAATGAAAGGCAGATAATAAAGCAAAGTAAATAAAGCAGTAAAGGCAGATGCCTGGACAAAGAGATATTGTCGTCAGGACGAAAGATGATTTTGCTTCATTAAGCTCGATAGCAGAATACATAGAGAATTTACAACAGGCTGAGAGCATAAATGAATAACAAAAATTACAAAATCATCTAACTACATCGCCTGGATCTTGGCACGGGCTGCAATCCTCTCCTCCTGGACCTGCTCCCGCGACATCGACTGCATACTTGCGTAAATTCCATCCCTGATACGGCGAAAGGCGGGATCGGAATTTGACACATTGACGTTCAGGCCGATGGCGGTCTGTGCGATGTATTGGTCGACTCGGGAGTAATCCAAATACCCCAAATCACCAAGACGCAAGGGCGCAAAATATTGCTTTGCTGGCGCCCTTATCATCACACCAGCCTCTGCAGCTTTCTTCCTTAGCTCACCAATGAAGTCTTGGTAAGGGAATTTGAGCATGTAAGCTGCATAGGCTTGATCGGCGTCGGCAGGAAGTGAGGGGTCCTGGATCCAGTAGTGAAGCAGGATGAAGCAGCTGTTAAGCTCCCGCAACAGGTTGTTCTGAGATTCGTCGAGCCATTCAACGACCTGCTGCTGGACTCCAGCATTCAAAACGAGGGAGGACTGGCTGATCCAGTCCATCTCCCTCTTCCTCCTTGCTTCAGCAGCCCGGCATTCGGCCTTGAAACGCCGCTGCTCTTCTGGATTTGCGGCCTGCTCCGGCGTTGCACCAGCCAGAGTCATAGCAGAAATAAGCTGGGCCTCGGCAGCCAATCGAGCTTTGGCGGCGGCAGCCTCGGCAGCAGCGGCCTGGGCAATTGGATCGGCCTGGGAGGCAGCGGCTGTTTCACTAAAAAGTGTTTGCAATAGAACAAAATCCTATCGTAGCACTAGCAAGTAAAACCCAATGTCGAATCTCGAAGGAAAACTTAACAGGGCGATCAATTATGTAGTAAACCTAATCTAGCCTAAAACTAAGAAAGCAAGTAAATAATATTTTGGGTTTTTTAATTTTAAATCCTAGGCAAGAAAATAAATCAAAGCAATAAATCAAAGCAAATAAATCTAATCTAGAAAGCTGGAAATTAATCTAAGAATTAAGCTAAAGAAAACAATAAATCTACCTAGGCAAAAATCGAAAGGAAAGCAATAAAGAAAGCAACGAAAGAAAAGAAAACGAATCTAGACATAATTGAACTAAATCTGAAAATCTGGAAATTAAATAAATAAATCTAACTCTAAGAACTTTGAAAACGAGAGAATTGAAAACGAAAGAAAAACGAATCTAAACTAGACTTTGAAAACCGAACGAACGAAATTAAACTAAGGAAATTAAACGAAGCAATAAAGAAATCGAATCTAGAACTAAAGCAAGTAATTAAAGCAATTAAACGAAAGCAATAAAATAACTTACGAAAATAACGAAGAAACGAAGAACTTGAATTAAACTGCAACGAACTACGAATCCGGATTCGAACTAAAGAAAGCAATAAAAACTAAAGCTAGAGTATTTAGAACTGAAAAACTAAGGTAAAAGCTTGTCATAATTCGTGCCCTAATGGCATATATATACTAAGGTAAGAGTTTGATCCCAACTAGGAAATTAATTATGAAAAACGCAACATGGAGCGAGCGCTCCAAAGGGAAGGAGCGGGCGCTCCATATCGGCTGCGCAAAATCCATCTTGAATTCTGGAACTGGCGCGGGCGCTCCATCCTCCTGGAGCGGGCGCTCCAAAGCCTTCATGCAAATCATCCCGAGCACTGTTCATGGAGCGGGCGCTCCACACCTCTGGAGCGAGCGCTCCAACTGATCCGCGCACTTTATGCATTTTTGCACTCTTTTCCCGTCCTTTTCTCGTTCTTTCTCCTTCTTTCGGCTCCCATGATCCCTAACAAGTAAAATACTCGAAACACCCAAATCATAGCTATATAGACACAAAACGACTCAAAAACGACACAAAAACAAATAATAAATAACGACTAAAACCTAACAAAATGACACCAAACAACTCCCCCACACTTAGACCTTTGCTTGTCCTCAAGCAAAATAATCATATAATTTAGACTCAATTCAAATAATCCAAATCATAGAACATTTAATCATCGGAATCGACAAACTCAAACAAGGTCACTTTAATCCCAAGTTACGAACAATCATCATCAACAAACTATGCGGCTTATAAATCAATCCAAGTAAGAGGAAAAGCAATGATAACACACATCTCACAATATCTCGATCATCACAACTTAGACAACTAGCCTACTTCCCCTTTTTATTCAACAAATAAGCAACTCTTTTTTTTTTTTTTTTTTTTTTTTTAAACATGTGAACGTTTATGGAACATAATTCACTAGGTTTAATCATCGATGGGTCACATCGAGCCTCCTAGTGCGGTTTCCCGTACCCATTGTCAAGAGGGGTAGAATGCCTACGAACACTTATTCTAATATACACGAGTATCATTTAGGACGATGTTCATGAAATGTGACCATTCGAGGGTCTCTCGAAGCCTTTTCATGTGGTTTCCCATGCTCATTACTCTAGTATTTTTATACGTTACAAGCAAGAGGAGCAGAAATCCTATCAACTCTTTATTCACATAAACACAACTTTTTTTTTTTTTTTTTTCTCTTTTTTTTTTAAGGGGAAAGTAAACTAGCAATCCAAATTACAACAATCTAGACTAATCACTCAACCAAAAATCATAAATCATTTTCCTCAAACTCACATCAATTCATGCCCCACAATTCATCGAATCATAATATATCACAACTCAAGATTAAACCAACCTAATTTATGCTCAACTCAATTCCAACAACTAAATACTCCATCATCAAATTATTCAAATTAATCCTAAATCACATGCTTACATGCTTGAACACAAACAAATTTCTAAGTGGGGAAAATCAACAAAGACACAAAAAACAAACAAGACACGAAAACACAAACATCAACTTAACATGTCAAAAGTGATAATTATTCACACCCCCCCCCCCCCCCCCCCCACACTTAAAATCATGCAATGTCCCATTGCAAGAAAATAAATAGAAAGAGAGGAGAAAACTTATCGCTTTTGACGACCACAATTGGCACAAAAATCGGAACCTTGATCGATCCCAAGAATTGTAACCTACAAAACAAACAAAGACAAAAATACCAAACAAGCGTAATATCTCCTATAATGACCAAAAACAATAAAAATAAAAATAAAGAAAAACAAATAGCTATCAAGGGTGAAAGTTTCGAGGATCATTTGGATCATTAGGATCCCAAGGTGCCTGCGAAGAAGAAGAAGAAGAAGGGTGAAAATCGGTATACCTCGAAAGATGGCGCTCAATATCGTAGACCCGATTCTCGACCCCTTGAACTCTCGTCCCCATGTTTTGCATTTGAAGTCCCAAGTTCTCCATATTCGTCGTCATCGACTGAAATAGCACGGCATGGGAATCCAGTCTCTCGAACAACCCGGTCTGAAACGTGTTGAACCCCTCTTGATATGCGCGAAAGTAAACTGGGGGTTCCTCGGGTTGTGCAGCTCCGACTCCTTCATCCATTTGAATTTCCTCGTGTTCGGCCGGTGCTCCATGGATGGCAATGTAGTTTCTGACCGAACCCCGTAGATGCCATGGCTTGAACTGAGTAGGGGAAGATAAGTAAGAGCCATTGATGAGCTCAGCTGGGGTGATCTCCCGACTCGGGACGAGAGACATCGGAGGAATGGGATAAAATGGAACCGCCATGTAACGAGCTATCCCCGTAGCTATCTGAGAGAGGGCGGGATGGGCATTGTGCCTCGACTGGTTGCCAATGATCTGGTTCCAAATGAAATGGGAGATGCTAACCTGCACATGATTCTTAGCAGCCCACAACAGGTAACACTCCGGACCACTAACTTTGCTCCCTTCTATTTTTCCTGTTACATTGAATGCTAGGAAACGATGCAACAATAATAGAGAATTATCACGAATAAACATAGAAGGGGCACCCTTTTGTACCCAGTTATCACAACCAGTCAACTCTTTCCAAGCAGCAAAATAATTGAAATCATGAGGCACAAATTGAGAAGCATCATCAGAATAGTGAAAACCAAAAATCTCATGCATGCGATAGCAAGACACTTCACAAAAAATTCCACCCAAATTGCACAGAAAAGCAGTCTCCTCCTCTTGACCCTCATCAGTATTTTTCCCTAGTCTAGCAGTACACAACATCTCCAAACACAATATATCATGCCCCTCCCATTGGTTATTAAAATACTGAGTTAAGCCTAGGACCTCTAAATATTGAGCAAGTGAATCCCCTAGGCGCAATTCCTCAATAAACATAGGCGAATAATGGCGAGGGGGCAACAATTCCATATCTTTGAGATGAAGGTACCGATTTGTTACCTCATACCCATCATCGGTATCGAAGGGAACACGAAAGGTGACACCGTATTCTCCCGGTGTAATCCCTCCAACTGGACGAGCTGACATTCGGGCGGAGAATGGAAGACTAGATGATGCCGCTCCAACAATCGGGGCTGCTCTCTTTCTTCTCGACATTTTAGCACCTGAAAATCAGAAGAAACCGAAGACAAACGTAAAATGGAACAAAGAAAAAAAACAAACGAAAAACGAAACTGAAAGTTTAGAGGAATAATGCGCAGGTGCACTGGAGCGGGCGCGCGCTGTCTCTGGAGCGGGCGCTCTAGGCGGCAACTTGGAGCGGGCGCTCCTGCGTGCTGGAGCGGTCGCTCCGGCAGAAACACGGCGGCGGCGCGGGATGCTGGTGTTGCCGCTGACGGCGAATGCTGACGGCGGGGCACGCGGCGAAGGCAGGCGGCGGCTTTGGTGGTGCGGACAGCGGCGGCCGACTCCGGTGCGGTGAAGGTGGCGGACGGCGAGTCGAGAGAAGAATTGGGGGCTAGGGTTTGGTGCTCAAAGGAAGAAAGGAAAATTAGCAAGAAAAATAGATAATAAAAAAATATATATATACCTGGCTCGTAGAGATGGAGCGGGCGCTCCGAACAACTGGAGCGAGCGCTCCAATTAAGCTGCGCTGAAAAAAAATTGAATTCCAACATCACTGGAGCGGGCGCTCCAAACCATGGAGCGGGCGCTCCAAACCTGACTCGCTCTCTACTTTTTTTTTTTTTTGTTTTTTTTGTTTTTTTTTTTTTTTTTTAAATAATAATACGTGGGTTGCCTCCCACCAAGCGCTCTTTTAACGTCATTAGCTTGACTTACAAAAATTTAATCAAGACGAAAAAGAAGGGGAATCGGGGATAAAAATGGTCTCGATTTTTGAGGCCACGTCTCTCCTTCAAAGTATGGCTTCAAGTCTTGACCATTAGCTGAAAATATGTACCCCGACTCTTCATTCTTGATCTCTACAGCTCCATGGGGAAAAACTCGAACCACCGTGTAAGGATCTCCCCACTTGGACTTGAACTTGCCCGGAAAGAGACGAAGACGAGAATTGCAAAGATGTACCTTCATCCCGGGCTTGAACTCCTTGTAGACGATCCTCTTGTCATGGGGCCTCTTCACCTTATCCTTGTAAATTGTCGCATTCGATGGAGGTGGCGAGTTTTCCTCATCTGCTTCATCAATCTCCTCTAAATCCCGTAGACGTTGCTCGATATCCTCTTCCTCATCCATACAACTAAAGAACTCGTCATCCTCTTCTTCAATGAGCTCTTCAAGACTTGCTACCCTATTAAAATCCTCACAAATATGTTCCTCAACAAGAGGGTTAGCAAGCTTAACATAAGAACAAGTATGAATAGAGGAAGTAGGAATAGAAGACGAATTTCGAAATACCGAAAACGTCACCGAACCTCCCTTGCCGGCCATGCTCAAAGTTCCGGAGCCAACGCCGATTCGAGTTTGAGTAGTTGCCATGAACGGTCGTCCTAGCAAAAGAAGATGACCTTTCCCGCTCCTAGCTCCTCGCCCCACGTCTAGCACAACGAAATCGGCAAGAACTCGAATACCTCCCACAAGTAAAACAACATCTTCCATAATCCCCAAGGGTCGACTCAACGAACCATCGGCTAACTCGATGTAATAATTTGTAGGCTTAAGATCCCTTGAACCCATTCTTTGATAGATCGAATAAGGCATCAAGTTCACCGCTGCCCCCAAATCCAACATTCCCGATACACGATCCCCATTATCCAAACTAACATCTAATGTAAAGCTTACGGGATCACCTTGTTTCGGTAGAGATGAGAGATGACCGGTCGAGGTAGGAGAGGTATGAGAACGAATTTGGCTTGCTTCGACGGCAGCCACAGTGTGACTCCTCATTTGCTTGTCTTCGCCTTGCTTCTTGTTCTTCAATCTGCTCGGGAAAGGGATAGGGGGGACGTAAGGATTGGGTGCCTTATGAAAATTGGTCTCCTCCTCCTTTTTCTCTGTTTCGGCTGCTGGAGGTGCAACAGGGGACTGGAGCGGGCGCTCCATCTGTTGGAGCGGGCGCTCCATGTAGGGTGCGCTCGAAGAATTATTCTGAGAGACTTGGAGCGGGCGCTCCGAAGGTTGGAGCGGGCGCTCCAGTTGAGACTCGCTTTTGATTTGCAGGCGTTGGAGCGGGCGCTCCAAGGGTTGGAGCGGGCGCTCCAAATGGGGCGCGCTGGAATTTAAACTTTGCTGGACTTGGAGCGGGCGCTCCAAGGTCTGGAGCGGGCGCTCCATATGCTGCGCGCTGGGACTGCTTCTCGACGGGATCCAGCTGCTGCTCGGGTCCCAACGTCCATTAATTGGGCCCGTTCCTCCTATATCGGGCATGACTACACCATTATCCACCGTACTTCCATCCCTCAATACCGAAATTGATTGAGCTTGATAACGTGGCGGATGTTGGGGCGGAATCGGAGGAACATATGGAGGATATTGCACTTCATTGGCTTGTTGTGGTTGAATCCCTTGGCTCGGAATTCGCCCCGGTTGTTGAATCAAGTGCATTGCCCCTGAAATTTGTCCAATAGCCGTCTCGAGCCTCTTTATGTTTGCATCAAGGGCATGGAAACGATCCTCATCGACGAGAGGCTTTTGTGGAGGTGGTTGAGGACGAGGATTTTGGGGAGGAGGTGGAGGGTATGGCGATGAAGGATAATATGGAGGAGGTGGTGGATAATATGGGTTTGGAGGATATTGATGTGGAGGATAATATGGTGGTGGAGAGGGGTAGTATGGATTTTTAGGAGGGTAGGAATAATTATAAGGAGGGGGGCGACGATTTTGAAAATTCGGGTTCGTACCTTGCCCTTGAGGTGGTGGTCCTTGTGGCATGTAACCTTGGGCGGCATAGACCTCGGCTCCTCCTTCGTATGTGAATGCTCCCATATTTTCGCAAACCTCCTTGATATGGCCTAGCTCTCCACAAATATCGCACCGGTCCGGTTTCCTAGTCTCCACTTGAGGTGCCGGTGCGTTCTGCTTCATCTTTAAATCCTCGAGATCTCTCAACATATCGGCCATCTGCTTCTTCATGTCGGGGCTCATCGTGACCGCCTTTGCCTCCATCTTCGTTGACCTAGATGACTTCTGTTGGGAACTTGCAGCAAGAGTCTCGAAAATCTTCTTCATGTCATCGGCTGTCTTGACCGCAATATTTCCTCCGGCCGAGCTGTCCACCATGAATTGGCAGGTCTGATTCAATGCATCGTAGAAGTACTGCCAAATAAGCTCAGGAGCCATCTGATGGTGAGGACATTGTTGAAGTAAGTCCTGAAATCTCTCCCAAGCCTCGTGAAATGGCTCGTCGTGGTCCTGAGAGAAATTCATGATTTGCGACCGCACCTCCTGAGTCTTGCGGCTAGGATAATACTTCAACATAAACTTCTCACACACCTCATTCCAAGTGTGGAGAGATTCGGCTGGGAGTGACAGGTACCATGACTTTGCCCGATCCTTCAGAGTGTAGGGGAAACACTTCATCTTCAGGTTGTCCTCCGTAAGGCCTGAAACAAGAAATCGAATAAACACAAATAAAAATAAAGCAAATAAAAATACTACACAATCAAACGCCTAAAGTTTTCCCCGGCAACGGCGCCAAAATTTGTTTCACTAAAAAGTGTTCGCAAAAGACGAAATCTATCGTAGCACTAGCAAGTAAAACCTAAGTATCGAATCTCAAGGAAAACTTAACAGGGCAATCAATCGTGTAGCAAACAACCTAATCTAGCCTAAAACTAAGAAAGCAAGTAAAGAGAATTTGTTTGGTTTGGTTTTTAAATCCTAGGCAAGAAAATAAATAAAAGCAATAAATTAAAGCAAGTAAATAATCTAATCTAGAACTTGAGAAATAAATCTAAGAATTAAACTAAGAAAGCGATTAATCTACCTAGGCATGAATCGAAAGGAAAGCAATAAAGAAAGCAATAAAGAAAGCATAAACTACTCTAGACATGATGAATAAAATCTGGAAATTAAAAGGCTAATTAATCTAACTATGAAAGCTTTGAAAAACGAGAGAATCGAAACTAGAAAAACGAATCTAAACTTTAAACTAGAAATCGAAAGAACGAAATTAAAACTAAGCAAATTAAACGAAGCAATTAAGAGAACGAATCTAAAACTAAAGCAAAGCAATTAAAGCAAATAAACGAAAGCAATAAAAGAACTTACGAGAAATAAACGAAGACGAAGAACGCGAATTAAATAAAGAAGTCTTGAATTAAACAAACTACGAATCCGGATCCGAACAAAGTAAAGCTAATCTAGAGAATTTTAGTGCTGAAAAATAAAGCTAACTAATGCTAAAAACTGATACCAATTCGTGCACAAGGATGATATATATATACTAGGTAAAAACCTAGATGAAAAAGGAAAGATTTGCTGGCCGCCTAAGTTGGACGGCGTCCAACTTATTCTGGACGGCGTCCAGAAGCTGACTCTGCATAACTTGGCTTCGAACACGCGTTGGACGGCGTCCAGATGAGTTTGGACGGCGTCCAGATGTTGGACGGCGTCCAGAGATGAGCTGGACGGCGTCCAGATCCTGAATCTGATCACTTTGCGCATCTTTCTTGTTTCGGCCGTATCTTCCTCGTCCGAACTCCAAATTGACCTCCGTTTTCGCCTACGTGCTCCTATCGAACCCCTCTTCGATATAACGCTTCTTTCTTCTTGTTTTCTTCTCGTTTCCGCCCTTTTCATCCTACAATACCAAAGACTCCAAAACAACCAAATCATAGCCCTAAAGACACACAAAGACACGAAAACACAACGAAAACGGACTCGAAAACACTATGAAAATCCTAACATCTAAACACCAATCAACGGTGCAGTACTCCCGAATAAACGTAAGTGGATCCTCGTTGGCCAGCCCGTGATAGGAAGGGAGCAACGCCAGGTGGTGAGGTTTCAGCTCGTGATTTCTGACCGCTTCCGTCAGAACAATCGCCGAAGTAGTGGCAGTGAAGGTAGGGCGAGCAAAATCTCCCATATATCGTGCCATCGCTTCGGTCTCAGCAAAAACAACACTCAGCAAACAGGGTTAAATGCACCGAGTGGGAGAGATAATAATAAAAAAAAAAAAAAACGAATAAACACAAATAAAAATAAAGCAAATAAAAATACTACACAATCAAAAGCCTAAAGTTTTCCCCGGCAACGGCGCCAAAATTTGTTTCACTAAAAAGTGTTTGCAATAGAACAAAATCCTATCGTAGCACTAGCAAGTAAAACCCAATGTCGAATCTCGAAGGAAAACTTAACAGGGCGATCAATTATGTAGTAAACCTAATCTAGCCTAAAACTAAGAAAGCAAGTAAATAATATTTTGGGTTTTTTAATTTTAAATCCTAGGCAAGAAAATAAATCAAAGCAATAAATCAAAGCAAATAAATCTAATCTAGAAAGCTGGAAATTAATCTAAGAATTAAGCTAAAGAAAACAATAAATCTACCTAGGCAAAAATCGAAAGGAAAGCAATAAAGAAAGCAACGAAAGAAAAGAAAACGAATCTAGACATAATTGAACTAAATCTGAAAATCTGGAAATTAAATAAATAAATCTAACTCTAAGAACTTTGAAAACGAGAGAATTGAAAACGAAAGAAAAACGAATCTAAACTAGACTTTGAAAACCGAACGAACGAAATTAAACTAAGGAAATTAAACGAAGCAATAAAGAAATCGAATCTAGAACTAAAGCAAGTAATTAAAGCAATTAAACGAAAGCAATAAAATAACTTACGAAAATAACGAAGAAACGAAGAACTTGAATTAAACTGCAACGAACTACGAATCCGGATTCGAACTAAAGAAAGCAATAAAAACTAAAGCTAGAGTATTTAGAACTGAAAAACTAAGGTAAAAGCTTGTCATAATTCGTGCCCTAATGGCATATATATACTAAGGTAAGAGTTTGATCCCAACTAGGAAATTAATTATGAAAAACGCAACATGGAGCGAGCGCTCCAAAGGGAAGGAGCGGGCGCTCCATATCGGCTGTGCAAAATCCATCTTGAATTCTGGAACTGGCGCGGGCGCTCCATCCTCCTGGAGCAGGCGCTCCAAAGCCTTCATGCAAATCATCCCGAGCACTGTTCATGGAGCGGGCGCTCCACACCTCTGGAGCGAGCGCTCCAACTGATCCGCGCACTTTATGCATTTTTGCACTCTTTTCCCGTCCTTTTCTCGTTCTTTCTCCTTCTTTCGGCTCCCATGATCCCTAACAAGTAAAATACTCGAAACACCAAAATCATAGCTATATAGACACAAAACGACTCAAAAACGACACAAAAACAAATAATAAATAACGACTAAAACCTAACAAAATGACACCAAACAGCGGCCTTGGAAGAAACGGCCTGGGAGGCAGGCTTCTTTTGAGGAGGCGGAGGAGGAGCCACGAAAGTTGAAGGAGTTTTGGATTTGGGAGTCTTCTTCTTCTTCGCGGCGGCGGCGGCTCTTTCTTCTTCCCCCTTTTCGACATCATCAGAAAGGGCTTTGATGAGGGAAAGAAGAGTCGCATCCTCCTCCTGCAGCTTGGTCACGACATCCTTCAACTCCTGTTGACCATTGAGTAGGGAGGAGATGGTGCCGTGAATGGCGTTGATTTGGTCATTGGAGGTCGATGCCGAGTTGGAGACTGAAGAAGTCAGATTTGATACTCGCTCTTCGACCTTGGCCAAATCTTCCAACACATCCCCGATCTGGTCGCGGGACGCCATATTCAGTTCCTTGAGCTGCCCAGGCAGGAGCTTGTCAGTATATTCCTTTAGCAGCCTCACGGCAAAGTCCGTGACACGCTCCCTTGCAGCTTCATCGGCCTGGGCATTGGCATCTTTAACTATATCGGCCCGGGCCTCTGCTACGGCCTGCTTGATCTGCTCGGGAAGGCTGGTGATGATGGATTCGAGCTTTGCAGAAATGGTATCAAGCACGACCTCCACATCAGCCTTTGAAATTTTGGAAGTCGGAGCAGCAGCTTCAAGAAGCTGATCACCACCCTCATTCCTGGATGGCGATTGCTCCGGAGTTTGAATCAACTCAAACTCGTCTCCAGCTTCTGCGGCGGAATTGTAGAGAGCACGAGAGTTGATGTAGAGGGGGCGAAGGTCGATGCCCAGAATTTTAGCTTCGACCTTCATGCGGCGCAGCACAAGAGATCGAAAGTTTGAAGCCGCATCCCCCACATTGAAGAATCCAAACTCCGCTTCTAGAGCCAGCTCCTCGACCTTCAGGTCGTCGAGGGTAACGACCTGCAGCAGGGCCTCGAAGACAAAATAATAACTCGACTTACAATCCAGATAGAACTGGAGGCGAGTGGCGAGGTCAAGGGACTTGGGGAGTTGGGCTATCCCTGGCATCAGGTCAATGACCTTCAGCTTGGCCTCGGCCTTCAAGGCAGCGACCTGGGAGTGAGCAGCAGACATCGGCTGCTCAGAGAACGGCTGGATCGGCAGCACGACGTCCTCCTCCACGGGCGCGTCCCGAACGGGCGAAGACAGAGAGTCTTCAGCAGTGAGATCCTGGATCTCAACAGATCCAGCTCGTTGGATTGGGGGAGGCCTCACAGGAGAGGGGGCAACGACCTGCTGAGAGGATGCAGGGCGTTGCTGCGAGGCGGACGGCTCGGCGGCGGAACGGACTGGAGATGGAGTCCGTTCGGCTGATGAGGAGGGCGATGAGGCGGTCGAAGTCTCCCTGTGAGGAGGTGCAGACACCTCGAAATCCAGAGGGAGGATCTTGTGAAACGGCCTGGGTGGCTCACCGGAGGCCGACTGCGTCCTCCGTGGAGGATTCTTCACAGGTAGACCCTTCTTGGCAGGGCGAGAGGGAACCAGGTCGACATCGGCCTTCCTCTTCTTTTGGGCGGGTCGATCTGGAATCCTCCAACCAGTCTTGGATTGGCCGGTCTTGGCGAGATGCTCCCTGACTGAGTCCGGGGAGTTGTAAAAGATTTGCGGCGCCACCCCAATCGCCATCTCCAGCTGGTGGAGATCTTTTGGAATAAACAGAGGGGGGAAGACTGGATCATTGGACCATTTCCTATTCTTGAAGTAGGAAATGATAATACAGGTGGCCTTCGTCCCAAGGCGCATCGGCCTCTTCTCGTTGTGGAGGGACACTTTCACTACTTTCTCTCCCTCCGTCTCGCAGACGATCAGTCTGGCCTCTTCCCAGAGCAGCGAAACCATCAATTTTGCCCAACTAATGGGCAGGTCAATTTTGCCCAACTAATGGGCAGGTCGAGGATTACAGCCGTAATTTGAAATTTGAACGGGGTGACCTGGTCGTAATTCCCGACGTGCCCTAGAAGGCACTTCTGCACGAAGTCCATCAGGAGGCGGTATTTGGGACGGAGCTCGTTCCTTTTGAAGGCTACTGGAACGTACTGCCTCTGCTCGATCAGCACTCGATCTGCAACCTGCTGCAGATGATCTCGAGAAATCTCCGAGAGCTGCAACGTCCCTCCTTCACCAATACCGAAGGTAGCCTTCACCGCGTCAAGAATGTTGATGGTGACTATGGCTTTCTCGGTTCCGAGGGAGACTGAGTGGGAAGACACGGACTCGCCCTCGTTCCAGTTATAGAAAAAGGCACAAACAAGTCTGGGTAGACTCTTCGCCGGCTGGTGGGAGATAATCTGATGGAATGGGAAGCACTTCTCCACCAGGGCGAACATGGAGTCTAGATCGCGAAAACCGTAGTTTTCGCGCACCATGTATGGCTCGAACTTGATGCGAGCGGTCAAATAGGCCTCGATTTCCGACCACTGCAGTTCCCTTCGACCGGATGTAGAAACCTTTTCTGCCATTGTTTTTTCTGCAAGTTTTTCGAGAAAGATTAGAAAAAAAAAAATAAAAACAGTGAGGAACTTGACAGAAAATTAAAACATAATCGGCGAAAAAGAACACAAACCACGGATTGTGATTTGAAATGGAGAGTGAGAATGCAGGAAAGACGATGAACACGACGGCGGCAGTTCAGTTTTTGCAGAGAATAAAAACTAGGTTTTTCGAAGAAGATGAAGGCAAGTAAGTATGAGAGAAAACTGCATGCCATATATATAGAATTTTCGAACGGTTGTGATTGTTCGAATTTGAAAAGGTGAAAATCTCTCTTTTAATTCTCATCCACACGATGTGTGCGCGTGAAATGTGAAACGTTACACATTCGCGCGTGAGATATTGAAAACGTGCGATAACTTGCACTTTTGCAGAGAGACGGCAGGGAATTAAATGCAGCCTCGGTCAATGTGTCAAAATTTGACACTTGACTGGATGTTTTACAAAAATGGTAATCATTACTCCCTTTTTCCTCATTTTCTGCAAATTATCAGACTCTTAAATAATGAAACACATTGAAAAATAAATAACATTAATAAATGAGAAATCAATGCGTATTAAAGAAGTTATAAGACAAAAGGGTGATACTGCCCTTTTGATTCTTCCTTCATAAATGCAGTTGCATTCAGGTTGATATCGGCCTGTTGATATCGGCCTTGTGGCAGATAACGGCCTGTCGAAGTTGACACTGCCTGGAAATATATCGGCCTGTCGAAGGTGACGACCTGGGGAAGACATCGGCCTGGCGAAATAAACGGCCTGGACTTATAATATCGGCCTTTGTTCCCCCTCAAATGATGGATCATTTTGGCCAAGTGTTCCCCCTCAATTGAGGAACACAGGTCGATCTGTTGAATGGCCGACGGCCTGTTGATGGACACGGCCTTTTGATGGACACGGCCTGTTGATGGACACGGCCTGTTGACAGATTCGGCCTGTCCAAATAGTAACTCCCTGATCAAATGGTAACGGCCTGTTGAGAGTTGACGGCCTGTTCCCCCTAAATGTCTGCCTGTTTGTAAAGAGACGACCTGCTTGTTGGTCCCGATTGTTGGTCCCACACAAGCTTTTGATAGAGGTGGCAGACTGATGAAGAGATAACGGCCTGTAGGCTTACGATCGGCCTGATGACTAAACATTTAATAACCCTAGCTTTCCACATAGCATTTTGAATCTTTCTTCGGCTAGGGGTTTGGTTAGAATATCAGCTCGTTGAATGTCAGTGTGTATCTTCTCAATAACTACGTTCTTCTTTTCCACGTGATCTCGAATAAAGTGATGTCAAATATCCACGTGTTTGCATCTTGAATGAAGAACTTGATTCTGAGTAATGGCGATGGCACTCGAGCTATCGCAGAATATTGGCACTTCACTGACTTCAACTTCATAATCCTTAAGTTGTTGTTTGATCCACAGGATTTGTGCACAACAACTTCCTGCGGCCATGTACTCGGCCTCTGTGGTGGAGGTGGCTACTGAAGTTTGCTTCTTTGAAAACCACGAAATCAGCTTGTTTCCGAGAAAATGGCAAGTACCCGAGGTAGATTTCCTATCGAGCTTGCACCCTGCATGATCAGAATCTGAATAGCCTGTAAGCTGCAAATTATCATCACAAGGATACCAAAGACCTAGATTTGTGGTTCCTTTGATGTATCGAAGAATTTTCTTTGCTAATCATCACAAGTGTGATTCCTTCGGATTAGCTTGAAATCGAGCACACACTCCAACTGCAAAAGTGATGTCAGGTCGACTAGCAGTTAGATAAAGTAATGAACCAATAATACCCCTGTACTGTGTTATGTTGGCAGGTTTTCCTTCGGGATCCGGGTCGATCTTCCCACCAGAGAGCATCGGTATTTTGACAGGCTTGCTGTCTTTGACACCAAACTTGTCAACCAGCTCGTGTGCGTACTTTGTTTGGCTAATGAAGATTCCTTCATCGGACTGCTTGACCTGCAACCCTAGAAAGAAATTCATTTCCCCCATCATAGACATTTTATATTTTTCGGTCATGAGGTTACCAAATTTTTCGCACAAAATGGGAGATTTAGATCCAAAAATAATATCATCAACATAAATTTGTACTAAAAGGATATGTTCATTCACTTTGATAGTGAATAGTGTCTTGTCGACTGAACCACGCTTGAATCCTGATTCGATGAGGAAGGATGATAGCGTCTCATACCAAGCTCGAGGAGCTTGCTTAAGACCGTAGACGGCCTTGTGCAGTTTGTAGACTTTGCTTGAATCACCCTCCTCGAATCCAGAAGGCTGTTCCACATAGACCTCCTCTTCGAGAACGTCATTGAGGAACGCACTTTTAACATCCATCTGGTAGACTTTGAATCGTTGATGAGCGGCATAAGCTAGAAACAGCCTTATAGCTTCTAATCTTGCAACGGGGGCAAACGTCTCATCATAATCGATTCCTTCTTATTGACAATAACCCTTTGCTACCAATCGGGCTTTATTTCTGACAACTTCTCCAGATTCATCTCTCTTGTTCTTGTAAACCCATTTGACTCCAATGACGCCCTGATGATAAGGACGATCAACTAGAGACCATACTTCATTTCTTTTGAATTCATTGAGTTCTTCTTGCATGGCTTCAATCCAGTCAGCATCTTGAAGAGCTTCAATGGCATCTTTGGGTTCAATGCGAGAGAGATAGCAACTTAATAATGCACTTTCACCAATTGTCCTTCTAGTTCGCACTCCTTGGTTTGGGTTCCCAACGATGAGTTCTTTTGGATGAGCGTCGATCCATCGTCTGCGTCGAGCTCTTTCTTCATTTGAATTGATTGGCTCGGGCTCATTAATGGGTTCGTCAAACTCCGGATGAGTTGAAGGTTGATCAGTGGGCACATGCTGTTGCTCGGGCTGTTGATCAGGCTGCTGTTTGGCCTGGATGTTGAGCTGCTCCATTGTGCTATCGAGCTGCTCGATTTGGGATGTAAGGTCGTGAACAGCATCAGTCTGGGGGACTGTGGGAAGGGGATCAGCCAGGTTAAGTCCGGCTGATGTATTACAGCTCGAAGTATCATTTGCATCACTTCCCCCTTGCTGTGTGACCTTAGGATCAGATTGATCCTCTTCCTCCAAATCATTTGGAGTCCATACTAGCAGGTCGTCAATGGGGGAGTTAGACGGCCTGTTAGCAGCGGGCTGTTCTGTACCTGTACTTGATTCTCTGTACAGACAAGTAGATTCATCAAACACAACATGAGGTGTTACCTCCACAACTAGGGTTTTCTTATTAAAGACTCTATAAGCTTTGCTAACCTCTGAGTATCCTAAAAATACTCCTGGATCGGCCTTGCTATCAAAAGTCTTTAATTGAGATTTCCCATTGTTATGAATGTAACACAAGCACCCAAAAGCTTTAAAATACTTTAACCTGGGGAGCTTGTTGTTCCACAGCTCGTATGGAGTCTTTCCATGTCGGGTCGTGATGATCGACCTGTTTTGGGTGTAGCAGGCTGTGTTGACGGCCTCTGCCCAAAACTTCTTTGGAAGATTGGTTTCATCCAACATGGTACGAGCTGCTTCCTTCAGTGACCTGTTACGGCGTTCCACTACCCCATTTTGTTGAGGTGTGCGTGCAGCTGAAGTTTGATGATGAATCCCATTCTTTGTGCAATATTCTTCGATCATAGCATTGATAAATTCGGTGCCTCGATCTGATCGAATGGAGATGATGGATTTCTCCTTTTGATTGCACAGCTTGCTCAGCAACGCAGGTAGCTTCTCCAAAGTCTCCTTCTTTTTGTACATGAAAATAACCCACGTAAATCTAGAATAATCATCTATAATAACGAGAGCGTATTTTCTACCGTTTATACTCAGGGGAGTGACTGGACCGAAGAGGTCGAGATGGAGAAGCTCAAGAATTCGATTTGATGTTTGTGCCGTCACGCTTGGAAAGGATGATCTTGTTTGCTTTCCAGCTTGACAGGCTCTGCAGATGTGATCACGATCGAAGACTTGATCTGGCAGGTCGTTCACCAGCTTGTTGCGTGCGAGCTTGTTGATGGCCTTGAAGTTCAAGTGACTCAACCTTTTGTGCCATAGCCAATTTGTCTCGGAATCAGCCTTTGTGACCAGGCAGGTCTCTATCCAATCTGTCCATTGAACAATATAGAGTCTATCCTGCAAAATTCCGGTAAGAAGTGTTTCTCCTTCCTCATTTTTCACGAGACATTTGTTAGCGGTGAATTCTACTCGTTTACCACTCGAGCAGAATTGAGACACAGAGAATAGGTTATGATTAAGACCTTCAACATAAGAGACGTTAGAAATAGTTGTTTTACCAACTTTTAGATCGCCCTGGCCTCTCGTAAATCCCTTAGAATTTCCTCCAAAGGTTACAAGTGGCCTGTCTCGTTCTTGAAAGTTTGATAGTAGCGTTTTGTCACACGTCATGTGCTTTGAGCATCCACTATCAATGATCCATACAGCTCCACGAGCTGCTTGGCTCCTTCTTTGAGCCTTCCCGACCTGCAATTAGTTAAACTTAGCGACCCATTTGAGATTGGGTGCTACATCGGTTGCGGGAACGGCCTTGGGGACCCAGATTTGTTTTGCCGGTCTGCTTCTATCCGAGGCTGAGGACGAGGCAGTAGCGGTCTTGGGCTTGGGAGCCTTGGATTTCTTCGAGCGAGGGCGACGAGGCTGATAATTGTGTTCTTCATAGAACCCAGGTTGATACTGCCAGTCTTGAAAGTTTGACTGTTGAGAATAGTGGCAGTAGCACCCTTGATAATCCGGGTAGAAGAACTGAGGGTGATACGGCCTTTGATAGTGCCGGCCTTGGTATCGCCCTGGTTGAACAGCTTGATTTTTATAGGTGGAGGCAGGTCGACGTTGCTGGGCAGGACGACTCTCCTTCTTTTGAGGAACGGGCTGTTCCTTCTTTTGCTGTTTTAATAGGATGGCTTGGGGCTGTCGAACTGGATTCTTCAGCTTGACCATCTTGTCAGGGAGAGCTTGATGGGCTTTCCGAATACTCTTTGATTTTGACTGTGCCTTCACGAATTTGACCTCACAGTCTTTATCCTTACTTTTCTTGGATTCCCCGCTGAATCCAATCCCAGAGTGATCGCGCGGATTGTGTTGCATGGATTGGACCTCTTCTAATTTCTTTCCGCTTTTCTTCAACTGACTCAAGGTGAGTTGAAGTTTTTCTTCCTTTTTCCCGAGGAGTTCGTGTCGAATTACCAAGTCAGCCAACTTTGATGTAAGGCTGTGTATTTCGGCATTTTTGGTCTTGAGGGACTCGTCCTTCTCGAGCTCCCTGGTATCGAAATCCTTGACCCGTAAAGTCAATTCATCAACCTTTGACTTTAGGGCTTCGATCTCCCTTTCCTTTTCTTCATCGTAGGGAGAGAATCTTTCTTCTAATGCTAGCTTGTATTTTTCATTTTTGTCCAATAGCTCAGCATTATCTTCAACGACCTCTTTGAGTGTATCCACGAGGTCGGCATAGTCATCGAGCTGTTTCTTGATTTCTGTTGGGAACCCCTTGCAGTTTGATTTTGATGATGTTTATCGAAACCACACTTAGGCATATTTTACTTTGTTTAGGGTCAAGGCCGATAGATCGACCTGCTACCTGATAGTGCAGGTCGATGCCCTCTAATGTTTAGAATCAAGTTCGATCCACCCTGTAAGAGTAAGGTCGATGTATCGACCTGTCTCAATTGGATCGAGCTGGATCATCAGTCTGTCTATCGACCTTCCCTATCAAGCTTCTAGCCCGCTTTGACTTAGAAGATTTCAAGAGCTGGATTATCAATCAAGGTCGATGCTCCGCCTTCATGGAGCGTCACGACCTGATCCTTGCCACGTCGAGTGCCAGCAAGGACGAACTTTCCCAACGGCTAGAAGTGAGTCAGCTCCTAACGGCTAGTGCCACGTCAGCCCGACTCCAACGGCTAGTTTTTCAAAACTGCCTATAAATACTTCAGCCATTTTCGGATTCAAGTACGGGAAACATACACTATCAACACCATATCTCTGCCCAAATCTCTCTCAAAGTTCACATCCATTCAAGTGTTCGAAATCCGATTAGTTTCCCAAACACTTGACGAAGAGAGGTTTCCGATTCCGAAAAACACCACAACGACGAAGCGTTCACTGCTGCTTGTCGATTGTTCAACAACTTCTTCTCCTACTTGTTCGAAGTTAGAAAGCTTGTTTTATTTTCGCCATTATAGAGTTAGTCAAGCTCTGTAAAAGCGTAAGGTTGTTTGTACGTTTCAGTACGAAGGTTGTAAGGGTCACGACCCAAAACTCGTGTCTAGATATTTTCAGGTTAGATTGTATCTAGAACTGATACTCAGTCAGTATAAATAAGAGAGAGGTTGAATCCAAAGGTAAAGGGATTCTCAGGTCGAGTCGACCTGACGTGGACGTAGGAGGGTTTCTCCGAACCACGCTAAATCGCGGTGTCTCTCTCTCTCTCTCTCTCTCTCTCTCTATTTATCGTCCTTATATTTTATTATCTAGCTGACTTGCATCAACCTGCATATCTGCATCAACCTGCTACTGTTCACCTGCCTTAAGATTTTTCAAGAGTAAAATCAACCTCCACCAACTTCCGCATTAACAGTTTGATAAATCAAGCTTGATACCATACAAGCTTGATAGATCAAACTGCCTCTGATAGGGTCGACCTTGACAATCAACCCACAGATCGACCTGATTTTACAAAAGTCAAAAACGGTTGGTTATTGGTGTATTCCCCCACCCCCCCCCCCCCCCCCCCCCCATACACCAATTACTCTTTCCCGGGACCAACAAGTGGTATCAGAGCAGTGGTTCTTTTGACCGCTGCTTTGCATACTAAAAGTTCCTTATCAAACTTTTGGTCATTTTGAACCGATCCTTTAGAAAAATATTTTTCATTCATTCATATCATATTATTTGCTATGGAGGCTTCTCTTCTCAGGGTATGTGAAGATTTCTCCATTCAAGGCTATGAAGACTGGAGTTTTCGAATCAAGATGTGTCTTAAGGCACATCACGTCCTCATGTGGGATATTATCGAGAATGGCCCCTCCTCCATATATGCAGCGAAGATTATTGTGGATGGAACATCCCCCGGGGAGGCTACATACGAGAAAGTCCTCAAAAACCCTCGCGACTACTCAACCGAGGAAAGGAAAGAGGCCGGTCTCGATGATTACGCAAAGGGACTCATCTCCAGCACCGTGAAGGGCGTCTACCTGGCCAAGATCCGAAATCTTGAAACGGCCAAAGAAATGTGGGACACCCTCCGGTCCATCAGCCTTGGCTCAGAGGAAATGAAGGAGAACAAGCTATCTATGGCGTGCAGCAAGTTTGTTGGTCCCGGTTTGTTAATGGGAAAATACGTAGAGGGGGGGGGGGGGGGGGGGTGAATACGTATTTTGAAGTTTTTCAACTTCAAATCCCTTAACTCAGATTGACAAGTAAAGAGCTCACTTGAAACTTAAGACCTAGCTGAAGCTAGATCTACAGTACGTAGCTTGCCTGCTTGACCGAAGTGAACACTTGATCAAGAGGGAGTCTTTACTCGTATATGCGGAATTTGGTGAGCTAAAATCTTTCCTAAGTATTTGAAATTTCCAGATTAGTTTGTTTAAATGCAGTATGCAATGAATAATCAAATAAATAAGAGTTTAGGGTTAGAGAGATACGACACCAAGAATTATAGTGGTTCGGAGATAAAGCTCCTACGTCCACTCGTTGCACGACGGCAACTGTTCTTTTTACTCAAGAACTTGAAGGTTACGGGTCCTTCAAAAACCTAATCAAGATCGGGCTTCACTTGCCTGGATCTGACAAACGGTGCAGTGATTACGGGTTCACTACTAAGACCTAAACTGGACACAAAGCTTCACTTGCTTATGTCCGAACAACAGGGAGATTCCGGGCTCTCCTTACAGCCTAGCTTCGATCGAGCTTTACACAAACAATGTAAGTGTAAGCCTGGATCTAAACTCTATGATCGAGGCTTCTTCAATCGGTGAAAGAAGAGCCTTGGATCTGGACAACCTAACGACAACTCTCAAAAACCTAACAGACAGAGTTTAGGGTTTTTGGTTGGCAGACACACTATGAAGAGCTCTTTACAATAAGTGCAAAGATAGCTAGAGCTCTCCTTCTAAGCTTGAATATGGAATGGGCTTAGATTCTAAGTGTGAAGGTTGTGAAGACGAGTTCCGATGAACTGGAAACTCGGAGAACACTTGTAAACAAAGACTCGAAGATTGCTAGAAAGCTGGGAGTGTTTGTTTGCTGTATGCGCTCGAATGCTCAAGTAGTGTTCTTCTTCTTCACGTTGTGATCCTTCACTATTTATAGGCGGAGGGTTGGCTGAGATCCGTTGCTTGGTTGGTGGCCTTGTCCCTCCTCCTCTCGACAGTACTTTGTGCAGGCTGGCTGCTTTTCAGACGCGCAGATTTGGACTTTTGCCGGAAATAGCTAAGTTCCAATTTCAACAGTAACTGGAGCGGCCCAGTACTGTTACGGCGCCTTGTCGGCCTGGCAGTCAACTCCTCTGCTCCTCTCTTGAGTCGACACGTGGAGATCTCGTAATAAATGCAAAGATCTCCAGTTGACTGGAGTTCAAATTCGGAGCGGGAATTTGTGCTGTCGCTTTCTGGTAGGTAGTGGCTCGCTTCGCTTTGAAGTTGTAGCGTCCGCTTTAGTTGAGTCACTTCGTAGTCAACCTGTAGTGAGCCGCTTCGGGAATTAACTTTCCCTAGTGACTGCTTTGGAAATAGTTGACTAGAGTTGACTAGCTTTGACTTTTCACTGTAGCGCTTGCTTCGCTTCGTTTTGGCTTTGAACTGCTTTGAGTACTGTAGCGATCGCTTCGCTTCGCTTTCGCAGACTCACTTCGAATCTACTGTAGCGATCGCTTCGCTTCGCTATTCTTCGGCACGCTTCACTTCGGTTTGCTTGACCCGCTTCGCTTTGGAAAACACACTCAAGTGAGTGGCCTTCACTTGAACTTTTGAAGCCTAGTCTAAGCAAAATAAAAGAGCCATCCTAACAGAGTAGTCTTAGAAAAGTTCTAACCTATTAACTACATCAAAATGGGTCGCTTGGGAATAGGACACTTGGGGTTTTGGGATCTAATCAAAACAAGTGACTTCATTTATCAAATGTCCCATGTAGTTCCCCCTTAACAAATTAGTCCTTAACAATTCCCAACAATTTCCCCCTCTTTGATGATACCAAAACCCATACGACTTAGATAAAAAAATCTAGTCTATCTAACCGTGAAGGGAACTCCAAGCGACTGCTTCCTTTGCAGTTTCGTTTGTAATATTCTTTTAAGTTCCTTCCCTTATTTTTTTCGGTTAAATTAATGAGTTTGTAGCAGAAATGCAAAGTCATTCACAAAGCGAGTAAATGACACAGAAGAGACAGAAATAAAAATGAGATAGATGAACAAGGCAGTTCACACAAAAGATATGTTCAGAAGCTTGAAACTCAAAGGTTTCCTGCAGCTTCATCCTCCTTCTCCTTCTCCTTTTCTTCTTCCTCCTCCTTCTCTTCTTCAGCAGCAGCAGTATCCACATAAACTGATAGAACTCTTGATTCCATAGAGTCTACTGTGTGGATACTGGGATTTCTCCATGCACTCTCCAGCCTAAAGGCTTCAGTCACTTCATCATCTATGATCCCTCTATCTGGAATGTCAGTTCCTGGATGATAAGGCATGGGGAATTCTTTTATAGCAGGAATCTTGACAACCAAAGGCTTGGGCTGAGCCAGTTCAGCTGTGGTGAAGATCTTCCTCCGCATCTTCTCGTCATACGTGCAAAGGAAGTTGCTGAGAGCACTCATCCGAGAGCAACGATCTTGAAGTGGCACTACCTCCCAAAAGTAGTATGCTTTGATAAACAAGTTCTTGTAGTCAAGCCACAGATCGCGCAGATCCCTCGGAATGAACTCTTCAATTTCCCTGGCATCTGGGTGCTCATTCCTCCGCTTGGCCAACTCCTCTTCTGTCCTGCTTGATAGTTGAGCCATGACCTTCTTGAATTTTGCTCCCGACTCGCTGTTCCACGACGGACGCTTCGCATTGAGTCGTTTGCGAATGTAATCTTGTTCATCCTTGCGAGGATATCGACCAGACTCAACCATCTCCTTTGTAGTCACGTCGCATGCATCAAATATGGCTTGAGCTTCGCATGCTTCGGACTCATCTGGCATAAAGGGAATGAACGCGCTTCGGACCAACGAGGACTGAATAAGCAATACTTCACTGAACTGCTCCTCGATCCGTGCGTCAATCACTTGGAGTCGCCTGGCATGGCTCCTCTTCTTCCTCTCGACTTCACTCCTTCCCTCTTCTCTTTCTTTCCTTTTTCTCTCCTCCCTTCCAGTTTTTGAAGCAGCTACTTGCTTGGCCTTTTGGCGCTTTGCCTCGGGGTCATCTTGCTTGGAATCTGGAGCAGCTCGCTTCAATGATTGCTTCGGTGGTGGGGGAGGTGGCATGTCCTTCTTGGCAGCACTTGGAGGGACGACTGCTGACGAAGTGAGTGCAGCAGTGGTCGTAGTGAGTGCGGCTGTCGAAGTTGGCGCGGCGTCTGAAGTGGGCGCTTTGGGAGTAGCGGCCACTTGGGAACTGGATGAAGCACCTGCACCAACAGAAAGTTTTGTTAGTTGCTCCATCTCCCACGCCATGGCAGCATCATCCTCCACCTGCTTCCGCTTTTCCTCCTTTGACAACACGGTCACCGGAGGGTGTTTTGCAATTGAAGCGGCAAGCACCTTCTCCTGAAGCGGCCTGCTGGGCTCTTCAAGACTTTTTAATAACTCCTCCTCCGTGAGTTTCGTCTTGCCAAGGGCCCTCGCTTCATCTACTACCTCCTTCACACCTCCATCACTACCTCCCTCCAGCATTCTCTCCACTCCAATTCTACTTCCCCTTAAACCTCCATCTCCTCCTAGCTTTATTTGCCCTTCCCTCATTTGTCCTTCCCCCTTTTTGGCATCATCACTGCCAG
Source organism: Thymus mandschuricus (assembly GCA_029379335.1). Classification (NCBI taxonomy): domain Eukaryota; kingdom Viridiplantae; phylum Streptophyta; class Magnoliopsida; order Lamiales; family Lamiaceae; genus Thymus; species Thymus mandschuricus. Next base: position 38,759,178 of record CM057072.1, read on the forward strand.
GGGTTAGGATGATAGACTTTCCGGAGAGGGATTGGTGGAGTGAATTGACTGTGTAGAGGACAGTCTGAAGCATCTGCTGGGTTTTGTCCATTGATGGCGCCACAATTTCAGCAGTCTTGATAGATATCTCTTCGAGCAGATATTCGCACTGCCTCTCTCTCTCAACAACAGACGCCATCATACTCTCTAATGGCTCCACCTCTCTGAAGCGAGCCTCCAGCTCCGCTTCTACAGCTTTGGTGATCTTCTTGGTTTCTTCTTGAAGTGTGAGTTCCAAGTGTTCCTTGGAAGCTTCAAGTTCTGCCTTCATCACTGCAAGCCTCCTTTCCCTCCGATTGAGAGAGTTGTGACATTCGGCATCTGCAGTGATCCTAACAGTGAGAGTTTCTTTCAGTCTCTTGACTTTCTGCAGAAGAATGGATAGTTCAGCGTTTTTCAAGTCAAGTGTCTGCGCACCACTCCTTAGACTCTCAAGTTCTCTCTTGTCAATTGCACTTTCATCTTTGACTCCCTTCAACTCAGTTCGAAGTGAGTCAAGAGCCTTTTTGGTATTGAGGAGCTCGCTTCCCTTCATCACTAACTCTCCTTCCCTATCCTCCACCTTGTCCTTCAGCTCCTTCACTTCCTTCTCTAACACCTTCTTCTCTTTGACAAGAGCAATCAACTTGGCATTGACCTCCCTCAAGCGGCTTCTTTCTGCCTCAAGCAAGCCCTTGAGTTCGGTGATGGTTTTGGTGTTGTCATCCACTAGCTTCACCTGCGCCTCCAGCGCCTTCTCTTTCTCCTCTAGAAGCCTCTCCTTCTCCTCCACCTTTCCCTCCAATTCCTTCTTCTTCTTGTCAAAGTCTTCTCTAAGACTAATGACCTCCCCCGCCTTCCTCTCCAATTCATCGCTCTTCTTTGTAATCTCGCTTTGGAGACTAGCAATCTCAGCATCCTTCATCTCCATCTCCTCCTTATACTCCCGGATGAGCTTCCTCTCATGGGATGAGGGCACTCGCTTCGGAACTGTGGCGAGTGGATATGATTCCTTCACCTTGGCATCCAACTTCTCCCAGAAGCTGGTCCCTTCAAGGAAGACATGGAAGCCACTTACGTCCATGAAGTTTAGTAGCTTGGCTTCCATTTGAATCAGCTCCTCTTCTGTGAAGGCTTTGAGGAGCTTGAAGATTTTGAAGTACTCCGTTCCACGGTAGGTAATGTACGTCAGAAAGTCGACGACATTGGTGTAGAATGCGTCGCTCCATGCAATACTCGCGGAGCGAAGATTGTAGCGAAGGTTGATCGTCTCAGCGGCTTGCTCTCTGTCTCGAACATAGCGTTCGAGAGCCCGCTTGTGTTCGGTGAGGGAAGGGGTTATGAATTGAGGGATGATGGGTTGTTCTCCTACAGTTTGGGCGGTATCGGCTGTAGCTGCCGATGTCGAGAGGGATTGGGTAGGTGATGAGGTTTCTTGGGTTTCGGAAATCTGGATGGCTTTAGTGGGTGGTGGTTGAATGGTTTCGGTGGGTGGTGGTTGTATCGGCTGGGATTGAAGTGGGGTAAATATAGTGTAGGCAGCAGCTTCATCTGTGCTGAGGAATGGAACAGTGGGAATGTGGAAAGAAGATGCTGATTCTTCTTCACGGGGAGAGAGGGGGGTTATCTGTTTTGGTGGTTGTTGGGTTGATGAAGATTGGGGTTCTGGTATTTGGGTGATTTGGAGTTGTGGGGATTGGGCTTTGGTTGGTGAAGGCTGGGTTTGAGTTACTTCGATGTCCTCAAGCGGCTTCTCCACCGCCTCGCTTTCTTGGACAAGCGAAGTGACTCGCTTCATCTTTTTGCCTCGCTTGGACCTGGCTCGCTTCATGGGTGAAGCGACCTGCCTCGCTTGGCCTTCTTCAGCTTGCCTTTCGGCAACTGGTCTAGCAATGGGCACTTCCACCTCGATAAGTCCCAGATCCATCAGAATCTTCGTTTTTCTCCACGAATCGTAGAAGATGGTCTGCTTGTTGTATATGATCGTGTCGGAGTCCGGCCATATCATCTCTGGAAACTTCATCTCCAGTGCAACAGACAGTCTTGAAAAGAATTTTAATTTACCTTTCCGAAGAATCTTATTCGCAGTTCCTGGAACGAACGCGAAGTCGTCAGCAGCATCATGAATTTGCTTGAGAAACCACCTGTGCCAGTTAAACTTCGTTCCGGCGAGACTGTCGACGATCATGGCGGTTCCGATCAGTTTCGTCTCCGACAGCGTGTTGACGGATCCAACATAGCATGCGATGCTCTTCGTAAAGAGTTCGCAGATGAGATTGAACGGGTTCTTCAAGCTTTTGCAAATGTTGGCTTCCTTGAAATTCGGATCAGCTCTGGCGGTTGCAAATCGAACATACTGCACCCCAGCCGAGAGACCCAGATCTAACAGTGAGCCTCCTCCTTCTCTCTGCAGATCGAACACTCCGATAAGTTCACTCATATCCACCTCCACCGGCTTGCTAGTTTGTGGATCAGTGAATGAGGAAGTATTTTGATCCTTCCTCAAATTCAGTAGGATTTCTCCCACTGCCTTTGCCAGAATCTTCGTCGGCACCAACGTTATGAACTTCCATAGACAGGCCGTGGTCACGGCTCTACGGAAGAAACCATTTACTTCGACGACGATAGGGTCGAGATGGGGCTCGACGTTGATGTGCTCGCCAACATTAGTCATGAACTGCTCCATTGTCTCTGTATTCTTCTTCTTGCCCATGGTGGATTTTGAAAGAATTTGAAGACAATTTTTAACAATGAAGTAGAAAGGGTTGAGACTCGTGAGTTGCAGAGTAATTGCAGATCTAGCACGAGAATGGCAATTTTAGAAGGCTGTGAAAGGTTCTGCAGTTCTGCCTCGTCCCATATATATAGAGTTAGGTCATGGCTGACGTGGCAAGGGTAGGACGGTAATATCCCCGAAAATCCTGTAGGTAGGCGGCGGACGTGCGGTGATGGATCTGACGTGTCCGGCGTCATCACAGTAAAAGTGAACCGCCACTTGCTCGGCGTCGCCACGTGGCCTGTTGTGGTTGGCTTGTCGTATACGGCGCTAATCCAACGGCTGTGGATTGGGGCCTGTTGAGATTCGATGGCTGGATCTTTTCCGCCTTTTCCCGCTTCAAATTCAAACGTGTGAATACGCGCCCGATATTTTCGTCGTTCCTGCACCAGTCAATCTCACTTCGTAGGAGATTGATACCACAAATTGAAGACTTCATGTTGAATTGGATATCACTTGTTGAATGCTACACGTTGAATTAGATCTTTATGGCATTCATCTTCATGGCATTCATCTTCCTCTACGAATTAGAGAGTCCTCCATCGAAGTGAATGAGGGAGAAAATGAATAAAGTACACAAGCTTACTTCAACCCGAAGGGAGCATCACGTAAGTGTACTTATTCACGACGAATGGGGGATGAGTACAAGTCCTTATCTCAGAGCAGAAATGGACAGGATGACAATGAGAATGCTCTGACAAGACAATCTCGTATTTTACGCAGAAGCATGTCACCAGCCCTGCAACCTTTTGTATAAAAAGGTAAACCTTCAAGCTTTCCTACATTCTAGAGAATGATTCTGCAATCGGCTCGCTTTGACCCAAGCTAGGGTAAGTTGAAGCGATGCAGAATACATGATAGCAGCATTCTTGCTCGCTTTGGAAGTAGCCTGCTCCGAGAGTAAGCATTAGTTCCCCCTTAACCATATACTTAACAATTCCAGTAAGTTGGTAGGGAACTTCTTCCAATACTCCACCTTTCTCCACCTAACTTCATTTGCTTCAAGCGAGTGGAATCTGAAGTGACTCGCTTGAGTTGGTGAAGATCCGAAGCGAGTGACTCACAAGAGAACAAGCGAACACTCCTTCGTGCATCCTGGAACTAGCATTCTTCACCAGGGTCTAACAACCCTAATTCCATGCATAGCTGGTTGAATCGAGACTCAGCTAGAGGCTTGGTGAGGATATCTGCTCGCTGGAGATCGATATGGATTTTCTCGAGCTTGATATCCTTCTTCTCGACATGATCTCGAATGAAATGATGTCGAATTTCTACGTGCTTGCATCTGGTGTGAAGCACTGGATTCTGCGAGATACATATGGCACTGTTGTTGTCGCAGAAGATCGGTATTTCATTCGCTTCAACTTTGTAGTCCTTCAACTGCTGACGAAGCCATAGGATTTGAGAACAGCAGCTTCCTGCGGCCATATATTCAGCTTCAGTTGTTGAAGTGGCTACGCTGGTTTGCTTCTTTGAGAACCACGAGATCAGCTTGCTTCCCAAGAACTGACACGTGCCAGACGTTGATTTCCTATCAACTCTGCACCCTCCATAGTCAGCGTCAGAATATCCAGTGAGCTCCAAATTGTCCTCCGTTGGATACCACAGCCCTATATTGACAGTGCCCTTCAAATATCGAAGAATTCTCTTGGCAGCTTCAAGATGGCTGTGTTTGGGATTGCTTTGGAAGCGAGCGCAGACTCCGACTGCGAAAGCAATATCTGGCCTGCTTGCAGTAAGATAGAGTAGTGACCCAATTAGGGCATGATAATCCGTAGGATCTACAGATTTTCCTCCTTCGTCTGGCTCCATCTTCCAGTTGGTATTCATAGGGATCTTCACCGCTTTAGCATGTTGAACACCAAACTTGGCAAGCATGTCTCGAGTGTACTTGGCTTGGTTGATGAAAATTCCATTATCTTGCTGCTTCACTTGAAGACCTAGAAAGTAGCTCATCAAGCCAATCATCGACATTTCATATTTGGTCTTCATCAGCTCTCCAAACTTCTCGCTAAGCGACTGGTTTGGTGATCCAAATATGATGTCATCCACGTAGATCTGGACCCAAAGCATATCTTCTCCATGATTGATGGTGAAGAGAGTCCGATCTATCTTTCCCTTTTGGAATCCATTTTCCACTAGGAATTGAGATAGAGTGTCATACCAAGCTCTGGGAGCTTGCTTCAATCCATATAGGGCTTTCTTCAAGCGATACACTTTATCTCCCTGCTCGAAACCCGGTGGCTGCTCCACATACACTTCTTCCTTCAATTCGCCGTTGAGGAACGCGCTCTTCACATCCATTTGGTACACTTTGAATTTCTTGGCCGCTGCATAGGCTAGAAATAATCGGATCGCTTCAAGACGTGCCACTGGAGCGAAGGTTTCGTCAAAGTCAATTCCTTCCTCTTGGCAGTAGCCTTTGGCAACGAGACGCGCCTTGTTCCTCACTACGTTGTGGTCCTCGTCCGTCTTGTTCTTGAACACCCATTTGGTGCCAATAACGTGCTGAAATTTGGGACGATCCACGAGATACCATACGTCGTTCCTGGTGAACTGATTCAGCTCTTCTTGCATGGCGATCACCCAGTTAGAATCGGCTAGGGCTTCCTCCACGCTTGATGGCTCAATGTTTGAGAGAAAGCAACTGAACATGGCACTTTCTCCAAACACTTGACTTCTGGTCACTACACCCTTGGATGGATCTCCAATGATTTGACTTGGTGAGTGATCTTTGAGCCACGCTCGCTTGGATCCGCCAGCTTCATCTTCATCTTCTTCCTTGTTGCTCGCTTCACCATCTGAAGCGACTGGATTGGGTGCTTGGCCTGCACTAGCTTCAGGAATCTTGGGGGCAGCTTCAACTTCTCCTTTGGGATTCTGCTCGCTTGAGTCCTTGATTTCATCATCTTCATCGAGCACGTCCCAAGTGAGTTGATTTGAGGGTTCCTTGCTTTGATCCTTTTCATTCGCTTGAGCCTGTTCCTGTGGAAGACTTTAAGAAGATTCATCAAATACGACATGGGGTGATTCCTCCACAATTAGGGTTTTACAGTTGAACACTCTGTAGGCTTTGCTAGATGTAGAGTATCCTAAGAATACTCCTTCATCTGCTTTGCTTTCAAAAGCTTTCAACTGCGACTTCCCATTGTTGTGAATGAAGACCCTACAACCAAAAATATGGAAATAAGATATGTTAGGAATTCTCCCTGTCCATATTTCATATGGTGTTTTGTCGTGCCGTTTGTTGAGAAGCGTCCGATTCTGTGTGTAGCACGCCGTGTTGGCAGCTTCAGCCCAATACTTCATCGGAAGCTTCGAGTCAGCAATCATGGTGCGAACGGCTTCTTTGATGATTCGATTCCTTCTTTCAGCAACTCCATTCTGCTGAGGAGTGCGTGCTGAAGAAGTTTGATGTGCTATGCCATGCTCAGTGCAGTACGCTTCAATTGTAGAGTTCAAGAACTCTGTGCCTTTGTCGGAGCGGATGGTCACGATAGCTTGATTCTTTTCCACCGCCAATCGCTTGAGTAGTTGTGGTAGTTTGGTCAGTGTCTCCTTCTTGCTGAAGAGGAATACAACCCAAGTGTAGCGAGAGTAGTCGTCAACTACGACTAGAGTGTACTTCCTTCCATTTACGCTAACTGGAGTAACTGGACCAAACAGATCCATGTGAAGCAGTTCGAGCACTCGCTTTGATGAGGCTTCTTCGAGACTGGCGAAGTGCTTCTTCGTCTGCTTCCCTCGTTGGCATGGTGAGCATGGATGGTCTTTGATGAAGACTTCATTTGGTATGCCTTGCACCAAACCCTTTCGAGCTAAGCGATTGATAGCTTTGAAACTGAGATGATTCAAGCGTCTGTGCCATAGCCATCCAATTTCTGTAGCACTCCTAGCAACTAGGCAAGTTTCCTCTTTGCAGCTGTCCCATTGTGCTATGTAGACGTTCCTCTGCCTGATTCCAGTGAGCACAATCTGGGACGTGAGTTTGCTCTTCACAATGCACTTGTTGGAAATAAATTCCACCTTGTATCCTTTGTCACAAAACTGTGAAATGGATAACAAGTTGTGCTTGAGTCCTTCCACGTAGGAGACTTCTTCGATTGTGAGTTTTCCGACTTTCAGTGCGCCGTATCCTTTGGTGCTTCCTCGAGAGTTGTCACCAAATGTAACGTGTGGACCCTTCTTCTCTATGTAATCTTGAAGTAGAGCTTTCATGCCGGTCATGTGTCTTGAACATCCACTGTCCAAGTACCATACTTGATGACCCTCACTTGGCATGGGATCCACGGCGCTCACCTGCAATTAGACAGATTTTGGTACCCAAATCAGTTTGGGTCCTTGCAGGTTAGTTCCCTTAGGTACCCACACTTGCTTCACTCTCTTTTGAGATGAAGTTTGTGTCTTGGGCTTCTCGATCTTTGAAAACTTGGTGTACTGCCTAGAAGCAGCTTCACACGTGCAGCGGTGTGTGCAAGAGGGGTAGCGGCTCGCTTCAGACCTACCTACGCTCTTCCCATTTAGCTTATATCCTGAAGCGACTTGCTTTGGATTAGCTTTGGGTTTAGAGACTGACTTAGGGTTTCTAGTCTGTCGAAGCGGCTCGCTCCAACTAGGGTTCCGACCCTGACTCGCTTGAGAAAAACTGGGAATCTGAAGCGACCCAGTGGAAGCTTCAAAATCTTCCCCCTCAATGTTAGTCCGGTTGGACCATCTCCAGTCCGGATAACGTGACACATAGACATTACTCCTCTTTTTAGGAGGTAGATCCTTTGTCTCTCGTGTCTTGGCTTGAGACTTAGAAGCTTCAACAGTTTTCCCTTTACCCTTGGATTGGTAAGACTTAGCATGTTGAGTGCTAGGGACTGTTGAACTTTGCTTGCCCTTAGGATCTGCCCTTAAAGATATAGACATCTTCATAGGCTTCCTTTTAGGGTTCTCAGCCATTTTGCCTTTATCTTTGTTAGTGGTCGCTTTGGATGCAGTGGGCAATTCCAAAGTGACTGATGGTGAAGTGTGAGATGCACCAACAAAGACAGTCGGCTTGGGAGGTCCACCCTCATATCCAAGACCAGCTTTCCTACCAAAAGGCAGAAGCGAGCCCTCTAGTGCTTGCCTAGCATATGATGCTTTGTTCAAGTTGGCAACTAGAGTGGACTGGGTTTCATACCTTCCCTCCAAGCTTTGATGTCTAGCGAAGAGATCCTCGAACTTACTAGTCATAGCCCTTAGTTTAAGTTTGACTTCGTCAAGCTCGTGAGCTAGCTTTCGGTTCTCCTTCTCGCTTTGAGACAAAGCTTGTTTTACCATTTCGTGATCGCTTGACAATTTTTGGTGCTTGTCAAACAACTCACTCCATGCAGAGGATTGTTCTTCCTCATTGACAGTGTGTGCTAGTGTAATTGAAGTGATTGAAGGATAGAAGAATACCTCTCCTGTTTCTTCGTCGGTGAGCGCCATAAATCCAAGATCCTCACCATCACTGGAATTTGGATCGGTGAATGCATCTGAGTCGCTTGGTGGATCTTCAGTTGTAGCGACCGGCACTTCACTTGCTACGAGTGCTCGCCTTGGAGCATCCCTCTTGGCCTTCAATTCTTCGCGCTCTTTGGCACTTAGCTTTGGGCAATCGGATTTGTAGTGGCCCATTTTGTGGCAGTGATAGCACTCCACATCCATCATGTCTCGTGGGATCGGCTTGGTAGTCTCTTCTCTCTTTCCCTTTCCTTCTCGAGCATCAGTGCTACTCCCCTTGTACTGCTTGTAGAATCTTTTGTACTTGCCCACTCGAGAGTTCATCTTGTTGAAGTTCTTGGATAAGAACGCAATGTGTTCTTTCAACTCTTCCCTCGTCATCTTGGCTAGCAACTGCTTGCTTGGCCCTTCGGCAGCTTTGAAAGCTACTCCTTTTGACGTAGTGGGCGCTTCATCTTCTTCGTCGAGGCTCATTCGATTCAGATCAAACTCGTGAGCTTTGAGCTCGGAGAACAGCACTTCTGGCGTGAGCTTCGTTAGATCCTTGGTAGCTAGATATAGCTCCTTCATAGTCTGCCACTTCCTTGTGAGAGCACGGACTATTTTCAAGTTTACTTCCTTGTCTGTGAGTTCCTTCCCAAGCGAGTTGAGAGTTGCAGTAATGTTGGTAACTCTCAGCTCGAAGGCGTCGATGGACTCTCCTGACTTCATCACCAGATTTTCAAACTCCCGCATCTGTACGGCTAGCTTGTTTTCTTTAATCTTGTCTGTGCCTTGAGAAATGAGGGCTAGGGTTTTCCACATTTCCTTTGCCGTTGCACATTTCCTTATTCGTGGTAGATAGGCGACCGACACGGTGCTCTGCATCGTGTGGCGTGCAATCTTGTCGAGGTTGGCAACTTTGAAGTCATTTGGAGTATACTCATCCTTATCCTTCTCCACGTACTGTTGTCGAACGTGGGCTGGACGACCTTCAGCGGCTGGAACATCCACAGATATGGCTTTCTTGATCTCGATTGGTCCGTCTTCAATGACTTCCCACATCCGGTCGTGGATTGAGCATAGAAAGCTCTCGACACGGAAACTCCATATCTCGTATCCTTCGATCGAGAACTGTGGAAGATTTGATGCACTGTATGTAGACATAGCAAACTATCAGCAGTAAATGCAATATGCGTGGGTGAGGTTTTGATGCACTTAGGAAAATAGGATCCGGTTCAGTGAGACAACGTGAAGCGAGTGGGGACTCGCTTCGGATATGCAAAGCAGAGGCTCGAAAGAACCGCTGCTCTGATACCACTTGTTGGTCCCGGTTTGTTAATGGGAAAATACGTAGAGGGGGGGGGGGGGTGAATACGTATTTTGAAGTTTTTCAACTTCAAATCCCTTAACTCAGAGTGACAAGTAAAGAGCTCACTTGAAACTTAAGACCTAGCTGAAGCTAGATCTACAGTACGTAGCTTGCCTGCTTGACCGAAGTGAACACTTGATCAAGAGGGAGTCTTTACTCGTATATGCAGAATTTGGTGAGCTAAAATCTTTCCTAAGTATTTGAAATTTCCAGATTAGTTTGTTTAAATGCAGTATGCAATGAATAATCAAATAAATAAGAGTTTAGGGTTAGAGAGATACGACACCAAGAATTATAGTGGTTCGGAGATAAAGCTCCTACGTCCACTCGTTGCAACTGTTCTTTTCACTCAAGAACTTGAAGGTTACGGGTCCTTCAAAAACCTAATCAAGATCGGGCTTCACTTGCCTGGATCTGACAAACGGTGCAGTGATTACGGGTTCACTACTAAGACCTAAACTGGACACAAAGCTTCACTTGCTTATGTCCGAACAACAGGGAGATTCCGGGCTCTCCTTACAGCCTAGCTTCGATCGAGCTTTACACAAACAATGTAAGTGTAAGCCTGGATCTAAACTCTATGATCGAGGCTTCTTCAATCGGTGAAAGAAGAGCCTTGGATCTGGACAACCTAACGACAACTCTCAAAAACCTAACAGACAGAGTTTAGGGTTTTTGGTTGGCAGACACACTATGAAGAGCTCTTTACAATAAGTGCAAAGATAGCTAGAGCTCTCCTTCTAAGCTTGAATATGGAATGGGCTTAGATTCTAAGTGTGAAGGTTGTGAAGACGAGTTCCGATGAACTGGAAACTCGGAGAACACATGTAAACAAAGACTCGAAGATTGCTAGAAAGCTGGGAGTGTTTGTTTGCTGTATGCGCTCGAATGCTCAAGTAGTGTTCTTCTTCTTCACGTTGTGATCCTTCACTATTTATAGGCGGAGGGTTGGCTGAGATCCGTTGCTTGGTTGGTGGCCTTGTCCCTCCTCCTCTCGACAGTACTTTGTGCAGGCTGGCTGCTTTTCAGAAGCGCAGATTTGGAATTTTGCCGGAAATGGCTAAGTTCCAATTTCAACAGTAACTGGAGCGGCCCAGTACTGTTACGGCGCCTTGTCGGCCTGGCAGTCAACTCCTCTGCTCCTCTCTTGAGTCGACACGTGGAGATCTCGTAATAAATTGCGAAGATCTCCAGTTGACTGGAGTTCAAATTCGGAGCGGGAATTTTTGCTGTCACTTTCTGGTAGGTAGTGGCTCGCTTCGCTTTGAAGTTGTAGCGTCCGCTTTAGTTGAGTCACTTTGTAGTCAATCTGTAGTGAGCCGCTTCCGGAATTAACTTTCCCTAGTGACTGCTTTGGAAATAGTTGACTAGAGTTGACTAGCTTTGACTTTTCACTGTAGCGCTTGCTTCGCTTCGTTTTGGCTTTGAACTGCTTTGAGTACTGTAGCGATCGCTTCGCTTCGCTTTCGCAGACTCACTTCGAATCTACTGTAGCGATCGCTTCGCTTCGCTATTCTTCGGCACGCTTCACTTCGGTTTGCTTGACCCGCTTCGCTTTGGAAAACACACTCAAGTGAGTGGCCTTCACTTGAACTTTTGAAGCCTAGTCTAAGCAAAATAAAAGAGCCATCCTAACAGAGTAGGCTTAGAAAAGTTCTAACCTATTAACTACATCAAAATGGGTCGCTTGGGAATAGGACACTTGGGGTTTTGGGATCTAATCAAAACAAGTGACTTCATTTATCAAATGTCCCATGTAGTTCCCCCTTAACAAATTAGTCCTTAACAATTCCCAACAAAGTTCGATGACTTCAAGATGGTTTCGGGTGAAACCATAGAAGCGATGAAAATTCGCTTCACCGAAATTATTCTCGAGGTTGCTGCAATCAACCCCTACAAATATACGCAGCGCGAGAGGAATCTCAAAGTGATACGTGCCCTTCCTGCAATTTGGCACGTATACGCCGCCATGCATCCAGCCCGATCGGATTTCAACTCCGTCACCACTGAAGACCTTTTCGACATTCTTGTCGGAAATGAGTATGAGATGATCCGCATCCATGGATCAACCCAGCCTTCCACCAGCAAGAAGGCTGATGAAAAGAACAAGGAGGTAGCTTTCAAGGCCGACTCAGCCTCAGCTGCTACCCCAAGTCCGATTGACGAATCCATCGTCAAGAAGTTCGAGAAGATGACTCTCGACTATGCTCTAGCCGCTAGGAGAAATGAGAAGCTCCTAGGGAAGGTTGTCAAATACAAGAAATTCTACCGTGACAACAAACGAAACTTCTCAAACCGCAACCACGACCGCCAAGACAAAAAGGGAGAAGGTAAACCCTCAACCTTCAATTCTTCTAACACACCCGAGGGTGGTTGTTTCAATTGTGGCAGGCCAGGTCACTACAAGACCGACTGCCCGGATATTACCAAGGCCGAGAGAGACGAGCTCCGTGCAAAGCGCGATAAGAAGCTCAAAGATCAACGAGCTGCAATGATTGCCGAAGAAACAAAGGAAGCTCACCTCTCGGATAGCTCGTCAAGTGATGACGAAGGTTACATCGCTTTCGATGAAAGTGATAATGAAGAATGTTTCGTTGGAGAGCACCAACAAAACGAGGGATCTTCAAAGGTAGATCTTCAACCCATTTCACTTTCTTTTTCTGACGATGATTGTGCAGAAGAAAGTGATGAAGACCTATCCGAGGCTGTGTCTTGGGAAGAAATCAAGAAACAGCTCGACGATTATGCCGATCTCGTGGATACTCTTAAAGAGGTCGTTGAAGATAATGCTGAGCTTATGAACAAAAATGAAAAATACAAGCTAGCATTAGAAGAAAGATTCTCTCCCTACGATGAAGAAAAGGAAAGGGAGATCGAAGCCCTAAAGTCAAAGGTTGACGAATTGACTTTACGGGTCAAGGAGTTCGATACCAGGGAGCTCGAGAAGAACGAATCCCTCAAGACCAAAGATGCCGAAATACACAGCCTTACATCAAAGTTGGCTGACTTGGTAATTCGACACGAACTCCTCGTGAAAAAGGAAGAAAAACTTCAACTCACCTTGAGTCAGTTGAAGAAAAGCGGAAAGAAATTAGAAGAGGTCCAATCCATGCAACGCAATCCGCGTGATCACTCTGGGATTGGATTCAGTGGAGAATCCAAGAAAAACAAGGATAAAGACCGTGAGGTCAAGTTCGTAAAAGCACAGTCAAAATCAAAGAGTGTTCGGAAAGTCCATCAAGCTCTCCCTGACAAGATGGTCAAGCTGAAGAATCCAGTTCGACAGCCCCAAGCCATCCTATTAAAACAGCAAAAGAAAGAACAGCCCGTTCCTCAAAAGAAGGAGAGTCGACCTGCCCAGCAACGTCGACCTGCCTCCACCTACAAAAATCAAGTTGTTCAACCAGGGCGATACCAAGGCCAACACTATCAAAGGCCGTATCATCCTCAGTTCTTCTACCCGGATTATCAAGGGTGCTACTGCCACTATCCTCAACAGTCAAATTTTCCAGACTGGCAGTATCAACCTGGGTATTATGAAGAACACAATTATCAGCCTCGTCGCCCTCGCTCGAAGAAATCCAAGGCTCCCAAGCCCAAGACCGCTACTGCCTCGTCCTCAGCCTCGGATAGAAGCAGACCGGTGAAGCAAATATGGGTTCCAAAGGCCGTTCCCACAACCGATGTAGCACCCAATCTCAAATGGGTCGCTAAGTTTAACTAATTGCAGGTTGGGAAGGCTCAAAGAAGGAGCCAAGCAGCTCATGGAGCTGTATGGATCATTGATAGTGGATGCTCGAAGCACATGACGTGTGACAAAACGCCACTTTCGAATTATCAAGAACAAGACGGGCCACTTGTAACCTTTGGAGGAAATTCTAAGGGTCACACACGGGGCCAGGGCGATCTAAAAGTTGGTAAAACAACTATTTCTAACGTCTCGTATGTTGAAGGTCTTAATCATAATCTATTCTCTGTGTCGCAATTCTGCTCGAGTGGTAAACGAGTAGAATTCACCGCTAACAAATGTCTCGTGAAAAATGAGGAAGGAGAAATTCTTCTTACCGGAATTTTGCAGGATAGACTCTATATTGTTCAATGGACAGATTGGATAGAAACCTGCCTGGTCACAAAGGCTGATTCCGAGACAAGTTGGCTATGGCATAAGAGGTTGAGTCACTTGAACTCAAGGCCATCAACAAGCTCGCACGCAACAAGCTGGTGAACGACCTGCCAGATCAAGTCTTCAATCGTGATCACATCTGCAGAGCATGTCAAGCTGGAAAGCAAACAAGATCATCATTTCCAAGCGTGACGGCACAAACATCAAATCGAATTCTTGAGCTTCTCCATCTCGACCTTTTCAGTCCTGTCACTCCATTGAGGATAAACGGTAGAAAATATGCTCTCGTTATATAGATGATTATTCTAGATTTACGTGGGTTATTTTCATGTACAAAAAGAAGGAGACATTGGAGAAGCTACCTGCGTTGCTGAGAAAACTGTGCAATCAAAAGGAGAAATCCATCATCTCCATTCGATCAGATCGAGGCACCGAATTTATCAATGCGATGATCGAAGAATATTGCACAAAGAGTGGAATACATCATCAAACTTCAGCTGCACACACACCGCAACAAAACGGCGTAGTGGAACGCCGTAACAGATCACTGAAGGAAGCAGCTCGTACCATGTTGGATGAAACCAACCTTCCAAAGAAGTTTTGGGCAGAGGCAGTTAATACAGCCTGCTACACCCAAAACAGGTCGATCATCACGACCCGACATGGAAAGACTCCATACGAGCTGTGGAACAACAAGCTCCCCAGGTTAAAGTATTTTAAAGCTTTTGGGTGCTTGTGTTACATTCATAACAATGGGAAATCTCAATTAAAGACTTTTGATAGCAAAGCCGATCCAGGAGTATTTTTAGGATACTCAGAGGTTAGCAAAGCTTATAGAGTCTTTAATAAGAAAACCCTAGTTGTGGAGGTAACACCTCATGTTGTGTTTGATGAATCTACTTGTCTGTACAGAGAATCAAGTACAGATACAGAACAACCCGCTGCTAACAGGCCGTCTAACTCTCCCATTGACGACCTGCTAGTATGGACTCCAAATGACTTGGAGGAAGAGGATCAATCTGATCCTAAGGTCACACAGCAAGGGGGAAGTGATGCAAATGATACTTCGAGCTGTAATACATCAGCCGGACTTAACCAGGCTGATCCCCCTCCCTCAGTTCCCCAGACTGATGCTGTTCACGACCTTACAACCCAAATTGAGCAGCTCGATAGCACAATGGAGCAGCTCAACATCCAGGCTGAACAGCAGCCTGATCAACAGTCCGAGCAACAGCATGTGCCCACTGATCAACCTTCAACTCACCCGGAGTTCGATGAACCCATTAATGAGCCCGAGCCAATCATTTCAAATGAAGAAAGAGCTCGACGCAGACGTTGGATAGATGCTCACCCAAAAGAGCTCATTGTTGGGAACCCAAACCAAGGAGTACGAACGAGAAGGACGATTGGTGAAAGTGCACTTCTAAGTTGCTATCTCTCTCGAGTAGAACCCAAGGATGCCTATGAAGCTCTTCAAGATGCTGACTGGATCCAGGCCATGCAAGAAGAACTCAATGAATTCAAAAGAAATGAAGTATGGTCTCTAGTGGATCGTCCTTATCATCAGGGCGTCATTGGAGTCAAGTGGGTCTACAAGAACAAGAGAGATGAATCTGGAGAAGTTGTCAGAAATAAAGCCCGACTGGTAGCAAAGGGTTACTGTCAACAAGAAGGAATCGACTATGATGAGACGTTTGCCCCCGTTGCAAGATTAGAAGCTATAAGGCTGTTTCTAGCTTATGCCGCTCATCAACGATTCAAAGTCTACCAGATGGATGTTAAAAGTGCGTTCCTCAATGGCGTTCTAGAAGAGAAAGTCTACGTGGAACAGCCTCCTGGATTCGAGGAGGGTGATTCAAGCAAAGTCTACAAACTGCACAAGGCCGTATACGGACTTAAGCAAGCTCCTCGAGCTTGGTATGAGACGCTATCATCCTTCCTCATCGAATCAGGATTCAAACGTGGTTCAGTCGACAAGACGCTATTCACTATCAAAGTGAATGAACATATCCTTTTAGTACAAATTTATGTTGATGATATCATTTTTGGATCTAAATCTCCCATTTTGTGCGAAAAATTTGGTAACCTCATGACCGAAAAATATAAAATGTCTATGATGGGGGAAATGAATTTCTTTCTAGGGTTGCAGGTCAAGCAGTCCAATGAAGGAATCTTCATTAGCCAAACAAAGTACGCACACGAGCTGGTCGACAAGTTTGGTGTCAAAGACATCAAGCCCGTCAAAATACCGATGCTCTCTGGAGGGAAGATCGACCCGGATCCCGAAGGAAAACCTGCCAACATAACACAGTACAGGGGTATTATTGGTTCATTACTTTATCTAACTGCTAGTCGACCTGACATCACTTTTGCAGTTGGAGTGTGTGCTCAATTTCAAGCTAATCCGAAGGAATCACACTTGGAAGCAGCAAACAAAATTCTTCGATACATCAAAGGAACCACAAATCTAGGTCTTTGGTATCCTTGTGATGATAATTTGCAGCTTACAGGTTATTCAGATTCTGATCATGCAGGGTGCAAGCTCGATAGGAAATCTACCTCGGGTACTTGCCATTTTCTCGGAAACAAGCTGATTTCATGGTTTTCAAAGAAGCAAACTTCAGTAGCCACCTCCACCACATAGGCCGAGTACATGGCCGCAGGAAGTTGTTGTGCACAAATCTTGTGGATCAAGCAACAACTTAAGGATTATGAAGTTGAAGTCAGTGAAGTGCCAATATTCTGTGATAGCTCGAGTGCCATCGCCATTACTCAGAATCCAGTTCTTCATTCAAGATGCAAACACGTGGATATTCGACATCACTTTATTCGTGATCATGTGGAAAAGAAGAACGTGGTTATTGAGAAGATACACACTGACATTCAACGAGCTGACATTCTAACCAAACCTCTAGCCGAAGAAAGATTCAAAATGCTATGTGGAAAGCTAGGGTTATTGAATGTTGAGTCATCAGGCCGATCGTAAGCCTACAGGCCGTTACCTCCTCATCAGCCTGCCACAACTATCAAAAGCTTGTGTGGGACCAACAAGCAGGCCGTCTCTTTACAAGCAGGTCGATATTAAGGGGGAACAGGCCGTCATCTACTCAACAGACCGTTACCATTTGAACAGGGAGTTACTATTTGGACAAGCTGTGTCTATCTACAGGCCGTGTCTGTCAACAGGCCGTGTCTATCATCAGGTCGTCGTCTGTCAGGCCGCTATCATCAAACAGGCCGATCACGACGACATTGAAGTACAGATCGATAAGTGTCGTCGACTCGTATTCATACCTACAGGCCGATTCAATTGACAGACCTTTCCTCATCGACCTGTATTCCTCAAATTGAGGGGGAACACTTGTGATCCATCATTTGAGGGGGAACGAAGTCCGTTGCATGCCAGGACGATATCATTAGTCCAGGGCGTTTATTTCGCCAGGCCGATAACACAAAGTCCAGTCCGTTTATTTCGACAGGACGTTCTCTTCAGCAAGCCGATACCTTCAGGCCGATATCAACCTGAATGCAACAGCAATTATGAAGGGAGAATCAAAAGGGGCAGTATCACCCTTTTGTCTTAAAACTTCTTTAATACGCATTGAATTCTTCATTTATTAATGTTATTTATTTCTCAATGTGTTACATTATTTAAGGGTCTGTTGATTTACAGAAAATAAGGAAAAGGGAAGTAATGATTACCATTTTTTGCAACACATCTAGTCAAGTGTCAAGTTTTGACACATTGACCGAGGTTGCATTTAATTCCCTGCTGCTTTTCTGAAAAAGCACCATTTTTCGCACGTTTCCTTACCTCACGCGCGGATGTGAACCGTTTCACATTCCACGCGCTTTAATCGTGCGGACGTGGTGTAATCTAACCATTTCAAATTCGAACGATCTCAACCGTTCGAAAACTCTTTATATAGCATGCAGTTTTCATTTTTAAAACGTTACTTCCTTTCATTGTCTTCTCCAGCAAAACCTAATTTTCTCTCTGCAAAGATCAACTGCCGCCATCGTGTTCTTTGATTTTCACTCTCACACTCTCTGTCTCAAATCACAAACTGTGGTTTGTGCTCTTTTTTCACCGATTAAATTTAAGCTTACTAACAAGCTCTCTATCGTTTCTGTTTTTGTAATCTCTCTCGAAAACCTTGCAGGAAAAACAACAATGGCAGCACAAACATCTACTTCCAGTCGAAAGGAGATGCAATCGTCTGAAATCGAGGAGATCTTGACGACTCACATCAAATTCGAACCCTACATGGTGTGCAATAACTTCGGTTTTCGCGATCTCGACTCCATGTTCGCCCTGGTGGAGAAGTGCTCTTCGTTCTGTCAGATCATCTCCACCCGGCCAGCGAAAAGTCTTCCCAAGCTTGTGGGTGCCTTCTACTATAATTGGAATGAAAGTGATTCCGTATCTACCCACACGGTCTCCATTGGAACCACGAAGGCCCTGGTCACCATCAACGTTCTCGACGCCGTGAAGGCAGCCTTCAGCATTGAAGAGGAAGGTTCAATGCAGCTCTCGGAGATTTCTAGAGACCAACTGCAGCAGGTTGCAGACCGTGTGCTAATTGAGCAAAGGCAGTACGTGCCCGTTGCCTTCAAGAGGAGCGATCTTCGGCCTCAAATTTTCGATCTCTTGTGCTGCGCCGCATGAAGGTCGAAGCCAAAATTTTGGGCATCGACCTTCGCCCCCTCTATGCGCACTCTCGCGCTTTCTACAACTCCGCCGCAGAAGCTGGAGACGAGTTTGATAGGATTCAAACTCCGGAGCAATCGCCACCTAGGAATGCAGGTGGTGATCAGCCTCTTATTGCTGCAGCTCCGTCTCCCCAAAGTTCAAAAGTTGATTTGGAGGCTGTGCTCGATGAAATTTCTGCCAAGCTCGAGTCCATCATCACCAGCCTCCCCAATCAAATCAAGCAGGCCGTAGCAGAGGCCCGGGCCGATATTGTTAAAGATGCCAAAGCCCAGGCCAATGAAGCTGCCAGGGAGCGCGTCACGGACTTTGCCGTGAAGCTTTTGAAGGAATATACCGACAAGCTCCTGCCGGGCCAGCTTGAGGAACTGAACATGGCGTCCCGTGACCAGATCGCGGAGGTGTTGGAGGACTTATCCAAGGTCGATGAGCGAGTAGACAACCTGAATTCCTCTATCTCAAACTCGGCATCGACCTCCAATGAGCAAATCAACGCCATTCACGGCACCATCAACTCCCTCCTCAATGGCCAACAGGAGTTGAAGGATGCCGTGACCAAGCTGCAGCAGGAGGATGCAACTCTTCTTTCCCTCATCAGAGCCCTTTCTGATGATGTCGAAAAGGGGGAAGATGAAAGAGCTGCCGCCGCCACGAGGAAGAAGAAGACCCTAAAATAAAAAATCCCTCCATCTTCCGTGGCTCCTCCCCTTCCTACGCAAAAGACCGCCTCTTCCCAGGCCGCCCCCTCCAAGGCCGTTGCCTCCAAGGGCGATCCCATTGCTGAGGCTGCTGCTGCCCAGGCCGCCGCCGACAAAGCCCGTCTGGCTAAACATTCCGAGCTAATATCTGCCATGATTTTGGCCGGGGCGACGCAGGAGCAGTCCGTGGACCCTGAAGAGCAAAAGCGGTTCATGGCCAAGCGCCGGGCTGATGAAGCTAGGAAGAAAAGGGAGATGGACTGGATCAGCCAGTCCGCCCTAGTTTTGAATGCTGGAGTCCAGCAACAGGTCGTTGAATGGCTTGATGAATCTCAAAACAACCTGCTGCGGGAGCTCAACTCTTGCTTCATCCTGCTGCACTACTGGATCGAGGACCCTTCCCTTCCTGCCGATGCCGATGAAGCCTATGCAGCTTATATGCTAAAATTTCCATACCAAAAGTTCATTGGTGAACTTCGAGAGAAAGCTGCACAGGCCGGTGTGATGATAAGGGCGCCAGCAAAGCAATATTTTGCGCCCTTACTTCTTGGTGATTCGGGGTATTTGGATCACTCCCGGGTCGACCAATATATCGCACAGACTGCCATCGGACTGGGCGTAAATGTGTCAAATTCCGATCCCGACTATCGTCGTATCAGGGATGGAATTTACGCAAGCATGCAGTCGAAGTCGAGGGAGCAGGTCCAGGAAGAGCGTTTAGCAGCCCGTGCCAAGATACAGGCGATGTAGTTAGATGATTTTGTAATTTTGTTTTTCATTTATGCTCTCAGCATGTTGTAAATTCTCTTATGTATTCTGCTATCGAGCTTAATGAAGCAAAATCATCTTTCGTCCTGACGACAATATCTCTTTGTCCAGGCATCTGCCTTTACTGCTTTATTTACTTTGCTTTAGTCTGTCTTTCATTTAATTCCTTATCAATCTTCATGATTGAAAAATTTTCAAGCTCTGATACCATCTTTCAGTGTTTTATCTTAGGAATTATTGGTAAAGTGTTTGGTTTCGACATCATCAAAAAGGGGGAAATTGTTGGGAACCCCTTGCAGTTTGATTTTGATGATGTTTATCGAAACCACACTTAGGCATATTTTACTTTGTTTAGGGTCAAGGCCGATAGATCGACCTGCTACCTGATAGTGCAGGTCGATGCCCTCTAATGTTTAGAATCAAGTTCGATCCACCCTGTAAGAGTAAGGTCGATGTATCGACCTGTCTCAATTGGATCGAGCTGGATCATCAGTCTGTCTATCGACCTTCCCTATCAAGCTTCCAGCCCGCTTTGACTTAGAAGATTTCAAGAGCTGGATTATCAATCAAGGTCGATGCTCCGCCTTCATGCAGCGTCACGACCTGATCCTTGCCACGTCGAGTGCCAGCAAGGACGAACTTTCCCAACGGCTAGAAGTGAGTCAGCTCCCAACGGCTAGTGCCACGTCAGCCCGACTCCAACGGCTAGTTTTTCAAAACTGCCTATAAATACTTCAGCCATTTTCGGATTCAAGTACGGGAAACATACACTATCAATGCCATATCTCTGCCCAAATCTCTCTCAAAGTTCACATCCATTCAAGTGTTCGAAATCTGATTAGTTTCCCAAACACTTGACGAAAAGAGGTTTCCGATTCCGAAAAACACCACAACGACGAAGCGTACACTGCTGCTTGTCGATTGTTCAACAACTTCTTCTCCGACTTGTTCGAAGTTAGAAAGCTTGTTTTATTTTCACCATTATAGAGTTAGTCAAGCTCTGTAAAAGCGTAAGGTTGTTTGTATGTTTCAGTACGAAGGTTGTAAGGGTCACGACCCAAAACTCGTGTCTAGATATTTTCAGGTTAGATTGTATCTAGAACTGATACTCAGTCAGTATAAATAAGAGAGAGGTTGAATCCAAAGGTAAAGGGATTCTCACGTCGAGTCGACCTGACGTGGACGTAGGAGGGTTTCTCCGAACCACGCTAAATCGCGGTTTCTCTCTCTCTCTCTCTCTCTATTTATCGTCCTTATATTTTATTATCTAACTGACTTGCATCAACCTGCATATCTGCATCAACCTGCTACTGTTCACCTACCTTAAGATTTTTCAAGAGTAAAATCAACCTCCACCAACTTCCGCATTAACAGTTTGATAAATCAAGCTTGATAGATCAAACTGCCTCTGATAGGGTCGACCTTGACAATCAACCCACAGATCGACCTGATTTTACAAAAGTCAAAAACGGTTGGTTATTGGTGTATTCCCCCCCCCCCCCCCCCATACACCAATTACTCTTTCCCGGGACCAACAATTTCTTCCCAAGACACAGCCTCGGATAGATCTTCATCACCTTCTTCTGCACAATCATCGTCAGAAAAAGAAAGTGAAATGGGTTGAAGATCTACCTTTGAAGATCCCTCGTTTTGTTGGTGCTCTCCAACGAAACATTCTTCATCATCACTTTCGTCGAAAGTGATGTAACCTTCGTCATCACTTGACGAGCTATCCGAGAGGTGAGCTTCCTTTGTTTCTTCGGCAATCATTGCAGCTCGTTGATCTTTGAGCTTCTTATCGCGCTTTGCACGGAGCTCGTCTCTCTCGGCCTTGGTAAGGTCCGGGCAGTCGGTCTTGTAGTGACCTGGCCTGCCACAATTGAAACAACCACCCTCGGGTGTGTTAGACGAATTGAAGGTTGAGGGTTTACCTTCTCCCTTTTTGTCAGGGCGGTCGTGGTTGCGGTTTGAGAAGCTTCGCTTGTTGTCACGGTAGAATTTCTTGTATTTGACAACCTTCCCTAGGAGCTTCTCATTTCTCCTAGCAGCCAGAGCATAGTCGAGAGTCATTTTCTCGAACTTCTTGACGATGGATTCGTCAATCGGACTTGGGGTAGCAGCTGAGGCTGAGTCGGCCTTGAAAGCTACCTCCTTGTTCTTTTCATCAGCCTTCTTGCTGGTGGAAGGCTGTGTTGATCCATGGATGCGGATCATCTCATATTCGTTTCCGACAAGAATGTCGAAAAGATCTTCAGTAGTGTGGGAGTTGAAATCCGATCTGGCTGGATGCATGGCGGCGTATACATGCCAATTTGCAGGAAGTGCACGTATCACTTTGAGATTCTTCTCGCGCTGCGTATATTTGTAGGGGTTGATTGCAGCGACCTCGAGAATAATTTCGGTGAAGCGAATTTTCATCGCTTCTATGGTTTCACCCGAAACCATTTTGAAGTCATCGAACTTGCTGCATGCCATAGACAGCTTGTTCTCCTTCATTTCCTCTGAGCCAAGGCTGATGGACCGGAGGGTGTCCCACATTTCTTTGGCCGTTTCAAGATTTCGGATCTTGGCCAGGTAGACGCCCATCACGGTGCTGGAGATAAGTCCCTTTGCGTAATCATCGAGGCCGGCCTCTTTCCTTTCCTCGGTTGAGTAGTCGCGAGGGTTTTTGAGGACTCTCTCGTATGTAGCCTCCCCGGGGGATGTTCCATCCACAATAATCTTCGCTGCATATATGGGGGAGGGGCCATTCTCGATAATATCCCACATGAGGACGTGATGTGCCTTGAGACACATCTTGATTCGAAAACTCCAGTCTTCATAGCCTTGAATGGAGAAGTCTTCACACACCCTGAGAAGAGAAGCCTCCATTGCAAAATAATATGATATGCGTGAATGAAAAAGATTTTTCTAAGGATCGGTTCAAAATGACCAAAAGTTTGATAAAGAACTTTTAGTATGCAAAGCAGCGGTCAAAAGAACCACTGCTCTGATACCACTTGTTGGTCCCGGGAAAGAGTAATTGGTGTATGGGGGGGGGGGGGGGGGGGGAATACACCAATAAACAACCGTTTTTGACTTTTATAAAATCAGGTCGATCTACAGGTCGATTGTCAAGGTCGACTCTATCAGAGGCAGTTTGATCTATCAAGCTCGTATGGTATCAAGCTTGATTTATCAAACTGTTGTTAATGCGGAAGTTGGTGGAGGTTGATTTACTCTTTGAAAAATCTTAAGGCTGATAGAACAGTAGCAGGTTGATGCAGATATGCAGGTTGATGCAAGTCAGTTAGATGATAAAATATAAGGGCGATAAATAAAGAGAGAGAGAGAGAGAGAGAGACACCGCGATTTAGCGTGGTTCGGAGAAACCCTCCTACGTCCACGTCAGGTCGACTCGACCTGAGAATCCCTTTACCTTTGGATTCAACCTCTCTCTTATTTATACTGACTGAGTATCAGTTCTAGATACAATCTAACCTGAAAATATCTAGACACGAGTTTTGGGTCGTGACCCTTACAACCTTCGTACTAAAACGTACCAACAACCTTACGCTTTTACAGAGCTTGACTAACTCTATAATGGCGAAAATAAAAACAAGCTTTCTAACTTCGAACAAGTCGGAGAAGAAGCTGTTGAACAATCGACAAGCAGCAGTGAACGCTTCGTCGTTGTGGTGTTTATCGAAATCGGAAACCTCTCTTCGTCAAGTGTTTGGGAAACTAATCGGATTTCGAACACTTGAATGGATATGAACTTTGAGAGAGATTTGGGCAGAGATATGGCGTTGATAGCTTGTGTTTCCCGTACTTGAATCCGATAATGGCTGAAGTATTTATAGGCAGTTTTGAAAAACTAGCCGTTGGAGTCAGGCTGACGTGGCACTAGCCGTTGGAAGCTGACTCACTTCTAGCCGTTGGGAATATTCGTCCTTGCTGGCACTCAACGTGGCAAGGATCAGGTCGTGACGCTCCATGAAGGCGGAGCATCGACCTTGATTGATAATCCAGCTCTTGAAATCTTCTAAGTCAAAGCGGGCTGGAAGCTTGATAAGGAAGGTCGATAGACAGGCTGATGATCCAGCTCGATCCAATTGAGGCAGGTCGATACATCGACCTTTCTCTTACAGGGTGGATCGAACTTGATTCTAAACATAAGAGGGCATCGACCTGCACTAACAGGTAGCAGGTCGATCTATCAGCCTTGACCCTAAACAAGTAAAATATGCCTAAGTGTGGTTTCGATAAACATCATCAAAATCAAACTGCAAGGGGTTCCCAACAAGGTCTTTTACGTGGTTCGGAGATAACTCCCCTACTTCCACGGTAGATCAAGATAGATCTACGAATCCCTTTGCTTTTGGATTCTACTTCTCTCTTGTTTATACTGACTGAGTATTAGTTTCGTACAACATACATCTTTCGGGTTTGATATCGAAAAACAATATACAACCTCAACTTATCTAGCTCTAGTCTTAATATGAGAGAGTGTATACAATAAGCTTGGAGCAGCAGTGAACGCTACAAGCTTGAGTGGTACAACAATAGTGAAATTCTCGATCTTCAACACTTGGGAAAACTCTTGGAACTTCGAGTGTTGATTTGGATGAACGATGAGAGAGAATTTCTACAGCAATTTGGCTCGTTAAGTCTTGATTTTCCCATGAGCTGCACCATTGAGAGTAAAGGTTTATATAGGCATAGTTTTGAAAACTAGCCGTTAGAGTCTCTGCAAACTAGCCGTTGCAGAATCGCTGACGTGGCACTAGCCGTTGCAGACTCGACTTAGCACTTCACGTGAGACTTTCTAGTTGTCAAATGATGTGGCAGCTTATGTGGCGGATTAATCTATGGAGGTAGATCATCAGCTTGAGGTAGCATCAACAGCTAAATGTTTGAGCTTGAGGTCTTACTGAAGTACCTGCTAAGATAAGATATCAACAAGCTCGTTGAACCCTTTAATAGGAGAGGCTGTTATAGACAACAACTTTAACCTTTTAAGAGAATAGACTTAAGATATGAAAGAGTTAGCATATCTCTATCCTAGCTGGATAGAACGACTTGTTATCTTACTTAATAAAGTATGTGCCTAAGTGTGGTTTTGAGGAACATCATCAAAACAACTGCAGAGGGTTCCCAACACTCCGAACCACGTTAACTCGCTGGTCTCTCTCTCTCTCTCTCTCTCTCTCTCTCTCTCTCTCTCTCTCTCTCTCTCTCTCTCTCTCTCTCTCTCAATTGCATATTATATATGTCTGACTAACAACCTCATAGTTTGCACGTCATACAAACGACTTTGCATTAATCTATTAGACTAAACAAAGATTTTATTAAGAGTTATGAACAATCTCCCCACCGTATTTGCCGTATTTTCACTAGCTTAGTTTGATAAAGTAAGCTTTTTCTAACAGCGAGCTTGATATATAGATCAACATAACACTCTATAAGAACGACCTTGACAGTCGTTCTAAGGCAATTAGTTTCGAAATCGAAAACAATTGGCTATTGGTGTATTCCCCCCCCCCCCCCCCCCCGCCCCGGCATACACCAATTAACTCTTTCTAGGACAAACACGTAGATTTCGAACCAGCCCGGGCCCACCGATTTTTTAACCAGCCTATAAACGTGAACCTTGTTCAAGGGCCGCTCACGGTTCATCTCGCCGCAAACCCATGGGCATAGGTACCCCGTTAATATACAAGGAAGGATGATTGTAAACGTATTACACTAATTAATTTTCTCTCTCTGTCAAAAATTATCCAATATATTTTTGAATGTCCCACAATAAAAATAAAATAAATAAAGTAGTAATATTAAACTCTCTCCATCTCACTCTATTTGTCGTTACTTGTTATTGAAGTGTCTCATTTCATCTATCGTATTTTTAAAAGTAGAAAAGATTAATGTCTAATTATTTTGTTAAACTAATTTAATAATCTAATATGTCACTCAGCATTCAATCACTATTCGCATGTATCCCAAAATAATTTGAATTATTAAAATTAAGATTATCATATAGGATTAGCTTCTCTTTTTTTTTTTTTTTTTTTTCCTTCTCCTACTTTTACAATTTCCAGTCTCTACAGTTTTAGAACAACATAATTCAATCTTGTAGTGGTGCAAATTAAAGATCTTAATAAAATCTTCATTTGAGTTCAGTCATCAATATATTTTTATTAATATATCATGTTTTATTTTTGAAAAATGCATTATGCAACAAAATGTTCAAAAGTAAAAAGACATACTACCAAGCGGGACAAAGTAAGTATCTTAGAACTCTCCCACGTCGAATTTCGAAATATGAAAATTTTAAACTGAAATCAATCATATGATACCAATGCAAAAACTAGAGATATGTAGGACAGTGTGTGCTCTGAAAGAAAAGGTTAAGGAGATTAAAATATCCTTAGAAAACAAGTTACCGACTTAGACACTTCAATGCTTTCAAATGGACATTTACATAGTCTAAAATGCTACAAATTGAAGTTATATTACTGAGATCATCGTTTTCCCCTTAAACTAAGAAAGTCATCGATGAGCCATTGGCCTAGTTATAAAGATACGGTATTATAGACTCTTCATAGAGTGAAGTCTTGTATGCAATTCTTATTACCGACATAGTGTATGTTGGTCCCGGTTTGTTAGAGGAAAAACACGTAGAGGGGGGGAGGGGGGGGGGGGGGGGGGGGGGTGAATACGTGTTTTGAAGTTTTTCAACTTCTTTCCCTCAAACTCAGAGTGTTAAGTAAAGTGCTCGCTTGAAAACTAAGACCTAGCCGAGGGCTGGATCTACAGAATAAGCTAGTCTCTTGACCTAAGCAAAGGCTTGATAAAGAGTGAGACTTTACTCAAGATGCGGAAATTCGGTGAGCTAATCTTTCCTAAGTATTTGAAAATTCAGTTTAAGTTTGTTTAAATGCTTGTGCAATGAATAATCAAACAGTAAGTAGAAAATAGAGAGATTAGGGTTAGAGATACGACACAGCTATTTAGAGTGGTTCGGTGATAAAACACCTATGTCCACTTGTTGCACTAGGCAACTAGTTCTCTTCACTCAAGAACTTTGAAGATTGTGGGTTCTTCAAAAACCTATGTCAAGATTGCTTCACTTGCTTGGATCTGACAATGACCGGGTGATTACGGGTTCACCACACAAGACCTAAACTGGACTTGAAGCTTCACTCGCTTCAATCCGACGATAGGGAGATTACGGGTTGTTGGTCCCGGTTTGTTAATAGGAAAAATACGTAGAGGGGGGGGGGGGGGGGTGAATACGTATTTTGAAGTTTTTCAACTTCAAATCCCTTAACTCAGAGTAACAAGTAAAGAGCTCGCTTGAGACTTAAAACCTAGCTGAAGCTAGATCTACAGTTCGTAGCTTGCCTGCTTGACCGAAGTGAGCACTTTGATCAAAAGGGTGTCTTTACTCGTGAATGCGGAATTTGGTGAGCTAAAATCTTTTCCTAAGTAATTAAAAAATCCAAGTTATGTTTGTTTATATGCACGTGCAATGGATAATCAAATACGATAAAGAGATTAGGGTTAGAAAGATACGACACAGAGATTTATAGTGGTTCGGAGATAAAGCTCCTACGTCCACTTCGTTGCACGACGGCAACTGTTCTCTTCACTCAAGAACTTGAAGGTTACGGGTCCTTCAAAAACCTAGTCGAGATCGGGCTTCACTCGCCTGGATCTGACAAGCAACGCAGTGATAGGGTTCACTACTAAGACCTAAACTGGACAAGAAGCTTCACTTGCTTCTGTCCGAACAACAGGGAGATTGCGGGCTCTCCTTACAGCCTAGTTTCGATCGAGCTTCACACGAACGATGTAAGTGCAAGCTTGGATCTAGACTCTATGATCGAGGCTTCTTCAATCGGTGAAAGAAGGGCCTTGGATCGAAACAACCTAACGACGACTCAAAAACCTAACAGACAAAGTATTTTT
The DNA here is from genome assembly GCA_029379335.1 of Thymus mandschuricus. Taxonomy (NCBI): domain Eukaryota; kingdom Viridiplantae; phylum Streptophyta; class Magnoliopsida; order Lamiales; family Lamiaceae; genus Thymus; species Thymus mandschuricus. The sequence continues at coordinate 38,787,048 of CM057072.1, forward strand.
TGGTTGACGAACACACTATGAAGAACTCTTTACAGTAGATGCAAAGATTGGCTAGAGTTCTTCTTCTAAGCTTGGATATTTGATGTGGGCTTAGACTCGAAGTGTGAAGGTTGTGAAGACGAGTTCCGATGAACTGGAAACTCGGAGAACACTTAAAACAAAGACTCGAAGATTTGCTCGAAGGCTTGGGAGTGTTTGTTTGCTGTATGCGCTCGAATGCTCAAGTAGTGTTCTCACTCTCCTTCGTCTTCATCCTTCACTATTTATAGGCGGAGGGATGCCGAGATCCGTTGCTTGGTAGGTGGCTTTGTCCCTCCTCCTCTCGACAGTACTTTGCGCAGGCAGTTGCTTTTGCAGGAGCGCAGTTTGTCTCTTTGCCGAAAACGGCTAAGTTACAAGCCTAACAGTAACTGGAGCGAGCCAGTACTGTAGCGGCGCCCTGTCGGCCTGGCAGTCAACTCCTCTGCTCCTCTCCGCATTCGACACGTGGAGATCTCGCAATTAATGCGAAGATCTCTAGTTGACTGGAGTTCAAAATATGAGCGGGAGTTGTGCTGTCGCTTTCTGGTAGGTAGTGGCTCGCTTCGCTATGAAGTTGTAGCGTCTGCTTTAGTTGAGTCACTTCTTAGTCATTCTGTAGTGAGTCGCTTCGGGAGATAAAGTTCCCTAGTGACTACTTTGGAAATTGCTGAATAGAAGACTAGCTTTGACTTTACACTGTAGCGCTCGCTTCGCTTCGCTTTAGTTTTGAACTGTAGCGCTCGCTTCGCTTCGCCTTGGCAGACTCGATTTGAATCTACTGTAGCGCTTGCTTCGCTACTCTATTCTTCGGCACGCTTCACTTCGGCTTGCTAGACTTGCTTCGCTTCGAAAAACACACTCAAGCGAGTGGCCTTCACTTGAAAATTTGAAGCCTAAAATCTAAGCAAATAAAGAGCCATCCTAACAGAGTAGGCTTAGAAAAACTCTAACTTATTAACTACATTAAAATGGGTCGCTTGGGAATAGGACACTTGGGGTTTTGGATCCAATCAAAACAAATGACTTCGGTTATCAAGTATCCCACATAGTTCCCCTTAACAAATTGGTCCATAACAATTCCCAACAATTTTCCCCCTTTTTGATGATGCCAAAACCCAAAGGCTAGGACTTAGAGAATTTCAGCCTATCTAACCGTGAAGGGAACTCCAAGCGACTGCTTCCTTTGCAGTTGTCGTTGTAATTTTTCTTTAAGTTCCTTTCCCCTTTTTTTTCGGTTAAATTATTTGAGTTTGTAGCAAAAGGTAAGGTCATTCACAAAGCAGGTAAATGACGCATTTTGACAGAAATTGAAATTGGATAAATGAACAAGCAGTTCACATAGTCAAAAATATGAAACTTGAAACTCAACGGTTTCCTGCAGTTTCATCACGTTCTTTCTTCTCCTCCTCTTTCTTCTTCTCAGAATAATAAGTTGATCGGACATTCGACTCCATTGTCCGGATGTTGTACTGGTTGTCTCTCCATCTTTTCTCCAATCTCAGTGCTTCATCCACTTCTGCATCAATTTCCTTCCGATTAGGAATCTCTGAATTTGGTTTGAAGAGGCAAAGGAAGTTTTTCACAAGCTGGCACTTTGACAATGAGTGGAAGGGGTTTTGCTTCTTCTGCCAGCGTAAAGATCTTCGCCTCAATCTCTCATTGTATTGATGCAGAAAGTTGCTAAGAGCCTCTATCCTAGAACACATGTCTTGATACGGCATTACCTTCCACCAGTAGTAGGCCTTTATGACTTGTCCTTTAGAATCAGCCAAGTGTCGAGAAGGTCTCTTGGGATGAAATCCTCGATTTGTCTGGAGTCCGGATGATGATGTCTCCGCATAGCTAGCTCCTCTTCTGTCCTGCTTTTCAACTCCTTCATGATTGAGTTGAATCGTGTGCTGGTGTCACCACTCCACTTCGGAAGCATATCATTAATTCGCTTCCGAATGAAGTCATGTTCTTCAGGCGAGTAGCGACCGGAATTGATCATTTCTTTCAGTGTGACTTTGCCAGTATCCATCCAGGCTTGGAGATTGACAGCATCAGACTCTTCAGGCAAGTGAGGAATGTAGGCACTGCGCGTGATGGCAGATTGGATGAGCCTTACTTCATTCCAGTGGGACTCGATCCGTTCATCCAATTTCATTAGCCTTTTCTCCCTTACTTCCTCATCCTTCTCCCTTCTTCTCTTCTTCTCCTCTTTCTTCTTCTGCCTCTTCTCGAAGCGACTAGCCTTCTCTTTGACCACTTGCTGCATTTTCTGGCGTTTGGCAGCAGTGTCATCTTTCCTTGTTTTAGGCGTTGATCGCTTCAAGGAAGCTTTCTGAACAGGAGGTGGCGGTGGTGGCATTTGAGTAGCAGTTTCACTGGCAGGAACAATTCCAGCCAATGCTGAAGTGAGTGCCTGTGCAGAGACAGGGGCAGAGGGCGAAGCAACCGTTCGCGAAGATGAAGCGGGCGCATGCAAAGATGCACCATCTTGAGTGACAGTTCTTTTGAGCTCAAGCTCCACTTCCAAGGCTCGTGCGTAGGCTTCATCCTCTGCAATCTGTCGCTCCCTTTGTTCTTTGGATAAAGGAACACCGGGAACAACGGGATGAGTGGCGATTGATGAACCTAACAGTTTTCTGGCCGATGGCAAACGGGGCTCCTCCGTTAACTTGCTTTTGCCCTTTATTTCTTGCTAGTTCGGCTCTGGCTTCATCGACCACTTCCTCCACAGCACTGCTTCCTCCCTCCAACATCTTCTCAACTCCAACAATTTCACAACCTCCAGATCCTCCAACACCTCCTTCGATCAAGCCACTGGCTTCGATCGCTCTTCCTGCGTTGCTCGTTCCTCCAACTTCCCTCGTTTGAATGAGTGCTCTCTCAATGTTTTCCCCCTTTTTGGCATCATCAAGACTGCCGGGGGCTGTTGTAATCACCGTTCCGCTGATAGATTGGTGGATGTTTGTCAGCTTGCTTAGCACATCTTGAAGCATCTTTTCAGATCGTGCTGCAAACACAATTTCCTTGAAGAGGACGAGCTCTGCTGTCTTTATAGAAATTTCTTCAAGAAGATACTTGCACTAGTCTTCTCTCTCTTTTACCGACTGCATCAGGATTTCTAATGGCTCTACTTCTCTGAAGCGAGCATCCAGCTCCGCTTCAATTTCATCCTTCATCCTCTTTCGTTCTTCTTGCAAGTTGAAATACCAGAAGTCTTTAGAAGCAGCAAGCTCTGCCTTTTCAGTTGTAACAGCACTCTCTCTTTGTTTCAGCATGACATAGACTTGAGCAGCGCCGGCCATCCTAGCTGAAAAATCTCCTGCCAGCTTATGTGCCTTCTCGATGTCGTTAACAAGTTGAGCCTGCTTGAGAGCTACATCGAGACCAGCTTTCCTTCGGCTGTTTAACTCGGCATTTGCTTCGTCAAGCTTGTTGTTGAGGATTTCGATTTCTTTTTCAAGACCGAGAGTTTTCATTTTTCCTCTCGTCAGCTCGCTCTCCAGCTTCCTTATCTTTTCCTCATTATTGGAGATCTGCTTCTCCATCTTCTCAACATTACCAGTTGCTTTGTTGATATTCTCTCTGTACTTGTCTCTCATGTTCCTCTTTTCCTCCTTCTCTGTCTCCACCTCCTTCTCTAGCTTCTCCTTCTCTCTACTCACCTCTACCATTTTTGCACTAACATCCCTCAGCCTGCTCCTCTCAGCATCTAGGGATTGTTTCATTTCCTGACTTCCCTTCTCTAACTCCTCTACCTGCTTCGACAAACTTGCCTTCTCCTCCACAAGCTTTGTCTTCTCCACAACCGACTCCTCCATTTCCGTCTTCCTCCTGTCACAATCTGCACGCAGATTAGTGACCTCCAATATTTTCGAAGTTAGCTCAGCATCCTTCTTGGTGATCTCATTCTGCAAGTTGGAGATCACCGCCTCCTTTACTCCCCACTTCGGCTTCTTGCTCCTGAATCAACTGGAGTTCACGCTTGTGAAGGCTCACGTTCCGGGATGGGCGCATTAGGGTACTCCTTCTTCACCCTTGCGTCGAGCACTTCCCAGTAGTTAGTTTCGTTGATGAAGGTGTGAAAACCATCAATTTCGGCAAACCTGAGCACTACAACTTCCTTGGCCTCGATCACTTCTTCTTCCATTGCCTTGCGCAAGTTGAAGATCTTGTAGTACTCAGTTCCTCTGTACGTGATGTACGTGAGGAAGTCTACTGCGCTGGTGAAGAAGTCATCGGCCATCTCCACAGAGGGGTAGCGTTTGCGAATGCGCTCTGCCGCTTCCTCCTGGTCTCTAGAGTACCGTTTGAGGATCTTTTCTTCCTCTGTTGGAGATGAGGGAGTTTCTGGGATGGGGATGGTTTCAGCTGTCTTGGCTGTTTGGGCGGGGTATCAGCGCTCTCGGCTGATGAGGACTGTGAGTTGGAGGTGGAAGCTTCAGTAGCTTCGGGTTGGTTGGATTCTGGTTGAGGATTCAGTGGGACAGAGAAAAGTTTGTAGGCATCGGTAAGGTCCGTGCCTAGAAAAGGTAGGTCAGGAATCTGAAAGGATGAGTGGGCTGATTCCTGAGGTGATGGTGGTGTTTGAGTGGTGAGTATAGCGGTGGATGAAGTTTGAGGTTCTGGTAGAGGCTGGGTTAGGGTTTGAGTGTGGGTAGGAGGTATTTGGATTTTGGTTGGTGAAGGTTGGGGTAGCTCTTTTTCCGGTGAGGGTTGGGGATTTTCTTCTTCAGCAATCTTCCCGAGCGGCTGCTCCTCAGCCTCGCTCGCTCCGATTATTGTTGAAACACTTCTCAATCTTTGAGGTCGCTTAGACCTTGCTTTCCTCGATACTCGCTTCAATGGTGAAGGAGCTTTGATTTCATCTTCCGCACAGGATTCAGCGACTGGAGCGGAAGGAAGGACTATCACATCAACACAATCCCGGTCCATCGGGAGCTTCTCAGATTTCCACGAATCGAAGTAAAGTGTGTTTTTCTTGTATGGAGCAGTATCTGTCCATGGCATATCTTCGAACAGTTTCTCCAGGGCGTAGGAGATCCTGGAGAAAAACTTCAATTTTCCCTTGCGGACGATTTCACTAGTGCTTCCCTTCTCGTACTCGAAATCCGCCGCGACTTCATGAATCTGGTTGATAAACCAGCGATGCCAGTTGAATTTTGTCCCTGTTAAGCTGTCAACAATTACTGAGGTGGCGTAGATCTTGGTGTCTGACAGTTGGCTGAGCGAACCAACTCCACAGAGAATGGACTTCGTGTACAGCTCGCAGATCAGATTGAATGGAGCCTTCAAGTCGTTTCTGATGTTGCTCAACTTCGGATTCCCAAACTTCACACCTCTTCGTTTGGCGAAGCGAGCATACTCCACCTGGGTTGAGATGCCCAGTTCTGACAGTGATACTGGTCCGGTCATCGGCAAATCGAATACTCGGGCTATTCTGTTTAGCTCGATCTCCACTGGTGTTCCTCTTAGTGGATGAGAGAAAGTTGACGTTTCTTCTCCTTCTTTAAGATTCAGAAGAATCTCGGCAACAGCCTTGCCCAGAATCTGTTGCGGCTTTGCAGTCACGAACTTCCACAGGCCGGCCGTGGTCACAGCCCTGCGGAAGAAACCGTTTTCCACTACCACATCTTCATCAAGATGCGGTTCTATGAAGATATTGTCGTCGAGGTTTTTCAGGAAATTCTTCATTGTTTCAGTTTTCTCCTTCTTTCCCATGATTTATTCTTGTAGAGAGGGTTGAGAAAAAGTTAAGGCTTTGAGGGATTTTAGGCTTGAGTTTTCAGAGGTGCAGAGGTTTCACTAAAATGGTAGTTTTTGAGACTTGTGAAATTTTTCTGCAGCCTTCGGTGTTAAGCTAGCTAGTGATATGTTTTATCTTCTATATTGTAAACTTGTAGTAGTAATACATTCAAGAGTCGAGACTTTATCTTGTATGAAATTGTGTGCATATAATTTTCTAGGTACTAAAATATAAAGAATATTGTCATATAAAACTCTTTAATTGTATAGCAAATTTCGGTATATATTCGGTATATACCATAAATTACAAAGTATACCATAAATTCGTATATACCGAACATTCGGTATCTTCGGTATATATCGTGCTTACCGTTTATTCGGCATATACCAAGCATTCGGTATGCTCGGTATATGCCGAATGTTCGGTATATACCGCGGTACGGCATTTTGCGGTATACCGCGATATCGCAATTTTGGATACCGTTGCCGTACCGAAACTTATCGGTACGGCATGATACAGTACCGAAAAATCGGTATACCGTCTCTTTCGGTATTTTCGGGTTTTTTTCAGTGCGGTATGTTCGATATTTCGACGTAACGACATCCCGACCCACCCCTACAATAGGGTCATGTTTAATTGGGTGGCCACCTGATACGACCCGCACATTATTATTATTATAAGTATTAAAAGAAAGAATTTATGCAAAAGTGAAAATTTGATTATTTTGACAAAATAAAAAAGTGAAAAGCGTCATTTATTACGAACAAAAATGATAATTTATGTAATAGTTGAAATCTTCTTTTTTTTTTAATCAACTAAGTATTATAATAATCGAATATAATGGTTATATATGAATCGTTGATTATTTATACAATGTTTTGTGCGTGACAAAAGCATTATTCATTTTTCATAATATATGTATCTCTTATTCTCATATTATTATTTTTTTTATCGAAAAGTGACATTTATGGTGAATATATGTGTCAATTAATTTGAATAAAAGTGCAATCATGTGAGACAAATTATTCGATTTTATCAACTTGATACTAAAATAATTTAGAATTATGTTATTTACATGAATCTTATATAAGTATAAGTATAATACAATTATATTTTACGTTTCACAAGATAAATTGTCAAAATGTATATTGTCGCAAATGAAATGGGCAATTCATTTAAATATAAAAGTGCCAATGCAACGCCCTGGGCCGACGGGGTCGGAGCTTGTTGGTTGTTACGTTTTGGTGACTGAATGAGTCTTCTAGTGAATCCTCGGATTCGTCATTTCTTCGCTAAAATGGTTAATTAGAGAGTCCATTAAATCCTAACTAGTTATTTGATGTGGGATGTCACAATCTCTTACATATCGTTAGATACAAGGCCCATTAAGCTCACCTGAGTTCAGCTTTGATACCATTTGTAAAACCATGTGCCAACGGGGTTCGGAGCGCATAACGTTATAGTGGTCAAAGTCTACTAGCAATTGCATCCATTCTTATTTTGTCAAAATTCAAAACCTAAGTTTGTAGAAAATCCAAGCTTATTTGATATGAAATGCCCGGGTTAATATTTGTCAATGTTTCAATATTATTTGTGTAAATTATTATGAATAAAAGTATGTATCAATTTGGATCCGACCTAATGATAATGTGAGGCCGACAAGAGTGTGTTCCTTTTCCTTATGAGTGAAGAAGAAAGGCACATTTCTCGAAACAGTATCAACAATGACAGCATGGTAAAATCCCCAGTCTATGTTTCTGTGGATAGACATATAATAAAGGGTTTACAAAATCGAAAAGAAGAACACGGATCCTCTTCATATACTCATCCAATAAATTAACCTTACAGCAATTCACTATTTCTGGGTTGATTATTCAAAAAAACTACTGTCATCATTCCCAATGCTATATAACATAATTAGTGACAGCAAGAATACAAAATTTAATGATCTGAGAGAAGATGATACAAATCAATAATAATCCCCACGGGAATTTACCTTTCACACATTGTAATAAATACTAGTATATAAATACTCAGAATTCAATGTTTGAAAATGACACTGCACTGCAACTTTTATCAACTGCTCATACACGTACTGTGCCAATCCAACCCTAGCAACTTTTTTTTTTTTTTTTTTTGGTTTTCTTTTAATTTATTAATTCATTAATTTATCTTAGCTTCCATTTTCTCAATACCCTAATAACCCTTAGCTTCTTTGGAAAAGTTACCAAATCTGCATATATTTCTCTAATTTACCAAACAAAATGCAGTACCAAATAATCAATGGAACAGTACTCATGTACTTGGAAGGCCATCAAAAAAACATATAGCCAATTTCTGTAAATCTTGCGACAAAAAATGAAAAAAGAAAAAAATTGCATACAAGTAAAGGAAAGGATATTGTATAACAATTGTTTCATGGCGGCGGTCTCCGCCCCAACCGGAGTTCTAAATCGAGCTCTTCCTCGCCTCCCGAGTCTTTCGTGTTCTCATCAAGACCTCGATTACTGTTCTTGTTGTTGTCGTTGCTGTTTGAGGCCGACGGCGAGGAAACGCCGCTGTTGAGCGCTGTTTCGGTGGGTTTGTTCGTGACGAAATGAGATGAGTAATCGAGGGGAGATGGATTTGGGAAAATGATGGAACTAGGGTTAGGTAGGAAGGGGTAGACAAGGCACAATCCGTTGGCGGCGAATTCTCGGCCGGCCGTTTGGATAAGTATCGGCGGCGGAGAGGGATGGAGCTGCGCCGGCGTCTCGTGGAGCCTCGCCCGGTCGCGGCGGTGGACGTTCATGTGGCCGCCAAGGGCCTGGGCAGAGCGGAACTCCCTCCGGCAGAATGTGCACGTGTAGGAGCGTGGGGGCCACGTGCAACCCAGTAGATTTCCGGTGGTGTCTTCCTCGAAGGCTCGAACTTCCCATGAATCGTCGTCGTTTTGGGACATCTGATTAACTTCGTTGTCGTTGTTGCAGTTATTGTTGCTGTTGTTGTTGTTGAAGACGGATTCAATGGTCGACAATTGTTGGTTTGATTTCTGAGGGGGAGCTAAGGGCGTGAGTCCAAGGTCGGGGGCCATGGGGAAGTAGTAACATTTAAAGGTGAAAAATAAATCGAAATTAAAATAAATTAAGTTGATAAAAAGATGAAGATGATGATATAATGATAATGGCCTCTGAGTTAAAATAGAGGGGATGGGCGTAGTGGGGAAATGGGGACAAAACCCTCCAAGCACCGAAGATATCAACAAAGTTTTTTCGAGTATGCACTTGGATTCTAGTTGTGAACACATAGATGAGCTATACAATATATATACTCTCTCTGTCCCAATAAAGTTGTGTCCCAACGAAGATGTTATGTTCCAGAAACGTAACAACTTCGTTGGGACATATGCCCCCACCTGATTTTGGGTATTTAGTTGTGAGTACAAAGGTGGAAGAAAAACTGCATTGGCATCAACGTAAGTCGACGTCGAACAATCTTTTTCTCTCAACTCTTTTAATTAGAGAGAGAGAGAGTGAATAGTAGTATGGAGTTCTTTTACTTAGCATAGATTGGCTGGATTTCGTTTATTTGACTTGTCATTATAATCGTTTCTTGTAACGACAATCACGTCTTATTCATGAGAGAGTTCTATAAACATATAAATTAATGTTCACATAAAAGGTGTGAAGATTATCTACTTTGACAGCAGTGTAATCATCCTTTTCCTAACATTGTTTTCCATTAATTTTGTTGTCTCTCTCTCTCTCCCCTTTTCTTATAAGGTAATGCCTCAATGCCAGGCTTCTTTTATGTTTAGTAACCTTGGTCATAATTTATTACATAATTATGTGTTCCGAAAGTTGTCCTACTTAAATAGTTGTTCATTCTTATAACCGGATGTTACAATGTAATGTTATAATAAGCACGGACAATAGTTTTTATTATTTATAAAATTAATATTCCCTCCGTCCCAACTATATATATATCTTGTTCCACTCTTTTTTACTCCCTCCATTCCACTTCACTAGGGTTGTTGGAATATTATATACTTTATATATGAATATCCAATAGGACTAGCGAAGTGAGACGGAAAGAGCATAAAAATAAGTCACTATAATAATCAAATGAAATAAGTCAGTTGGAATGGAAGGAGTACGTACAAAAAAAATCCAAAAACAAAAAAAGAAAGGAAAAGGTAAAACCGGTTAAAAGAATACTCCAATTTATATCATAGGATTACTTGACGTTGTTTGGCTAAACTTATTTTGAGTAGCTTATAAGTTCTAAGTGCGTATAAGAGATGTTAAATAACATATAAACTTTTAAATTTAGTAGTAGTAGTTTGTAACTTGTCAAACGGTTGGATAAAAGAGAGCTTGTAAGATCAAAAGAAATTAAAATCTAAAATTTAAAAATATTATTTTTGGAATATAAAAATTTATACAATGAAGAGCTTATAAGCTTATAAGCACTTCAAGCTTATAAGCACTTGTATTTTATAATATTCAAAATATAACTTTATAGATCTATAAAAGCATATTGTTAATGGATCTTAAATGAAAGATAAGATCAATACTTTTTAACTTTATATAAAACTCAAAAATTTGTGAGAACAAACGAATTAAGTTATGATATTTAGAAATTTGATAATTTAAATTATGTAGGGGTACCGGGTACCCACATAATTAGGTGTAGAAATTAATAGATAAATATGTCCATTTTGAAAAATAAAAGCGAATTGGAGATGAATGGATAAGACGGAGGGAGTAACTTATAAACCCTTTTGATTAGTTTATAAGCTTAGCTAAGCACCTCTTAATTGATGTTACAATACCACATTAAAAAAAATTATATATATATTAATTGTAAATATATACTCGTTCCTTCCACTTCACTAATTATGTTTCTTTTCTAAATAATATTTTAATTATATGTAAGTATTAAAAGTGAAAAGTAATTAAAGGGTTCACATTCAAAAGTAAAAGTTAATTCTTTTTATTTTAGAAAACAAGACTAGTGAATAGGACAACTCAAAATAACAAACACGACTAATAAAATGGGATGCAGAGAGTATATCTCATAATTAAATATTTAAATGCTACCAAAATATATACTCTACTTTAAACACTGCCAACGTGGCGGCTCTAGTGCCTATATTAATTAAGTGTGGATGTGGTCTGATCAGGCCACACTTTGTTTTAACGCAAATCATTAGTTCGTGAAACCATGAGGATTCAGTCCAGGAAAGTGATATTGGATAATTGATATAGGATCAACAATGATGTCCAATTTTTCCTAAATATGGCAAATTCACCTCTTAAAAGGTTTTGTAAGGGAGAGGAATCATTTAATTTAAACTAGTAAATGTAACGTGTGTTGCACGTTTTACCTCTATTTTAATTTGAGCAATTTATTTTGAGTTAATCAATATTGACACATGTCCCGACAAATATTATTTTGTAAATTTATGTGTAATGCTTGCTATTACTTTGATTCATCATGCCCGCATTACTTCTTTTTCATCCCACAAAACATACTCTCTCCGTCCATTTTATCATGACTTTTTGTTTAATAAAGTAGACACATATTGAACTACCAAGTGTCAGGATAAAATGAACAGGGGTAGTATAACTTAACCACTACAACCCTATATATGGTAAGATTTTATGTAAATACCCCCATAAAGTTAAAAAATTTGTACAAATACCTCCTTAAAGTTAAAAAATTAGTCCGATTACCCACATGAGCTCCTCTGTTCCGAAGTTTCTACAGTTACCGTGTACCATCAATTTATTTTAATTAGATAATTCTTGTACCAAATATCAATTTATTATTTTCTTTAAACATTTTGGTAAAATTTTACAATTATTGTATATGATTCACTCACCTATTTAGGATTTATATTTATTTTTAGCATTGAATTTGAGTTTTATGATGCAAATTATATATGATAAATCAAAACACAGGTATAATTTTTTTAAAATTGTCATATATATATATATATATATATATTGTAATTACTTTGTGTTATATTATGAATTTTTTTATTTTTATAAAAAACATATAAATAAATATTATTTTGTACACGGTCATCCAACAACTAAACCCTAACCCAATTAACGTTAGTTTAATAATCAGCAGATCTTTACTTTTAAATTTTCTAAAGAAGCTTTGATAGAGGAAAATAATGTGAAATTTTATGGTCACAGTTAATTTATTCATTGACATATATTAGTAAACATCATTAAACCATACTTCAAAATCGAACATTGTCATAATTTTTTTTGAACAATTAATAATAAATTATAGAACACTTGCGTTATGATTTTTTATTTTTTTTTAAACTATTTCCTTTATGAATAAGTCATGAAACATTAGAGTTTTAGCTTCTGGGAGGTATTTGCACAATTTTATTTTTTTTTTTCAATTTAGGGATGTATTTGCATCAAATCTTAGTATCTTACCATATATTTGTATATGTCATTGGAGTATCCATCATATAGGGTTGTATATACTATTTTACTCAAAATAAAATTAAGCACTCTAGTCATAAAAGATGTGCACAAATATTGGATAAACAATTTATTTTCTCAACCTTTATTGAATGAAACATTAAAATAATTATATATATATATATATATATATATATATATATATATATATATATATAGGGAGTGGTTCGTGTGCAAATAAATCCTTGCGTGAGAAAATGAGAAAGATGCTTAAAACTATACAAATTCATGCTTAAACCTAGTCATGCTTATAATACCTTATAATCATGCTTAAATCAATTACAGCCATTGATCAAATCAAGATCAATGGTTCAGATCTATTCCTATTTCTCACACCAGGACTTATTTTTATATGATCCATCCTCTATATATATATATATATATATATATATATATATATATATATGAGGCAAAAAAGAAAATACCCATTTTGACTTTGTAAAATCAATTTTAGGTATGGAATATAGTTTACAATAAAAATACCCATATTTTGGTATGGTGGACAATAATACCCTTACTTTTAGTACATGGCCACTTCCTCCTTCACTTTCTTCTCCCTACATGTGTTTTCTCATTCCTTTTTCTTTTTCTTTTTTCCTTTTTTTCTTTTTTTCTTTTTCTGTTTTATTTATTTATTTATTTATTTATTTATTTATTTATTTATTTATTTATTAATTATTAAATTATTTATTTATAATATTTTTTTTCATTTTTTTTCAGAAATTTTCATTTTTTTTTTCAATTTTCTACCCTTTTTTTTTTTTTTTTGTATATTTAATTAGTACAAGTACACAGTAAATTTAGGACTTTTTGGTACTGTGTACCGGTACATGGTAGTACACAGTAAATTTAGATTTTTTGGTACTGTGTACTGGTATATGGTAAACCAAATACATCTTATAGTACTGTTTACTGGAAGTAGTAAACGAATAATATCAGATTGTACCTATATTACGAAGTACGTTCATGTTGTTTTAGTACTGTTTACCAGTAAGTGGTAAACGAATAATATCAAATTGTACCTATATTATGCAGAATTTACACACCATCTCCCCATAACCAAACTTCACGAATGCCCCCAGAAACGTATATGCAAAAACAAAGAAGTAAACAATAAGACCACAAGCCGCAAACAGCACCGCAATGCATAAGAATGTGCTCAGCTACGCCATCCAAGTCAAGCATGACATACTCCTCTTCCTCTTCATCTCCTTCTTCCATCTCTTCTTGCCCATTCTTTTCTAGTTCTGCCATTTCTTGAGATGATACCTTCTTTAGTACAGTATGTTCCTGCAATAAAAACAAACAAAGTGAAGTTCACAAGTAAAAGCATCAATTCATCATCATAAATAAGTAATTCCATTGTTCCTTGGGAGTAAATACAACATAGATGTCTTGAGTGCATCATCATTATCTATTACTCAAAGAGGTTTCGAGAAGTAAGCAGGAGAAAATATAAAAGTCACAAGAAATTCATATAACACTGCATCAAGAAAGAAAAGTAGGTGAGCTACTACTATAATAGTAAGCTACAGATTTCGTTTAATGGTGATGTAATCGCAAAGACAAATGGAGACTTTGACATTCTCTTAAAATTCTTTCGCCTCTACCTAAATCTAAAAGGTATAATACTTATGCTACCAATAGGAACAGACTTAAGTCAATTCCTGCAGATATAGTAGTAATATTCAGTCTACCTAAACATAGGGCACGTGTACTCTACTCCATCTTATTGGATCCAAGTAAAATTCAACTAAATCAAGCAACTGAATGAAGATTCAAGAATCAAGAACGGTGAATATACTTGCATAGGGGGACTCTGCATTCATCAGGCTGATCGCAAATCGAAGAGTGCATCTTGAACAACTGCCACATCCTTGTACATCTCGAGCATCCTCCATTGACCCTCTTCTTACAAGCACCGAAATGCTTGATCAGAAGCTGGATTCTGTGGCAGGTTGAATATTTGCTGCAAGGGCCCTTATGCTTGTTCAGGTCCATGTCATAAGCAAACACATCCCTTCTCATCCAGTAATTTCCCAAATTTTACCTTGAGCTACTGTATTTGAGATTTCAACTGGCTTCCCTCGTTGCTAGTGACAGAACAGGCAATCACTGGCCTTGTAACACCACATGCCCTACCAAGAGCTTGCTTCGATGGAACAAACACATACGGCACATTCTGCATCAATCAATCACACACATTACTCATCATTACCAACACAAAACCAGACTTTCTATCTAGTTAACACACTTTTTCATTCCATTATCCACACAAAACAAACACACTTTCTATCTACCAAAGGGCCTAACATATCAAAAGATATGTTATAAATAACAAGCTGAAGGGCACCAAGGGCATAAAATAGAAGCTCACGTAGAGCCCTCCTGTTTGACTCAACATTCTCGACGTTGATGCTGGACAAACGCTTGCCGATTGTTCCAGTAGACTCGGCAGCAGCGAGAATACCCTTTCCAGAGGTACCAATGTATGCAACATTCTTGAAAAGCTCATCTGCAAATCAAACATCTATTAAACTATGCCGTATGAGGGGAATATCTAGAAGCAAAGTAACTCCAACATAGCACTATTTATTAGATTTAAAACAAAGATCCAAAACCATAACTGAAGATACCTAATTCAGTACATTTATGCTATTTTAGTATTGTTTACCGACTATCGGTACGAATATCGTTCAATCTGTACTCATTACCTAAATATTTTCATATATTTATTAATTTAATTTCTTATGAACAATAGTACTCACAATAAAGAAGGTGGAAGCTGCAGTGGTAATGGAGCATTTGGTTCTGCACCACCACTATTTACCGAAAAATTATGGGGAAGAAAAGTTGGAACATAATTAAGCTTAATTATGATCTAATTGCCAGGAAAAGACATTGAAAACTCATGCTAAACTAAGAACACAGATGAAGTAGTACCTTGTTTGTATGTTAAATCTCTGCAATCTCGTGTTTGTGTAGCTGCTTCGATACCGATATCCCGGAACCCAAGTAAGGCCATGATGGTTGAGTTCGACGGCCGGATATTGATGAGAAGAAACTCTTGAAATCAAAGGACCAAATCACGCAATTAACTCGTAAATTCAAAATCCAGATCGAACAAATGGCGAACTCAGTTCACCTCCTCTCTCTCGCCAGTTCTGCACTGAAAAACCTACATCAAAATCGTGAAAAACCTAACTTCACCACTTGAATCGAACTCTGCAATTTAAGATTTTCCAGGTTCAATTAATCGAAAAGCAAATAATCGCGGCAAAAAATTCATCCAAAAACACGATTCGAAACAATCGAATCGTACCATACCTCAGGACATAGGTTACATCGAGACAACGACGGCGAAATGAACGAATTGCAACAAAAACTCAAAAAAAGAAAAAAAAAAAAAAAAAAAAAGCGGAATGAAGAGGGGGAGAATATATCTCTAGAGAGAGAGAGAGAAACACTTACAGAGAATGGAAACGCGCTTTGAAATTGGGCCAAAATCGAAATCCCAATTTCTCTCTCTAGCATCCCGCCGCCGATGCTCGATCCTAACCACTTCTACGCCTCCTTCATCGCCACAAACACTAATCGCCACCGGAAGCAAGCGGCGTTCTCATCGCTACCGGAGGCCGCCGTCGTCGGTGAGAGAGAGAGAGGAAGAGAGTAGTGAGAGAAAGGGAGGGAGAGAAGAGAAGAGGAACGTCTTTTTTTTTTTTTTTTTTTTTTTTTTTTTTTTTTTTTTTTTTTTGCATTTACGAAGAATAAGACCTGTGAGAAAATTTAAGTACAGACAATAATAAATATCAAAGATAGGGTATTTTTGTCCACCCAAACCAAAAATTGGGTATTTTTATTGTAAACTATATTCCATACCTAATATTGTTTTGTCAAAGTCAAAATGGGTAAAAACATATATTATCTCTCTATATATATATATATATGCTTAAGCAACCATCTTTCTTTAATTAATGACACCCCTCACTCAAATTATATATACTTTAAGATCATTTTTATCCTAACATGAGTTCATTAAACATGAATGATACTAAAGAATTCCCTTAACAAATGTCCTAACACTAATAATAAAAAGACAACGTCTAAATGTGCTTTTTACGATTAAAATATTTTATTATTCTTGATTTCTTAGTTTATCAACAGTCATAAATAGAGCTATCATAGAAGGTTGTCCTGGAGAATATAACAAAACATTATCATTAAATATAATATATATTCATCAAATGTTATTTAGCATATTCATTTTCTCTATGCACGAAATAATTAACAAAAGAAAATAAAATTAAACCTTCTAAAAATTAAAAGATCTCATGAAATGTGTTAACTATAAATTGCACGCCACAAGCTTTTCGTTAATTAATATCTCTCATCATTATTGTGATTATATTCTCCAAGATTTCCAAAAGGAAAAGTAATCTATAAAATAATTGTAGAAGGTTTAGGCAGTCACATCTAAAGAAAAAATTTCATTAACTAAATAGTTTATAGATGTTGGACAACCAAATAAAAAAAATAGCATCTATAGATTGTGAATGTCTGAATAATATTCTCTTTATATATTAATGTTATTTTAATAATTTTAAAAATAACTAATCTAATTTTAATAATATTGCATAAACTAAAAATCCTTATCAAATAACTTGCACAAGACAATAACATGATTATAATTTACTGAATTTCAAATTAAGAATTTAAATTTTACATATACTCATATTGGACTACAAAGTCTACATACTAAAAATATATATACATCTATATATACTTTAAATTATACTTCATTCTTCTCAACTATAAAGATCATATTAATTAGTGGAACAAACTCAATTTCATTTGATTGAACTCTTTATCAATGAGAAAAGGGAAGTACGCTAAATAAAAATAAAAATGAATCACCTTAGCATCTAATGACAATCTAACTTTTTTTTTTTTTTTTTTTTTTTTTTTTTTTTTTTTTTTTTTTTTAACACTTTGATTTGTAATAAAATTTTATCATGCGGTTAACTATTTTGAATGTTTTAGGTCATCCATTCAATTATTCACAACAATAACAAAAAAAATAATAATAAGTGAAAATAAAATTTATGTTCATCTTAATGATTCAAATAATAAACATGTCAGTAAAAACAATAGCAATTCAATAGAAAACAAAGACAAAAACCATAAAATAAATAAAATTAAAAGATTGACTCCAATTTAAAAGGAAAAAGGTGTCAAAATAAAATATATCAAAATTGTGGTACAAATACTTTAACTTTTAGTTATTTTGGACTATTCCAAATGTTTTAAATTTTAAATCTTACGTCAATTGAAATTTTAATTGAACAAAACTAAGTCATTATGGATTTAAAAAAAGACGAAGAAGAAAGAAATAAATTAAATCATCTCAAACAAGATACTTTTATATGGAATAGATTACGTATACTTTTATATGGAATAGATTACGTATCGTTTAATTTTAATAAATATAAATTCAATTATATTTTTTATACCTTAATTATGATTATACTTAATTACTTATTTATCCTTGATTTTAAGTAATTTTAAAGGACATTATAGGCAATATATTATTTTGTAACATAAGGCTCTTTTTAGTATAGGTATAGATAAAGAGTTCAAGTTCTTTTCTATCTTGATGTGGAACAATTGTATAAGTATGACGTTACATCCCAACAATCGTTTTTGGTCTAACATTAATGTCATAATAGAATTTGGTCAATTCACCCATTAATTAAAGGGCCTTGTAAGGGGATGTACCACCCAACCTATATTTAGTATCCAAATTTTTTCCCAAATCGATGTAAAACAATTGTGTGGCTCTAACAAATAATGACTTGAGCCCTTGACTTTTTTTGTTTTCTTCTTATAGTAATTCTGTCTATCACAATGAAAGCCCGCTTTTTTACTCACATTCATGAGAAACACATTCCACATAAGTGGGACTCCTATACCATATAGAGGTGGAAAAGTTACACTGTTGGGAATTGTTAAGGATCTCATGTTAAAGGGGAACTCATATTGGGAGGCTTTTAAATTATAGTGTGTATTTTGATTGGATCCCAAAACCCGTAAGTATCCTATTACGAAGCGACCCAATTCGATGTAGAATTAGGTTAGAAATTTTTCTAAGCCTATACTGTTAGGATGGGTTTTATTTTGCTTTAGTTGCTTAGGCTTTAGACTGCAGGAATTTCAAAGTGAAGGCCACTCGCTTGAGTGAGTTTTCCAAGCGAAGCAAGTCTAGCGAGCCGAAGCGAAGCGTGCCGAAATACAACGAAGCGAAGCGAGCGCTACAGTAGATTTGAAGCGAGTCCACTAAAGCGAAGCGAAGCGAGCGCTGCATTAAAGAATCGAAGCGAGTCAACCCGAGTCAACGATCACTAAAGCAGTTACCCGCGAAATCTATTTTCCTAAGTACCCGCTACAGTATGATCTTGAAGCGACTCGATCAAAGCGGACGCTACAAATCTAAAGCGAAGCAAGCTCCTACCTAACAGAAAGCGACAGGTCTATTCCCGCTCCAATTTGAACGTTGAGTTCAAACTCGAGTCAACTGAAGATCACCGCATTGAATGCAAGATCTCCACATGTCGAATGAAGAGAGGAGCAGCGGAGTTGACTGCCAGGCCGACAAGGGCATCACAACAGTACTGGCTCGCTCCAGTTACTGTTATGTTTGGAACTTAGCCATTTTCGGCAAAGGGACAAACTGGCGCGGCTGGAAAAGCAAAAGCCTGTGCAAGTACTGTCGAGAGGAGGAGGGACAAGGCCACCTACCAAGCAACGGATCTCGGCCAACTCTCCGCCTATAAATAGTGAAGGATGAAGACGAAGAGAAGTAGAACACTACTTGAGCATTCAGCGCCTACTGCAAACAAATACTCCCAGCTTTCAACATACTTTCGAGTCTTTGTTTCCAAGTGTTCTCCGAGTTTCAGTTCCATAGAAACTCATCTTCGCAACTTTCACACTTAGAGTTCTAAGCCCATTCCATATCCAAGCTTAGAGAAGAGCTCTAGCCATCTTTGCATTCACTGTAAAGAGCTCTTCATTAGTGTGTCTATCGAGAAACCAAAAACCCTAACCCTAAAGTTCTGTTAGGTTTTGTGTGTTCGTCGAGGGGTGGTTTTCGATCCAAGGCTCTACTTTCCTCGATAGTAGAAGCCTCGATCATAGAGTCTAGATCCAAGCTTACACAGTCCTCGATTGTGTAAAGCTTGATCGAAGCTTAGGTTGTAAGGAGAACCCGTAATCTCCCTGTCGTCGGATTGAAGCGAGTGAAGCTTCAAATCCCGTTTAGGTCTTGTGTGGTGAACCCGTAATCACCCAGTCATTGTCAGATCCAAGCAAGTGAAGCTCAATCTTGACATAGGTTTTTGAAGAACCCACAATCTTCAAAGTTCTTAAGTGAAGAGAACTAGTTGCCTAGTGCAACAAGTGGACATAGGTGTTTTATCACCGAACCACTCTAAATAGCTGTGTCGTATCTCTAACCCTAATCTCTCTATTTTCTACTTTCTGTTTGATTATTCATTGCACAAGCATTTAAACAAACTTAAACTGAATTTTCAAATACTTAGGAAAGATTAGCTCACCGAATTTCCGCATCTTGAGTAAAGTCTCACTCTTGATCAAGCCTTTACTTAGGTCAAGAGACTAGCTTATACTGTAGATCCAGCCCTCGGCTAGGTCTTAGTTTTCAAGCGAGCACTTTACTTAACACTCTGAGTTTGTGGGAAAGAAGTTGAAAAACTTCAAAACACGTATTCACCCCCCCCCCCCCCCCACTCTACGTGTTTTTCCTCTAACAAACCGGGACCAACAAGTGGTATCAGAGCAGCGGTTCTTTCAAGCCACTGCTTTGCATATCCGAAGCGAGTCCCCTCTCGCTTCACGTTGTCTCACTGAATCGGATCCTTTTTCCTAAGTGCATAAAACCCTCACCCACGCATACTGCATTACTGCTGATAGTTTGCTATGTCTACATACAGTGCATCGAATCTTCCGCAGTTCTCTATAGAAGGGTACGAGACATGGAGCTTTTGAGTAGAGAGCTTCTCAGTTCTACCCACGACAGAATGTGGGAGGTCATTGAGGAAGGACCGATCGAGATTAGAAAAGCCATCTCTGTGAATGTTCCAGCCGCTGAAGGCCGTGCAGCCCACTTCAGGCAAGAATACGTGGAGAAGGACAAGGACGAGTACAACTCCAATGACTTCAAAATCGCCAACCTTGACAAAATTGCACGTCACACAATGCAGAGCACTGTGTCGGACGCCTATCTGCCAAGGATCAGGAAGTGCGCAACGGCGTAGGAAATGTGGGAAACCCTAGCCCTCATTTCGCAAGGAACGGACAAGATTAAGGAGAACAAACTTGCCGTATAGATATGGGAGTTTGAAAGCCTTATAATGAAGTCGGGAGAGTCCATAGATGCCTTCGAGCTGAGAGTTACCAACATCGTTGCTACTCTCAACTCACTCGGGAAGGAACTTACAGACAAGGAGGTGAATCTGAAGATTGTTCGAGCTCTCACACGAAAGTGGCAGACCATGAAGGAGATGTACCTGGCAACGAAGGACTTGTCAAAACTCACGCCGGAGATCCTGTTCTCGGAGCTCAAGGCACACGAGTTCGATCTAAATCGAATGAGTCTTGATGATGAAGATGAAGCTCCTACACAGTCGAAAGGGGTCGCTTTCAAAGCCACAGAAGGGCCAAGCGACCAGACACTCGCTAAGATGTCAAGAGAAGAGCTGGAAGAACATGTTGCGTTCTTATCAAAGAACTTCAACAAGATGAATTCACACGTGGGCAAATACAAGAGATTCTACAAGCAGTACAAGGGGAGGAGCACTGATGCTCGTGAAGGCAAAGGAAATAGAGAAGAGTCGTCTAAACCGATCCCCAGAGACATGATGGATGTGGAGTGCTATCACTGCCACAAGATGGGCCATTACAAATCTGACTGCCCGAAGTTAAGTGCCAAGGAGCGAGAAGAACTGAAGGCAAAAAGAGATGCTCCCCGGCGAGCGCTTGTAGCGAGTGAACCGCCAGTCGCTTCAACTGAAGAAGTCTCAAGCGACTCGGATGCATTCACTGATCCTAACTCCGGCGAGGGAGAAGATCTGGGATTGATGGCGCTCACCGACGAATATACTGGGGAGGCATTTTTCTATCCTTCATCTAGCTCAATTACACTTGCACACACTCACCAAGAGGAAGTTCATTCCTCAACATGGAGTGAGTTGCTTAACAAGCACTCTAAATTGTTAAGCGGCCACAAAATGTTTGTTGGGGTTGTTGTATATCTAAAGCAAAACCAGTTGTTTTAGTGGTTACGACACCGGTCCACTGTTAACAATCCCTATCTGGAAGAATATGTATAAGCAAGAATAAAGCCCATTATCTCATGTTTTAGACCACGTGTCGATCTGAGTTCGGAGGGGATCACGAAGGTCGTTTGACAATGATGAGATATAAACAGTTCACAGTCGAGATAGCTTGGGCTGAGCTATCGGTCTAGACTGCAGCTTAATGGTAGTGATGAGTCCTAATCACTAATTATGCTGGTACGGTGCAACGTATTGAGGATCAAGGGAGATAATGCTCTTCTGATACTGACCTTGTATCAAAGGTGATATAGGTGAAGAGCTACACATCTCAGGCTCTAGCTCGATCTTAACCTTGGTAAACTATTAGATGTATATGTATTCTTCGATGTTACTTTGATTTACGAAGATATGAACTTCTCGTTAGTTCATCTCAATCATGTTGTACTTTGGGTAACACGGAGATGCATAGTATGTCTAATAAGTGTTATCAATAAGCCGTGTCCTACGTGAGTGTAGGTTGACATTATCCCCTCAGGGAGTTCACAAGGTTCATTATACCAAGTCATGCATGCTGATTAAGTTCAGGTATAATAATAAGGTGTGAATGGGTACTACTTGAGGAATGAGATGTTAATTAATTAGGTGCAGTCATGGTAGCTCTAATTAATTAATGGATATGGAAGGTCTTAAACACGGGGGTCGAACTAAACAAAATACCAGCCACAATCTACATAATTGGGACAGAGCGGTGAATCAGTTATGACACTTTAGTGGAGTGCGTCATAGCTCTAATGAGATACATGTTCAGGGGTGGACATGGAAATATCGAATTAGATAAGGCCCAACTCTGTCTGGTATCTGATCCCTAGGATGGCCCAAACAGACCCCGGGAATCGATCTAAATTGTATTATTGAGTTTGGACTCAATAATTGTACTCAGGCCCAGTATATGATATATATTGGATTTATATCCGGTGAATGGATATTAAATATAATTAATTTAGATTTATATCCTATGGGATAAGATTAAATCTAATTAGTTATTATTTAATTATTCAAGGATAAGATTAAATCTAATAGGATAAGATTTATTTATTTAAATCTTGTGGGGATATTATCATATCTAAATATATTTGATATATATTTATTTATTTATTCTTCTACTAGTATTAGGATTAATTCTACTTGTTAGAATTAATTCCGGAAATACAGTTGCATAACGGAACAAATTAATTCCTAATTAATCTTGTATAAATTATGGGAATAAGATTTGTAGTTATGGAAAAAGAATCAATAAGGGGTTGGCATAGATATGGTTGAAGATAAATAAGGAATCATATCTCCTTATTTATAAACCATATAAATACTCTCAAGTCTCTCATCAGAAACCCTAGCAGCACACAATAGAATTGTCAGAGAGTTTCACGCGAAACCCTAGGTGACGAGAGAGAAAGAGCCACGAGTGCTTGAGTGAAGGAGATCGAGGTTCCAGAGATCTCGAGACGTCCACCAAGTCTCAGATCTAGAGGTGTGGGATCACATCCTAGAAGATCATAACCGTAGATCGATCAGACACGACTCAGATTCCTCGTCTTTCATAATCGTAAGGTATGTACTCGAGCCCTTGCATGAACTTACGTGCACGATCGAATCACCGCATCCAATCTAAGATCTGGGATTCGGGTGGCTTTCAAGCAGCCGTTCCAACAATGTTGAAACAAACTATGTCTAATAGCAAGAAGGAGAACCGAAGCTAGCCACTGAGCTTGACGAAGTCAAACTTAACTTAAGGGCTATGACTAGTAAGTTCGAGGATCTCTTTGCTAGGCATCAAAGCTTGGAGGGAAGGTACGAAACCCATTCCAATCTAGTGGCCAACTTAAACAAACCCTCATACGCTAGGCAGACACTAGAGAGCTCGCTTCTACCTTTTGGTAGAAAGGGAGGACTTGGATATGAGGGTGGACCTTCCAAGCCCACAGTCTTTGTTGGTGCTTCTAACACAACACCATCAGTTCCTTTGGATGTGCCCACTGCCTCCAAAGCAACCACCAACAAGGACAAAGGCAAAATGATTGAGAACCCTAAGAGGAAGCCAATGAAGATGTCTATATCTTCAAGAATAGAATCTAAGGGTAAGCAAAGTTCAACAGTCCCTAGCACTCACAATGCTAAAATTTACCAATCAAAGGGTAAAGGGAAAATTGTTGAAGCTTCTAAGTTTCAAACCAAGACACGAGAGACAAAGGATCTTCCTTTTAAAAAGAGAAGTAATGTCTATGTGTCACGTGAGCCGGATTGGAGATGGTCCAACCATACTCATGTTGAGGGGGAAGTGTTTGATGCACCCAAGAGGTCGATTCAAACCTCAAAGGTTTCTCAAGCGAGTCGGGGTCAAAACCCTAAGTTGACCGCTTCAAGGAAACCAAGCGAGTCGCTTCAAAGAACTAAAAACCCTAATTCAGTCTCTAAGCCTGTAGCTAATCCGAAGCCAGTCGCTTCAGGATATAAACAAAAAGGCAAGAGCATAGGTGTATCTCAATCGAGTCGCTACCCCTCATGCACACATTGTTGCACTTGTGAAGCTGCATCTAAACAGAAGTCACAATTTCAAAAGGTCAAGAAGCCCAAAGCACAAGCTAACTCTCAAAAGAGAGTGAAGCAAGTGTGGGTACCGAAATGGACTAACCTGCAAGGA
This sequence comes from Thymus mandschuricus, assembly GCA_029379335.1. Classification (NCBI taxonomy): domain Eukaryota; kingdom Viridiplantae; phylum Streptophyta; class Magnoliopsida; order Lamiales; family Lamiaceae; genus Thymus; species Thymus mandschuricus. The sequence goes on from CM057072.1 coordinate 38,811,345, forward strand.
CCCAAACTGATTTGGGTACCAAAACTTGTCTAATTGCAGGTGAGCGCCGTGGACCCCATGCCAAGTGAAGGTCAACAAATCTGGTACTTGGACAGTGGATGTTGTTTAGTGTCATTTTGTTAGGTTTTAGTCGTTATTTGTTATTCATTTTTGTGTCGTTTTTGTCTTTGTTTTGTAGGTTGCAATTTTTGGGATCGCTCGAGGTCTCGATTTTTGTGCCAAGTTGTGTCGTCAAAAGCGATAAGTTTTCTTCTCCCCTTCTTGTTTATTTTCTTGCAATGGGACGCATGATTTTAAATGTGGGGGGTGGGGGGGGAGGGGGGGGGGGGTGTGAATAATTATCACTTTTGACATGTTAGTTGATTTTTGTGTCTTTGTTTGTTTTTCCCCACTTAGAAATTTGTTGGTGTTCGAGCTTATAAGCATGTGACTTAGGATTGATTTGAATGATTTGATGATGGAGTATTTAGTTGTTGGAATTGATTTGAGCATGAATTAGGGTTGTTTAATCTTGAGTTGTGATATATTATGATTCTGTGAATTGTGGGGCACGAATTGATTTGAGTTTTGAGGAAATTGATTAATGATTTTTGGTTGAGTGATAAATCTAGATTGTTGCAACTTGGATTGCTAGTTTACTTTCCCCTTATGTTAAACAAAAAAAAGAGTTGTGTTTATTTGTGAATAAAGAGTTGATAGGATTCTGCTCCTCTTACTTGTAACGTATGAAAATACTAGCGTAATGAGCATGGGAAACCACATGAAAAGGCTTGAGAGACCCTCGAATGATTAAATTTCATGAATTATGTCCTAAATGATACTCGTGTATGTTAGAATAATGTGTACGTAGGTACTCTACCCCTCTTGACAATGGGTACGGGAAACCGCACTAGGAGGCTCGATGTGACCCATCGATGATTAAACCTAGTGAATTATGTGCCAAAAACGTTCACTTGTGTAAAAAAAGAAAAAAAGAGTTCTATTTATGTTTGAGTTGCATAAAAGTGGAAGTAGGCTAGACGTCTAAGTTGTGGTGATTCTAGATATTTGTGAGATGTGTGTATCGTTGTTTTTCCTCATACTTGGATCAATTTATAAGTCATATAGTTAGTTGATGATGATTGATCGTAACTTGGGATTGAGGTGACCTCGTTCATTGCTTGTCGATTCCGGTGATTAAATGTTCTATGATTTGGATTGTTTGGATTGAGTCTAAGTTGTATGATTATATTGCTTGAGGACAACCAAAGGTCTAAGTGTGGGGGATTTGTTTAGTGTCATTTTGTTAGGTTTTAGTCGTTATTTGTTATTCGTTTTTGTGTCGTTTTTGTGTCGTTTTGTGTTTTTATTGCTATGATATGGGTATTTTGAGTATTTTGATTGTTAAGGATCAGGAGAGTCGAGAGAAGAAGAAAGAACGAGGAAAGGATAGCAAAAGGAGCAAAATTGGATGGATTTTCGTAGAGCACCTGGAGCGCTCGCTCCAAGTGAAATTAAGAAGGGAAAAAGCGCAGCTATCCTGGAGCGCTCGCTCCAACCCTCTGGAGCGCTCGCTCCGTGTCTGGCAAGTTTTATTTTAGTTTCCTTGTGGGAATCGAACTCTTACCTAATGTTATATATATGCCATTAGGGCACGAATTAGAGACACCTTTTATCTTTAGTTTTCAGTTTCAAATACTTTAGTCTTAGATTTTATTGCTTTCGAATTGTTCCGGATCAGATTCTTCAGTTTTAATTCAAGACTTCTTTAGTTAATTCGCGTTCTTAGTTCTTCGTTTAAATTCGTAAGTTCTTTATTGCTTTTGTTTAATTGCTTTCTTTGAGTTCTTTAGTTTTAGATTTACTTTCATAATTGCTTCATTTAATTTAGTTTATTTAATTCCGTTCGTTCGATTTTAAATTCTTAGATTCGTTTTTCCTAGTTTTCGATTACTTCGTTTCCCAAGTTCTTAGAGTTAGATTCATTTATTTAATTTTCAGATTTTCAGGTTTAGTTTAATTCATGTCTAGATTTGTTTTCGTTTCTTTCGTTGCTTTCTTATTTGCTTTCTTTTCGATTCTTGCTTAGGTAGTTTATTTGCTTTCATCTAGTTTAATTCTTTAGATTTATTAGTTCGATTTATTTCTTGCTTTCTAGTTTAGATTATTTATTTGCTTTGATTTAATTGCTTTGATTTATTTTATTGCCTAGGATTTAAAACCAAAAACCCAAAAATTCTCTTTACTTGCTTTCTTAGTTTAGGTTGTTTTTACTACACAATTATTTGCCCTGTTAAGTTTTCCTTGAGATTCGACTTAGGTTTTTACTTACTAAGTGCTAGGATAGATTTCGTTCTATTGCGAACACTTTTTAGTGAAACAGATGTTCAAGACACATGACTGGCATGAGAGCTCTACTTCAAGACTATACTGAGAAGAAGGGTCCACATGTAACCTTTGGTAACAACTCTCGAGGAAGTACCAAAGGATACGGCGTATTGAAGATAGTCTTGAAGTAGAGCACAACTTGCTATCCATCTCACAGTTCTGTGATAAGGGATACAAGGTGGAGTTTATCTCCATAAGTGCATAGTGAAGAACAAGCTAACATCCCAGATTGCACTCACTGGAATTAGACAAAGGAATGTCTACATTGCACAATGGGATAACTGCATAGAGGAGACGTGCTTGGTCGCTAGGAGTGCTACAGAAATTGGATGGCTATGGCACCGACGCTTGAACCATCTCAACTTCAAGATGATCAATCGACTAGCTCGGAAAGGCTTGGTGCAAGGCATACCTAATGAGGTCTTTGTCAAAGATCATCCATGCTCACCATGCCAACGAGGGGAGCAGACGAAGAAGCACTTTGCCAGTCTAGATGAAGCATCATCCAAGCGAGTGCTAGAGCTGCTTCACATAGACTTGTTTGGACCAGTCACTCCAGTAAGCATCAATGGAAGGAAGTACACTCTTGTTGTAGTCGACGACTTCTCTCGCTACACTTGGGTTGTATTTCTCTTTAGCAAGAAGGAGACACTGTCCAAGCTACCTCAATTGCTCAAGCGTCTTGCTGTGGAGAAGAACCAAGCGATCGCCACCATCCGCTCCGACAAAGGCACAGAGTTTCTAAACTCAACCATTGAAGCATACTGCACGGAGCATGGCATAGCACATCAAACTTCCTCAGCACGTACACCTCAGCAGAATGGAGTTGCTGAAAGAAGAAACCGAATCATCAAAGAAGCCATTCGCACCATGATTGCTGATTCGAAGCTTCCAATGAAGTATTGGGCTGAAGCTGCCAACACGGCATACTACACTCAAAATCGAACGCTTCTCAACAAACGGTTTGACAAAACACCATATGAAATATGGATAGGGAGAATTCCTAACATCTCTTATTTCCATATCTTTGGTTGTAGGCTCTTCATTCATAATAATGAGAAGTCACAATTAAAAGCTTTTGAAAGCAAAGCTGATGAAAGAATATTCTTAGGATATTCTACATCAAGCAAAGCTTACAGGGTGTTCAATTGTAAAACCCTAATTGTGGAGGAATCACCCCATGTCGTATTTGATGAGTCTTCTTTAAGTCTTCCACAGGAACAGGTTCAAGCGAATATGGAAAAGTCAAGCGAGGAACCCGTTAATCCACTGACTTCGGACATGCTTGAAGATGATGAAGAAATCAAGGATTCAAGCGAGCAGATTGCCCAAGAGAAGGTTGAAGCTGCCCCCAAGGCTCATGAAGCGAGTGCAGGCCAAGCACCCATTCAGGTCGCTTCAGAAGGAGAAGCAAGCGACCCGCATGAAGAAGAAGAAGTAGCTGGTGGATCCAAGAGTGCATGGCTCAAGAATCATTCACCAAGCCAAATCATTGGAGATCTATCCAAAGGCGTGGTGACCAGAAGCCAAGTGTTTGGAGAAAGTGCTATGTTCAGTTGCTTTCTCTCAAACATTGAGCCTGCAAGCGTGGAAGAAGCCCTAGCTGATTCTAATTGGGTGATTGCCATGCAAGAAGAGCTCAACCAGTTCACCAGGAAAAACGTATGGTACCTCGTTGATCGTCCCAAATTTCAGCATGTGATTGGCACCAAGTGGGTGTTCAAGAACAAGACGGACAAGGACCACAAAGTCGTGAGAAACAAGGCTCGACTCGTCGCCAAGGGCTACTGCCAAGAGGAAGGAATCGATTTTGATGAGACCTTCGCTCCAGTGGCCAGGCTTGAAGCGATCAGACTATTTCTTGCCTATGCAGCGGCTAAGAAATTTAAAGACTATCAAATGGATGTCAAAAGCGCGTTTCTCAATGGCGAACTAAAGGAAGAAGTGTATGTGGAGCAGCCACCGGGTTTCGAGCAAGGAGATAAGGTGTATCGATTGAAGAAGGCCCTGTATGGTTTGAAGCAGGCGCCTAGAGCATGGTATGATACCCTATCTCAGTTCCTAGTGGATAATGGATTCCACAAAGGGAAGATAGATCGGACTCTCTTCACCATCAATCATGGAGAAGATATGCTGTGGGTCCAGATCTACGTAGAAGACATCATATTTGGATCACCAAACCAGTCGCTTAGCGAGAAGTTTGGAGAGCTGATGAAGACCAAATATGAGATGCCAATGATTGGCTTGATGAGTTGCTTCCTAGGTCTCCAAGTGAAGCAGCAAGATGATGGAATCTTCATCAATCAAGCTAAGTATACAAGAGACATGCTTGCCAAGTTCGGTGTTCAACATGCTAAAGCTGTGAAGATCCCAATGAACACCAACTGGAAGATGGAGCCAGACCTAGATGGGAAGTCTGTGGATGCTACAGACTACCGAGCCTTGATCAGATCCCTTCTATATCTCACTGCAAGCAGGCCAGATATAGCGTTTACAGTTGGAGTATGTGCTCGCTTCCAAAGCAATCCCAAGCACAACCATCTTGAAGCTGCCAAGCGAATCCTTCGCTATCTCAAGGGCACCGTCAACATGGGGCGGTGGTATCCAGCTGAAGATAATTTGGAGCTTACTGGATATTCAGATGCTGACTATGGAGGATGCCGTGTTGATAGGAAATCAACGTCAGGCACTTGTCAGTTCTTGGGAAGCAAGCTGATCTCATGGTTTTCAAAGAAGCAAACCAGTGTAGCTACTTCAACGACTGATGCCGAATATATGGCCGCTGGAAGCTGCTGTTCTCAAATCTTATGGCTTCGTCAGCAGTTGAAGGACTACAAAGTTGAAGCGAATGAGATCCCAATCTTCTGCGACAACAATAGTGCTATATGCATCTCGCAGAATCCAGTGCTTCATACCAGATGCAAGCACGTGGAAATTCGACATCACTTCATTCGTGATCATGTCGAGAAGAAGGATATCAAGCTCGAGAAAATCCATACAGATCTCCAGCGAGCAGATATCCTCACCAAGCCTCTAGCTGAGTCTCACTTCAATCACCTATGCACGGAATTAGGGTTACTAGACCCTGGTAAAGAATGCTAGGTCCAGGATGCACAAGGGAGTTGACGCTTGCCCTCAAGCGACCCTCGCCTTGGATCTTCACCAACTCAAGCGAGTCGCTTCAAAATTTCACTCGTTTGAAGAAGGAGAAATAAGGTGGAGAAAGGTGGAGTGTTGGAAGATGTTCCCTACCCACTTACAGGAATTGTTAAGCCATTGGTTAAGGGGGAACTATTGATTACTCTTGGAGTAATCTACTTCCAAAGCGAGCAAGGAAAGCTGCTACCTAGCCTAGGATTCCTAGCGAGTGGGTATAAACACTCGCAAGTGCCGTTTCTAGTAACGGCATGCGGGGTCTTGTATCGGGCCTTCCCACGTAAAAATGGTGAAAGTTTAGGCAGGGCTGGCACCTAGACCTTGCATCCTCTTCCCATCTTTCCGCCGAAGAGGAGCATGTCTTCTCATCTCCTTCATCATGGATAAACATTCACTCATTACTCACTCTTCACATAGTTGAGCTGCCGAATGTCTATTCATTCTTCTCCCATCTTGAATTTTGCATCGCTTCAATTTACCCTAATTTGGGTCAAGCTAGTCGAATGCAAATTCATTCTGTAGATCTAGAAGGAAGCTTGAAGAGTTACCTTTTACTTTAAAAGGTTGCAGGGCTGGTGACATGCCTCTGCTTAAAACCGAGATTGTCTTGTCAGAGCATTCTCATTGTCATCCTGTCCTATTCTGCTCTGAGATAAGGACTTGTACTCATCTCCCATTCGTCGTGAATAAGTACACTTACGTGAAGCTCCCTTCGGGTTGTAGTAAGCTTGTGTACTCTATTCATTCTCCCCCCCATTCCTTCGAGGGAGGAGTCTCTAGTTCGTAGAGGAAGATGGAAGAGATGAATGCCACGAAGACCAAGCCTGAAGAAAATCAACAAGTGACTTCAATAAGTGGTATCAACCTCCTACAATGTGAGATTGACTGGTGAGTTTTTCAAGTTAAAGTACACTAAGTAATATGAAGCGTGCTAGAAACCTTCATTTACTATGTGGAAAATATAAAATGAATCTGACACAAATACAAAGAGGAAAACATTCTTGTTTATCCTCGAAGTATGTAAGTTAGAAACATTTTAAATTATGTCAAGAAATTTCAATTTCTTATTCCAGTCGCTTCAGATGGCCAAGCGAGTGCTACGTCACTCAAGCGAGCCATCGCAAGCGAGTGCGGAACAGTCATGCCAAGCGAATACTTCGCAAGCGAGTAAAAGCCAAGCGGCCACACTCGAAGCGAGCGAGTACGAAGCGAGTGTGAGTTGTACGCACTCGAGTGCAAATTTTACCTTTTTGCTTTGCATTTAATGCAGTTCACGTACAACGCAAAAATCTCGGGTGCGTGCAATGCACTTCAAATTTGAAGCGGGAAAATCGCACACGATCCAGCCGTCGAATCTCAACAGTTCTTGAATCCCAGCCGCTGGACCAATGCCGATTGGAGAGACGAATTGCAGAAGGCCACGTGGAGTGCCAAGTCATCTTGGCGGCTCACTTTTACTGTGATGACGCCGGACACGTCAGTCACATCGCCGACGGCCGCCGCCTACGCACAGCACCTACGATGATATTACTGTCTTGCCCCTGCCACATCAGCCGAACCCTATCTCTATATAAAGGGACGACGAAGACCTGCAGAAACTTTTATCACTCTCAAAATTTGCCATTCTCGTGCAAAATCTCTGCATCTCTCTGCAAATCACGAGTCTCATCCCCCCCTATTGTTAAATCCTCAATCCATACTCTCTAAATACCTAACAATGAAGAAAGAAGTAACCCAAACCATGGAGGAGTTCCTGTCAAAGACCATCGAGAACATCAACGTCGAGCCCCACCTTGACGAAAAAGTTGTTGAAGAAAATGGATTTTTCCGCAAGGCTGTGACCACGGCCGGCTTGTGGGAATTCGTCACGGCGGTACCGGAGAAGATTCTGGCCAAGGCGGTAGCAGAAATTCTACTGAATTTGAAGGAGGGTCAGAACTCTTCAACGTTCACAGATCCACTGGACGGGAAGCCGATGGAAGTGGATCTTAGTGCCATCACCGGAGCTTTCAACCTGCCGGAAGAAGGAGCAAACTCCTTTTCGGATCTGGAACTGTCCGTCGCCGTCGAGTATGCCCGTTTTGCCGTCGACAAAGATGCTGAGTTCGAGCCTAAACACAGCAGCATAAGATCAGATCTAGTTACTCCATTTAACTATATCTGTAAACTATTCTCCAAATCGATACTTTCCAGTATCGGAACTCAGGGCCAGCTTTCCGACACCAAGCTCTTCGCCACAACTGTCATTGTGGACAGTCTGACCGGGACGAAGTTCAACTGGCACGGTTGGTTTTTCAACCAAATACACGAGGTTTCCAAAGACTTCAAGTTCGTGAAAAGAAGCACCGATCAGATTTATCGCAAGGGAAAGCTGAGATTTTTCTCCAGAATTTCTTATGCTCTAGAGAAACTGTTCAAGAACAGGAGGTGGACAGATACAATGGAATACAAGAAGAACACAATTTTCTTCGATCTATACAAGACTGACAAGACTCCAGTGGATCTGGGAATTGTCAACGTTGAAGTGCCTCCCGCAGCACCTGTCGCCGAAAGGCAAAGCGAGGAGAAGAAGGGCAAACGAACCGCTTCACCAGCGAAGCGAGTGGGTGTGAAGCGACCGAAGAAAGTGAAGCGAGTAGCTTCATTATTTGAAGCGAGCGAGGCTGAGAAGCAGCCGCTCGAGAAGGAAGTTGAAATAGACCAACGCATCCCCTCTCCAACCAAAGATCAAGCCCAAGCCCCTCCAGTCCAAACACAAACTCAAACACCCCAGGAACCTCAAGAACCCCAAGCTTCATCCACAGCCCAACCACACACTCAACCTCAAAAATCCCCTCACTCTCCACATGAAGAAGAATCCACTTCTTCAATCCGAATCCCCTAAATCCCCTTCCTCAGCACTGACCTTGAAGACACATACACTCTCTACACCCCAGCCAACCAACAAGCCCAGCAACAAGCACCACCCCAAGCCGAAACCGTCCAAGCCTCAACACCCAATTCACCATCAGAATCGGCCACTTCAGCCGACACCGCCCAAACAGCCGATACTGAAATCACCATCATTCCACCACCAACTCAACCCCCACCCCCATCTGCAGAAGAGAGAGCTCTAACTCGATATCTGAGGGACAGAGAGCTCGCTGCAGAGACTATCCAAAACCGCTATCCCGCCGTGGAGATGTCCGAAGACTTCTTCACCAAACCCATCGACTTCCTCACGTACATCGCGTACCGAGGAACGGAGTACTACAAGATTTTCAATCTCCGTAAGGCTTTCACGGAAGAGGTGATCGAAGCAAAAGAGACGGAGATGCTCAATTTCATTGGAGTCGATGGATTCCATGTCTTCATAACCAAGGCCAGCTAGTGGGAGATGTTAGATGCCAAAGTGAAGCGAGCATATCCAGACGCTTCAATCCCAGAGCGAGTGCTGTCTGTGCATGAACAGAAGCTGTTGAAGGAGCATGAGGCGGATGTGGAGGTGAAGGAGCAGGAGATCGCCAGTCTTCAAAGCGTGATCACGCGGAAAACTGAGGAGTTGGAGAAGAAAGTTGAGGAGGTCCAGAATCTGCGTGCAGATTTTGACAAGTCAAAGACCGAGTTGGAGGCAAGGCTCGAGGAGAAGGCGAAGTTGGTGGATGAGAAGGAGAAGCTGGTGGAGGAGAAAGTGAAGCTGGTAGAAGAAAAAGACAAAAATATTGATGAGCTCAAACAGTCGCTTGAAGCCGAAAGAAGCCGCTTGAAAAATGTAAACTCCAAGCTGGTTGCTGTGGAGGAAGAAAAGAAGAAGGTAGAAAGGAACCTAGACAGGAAAAGGAAGGTCGTGGAGGAGAAAGATGAGGAACTGATCAAGCTCGGGGGCGAGTTGACCAGGACCAAGAAGTCGCTCGACACGCTTGAAAAGGAAATGAAAATCGTAAAACTCGAGCGTGAAGAGGAAAAGGGCGAACTGGAAAGCCGACGGAGGAATGCTCAACCCGTCGATCTAAAGCAAGCAGAACTTGCGATCTCTATTGACAAAGCCCAGAAGTTAGCGGGTGATTTTGCAGTCAAGATCGCCAGAGCTGCTCAAGTCAACGTGGCGTTGAACAAAAGAGATAGAGCTATTGCCACTGCACGGCTGAACTTGAAGCAACCCAGAATCATTTCGGGCTTGTCTTGCAAGAGGAGCGCAGGAAAATCAAAGCCGAAGTTGAAGCGGAGCTTGACGCTCGCTTCAAGGAAATTGAGCCCTTGGAAAGCTTAATGGCATTGGTCAAAGAGAGAGAGGAGCAGTGCAAGTTCTTGCTCGAGGAGATTTCAGCAAAGACGGCAGAAATCGTGCTATCTCAAGAGCCTGTTTTCGCAAAGCGAGCAGAGCAGATGCTTCATGCCGTCTATGATAAATTTGATTCCATTTACGAATCCATCAGCGGAAAGGTAGTTATCACCACCCCTGGTAGTCTTGATGATGCCAAAAAGGGGGAAAGTATTGTGGAAAGAACTGAAGAAAGAAGGGAAGAAGGAGGAAGTGGTGAAGGTGTGAGAAGGATCGAAGCTAGTAGCTTGATCGAAGGAGGAAGTGGAAGTGGAGTTGGAGAAGAGAAGGAGCAGTTGGAGGATGAAGCTCGGGCTGAGCTAGCAAGGAAGAACGGCAAAGACAAAGTGACTGAAGAGCCCCGCAAGCCACTGGCCGGGAAGCTGCTAGCTTCCTCACTTGCTGCTCATCCTCCGAGTCAAACTGAGCAACAAATTGCGGCGGATGAAGCTCTCGCCCTTGCCTTGCAGCAAGAATTTGAACTGAAGAGAAAGCCACTGCAAGATGTGTCTTCTTCCCAGGCAGGCGCTTCAGGTTCATCATCACAAGCGCTCGCTTCAGTTGCTGCCCTCACTTCAATTACTGTTCCACCGGCTCCGTCTAGCCAGGCTATCATTCCTTTTGCTCCCACAGAAAAGAAGAAGGACATGCCACCACCTCCAACGTCGAAAATTCAGGCTAAGCGCACAGCACCGGAGACTAGGGAAGATGATCCTGCGGCTAAGCGCCAAAGGATGCAGCAGACAGTCGCTGCAAAAACCGGTCGCTTGGAGAGGAGGAGGAAGAGAGGAGAAGAGAGGAAGAGTGAAGCTGAGAAGGAGAAGAAAGTCAAAATCGCCAGACTCAAAAAGGTGAACAATGGATTGAGACCCACTGGAATGAAGTGAGGCTCATTCAATCCGCCATTGCACGAAGCTCCTACATCCCCTTCACGCCTGAAGAGTCTGAAGCGTGCCAAACCCAAGCATGGATTGACACTTGCCATGTCACAATAAAAGAAATGTTCGATTCCGGTCGTTTCTCGACTGATGAATATGACTACATCCGCAAGAAAGTCAATGAGAAGCTTCCAAAATTCAACTCTGAAGCAAGTGCCAAATTTCACTCAGTTATGAAGGAGCTGACCAGCAGAACGGAGGAGGAGCTGGTTGTACGAAGAGGAAACCATCCCGATGCTTGGGAGATTGAAGACTTCATTTCCAGAGATCTTCATGAGATGTGGCTCATCTGCAAAGAAAGGTTCATCAAGGCCTACTACTTCTGGCAAGTAGTGCCTTATCAAGATGAGTGCTCAAGAATGGATGCTCTCAACAACTTCTTATGCCACTACAATGAAGAGTTGCGGCGGAGAATCTTTACACAGGCGGAGGAAGTTGATCCTAAACCCATCATCATCAAAGTGCCCGCAGTGACAGATTTTCCCATGTCGTTTCTGCCAAACTCAAGTGTTCCAAACGGAGGATTATAGACGAAGAAGTTGATGAAGCTCTGAGATTGGAGAGCATCTTCAGACCGAACAAGTACAACATAAAGACTATGGAAGAGAAGGTCATTTCTGCCTATTACTTGGAAGAAGAGAAGGAGGAGGAGCAGAAGCCTGCAGAAGACCCTTAAATTCCATCTATGTTATGAACTGCTTGTTCATCTATCCAAATTTAATTTCTGTCAATTGTGTCATTTACAAGCTTTGTGAATAATTTATCCTTATGCTACAAACTCAATTGCTTAACCGAAAAAAAGGGGAAATGAACTTTAAAAAAATTCTAACAAGTCTGCAAAGGAAGCAGTCGCTTGAAGTTCTTTCCACGGTTAGCTAGGATAGAAAATCTAGTTTTAAGTTGGGTTTTGGCATCATCAAAAAGGGGGAAATTGTTGGGAATTGTTAAGGATCTCATGTTAAGGGGGAACTCATATTGGGAGGCTTTTAAATTATAGTGTGTATTTTGATTGGATCCCAAACCCCCTAAGTATCCTATTCCCAAGCGACCCATTTCGATGTAGAATTAGGTTAGAAATTTTTCTAAGCCTATACTGTTAGGATGACTTTTATTTTGCTTTGGTTGCTTAGGCTTTAGACTGCAGGAATTTCAAAGTGAAGGCCACTCGCTTGAGTGAGTTTTCCAAGCGAAACAAGTCTAGCGAGCCGAAGCGAAGCGTGCCAAAATACAACGATGCGAAGCGAGCGCTACAATAGATTTGAAGCGAGTCCACTAAAGCGAAGCGAAGCGAGCGCTGCATTAAAGAATCGAAGCGAGTCAACCCGAGTCAACGATCACTAAAGCAGTTACCCGGGAAATCTATTTTCCTATGTACCCGATACAGTATGATCTTGAAGTGACTCGATCAAAGCGGACGCTACAAATCTAAAACGAAGCAAGCTCCTACCTAACAGAAAGCGACATGTCTATTCCCGCTCCAATTTGAACGTTGAGTTCAAACTCGAGTCAAGTGAAGATCACCGCATTGAATGCAAGATCTCCACGTGTCGAATGAAGAGAGGAGTAGCGGAGTTGACTGCCAGGCCGACAAGGGCATCACAACAGTACTGGCTCGCTCCAGTTACTGTTATGTTTGGAACTTAGCCATTTTCGGCAAAGGGACAAACTGGCGCGGCTGGAAAAGCAAAAGCCAGTGCAAGTACTGTCGAGAGGAGGAGGGACAAGGCCACCTACCAAGCAATGGATCTCGGCCAACTCTCCGCCTATAAATAGTGAAGGATGAAGACGAAGAGAAGTAGAACACTACTTGAGCATTCAGTGCCTACTGCAAACAAATACTCCCAGCTTTCAACATACTTTCGAGTCTTTTTTTCCAAGTGTTCTCCGAGTTTCAGTTCCATAGAAACTCGTCTTCGCAACCTTCACACTTAGAGTTCTAAGCCCATTCCATATCCAAGCTTAGAGAAGAGCTCTAGCCATCTTTGCATTCACTGTAAAGAGCTCTTCATTAGTGTGTCTATCGAGAAACCAAAAACCCTAACCCTAAAGTTCTGTTAGGTTTTGTGTGTTCGTCGAGGGGTGGTTTTCGATCCAAGGCTCTACTTTCCTCGATAGTAGAAGCCTCGATCATAGAGTCTAGATCCAAGCTTACACAGTCCTCGATTGTGTAAAACTTGATCGAAGCTTAGGTTGAAAGGAGAACCCGTGTTGGGAATTGTTATGGACCAATTTGTTAAGGGGGAACTATGTGGGATACTTGATAAACGAAGTCATTTGTTTTGATTGGATCCCAAAACCCCAAGTGTCCTATTCCCAAGCGACCCATTTTGATGTAGTTAATAAGTTAGAGTTTTTCTAAGCCTACTCTGTTAGGATGGCTCTTTAATTTGCTTAGATTTTAGGCTTCAAATTTTCAAGTGAAGGCCACTCGCTTGAGTGTGTTTTTCGAAGCGAAGCAAGTCTAGCAAGCCGAAGTGAAGCGTGCCGAAGAATAGAGTAGCGAAGCGAGCGCTACAGTAGATTCAAAGCGAGTCTGCCAAGGCAAAGCGAAGCGAGCACTACAGTTCAAAACTAAAGCGAAGCGAAGCGAGCGCTACAGTGTAAAGTCAAAGCTAGTCAATTCTAGTCAGCAATTTCCAAAGTAGTCACTAGGGAACTTTATCTCCCGAAGCGACTCACTACAGAATGACTAAGAAGTGACTCAACTAAAGCAGACGCTACAACTTCATAGCGAAGCGAGCCACTACCTACCAGAAAGCGACAGCACAACTCCCGCCCATATTTTGAACTCCAGTCAACTAGAGATCTTCGCATTAATTGCAAGATCTCCACGTGTCGAATGCGGAGAGGAGCAGAGGAGTTGACTGCCAGGCCGACAGGGCGCCGCTACAGTACTGGCTCGCTCCAGTTACTGTTAGTCTTGTAACATAGCCGTTTTCGGCAAAGAGACAAACTGCGCTCCTGCAAAAGCAACTGCCTGCGCAAAGTACTGTCGAGAGGAGGAGGGACAAAGCCACCCACCAAGCAACGGATCTCGGCATCCCTCCGCCTATAAATAGTGAAGGATAAAGACGAAGGAGAGTGAGAACACTACTTGAGCATTCGAGCGCATACAGCAAACAAACACTCCCAAGCCTTCGAGCAAATCTTCGAGTCTTTGTTTTAAGTGTTCTCCGAGTTTCCAGTTCATCGGAACTCGTCTTCACAACCTTCACACTTCGAGTCTAAGCCCACATTAAATATCCAAGCTTAGAAGAAGAACTCTAGCCAATCTTTGCATCTACTGTAAAGAGTTCTTCATAGTGTGTTCGTCAACCAAAAACCCTATACTTTGTCTGTTAGGTTTTTGAGTCGTCGTTAGGTTGTTTCGATCCAAGGCCCTTCTTTCACCGATTGAAGAAGCCTCGATCATAGAGTCTAGATCCAAGCTTGCACTTACATCGTTCGTGTGAAGCTCGATCGAAACTAGGCTGTAAGGAGAGCCCGCAATCTCCCTGTTGTTCGGACAGAAGCAAGTGAAGCTTCTTGTCCAGTTTAGGTCTTAGTAGTGAACCCGTAATCACTGCGTTGCTTGTCAGATCCAGGCGAGTGAAGCCCGATCTCGACTAGGTTTTTGAAGGACCCGTAACCTTCAAGTTCTTGAGTGAAGAGAACAGTTGCCGTCGTGCAACGAAGTGGACGTAGGAGCTTTATCTCCGAACCACTATAAATCTCTGTGTCGTATCTTTCTAACCCTAATCTCTTTATCGTATTTGATTATCCATTGCACGTGCATATAAACAAACATAACTTGGATTTTTTAATTACTTAGGAAAAGATTTTAGCTCACCAAATTCCGCATTCATGAGTAAAGACTCCCTCTTGATCAAAGTGCTCACTTCGGTCAAGCAGGCAAGCTACGAACTGTAGATCTAGCTTCAGCTAGGTTTTAAGTCTCAAGCGAGCTCTTTACTTGTTACTCTGAGTTAAGGGATTTGAAGTTGAAAAACTTCAAAATACGTATTCACCCCCCCCCCCCCCCTCTACGTATTTTTCCTATTAACAAACCGGGACCAACAAGTGGTATCAGAGCAGCGGTTCTTTCGAGCCTCTGCTTTGCATATCCGAAGCGAGTCCCCACTCGCTTCACGTTGTCTCACTAAACCGGATCATATTTTCCTAAGTGCATCAAAACCTCACCCACGCATATTGCATTTACTGCTGATAGTTTGCTATGTCTACATACAGTGCATCAAATCTTCAACAGTTCTCGATCGAAGGATACGAGACATGGAGTTTCCGAGTCGAGAGCTTCCTATGCTCCATCCACGACCGGATGTGGGAAGTCATAGAGGATGGACCAATCAAAATCAAGAAAGCCATATCTGTGAACGTCCCAGCTGCTGAAGGACGCGAAGCTCATGTTCGACAAACGTATGTTGAAAAGGATAAAGATGAGTACACTCCGAATGACTTCAGAGTTGCCAACCTCGACAAGATTGCACGCCACACGATGCAGAGCACCGTGTCGGACGCCTATCTACCACGGATAAGGAAATGTGCAACGGCGAAAGAAATGTGGGAAACACTAGCCCTCATTTCTCAAGGCACAGACAAAATCAAGGAAAACAAGCTCGCTGTTCAGATGCGGGAATTTGAAAGTCTGATAATGAAGCCAGGAGAGTCCATCGACGCCTTCGAGCTGAGAGTTACAAACATCATTGCAACTCTCAACTCACTTGGATAGGAACTCACAGATAAGGAAGTCAACCTGAAGATTGTCCGAGCTCTCACAAGGAAGTGGCAGACAATGAAGGAGTTGTACCTAGCTACCAAGGATCTATCAAAATTCACACCGGAGATTCTGTTCTCCGAACTCAAAGCTCATGATTTCGATCTGAATCGAATGAACCTCGACGAAGAGGATGAAGCGCCCACTACGTCAAAAGGAGTAGCATTCAAAGCTGCTGAAGGGCCAAGCGACCAGTCGCTAGCCAAGATGACAAGGGAAGAGTTGGAAGAACACATTGCGTTCTTGTCCAAAAACTTCAACAAGATGAACTCTCGAGTGGGCAAATACAAAAGATTCTACAAGCAATACAAAGGGAGGAGCACTGATGCTCGAGAAGGAAAAGGGAAGAGAGAAGAGACGACCAAGCCGATCTCAAGGGACATGATGGAAGTGGAATGCTATCACTGCCACAAGATGGGCCACTACAAATCCGATTGCCCAAAGCTGAGTGCGAAGGAGCGAGAGGAACTGAAGGCAAAGAGGGATGCCCCAAGGCGAGCGCTCGTAGCGAGTGAAGTGCCGGTCGCTTCAACTAAAGATCCAGCTAGCGACTCCGATGCATTCACTGATCCCAACTCCAGTGAGGGTGAGGATCTTGGACTCATGGCGCTCACCGACGAAGAGACCGGAGAGGTATTTATCTATCCCTCACCTAGTTCAATTACACTCGCACACACTCACCAAGAGGAAGCTAATTCCTCGACATGGAGTGAGTTGCTTGACAAGCACATTAAATTGTCAAGTGACCACGAAGTGTTGAAGCAAGCTATGTCTCAAAGCGAGAAGGAGAACCGAAAGCTAGCCACTGAACTTGACCAAGTCAAACTTAATCTAAGGGCTATGACTAGTAAGTTCGAGGATCTCTTCGCTAGACATCAAAGCTTGGAAGGAAGGTATGAAGCCCAATCCACTCTAGTCGCCAACTTAAACAAAGCTTCATACGCTAGACAGGCACTAGAGAGTTCTCTTCTACCTTTTGGTAGAAAGGGAGGACTTGGATATGAGGGTGGACCTTCCAAGCCGACTGTCTTTGTTGGTGCTTCAAACACGACACCATCAGTCACTTTGGAAATGCCCACTGCATCCAAAGCGACCACTAACAAAGACAAAGGCAAAATGGCTGAGAACCCTAAGAAGAAGCCAATGAAGATGTCTATATCTTTAAGGGCGGAAACTAAGGGCAAGCAAAATTCAACATTCCCTAGCACTCAAACTGCTAAAGCTTACCAATCAAAGGGTAATGGGAAAAATGTTGAAGCTTCTAAGTCTCAAGCCAAGACACGAAAGACAAAGGATCTTCCTTTCAAGAAAAGGAGTAATGTCTATGTGTCACGTTATCCGGACTGGAGATGGTCCAACCGGACTAACGATGAGGGGGAAGAATTCGAAGCACCAAGATGGCCGCTTCGAACTCCCAAGGTAACTCAAGCGAGTCGGGGTCAAAACCCTAGTTGGACCGCTTCGAGAAAACCTAGCGAGCCGCTTCGACAGACTGTGAAACCTATGTTAATCTCTAAGCCTGTAGCCAATCCGAAGCGAGTCGCTTCAGGATACGAGCCAAAGGGTAAGAGCATGGGTATGCCAGAAGCGAGCCGCTACCCCTCTTGCACACACTGCTGCACATGTGAAGCTGCTTCAAGGCAGAAGTCACTGTTTTCGAAGGTCGAGAAGCCCAAAGCACAAGTTTCCTTTCAAAAGAAAGTGAAGCAAGTGTGGGTACCTAAGGGAACTAACCTGCAAGGACCCAAACTGATTTGGGTACCAAAATCTGTCTAAATGCAGGTGAGCGCCGTGGATCCCATGCCATGTGAGGGTCAACAAATTTGGTTCTTGGACAGTGGATGTTCAAGACACATGACCGGCATGAGAGCTCTACTTCAAGACTACATAGAGAAGAAGGGTCCACACGTTACATTTGGTGACAACTCTCGAGGTAGCACCAAAGGGTACGGCGCACTGAAAGTTGGAAAGCTCACAATTGAAGAAGTCTCCTACGTGGAAGGATTCAAGCACAACTTGCTATCCATTTCACAGTTTTGTGACAAAGGATACAAGGTGGAATTTAATTCCAACAAGTGCATTGTAAAGAGCAAGCTTACATCCCAGATTGTGCTCACTGGAATTAGACAAAGGAATGTCTACATCGCACAATGGGACAGCTGCAAAGAGGAAACATGCTTAGTAGCAAGGAGTGCTACAGAGATAGGATGGCTATGGCACCGACGCTTGAACCATCTCAATTTCAAAGCAATCAATCGCTTAGCTCGCAAGGGTTTGGTGCAAGGCATACCAAATGAAGTCTTCATCAAAGACCATCCATGCTCACCATGCCAACGAGGGAAGCAGACGAAGAAGCACTTCGCCAGTCTCAAAGAAGCTTCATCAAAGCGAGTGCTCGAGCTGCTTCACATGGATCTGTTTGGTCCAGTCACTCCAGTTAGTGTGAACGGAAGGAAATACACTCTAGTTGTAGTCGACGACTTCTCTCGCTACACTTGGGTCGTATTTCTCTACAGAAAGAAGGAGACTCTGACCAAGCTACCACAACTGCTCAAGCGATTGGCTGTGGAGAAGAATCAAGCGATTGTGACCATCCGCTCCGACAAAGGCACAGAGTTCTTGAACTCTACCATCGAAGCATACTGCACGGAGCATGGCATAGCTCATCAAACCTCCTCAGCACGTACACCTCAGCAGAATGGAGTTGCTGAAAGAAGAAATCGAATCATCAAAGAAGTCGTTCGAACCATGATTGCAGACTCGAAGCTTCCAATGAAGTATTGGGCTGAAGCTGCCAATACAGCATGCTACATGCAGAATCGAACGCTTCTCTGCAAACGGCATGACAAAACACCATATGAAATATGGACAGGAAGAATTCCTAACATATCTTATTTCCATATTTTTGGTTGTAGGGTCTTCATCCATGACAATGGGAAGTCGCAGTTGAAAGCCTTTGAAAGCAAAGCTGATGAAGGAATATTCTTAGGATATTCTACATCAAGCAAAGCCTACAGGGTGTTCAACTGTAAAACCCTAATCGTGGAGGAATCACCCCATGTCGTATTTGATGAATCTTCCTTGAGTCTTCCACAGGAACAAGATCAATCTAAAGAAGGAAAGTCAAGTGCGGAACCCATCAACACTTTTACTTGGGACATACTTGAGGATGAAGAAGAGATCAAGGGCTCAAGTGAGCAGAATGTCCAAGGAAAAGATAAAGCTGCCCCCAAGACTCCTGAAGCGAGTGCAGGCCAAGCACCCAATCCAGTCGCTTCAGATGGTGAAGCGAGTGACCAAGAAGAAGATGAAGATGAAGCAGGCGGATCCAAGCGTGCATGGCTCAAGGATCACTCACCAAGTCAAATTATTGGAGATCCATCCAAGGGTGTAGTGACCAGAAGTCAAGTGTTTGGAGAAAGTGCCATGTTCAGTTGCTTTCTCTCAAACATTGAGCCGTCATGCGTGGAGGAAGCCCTAGCCGATTCAAACTGGGTGATCGCCATGCAAGAAGAGCTGAACCAGTTCACCAGAAACGACGTATGGTACCTCGTGGATCGTCCCAAATTCCAGCATGTTATTGGCACCAAGTGGGTGTTCAAGAACAAGACAGATGAGGATCACAACGTTGTTAGAAACAAGGCGCGTCTAGTCGCTAAAGGCTACTGCCAAGAGGAAGGAATCGATTTTGATGAGACCTTTGCTCCAGTGGCACGGCTTGAAGCGATTCGACTTTTTCTAGCCTATGCAGCGACCAAGAGATTCAAAGTGTATCAAATGGATGTGAAGAGCGCGTTTCTCAACGGTGAATTGAAGGAAGAAGTGTATGTGGAGCAGCCACCGGGTTTCGATCAAGGAGACAAGGTGTATCGACTGAAGAAAGCCCTATACGGGTTGAAGCAAGCTCCCAGAGCTTGGTATGATACACTTTCTCAATTCCTAGTGGATAATGGATTCCACAAAGGAAAGATAGATCGAACCCTTTTCACAATCAACCATGGAGAGGATATGCTATGGGTTCAGATCTATGTAGACGACATCATATTTGGATCGCCAAACCAGTCGCTTAGCGAGAAGTTTGGAGAGCTGATGAAGACCAAATATGAGATGTCAATGATTGGCTTGATGAGCTGCTTTCTAGGTCTTCAAGTGAAGCAGCAGGATGATGGTATCTTCATCAATCAAGCGAAGTACACAAGAGATATGCTTGCTAAGTTCGGTGTTTAGCATGCCAAAGCTGTGAAGATTCCGATGAACACGAACTGGAAGATGGAGCCAGACATAGATGGGAAGTCTGTGGATGTTACAGACTACCGAGCCTTGATCGGATCCCTTCTATATCTCACTGCAAGTAGACCAGATATAGCTTTTGCAGTTGGAGTCTGTGCTCGCTTCCAAAGCAACCCCAAACACAGCCATCTTGAAGCTGCCAAGAGAATTCTTCGACATTTAAAGGGCACTATCAACATGGGGCTGGGGTATCCAACGGAGGACAATCTGGAGCTCACTGGATACTCAGATGCTGACTATGGAGGGTGCCGAATTGATAGGAAATCAACTACGGGCACTTGTCAGTTCTTGGGAAGCAAGCTAATCTCATGGTTTTCGAAGAAGCAGACTAGTGTAGCTACTTCAACGACTGAAGCCGAATATATGGCCCCCAAATTCTATGGCTTCGTCAGCAGTTGAAGGACTACAATGTTGAAGCGAATGAAATTCCGATATTTTGCGACAACAACAGTGCTATCTGCATCTCACAAAATCCAGTGCTACACACCAGATGCAAGCACGTGGAAATCCGACATCACTTCATTCGTGATCATGTCGAGAAGAAGGATATCAAGCTCGAGAAAATTCATACCGATCTCCAGCGAGCAGATATCCTCACCAAGCCTCTAGCTGAGTCTCGTTTCAATCAGCTATGCATTGAACTAGGGTTATTAGACCCTGGTGAAGAGTGCTAGATCCAGGATGCACGAAGGAGTGGTCGTTAGTTTTTCGTAGCGCCACCCGCTTCGGATCTTCACCAACTCAAGCGAGTCACTTCAAACTCTTACTCGCTTGAAGAAAATGAAGTAAGGTGGAGAAAGGTGGAGTATTGGAAGAAGTTCCTTACCAACTTACAGGAATTGTTAAGTATTTGGTTAAGGGGGAACTAATGCTTACTCTCGGAGCAAGCTACTTCCAAAGCGAGCAAAGAATGCTGCTATCTTGAATTTTGCATCGCTTCAATTTGCCCTAGCCTGGGTCAAAGCGAGTCGACTGCAAAGTTCATTCTGTAGCTTATAATAGGAAAGCTTGAAGGTTTACCTTTTTATACAAAAGGTTGCAGGGCTGGTGACATGCTTCTGCGTAAAATACGAGATTGTCTTGTCAGAGCATTCTCATTGTCATCCTGTCCATTTCTGCTCTGAGATAAGGACTTGTACTCATCCCCCATCCGTCGTGAATATGTACACTTACGTGAAGCTCCCCTCTGGGTTGTAGTAAGCTTGTGTACTATATTCATTCCCTCCCTCATTCACTTTGATGGAGGACTCTCTAATTCGTAGAGGAAGATGAATGCCATGAAGATGAACTCCAAAGAAGACAAAGTATCCAATAAATGGAGGTGTACTCAACAGACGATATCAACAAGCTTCAAGGCAAATACCAACAAGTGGTCTCAACTGATGATGTACAAATCCTCAAAATGAAGTCTTCAATAAGTGGTATCAATCTCCTACGAAGTGAGATTGACTGGTAAGTGTTTCAATTCGAAGTACACTAAGTGAGCTGAAGCGTGCTAGAAACCTTCACTCACTATGTGGAATATATGAAATGAATCTGACACAAATACAAAGAGGAAAACACTCTTGTTTATCCTCGAA
This sequence comes from Thymus mandschuricus, assembly GCA_029379335.1. Classification (NCBI taxonomy): domain Eukaryota; kingdom Viridiplantae; phylum Streptophyta; class Magnoliopsida; order Lamiales; family Lamiaceae; genus Thymus; species Thymus mandschuricus. Next base: position 38,832,747 of record CM057072.1, read on the forward strand.
GTATGTAAGTCAGAAACATTTTAAATTAAGCAATGAAATTCATTTTCTTGTTTCCAGTCGCTACAAATGACGAAGCGAGTGCCACGTCACTCCGCAAGTCATCGCAAACGAGTGCGGAACAGTCACGTGAAGCGAGTACTTCGCAAGCGAGTGGATGCCGAAGCGGCTACACTCGAAGCGAGCGGATACGAAGCGAAGCGTATGAGCTGTCAGCACTCGAGTGCAAAATTTCACTTTTTACTTTAGCATTTAATGCAGCGGCGCGTAGAAAAAGAAACGACAGGCGCGTGGACGTCAAAGCCGAGGAAAGCGGGAAAACCGCACTCAATCCAGCCGTCGAATCTGAACCGTCTCTAAATCTCAACCGCTGGATTGACGACTATTGGAGAGACGAATCAAAAGCTGCCACGTGGCCACGTTAAGCCAAATTGGCGGTTCACTTTTCCAGTGATGACGCCGGACACATCAGATCCATCACCGAAGGTCCGCCGTCCCTGCACAGGATCTTCGAAGATATTACTGTCTTGCCCCTGCCTCGTCAGACGAACCCTAGTTCTAACAATCACAGATAATGGTTACAATTTATAATGATTAATGAAAAATACACTGACATATATAATATGTTAATCTTTACGTATTAAAACGTTAAAAGTATGATTGTATGAAAGTTTATGAACATGATTGTGTGAAGATTGAATTACATTTTAACCACGTAGAAAATTTAATCAACACTTGCATTATTAGTTTATAGATTTTTAATTATTCATTAACTTTATTGTATGGAAAAAAATTAAATAGAAACATTTGGAATAACATAATGTTTGATAATTGTATGAATTTTTGGTATACCGTACCATACCGAAGTAAGGTACAGTATACTGAACATTGTTATACCGAAAGATACGGCACGACAACGGTATGAAAAATCTCATACCGCAACTAACGGTACGGTATACGGTATGACGAAAAATTTACAGTATGCCGTACCGAACCACCCCTACCCTATTGAACCATTGACCAACCCTACTAGAGTTTTTTTTCCCTAAGAAAAATATTATCATAATATATAAAGAATGATTTTTTTTTTTATTTTTATATTTTTTATTTTTAATCCGGAAACAAGATTTAATTACTAAATTAAATAAAAACTAGCAAGATAAAGTCTTCAAAAATCTGATCCCCGTACAGACTACACAAGAAAACATATTTGCAGCTTTTACCAAACTCACCTCCTTTTGGTAACCCTTTGTTATTTTCTTTCTAGACGAATGACCAAATGCCCACCCTAAGTATCACAATAAAAAAACTTTGGTTTCGCAACTGATCGAGTACGTATTTTGTGGTATTATATCGATGGCAAATAAGAAGCAGTAATGACATAAAAATAAGAACACGGTGAGGTTTTACGTGGTTCGATCTATGATTATAGATCTACGTCCACGGGAGGAAAAAAATGATGATCTGTTTATTAGGGTTTAGTTGAGAGTACAAAAAGTGTGTCTAATCTGCTTCTATCGCTTGACCACTATATATATAGGTGCAGATATGGAATCCCACCATATCTGCTCGTCTCCTTTAATCATGGTAACGACCACTTCCCATAATTGCATCTTCCTTATGTGCAGCGATCCTATCTTCTACGTCAATTAGGTTTAGGAACCTTTTGTGGGCCGACGGTGGGCCTAACCTTGGTTGGGCCCTCTGTTGGGCCGAAGAGGAAGGTTGTATCCTATCACATCCCCCCTCCAAAAAAAAAAAAAAAAAAAAAGACGCAAAAGATGTGGCGTGGATTACCGAAGTGGAGAGGTGTTGTTTGACGAGGTCAAACTGTTTATGGAGCGGGAGCTCGTTGTCTCCGGGTTGAGATATTAGAGAAGTCGTTGAGCTCTCTTTTCCGAAGTGGAAGTGATTCTTGGCTTCGTCGGGATGCGAGCTCGACGAGCTTGACTAGAAACTTTCGAATTGAAGTGTTGAGTATGCCGAAATCGTAGGCGGCATGTGTTAGGTGCATTAAATTGACTGGTTGGGTTCCCGAAAAAGTTGGGATGTGATTGGTTGGTGGTGTGAACAGTCGTCGAAGGTATATGTTGGCTTTTCCGATAAGCCAAGTACCATTCCTCTTTTTTCAAAAACGAAAAAGCCCCCATTCTCTCTCCTGTTCTTCTCCGGCATTGTTCATCATCTTCTCCACCATCGTCAAACAATCACCGGTTTTCGCTGTCAACTTCCCTTATACTTCAGTAAGTAAACATGAACCTTTCCTCCTCTATTGTTCTTGCGTCTTGTTCCTCGTCTGCGGCTCCACCCAATAATTGGTGGATTTAGAGGTCATATCCGGGAATTCCCCTACCCCTTTCACTATGACTGTAGATTTTTTGAGCCGGGGAGGGTCAGTAGATGGTAAAGTGACTACTTTTGAGTCCAGTTTGAAATCTGCAGATCTTGTGCGGATTAGTAGTGTCTATGGCTCCTCCACCCCCCCCCCCCCCCCCCCCCCCCCCCGCCATAATTCTTGCTATTCATAGGGCGGGGGATAGAGCTTATTGGCCACCGTTAGGGTTTGTGGCCATATATGAGGATTCATATTGATGTGGACTTGTGTCCCTTCCCCCACCATTTACACCGAGGTGGAAAGTCACCTCGGTATAACCATTGCTCAACTGTCTCCTAATGCCTTCCATCATATTACTGCTCTCGGTGTTCTTTCTCACCGCCACCGATTCCCCGTGTCTCTAGGTTTAGTGAGTCGCTTTTTTCACTAAAAAATAGGGACAACTTGTACTATCTTACTCCTTGCCTCGCGTTTCGAGCTGAAAGCGAGAACAAAGTCCAAGATTGGCAGAAGAAGTTTTTCTTTTGCCAGTTCGATGGGGCCCTCCAGTTCGAGTGGAGGAATGGTAGGATCAAGGGGTGAATCTCAAATGATAAGTTTGGCGACCTCCAAACGACCTTAGATAGTTATGGGGTTGTAAAGAATGCGTTCCCTGAGGCCGACCTGTCCGAGCTGGGCTGAGTCCAAATGATCCAACCACTTCGGTGGCTTCGGGGAGGGGTGAGGCTCCTTTACTTTGTATCGTCGCCTTATTATTGTCTTTCTTTCTTTTTTTACTAACCCTGACTTCGGTTGTTCTTCGTAGTGCCTTTCACTCCGGTTGCACCTCCTCTCCCTCCTCAAAAGAAGAACAAAGGAAAAAGGATTGTAGTCACTTCGACGGACGTGTTGGTGAATGCTTCTACTGGCACGTCCTTCGATAGGACTGTCAATGTGACAGGGTCCCCTACTCCCTCAATTCCCCGCCAAGATGACGGGAAGAAGCCGATGGAGTCTATCTCTGCACACGTGTTTGGCTTCGACGATGACTGCGTGGTGGTTCGAGAGGAGCCACCACGGATGGTTTTCCCCGAGGTAAAGTGCTTTTACTCCCTTTCTGGCATTTGTGCACGATCCGTTAGCCATTTTACGAACTGCTTTACTTTGCAGGGGTCGGAGCAAGTGTGCTCCGAGCTGAATCGCATTGCTTACTTCATCCGTGATGCGACGTCCCAGTTCGCCTCTGTGACCGAGGTGCAGAGGATGGTGGAGGGCCAAAGGTCAAGGCTCACGCAAGACCTCAAGAGTAGAGATGCCGAGGTCGCGAGCCTCCGCAAGTCCGAGGGGACCGCTGTGGCTAAGGCCGAAGCGCAGGCTTTGAAGCTTGCAGCCCTTGGTGTCGAGGTCACGGCTCAGATGGCTCGCGAAGATGAGCTGGTGATCTCGCAGGCCGGGGTCATTCAGGCCGTAGTGGAGAAGCTGTTGCGCTCCAATTGGTTTTCTACCTTGGCCAGCACGCTGGGTTCTCTTCTGGCGATCCCGGTGAAGGCTTCCACGCTGGATGCTGTGGTCAAAGAGTACCCGGACGTGGACAAGTCCAAGTTCAGGTTCGAAGTCCGGACTGACAAAGAGCTGTTATCATGCTACACGGCCTCGATCGTCGACTTCGCTGGTTCCTTCCCTCACATCCAGAAGTTGTGTTCATCCACCGAGTTTCTCACCTCGGGTGTTGTTTTTTGATTGCAAGGTGGACGAGTATTCTGCTCTCGAGAAGGCAATTGTTGAGCTCGGTCAGGACGGGGAAGAGGAGTCTGAAGAGGAGAACGTCGATGACATCGGTGACACTGCAGAGAAGATGTCAATGGAGGCCGCTAAGGAGAAGCAGAAGGAGGTCCCCGAGCAGGGGCAGACCGATGACCAAGGAGGGGTCAGTGGATCCCTTCTTTGATTTTTAATTTCGTACTTGCTGTGTAGATACATTTTGAAGGTGTACTCTTCTTTTTCATTTAAATGGAAACACTTTTTCAATTCTTCTGATCGCGTCCTTTATGCTTTATTGTAATCGCATGCCGAAGTGATGGATGTATCTCCATACTTAGAGGAAATTAATCCTTGAAAGGAATTATAGATTCCAAAGACACTGAGATAGCTCGGCTGAATGACATGGTTAACTATCTTTAAGCTGAATCCGACGTGAGACATACAACCATGCAAACCAAGAATGACAGCCTAGGAGCTTGGTACCTGGATATGAAGGACCATCGAGATCTTACTAAAAAGAAATTGATGTCGGTGAGGCAAGAGCGGTCTGAGTACGAGCGTGTACTCCACGAAGTGGGATTTGCTACCATATCCGAAGTGGAGGCTGAAGCTCTTCGAGTGGTGCAGAGATGTGTTAATAGCCTAGAGCGGTATGGTGCTACTTCGTGGGAGCTGGACGAGGAGGTTGTTGAGTTAAAGCGATTGACGTCGGTCTTCAAAATCGTTGTAGAGCGGCAACCCATTATTAGAGAATGGCTGGATGCTTTTCCCGACGTGCAGCCTGGTTTGCTACAGCGCGGGCAACCGAGTATACACATAATCAGTCAGCAGAATATGGCACTAACTGGCTGGGCTGAGTGTGCCCGCGATGTGGGCATGTCTTTTGCTTTTCCGGCGCAAGTCAATCCTCCTCGAGTTCCGCGCCTTCAGAGCGCCGCTTCTCAATCAGTGGGGGAGTCTAGTCAGGGTGTGAGTCGAGGAATGCGGTCCCATGGTGCTTCTCGTAGCCGAGGTAGCATGCAGGGACGGAGTGGCGGGAGAAGGATGAGCATAGATGATATATTGCGGCCTGACATCGTGAATCGGCGGTTCAACTACGGCCCGAACTACGGTGCTGGCCCTTCTTTGTGATGTTTCTGTGTCCCTACCTTTTAATGTTAATCTGTAATAAGTACTTTTGCCGATAAGAATTGGGCATGTATGATTTTGCCGAAATGGATTCGGGTTTTTACGAGTGGCCAAAATGAATTCATTCTTATGTTTGGCCAAAAATGATTTCAAGCTTATGTGTGGCCAAAATGAATTTGGGCTTATGTTCCATGTTTGCCGAGACATATCAGTAGGAGTGACTCCTCATACGCGTTTATTAAATTATTTGCATACCCGAGATGCGTGTCGCAAGGGTCACACTTGTCCTTGTCAGGATAGTGTGGTAAAATGATAGAGAGGTGATATGCGTAGGAGATCATATATGCATGATGTAATAACACAAACAAGTATAACCATAACAGATAAAATTTTATTGAAAAACTGTGAGACTTTGTTTAAAGACGAAAATACGCGAACTGACTCTATTAAATACTAGACTCTAAAATGTAACGAAATTTATCACCGACTCTTCCTATATGAACCCACTACGCATAGTTCCTCTTGAGGTGAACAACGTTCCAACCTGTGGTACTTGCTTCCCTAATATAAGGGTGAGCTTGTAAGATCCTTTGCCGAGGAATTCGTGTATTTGGTATGGTCCTTCCCACGTGGCTTCCAGCTTGCCGAGCTTGGCGGCTTTGCTGATCTCATTGTTTCTGAGGACGAGGTCGCCTACACAGAATTGGTGGTTTTTGACTTTGTGGTTGTATTACCTCGTCATTTGTTACTAGTATTTGGCTTCTCTTATGTAGGCGAGCTCTCGTCTTTCTTCAAGTGGATCAAAATCAGTACGCTGATTCTCTTCGTTCACCTCGGGTGAGAAATGGATCGTTCTAGGGCTGGGCATTCCGATCTCTACCGGGATGACAGCTTCACTCCCATAGACCAGGCTGTAGGGAGTCTGGCCGTTGGAGGTGCGAGGTGTTGTGCGATATGACCACAGAACGTGAGCGAGATGTTCCACCCACTTCCCTTTTGCTTTGTCTCGTCAAGTCTTGAGTCCTTTGACTAAGGTTATGTTCGTGACCTATGTTTGGACATTCGCTTGAGGATGGGCCACTGAAGTGAATCTCTGCTGAATCTTCAGCTCGTCGCACCATTCCTTAATGACTTTGTCAGTGAATTGGGTACCGTTGTCTGACACGAGGACATAGGGCACACCAAATCGACATACGATGTTCTTCCAGACGAGTTGAGCGTGTTCTTGCTCGTGATCCTAGCCAATGGTTCTGCTTCCACCCATTTCGTGAAATAGTCGATGGCGACTATCGGAAACTGGAGATGACTGGTCGCCTTCTCGAATGGCCCTACGATGTCAATTCCCCACTGCGCGAAAGGCCAATGACTTTGCATGCTAGCGAGCTCAGACTGTGGCAGTCTTTGGACGTTGGCATGGATTTGGCATTTTTGACATGACTTCACGAGCTCAGTGCAATCGTGGAGCATTGTGGGCCAGTAGTACCCCCACTTCATTATCTTCCTCGCGAGCGCCCGAGGTCTGATGTGACTACCACATGCCCCTTCGTGTACTTCCCGCATAACATAGTTACTCTCGTTGGGGCCCACACATCGATGTAGAGGTTGAAGATATGCCTTTTTGTAGAGGATATCTTGTTGCAATGTGTAACGCAGTGACTTGCTTAGCAATCTTCTGGCTTCGGCTTTATCTGCTAGCATTTCTCCTTTCTCTAGATAAGTCCGGATGGGCGTCATCCGATTGGGGCTCTCCTCAGTGATGTCATTGACTTCGTCTTCTTCTATGCTCCGCATCTGTATCTCTTCTATCGGCGAGCTGGTCGAAGTGGAAATGATGCGGGCATTCTGACTTCTGGGGATGCGGATGATCTCGAAATGAGGAAATGATTGTTGTAGCTGTGTTGGTCCCGGTTTGATAAGGGAAACACACGTAGAGGGGGGGGGGGGTGAATACGTGTGTGGAAGATTTTCAACTTCTTTCCCTTTATCTCAGAGTTTAGCAAGGTGCAACACTCGCTTCAAATACTCAAGACCTAGCTGCAAGCTAGATCTAAAGTAGAAGCTTGAATCTTAACCTAAGCGAACGCTTGATCAAGAGTGAGGCTTACTTTGCAATGCTGAATTTAGTGAGCTAATCTTTTCCTAAGTATTTAAAACTCCATTTTAAGTTGTTTACGATGCTTGTGCAGTATGAATAATCAAAGCAATAAACAAATGAAAGTTAGGGTTAGAGAGATATGACACAGAGGTTTATAGTGGTTCGGTGATGAAAAACCTACGTCCACTTTGTTGCATGTAGCAACAGATTCTCTTCACTGAAGAACCTTGAGGATTTGCAGGCTCCTCAAAAACCAAGTCAAGATCGAGCTTCACTCGCTTGGATCTAACGAACAACAGGGAGATTGCGGGTTCTCCACTAAACCTAACTACACTAAGCTTCACTCGTTTGAGTCCGACGATTGGGACATTACGGGTTCTCCACACTAACCTAGTTTCGATCAAGCTTCACACAATCGAGGAATGTGTTAGCATGGATCTAGACTCTATGATCGAGACTTCTACTATCGAAGAAAGTAGAGTCTTGGATCGTGATAACCTTTCGACAAACACAAAACTTAACAGACAGACTAGGGTTAGGGATTTTGGTTTTCGACAAACACACTAATGAAGAACTCTTTACAATGAATACAAAGAAGGCTAGAGTTCTTCTCTAAGCTTGGATATGGAATGGGCTTAGATCTTTGAGTGTGAAGGTTGCAGAGACGAGCTTTGATGATGCTAAAGCTCGGAGAACACTTAAACAAAGACTCGTAAATTTGCTCGAAAGGTTGGGAGTGTTTGTTTGCAGTAGGCGCTGAAAGCTCAAGTAGTGTTCTGCTCTTCTCCGTCTTCTACCTTCACTATTTATAGGCGGAAGGATGGGTGAGAGCCGTTGTTGGTTGGTGGCTTTGTCCCTCCTCCTCTCTACAGTACTTGCACAGGCCTACTGCTTTTTAGACGCGCCAGTTTGTCTCTTTGCCGAAAATGGCTAAGTTCCAACTTAAACAGTAACTGGAGCGGCAAGTACTGTTGCGGCGTCCTTGTCGGCCTGGCGGTCTAATCCGGTGCTCCATTCTCCTGTCGACATGTGGAGATACGCAATGAATGCGTTGATCTTCACTTGACTGGAGTTTGAACTCAGGTTTAAATTGGAGCGGGAATTGAGTTGTCACTTTCTGTTAGGAAGGGGATCGCTTCGCTTCAGATTTGGAGCGTCCGCTTTGAATGAGTCGCTTCAAGTCATTACTGTAACGTATACTTGAGAGATAGATTTTCCAAGTATCTGCTTTAGTAATTGTTGACTCGCTTTGAATTTCACTGTAGCACTCGCTTCGCTTCGCTTCAACAGACTCGCTTTGAATCTACTGTAGCGCTCGCTTCGCTTCGCTATTCTTCAGCACACTTTGCTTCGGCTTGGTAGACTCGCTTCGCTTGGAAAACACACTCAAGCGAGTGGCCTTCGCTTGGAAATCCTACAGTCTAAAACCTAAGCATCTAAAGCAAAATCAAAGCCATCCTAACAGTATAGGCTTAGAAAAATTCTAACCTATTATACATCAAGTAGGGTCGCCTCGGAATAGGATATATAGGGGTTTTGGGATCAGATCAAAACATATACATTTATTTTAAAGCGTCCCATTTGGGTTCCCCCTTAACATATTATCCTTAACAATTTCCAACAATTTCCCCCTTTTTGATGATGCCAAAACCCAACTTAGCTAACCGTGAAAAGAACTTCAAGCGACTGCTTTCTATGCAGACTTGTTCATTTTTTTTTTTAGTTCATTTTCCCTTTTTTTTCCGGTTAAGAATGTGAGTTTGTAGCAAAAGGATAAATCATTCACAAAGCTTGTAAATGACACATGCTTGACAAAAAAGTAAAGATAGATTGATGAACAAACAGTTCACAGCATATGGCATTTTAAGATTCATCTGCTGGCTTCTCCGACTCTCCCTTACTGAAGTAAGCAGATAGAACCTTTACTTCCATCGTCTTGACATTGTCCGTGCTTTCTCTGTGAGCGTTATCCATTGCCAACGCTTCATCGACTTCATCTTCAATTACTCTGCGATCTGGAACGCTTGATCTAGGCAGGAGCGGCATCGGAAACTGCTTCATTGCTGGCACAATGATGATCTTCTTTTTAGGTTCCGAGAGCTTCGCCTGTGTGAGGATCTTCCTGTGCAACTCCTCATTGTACAAGCACAGGAAGTTGTTTAGAGCTCCAACTTTGAACAGTTGTCCTGGAGAGGCACTACTTGCCAGAAGTAGTAGGCCTTCATAAATTTCTCTTTGCAAGCTCCACTCCTCCAACAGATCATCAGAGATGAACTTTTCAATTTCGTACGCGTGTGGATGATTTGCCCTTCTCACATCCATCTCTTCCTCTGATCTGCTCATCAACTCCTTCATTATCCAGTTGAACTTTGCGCTCACTGCAGAGTTGAATTATGGAGTTCTTGAGTTGACGTACTTGCGAATGAGATCGAATTCATCAACAGTGTAGCGGCCGGAGTCGATCGTCTCCTTTATAGTGACTCGGCAAGTGTCGATCTCGGCTTGAGTCTCGCAAGATTCCGACTCATCAGGTGTGAATGGGATGAAGGCGCTTCGTGAAAGAGTAGATTGGATAAGCTTCACTTCATTCCAGTGAGTCTCGACTCGTTCTTGCACCTTCTTGATTCTAGCGAGCTTCACTTTTTCTTCCTTGGCAATTTTCCTCCTTCTCTCTTCTTCACTTTTCTTCTTCTGCTCCAATCGACTAGATTTTGTGGTGATGGACTGTTGGATCTTCTGGCGCTTAGCCGCGGGATCCAACTCCTTCTCCATTGGAGCGGCTCGCTTTGGTGCTGGAGGTGGTGGAGGGGGAGGCATCTTCTTTTTCTCAGAAGCAAGTGTGGAAACGGGTGCTTGGATAGATGGCAAAGAAGGACCCGCTTCAGATTGCAACGCTTGAAGCGGCTTCACCAACGGAATTTCAGTGATCCCTTCCTCGCGTAAATTGAAGTCCTGCTGCAGGGCCATGGCAAGGGCTTCGTCATCTGCAATCTGCTGCTGGACATTGGCGGCAGAGACGGCATGGGCAGCTAGTGATGCGGATAGAAGCTTCCCGGACTGGGGCGTTCGCTTCTCTTCAAAGACAGCGACTTGCTTCCCTTTTTTGACCACTTCTTCAGTCCGCGCTTCATCATCTTTCTTCACTTTCCCCTTCTTTGCAGACTCCTCTACTGCAACTATCTCCTTTCCCTTCTCGGCTCCACTTCCTTCTCCTACTGCTTCGCTCCCCTTTTCAACTATCATTTCCCCCTTTTTGGCATCATCAAGACTGCCAGAGGGAATGGTGATGGCCTGGCGGAGGGTCGAGAATTCATTGTAGATGGCGTGTAGCATCTCCTCCGCTCGCTTTGCAAATGTGTGCTCCTGGGAAAGCACTATCTCCGCCGTTTTCTCCGAAATTTCTTCAAGCAGATACTTGCACTGCTCTTCTCTCTCCTTGACGGATGCTTCCCTTCGTACGATAGTGGCCATCATCTTTTCTAGCGGCTCAACCGTTTTGAAGCGAGCGACCAGCTCCGCTTCAATATCTGCACGAATCCTCCTCCTTTCTTCCTGCAAAAGCAGATCGAAATGGGTTTGGTTAGCTTCAAACTCGGCACGTTGTGCAGCGAGAGTTTCTTCTCTGGTATTGAGCTTGGTGTGAATCTGGGACACAACAGCTATTTTAACGGCAAACTCTCCTGCCATTTTGTTTACACCATTGAGCTCGATGGCTAGCTCGGCTTGTTTTAGATCAACGTCCTGGGCAACCTTCCTTCTGCTCTCCAACTCACTCAACTCTTCAGCAGCTTGAGTTTGAGTAATTCAGTTTCTTTCTCAAGTGCATCGAGTTGGAGCTTTGTATGGGTCAGCTCGCTTCCGAGCTTAATCAGCTCTCCATCCTTCTCCTCTACAACTTTTCTCATCTTCTCAAGATATGTAGAGACTTTGTTTTTCTCCTCTTCTACAGCGACCAGTTTTGCGTTAAAGTCCCTGAGCCTGCTCTTTTCAACTTCAAGCAACTGCTTGATCTCCTCTACCCGCTTCACCTCTGTCTCGAGCTTACCCTCCAGCTCGGCTTTCTTCGCGTCGAAGTCTTTGCGAAGACTCTCGACCTCCTCTTTCTTCTTCTCTACCTCCTCGCTTACCCTCCTTATTTCCTCCTGGAGGCTGGCTATCTCCTCCTCCTTCACAGTCATCTCAGCCTCATGCTGCTTAATCAAGTTTTGCTCGTGAGCAGTTGGCGTTCGCTCTGGGAGCACTGCATTAGGATATGCACGCTTCCCTATAGCGTCTAGCAATTCCCAGTATCGAGCTTCATTGATGAAGGCGTGGAAACCGTCTACACCAACGAACTGCAACATCTCTGCTTCCTTCTCGGCAAGAGTACTCTCTGAGAATGCTTGTCGGAGTGCGAAGATCTTGTAGTACTCTGTGCCACGGTAAGTGATGTAGGTAAGGAAGTCGGTGGCTTTGGTGAAAAAGGCTTCGGTCATTTGGATGTTTGGGTAGCGGTTCTGTATTTCTTCTGCGGCTAGATTCCTATCCGCTATGTAGCATCGTAGGGCTCTTTCCTCAGAAGTTGGGGGTGGGGGTTTGGTGGGTGCTGGAATGGTGATTTCAGTGGCGGCGGTGTCGGTGGTGTCGACAGTGTCGGTGGGAGAATTGGGGGTTGAGGCTTGGATGGTTTGAGGCTGGGGTTGAGTTGTTTGGACAGGCTCATATATGGCAAAGGTTGCTGCTGGGTCGATATGGAGGAATGGTACATTTGGGATGGGAATGGAGGAAGCTGATTCTTCCTCATAAAGTGAGTGGGTGGATGCTTGGGGTTGGGCGGTTGATGAAGCTTCTGGTTGGGGTACTTGGGTTTGTTGAACTTGGGGTTGAGAAGTTGAAGGTTGAGGAATTTGGTGTTGAGAGGGTGAGGCTTGGGGGATGGTTTGTGTTTTGGCTGGAGAGGATTGGGGATGATCAACTTCCACATTCTCTGCAAGCGGCTGCTCCTCCTCCTTGCTTGCTTCAATGAGTGAAACGACTCGCTTCACCTTCTTCGCTCGCTTGGGAGCTATTCGCTTCGCAGGTGAAGCGGCTCGCTTCAATTGCCTTCCTCTTCTCTCGGCAATAGGAGCTGCAGGACGCACCTCCACCTGCAGAATTCCCCGATCAACGATGATCTTGTTGGTCTTGTAGATGTCATAAACGACATTGTTCTTCTTGTACTCCTCGGTATCCGTCCAGTTCCTGTTTGGAAACAACTGGTCCAAAGCATAGGACAACTTCGCGAAGAATCGAAGCTTCCCCTTCCGGATTATCTCATTGGTGCTTCCCTCCTCGTACTCAAAGTCCTTGGCGGTGTCATGAATCTGGTTGATGAACCAGTCATGCTAGTTGAACTTTGTGCCGGTCAGACTGTCAATGATGGCACTGACGGCGAAGATCTTGGAGTCGGAGAGTTGTCCAAGAGTTCCGATGTTGCACACCACTGATTTGGTGTACAACTCGCATATCAAGTTTAAAGGCTTCTCTAGATCTGTCCTCATGTTACTGCCCTTCACCTTCCACACTGCATTCTGGCGTGCAGCGAACCTAGCAAACTCTACTTCTACGGACAGTTCCAGCCTAGAGAGAGTATCCACACCTTCTCTCGGTAAGTTGAAGGTTCCGGCGACGTCGGCTAAATCCACCTCTACTAACTCACCATCATCTGGATCTGTGATGGTCGACGCCGTCTGCCCTTCTTTCAGATTTAGCAGGAACTGGGCTACTTGAGGAGCTAGTATCCTTTCTGGTTTCGCCGTTAAGAAGTTCCACAGGCCGGCCGTGGTCACAGCCCTGCGGAAAAAGTCGTTGGCTTCAACGATCTTCTCGTCAAGATGGGGCTCGACGTTTATGGTATCTCCGATTGTGGCCAAAAACTGTTCCATCATCTGAGTTGCGGTTTTCTTCACCATTTTTATGAGTTTGAGTAATATTTGAGTGAAGAAATAGGGTTTAGACTCGTGAATTGCAGAGGATGCAGAAATTTCACAAGAATGGCAATTTTAGGGAGGGTGATAAAATATCTGCAGGTCTGCTTCAGTCCCCTTATATAGATTTAGGGTTTAGCTGACGTGGCGAGGGAGGGGTGGTAATTTCCTCGAAATTTCTATGCGTAGGCGGCGGCTATCGGCGACGTGACTGACGTGTCCGGCGTCACCACAGTAAAAAGTGAGCCGTCAAAGTGAGTTGGCACTCCACGTGGCCTCCCGTGATTCTCTTGTTCAAACGGCGTAGATCCAGCGGCTGAGATTTATAAACTGTTGAGATTCAATGGTTGGATCGTGTGCGGTTTTGGCGGTTCAAATTTGAAGTGAGTCTCACGCGCCCGAACTTTCTGCCCTGTACTTCAACTGCATTTAATGCAAAGTAGTAAGTAAAATTGCACTCGAGTGTGTACAGCTCATACACTCGCTTCGTACTTGCTCGCTTGAGTGTGGTCGCTTGGCTTTTAGTCGCTTGCGAAGTACTCGCTTGGCGTGACTGTTCCACACTCGCTTGCGATGGCTCGCTTGAGTGACGAAGCACTCGCTTGACCATCTGAAGCGACTGGTTTAAGAAATTAAAATTTCTTTAACTTAATTTAAAATGTTTCTGACTTACATACTTCGAGGATAAACAAGAATGTTTTCCTCTTTGTATTTGTGTCAGATTCATTTCATATTTTCCACATAGCAGGTGAAGGTTTCTAGCACGCTTCACTTTGCTTAGTGTACTTGAATTGAAACACTTACAAGTCAATCTCACTTTGTTGGAGATTGATACCACGTATGTAGATCTTCTTCAAGCTTGATCTTCTTGGCATTCATCTCTTCCATCTTCCTCTACAAACTAGAGAGTCCTCCATCGAAGTGAATGAGGGGGAGAATGAATAAGACACTTAAGCTTTCTTCAACCCGAAGGGATACTCGATTGAGTGCTATTCCCGATGAATGGGAGATGAGTACAAGTCCTTATCTCAGATCGGAATAGGACAGGATGACAATGAGAAGCTCTGACAAGCCATTCTCGGTTTTACGCAGAAACATGTCACCAGCCTTGCAACCTTTAGAAGTAAAAGGTACCCTTCAAGCTCTCCACTTAAGATCTACAGAATGAATATGCGTTCGACTCGCTTGACCCAAAATAGGGAAAATTGAAGCGATGCAATATTCAAGGTGGGAGAAGAATGAATAAACACCCGGCATCTCAACTCAGTGAAGAGTGAGTAATAAGTGAGTGATTATCCACGACGAAGGAGATGAGAAGACATGCTCCTCTTCGGCGAAAAGATGGGAAGATGACGCAAGGTCTAAGTGTCAGCCCTGCCTAAGCTTTCACCGTTTTTACGTGGGAAGGCCCGATACAAGACCCCACAACCTTTACTAGAAAAAGGTACTTGCAAGTGTTTATACCCACTTGCTAGGAATCCTAGGCTAGGTAACAACTTTCCTTGCTCGCTTTGGAAGTAGACTGCTCCGAGAGCAATCAATAGTTCCACCTTATTTCTCCTTCTTCAAGCGAGTAAGTTCTGAAGCGACTCACTTGAATTGGTGAAGATCCAAGGCGAGGGTTGCTTGACGGCAAGCTTCCACTCCCTTGTGCATCCTGGAACTAGCACTCTTCACCAGGGTCTAGTAACCCTAATTCCATGCATAGTTGGTTGAAGCGAGACTCAGCTAGAGGCTTGGTGAGGATGTCTGCTCGCTGGAGATCGGTATGAATTTTCTCGAGCTTGATATCCTTCTTCTCGACATGATCACGAATGAAGTGATGTCGGATTTCCACGTGCTTGCATCTGGTGTGAAGCACTGGATTCTGCGAGATACAAATGGCACTGTTGTTGTAGCAGAAGATTGGAATCTCATTCGCTTCAACTCGATAGTCCTTCAACTGCTGACGAAGCCATAAGATTTGAGAACAGCAGCTTCCAGTGGCCATGTACTCGGCTTCAGTCGTTGAAGTTGCTACGCTTTTCTGCTTCTTCGAGAACCACGAGACAAGCTTGCTTCCCAAGAACTGACACGTGCCCGAAGTTGATTTCCTATCAATTCGGCATCCTCCATAGTCAGCATCGGAGTATCCTGTAAGCTCTAGATTATCTTCTGTAGGATACCATAGCCCCATATTGACGGTGCCTTTGAGATAGCGAAGAATTCGGTTGGCAGCTTCAAAGTGGCTATGCTTGGGATTGCTTTGGAAGCGAGCGCACACTCCAACTGCAAACGCTATATCTGGTCTGCTTGCAGTGAGATATAGAAGGGATCCGATCAAGGCACGGTAGTCTGTAGCATCCACAGACTTCCCTTCTAGGTCTGGCTCCATCTTCCAGTTGGTGTTTATATCGGAATCTTCACAGCTTTAGCATGCTAAACACCAAACTTGGCAAGCATATCTCGAGTATACTTCGCTTGATTGATGAATATCCCGTCATCTTGCTGCTTAACTTGAAGACCTAGGAAGCAACTCATCAAGCCAATCATCGATATCTCATACTTGGTCTTCATCAATTCTCTAAACTTCTCGCTAAGCGACTGGTTTGGCGATCCAAATATGATGTCGTCCACGTAGATCTGGACCCATAGCATGTCTTCTCCATGATTGATGGTGAAGAGAGTCTGATCTATCTTTCCTTTATGGAATCCATTATCCACTAGGAACTGAGATAGCGTATCATACCACGCTCTAGGCGCCTGCTTCAATCCATACATGGCCTTCTTCAATCGATACACCTTATCTCCTTGCTCAAATTAATCCCGGTGGCTGCTCCACATACACTTCTTCTTTGAGCTCTCCATTGAGAAGCGTGCTCTTGACGTCCATTTGATAGACTTTGAATTTCTTTGTCGCTGTATAGGCAAGAAATAGTCTAATAGCTTCAAGCCTGGCCACTGGAGCGAAGGTCTCATCGAAATCGATCCCTTCCTCTTGACAGTAGTCTTTGGCGATGAGTCAAGCTTTGATTCTCATGGCGTTGTGGTCCTCGTCCGTCTTGTTCTTGAACACCCACTTGGTGCCAATCACATGCTGGAATTTGGGACGATCCACAAGATACCATACGTCGTTTCTGGTGAATTGATTCAGCTCTTCTTGCATGGCAATCACCCAATTTGAATCTGCTAGGGCTTCCTCCAAGCTTGCTGGCTCGATGTTGGATAGAAAGCAACTGAACATAGCACTTTCTCCAATCACTTAGCTTCTGGTTACCACACCTTTGGATAGATCTCCAATGATTTGGCTTGGCGAATGATCTTTGAGCCATGCACGCTTGATCCACCAGCTTCTGCTTCTTCTTCAAGCGGGTCACTTCCTTCTCTATCTGAAGCGACCGAAGCGGGTGCTTGGCCTGCATTCGCTTCCAGAATCTTGGGGGCAGCTTCAACCTTTTCTTGAGCAATTTGGTCACTTGAATCTTTAACTTCTTCTTCATCTTCAAGCATATCCCATGTCAATCGATTGATGGGTTCCTCACTTGAATTTTTGTCATTCGCTTGAACCTGTTCCTGTGGAAGACTTAAAGAAGATTCATCAAATACAACATGGGGTGATTCCTCCACAATTAGAGTTTTACAATTGAACACCCTGTAAGCTTTGCTAGATGTAGAATATCCTAAGAATATCCCTTCATCCGCTTTGCTTTCAAAAGCTTTCAATTGTGACTTCCCATTGTTGTGAATGAAGACCCGACAACCAAATATATGGAAATAGGAAATGTTAGGAATTCTCCCTGTCCATATTTCATATGGTGTCTTATCGAAGCGTTTGTTGATTAGCGTCCGATTCTGAGTGTAGCATGCGGTGTTGGCCACTTCAGCCCAATACTTTATCGAAAGCTTCGAATCTGCAATCATTGTGCGAACAACTTCTTTGATGATTCGATTTCTTCTTTCAGCAACTCCATTCTGCTGGGGTGTGCGTGCTGCAGACGTTTGGTGTGCTATCCCATGCTCTGTGCAGTATGCTTCAATTGTAGAGTTTAGAAACTCAGTGCCTTTATCGAAGCGAATGGTAGCGATCGCTTGATTCTTCTCCACAGCAAGACGCTTGAGCAATTGTGGCAACTTGGACAGTGTCTCCTTCTAGCTAAAGAGAAATACAACCCAAGTGTAGCGAGAGAAGTCGTCGACTATAAAAAGAGTGTATTTTCTTCCATTGACACTTACTGGAGTGATTGGTCCAAACAAATCCATGTGTAGTAGCTCCAGCACTCGCTTGGAAGATGCTTCTTCTAGGCTAGCGAAGTGCTTCTTCGTTTGCTTCCCTCGTTGGCATGGTGAGCAAGTATGGTCTTTGACGAAGACCTCATTAGGTATGCCATTCACCAAACCCTTACGAGCTAAGCGATTGATCGTCTTGAAATTGAGGTGGCTTAAGCGTCTGTGCCATAGCCATCCAACTTCAGTTGCACTTCTAGCGACCAAACACGTTTCCTCTTTGCAGCTTTCCCATTGTGCGACGTAGACATTCCTTCGTCTTATTCCAATGAGCGCAATCTGGGATTTGAGCTTGTTTTTCACCACGAACTTGTTGGAGATGAACACCACCTTGTATCCTTTATCACATAATTGTGAGATGGATAGCAAGTTGTGCTTCAGTCCTTCCACATAGGAAACTTCTTCAATTCTGAGCTTTCCTATCTTCAGTGCGCCGTATCCCTTGGTGGTTCCTCGAGAGTTGTCACCAAAGGTTACATGTGGACCCTTCTTCTCTGTGTATTCTTGAAGTAGAGCTTTTATGCCCGTCATATGTCTTGAACATCCACTGTCCAAGTACCATATTGGTTGACCTTCACTGGGCATGGGATCCACGGCGCCTCACCTGCAATTAAGCCAATTTTGGTACCTAAATCAGTTTGGGTCCTTGCAGGTTATTTCCTTAAGGTACCCACACTTGCTTCACTCTCCTTTGAGCGTAAGCTTGTGCTCTAGGTTCCTCGGCCTTTTTAAATTGTGATTTCTTCTTGGAAGCAGCTTCACATGTACAGCAGTGTGTGCATGAGGGGAAGCGACTCGCTTGAGACCAACCCATGCTCTTGCCTTCATGCTTATATCCTGAAGTGACTTGCTTCGGATTAGCCCTAGGATTAGAGACTGAATTAGGGTTTCTAGTCTTGGCAAGCGTCTTGCTTGGTTTCTTCCGAGTGGTCAACTTAGGGTTTTGACCCTGACTCGCTTGAGAAACTTTTGGGGTTTGAAGCGTCCTCTTGGGTGCTTCAAACACTTCCCCCTCAATGTAAGTGCGGTTGGACCATCTCCAATCCGACTCACGTGACACATAGACATTACTTCTCTTCTTGAAAGGAAGATCCTTTGTCTCTAGTGTCTTGGTTTGAGACTTAGAAGCTTCAACAGTCTTCCCTTTACCTTTTGATTGGTAGGCTTTAGCATTGTGAGTGCTAGGGACCGTTGATCTTAGCTTCCCCTTAGATTCTTCCCTATGAGATATAAACATCTTCATGGGTTTCTTCTTAGGGTTCTCAAACGCTTTGCCCTTGTCTTTGTTAGTGGTTGCTTTGGAGGCAGTGGGCACATCCAAAGAAGCTGATGGTGTAGTGTTTGAAGCACCAAGACTGTAGGCTTGGAAGGTCCACCCTCATATGCAAGACCTCCCTTTCTACCAAAAGGTAGAAGCGAGCTTTCTAGTGCTTGCCTAGCGAATGAGGCTTTTGTTTAGATTAGCAACTAGAATGGATAGGGTTTCATACCTTCCTTCCAAGCTTTTATGCCTAGCGAAGAGGTCCTCGAACTTACTAGTCATAGCCCTTAAATTATTCTTGACTTCATCAAGTTCAGTGGCTACCTTTCGGTTCTCTCTCTCGCTATCAGACATAGCTTGTTTCAACACTTCGTGGTCGCTTAACAATTTGTGATGCTTGTTAAGTAACTCACTCCATGTCGAGGAATGAACTTCCTCTTCGTGAGTGTGTGCCAGTGTAATTGAATCGATAGGCGGATAGAAAAATACCTCTCCCGCGTCTTCATCGGTGAGCGTCGTTAATCCAAGATCCTCTCCCTCGCTGGAGTTTGGATCAGTGAATGCATCTGAGTCGCTTGAGGCTTCCTCATTTGAAGCGACTGGTGACTCGCTAGCGACTAGCGCTCGCCGGGGAGCTTCTCTCTTTGCCTTCAATTCTTCACGCTCCTTGGCACTCAGCTTGGGTCACTCGGATTTGTAGTGGCCCATCTTGTGGCAGTGATAGCACTCCACATCCATCATATCCCTTGAGATCGGCTTTGATGTTTCTTCTCGCTTTCCTTTTCCATCTCGAGCATTAGTGCTCTTTCCTTTGTATTGCTTGTAAAACCTCTTGTATATCCCCACGCGTGAATTCATCTTGTTGAAGTTCTTTGATAAGAACGCATAGTGCTCTTCCAGTTCCTCTCTTGTCATCTTGGCAATCGACTGGTCGCTTGACATTTCTGCAGCTTTGAAAGCGACTCCCTTCGATGACGTAGGACCTTCGTCTTCATCGTCCAGGTCTCATTCGATTGAGATCGAACTCATGAGCCTTAAGCTCGGAGAATAGGATTTCCGGCGTGAGCTTCGATAGGTCCTTCGTTGCCAAGGACAACACCTTCATTGTCTGCCTTTTCCGTGTGAGAGCTCGGACAATCTTGAGATTTACTTCTTTGTCAGTGAATTCCTTGCCAAGAGAGATGAGAGTGGCAATGATGTTGGTGACGCGTAGTTCGAAGGCGTCAATTGATTCTCCAGACTTCATTGTGAGGCTCTCGAAATCCCTCATCAGTACGACAAGCTTGTTCTCCTTTATCTTGTAAGTGCCTTGGGAGATTAGGGCTAGGGTTTCCCACATCTTCTTCGCAGTAGCGCACTTCCTAATCCTAGGAAGATAAGCATCTGACACAGTGCTCTACATAGTATGGCGTGCTATGCGGTCTAGATTGGCAATCTTGAAATCATTGGAAGAGTAGTCTTCCTTTTCCTTATCCACATACTCTTGTCTGACATGAGCTTCTCGGCCTTCTGCGGCTGGAACATTCACTGAGATGGCTTTCTTGATCTCAATCGGTCCTTCTTCTATGACCTCCCACATCCTGTTGTGGAAGGAACATAGAAAGCTTTCGACACGGAAGCTCCATGTCTCATAGCTTTCTATAGAGAACTGCGGAAGATTCGATGCACTATACGTAGACATGATGAAAACGTTAGTAGTAATGCAATATGCGTGAGTGAGGGTTTTGATGCACTTAGGAAAAATGGATCCGGTTCAGTGAGACAACGTGAAGTGAGAGGGGACTCGCTTCAGGTATACAAAGCAGTGGCTCGAAAGAACCTCTGCTCTGATACCACTAGTTGGTCCCGGTTTGAAAAGGGAAACACATGTAGAGGGTGGGGGGGGGGGGGGGAGGGTGAATACGTGTGTGGAAGTTTTTCAACTTCTTTTCCTTTATCTCAGAGTTTAGCAAGGTGCAGCACAAGCTTCAAATGCTCAAGACCTAGCTGCAAGCTAGATCTAAAGTAGAAGCTTGAATCTTAACATAAGCGAACGCTTGATCAAGAGTGAGGCTTACTTTGCAATGCGGAATTTAGTGAGCTAATCTTTTCCTAAGTATTTAAAACTCCGTTTTAAGTTGTTTACGATGCTTGTGAAGTATGAATAATCAAAGCAATAAACAGATGAAAGTTAGGGTTAGAGAGATACGACACAGAGATTTATAGTGGTTCGGTGATGAAACACCTACGTCTGCTTTGTTGCACGTAGAAACAGATTCTCTTTACTCAAGAACCTTGAGGATTTGCAGGCTCCTCAAAAACCAAGTCAAGATCGAGCTTCACTCGCTTGGATCTGACGAACAACAGGGAGATTGCGGGTTCTCCACTAAACCTAACTGGACTAAGCTTCACTCGCTTGAGTCCGACGATTGGGACATTACGGGTTCTCCACACTTACCTAGTTTCGATCGAGCTTCACACAATCGAGGACTGTGTTAGCTTGGATCTAGACTCTATGATCGAGACATCTACTATCGAAGAAAGTAGAGTCTTGGATCGTGACAACCTTTCGACAAACACAAAACCTAACAGACAGACTAGGGTTAGGGTATTTGGTTTTCGACAAACACACTAATGAAGAACTCTTTACAATGAATG
Source organism: Thymus mandschuricus (assembly GCA_029379335.1). Lineage (NCBI taxonomy): Eukaryota > Viridiplantae > Streptophyta > Magnoliopsida > Lamiales > Lamiaceae > Thymus > Thymus mandschuricus. Next base: position 38,854,148 of record CM057072.1, read on the forward strand.
CAAAGAAGGCTAGAGTTCTTCTCTAAGCTTGGATATGGAATGGGCTTAGATCTTTGAGTGTGAAGGTTGTAGAGACGAGCTTTGATGATGCTAAAGCTCGGAGAACACTTAAACAAAGACTCGGAAATTTGCTCGAAAGGCTGGGAGTGTTTGTTTGCAGTAGGTGCTGAAAGCTCAAGTAGTGTTCTGCTCTTCTCTGTCTTCTACCTTCACTATTTATAGGCGGAAGGATGGGTGAGAGCCGTTGTTGGTTGGTGGCTTTGTCCCTCCTCCTCTCGACAGTACTTGCACATGCCTGCTGCTTTTCAGACGCGCCAGTTTGTCTCTTTGCCGAAAATGGCTTCCAACTTAAACAGTAACTGGAGCGGCCAGTACTGTTACGGCGTCCTTGTCGGCCTGGCGGTCAACTCTGGTGCTCCATTCTCCTGTAGACACGTGGAGATACGCAATAAATGCGTCGATCTTCACTTGACTGGAGTTTGAACTCAGGTTTAAATTGGAGCGGGAATTGAGCTGTCACTTTCTGTTAGGTAGGGGCTTACTTCGCTTCAGATTTGGAGCGTCCGCTTAGAATGAGTCGCTTCAAGTCATTACTATAGCGTATACTTGAGAGATAGATTTTCCAAGTATCTGCTTTAGTAATTGTTGACTCACTTTGACTTTCACTGTAGTGCTCGCTTCGCTTCACTTCAACAGACTCGCTTTGAATCTACTGTAGCGCTCACTTCGCTTCGCTATTCTTCAGCACGCTTTGCTTCGGCTTGGTAGACTCGCTTCGCTTGGAAAACACACTCAAGCAAGTGGCCTTCGCTTGGAAATCCTGCAGTCTAAAACCTAAGCATATAAAGCAAAATCAAAGACATCCTAACAGTATAGGCTTAGAAAAATTCTAACATATTCTACATCAAGTAGGGTCGCTTGGGAATAGGATACATAGGGGTTTTGGGATCAAATCAAAACATATACATTTATTTTAAAGCGTCCCATTTTGGGTTCCCCCTTAACATATTATCCTTAACAATTCCCAACAAGTTGCTTGGCTTTCTCGAGATATCTCTTCATTCTATCCCCTTTGGCCTCACACTTTCCTAGCATGTGGTTTACTACGACCTGAGAATCGCTATGGACACGTACAACTTGGATCCTCATTTTCTTGGCTATACGGAGTCCAACGAGGAGTGATTCGTATTCTACCTCGTTGTTCGTCGTAGTGAAGGCGAAGCGAAGTGAATGCGTAAGTTCGCATTTCTCAGTACTGATGAGGAGGATTCCAAAACCGCTTCCTGTTTTTCCCGATGCTCCATCTACGTATATGTCCCAGCAATCCTCTGGCGTGTTGGGGGCGGGCTCGGGCGGGTCGCCTTTAGTTGTGCTCGCGGTGTCTTTAGCTGGTGGTTCTTCCATTGGGAGGGCGGTCTCCACTAGGAAATCGGCGAGAGCCTGTCCCTTGATAGCTTGTCGAGGTAGGTATTCAATGTCATGCTCTCCTAGCTCAATGGCCCACTTTGCAACTCGGCCCGAGGCTTCTGGCTTTGTCAATACTTGGTGAAGTGGGTAGTCAGCGAGGACGCGTATAATATGCACATGGAAGTATGGCTTCAACCGCCGAGATGCATTCACTAGAGCCAGTCACTACAAGAAAACTGGGCTTTTGCGACAATGAATTTGTGTCGTAAAGTCCTGTTTTAGTGTCGCAAAAGTCAATTTGCGTCAGTTTGTGCGTCACGATAAATTATGTCGCGAAAGGCTATGTAGTTTTTTTAAGACACTTTTTTTGAATTGTGTCGCAACAAGAACGACATATTTTGCTTCACTTTATTATATGTCGCATGAAATTCTCGACACTTAACACGTCATTGACTTTAGTGTCGCATATTTATTAGCGACACAAAACGTGACATTATTAAAAATGACGCATATAATTTGCGACATAAATTTGTGACATATCAAATAGAATGACTTTATTTTTCCCGTCACAGTTGACGTCATATTTAAATGTTGTATGATATTGCGACATATGACATATGTCTCAAAAAATTATTTATGTTATAAAATATACAACATCTTCTGCATCAGTTTATTTTAGTTGTCGTAAAATTTACATCACTTATGCGACATTATTTCAAATGACAGATCTTTATTTGTTACACTATGCAAGAAATATGGCGTATTTTTTCGCGACCCATATTTTTTGTCGTATAGAATTATGACATCTAAACTTTGTCGCAAAAAGCAAAAAAAAAAAAATATATAATAATAATAATAATAAATATAATTTTGTATAATATACATTATATTTTGCATTACTTTACTGTTATGTCATAAATTTTGCTTCACTTGTGCGACAGTAATTGAAATGACACGCTCTAATATGATACATTTATTAAAATACAAATAATTCACAGTACATGATTTTCCAAACATAGTCAAAAGATAAAAATGTTCTATCAGTAAATGTTTTAAGAGAACCTAATACACGAATATATCTTTTTTTCGCAGCATAAAATGCTATTCATGCTTCTTTGTCACCTACAAATAATTCTTCGTTGCTTCGATTCGATACCTGCAATCACTTTTTCGAATTCTCTGACACTGCTATTACAAGAGAAAAATGATACAAAAGCATGTCAAAGCATTTAAGCATTAAATAAATAACAAAGAGTAGAGTTAAAGAAAGAAACAGATTGAAACACACAACACAACATCCTCATTTTTAACAAGATATGTGAAAGCATTAAGAAATGTATGCAGACTCCCTTTTAACAACTCGACAAAAGGCTCTTTCACATGATACTTTCTCGAACCTTCTCGAATCACATAAAACACTATGCTCTAGAATGTGGGGAATTCCTGTTAAATCTTTTCTTAAATCTTTTCTGTATCAACAAATTGACAAGTATAAACTTCATTAAATGCCTTATTTTTAACAGATAAAAGAGTATAATCTTTTCTGTATCAACAAATTGACAAGTATAAACTTCATTAAGTGACTTATTCTCAACAAATAAAAGAGTATAATCCTTTCTGTATCAACAGATTAACAAGTATGAGCTTCATTAAATGCCTTATTCTTAACAAATAAACGAGTGTTTTGAAAAATAGTTTGATGTTCTTTTGCTGAAGGGGTGGGGTAAGAAAAATAAAATAGCTAGTAAAAGAATGGTGAGAGGAGTAGTCAAACTCAAATTAATTAGAGTGCCCAACAATTTATGATGCAACATTATCGATCAAAAGATAATCAAGCAACACAGATAATATAGCATTAGTATAACAACACTATGATTTTGGAAGATTGGAAATAACCAAAAGACAGAGGCAAGTGTATGATTAATACTTCTGCATACTACTATACCTATGAAAAATATATATATAACGAAATGTAAAAAGATATAGAGAATTTGACAGGAAGCTTACAGGACCACCTTGAGCCGTAAAACCAGCAAGCCCCACTTCCTTCAAGATGCCTTCTTCACCAATCACATACACCTACAACACCAAGGCATGGAAATGAGGGGATCACATCATCATAAGCACCAACATCATCTAAGTATCTAACAACAATGACCAAAAGCAACTACAAGCTCTAAAAAAACTACTCCTAATATATAACTTAAAATATTTGTAATAAATTCAAGGGCAGTACCAGTTTCATTTGCAGGCATTTTCTGGTACAAAAACTCACAACTAATTCAATCAAGCTCATTTAAATTCCCTGCCCCTACAAAAACTCACAACTAAAACTGCATTGAGAAAATTAGGAAGTCTTTTAGAGACAAACCTTCTTCTCCATAGGAAAATAATTGACTTTCAAGTACATAGCTGCAGCAAAGGATGAGCTGAAGATCTCGTCCTGCGATTTTCGACAGATTAACCGCACATACAGTCCGAATGCTACTGAAAAAAAAAAAATCATCCAATAGAACAAACCTCGGAGACCGAAATGCCTAAGGACTGGAACATCTTAGCGCATTCTAGACTTAGTCGAATTATTCGTCATAAAAACAAGCTTCTTCCCCTACAATCAACCATTAACAACATGTAAGCCGCGAATAAGTTACCTACATTTCTGAAATTAAACTGACTGACCTCATACGAACTCACCATGGATCGAAGCATATCCAGAGTATCCGAAACGCCAATCAGATCAAACTACAGAGGAAATGCAAGCAGTACGCTACACTTAAGTTGGTGTACCTGCTGGCTGAGGAGGAGGAGGCTTCCAGGAACTCCTCGTTGATAGAGAGGCCGCGCTTCTCAATGGTGGAGCGCAGGGCGGGCCTGAGGGGTACACTCTCTCTCTCTCTCTCTGAAATTCCGACGGCCTTACTGATTCATGCTGCTCAATTTAAGATATTAGGGTTCATCCCCAGTCCAAATTGGGGGAAATAGCGAACGAGAAGGAGTGTCATCGGCACTTAACGCCGGCCACAGGCTGAGAAACCAGGGAAGGCGCCGGCAGTAGTAGCCGCTAGAGAGAGAGAAGAGAGGAAGAGTCGCGAGTGAGAGGGGAGACAAGAGAGAGCCGGAGGAATGTAGGAGAAAGAGAGAGGGGTGGGAGAGGGAGAGAGTTCTAATAGCAGTCGCCAGTCGCGTCGACGGTCTCGTTACCAGTCTCCGGTCGCCTCGCCGGTGAGAGAGACACTTGGGACGGAAGAGGGAGAGAGACGAAGGAGGGCCGAGAGGCGAGAGTCGTGAGTCGAGAGGCGGCGATGAAAAACTTACGCCTTACTCTTTTTTCTTTTTTCTTTTTTTAATTTTTCTTTTATTCTTATTCCCTTCTTAGGAGTATTATTTAATTCAATTTTTTAATATTTAGAGAATGAAGGATTTTTAATTACAAATTAAAAGTTTTCTATATGAATAGTGTGCCCTAATAAAAAATAATAAAGACATATTATATTTGAATCCTGCTTTTCTCTTGTATGACAATTTTATTTTATTTTTATATTGTATCTATATATACAGTATAATATAATACTAAAGGCATATTCGAATATTCTCCTTTTATTTTTAAGACTACTATTTTCTAATATTATGTTTTATTCATATTCATGAGTCATTTTATTCTTCATATAAGTCTATATGTATTTATAATTATTATATGTAAAAAGTGGTTTATACCACAAAATATTTATAACATTAATAGCAAATAATAGTAGATATAAATTTTGTGTATTTAACTTGAATACTAATTATATTACAGTATTAGACAGTATAATATGTGATATAATTGTAATAAATTTTATAATGTATTAAAAAATATATATTATTATTCACTTTATTTTGATTATTAAATCAAAACTTTTAATAATAATGAAACAATAGATTAAGATCCTTAATACTAATAGAAGAGATAAAAAAAGTGTCATGTTTGTAATAAAATTATGATATAATATTTTAATAATTTATATATGATGCAAATATACGATATAAAATGAAACATTATTCTGAATGTGAAATAATATTATGATATTTAATTAATGTGTCATAAATTTATTGTTGTAAATCGAGACGTAAAACTAAGTGACGTATTGTTGTCGCAAAATAGCGACACATAGGGCTGCAAACGAGCCGAACCTGATCGAGTATTGGTCTGCTCGGGTTCGGCTCGTTTAGTATTTGATAGGCTCGGGCTCGGGTTCGAGTTCGATTCGAGCTTTAAATCTGGGTTCGAGCTCGGATCGGGTTAAAAATTTTGAGCTCGAATTCGGCTCGAGTTCGGCTCGTGCTCGGTTCGGACTTGAGCTCGAATTTGGCTCGTGAAAAGCTTGTGTTCGGACTCGTTTAAAAGCGCTATGATTTAAGCATATTTTATTAACATTCCATTTTTTTTTAACCTATAATTTTTTATACATAAATGTTAAAGCTCGTTTACAGGCTCGATTAGAGATTCGATTAAGAGTTCGTGAAACAGGCTCGCGAACATGTTCGATAAATATACGAGCGAACATGTTCGCGAGCAAAACGAGTCGAATACCTTACTGCTCGAGTTCGGCTCGTTAAGTTAACCGAGCTCGAATTCAGGCTCGAGTTCGGCTCGTTTGTTAACGGATTCGAACTCGAACGAGCTTTTACCGAATCGAGCACCGAGTAAGTCCCGAGTAGCTCGGCTCGTTTGCAGCCCTAGCGCCGACACAATATTTTAATGAAGCATATATACGACACGAAATCCAACACTACTCTACATGTGAAGTAAAATTATAACATTCAATTAATGTGTCGTAAATAAATTGTTGTAAATACGAGACACAACACTAAGTGACGCATTGTTATCGCAAAATAGCGGCACAATATTTTAATAACGTCTATGTACGACACAAATTGCAACACAATTCTAAATGTGAAGTAAATTTATGACATTCAATTAATGTGTCACAAATAAAGTGTTGTAAATACAAAACACAAAACTAAGTGACGCATTGTTGTCGCAAAATAGTGACACAATATTTTAATGACGCACATATACGGCACAAAATGCAACACTGTTCTAAATGTGAAGTAAAATTATGACATTCAATTAACATGTCGCAAATAAATTGTTATAAATATGAGACATAAAACTAAGTGTAGCATTGTTGTCGCAAAATAGTTACACAATATTTTTTATGACGCACATTTGACACATATATACAACACAATAGTATAAGTGTCACAATTTTATGACACTTATCGGTAATGTCGCATACACTTATGTCGCAAAAGGCCTGTTTTCTTGTAGTGAGTGCAAGCTTCTCTAGGGGATGGTACCTCGTCTCAGGTCCCTTGAGCGATCTGCTTATGAAGTACACCGGAAGCTGACGGCGTCCCTCTTCGCAAACTAAGACGGCACTTATAGCCTCTTCTGAGGCGGCTAAGTATAGATAAAGCGCCTCGCCATCAGAGGGCACTGATAGAGTTGGTAGTTTCTCGAGGTAATTTTTCAGTTCGGCGAGTGCGAGGTGGTGCTCTTCTCTCCAACTGAAGCTTGGAGCCATCTTCAAGATCTTGAAGAAGGGAAGCTGCTTTCTTGCGGCTTTGGATAGGAATCGGCTCAGTGCGGCAAGGCAGCCAATCGACTTGTGTACGTCGTGTATTGACTTCGGCGTCTTCATCTCCAATAACATCTGGACTTTGGAAGGATTTGCCTTTAGTCCTTCTTGAGAGATACAACACCCCAAAAATTTCCCTGAAGGTACCACGAAGGTGCACTTCTGTGGATTTAGTTTGAGGTTTACCTCTCGGACCAGGAGCAACACAGTTCGGAGATCCGAGATACTTGTGCCCTTCTCTTTGCTTTTAACGACGATGTCAATGGCGTACACCTCCACTTCCTTCCTGATGTGGTGTTGGAATATTTTGTCCACCATCCTCAGGTAGGTGGCTCCCGCGTTCTTGAGTCCGAACTGCATTTTTTGGTACGCAAATACGTCGTAGTCGGTGATAAAAGTTGTCTTGGCAGCATCTTCCTTGTTCATGAGTACTTGATGGTATCCTTTGTACAAATCTAGAAAACTGAATACCTCGTGTCTCACCAATGCATCCACCTTCTTGTCGATATTGGGGAGGGGGTAGCAGTCCTTCGGGCAGTGCTTGTTAAGGTCGGTGTAGTCGATGCAAATCCGCCATCCACCTCCTCCTTTCTTCGCTATAACTGGATTAGCAATCCATTTCGGGTATTTTACTTCGAACAAGATTTCAGCTCTCAGTAACTGCTCCACTTCAGTTTGGATGACTTGGCTTCTTTCCGCTGCGAAAGTGCGCTGCATCTGCTTGATGGGCTTAACTCCTGGGTCAATGTTGAGCTTATGGGTTATCACATATGGTGATACCCGGTCATGTCGAGTGGCGACCACGCGAAGACGTCTCGGAACTCTCGTAGAAGTCGGATGACCTGTTCTCTGAGGTGAGGAAGTTCGGTAAGACCTATTTTGACGACGTTGTGCGGATCGTTCTCATATAGCGTGTAATCTTCTGCCGAACTGGCGTGAACAGGTGACGCCTTTTCTGACTACTTCGGGTACGGTGATTGCTATGCTTGAAGCGGCTGATAGGAGGTTCCAGCTCCCTTCAACGCAGCGTGTAAGCATTCATTGGCAACTTTGATCACCCCGCAGCACTGCCACTCCCGCCCTTGTGGGGATCTTTACTGTGAGGTGATATGTGGAACACACCACTCTTACTGTGTTCAGCCAATTGCAGCCCAGTATGATATTGTATGGTGATTTAGCGTGCACAACGAAGAACTCTACTATCTTCGTCGAGCTCATTGGCGTTCTGCCAACGGTAATAGGTAACTCCACGACTCCATCAGACGACTCCATCAGACTGATTTTTCTCTTGGGCAAAGCTTCGAAGTGGACGAGCAGTCGAGGTGGCAAGTGCTTTGTCTACTCCCATTTGATCGAAGCATCCTTTGAAGATGATGCTGACCGACGCCCCACTATCGATGTAGACCCGTTTGACTAACTTATTGGCCACCACCGCCTCGATGATGATGGCATCATGGTGAGGGACAACTGCGGGGACCGGATCCTTTTCCGAGAATGTGATCATCTCTTCTTTCTTGAACCTCTTATTGGAGGGCTCACCGGATGGGACAGCCTGGGTTTCGGACTTCATAGAAGTCTAGGTCTGGCCTTTTGGAAGGCCCAAAATGGTTGCGATAATGGCATCGTATTGATAATTACCATCTCCATCCATATCGTTCTCACGCTTTGAACTTCTTATCAAGACCCGAGCTGCAATTTCCCCCTTCTCTTTGTTGCTTCCGCTAGTTTTGACGTCGGGGGCATCGAGCTGATTGACTTGATAACTCTGGTCTCGATATTTCTTCAACGGGCCGCTTTGTACTAGGCCCTCAATTTCTCTCATCAAATTTCGGCACTCTTCCATTTCGTGGTTGTAATCCTCATGGAAACAGCAGTATTTGTCCCAAGACTTTTGCTTGGTGGATTCCCGAAGTGGACGCGTTTTCTCGAAGAGATTTGCGTACAGCTAGAAGATTTCAGCTCGAGGCTTAGTCGGTGGTGTAAACTGAGCTCGAGGTGGCACAGCTGGCGGTGCTATATTCGGTCGAGGTCTGAGACAAGATTCTACAGGACCTCCCTGGATGCGTTCCAGCATGCTCTTGCGGGATTGTTCTTCCCTTTTCTTCTTGTCCGAGGTTTCACCTCGGTCTCCTTCTCTTCTCCTTCGCGCTGCTTCGTCTATCTTGGAGAATTTGTCCGCAATGGACCATAATTCTGTGACCGTCTGAGGATACTTTGCAAGGATCTCTTTGTACAGGGCATCGGATTGGATGGCGTTCTGAAACACCGTGATGACAAGAAGGTCATTGAGACCTTGCGTGTGCAGGTGTTGGTCCCGGTTTGTTAAGCGGTACACACGTAAGGGGGGGAGGGTGAATACGTGTGTAAAAAGTTTTTCTACTTCTTTTTCCCTTAACTCAAAGTAGCAAGTATATGGGCCGCTTCAGAAACTTAAGACCTAGCCGCAAGCTAGATCTACAGTGGAAGCTTGACTCTTGACCTAAGTTGATGCTTGATCAAAGAGTGACTCACTTGCGAAATGCGGAATTAGGTGAGCTATTCTTCCCTAAGTATTTAAAGCGTCGATTTAGATTTGTTTAAGATGCACATGCAATATGAATAAACACAACAAGTAAAATATGGAAAGCTTGAGTAAAGAGATACAATACCAGAGATTTATAGTGGTTCGGTGGTAAAACACCTACGTCCACTTTGTTGCTCGTTGCAACAAATTCTTTTCACTCAAGAATCTTGAGGATTACGGGTTCCCCAAAAACCTGAACTGGATCGAGCTTCACTCGCTTAGATCCTAGACAACGACAACTGGGAGATTACGGGTTCTCTACAAAAACCTAGCTAAGATCGAGCTTCACACAGTCGAGGACAGTGCTAGCTTGGATCTACACTCTACGATTGAGACTTCTACTATCGAGGAAAGTATAGTCTTAGATCTTTGACACAACAACCTTTCTAACAACACAAAACCTAACTTGACCTAACAAGGGTTTTTAGGGTTTTGGTTTTGAAAACTCTCTAAATCAAGAACTCCTTACAGTGCGTGCAAAGAGGGTTAGAGTTCTTCTCTAAGCTCAGATATATGAAGTATGCTTAGGATCTAGGAGAGTGAAGGTTGCGGAGACAAGTTTCGATGTTACTGAAACTTGGAGAACACTGGACAAGAACTCGAAGAATTTGTTCGAAGGCTGTGAGTGCTTGTTTGCTGTATGCGCTGAATTCTCAAGTAGTGTTCTACTCTTCTCCGTCTTCGACCTTCACGATTTATAGAGGGAGGGATGAACATGAGCCGTTGATGGTTGGTGGCTTTGTCCCTTCTCACTCGAGTACCCGCCTTTGACCTGCAGCTTTATAGACGCACACTTTGTTTCTTTGCCAAAAATGGCTAAGAGCCAAGTTCAACAGTAACTGGAGCATCCAGTACTGTTGCGGCGCCTCTGTCGGTCTGGCGGTCAACTCTGTTGCTCCATTCTTCGTGTGCCACGTGGAGATCCGCAATTAATGTCTTGATCTTCACTGGACTTGAGTTTGAACTCGTAGTTTAAATGGGAGCGGGAAATGAACTGTCGCTTTCATGCTAGGTAGTGGCTCGCTTTGCTTTAGATTCTTGAGCGTACGCTTGGGTGAGTCACTTTAAGTAATATTGTGGCACTCGCTTGGAAACAGATTTCCTGAGCATCTGCTTTAGTAAAATTTGACTCGTTTTAACTTTACTGTAGCACTCGCTTTGCTTCGCTTCGGCAGACTCGCTTTGATTTTACTGTAGCGCTCGCTCCGCTTCGCTTCGGCAGACTCGCTTCGACTTTAAAACACACTCAAGCGAGTGGCCTTTACTTGAAAATCTAACATTCTAAATTCTAAGCGTCTAAAGCAAAAATTCAAGCCTTCCTAACATCATAGGCTTAGAAAAATTCTAACCTATCTAAATCAAAATAGGGTCGCTTGGGAATAGGATACATAGAGGGTTTTGGGATCATATCAAAACATATACATTTTATTCAAAGCGTCCCGTTAAGTTCCCCCTTAACATATGATCCTTAACAATTCCCAACAATTTCCCCCTTTTTGATGTTGCCAAAACCCAACAATCTAACCACGGTAAGAACTTCAAGCGACGGATTCCTTTTCAGTCTTCCATTTTTTTTAAAGTTCTTATGGTTGAAGTGTGAGTTTGTAGCATAAAGGATAAAAACACATAAAGCATGTAAATGAGACACGCTTGACTATAAAATAAATGTAGATATATCGATCAAGCATATTACAAAAGAGCAATTTATGGTTTCTTAGAGAAATAAGCAAAGTAGACTTTTGGCTTCATAGACTTGATAGTCTCCGTGCTTTCTTTGTGAGTGTTCAACTCCAATGCTTCGTCAATCTCTGCTAAGCAATTTCCGATTAGGAACATCTGAATTCGGCATAGTTGGCATAGGGAACTGCTTCTGCTCAAGAACTATGATAATTTTCTTTTTCGGCTCAGCGGGCTCTGCTTCAACAAAAATCTTCCTTCGCAGCGGCTCGCAACACATCACCATGAAGTTATTTAAGGCATCCAACTTGGAGACTGAGTCCTGGCCGGGAACTACTTGCCAAAAGTAGTAGGCCTTTATGAACTTCTCTTTGCACAAGCTCCAGTCGTCCTTCAGCTTGTCAGATATAAACTTCTCAATTTCACAAGCATCGGGGTGGTTGGCCCTTTTAACTTCAATCTCCTTATCATTCTGTTGAATTTTTCACTCATCTCGGAGTTGAACTGGGGAGATCTCTGGTTGATGGTTTTGCGGATGAGATCAAACTCATCAGTAGTGTATCAGCCGGAATCTACCATTTCTTTGATTGTGACACGACAGGCGTCGACGTCAGCTTGAACAGCGCAAGCTTCAGATTCCTCCGGGGTGAATGGTATATAGGCGCTTTTCACTAGGCAAGATTGAATCAGCCGATTTTCTTCCCACAACTTGGCAGCTCTCTCTTCAACCTTCCTAACTCTTGCAACTCTGAGCTTCTCATGTCGCTCTGCTTCCTTCCTCCTTTCCTCCTCCTCCTTCTTCTCCTCCAAGCGAGTGTTCTTTGCAGTTATGTCTTTTTGGATCTTCTGGCGCTTTGCCTTGGGATCCTCTTCCTTTTCGATGTGAGCAGCTCGCTTGGGCTGTGTTTTTGGTGGTGGTGGCGGTGTCATCTTCTTCTTTTCGGCAGAAGGGGCTAGGGCTGTTGATTTCTCAGCAATAGGTGGGACATCGAGAGCGGGAGCTTGACCAGATGAAGAAGGAGCCGCTTGGGATGGCATCTTTTGAAGCGGCTGGACAAGTGGAATTTCAGTCACTCCCTTCTCCATCAATTCGAAGTCTTGCTCCATCTGGAGAGTTGTAGCAAGAATAGCATCAGCTTCTATCTACGCCGCAACATGAGAAGATGATCTGGCAGCAGCAGCCATAGATGAAGCTAGCAGCTTCGGTTTCTCCGATTTCTCCTGGAAAACCACGAGGCCTTTTCCATGCGACTTCTCTGCCTCCTCTTCTACTACTATCTCCTTCCCTTCCCCACTCTTTCCTTCCACCATCTTCTTCCCTTCAGCACTCTTCTTCCCTTCCCCCTTTTTGGCATCATCAAGCTTACCAGAGGGAACGGGGGCTATTGCTTTCTCGTCTATGGCCCGGCAGAGGCTTGCAAACTCGTTTATCAACGCGCGAAGCGTTCCATCAGTGCGCTCGGCAAAGAGACCTTCTTTGGCAAGTACCATCTCCGCCGTCTTCTCCGAGATCTCTTCAAGCAGCAGAGAACACTGCTTCTCTTGCTCGACCAGAGCCCTCTCCTTCTCCTCAAGCTTCTCAACTGCCTTGAAGTGAGCGTCAAGATCCGCTTCAATATTAGCTCAGATCTGCTTCTTTTCTTCCTGCAAAAGAAAAGCAAAGTGATCATGTGAAGCGGCGAGCTCCACTTCACGGGCAGCGAGGCTCCTCTCGCGGATATTGAGGTTAGTATTGAGCAAGGCAGCTGCTCCGATTCGCACTACAAGATTATCGGCATCCTTGCTAGCTTTGTCGAGAGTGACACCCAGCTTGGCATGCTTCAAATCGAAAGCTCTCGCTTCCCTTCGGCGGCTCTCTAGTTCGCTCTTATCCTTGTCATATTTGCTTTGGATAATTGCTTTCTCCTGCTCTAGAGTAGCCGCGGCCAGCTTGGTGCGAGTGGGCTCGCTCTGCAGATTAACAATTTGGCCTTCTTTTGTAGCAAGCTCGCTCTCTTTCTTTTCAACGGCTTGATAGGCCTTTGAGTTGTCTTCTCTGTGCTTTCTTCTCATTGAGGCCCTTTCATCCTCCGTTCTTTTCAAATCAACCTCCAAAGCGACCAGCTTTGTGGTGAACTCCTTCAGCCTGCTCCTCTCCTCTTCAAGCGCATGCTTGGCATCATTCACTCACTTCGACTCCTCCTCGAGCTTTACAGCAAGCTCGGCCTTCTCACTGTCGAAGTCTTTCTTCAGACCTTTGACCTTCACCTTCTCCTGCTCAACCTCCTCCTTCGTCCTCCTTATTTCTTCTTGGAGATTGAGAATCCTGGTCTTTCTTCAACAGCTCCACCCCATGATGTTCAACCAGCTTCTGCTCATATTCAGAGAGCTTTCTCCCTGGGAGCTCTGCATCCGGGTAGGCAAGCTTCCCTGCTGCATCGAGCAGCTCCCAATACTTGGCCTTGTTCAGCAGGGCCTTGAAACCGTCCACTCCAACAAATTAGAGCATCTCAGCTTCCTTCACTGCAATGGCATCCTCTGAGAAAGCTTGGAGGAGGGCAAAAATTTTGTAATACTTAGTGCCTCGATAGGCGACATAAGTAAGGAAGTCGGTGGCCTTGGTGCGGAAGGCTTCATCCATTTGTAGATTGGGATACCGCTTCTGCAGCTTCTCAGCGGCCTGCTCCCAATCTGCTCTGTATCTTTTCAAGGCCTTATCAGCCGGGGATATTGGGGTCGGCACGGCTATTTGTGAGGTGAATGTGGAGTCGATGGTGTTTGTGGGGGAGTTAGGGGTAGAAACTTGGATTGTGGATTGGATGGGGGCTTGTTCAGTGACTTGGGTAGGCTCGTATGTGGTGTAGGCTGCAGTTGGATCGAGATTGAGCATTGAGAGGTTGGGTAGTGGGATAGTGCTTGCGGACTCTTCATCATCGTGCTCAAATAGGGTGCCACGATGAGAAAAGATCCCTTGGGGATTTCTTGGATGAGGGGGTCTTGGCAGGAATGTGGGCTCGGAAGCTTGGGTTTGTGGGGTTGGCTCTTTTTGAGGCTGGGGTTGGGGAGCTTGGGGTATTTGGGTGGCTTGGATGGTTTGGGGTTGATTGGTGGTGGAAGCTTGAGGGATGGGTTGATCAACTTCATCACCCGCTGGTGATCGAGCTTCCTCTCCTCCTAATAATCTTAGCAGAGTGTCTTCAAGTGGATTTGCAACATCCTCGCTTGGCTTAATAATTGAAGCGACTCGCTTCAATTTCTTCCTTTTCGGAGCCGCTCGCTTGACCGGTGAAGCGGCTCACTTGGGTTTCTTCCCTCTCTTTTCAACGATGGGAACTGCAGGGCGCACAAATTTTTGTAGTATCCCTCGAACGATGATGACTTTACCCGATTTGGATAAATTATTGAAGACGCTCGTCTTCTTGTACTCGAGCGTTCCTGGCCACTTCCTCCCCGGGAACAATTCCTTCAGCGCGTACGATTGCTTCCCAAAGAAAAGAAGCTTCCCCTTTCGTACGATGGTGGTGGTGCTGCCTACTTCATACTCGAAGTCCTTGGCAGCCTCTTGGATGTTGGAGATAAACCAGTCGAACCAGTTGAATTTGGTTCCGGTTAGGCTGTCTACAATCGCGCTGACGGCGAAGAGTTTGCTATCGGAAACCTGCCCTAGGGTTCCGATGTTGCACACCACCGATTTGGTGTACAACTCGCAGATGTAGTTGAAGGGCTTCTCCAGATCCGTCCTCATATTGTTACCCTTGTCCTTCCACTCTGCGTTTCGCTTGGCTGCGAATCTGGCATATTCCACCTCCACAGACAACTCCAGTTTCGAGAGAGCATCTACTCCTTCTCTCGGTAAATCGAACACTCCTGCAACGTCACGAAGATTGACGCTTACCAGATCACCGGAATCTGGGTCGGTGAAGGCAGAAACGGTTTCGCCTTCACTCAAGTTCAATAAGAACTGAGCGACGTGCTGGGCAAGAACCTCCGTCGGTTTGGCAGTTACCAGCTTCCACAGTCCGGCCGTGGTCACGGCCCTGCTTAAGAATTCGTCTTTCTCTACGATGGATTCATCGAGATGGGGCTCGACGTTGATATTCTCTTCGGATTTGGACATGAACTCCCCCATGGTTTGATTGAACACTTTCTTCACCATTTTGACGATTTGAGAGAGATTAGATGAAGAAATAGAGGGTTTGAGACTTGTGAATTTGCAGAGAGTTGCAGAGAGTTTTCACAAGAATGGCAAGTATGGGGGTGATAAACTTCTGCAGTTCTGCAACGATGCCCTTTTATAGATTTAGGGTTTAAGCTGACGTGGCGGAGAGAGACGCGGTAATTTCGTCAAAATTTCTACGTAGGCGGTGGCAATCGGCGACGTGGCTAACGTGTCCGGTTAGGTTCGGCGTCACCGCGGTTAAAAGTGAACCGCATAAGTGAGTCAGCACTACACGTGGCCTGCTGTGATTTGCTCGCTTGGGCGGCGATGATCCAACGGCTGAAGTTTGAAGACTGTTGCGATTCAACTGTTGGATTGCTAGCAGTTTTGGCACTTCAATTTTGAAGTGTACTCCATGCGCCCGGATTCTCGGTCCTATTCCTGTTCAGCATTAAATGCAAGGTAAAAAGTGAAATAGGCACTCGAGTGTGTACAGTTCATACGGCTCGCTTGTACTTGCTCGCTTGGTAATAGTAGCCGCTTGGCTTTTTACTCGCTTGCGAAGCACTCGCTTGATGTGACTGTGACACACTCGCTTGCGATGGATCGCTTGATGGATTTGTATACTAGAAAGCAGGCCTTTTAGCTTGTATGCATGTGTTGTCCATAACCACTAACAATCTTCTATCTGATTAAGTATGAATTGTTATCTATGCATCAAACATCTGTCCATTATCTCAAAGTTGTAGGCTTTATGGTGTGTTGTAGATCACAGAAGACCATAGTTGCCGGTTCCTCACGAGATATAAAAGGGTATCACAGTTGAGACAGTTTTGGATATAACTGTCGGTTTAGGCTGTAGTATAGGCTGCATAAGTAGCTTGTCTTGGCTACTTGTCTATACTAGTACGTCCGTGTACTGATAGGATCACGGTGAGGTGTATTCTTCTATTCTGACCGAATGTAGAAAGAATCAAGACCTCGGTGACTTAAGATGAACCTTAACTCTAGTTGAGTCCTAAGGGTGTATAGTTGTAGTCTGCTTCTTTGATTTACCATGGGTGAGAGTTCAGAGTATCTGCAACTCAATATGCTCCGTATCTTGGGAAGCAACTACAACTAGTACGACTCTTAGTGCAACTGCAACAGAGCACCATATCCTGGTAGAACAGGTTGATCACATCCCCTGAGGAATTCATTAAGGATTATCATAACTAACCCTGCAGGTGGATTAATTTCCGGTATGATGAATAAGGAAAGAATGGTACTACTCAGGAATAAAGAAGTTGAATAACACGAGCAGTCAGAAGCTCTAAGTTAATCAACGGATGTGGGATATCTTAAATATGGGGGTCGTTAAGTCTAATACTAGCCCTGAACTCAACAGGGGTAAAACAGGTAATTCAGTACTATTACTCTAGTGGAATGTTTTAGTACTTATGGACTAAATTATACTCTGGGCTGAGTATGGAGAATTTAGCCATTGGGAGGCCTCGGTTTTACCAGCTAGTAGATCCCTGATCTGGCCCAAAAAGCTCAACAGGCCACAGTATAAGGAATAAGTGGGCCACCACTTAATTGGGCCCAGTGAGGGCGCCAATACTGCTGTTGGACGGCTAGTCCATGTGTTGCAGGTCTGGCCTGCAACTTAAGCCCAAGTCTCACTTGGTCTCCTCTATATATACCCCTCAAGGTCTTGTTTAACCTAATGATCAGAATAATCGAGTGCACTTAAATATTCTGAACAAGAAAGGGAGGCTAGGGTTAGAGTGAGAGAGACGCGCGGCCGGGCGAGTAGCAGTTCGGTGGTTCCCGTTTTCCGTGGCTGATTCCGAGGTTCGTTGTCCATCCAACGTCAGAATCGAGCAAGGATACAGATCAGAAGATCTATTCGCGAGTTCTCTACTTCTTCAGGTAATCGATCTACAAACCCCCTATGATTTCGCACTTAATTCATAGGAGCATGATAGGTTTTATTCGATAGTTAGATATCCGAAATAGATCCTCGGGCGAACCGATCTTCACCGATCAGATATGGTTCCTTCAGTTGGTATCAGAGCCAAGGATCAGATTTTTCGGCTCTATCTGAGTAATTATCGATTATTATGCATGTTAGATCGATTAGGATGTCGCTTTTCGTGGTGTTTTTTCGTTTTTCGGGGCCGTTTTTGGCAATCTATGTAATTTTTTATCGCGAGATAATAAGGTGCGATCTAGAATAGGATTAGATAGATATTTGTTTTTGGTTTTTCGTTTGTACCTGCTGGACGAGACGAAGAACGAGGAGACGAACACCAAAGGACGACCGCCGCACGCGGCGGCGCGTGAGTCGCACGCGCGCGTGCAGTCGCCCACGGCGGCGTTTCTTCGCACTCTGACGATCGGAAACACTCCAGCATGATTGCTGGAGTTCGATCGAGGCTGGAGAGAGGCGGAGGAGCCGTAAGGGGCGGCTGGGAAGCACGGCGGCGCGAGGGACGCCACGGCGGAACCCTAGAAAGGGTTCGACGCCGCGGCAGACGTCCAGGCCAGCATGGGAGCCGGAGATAACGACCACGGAGTCCATGACGGACTCCACATGGCCGTCATCGTCGATGGCAGGTGCGGGCGGCGCCGGATCAGCAGCAGCGGCGGCAGAACCCGCGAGGGTTTTCTGCCGAGGGTGATCGCGGCTGAAGGCGACGGCGAGAGCGGCGGAGGCAGCGTCCAGGGAGGCGGAGCACACCGGCGACATCAACACCAGCAGCAGGAGCCACGGCGGACGTCGCCGGCGACTGGAACGGCGGCAGCGAGGTGAGGAGTGCCGCGGCGGAACCCTAGTTAGGGTTCTACGCCGCGAGCCTCGCCGGGACGGTTGCTGGCCGTGCCACTGGCAGGGAACGACGCCCAGCAGCAGCAGCGGCGCCAGGGAGGCGGAGGCGGCCGGCGGCAGCGCCTCACGCCGTCGGTCGCGGCGCGGGCAGCTTTGCACGCCCGTGCCCTAGCCCGTGGACGGGCCTAGGGTTTCCAACCTGGCCCGTTCGCGTTTACGGGCTGCCTCCAGCGTTCGGGCTCGGGCCCAGTCACGAATTCGGGCCGTGTTAGGTTCAGTTTCGGGTTCGTGGGCCCATGAGAGTGAAACGAGCGCGGTTTGGGCCTTTTCGAGAGTTTTGGGTCACGTGGTGTGGGCCCAATCTTGGTTAGAGAAGCCCAATGGCAACGAAAATTAGAGAAAATTATTTAATTAATTTATTTATTTTCGGGAGAAATGAGAGATCAACTCGGAGGACTTATTCAAGACCGAAGCCTGTTTCGGATTTTATTATTATTTGTAATAGTTTAGATGGGTCATCACCGGTCAAAAACTGCCGCGCCGGGTGGCGCCCATCCAACGTGTCAGCACAACGGGGCAGTTGTGCCAACAACTGCCCACGTCCAGCAAAACCGCCCCACACGAACTGCCTTCAACCGCCGCCCGCACGCATCTGCTCACAAACACGTGCTCGCCTCATCAAGTGCCCCCGATGAGACTCGAACCCGGGACCTGCTGGTGCCAACTGAATTGCCCGCCTAGCTTCCCGCCAATTCTGTGCGCACGCGGCACACAAGCCTTGCGTGCTGGCCCCGTCGGGTGCTACGGCACTTGGTGCCCTCGCGCCCGTCGGGTAGCACACTCGGCCGGGTGATGCCCTCTTCCCGCAGGCAACACCCGTCTCGCCCGGCGCCCAGCGCCAAGCTTTCCCGATGCCCCTCATCATCGGGTAGAATCAAATCCCACGCCACATTTTCCAGCCAAGGCACGACACACGCACCCCGACGCCAATCCTCCCTAAACATGCCCGTGGCTCGGCACGTTATAGGGACCAGCTCGTTACCCCCGTAACAGACGCCTAGACCATGCACATCTGAGCCCGGTCGATCCCACTTAACAATTATAAACTTACTAGTTGTTAAGATTGTAAAAAATAATCCGAGCACGATTAACCAAAAGTTGTCGGGCTCAGGAGAAGAGAAGTCGGTTATATCTGATATATTTTACTATCTTTAGAAACTAGAATACACAAAAAATCACAAAAAAATTATTTAGGATGAATTTCTTCATTTGACTCAATGCGTTCAAAGCATCTGACCCAACCCAATACAAAACTTAGCCAAGAAGAAATTCTTGATAAAGTTTAATACAGTAAGTCATATGGTAACGATAATTTCTTCAACAATTGAAACAACCTCCATTCCAGATGCCGAAAATTTTATGGAAAACGATTTAACTGGAATGGAATGAGTATAATACGGAAAGGATGCACAATTCTAACGGACCGAGGATTATCAATTATCCAAAAAAAGAAAAAGAAAAAAAAAATAACTATAGTCCATCATTACTTAAATTTTGCATCAGAGAGAGGATTGAGCAGCTTGCCTACGAACAGTACAACCCCACTCCTCTCTTCTCTAATTAGGAAGAGAAAAGGATGATCAGCCACAAATCTCATCTTCGGCTCCTTCTCCTCCTCCATCATCCCGCACCCCATGTCACACTCCATCGTAACCGCCGCTGCCTCCGACCCCGCCTCGTTCACCTCCACAAACGCCTTGTGCAGTATCATGTGTACGTAAAGCAACCTCGAAAACTCGGAGTCGACCATCTCGGTCAGACCGCCCATTTCAAACAGATCCACCACTCCCAGCCGCTTCAAAACCTTTGAAACCTCGAAATCGAACGCTATCTTGAACTTCGGGATCTGGAATACATCGAGCTCCACCTTCTCTAGAGGGAGGTGGCGGTCGATGAACCCTGGCTCAGAGCAGATTCTCTCCATCAACGACGGGAGGCCGTCCGCGACATCCGGAAGGTAAATGTACATTGAGAACCGACGGTTGTGATCTTTGTCGTGTTTGTATGGTAGCTTGGCAACTTTGAAGCCGTCGAAAGCAGCGACGAATTGTTTGTACCAGCTGCTCATCGACGGGACGAGGATGCGGGTCCCGTCGAGGAGGTAAAAGTACTGGTCCCGCGTTAGGTCCGGATCGAATGGTTCGACCCATTCTCCTTTGAAGTAGACTGCATTGGCTAAGATGAGCCTTGTATATTGAGTAACTATACCTTCTGGAATTATTTCTTCGATCAGCCCTTTCGTTTCCTTTTTAGCCCAATCATTTACCACTTTTCGAGCCTTTTCAGCCTAGAAAAATATCAGAATAAAACAGTTCAAATGAATGATTTCGGAAAGAAGAAAGGGAATCAACAAACATGGTTAACGTACGCGTAGTTGATAAACATGGTAAGCTGATGTGGTTTGCTTTACAATTAGTCATTTTGTTCTTTTACGCACACTTAGAATCTTTCGATAACCATTTCAACTGCTTGATATTATTGGGAATTATAATAATATATATCAGTTGATTTCATCTCTCTTTGCAAGTTCGAAATTTTAGATTTGACATTCTATTACTCCCTACGTCCCACTTAACAAGTCCTTATTTCCGTTATGAGTCGTCCACAACCCACATAACAAGTTCCCCTTTTCTTTTAGCAAAAGTAGTACAGACCTATCACTTAATATACCTTCTACACATAACTTTAAATTCATTCATTATATATTGTGCGCAAAAGTTATCAAAAAATTTAACAGTCAACATTTGTTCAAATCTTGTTGATAGTAACTATTACCTACTGTATATTAAAAATAATCACTTGTTGAGCCTCTTCCAATAAAAGCAAGACATAAGTTTTATCTGAACATTCACGTACATGGAAATAAGAATGCGAAGATTACATTGGTTTTGATTTGAAAACAATCATTATAGTGCCTTCCATATGTATCAACATAAGATTTATATAAAGGCAAAAATGAATATAAATACACGGACTTTGCCTGACATTCTATTTCTTCTATTAACTTTTAATTTTTTCTGTAAATACATGAACTTTGAATAGTAAAATTGTAATTATAATATATATTTTGAATAAAATTAAATTTGAAAAGGACGTCGTTTTAATTATCGGACGGTGTACAGTTCCGGGTGCCATGTCAGATTTGATTTGGGGGAAATTTCAAATTATGGAAAAATTGAACAAACGTCAAAGTTCATATATTTACAGAAAAAAATTGAAAGTTTGTGGAAAAAAAATGAAATGTTAGGTAAATTTTGTGTATTTATATGCATTTTCCCTTCTATAAACTCTATATCTAATTAGATAATTAACTCTAATAAATTTTAAGCTTATAAATTGATTATAGTTAGTTATCTAAATCATAACGATCTTATTACAACCAAATTAGGAAAATAAGACGTTATCGACTGAAAGAGAATGAGCCAATGTTCTAAAAGTCACCGTCTAAACCGTCTAAATCCGCTTAGAGCCGCCACTAACATGTCGTGTTTTAAAAGTCACCGTCACCGTTTTAAAAGTTACCGTTTAAGTCCTAGAACCTAGTCAGTACCCCAATAATATGTAATCTGTCTCGACATTAGGCAATACTCCCATGATCCGAAATTGAAGCTTAATTAATAGTCTATATGTATTAATTAACGATGTCTAGGCGAACTATGCTACTCTACGCCTAATTTTGGATCATCGTCATATTATGTGTGCCCGACTAAAGCTTAACAATTTCTATAACATTGGAAGGAGTAGTATATAACCTCCGAACAAAAAGAAAGGTAGTATAGCATGGAGTAATAAAATAACCTTGTACTGGAAATCAGCAGGTTCGGCGGCTGCCTTGTAGAAATTGTGGACAATATCTCGATAAGCCGGCTTTAGAGTGAGGCTCTGGTCGACCCAAAGCCCGTTTTTGGCTGACAAGACGGGCCCACCAAGAGCGCTGCCGTCGGCCAAAACCGTGCCGGCGATGTGCGAGAAGGAGGAGTTGAGTTGTTCCACGCGCTCCGACTTGAGGTAAGAGAGGAGCTGCGCGCGCGCGGTGCCGCTACTGCCGGCGACGGTCATTGCCAGCACGATATGTATTGAGAGCGGCGAGAGGAGGAGGTTTTTGCCATCGTCGTTCGTCGCATGCTTCGCCAGCCTCAGATGACTGTCCGTTTCTCTCTCCACGAACTGCTTCAGGCTCTTTGCGTTCATATTGAACTGAACTAGTCTTTTTCGATGAATTTTTAGATCTGAATTGTTGTTAATTGCGAGGCACCCCTAAATTTATACTACCGAATCCTCCCTTTGAACGGAAAAGGGATTCTGAAATTTCTCTCTCTAAATCTTTTCTTGAAGGAAAAACGGAGTCTTTGACCTAAGTAAGGTAATCTGTTATGTTTATATATATAGAAAAGGAAGTTTCAAATTCAGCAATAAGTATCTAATTGATTTGGATAGTGATTTTGTAATTAGAATATAATTAAAGGTTTCTTTTTTTTTTTTTTGTTAAATCAATTTAATACTCATCTCTGTTTTTTTTGCTTGTTTGTCAATTGTTCTGACAAGAGCCAAGATTTCTTCATACATCTGCCATCAGATATCATGTAACACAATCCTCTCAAGACTCCCGAGCTGCTAGTGTGTTTGCAAGTCATGGCTGAATCTGTGAATCTGCTTGAGACTCCGGAGTTTGCAAAGTTCCGAATTTCGAAATCAGTCCAAGGCCTTGCTGTTTTCAGTGGCATTATGCTCAAGGCCATTAAAAATTGTTGAATCACTAGATGAGGTTTATCCTAACTGTGATGAGTGTGGTTGGTATACACAGTCTTTACTTCGGACATCCCTTTTCACGAGCCGATATTTAGTTCAGCTAATGGCTTGATTTTTGTGCAGAGAGGAGGCTATGATCCTAGTGATC
This sequence comes from Thymus mandschuricus, assembly GCA_029379335.1. Lineage (NCBI taxonomy): Eukaryota > Viridiplantae > Streptophyta > Magnoliopsida > Lamiales > Lamiaceae > Thymus > Thymus mandschuricus. Next base: position 38,877,323 of record CM057072.1, read on the forward strand.
TTTTTTTGTGCAATCCGATCACCCCCGTGACACATGACTGCGCTTCCTTCTCCAACACAGCCTTTCTCGACACTTCTATCACGAGAAGAGATTTATGGATATGGAGTGAGCGGAATGAGCGGCCAATATAAGGGGGTTAGGATTTTTCTCGATACTAACCTACTGAATCATCGGCCACTGAAATGTGTTTAAGTTGTGGGAACTGGATCCTGGAGAAGAATTGCCTCTGGTAGCCCTCTCACATACGTAGAGAATAGGGTTGGATTGGTTTGAATACTGTCTATTTTGGGGGAATGCTTCAGCTAATGAGATTGATATCCGGTTGATGAAGCAATATCGAGATGAAAATTCTTAGACAAGAAAATTTATCATTTGCCTTTGTAGGGGATCTTTGTCCTATCCAAGTTTCCAAAAACGTCGACATCCTGATTCAATGGAGAAGCAGCAAACTGTTCCACAACTGCAGCAAACTATTACACTACTCCAGTAAGACTCAACAAGTTAATATGTCTGGTTTGGATTAATATAATTTCATCTATGCAACTGCAACCATTTATACCCCAAGATTTTTCCTCTTTAAGAATTCTTTCCAGCGGAAATGCACGTTCATTCTGATATATACTCTAGATTTCTGATGATGAAAGCATAAATGATTTTTCTTTTTTAATCGGAATGAAATGCATAAATGATGACGAGCGCAGGTGAACATCCATTTACTTCGTATCTGTAGAAGTACACAAGAGATGGAGGCTGATGGTATAATGGATATGGTACGTACAGCTTTGAACAGAGATGGTGGTGAAGAGAAGTCAGTAAAGAAGATGAAGAAATAGTGTTGGCGGGTTTTAATCTCCAGTTTAAATAATAGCCGTTGATCTTTACTAAAGATCAACGGCGATAGATTGTTCTTTGTATTAAAAGAAAACGTGTAGCGTTTCTCTTATTTTGATCCCCGCTTTTGTGTAGTTAGTTGTGTACAGTACATATACTGTACCAACGGTATTCTGCAGAATAAGAATTGTTGATGTATTTTTGCATCTTTACTGAAATACGAAAATATCTTCCCCCAATTTCTTCTCTCTATCTTCGATTTCTTCATGGTATCTAGAGCAGGATTTTAGAAATTTCTGCTTGCGTTACTCTGATTTTGAGCTTGGATCTGTCTGAAAAATGGTGAAGCAACAGCGTAAAGATGATTGGCAACGTCGCGTTGAAGACGAGGTAGCTGGAATTAGTGGAGTAAAGGATGAGGATGAAGCTGAGTTCAAGGATTGCAGCTTTGATGGGAAAACAGGACCGACTGGAAGTGGATTTGATGGCGGAGACGATGATGGAATCGATCCGCCGCCTGGATTCACAGTGCGACAAGTGCGTGAGATTCTGCATCTGGAGAAATCAGATCATCCAGGAATGCAGCTCGTGAGTGCTCACCTCACAGGTACTAATTTCGTTAACTGGAGTAGATCTATTAGGAGAGCTTTAGCTACTCGCAGTAAACTTGAGTTGATTGATGGTAGTTTTCCAGAACCGATTTCAACTTGTTCTTATTATAAACGTTGGTTGAAAGTAGATCTTATGATTTCTGCTTGGATTATAAACTCGATATCTAAGGAGTTTGTGAATGCCTTTACACACATTGATAATACTCTTAAGCTGTGGAAGGCTATAACCTTGAGATTTGGTAGAAGGAATGGTCCGAAGGTGTTTAGACTACAGAGAGAGATCTTTAAGTACACACAAGGAAATCAGAGTGTATTGGAGTATTTCAATAATCTGGTGGCTCTTTGGGATGAGCTGGATGCTGTGTTACCACCAATTGAATGTGTTTGTAGATCTAGAGGTCAAGTGGTTGCTAGAGAGGAGCAGCAACGATTGATGAAGTTTTTGGAGGGTCTTAATGAAGAGTATGAAGCAGTATGTGATCAAGTGATGATGATTGATCCATTACCAGATATTGATAGAGCTTATTCCCTAGTGGTTCAAGTGGAAGACAGGAAACAGCTGAATAATACAGCATATGATTCTAGTGGATTGCTCAGCTTGAATGCAGGGCAGTATACTAAGAATTCTGGAGGATACAGGTCTGATGCAGGACAGAATGGGCAATTCAAGCCTAGATTAACTAAGGAACAAAGGAGAAAGTTAAGGTGTAGCCACTGTCAGGCTAATGGACATGAAGCTAGTGAATGCTTCAAAATCCATGGAGTACCAGATTGGTACAAGAAGTTGAAGGATGGCAGATCACAGGGGCAAGGAAAGGTCAATATGGTTGAGAATGAGGTTGATATGGAGTCAGTTAGTGAAGGATCATCTCAGAAAGAGTCAAGTCAGGACATGAGTAAGCTGATTCAGTCTGAAATAGCAAAGTACATTCACTCTTACATGCAACAGTCAGGACATGCTAAGCCTAAGTCTGATATTAACTTTGTGCATGAGGCATCTGCTCAGGCTACTCCATTTGATGGTCATTATGCCTTTAGTGTGCTGCCAAGTATGGGTAAAGAGTTGTGGATTGTGGATTCTGGTGCGAGTGATCACATTTGTTGTGATCCTCTACTCATGTATACTACTTATAGGCTGGATAAACCAATCAATATACATCTTCCAGATGGAACTTCCAAGTTGGTCACTCATGCTGGAAAAGTGAAGTTAACCAAAGATTTATTGTTGGTGAATGTATTGTATATCCCTGGATTTACCCATAATCTTCTGTCAGTGGCTAGGTTGATTCAAGATTATGGGATAAAGTGCATGTTCTTCAAGGATCATTGTGTTTTCCAGAAGGATAACACAGATCAAGTTCTGGCCATGGCTAAGATGAGAGGTAATCTTTATATCATGGAAACTTTGATTGAGAAGTTTGCTTGCAGTATGATTAAAACTGCAGATTTAAATCTCCATGAGTGGCATATAGCTCTTGGACATCCATCTCTTACAACTATGAAGCACATGAGAATCTTAGATGGAAAAATGATGAAGGATATGATAGATATTATAGAAAGGTGTGAAGTTTGCATTCGAGCTAAGCAAACAAGGGAGCAATTTCCAGTTTTAGGGAGAAGAACTGAGCAATTGTTTGAGTTGGTGCATGCAGATTTGTGGGGGCCATATGTTGAGGACAATTTGTGCTCAGTAAAATACATGCTAACACTGGTAGAAGACCACAGCAGACTGATATGGACTTATATGTTGCCCAGCAAAGATCAGGTGGCTAATACTCTCAAGAGTTTTATCAACATGATCAAGACTCAGTTCCAAGCAAATATAAAGCAGTTTAGGTCTGATCATGGGACAGAATTTGTCAATCAGCTGGTTTTAAAGCTCTTTACAGAGCATGGCATCATTCATCAGAAGAGTTGCCCATATACACCCCAACAGAATGGGGTGGTGGAGAGGAGACACAGAAATTTGTTGCAGACAGCTAGGGCATTGATGTTTACAAGTGGCTTGCCTTCTAAATTCTGGCCTTACTCTTTGTTGACTGCAACTTGGTTGATCAACAGGTTGCCTAGCCGTGTGCTTGATTGGTTCTCTCCATTTGAGCTTTTATTCAAGACACAACCAGATTACTCTATGCTGAAACCCTTTGGTTGTTTGTCATTTGCAGTGGATCTTACTCCCTCTAAAAATAAGTTCTCTAGTAGATCCCTTAAGTGTGTTTATTTGGGGCTTGATTTTACTCACAAGGGGTATCTCCTGTTTGACTTGGATAGATCAAAAGTGATTATATCTAGGGATGTTAAATTTTTCCCTGATACATTTCCTTTTCTCCAATCTATTCCTGCTCAGGTTGATCCTCATGATCAATCTGTATCCTTACCTATAGTCCCAATAGAACATGAACCATCTGCAGTAGATAATGAATCTATTGTTGATGTTACTACCCATACCAAACAGGATACTCATGTTGAACATACAGTGGATGATGATCATGATAGTTCATCTAATATTGATGAAGAGGATGATGATATTTCTTTTTCTCCAGATGTGGATCACCATGGGGATATACCTACTGAACATGTAGTTCCAGCAGAGGGTAGAGCAGCTAGGACCCGTAATCCTCCTTCTTGGTTAGAGGATTATGTGTGTTCCAGTTTTACTACACAATTTCTAGGTACACCTTCTACTAGTACCACTCCTCCTACTTTTCCTTACTATGTTTGTTCAGCTTTGACACCCACTTACACCTCTTTTCTCTTCAATCTATGTCTCTATAAAGAGCCTACCTCTTATAAAGAAGCTTGTCTTTCTCAAGAGTGGGTAGATGCTATGAATAAGGAACTTGAGGCATTAAATGCTAATCAAACATGGGAGTTAACTGAATTACCACCGGGGAAGCAACCTATTGGTTGTAAATGGGTTTATAAAGTGAAGCTACATCCTGATGGATCCATTGAAAGATATAAAGCTAGACTTGTGGCTAAGGGGTTTAATCAAAAGTTTGGTGTTGATTATAATGAGGTCTTTTCCCCTGTGGCAAAAATGGTTACTGTGAGGTTTGTATTTGCTATGGCTGCTGCATCCAATTGGCCAATTCATCAATTGGATGTCAATAATGCGTTTCTTCATGGTTTTATAAAAGATGAGATTTACATGGCAGTCCCTCCTGGTTTGCATGGAGCTAAATCCAATCAAGTTTGCAAGTTGGTTAAAAGTCTTTATGGTTTAAAGCAAGCTTCAAGGGAATGGAATGCCGAGTTCACAAGGCAATTGTTCAGATTTGGTTTTGTACAATCCCAGAGTGACCACTGCCTCTTCTTGAAAGGAACAGGGGATAATTTTGTTTGTCTCCTAGTATATGTGGATGATGTTCTAATCTGTGGTCCCTCTGTTGATTTACTCATTGAATTGAAGGAGTTTCTTCATTCAGCTTTCACCATCAAAGATCTTGGGCCTGCTAAGTATTTCTTGGGTATGGAGGTTGCTAGGGGCAGTGCAGGTATCTCTCTAAATCAGCGTAAGTATGTCTTGGATATCATCACTTCAGCTGGGTTGATTGGTTGTAAGCCTGCTCTCACTCCTTTCCCTCCTGGCCTAACTTTATCCAAACATGATGGTGAATTATTGTCTGATCCTGAGCCTTACAGAAGGCTCGTTGGCCAGCTCCTATATCTCAATTTGACACGGCCTGATGTCTCTTTTGCCTCCCAGCAGCTAAGTCAGTTTGTATCCAAACCCACTACTGCACACTGGAAAGCTGCTTTACATGTTCTTCGATACCTTAAGGGATGTCCATCGCTTGGAGTGTTCTATTCTTCCTCCAGTCCAGCTACTATTTCTGCCTATTCAGATGCGGATTGGGGTACTTGCAGTGATTCGAGACGCTCGGTGACTGGTTATTGTGTATTCTTTGGTTCTGGGTTGTTATCCTGGAAATGCAAGAAACAAGCAATCACAGCTGCTTCTTCTGCAGAAGCTGAATACCGTGCTCTTAGTTTGACTACAAGGGAGATGGTTTGGATTTCTTATTTGCTTACTGATTTTCAGATCCCACTTTCTCTTCCTTTTCCTCTCTACTGTGATAATTTGGCAGCGATCCATATCACTAAGAATAGTGTTTTTCATGAGCGCACCAAGCATATAGAGATCGACTGTCATATTGTACGAGAGAGGTATGTTTCTGGCTTCCTGGTTCCTTCCTCTGTTTCTTCGTCGGATCAATTGGCAGATTTTCTCACCAAATCCCTAGCTTCTCCTCGATTTCATGCTTTATTGTCCAAGCTGAATTTGGTTGATGTTCACCAATTTCACCTTGAGGGGGGGTGTAGAAGTACACAAGAGATGGAGGCTGATGGTATAATGGATATGGTACGTACAGCTTTGAACAGAGATGGTGGTGAAGAGAAGTCAGTAAAGAAGATGAAGAAATAGTGTTGGCGGGTTTTAATCTCCAGTTTAAATAATAGCCGTTGATCTTTACTAAAGATCAACGGCGATAGATTGTTCTTTGTATTAAAAGAAAACGTGTAGCGTTTCTCTTATTTTGATCCCCGCTTTTGTGTAGTTAGTTGTGTACAGTACATATACTGTACCAACGGTATTCTGCAGAATAAGAATTGTTGATGTATTTTTGCATCTTTACTGAAATACGAAAATATCTTCCCCCAATTTCTTCTCTCTATCTTCGATTTCTTCAGTATCCCCTTTGCCATGATATTATCAGCTCCACATTTATCTTGCATTCCTTTATGTTCTCTGGTAGCTTTTTTCATTTTTTCTTTTCGAGTTTTGATCTTAGATAATTATATTTAGTGTGAAGTCTGCTGATTCTGCATTCAGTATATTTCTTTAGTTTTTGGCATTTTCTCACATTATGAGTTGAAGTAATGCAATATCAGAATCCTTTTCTTTTGTTTCAAATAATTCATAGAATTAAACATAGTATTTTCACTTATACAGAGTGAAACAAGTTGAATGGCATATTCCACCTAGCTAGACAGAACTTAAGAAGGAAGAAGGGCTTGGAGGTATAGGTATATCCACAGTACCCTCCAACATGAGCAGAACTTTCTTCATCGTTGGACGCAGCGATGGCTCGTACTGTACACACCATATCCCAATCTTCACCATCCTCTCCACTTTTCTCTCTCCCACTCTCTCTATCTCATCTCCTATGAGATTTCCCACCTTCCCTTTTCTGTAACACTCGTAAACCCAATCCTCAAGAATGGCCTCTTCGTCGCACAAGCTCCAATCCACACACCTCCTACAGCATATGATCTCAAGCAACATGACACCAAAGCTATAAACGTCTGCTTTCACCGTGATCGCCTGTTTCTGGTACCATTCCGGAGCAACGTAACCCTTAGTTCCTCTTATCCCGGTGTAGGTATTAGTCTGATCTTGTTTCAGCAGCTTCGCTAGTCCAAAATCTGATATCTTTGCACACCAGTTTTCATCCATGAGTATGTTCTGAGGCTTTATATCACAATGAATAATCTGAGTTTCACATTCTTGATGCAGGTATAAAATCCCTCTGGATATATCTCGAGCAATGTTGATACGTTCTTCCCAGATAGGACGGTTTTCGGGTTTGAAGAGTACGTCTGCTAGAGATCCGTTGCTCATATATTCCAACACCAGCAGTTTATTAGCTCCATCGATGCAATAACCCAGAAGTCGTACTAGGTTTCGGTGGTATGTCTTCCCGATTGTTTTCAGTTCTGTTTGGAACTCTCCGTCTCCTCGCGCAACTTCTCTCTCTAGCCTCTTCACTGCTACCACTTTTCCGGTCTGCATAATTCCTTTGTACACTATACCGGATGCTCCTCTCCCTAGCTCCTCCTCGAAATCGTTGGTTGCTTTGGAAAGATATTCGAACGTGAAGGCTTGTAAGGAAATGTCCTCCACCAAGTTACCTCCTTCGTCTTTGCTGATCTTGTTATAATCCCTCAGTTTCCAGCTAACGAAGATCGCTGAAAACAATAAGGCCAAGACGCCCATGAACATCAGCACGATGCCAATGATGAGGATGTCTAGACGGAGACGCTCTTTCTTCACTCTTTTGATGTCGGGATCTCCTTTTGTGTTGGATGTAGTAGTTGTGCTTACACGAATAAAGGCTGTGTCTGAATTTTGTTGCTGAGACCTTCTCCCGTATGTTAATGGAAGCTTCTGCTTTCTGCATTGGTTACCACTGAAGAAGGCTGTGTCTTGGGTTATTGTATTCAAACTCTCGTACGAGTCTTCCTTCCATACCGTGTTCGCAATTGGTCTCATCTCGTACTTGTCTCCATCATCGATTCCCGGGCAAGCTTGCGCCGGAAACGATCTTCAGCAGCCAGCAGTGACGTTGCCGGACTGAAGAAAATCGAAACCTGGAAGGCATTGACACTCCGGCAGTTGATCCATGAGAATGCAGAAAGCGTTGACTCCACACAATCCTATCGGATCACAGGCGTTTGCTGTCGAGGACCATTGTTGGGTCAAGTTACCTAGAGGATTTAGAGAGAGAGTATATAGCCGGAAGATTCCTCCGACGTCTAGCCTCATGAGAGAGAGCAAACCCTGCGTAGGGAGTCCTCCGATCGTAATATTCTCGAGAAGAGCAGTCCCGTTCAACAGATAGAGGCGGCCGTCGCGATCGAGGTTTAGAGAAACGTTGCCGCCTGCATTGGCTGTGCCCGTTGAGTAGTAAGCGTACGACCCGGTATCCGGCGTGTTAACCGGGTACTGGACGAGATTTCCGTCATTCTGCATTTTCAGTCGGAAAAACCCTCGGCCGTAGTTGGTTTCTGACGTGGAGGAGAAGAGCTCGTCTTGCGGCAAAAGGCGCTGGCCGGGGAGGAGGGTGTTGGTGGGGTTGTCGAAGCTTTGCCAAATGATTCTCGAATCAGAGTCGTAGAGGACGAAGTTGCCGCTGTCGAGCATTGACGCGGAGGCGATAGGCGCTGAAATGGGTATGAGGTCGACGTCTTGGCCGCCTTGCCTCCGCCGCAGGACTAGCCGGCCGTCTGTGGTTAGTTGCAGGGAGACGACATCGTTTGAGACAGTGGGGTTGTCTCTGTTTGCTGTCCAGACGACGGTTTTGTCGGGGAGGAAGATGCCGACGGCGGTGGCGTTGGCGTTTTGGGGGAAGAAGCCGAAGGAGAATAGAGCGGAGGGGGACGGCCAGGAGGAGGTGCCGGTAGGGGTGAGAGAAGAGCCTAAGGTGATATTGGAGGTTCTTGGTTGAGCTTCTGTAATGGAAAGTAGGAGGAAGAAGAGAAAGATGGAATGGAAGTACATTGCTCCTACTTTTCGTTTGCTGAGCGCTGTTTCTCTTGTTAGTTGAGACTGGAGCTTTAAAAGGTGGCATTGCCGTGTTGGTGATGCTTTGCATTGACTTGATTAGTTGACTTGATGCCTTTGGTGTGAGAGAGAGGGGGGGTTAAGAGGAAGATGCAATGTGCATAACATCATGAGTCGTACAATATTCACTCCCACCGAAAAACTTTAATTTTAAAATTAGTCGGCAATAAAGTATGACTATAGATGGTCGCTTAAAATAAAATATGTGTATGACTGACGATCAGAATGCACCTGTTTAAGATTGTATTTTTCTATGGGTTAAGAGAGATAGAACGAAAGTATTCTGCTGTTACACATTTTCTTTGTAGGACTTGAAATTGGAAAAAGTATGTCTATTTGAATATTCACTCCCCTCTATTTCAATTTTATAAGAAAGTGAAGCCAATTATTCGTACTATTTGACAATCTATCTATGGGTCTCAGTTTACACCCCATCGCTAAACAGTTACCCACATAATTTAGTATTTGATTTAGATATCTACTATCCCTCTGTATTCCTTCGAGCTGTTACATTTACTATTGGGCACGAGAATTGAGAAAAACATGTTTTGCAGTTCTATTTTATTGTATAAGTGGGTCTTCCACGTGATTGTAGTGTATTTCTTCTGCTAAATAAGGAAAGGTAAGAGACATTCTAAAAAGAAAATTGTAATATCTCAAATGGGACGACAAAAATATTATAGACGTTACGTATTCTTTTTTGGTACGTCCCGTGGAAGACGTTACGTTTCCTTATTTGGTAAAAGATTAATAAAGGAAAAATACTTTTTGCATATACAATTTTCACTTCAACATACAAATTCACTATTTCTTAATTCTCGTGTCCTAATAAAAGAAATGTAACATCTATAAAGGGACGGAGGGGTAATTTGAATGTGATAGTAATGAAATACTAATAAAATAACTCTACAAAAGACCATCAAGTGCATAATCTTTGCAAAAGTAAGTTGAATAAGAGACTGAATGTACTTTAACATTAATGATTATGCTTAAAAAGGGTTAATACTTAATAGATTATATTCCGTTAATTAACTTATGTCAATTTCACGTGATCATAAGTCACCGTTCAAAGTCATTTTTTCCATTTTCCATTTTGTTTTTTGGGGAAGTCTTGGTCTCAAGGAAAGTTCCACCAAGGAAAGTTCCACGACCACGCCTTATATTCCTTGAATGATAAATATGGTTCTCTTCTTATTTTCTTTTGGTATTTTAAGAAAACATACACATGTTTCTTGACGCCAATGTGAACCGCAAACTAGAGTGGAATATTGAGGATAATATGGGCTATAATCAGATTTGTCTTAGATACCAAACGAGCCCTATATGTATATTAGTGTGAATCCTAACGGTGATTTACGTTGTTGCCATTTTTTATTGCGGTCGTAAATTACAATGGTTGGTAATAATTTACAATTAACAACAATCGCATCACAAAATGAATCTTCAAAACTTTTTTCTACCATATAAATTAGTCACGATGAAAATAGAATTCTGGCTCTGTTTGAATTTCTAATGTTTGGACTTCATAAAGTCCTAATTGGATTGAATAATCCAAATAAATGTAAACCAAAATGCCCGAAACTGAAATTCATAAAGGAAAATCCTAAAGTTAATTTTAAGGTCTATTATTTTATTAAAAAGTTTCATAACCAATTATTATGTTAGTGGAGTTTAAAGATCATAGATAGAGAGATGTCAAACGAATCAATTCAATGGGTTTTGGATAACCCAATAGTGTCGCAAAGCTATTCGATTGGGGTTAATTGTTCATTTCCCCCTTCTTTTTCTTCTTCTCTTTTCGGGCTATAAATGATTAAATTCTGTAGCCCAACCCCTTCTCGAGGTTTCAAGCTAGCCCATTGGGCTTTACTCAATTGAAATTGGCCTTGTGTAAAAATAAAATGAGTTAATATAATAAACTACCCCATATGGGATAACAAAATCAATACTAAGGAAACTCACTCAAAAAACTCAAAATATACCCATTTTTGACGCGAAATGACACAATTGCCCTCACTTTTCTTTAAAACCTAGTTTTCTTTCTCTACAATTCGCACTCTCCGTGTTTACAATTCGCTCTCTCTCTCTCTCTCTCTCTCTCTCTCTCTCTCTCTGCTGGGCGACTTCAATCGAGATTTGTTGCCGGAGGCGTGGTGCCGTTCTCCATCGCGAACGGCAGCGACAATGGAAGAATAAGCAAATGGCGGCGGCGGAGGAGGAGAAAGTGAACAATGGTGGATTTGTTCGCGGTGGACGGCGGCGGAGAACAAATCGAGCCGCTGCGAATAGGGGGAGTCGTCGGCGAAGGGGACGGCGGGGATGCCGGTGAACTCCTGCACCATCGCCCTAGATCTAGATTTGAGATTTGTGTGTGTATGTTTTGGTTTTTGATTTCTCGTCGGCAACGACACTGAGAGAGAAAGGAGATGCGAAATTAGGTGTAGTATCACTCCTCCTCCCGCGGGTGTGTTGTATCGGAGCTGTTGGAAATTAGAAGAATTTCAGCTGATAATTCTGGAAAAAAATTGCATCTGTTTAATGTGAATTTGAAGACCGATTGCGTAATTTACCTGAGTAGATCTATTAATTAATTCAAGGTTCATGATTTGTTGGATTTGGAATAATACAGTCTGATAGGGACTAATATTTGCTTTGGCACGTGGCGCTCTTCAATGCTGACTAGATTATCCTTCCAAGAACCTTAGATGACCTGCTCGGTACAGATGCTTAGGCTCGCACAGAGGCTATAAGGTTCTGGGCAGATCCTGGCTTATGCAGAAGATGTCTCGGTCCCGCTTGCATCTGCTAGGATTCAAGGATCTGCCTAACACACGGTCCGCATGACTCTACATGCCTTAGGGTGAGGACCACTAAATTGATGACGAAAAAAATCTTGTCACCTTAGAAATTCCTCTCTTGTCCTCCCCTAGCACGAGCATTCACCTTTTTGTCCTTTCAACACCTATAAATATCGAGTGATCACACCATTTCAAGCATCTCAACTCTTCACACACACACTATTCCATTCACGCTCTGCTGAACACTCTTGCAAGCTAGAGCGACTGAAGTCCTTCTTCAAGGATTCTCTTCTCTCATCACTTACATCGGCATTTTCGTCGGTAAAAAGGGCACTCCTAACAACTCAAGCCGAAGGTATAATTCTTGTTACCGGGAGAGGACGAAGCATGAAGACGCCTTGCGTCCTCCACTTCGCCCTCCTCTTTATCCCTTGTTTTTCTACCCAAATGAGCTCTTTGCTCTATGGATTTGACTGATTTTATGGTTAGAAGCACCCTTTGTTAAATACTTAGCGCAATTCTCTCTTTTATGTCTAAAGGACAATGCTCTGTAGAAAGTGAGTTGTTGAGGCTAATGAATCGCATGAATCTCTTACTCGTTGCTGTTATAACTCTTTATACGTGAATACTCCTTACAAATATGATGAATCATCTCATAATTGTTGTAGATCTTCAACCCGGATCTATCACAGTCTTTGAAATTTCAATGCTTATGAAGAGTTTGCAGTTCTTTCCCTCTCTCTCCTTTTAGTTGTGCAACTTCAGATGGTGAAGTAGTTGATTTTCATTGATTGTTTGTTGGGGAATTGGGATTCAGAGAATTTGTTTGTTGATGGAAAGGAAGAATTCAAAGATTAAAATACATTGTCACTGGTTATTCATTCCCCTAACATTAGTCTCTCTCTCTCGACAAAGACAAGGCTGAAGCGGCATTGTTTGCTGGCGTAAGCCACATCTTCTGGCAGAGCAAGCTTTGGGTGTTGCCGTAGCCAGCCAGTGTTGCGGGTCTGCTGCGCACGCCTTGATGGCCTCGCTATTTTGTTTTTTTCCTTACATGTTTTGGCTGTATTCCATGGCCAAATGTAGGCTTGTGACTTCGTTGCATATTTTTATGTTGTTAACTTTGGATGAATTGTGCATTTGATATATTATGTTTGTTGAAATTTCTGTTTTTTGTTTGATGATAGGTGAAGGAGTTCGAGAATTAGAAGTTTTGGCAACGCGTGGGGAATCGGAATGTTCTCAGATTTCAAAATTTAATTTTTATGCTTTTTAGAGGCGCACAACATATGTTCAATGAAATGCCTCATTGACTGGTTTTAGGGAAAGTACGAGGAATTTTTTTTTCCTGTGCACTTAAGGTGTAACCATAATTTTGGTACTAATATCATATTTTTGTACAAGCTAATAATTTTTTCTGCATATTTTGTGTCATCATTGTTTGTTAGTTTATATTATTTTGAATCTTTTACTAAATATTATGTATTTCTTATTCAATGTAGATACGAATTTTATAGTTCGTATCTCTTCTTCGTGACAAAATAAATCTTTTTCATTAAGAAAACACATTATTAATGTAACGACTTGTTTATTTCGTACTTCCTTAACTATGTATTGTTACGAATATCTTATTTTCGTACCAACTTATAAATTTTTTTTTTTTAAAAAAGGGTGTTGGATATTTAGAAGAGAAAGAATGTTTGCACTGTCACCAAGTACAAAGAATCATATTTCGTACTGATTTGACATTAATTTTACAATATTTTTACTAGAATTTCGGTTTCGTTTGTGCATTGTAAACTAAGTCTATCGAAAATTATCCCCGGATTTTTTGTTTGTTCGTTTAAATCTGGTACGCAATTTTCATTTCGTATCGATTTGACATTAATTTTACAATGTTTTTACAATAATTTCAATTTTGTTTGTGCATTGAAACTAAGTTTATTGAAAATCATCGCCAGAGTTTTAGTTTGTTCGCTTAAATCTGGAACGCAATTTTCTTTTTGTACCTGGTTAAAATGCACGATACGTTAGATTTTCTATATAGGGTTTGGATACCTCAAATAGGGTTTAGATTTTTTCGAATAGAGTTTAGATCCATCAAATAGGGTTTAGATTTCTCCAACAAATTTTAATATTCATCGATAAGGTTTAATTTTTAATTTCAGGGTTTAATTCCTTAGTAGACTTTAGTACGAAGTGAATCTTATTCGTACCAATAATTGCATACTCAAGTATGTATTTCGTAATTGTTATATATAATTGGTACAAATTTGTTATATTTCGTACTTCTTTAACGTTATACGAATATCACAGCTACCGTAATTAATATGTATTTCATAATTCTTATATATAATTGGTACGAATTTGTTATATTTCGTACTTTCTTAAAGTTGTACGAATATCACAGTTACAGTAATCAGAAGGAAAAAAAAACTTAAATTTGAAAATTTGAAAATTCGAAAATGAAATAATAAAAAAAATGAAAAAATAATGAGGAAAGAAAGACACATGGAAAATGGAGAAGGAAGGGGAGGAGAGGAGAGTGATGTTGACTAGTAAAAGTCAAAGTCATTTAGTAAGGGTATTTGTGTAATTGCGCATAAAAAATGAGTATTTTTTGTATTTTTTAAATGTGTGTCCTTATATTGATTTTTTTATCCATTATTGCGTATTTTATTTTTTCACTCTAATAAAATTGTTTATTGTTTCAACATGTACAATTTACAAAAACCTAATAAATAATTTTGTAAATATTAAGAATTATGTGTGTATCTTTACTACATATTAATTCTTATTTAATTTTTATAATGTGTGGAAGAGAAAACATATTGAATTAGGGGGGGGGGGGGGGGGAGGGGAGTGTATTCAATTTAGATTGTGCAGGATTTTTATGGATTTTAGAAATCTATAGGTATTAAATTCAGATTTTATAAAGTCTATAAAAATCTTGAGGTATTCAATGCAGACTTTATAAAGTTTTAAAAAATCTGCAGGTATTCAACAGTCCATGGATTTTAATGGATTTTAATAGTCTATGGATTTTGCTAGATTCTCTTTAAAAAATATAAAGAGATTTCACTCTCTAAAATCTTTTATAAAAACCAGAGATTTCAACGGATTTGCTGAAAAAACTTAAAATCACCATTTCCACCACCCTCCTCCACCTTCATATGTACTCCCTCCATCCCGGCCGACTTGGCCCATTTTCCTAATCGGGATGTCCCGGCCGACTTAGCCCCTTTCCTTTTTGGGCCCAACATGGCCCACTTATTAATTCCTAATTGTATTTAGCCTATAAATTTTAAGAACCTAGTTCTAGACTTCTAGTTCACCTTTATTGAGAACTACTAATTCAAAGTAATTAACTTCCTAATTCCCCCTCCTTAAAACTCGTGCCCAAACGAAAGGGGCCAAGTCGGCCGGGACGGAGGGAGTACTTTTTATTTTTTCTCCGAAAAATTATAGTTTATTTTAAAAAATATCCAAATTATGACTATCTAGTACTCCCTCCGTCCTCCATTTAGTGACGTTAATACTATATTAGGACGTCCTCCATTTACTGACAATTTCCGTTTTAGGACGTAGACCCCCATAATCACTTTAACACTTTAACACTTTATACATCTACTTTTTATTATTTTATCATTTTAATACTATTAAACAATTCAAATGGATCCACAATTATTCCACTTTAACATTTTAACACATTAATTTATTATTATACCATAATTTGTAAAAAAATCTGTGCCCATATTCCCTCCGTCAATAAATAGAGGACGGAGGGAGTATTAAAATTTTATTTACTATATGAGTTTGCTTGAAAATCAATCTTTTCATAAAAATCTTCATTCTTATAAAATTCGAACATGTAATTTTTAAATCTCAACTTCCATTTTGATTTTTTATAATTAAATTACTCGAAAGTTGTTTAAGGTTTAGAGAATAATGACTAAACTGAAATATAACATTTAAACAAAAAAAAAAAAAAAAGTAAGATTATTTTTTTAAAAAAAAAATACATTAATTGGACTTTCTGTAAATTACGATTCTTGTTTTGAAAGATGACATATTTTGATACTCCCCTACAAATATATTCAAACAATTTGAATAAAGTTATTTGATATATATATTTTTTTCTAAACAATATATATAATTTTATTTATTTATTTACAAATGTGACTCATATACATTTATTTATTTTAATGAATAGTTATAATAGTTGAACATCGGAGTTTATGGAAATCCATGTAAATTAATTTCAAAAAATATATATTTCACAATACTGCAAGTCCATGAAAACCCATCAAACTCTGTATAGAGTCAGTCAAACTCTGCATACAGTCTATGGACTTTAAAAATCTATAAAAATCCATCTACTTTTTTAAAGTCTAAAAAAATCCAACAAAATCTCTATTGAATACACCTCCCTTAGAATGATAGTTACATTTTATAGGGAAAAAAAACAATATGACATAATTATTAAATTTATAAATAAAATAATGAAATATCACACATGATCAAATCCATCGGACCAACCCACGGGCTATTCGGCCTAGTCTAATTGGGCTCAGACTTTTTTCAGTTTAGCCCTATTGGGCTCTTTGATTTTGGGCTATACTTTATTTGTCCTATCCACTTTTTTTTGGGCTATTTGGATCGACCCCTCAATTTCGAACTTTTTCGACATCTCAAATTATAAGTGGGGCGAAGGGTCCCATGTATTTAATGATCGCGCACATATCAGATCAAATGCCAAAAACACGCACATCCCTAAATTTCATTGTGTTGTTATGAATAACCTCCACGCTGTAATATGCTACTCCCTCCGAACTCCATTTAGTGATCTTCACTCTTGGGCACAAATTTTTTTTGCATTTTGATGATATAGTAATAAATTAATGTGTTAAAGTGTTAAAGTGGAATAATTCATGAGGCCCATTTGATTTTTTTAATAGTATTAAAATGTTAAAGTAATAAAAAGTAGATGGATAAAGTGTTAAAGTGATTGTGGAGTCTACGTCCTAAAACGGAAAGAGTCAGTAAATGGAGGACGTCCCGATATAATAATAGTTTCAGTAAATGAAGGACGGAGAGTATATATTTTTCTTTTGGTCATGTCTTAAAGATTATGCATCCATAGTCACTCTCTTCCCCTCCATTTAGCTTATAGAGTGAGTGATGAAATAGAACATAAGAGTACCATTATTTAAATAAAAATGTTAATAGTATTTAAAATTGTCTGAATAATTTATAATTAATTTGAGTTAATTTATCAACTTTGGCTATCATTTGTATAAAGTAGAATAAAGTAATGTAAGGATTTTACGAATGAGAGGCCTCAGAAAGAAAAGAGTAACACCTTAACCAAGAAGAAAATAGAGTCTTAAATAATACACTTTTAAATCAAAGGAAGACTCATAAATTACCACTCTAAAAAAATGGCCCTAGATGAACGAAATGGAAGAGTACTTGGCAAAGGAAATTCATGTAAATTATATCAAATTATAAATCATTTATTATGTCATATATCAATTTTCTATAAATCCATTAGGGGATGCAACACAATTATATTTGACGATTATTTTTATAGGTAGCCTAGATATACTTCTAAACTAAACAAACAAGTACACACAATATCATTGAAAGAAATCATAACTCAATAATAAGTGAAACAAAGATTAATTAGCTAGAGAATTAACATATCTCCTTAGACAGAACTCAAGAATGAGGTTGGACATGGAGGTAACGGAATATCCACAGTTCCCTCCAACATGAGCAAAACTTTCTTCATCGTTGGGCGCAGCGATGGCTCGTGCTGTACACACCATATCCCAATTTTCACCATCCTCTCCACCTTTCTCTCTCCCACTCTCTCTCTCTCCTCCCCCACAACATCCCCCGCCTTCCCTTTTTTGTAACAATCGTACACCCAATCCTCAAGAATGGCCTCTTCCTCACTCAACCTCCAATCCACACACCTCCTACAGCATATAATCTCAAGCAGCATCACTCCGAAGCTATACACGTCCGCTTTCGCCGTAATCGCCTGATTCTGGTACCATTCTGGAGCGACGTAACCCTTAGTGCCTCTTATCCCCGTATAAGTATTAGTCTGATCTTGTTTCAGCAGCTTTGCTAGCCCGAAATCCGATATCTTCGCGCACCAGTTTTCATCCATGAGTATGTTCTGAGGCTTTATATCACAATGAATAATCTGAGTTTCACATTCTTGATGCAGGTATAAAATCCCTCTGGATATATCTCGAGCAATGTTGATACGTTCTTCCCAGATAGGACGGTTTTCGGGTTTGAAGAGTACGTCTGCAAGAGATCCGTTGCTCATATATTCCAACACCAGCAGTTTATTAGCTCCGTCGATGCAGTAACCTAGCAGTCGAACTAGGTTTCGATGGTAAGTCTTCCCTATCGTTTTTAGCTCGGTTTGGAACTCTCTCTCTCCTTGAGCAAATTCTCTCTCTAGCTTCTTCACCGCCACCACTTTTCCCTTGTTCTGCAGAAACCCTTTGTACACTACTCCCGATCCACCTCTCCCTAGCTCTTCCTTGAAATTATTTGTAGCTTCAGAGAGGTATGCAAACGTGAAGGCCTGCAAGGAAATATCGTCGACCAAGCTGTTATTATCATCTCCTCCGTGGTTTCCGACCTTGGTATGATTCTTGCGTTTCTTTCGGTAAATCAAGATCGCAGAAAATGATAAGGCCAAGACTCCCATGAACATCAACGCGATGCCGACGATGAAGATGTCTAAACGGCGGCGGCGCTCGTTCTGCACTCTTTCGGTGTTGGGAACTCCTACCCCGACAGCTGAGCCAACACGAATAAGAGCCACGTCCGACACTTTCGGAGCCTTCTTTCCATACGTTAATGGAAGCCTCTGCTTCTTGCATTGTTGGTTGTCATTAAAGAAGGCAGCTTCGCAGTTACAGTCATCAAGGCATGCTTTGCTACAATCTTCACGTGTAGGCGTCCTGAAAACCTCGTACGAGTTGTCCAACCATACCGAGTTTTCGACCGGTCTCATCTCGTACTTGTCACCGTTATCGATTTTCGGACAAACTTGAGCCGAAAAGGATCTGGAGCAGCCGGCGGTGGAGTTGCCGGGATGCAGAAAATCGAAACCGGGAAGGCACTGGCATTCCGGCATTCCATCACTCATGAGAGTGCAGAAGGCGTTGATCCACACAATCCTTTCGGTTCACATTTGTCTGTTACTGACGACCATCTCTCCGTCAAGTTGCCCAAAGGATTTAGAGAGAGAGAGTAGAGCCGGAAGATTCCTCCGACGTCAAGCCTCGCGAGAGAGAGTGATCCCTGCGTAGGAAGTCCTCCGAGGGTAATATTCTTGAGAAAAGCAGTCCCGTTCAACAGATAGAGGCGGCCGTCGCGATCGAGGTTCAGAGAAACGTTGCTGCCTGCATCGGTTGTGCCTGATGAGTAGTAAGCGTATGACACGGTATCCGGCGTGTTAACCGGGTATTGTACGAGGGTTGCGTCATTCTGCATTTTCAGTCGGAAAAACCCTCGGCCGTAGTAGGTTTCCGACGCGGAGGAGAAGAGCTCGTTTGGCGGCGAAAGGCGCTGGCCGGGGAGGAGGGTGTTGGTGGGATAGTCGAAGCTTTGCCAAATGATTCTCGAATCAGAGTTGTAGAGGACGAAGTTGCCGCTGTCGAGCATTGACGCGGAGGCGATAGGCGCTGAAGTGGATATGAGGTTGACGTCTTGCCCGCCTTGCCTCCGCCGCAGGACTAGCCGGCCGTCTGTGGTTAGTTGCAGGGAGACGACATCGTTTGAGACAGTGGGGTTGTCTCTGTTTGCTGTCCAGACGACGGTTTTGTCGGGGAGGAAGATGCCGACGGCGGTGGCGTTGGTGTTTTGGCGGAAGAAGCCGAAGGAGAATAGAGCGGAGGGGGACGACCAGGAGGAGGTGGCGGTGCGGGTGAGAGAAGAGCCTAAGGTGATATTGGAGGTTCTTGGTTGAGCTTCTGTAATGGAAAGTAGGAGGAAGAAAAGAAAGATGGAATGAGGGAAGGACATTTCTTCAACTATTCGTTTGTATGCTGAGAGCTGTTTCTCTTGTTAGTTGAGAGTGGAGCTTTAAAAGGTGGCATTGCCGTGTTGGTCATGCTTTGCATTCACTTGATTAGTTGACTTTATACCGTTGGAGAAAGAGAGAGAGGGGCTAAGAGGAAGATGCAATCTCCGTAACAATCGTCAGTGGTACACGTGTTAAAGATAGAAAGAGACGATAAAGTAAAATTTCTATATAAATACAAATATAACTTTGAAATTAATCAACAATAAAGTATGACTATAAATGGTCACCGAAGATAAAATACATGTATGGCTGATGATGGAGATGCAACTGTTCGGGATTGCATCTTCCTGTTAAAGAGGGGCTACGAGAGAGAGAGAGTGAACGAAAGTATTTTGCTCTTACGCGTTTTCTATGTAGGACATGAACTTGGAAAAAGTATGTCTATTTGAACATTCACTCCTGTCTATTTCAATTTTATAAGAAAGTGAATCCAATTGTTCGTACTATTTGACAATATATGGGTTACACTACAGTATACACACCATCGTTAAACAATTACCTGCATAATTTAGGTTTTAGATATTTACTACACCATCCTCCGTATCATTCGAGATGTTACTTTTGAGCACGAGAATTAAAAAAGATTACGAAAAACTTGTTTTGCAGTTTAAATTTATTGTGGATGTGGGTCTTCCATGAAATTAAAGAGACACAATATATAGCTCATTCCGCTAATTAACTAGTGTGAATTTTATGTAATAATAAGTCGCCATTCAAAGTCTTTTTTTCCTTTTTCCATTTTGTTTTCTGTTGAAGTCTTGGTCTCAAGGAATGTTCTACGCCTGTATATTCCTTGGATGAAAAATATGGTTCTCTTTTTATTTTCTTTGGGTATTTAAAGAAAATATACACATATTTCGTGACGCCTATGTAAACCGTAAACTAAAACGGGATATTGAGTATAATATGGGCTACAATCGGGTGGTTCGTCTTAAATACCAAGCGAGCCTTATATGTATGTACATTAGAGTGAATCCTAATGGTAATTTATGTTGTCATTTTTATTACGGTCTCAATTACAATGGTTGATAATAATTTATAATTACCAACAATAGCATTACAAAAGGAATCTTCAAACTTTTGTCTATAATAAAAATTAGTCTTGATTTGTTTACAGATCTGTAAACAAAATTCTCGCTCTGTTTGAATTTTCAAAGATTGGACTGCATAAATTCATAATTAATTGGATTGAATAATCCAAATAAATGTAAACCAATGTGAAATGCACGAAACTGAAAGTGATAAAGGAATACCCTAAAGTTAATTTTACGGTCTATTATTTTATTACAAAGTTTCAAAAATCTATACTTATATAAAAAAGAGCCTTGTTTTACAAAATATGCATTGCCTATAATATCCTTATTATTTATTTTAAATTAAGGGTTATAGTGTAATCATAAATATGATGGTTTATGGAGTAATAACTAAAAAAAATCAATGTACGTAGTATATTAAATTTGCCATATATAAATTTTGCTTACTTAAATTAAAAATTCTATTTATAGTTCTATATTTTACTTATGCATGAGATGATTAATTTGATTTATTCAATTTCTTTATTTTTTAATGTCATAGTTGAATTACTTTTGTTTAATTAGATTGATACGTGATCACGTTTTTTTTTTTTTTTTTTTTCCTTTTTATTTTTTTTAAAAAAGGAGACATTTGATTTAAAACTAAAAAATTTTGAAAGATCGAAAATAAACAAAGTTCAAGTAATTCTACCATAATATAAACATATTTTACTTTTGACCTCTTTTGCGTATTTAATTGTACTTAATTTTTTTTATTTTACTTTATTTTTATTGTTTTTTTTTTGTTCAGTGAATTATTATTATATATAATAATCTATAATGAACATTAAATTGGACTTAAAATTTTTATTTAATCTTATTTCCTTGTGATTATTTCTTTCAGAAAATTTTATTTGATGACCTGAAATAGTCTCACTAGCTAATCGGATGACAAAATTTTATTATATGTAATGGCCCGCATTTTCGTTAGTATAAAAAAAAAACTAATTATTGATAATTAGTTGCAAGTGATACTCGTATTAATATACGAAATCGAAGTAATTAAATTCGATTTAGCAATTTAATTCCGACTGCGATAATGTTAGGTCGGAATCTATTACGAACTATTCGAATAATTATCGAATCGATAATTTAATAACTAACGATGTAAATCGTTACTAAAGTAGTTGTAGTATTGGGTCGAGCCCATTACCTCCATATGGGCCGAGCCCGATTATAATTACGGGAGAAGCCCGCTACAAATAAATATAGTGTGTACATATCTATTTTCAAGAATTCTAATGCAAGGAGATAATGGAATAATTTATATTCCATACATAGTAATGCACCTATTCATGAATAAATAAAAGAATAATACAAGAAATGTGCTTATGCGTAAGAAAATAAGAGATCAATTCAAGATCTAGCTATTACACTTTTATATACATTGGATAATGCATAACCAATACTAGCTATACAAGGGTTATTACACAAAGGATATTAAATGAATGACTAAGGCTAGAACTAATGGGAACAAAGGCTTCTCTTCCACCTCAAATCACACTCCCTTTTCCCTTCTAATCAAGCTGAAAAATCAGCTTTCCAAAAGTCCATTTTGGCAGCCAATTCCTGCAAGAAAGCAGCCTCCAACTTGCCCAAGTAGGGGCCACAGCCTGCACACAAGAAGAGAGAAGTAACGGAAGGAGAATAAGCCCCCAAAACACTAAACAAGTTGCTGAAAAGTAAAGAGAGGAAGGTGAAGGATAGAGTGTGAAATTGCACATAATCTTGGAGGATTTCTTGAGCCTCCAAAACATCACACCCACCGATTCCACTCCCTTTCAAAGACATCAAAATCAGTCTCCATATATGCATATAAATACTCCCCCATACTCCATTAACCAAGAGGTTACTCATTCAAACACTTGCACATATTAGCACTTGAGAGCATTAGAGTAAGTAGAGAGGAAGAGGACTAAGGAAGAGAAAGGGAATAGCTAGCAACAACAGCCCTACTACATACTTTTAAGTTCCTTCAATCCATCCTTTTAAGTAAAATTCAGCTTAGCATAAAGGATGTTTAAGACTCCCAAGTATACAAGCATAGACTCACAATATGACTCAGTTAAATGTCCTCAAGCAAGTATATGAGTTATAAAACATCAAGCATGAGATTCTAAGAAGCCAAGCATGTCTAGAAATAATGCATAAGCTTAAACCATAGCATATCAAGTACCTAAACTATAAGACTTGTTCATAAACGAACCTCTAGATAATCGAAACCACAAGAGTGTTAAAGCACGAATTATGTTACATGCTTGAATGAGAAAAGACATTCATAATCTGGGATTTAACCCCATAATCGAACCTAAAAGAAACACCTAATAAACGTTTCTATAATCGAGAGAGGGAGGTTTTGAACAGAACCTCCGTCGAGGCACGAGGCCCGACGGGATGGAGGGGCTGGACTCGGTCCAGGAGCACCGACGGGGCAGCAGAGGCGGCCCCGGGACGAACGGCATCGGCGGACTCCGTCGGCGTTCGGCCAGCGGCTTCACGGCAGTCGTGCTCTGCCTCCCTAAAATCGAATGTGAGAGAATAAGGTCAGAGAGAGAGAGAGAGAGAGAGAGAGAGAGAGAGAGAGAGAGAGGGAGATCAAGGGAGGAAGTACATACCTGTTGGACGGCGGCGGCCTCGAGGGCCGAAGCTCTCGCCGCCGGCAAAAGCCTCGGCAGAGGACCGCGAACCTAGAAAGAAAGAGAGATGGAGTCAGAGAGAGAGGGAGGGGGAAAGAGGTGAGAGGGAGAGGGAGTCGGCCGTCGCCGGCAACGCAAGCCCTCGCCGTCGGCGAGAGCGGCGCCGACGACGGAGAGGAGCAGCAAAGGGAGGGGAAGAATAATGTCGTGTGTGTGTGCGTGTTTGTGTGTGAGGAGAGTGGGTTAGGGATTGTTTTCAATTTGGGAATTGGGGGTTGGGTCTGGGTCGGGTCGGGTCGGGTCGAGTCCGGGTTTGGGTTTGGGTCTGTCATTAAGTCTGGGTCGTGGGCTGGGGTTCTGGGCCATAATAATGGGCCGGGTTAATTATTCGGCCCAACTATTTAATTTATTTAACATTTCGCATGTTCAATACCCGTAAAATTTAGACGAGAAGGACGTTATAAATTACCGAGAAAAGTCTTATTAATTCTAATAAAGCCACTCGAGTAATATGAATTTATTATTGAAGCTTGAGAAATTCTCGAGCCTAAAATAGCCTATTTAATTCATGGAAATGAATTATGAAGAGAATATTAGATTTAACAATCTAATAATATATAACTTCAAATAAATTATTATTCGAAGCTTACAAGGACAATTAACGGCTACCACTAGCCATGAAGAATAATTAACTCCGATTAATAATCTCACGATATATTAACGGAACAATAGTCGAAGTGAGAAATTAGAAATAAGAATATATTATTCTTTATAAGGAATTATTAGATTCTATGAGAATGGAAATTCTTATAACGTCGTTTCTAAATAGGTGGAAATCGACCGGAAGGTTGACGTTGCGATTCTATCAGGATCGACACTTTTCACGTTACTTAAGGTGGGCTTTCTTATACAAGAAAAGTTATAGAATGTTTAGATGAAAATGTTTATTTTCAAGTATTGTCATGCCATAAATGTTTCAATTTATGTATGACACCTATCTGAATTGGCTTCGCCAATAAAGTTAATCGATTTCGGGTCCTTGTTAAGACTTGCTATCTTGCTTGGACTAGTGTACACAGGACCGTGAGTCATCTTCAGGGTTGGCCGGTCAGGTGTCGTGTGAGGTGGCCACCTCCTCGACACCACAGTTTCAGATATGGTAGATTACGAAAGAACTTAGCATGCATGCACTTTTAGATCACAAGAACAGTTTTAGTAAGCATGGGCTCTTTTCAATAAAACCCCTATGTCTTACAGTTGAATGGCTTGACAATTATTATGTATAGTTTTCGGCATGTGCCCACTGAGTACTTTCGTACTCAGCCCTGCATGTATTTCTAAATGTGCAGGTTGAGCGAGATGATGTGAAGTGGTGAGTGGAGCTTTTGTCGTTATAGATTAGGACTCTCGGTAATACGTGTCTTCATACATGTATTCAAGTATTCTTCCGCTGTGCAAACTCTTGAGCTTCCGAGAATTGTTTCAAGTCATGTAATAGTTTATGACAAGTATCCTTGTATTCTCATTTGAGATCCCGAGTTGAGACGTTCAATAGTATAAAGTGTTGTTCAAATAGCTATACGAGTCATATTCCACACACAATCTTATACCCCCTTTCTTTCCCCTACTCCTAATTCCCATCCCTAGTCATGGTTTCCCGGCTTAACTATCCTTAGTGAAGTCCGGTCGTGACAGAGTGGTATCAGAGCAACGGTTGCTCTGAAACCCGAGAGTCTTCTTCAAAGTTTAGTCTAGTATTGATTCACTAGACTAATTGAGTTAGTCGACAAAGCTCTGCACTTCACTACATTGCGCTCAACGAGGAAAGGTAAGACTTTCACGAGATTGGAAGTCGAAGAATAGAAAGAACATAGTGGATTTAAGATCATATATAGAAAAGAACAAGGCTTGCTAGAGAACATAGCTCGCTCGAACTAGTTGTTTTCCGCGGAAAACTTATAATAGACATTGAGGGAATGAAATTCCTTCCTTTCCGTAAGGAAAGAAGAAGAAAAAGGCGATGAAGATGCACGAGTGCAAAGAAATCAAGGCGAGAGACTCGATGAAGATAATGTCATTCGATGACATGGGCTTAGCCTTTTACGAATTTTTAAGACATGCGAACAACGTTAGTTCACTAATGTTTTTACATAATGCAACGATTATAAGTTAACAGAAATATTGTGGCACAAAAGATAAGACCACTATAAAACCATAGATGTACCTCATCATGGTTAGACGAAGGAATATAATAGTAGCAAAACGAATGATTAAAGTGAAGTTAGAAGAGAACGACGAGAACAATGGGTTACCTAATTAGAGAGGTACCTATGAGTATCAAGACATTGATCTTTAGATATTAAAGTTCGAATATTAGAACATATTGATTGGAACCTAAATAAGGTTTATGGCCTGAACAAAGTTCACCAATAGAAAGAGGTAACCTAGTTTATTGCCAATGGAGTTAGTTCGGTCATAACGAACTTATCAGTCTTTTACGAGAATGATTTAGACGAATTGACGTCCCATTAGAATATTTACCCACAATCACAAGGTTTAAGACATGACACCATTACGAGATTGGAAAATCTACGGCCAACGAACTAGTAAAGATGATGAGGGACATTACCATGATCTTATAAATATCATTCCTAAGATTGTATGTCCTTTGGGATGTATATGGTTAACACCAATGATGTTATATCTAAGCCAAAGACCTTACGTCAATTAAGTTATTTTCAATACATGATTAGCTCATGATATGTTACTCCGAGTCCTACACAGATATTATACTCTTAGAAAATCTCTTCGAGTCGACAAGTCCATTATAGTCATTAAACGAGACCATGTCTTTAAATACAAGCTCTAACGCTGTTCAAGACCTCTGTATTAAGTTGTCCTTAGAAAAGGAAATTTCACAAACACCTTGATGATAGATACCTATGGAATGATTATATGAAAGATTACGGGTAAAAGCCGATATCGTTTCCCGATAAGATTATACCCATTAGAACTTTTCGAATGAACCTGACAAGTAAATATGAGGTTATATTATGCCCAAATTAAGATATACAAGTAAGCGGAGCGTTAGTCCATCAATAGTAGATAATACGAATGACCATGAGAACCCTCATAAGTTAATGACGTAATGTTATTATATTCTCAATAAATAGAGAATTATTCGTAACAAGTATAAGGAGGTGAAAGCATCAACGATGTCAATTAAGTAGCTGGTAGCAGTTGAACAAGATCTGCAAGATCAGTATAAAGGATAAGGTAAGGGAACACCCGACCACTAATAGTTATTATCAAAAACCAGACCATAGAGTCATAGTCATATGGAGCCGCCTAAGGTGCGACTTTTTACAGAATAAATATCTAAAAAAAAAAAAATAAAATAAATTAGTTGTTATGGCCGGTTAAGATTTACCGATAGTCTAAACGTCCTAGGGCGTAGACTCGAAAGAGTCTATAATATCAAGATATTAGAGAAACCATGTATTGATAAGACCACCTCGATTGATATGCGAGGCAATGCCAAGGAGAACCCCAAACTCTACAACGTACAATTAGAATAAAATACAAGGTTACACGCCCTTGTAAAGGTTATGAGTAATAATGATAGCACATCCAGTTAGAGATGGAATTTTCTAAGGAATAAAGGAAATTTTAGAACTACTTCATTGAAGTTGTAGTAAGAAGAATTATATGGTTAGTGATATAAAGGAAGACTTATCATGTTAACACCTTGTGTTGTGATATCCTACGTGAGCCTCTTGGAAGCCTAGAGGAATATATTCTGAAAATATAGAGTTTAGAAAAATTAGAAGTTAAAAGAGCTCGCCAAAAGTTTACGAAAGCTTCTTTTCACCACCGAGTCACCAAAGTGCTAGAACTTCGTGTGACTGAGATTGTGTCTATGCGGGACTGATCACCCCACATAATATCAATCTCGGTAGCGTTACCATCAGACAAGAAATCGGACGGGTATCGACAAAATGGGTCTCCTCCCCCTGACCTTTGTCATTTCATTTCTACCCTCTGATTATTCTTTCCTAGCTTGTCAGATGATTTATTGATAACACATTTTGGTTACTTGTTGTGCCAAAATTGAACCAAGGTCATTATACCTTCCAGATATTCTCATTCCACTTTGATACAATTAGCTATCCAAGCAATGGAGTTTACTAAGCCCATTTGCAAGTCACGAGTATAACTTAAAGTATGATGCCCTTCAGAGATTACCCACGAGATGGGAGCAGAATAAATAGAGATGAATAGAGACTTACAGATGGTAGAAGAAGATTTAAGATGTAAGATGTATAGAGACGATAATATGACCTGTAGTATGTTATAAAGTGGTCCAAGGGTTGATAAATAAGTAAAGGTGTCGATATAAGACTCAAATGGATAAAGGTGTGAGGATAGATAATTGATAAAGACCTTAGGGAACCCCAAGGAAAATTTCATGATTATCATCAATTGAGAACTTGAGAATAATGATGAATGATTAAAAGCATAAAGATAATAAATGTCGAATTAACGTAGACGTCAAAGTTGGAGGGTTACCACCCATAAGATCCAAAACATAAGAAATTTGAAAGTGCATGGATGCATTAAAGCAAGAGATAACTCAGTACCCATAAAAACATAGCAAGGGATCAAGATGTAGTCGACGTCCACGTCGAAAGAGGTATTAACTAGTGGTATAAGTTGATGACTAAATCTGGATTAAGATTTCCCCTACTTAACGGGTGATACACCCTTAGAACATTCGTATGGATTGGATAAATTTTTCCCCACTGGAAATAAAGTAAACTTCGAATAGTAAGATTTAAGGTTGGTCATCCTCGAAAGAGTGACTACAATAATAAAATATTGCAAGAGATGTTATGAATGCAAGTTAGCAATGAAGTGTAACAGAGTAAGAAATACAGAGAGTTAGTCTATGCCAAGGTACCTAATCCTCTAGGAACTCTTTCAGTTAAGAAACTATATGAAATAAGGAGCATTCGAGATATGGACCCAGACTTACAATAAATCCCCAATTTAAAAGATTGATTAGAGATACTAGAGAAGTATAAGGTGAGAGAATTATGTACCCCAGTTGTAATATAATCGACTGAGATTGTAACCTAAGCAAAATGAGATAAAGCAGTTAAGCTAAAGGCCCTACGATGAATTAAGTAAGTATGTGTTCTAGCTTAACAAAGCATCACCACTTGGACCCATTGTGTCGTCAGATGGAATTAAGTAGACCCAGCAAAAGCTCTACAAGGATGAGAATACTCATCTAAACAAAATAAAATACGTAGCCTCTTAGGAGTGACTCGTTATTACTAGAGATTCGTCAAGAATTCTCCAAGATAGTAAGACCAATAAAATGTCTTTAAAGCAAGTGATTCCGCGTATGTAGAACTTTAAGCATTAGTCATGCTTTCAATAGTTGAAAGGGAAATCGATAGTCGCTCTAATTATGACAGTTCTAGAATAAAAAAAATAATAAATAAAAAAAAATAAAAAGAGAAAGAGAAAGAGAAAGAGAAAGAAAAAGAAAAAGCAACATACATAGATGCCTCAGAGAATGGGATGAAGCATCCCAGTACCAATGAAAGGAAAGAAATGTAACAATTTATACACCGCGTTGGTTATACCACAACCCTACCCACAACTTAAAATTTTCAGTTGTGCACGCCCTGTGGTGCACGCCCTGAAAATTTAGAAGCATCAACCTTATGGAGTTAATGCAAAATCTCTCGGATTACAAGAACGAATTCGAACAGTGAGCTTTTATATGTGTCGAATAAGGTAGGTAGACCTAGTGAAGAACTACGAATGTAGTATCAACTACCAAGATAAAGGTAAATGTAGTGGTCGATGCTTTAAGTCGTAAGCTACGCCTTAAGTCAACACTTCTTCTCACGAGTGGGGAGACACTTGTCAGTGATTTTCATAATAGTGATTTAAAGGTAGTACCTCGCCCAAGGCGGTAGAAAAGATAATTACTACATTGACTATAACGTCAACGAGAGGCATAAAGCAAAGAAACGAAGTTAAAGAAGATACAGATGTTAAGGATAATAATACCGAAGAATATTGTTAGGAGATTGTGCATATCACACGATGATAAGCTCAAGAATGAAATCTTAAGTTAAAACTAAAGATACACTATAAACCTCTCACATGGGAACACAAGATGTATCAAGACCAGGAATGGAAGTTGTGGCAGGAGACACGAAGATATATATATATATATAACCTCAACTACCTGAAGGTGCTTTAGTATGTCAAACAAGTAAAATTGTTTCAGGATATGGTTGACCACCATGTTAACTAATTGATTATGATAAATTGGATCGTAACCAAAACATTAATGGAATCTACAACCCTCGGAGATCTTGTAGTAAAACTACGAGCATGTTACTGTGAAATTGTGACAAGACTACCAAAACTAAGAAAGAAAACAAAGTTGTATATTAGAAGTTATTGACCGACTTACAAAAGGGTCCTACTTGATTCCCATTTCGATCAGTCATGGATGAAAGTTAGCCCAGTTATATGTTTAAGGGGTGGTGTGTTACACAGTGTGAATATTTTAATCTCTAGGGATCAAGTCACTAAGTTACGTTCAGATTCTGGAATAGTTACAGAAAGATTTTCACACTAAGCTAATCATTAGCACAACTTGCCATCACCAAGCCAATAGGCAATAAGAATGGAAGATTCAGAGCCTATCGAACATGTCGAGAATAGTCGTACTTGTTAAAGAAAGAAATAGACCTGCTAATAATCATTATCAGCCAACAATAGGTATGACGTCGTATGACGTATTATAAGGGTAACAATGTAGATTACCCTCTATAAGGACAAGATAGGTGAAAGAAAGATTTAAGGTCCTGATACGATAAATGAAGGGTTCGGGATAGGAAATGTTTGTAAGAGAGTGAGAGAAGCTAGAACGGACAGAAGTCCTAAGCCGACAAATGTCAAATAAAGATAAACTTGAAATAGTGGATGGTGTCTTCTTGGAGGTAACACCTTCCGAGTGAATAATGATGTTCACGTATAAAGTAAAGCCGAGAATTCGTCTTATTAACACCTTATGATATCCAAAAAGAATGTGATATGCTAAAGTAGCATACAAGTTAGAAGCACTTCCAAATTTAGAATGTATGAATAATGTGATTCCTTACATACGCAAGTAAGAAAGTACGTGTTTGAGAACACGCGCGAAATTTATTAAGATAAATTGTCTTAAATTTATAGCTCAGTTGCAAGAATAAAGTAAAAGAAGTTTTGGACTGAAAGGTGCAACGTCTTAGAAAGAAGTTTATTATTTCATTCAAGGTTCGGTGGAAACACCACGAACAAGAAGAATCAAAGTGAGAACTCGGAAGCACCCGAGCTTTTAAATTAGAAGTACGCAAATTTCGGGGACGAAATTTTTATAAGGTAGGTAGGATGTAATGGCCCGCATTTTCGTTAGTATAAAAAAAAAACTAATTATTGATAATTAGTTGCAAGTGATACTCGTATTAATATACGAAATCGAAGTAATTAAATTCGATTTAGCAATTTAATTCCGACTGCGATAATGTTAGGTCGGAATCTATTACGAACTATTCGAATAATTATCGAATCGATAATTTAATAACTAACGATGTAAATCGTTACTAAAGTAGTTGTAGTATTGGGTCGAGCCCATTACCTCCATATGGGCCGAGCCCGATTATAATTACGGGAGAAGCCCGCTACAAATAAATATAGTGTGTACATATCTATTTTCAAGAATTCTAATGCAAGGAGATAATGGAATAATTTATATTCCATACATAGTAATGCACCTATTCATGAATAAATAAAAGAATAATACAAGAAATGTGCTTATGCGTAAGAAAATAAGAGATCAATTCAAGATCTAGCTATTACACTTTTATATACATTGGATAATGCATAACCAATACTAGCTATACAAGGGTTATTACACAAAGGATATTAAATGAATGACTAAGGCTAGAACTAATGGGAACAAAGGCTTCTCTTCCACCTCAAATCACACTCCCTTTTCCCTTCTAATCAAGCTGAAAAATCAGCTTTCCAAAAGTCCATTTTGGCAGCCAATTCCTGCAAGAAAGCAGCCTCCAACTTGCCCAAGTAGGGGCCACAGCCTGCACACAAGAAGAGAGAAGTAACGGAAGGAGAATAAGCCCCCAAAACACTAAACAAGTTGCTGAAAAGTAAAGAGAGGAAGGTGAAGGATAGAGTGTGAAATTGCACATAATCTTGGAGGATTTCTTGAGCCTCCAAAACATCACACCCACCGATTCCACTCCCTTTCAAAGACATCAAAATCAGTCTCCATATATGCATATAAATACTCCCCCATACTCCATTAACCAAGAGGTTACTCATTCAAACACTTGCACATATTAGCACTTGAGAGCATTAGAGTAAGTAGAGAGGAAGAGGACTAAGGAAGAGAAAGGGAATAGCTAGCAACAACAGCCCTACTACATACTTGTAAGTTCCTTCAATCCATCCTTTTAAGTAAAATTCAGCTTAGCATAAAGGATGTTTAAGACTCCCAAGTATACAAGCATAGACTCACAATATGACTCAGTTAAATGTCCTCAAGCAAGTATATGAGTTATAAAACATCAAGCATGAGATTCTAAGAAGCCAAGCATGTCTAGAAATAATGCATAAGCTTAAACCATAGCATATCAAGTACCTAAACTATAAGACTTGTTCATAAACGAACCTCTAGATAATCGAAACCACAAGAGTGTTAAAGCACGAATTATGTTACATGCTTGAATGAGAAAAGACATTCATAATCTGGGATTTAACCCCATAATCGAACCTAAAAGAAACACCTAATAAACGTTTCTATAATCGAGAGAGGGAGGTTTTGAACAGAACCTCCGTCGAGGCACGAGGCCCGACGGGATGGAGGGGCTGGACTCGGTCCAGGAGCACCGACGGGGCAGCAGAGGCGGCCCCGGGACGAACGGCATCGGCGGACTCCGTCGGCGTTCGGCCAGCGGCTTCACGGCAGTCGTGCTCTGCCTCCCTAAAATCGAATGTGAGAGAATAAGGTCAGAGAGAGAGAGAGAGAGAGAGAGAGAGAGAGAGAGAGGGAGATCAAGGGAGGAAGTACATACCTGTTGGACGGCGGCGGCCTCGAGGGCCGAAGCTCTCGCCGCCGGCAAAAGCCTCGGCAGAGGACCGCGAACCTAGAAAGAAAGAGAGATGGAGTCAGAGAGAGAGGGAGGGGGAAAGAGGTGAGAGGGAGAGGGAGTCGGCCGTCGCCGGCAACGCAAGCCCTCGCCGTCGGCGAGAGCGGCGCCGACGACGGAGAGGAGCAGCAAAGGGAGGGGAAGAATAATGTCGTGTGTGTGTGCGTGTTTGTGTGTGAGGAGAGTGGGTTAGGGATTGTTTTCAATTTGGGAATTGGGGGTTGGGTCTGGGTCGGGTCGGGTCGGGTCGAGTCCGGGTTTGGGTTTGGGTCTGTCATTAAGTCTGGGTCGTGGGCTGGGGTTCTGGGCCATAATAATGGGCCGGGTTAATTATTCGGCCCAACTATTTAATTTATTTAACATTTCGCATGTTCAATACCCGTAAAATTTAGACGAGAAGGACGTTATAAATTACCGAGAAAAGTCTTATTAATTCTAATAAAGCCACTCGAGTAATATGAATTTATTATTGAAGCTTGAGAAATTCTCGAGCCTAAAATAGCCTATTTAATTCATGGAAATGAATTATGAAGAGAATATTAGATTTAACAATCTAATAATATATAACTTCAAATAAATTATTATTCGAAGCTTACAAGGACAATTAACGGCTACCACTAGCCATGAAGAATAATTAACTCCGATTAATAATCTCACGATATATTAACGGAACAATAGTCGAAGTGAGAAATTAGAAATAAGAATATATTATTCTTTATAAGGAATTATTAGATTCTATGAGAATGGAAATTCTTATAACGTCGTTTCTAAATAGGTGGAAATCGACCGGAAGGTTGACGTTGCGATTCTATCAGGATCGACACTTTTCACGTTACTTAAGGTGGGCTTTCTTATACAAGAAAAGTTATAGAATGTTTAGATGAAAATGTTTATTTTCAAGTATTGTCATGCCATAAATGTTTCAATTTATGTATGACACCTATCTGAATTGGCTTCGCCAATAAAGTTAATCGATTTCGGGTCCTTGTTAAGACTTGCTATCTTGCTTGGACTAGTGTACACAGGACCGTGAGTCATCTTCAGGGTTGGCCGGTCAGGTGTCGTGTGAGGTGGCCACCTCCTCGACACCACAGTTTCAGATATGGTAGATTACGAAAGAACTTAGCATGCATGCACTTTTAGATCACAAGAACAGTTTTAGTAAGCATGGGCTCTTTTCAATAAAACCCCTATGTCTTACAGTTGAATGGCTTGACAATTATTATGTATAGTTTTCGGCATGTGCCCACTGAGTACTTTCGTACTCAGCCCTGCATGTATTTCTAAATGTGCAGGTTGAGCGAGATGATGTGAAGTGGTGAGTGGAGCTTTTGTCGTTATAGATTAGGACTCTCGGTAATACGTGTCTTCATACATGTATTCAAGTATTCTTCCGCTGTGCAAACTCTTGAGCTTCCGAGAATTGTTTCAAGTCATGTAATAGTTTATGACAAGTATCCTTGTATTCTCATTTGAGATCCCGAGTTGAGACGTTCAATAGTATAAAGTGTTGTTCAAATAGCTATACGAGTCATATTCCACACACAATCTTATACCCCCTTTCTTTCCCCTACTCCTAATTCCCATCCCTAGTCATGGTTTCCCGGCTTAACTATCCTTAGTGAAGTCCGGTCGTGACATTATATGCATAGTGTCAAAAACATAAGTTAGTTGGTCACTAGAATGTTGAGCTGCCATTTTTTCAATTTTTAGTTAGTACTTCCTTGGTAACATTGATAAAGAGTTCACTTTAATAAAATGTAGTCCACTATAATAGTTAGTAGACTCTATATAAATGGGAAGACGAAAGGAGTATAATTTAAATTAGATATATTTTACTTTTTTTGTACTTTGTACATTTATAGGCTTTGAAGTCAAATAAAAGTATATGCAAGTTTTAAATTCTTCTTTGAAATTATTCATAGGCTTTGAAGTCAAATAAAAGTATATGCAAGTTTTAAATTCTTCTTTGAAATTCAGTAAGTCATAATCATGTTTTTTCTCGCTCAACATATTTTATGAAGTTTTTTAACTTATGAAATACATATTAAAATTAGATGAATTATTTTCTAAATTATTAAAATAAAATTTAATATACAAAGATAATATTATCTCGGTTACAATCTACTATAGACATTATAATTATTTGGTTGTTCACCATCTTTAGACCATTCCCAATAATGGACATGGACACTACAATAAAAACTACATGTCTACATTTATACTATATAAGCGGGACTAAAAGAATCACTGTAACACATAACAAAAGTACATTCTTTAAAATACAGAGTGTTTGGTTAATAAGATTATATCATTTAAATCTCATTCATTCAATTGTGCTTCGTTTGATACATAATTAAATCTAAGATTCAATATTAGGCGATGCCACGTAGGATTAGTCTTACTCTATCTTCCAATTTTTTTTTTTTTTTAATTTTTGTCATGGCTCCCTTGTAGCTAATTAGTCTTTGCATGATTTAATTTTGGGCTAATGTAAGATTTAATCTTATCATGCGAATTTTAAATGAGCGAACCAAAATATACTATAATAAGTGGATACAAGATAATCACTTTGATACACAATCAAAAAAATCTTAAACTCAAGCTTAAAAGTTTGGGTCTGTAGATGATGGACTGATATATATAGTATAAAATAATTTTATTATATATATTTAGTTAATAAAACTCTTATAGTAAGGTGTGATTGTCTTAACCTTCTACAGTTAAATAACCAAATATATCTCCTTTTGAAACTCTTGGAGAATATAAATCACATTAATGGAGTTATTAATTAATGAACCCTTTGTGACATGCAAATTTTAGTTACAAGTCATGATATTTTAATTTATTTTATGTTTTTGCATTTATTCGCGCATAAAAAATATGACTACGGTGAATAATGCTTGATGAGTACGTATTCATGATATTTAATAAAAAATAGTAATATTTTTTATACCAATTTTCTATAAATTTTCTATTTACGATTTTAAAAGAAAAGTGTAGCGTTTTAGATGGGACAAAAGAAGTATTTATTTATTTTATTTTGTGACAAATTATATACTCCTACAATATTTATAGTGTCATATAATAATCGAATAAAAATAAATTTTTTGTTAATGAACCGCACGTGAACATTACAAAACTTCTTTTACTTATATTTTTATGATTTTTAAATATAAAAATTAGTAAAAGAATATGATAGTGCTCTTTTAAAAATATATGATCTTTTCTCTAACCTTATTAATAGTTGTAGATAAAATTTTGTGAAATCGTGTTTGATCTGAAAAATATAATAAAAATTACAAATAAATAAAACATAACATTATATATGTTGATGCTTTCTACGTGCGGATGCACGTTACATTTTCTAGTAGTTATAAAGTTAATGGAATTTAGAGATCATAGACGAAGAAAGTACATAAGTAGGCATATTAAACGAGCCAACTCGACGGATATCGGGTCAACCCCTATTGGATTGCTGGCTGTTTAGTTAGGGTAAATTGAGTGTTTTTTTTAGGATATAATTTTTTTAGCCCAGCTCTAATCCTCTCGGGTTTCAGGCTAGCCTATTGGGCTAAAAAATTTACTGAAATAAAATTGACCTTGTATAAAAGTAAAATGGTGCATTGTTTCTAAAGAAATTTACATAAACCCGATAAATAATTTTATAAATATTAAGAATTCTGCGTTCATCATTACTGAATATTCTTTTTATTTAATTTTTATCATGTATTGAATAGAAGGCATATTGAATTCAAAATGGTAGTTACATTTCATTAAAAAAAAAAAATCAAAACATACTCATTGATCATTGAAAATATGACATAATTAAACTTATAAATAAAATATTGAAAAATAACACATATGACCAAATTCGCATGGGATCCTCTGCCCAAAATTAGTGTACCAATGGTAGGGATGGAAATTCGGGACGGGTCGGGTACCCTTCCCGAAATTTTCGGGTACCCGAATCCGAAATTTCATGAATTCACTTCCCGTTCCCAGACTCGAAAATATTTTCGGGTATCTGAATACCCGTTCGGGTATTCGGGTACCCTAAAAAATCCCGATTTTTATTCTTAAATAAATTTTTCGATTCATTCAACATTAAGGAAAATTTGCACAAAATTTTCGCCAGATGTCAAGATATATAAACATTGGAAACAAATAGTCACAATTCAAAAAGTTCAAAACAACAAAAACTACGAATTCAAAAATCAAAGTGTAAAATGCAAAAACGTTCACTACCACGAATCAAAGCTTAATAAACACAAATAAGCAAATTCCTTTTATTCCCTCCAAGACGGTGACAACCGATGAACCAATGTCAGCCGCCTTATGGTTCACAATTTTAGAAAAGCTGATGATCTTCTTGTGCTATCTCCAATCTTTTCCAATCCAATGTGCAGTAACACAAATAAAATTGTCTTATGGCTCACAATTATTATTATTATTATTATTATTATTATTATTATTATTATTATTATTATTATTATTATTATTATTATTATTATTATTATTATTATTATTATTATTATTATTATTATTATTATTATTATTATTATTATTATTATTATCGGGTATTCGGAAAATATTATTTAGGGTTCGGGAATTCCCGAAACCCAAAATTTTCAAAATTCTATTCCCGATCCCGAATCCGGACCCGAATTTTTCGGGTTTGGGTATCCGAAATTCCGATCGGGTTCGGGAATTTTAGTACCTACCCGAAATCCCGAACCCGAATTTCCATCCCTAACCAATGGTGTACCCGATACAAAATTTGAAAGTTTTGACATACACTAATAACCAAACTCAAAATAACCAATAATAGAGAGAATTCGAAACTTCCTAATTTTATATTGGGTACATCATTGGTACACCAATTTGGGGACAGAGGATCTCATCCGGACCAAATCCACCGGGCCAACCCACGGGCTATTCGGTTTAGCCAAATCGAGCTCATACTATTTCTAGTTTAGCCCTATTGAGCTCTTTGATTTCGGCCTATAATATTTATTAGCCCAATCAACTTTTTATTAGGTTATTCGGATCGACCCCTCGATTTCAGACATTTTTGACATCCCTAATTTTAAGGTGTGGCGAAGGATCCCATATATTTATTGTTCCTCCTACAGGCAAAGTTATTCTCATGTCTATGCCTAGGGGTTCAGTTTCCAGCTTCAGCTTCTCTAATCATGCTTTTGCAATGAAAGAATGTGATGCACCAGTAACAAATAAAATGATCACTGGTGTATCAAAGAGTTGACACATACCTGCTAGACTTTCTTGATTCTTAGTAGGCTATTTTTTTTTTCATTGCGTAAGCCCTTGCGTGCTGAGGTGGCCTACGCTGCTGATGGGTTTGTTGGTATCCTCAGGGCCGATCCTGACAAAAGATAGGTCCGGGGCGAAATGGTAAATTGGGCCCTATACCGAGGTTTTTTTTAAAAAATTATAAGGAAAATAAATTAATGGGGCCCATGATCACTAAGAAATTATATGAAAACAATCACAAAATTAATGTATCCAAATAGATTTGAACACAAGTCATCTACAAGTTTAATACAAGGATTAATAGGTTAAACCAAAACGGATTTGAACACAAGTCATCTACAAGTTTAATACAAGGATTAACCGGCTTTTAGGCTTTAGACACAAGTCATCTACAAGTTTAATACAAGGATTAACCGGTTAAGATTAACAGGTTAAGCCAAAGGAATTTGAACACAAGTCATCTACAATTTTAATACAATGATTAACCGGTTAAGACAAAGGAGATTTGAACACAAGTCATCTACAAGTTTAATACAAGGATTAACCGGTTAAGCCAAAATTAATGTATTCAAAGGGATTTGAACAAAAATCATTTACGAGTTTAATATAAGGATTAACTGGTTAAGCCAAAAGGGATTTGAATACAAGTCATGTACAAGTTTAATACAAGGATACCGGTTAAGCCAAAAGGGATTTGAACAAAAGTCGTCTACAAGTTTAATACAAGGATTAACCGTTTTTTGCTTTAAACACAAGTCATCTACAAGTTTAATACAAGGATTAACCAGTTAAGCTAAAATTAATGTATCCAAAGGGATTTGAACACAAGTTGTATCCAAAGGGATTTGAACACAAGTCATCCACAAGTTTAATGCAATGATTAATTAACCGGTTAAGCCAACAATCTATTTATGAATTTTCATAACCAAAAATTTATATGCAGGTATCCGAAATTTGGGGCCCCAAACAATGGTGGGCCCTGGGCCGTCGCCCAGGTTGGCCCACCCTCAGGGCCGGGCTTGGGTATCCTTGATGTTGTGGCGGAAGTGGGGGGTGGCGGTGGGAGAAATTGTTGTTCGGGTCTGGGGTAAGCTTGAATGGCTCGGAGTTGCTGAGCATGGCCTGGCTGATTGGGTCCTAGGTTTGGGCCACGGTGCTTGTTCGGGCAGACATTTGCATAATGTCCCTTCTGTCCACAAACATAGAAACTATCGCTTCTTGCTTTGCAGATTCCACCATGCATTCGTTGGCATTTTAGGCGGGGAGGGTACTTAGGTGGGAAACTTCTAATTGGTGTGGGTGTGGGTGTGGTTGGTTTTCCAGAATTTTGAGAGCGTGATGGCTCTTGCCATGGCCTCTTCTGGTTATGGTTACTTGCGCAACTTACCCACTTGCGTTTTCCCTTATCGTGATGTTGCTGCCACTGGCCAGATGCTGGTGTAGGCGTGGAAGCCGACATTAGCCTATCTTCGCCCATTGCTGCTTCAATGTCCAAGGCTCAACTAAGCGACTCCGTGCATGAAAGTCCACAGTGACTAGAGAGAGTCATCCTTATCTCGTACCTCAGACTGACACAAAACTTGGGCCCATGGGCCCCCCCAAAAGTGGGCTCCAATGGTATTTATATATATATATATATATATATATATATATATATATATAGTATTATGTGATATATTTATAATTTGATACATTTTTTTAATTAAATATGCATGTTATTAATTTTTTTAAAAGTATTTTACTACGTTAACTTGATATAATTTCTTATTTTCTTAGATTTAGAAGATTTTAGGTCCAAATTTATAGTTCCTTTTAGTTCTAATTTTAATTGATATATGTTTCTCAACTTCTACAGCAATATATTCAACGAACTTCAACAGTAATATATTCAACGAACGCGTCAACTGAAATACATATTATGTAATTTCTCTATATAGAATACGTATCTTTAGGCATTAAGTAAAATTATTTTTTAGGATAGAAAAGAAAATAATTTAGCTAGAACGAACATCCCGAAATGATTATATATATAGAATAGAGGTATATGTGTCATTATATTTTCTATTATCATATAGTTTTTATTTAAAAAAAAATGCTCATAACATTTTAAACCTATGTAAAGTTGGGCCCCCCACCGAAAAATTTCTCCCTCCGCCAGTTTCGGTATATGGCATATATTATGTATGCGTGTGTGAAGCTGTGTTATTTTATAATAAAGAATTTATTTTTCCTTATTATTATTGAGAGGAGATTCACGCACACAAGGAAACTTCCATGCATTAAGGATTTGTTCGAGATCCGGTTATATGAAGATAAGGAAATTCTTAGAGATAAATATTCTCTAGGGTTTACAAGAGAGGATCGAGTATATATATGAGAAGATCATGATCAAGCCGCGCGCGCAAGACGAGAGTTTATTCTTGAAAGTTGTTTTGTTTTTCACGATCGATGTGCATTACGTTCTCGTGTTCATTCATCAATTCTTGCGTAGTGTAGTTGGTGAGTGATTTTATAATCTTGAATTGTTCAAGTTCAAGATTAGGGTTCTACTTTTCATCATTGTGAAAAGTGTTTTGGGTAGACTAGGTTGGAGTCTACTTCGAGTTGCTTGAGAATAGTAGAGTCGGGTGAGGAGAGAAAATATAGTTTATCTTACGTTCAACTATCTTGTAACCCTTATACTCTTGATAGTGAATCGTTTCTTGGGAGTGTTCCCCCAGACGTAGGTGTGTTTTATCACCGATCTGGGTTACCACTTGTGTGTCATTTACTGTTACGCTTTGTGTTCTTATCATGAGCGTCTAATTCAAACAATACGTGAGTTATACAATTTCATATGCAACTGCAACCATTTATACCCCAAGAATTTTCCTCTTTTTAAGAGTTTTTTTGCAGTGGAAATGCACGCCCATTCTGATATATGACTTTAGATTTCTGATGATAAAGCATAAATGATTTTTCTTTTTTAATCGGAATGAAATGCATAAATGATGACAAGCGCAGGGGAACATCTATTCATATTCCCCCTAGAATTAAACATAGTATTTTCACTTATATAATGAAACAATTGAATGGCATATTCCCCCAAGCTAGACAGAACTTAAGAAGGAAGAAGGGCTTGGAGGTATAGGTATATCCACAGTACCCTCCAACATGAGCAGAACTTTCTTCATCGTTGGACGCAGCGATGGCTCGTACTGAACACGTACCATATCCCAATCTTCACCATCCTCTCCACCTTTCTCTCTCCCACTCTCTCTATCTCCTCTCCAACGAGATTTCCCACCTTCCCTTTACTGTAACACTCGTAAACCCAATCCTCAAGAATGGCCTCTTCGTCGCGCAAGCTCCAATCCACACACCTCCTACAACATATGATCTCAAGCAACATTACTCCGAAGCTATAAACGTCTGCTTTCACTGTGATTGCCTGTTTCACTTTTCCAGTCTGCATAATTCCTTTATACACTACACCAGATGCTCCTCTCCCTAGCTCCTCCTTGAAATCATTTGTTGCTTTGGAAAGATATTCGAACGTGAAGACTTGTAAGGAAATATCATCCCCCAAGTTACCTCCTTTGTCTTTGCTGATCTTGTTATAATCCTTCCGTTTCCAGCTAACGAAGATCGCAGAGAATAATAAGGCCAAGATGCCCATGAACATAAGCGCGATGCCAATGATGAGGATGTCTACATGGCGGCGCTCTTTCGTCACTCTTTTGATGTCGGGATCTCCTTTTGTGTTGGATGTAGTAGTTTTACTCACACGAATAAAGGCTGTGTCTGAATTTCGCAGAGACCTTCTCCCGTATGTTAATGGAAACTTCTGCTTTCTGCATTCTCGTAGTTGTAAGTATTGGTTACCTCTGAAGAAGGCTGCTTCGCAGTTGCAGTCATCAAGACATGCTTTACTGCAATCTTCTTGAGTCACTGTATTCAAACTCTCTGTTGAAGATACAGGTCTGAAGAATGAAGATGCAGGTTTTGGCGCGCGAAGCAGTTGAAGAAGAAGAAGTCTTTTATTTGTATTTTTCTGTTTTGTTGAAGTTTCGAACCCTGAACCTGTTTAGTTAAGCTTTTGTTTGTGTGCGTTGGATTATGTTACACGTGTAGGGCGATGATCATTTCCGCATTAGGGTTGAGTTGAGTGAGTGAAGTCGCGTTTATCATTTCTGCGTTTTTGGTTGTATAAAAGGAATGGAACAGTGTACGCAGCTGCATGGTTTTATGAATGAATTAGCTTTTCTCCAAGATTGCATTTTTATCTTTCCTTTTCTGTTGATTTCCATACAAAACGAGCTTTGAAGCTCCATATTTCTTCATGGTATCCACGAGCCAGGTTTCATACTAGTTAAAATGACGAAACACAACAAACTTGAAACACCAAATCCTGATCCCAAACCAGAGAAGCGTGGCGATGCTTCCTCAGATGATGAAGATGATGTTGTTGATCCAGTCTACAAGCTCAAACGTCGACAAATCGAAGAGATCCTGACTCTACCAGCTGCAGATCATCCCGGAATGGCTTTGGTAACTGCTCCTTTAACTGGATCTAATTTTTTGAACTGGAGTAGGTCCATTAAGAGAGGTCTAGCAGCTCGTAGCAAGTTAGAGTTTATAGATGGAACTTTTATGGAGCCTGATGAGGATTCTAAGTATTATAAACGCTGGGTTAAAGTTGATTACATGGTGTGTAACTGGATTAATAACTCAATCTGCAAAGAATTGGTCAATTCTTTTAACCATATTGAAGGATCTTACAAACTCTGGACTGCTCTGTGTCAACGTTTTGGTGGTTCAAATGGTCCAAAGATTTTAAAGTTGCAGAGAGAAATTTTCCATTTCACTCAAGGTTCTCTGAATGTTATGCTGTATTTCAATCATTTAAATGCTCTTTGGGATGAAATGGACATGCTACACAAGCCTTTGCACTGCACTTGCACAGCAAAAACTTTGATGGATAAAAGGCAGGATGAGCAGAGGCTGTTAACTTTTCTCATTGGTTTGAATGATGAGTATGATGCTACAAGAACCCAAATAATGTTGTTGAAGCCGTTACCAAGCCTTGATGATGCATACTCTATGATTATCCAAGTTGAGGATCAAAGGCA
The DNA here is from genome assembly GCA_029379335.1 of Thymus mandschuricus. Classification (NCBI taxonomy): domain Eukaryota; kingdom Viridiplantae; phylum Streptophyta; class Magnoliopsida; order Lamiales; family Lamiaceae; genus Thymus; species Thymus mandschuricus. Next base: position 38,920,363 of record CM057072.1, read on the forward strand.
TCTGAAGGATGGAACACAAGAAACCAGGAACTTGATGGCAATGTCTGTGGGAACACAACAGAGTTATGGAGCTCAAGTTGTAGGCCAGCAACAATTTTTTGATGGAAACAAGCCTGCATTTCAGAAGCAGGGACAAGTCACCAACACTGGGCCTTACAAGAAGAGGATTAGCAAGGAGGATAAGAAGAAACTGAAGTGTACTCACTGCCATGGAATGGGACACAGTGTGGATGAGTGTTTTAAATTGCATGGTGTTCCAGAGTGGTTTGTTAAACTCAAGGAAGGAAAGGGACCACAAACTAGGGCCAACTTTGCTGACACTAAAGGCAATACTGAGAATTACACTACACCACATGGAGATCAGAGAGAACAACCCACAGACATGAGCAAGCTAATACAATCAGAGATTGCTAAGTGTATGGGAACTTTGATGCAACAGCAGGCAGGATCTTCATCCACGAAAACTGATGCAAACTTTGTTCATGATCAACCACCAAGGCAGACTCCCTTTGATGGGCATTATGCCTTTGCAGTTTTGCCCAGTATGCAGACACATGAATGGATAATAGACTCAGGAGCTAGCTCTCATATCTGCTGTTCTTCTGAGCTGCTTCATACCACTTATAAGTTGCAAAGGCCTGCTACAATATTCTTGCCTGATGGTTCATCAAGGACAGTTAATTATGCAGGGAAAGCAAGAATCAACAAAGATCTGGTGCTCAACAATGTCCTTTTTGTACCAGGTTTTACTCACAATCTCCTCTCCATTTCCCAATTGATCAAGGTTGCTGATGTAAAGTGTACCTTCCTCCCTACACACTGCTTGTTTCAAAAAAGTACCACTGATGAAGTTATTGGGATAGGGAGACTGAAAGATAATCTATATCTCATTGATTCTCTACATGAAGACTATTATTACAGTTTCTTGAGCTCAGGTAAAATGACAGCAAGGGAATGGCATGTCCATCTAGGACATCCTTCCATCACTGCTATGAAGCATATGCACATGGATGGGACTCCATTCAGCACAGAAGATTTGCAGGGTGTGCAGGATTGTGAAGTTTGTTTCAAGGCTAAACAGACAAGGGAGCCTTTCCCTGTCCTAAACAGAAGAACCTCTTCTTTGTTTGAGATGGTGCACATGGATCTATGGGGTCCCTATGCAGAGTACAATATCTGCAACTCAAGGTATGTCCTCACCCTGGTGGAGGATCACAGTAGGACTATTTGGACTTATCTAGTCCAGACAAAGGATCAAGTGTATGAAATTCTGGTGGGATTCATCAACATGATACATACTCATTTTGAGAAGAAAATCCATTACTTCAGATCAGACCATGGAACAGAGTTCTTAAATAGAAAGGTAGCAAAATTGTTCACAGATAATGGGATTTTGCATCAACTGTCATGTGTTTATACACCCCAGCAGAATGGGATTGTAGAAAGGAGACATAGGAGTTTGTTGAACACTGCCAGGGCTCTTATGTTTCAAAGTGGGCTACCCATAAAATTTTGGCCATACTCAGTCCTTACTGCTACTTGGTTACTAAACAGAACACCCTCAGAGGTCTTGGATTGGTACACACCCTTTGAAGTCCTCACAGGAACACCTGTGGATTATGGTATGATTAAACCCTTTGGTTGTTTAGCTTATGCTGCTAATATTTCACCAAGTAGAGGAAAATTTGATGCTAGGAGTTTGAAATGTGTTTTTCTGGGATTTGATTCTTGTCACAAGGGATACATTCTTTATGATTTGGATACTCATCATATCCTAATTAGCAGAGATGTTAAGTTTATTCCTTTCACATTTCCCTTTCAATCCCCTGCTCCAATTATTAACTCAGAGTCCTCATTATCCTTGCCTGCAGTTCCTTTTCCACAGGACTCCACACCTTCCAGTACATCACATGCTTCACCTCATATACCAGATGATAATCCAACATTGGATATTCCCTCTACTCTACACCCTGCTTCTACACTTGTTGATCCTGATCCACCTCTCAGAAGGAGCACAAGAGTTGTTCAAAAACCTGTGTGGATGAAGGATTATGTGGGTAATGTCTACATTCCTTCTTCCTTCTCCACAACTAACAGCATCACACCTCCTACTTTTCCATATGTTATCAATCCATCACTTTCCAAGCCACATATGGAGTTTCTTTTCAACTTAACCATGACTGTAGAGCCTACTTCCTACAAAGTAGCTTGCAAACACCCAGAATGGGTTGATGCAATGAACACAGAGTTGACTGCTTTGGAAAAGAACAACACTTGGGAGATAGTGGATCTCCCTCCATCAAAGAAAGCCATTGGTTGTAAATGGGTATATAAGCTTAAACTTAACTCTGATGGTTCAATTGAAAGGTGTAAGGCTCGGTTAGTGGCTAAAGGGTACACTCAAGAAGAGGGGATAGATTACACAGAGGTTTTTTCTCCAGTAGCCAATCTGGTTACTGTCAGAATCTTCATTGCTGTGGCCACTGCTCATCAGTGGCCTTTACATCAGCTTGACATCAATAATGCTTTCCTTCATGGACATCTACATGAGGATATATACATGACACTTCCACAAGGATTGCAAGGAGCACAGCCAGGCAAAGTCTGCAAATTACTCAAGAGTCTCTATGGCCTAAAACAGGCCTCAAGAGAGTGGAACACAGAGTTTACTCATCAACTCACCTCCTTTGGCTTTGTCTCTTCAGTTCATGATCCATGCCTCTTCACTATGGGCCAAGGTGATACTTTCCTCTGTTTGATTGTATATGTTGATGATATTTTGGTTAGTGGGCCCTCTTTGGTTCTGATTGATAAATTCAAGCATTTTCTTCATTCTACTTTTACCATCAAAGATTTGGGTCCTGCCAAGTTTTTCCTTGGAATGGAGATAACTAGGTGTGATAATGGAACTTCCTTAAATCAAAGGAAGTATGTCTTAGAGATACTGTCAAGCAATGGGATGCTTTGTGCTAAACCTGCTGGTACTCCCTTACCCCCTGGCCTTGTTCTTCAACAAGGAACAGAGGAGCCTCTTCAACAACCAGATGTCTATCGCCGCTTAGTGGGTCAATTACTCTATTTGAATCTCACTCGCCCTGATATTACACACGCTGCTCAGCAACTTAGTCAATTCATGGCCTCACCTACTGTTGTGCATTGGAATGCTGCTCTCCATGTACTGCGCTATCTTAAGAGTTGTCCATCTCTTGGAGTTTTCTATCCTTCTACTTTGAAGTTCCATCTCAGTGGGTTCTCGGATGCAGATTGGGGTTCTTGTCATGATTCCCGGAAATCTTTGACTGGTTTTTGCATTTACTTGGGTACAGCCTTGATCTCTTGGAAATGCAAGAAGCAGAACACAGTCTCTTCCTCTACTGCAGAGGCAGAGTATCGAGCATTGGCCACTACCACTCGGGAGCTCGCCTGGATTCATGCTCTTCTCCAGGTCTTTCATGTTACTGCTCCCACTCCAATTCCTCTTCATTGTGACAACAAGGCAGCCATACAGATTACCAAGAATCCGGTTTTTCATGAGAAAACTAAGCATATCGATATCGACTGCCACGTTGTTCGTGAAAAGTATACTGCAGGTTTTCTTACTCCTCTTGGGATTCCCTCTGCAAATCAACTAGCTGATTTTTTCACAAAACCTTTGGCAAGCCCTCGGTTTCGTGATCTCCTTTGCAAGATGGGCGTGCTGGATATCCACCACTTCCATCTTGAGGGGGGATGTTGAAGATACAGGTCTGAAGAATGAAGATGCAGGTTTTGGCGCGCGAAGCAGTTGAAGAAGAAGAAGTCTTTTATTTGTATTTTTCTGTTTTGTTGAAGTTTCGAACCCTGAACCTGTTTAGTTAAGCTTTTGTTTGTGTGCGTTGGATTATGTTACACGTGTAGGGCGATGATCATTTCCGCATTAGGGTTGAGTTGAGTGAGTGAAGTCGCGTTTATCATTTCTGCGTTTTTGGTTGTATAAAAGGAATGGAACAGTGTACGCAGCTGCATGGTTTTATGAATGAATTAGCTTTTCTCCAAGATTGCATTTTTATCTTTCCTTTTCTGTTGATTTCCATACAAAACGAGCTTTGAAGCTCCATATTTCTTCACTCTCGTACGAGTCTTCCTCCGCCCATATCATGTTCACAATCGGTCTCATCTCGTACTTGTCTCCATCATTGATTCCCGAGCAAGCTTGCGCTGGAAACGATCTTGAGCAGCCAGCAGTGACGTTGCCGGACTGAAGAAAATCGAAACCTGGAAGGCATTGACACTCCGGCTGTTGATCCATGAGAACGCAGAAAGCGTTGACTCCACACAATCCTATCGGATCACAGGCGTCCTCTGTCGAGGACCATCGTTGGGTCAAGGTACCTAGAGGATTTAGAGAGAGTGTGTAGAGCCGGAAGATTCCTCCGACGTCTAGCCTCATGAGAGAGAGCGAACCCTGCGTAGGGAGTCCCGTTCAACAGATAGAGGCGGCCGTCACGATCGAGGTTCAGAGAAACGTTTCCGCCTGTATTGGCTGTGCCTGTTGAGTAGTAAGCGTATGACGAGGTTTCCGGCGTGTTAACCGGGTACTGGACGAGGTTTCCGTCATTCTGCATTTTCAGTCGGAAAAACCCTCGGCCGTAGTCGGTTTCCGACGCGGAGGAGAAGAGCTCGTCAGGTGGCGAAAGGCGCTGGCCGGGGAGGAGGGTGTTGGTGGGGTGGTCGAAGCTTTGCCAAATGATTCTCGAATCAGAGTTGTAGAGGACGAAGTTGCCGCTGTCGAGCATTGGCCGGGGAGGAGGGTGTTGGTGAGGTTGATGTCTTGGCCTTGCCTCCGCCGCAGGATGAGCCGGCCGTCCGTGGTTAGTTGCAGGGAGACGACATCGTTTGGGACAGTGGGGTTGTCTCTGTTTGCCGTCCAGACGACGGTTTTGTCGGGGAGGAAGATGCCGACGGCGGTGGCGTTGGTGTTTTGGCGGAAGAAGCCGAAGGAGAATAGAGCGGAGGGGGACGACCAGGAGGAGGTGCCGGTGGGGGTGAGGGAAGAGCCTAAGGTGATATTGGAGGTTCTTGGTTGAGCTTCTGCAATGGAAAGTAGGAGGAAGAAGAGAAAGATGGAATGAGGGAAGGACATTTCTTCAACTATTCGTTTGCTGAGAACTGTTTCTCTTGTTAGTTGAGAGTGAAGCTTTAAAAGGTGGCATTGCCGTGTTTGTGATGCTTTGCATTGACTTGATACCTTTGGCGCAGGGGGAGGGGCTAAGAGGAAGATTCAATCTCGGTAACAATCGTCAGTCATACACGTGTTAAAGATAGAAGGAGACGACAAAGTAAATTTTCTATGTAAATAAAAATTTAATTTAAAACTTTGCGACAATAAAGTATGCTTATAGATGGTCAGTTAAAATAAAATATGTGTATGATTGATGATGAGAATGCATCATTCGAGATTGTATTTTCCTCTTAAACGAGAGGGGCTAAGAGAGAGAGAGCGTAAGTATTCTTTTTTTTTTTTTGAAAGGAGAGCGTAGGAATTCTACTATAACGCGTTTTCTATGTAGGACATGAACTTGGAAAAATTATTTCTATTTGAATATTCAGTCCCGTCTACTTCAATTTTATATGAAAGTGAAGCCAATTACTCGTACTATTTAACAATCTAGTGGTAATGTGTCAAACTAGCCACTTTAGATAGTAAAAGACAAATTCTAGCCACTAACTTAATAATTATAAATTCTAGCCATTTCATATACGAAGAGACAAAAATACCCTTAATGAGAAAGATATAGAATAAAAAAAATAACTCAAAATAACTTACCACGTCCGCCGTTTTTCTCCCATCTCTCGCACTCTCTATTCTACCATTTTCTCATCGCGCTCCAAGCCACCGCAATCTGGTAACTACACCGCCGACGATGCAATCCGGCAACTACACCGCCGTCACTGCTACCAAAATCCGACAACATGTTCGATCGAGCCTTGATGAGATCTCGATCGAGCCTGATGGTTTTATCTCTATCCACGTTCCTCGATCGTGCATGTTTAGAGTTTTGGGATTTGTACTTAGGGTTTAGGGTTTATTATTTATGGTTCGAACCTTATAGTTATCGATCGTGCAGTTTGCGTATTCGATAAGGTTGAAGGTCATGGGTCTTGTTTTTAGGGTGTACAGTTTCGTCTCTTGGGGTGTAGGGTTTCGTCTATTGGGGTTATGTTTAGGGTTAAGGGTTTAGGGTTTTAAGGTTTACGGTATGGCCTCGATCGATTGCATCTGAGCTTGACCGGGCCATTAATTAATTCGATATTGAACATGACTCGATCGTGAACATAGCTCGATCGAGCCATTAATTCCATATTGAATGTGGCTCGTCATGAATATGGCTCGATCGGGCCATTAATACCATATTTAATGTGGCTCGATCGTGAATATGGCTCGAACGGGCAGACGGCACGAACCAACAACGGCGGCTCGAACGGCAGACGGCACGAATCGACGCGGCAGACGACACGAACGGACGACGGCGGCTCGAACGGTAGACGGCACGAACCGGCGACGGCGGCTCGATCAGGGGTCGAACAGTTTGACGACGGCGGCTCGAACAGTTTGAGTCGTTCCCCCACGGTGGCTCAAATGGCGGAATAAAGTTCCGGCGAAGAGGTGGCGCGATCAGGGGTCGAACAGGCGAAGTTCCTCGGCAGATGGCACGAACCGGTGACGGCGGCTCGAACGGCGAAAGGCGGTTTTGATATAACTACGCACAAACGTGCGGCTCTAATATAAATCAAAACATAGATTTTGTATTTTAGATGGAAATTATATTTTAGTTTTAATTAGTGAGGGTAAATTTGTCTTATTAAATAGTAAGTGTCTAGAATTTATAATTATTAAGTTAGTGGCTAGAATTTATGTTTTACTATCTATAGTGGCTAGTTTACATAATGCCCCAACAATCTATGGGTCTCAGTTTACACACCATCGTTAAACAATTACCCACATAATTTAGGTTTTTGATATCTATTACTCCCTCCTCCTCCGTATCATTCGAGATGTTATATTTACTTTTGAATACGAGAATTAATAAAGATTGAGAAATACGTGTTTTGTAGTTTAAATTTATTGTGTAAATGGGTCTTCCATGTGATTGTAGTGTATTTCTTCTACTAAATAAGGAAAGCTAAGAGACATTCTAAAAAGGAAACTGTAATATCTCAAACGAGACGAAGATAATATTAATTTGAATGTGATAGCCATGAAATACTAATAAAATAACTCCACAAAAGACCATCAAGTGCATTTTCTTTGCAGAAGTAAGTTGAATAAGAGACTTAAAGTAATTTAATATTAATGATTAAGCTTAAAAAGGGTTAATAGTTAATAGATTATATTTTGAGATACAATATATAGCTCATTCCGTTAATTAATTAGTGTCAATTTCACGTGATAATAAGTCGCCGTTCAAAGTCTTTTTTTCCATTTTCTATTTTGTTTTTTTTGGAAGTCTTGGTCTCACACTACACCATTTTATTTTTTTAGCAACGGAAATTCCGTTGCTATATCCAAAAAAACCGTTGCTAAACAACTTTCCCTACGCATTACCAACGCAAATAAAACGTTGCAATATCCATCGTCGGTAAATTTTACCTACGGAGATTTGTCCATTGCTAAATTTTAGCAACGGATTGCCAACTAAATTTCCGTAGGCAGGTAAATCTGTTGCTAAATACTACCTATGTTTACCAACTGTTTTTTCCGTTGCTAAATAGCAACGGATATGTCCGTTGCCATTTACCAACGCCTTAGCAACGGTTTCCCTTCTTATGTTGTGGTAGGTTTTGCCTACAGATTTTTATCCGTTGCTAAATTATTTACTCTTTACCAACTATTTACCTACGGATTTTATACGTTGCAAAAAAAAAAAATATTTTTTTGTGATTTTATTTTCCTGCTTTAATAATTAATATATATAATTGATCAAATAAGCTTCTAAAATCAAGTATAGAGTATAATATTTAAAATATCATTGCATAATCTATAAAATCAACATGACATAATTCGAGCGTATATCCATAAATTTAAACATCTAAATTATATCCATAATAATTCAACCTACATAAGTCTACATATATAAAGTAGAAGTTTTTATCATGTAGAAAACTCATCATGTAGAAACTCATCTTGAGGGTGCTGGAGAATTGTGATCACCCAAAGTGCGACTGTCTTGCCGTGATAGCAACAGCTGAACCGTCTCCTGTGTAGCACGAAATTGCTCCACCATCAGGAGTCTCCGCTCACGTTCGGCATGTAATTGTTTTTCCATCTCCTTGAAACGACTATCACAGTGATGAACGTGGTGTGTGGCAGTCGAGTTGTCACGCAGAAGTGTTGAAGCAAGACTACCGGTGCCGTACATCCTCTGCTTCTTGCGAAGCTCATCCCAATTGGCTTCCATATATATCTCGTTTAAATCTGTTCCCTCTCCTCGTTTAGCAGCTATGTCTTTCACCTTTGTCTTCAAATAAATATTAAAAGAGACATTAGTGATATCTTCATTAATTCATTAAGTAAAGAGACAGATTAATAATTATAGGAAAAAAAAAAATCAAACTAGTTGAATCACAAGAATGATTATATATGAACATAAACAAAAGGGAAAGGGAGGTACTGTACTGGCCGTACCATGGATTAAAACAAATGCATATGTAGAAGTTCCTCAACTTCCATCAAAACCAACTCTAACTACTGTCATTATATAGAGCAATAATTAAATAACATTAGTTAATTCTTTTTGAACTTTTTATGTAGAAATTTGCTTATGCTCTGCTTATGGGAGGACTCGGTTGAATTCTTTTAGCATATGAGTAGAGTTTGGGACGAAAGGGTGGCTCTCGGAAGTTGTACAAGGGTATGCAAAAATGCCTCAAAATTCAATCTTTGAATCAAGAAAAGGTCTGAAACGATGATCAAGAAAGTGAAAGTGCTGTATCATGCATGTGTATGTGTATATGATTGGGGGAATTAAAGAAAAGCAAGCAAATTAATTCATCCCCTATAGCCTATGTTTTGATGCTGCTGCTCAATTTAACCAATCACACCACACCTACTTCCCCTACAGCCTATGTTTCCGGTTCAAATTTTCCTTATCTAGAGAGAGAGAGAGAGGAAGGAGCTGGTTTAGAATAATCGAAATCAAAAGGCAGAAGCAATGATCTACTAGAAAGGAAATGAAAGGCCAGCTAACATTAAAAAAACAAACTATTGGTTCCAGAAAAGCAGCAGAGAAAGGGAAAGATGAAGGATTTAATTAAATAAAACTTACATCGATTTTTCCAGCTTTCTTTGACATATAAGTTCAATTCCGTCTTTCTTCACATGAATGTCACAAAAAGATGGGTATACACACTTTTCCAAGGAAATTCCCTCCCTTTCTGCCTGTTCCACATGAATTCAATTCAGTGATGGAAAATATAATTCAAGAATAGAGAATATATTTAGTTAAATAAAATGTATTGCACAAAATAAAATTACATACCATTTCCTGAGCAAGTACCTCAACTGACTTCGATCCTCCCCTATGAGAGCGATACCCGGTGCCCGGTCCATCCGGTTCTGACAGCCTGCACTTCCTCGCGGCTTCAGACCAATCATTTTAACCAATCATTGAAACATTAGACAAAATCAGTTTGCCTATAGATGAAAGGTATATCACTTTATCAAGTAAACTCCTATATTTTCCCCTCAAGTGGGGCACTCTGAATGTATGAACTTAGCATTGTTCCTTCTTATGCTATGTATAAGTTTAAGTGGTAAATGCAATCTAGTAAAACTAATTAATAAGTTCAGCAAAAATAACAAGCAATCGCACCTTTCTCTACATTGCATATTTTGCCACAATGATGCTAGAAGGAGACAGAATGAAGTTCAGAATGTTGCATGTTCTAGAGATGTTGACATCATTAATCAGCCTATATTTTGCATTTTTTTTGTTAATCCCGAGACCATATTGGCTACTCAAACCTGAATCACAATTAAAGAGCATACTATTTGCCACTTCTGGACACAAGTCAGAATCCTCTATATAGGCTCAACAAATAAAAACAGAACTCATAAATGAGGAAAAATGGGGATTAATTTAAAGATCCAGCCTCGTTGAAAAATCTGAAATTATGCACCAGCAACAAAAATGCAGCCTACACACTATGCTCTTAAGTAACTGCTATACAAACTTTGATCAGTGCAAAAAGGAACAACTGGGGATCTAAAACCGCCTAAGTCACTTAGATGCTGCTGCAGTAAAGAGCATAGGATTTTTTACACATAATTATATATGTTAATAGTCAGAGTAAGCATACATCAAACTTTCAGCAGCTCCAGCGAGATCTGAGCAGCAGAAGAAAATGGAATCCTTAAAATTTGAATTTGCTCATAACTCAATGAGTAACTGGCAATCCTCTTTAAGTCCTCAAAATATTCCCAGTAGAATTCCGATTCCTCATGCTACGATTTTTCAATGCATTCAATCATTTCTTCAATTATATTCTACTCCTACTACTCCTAATCATGATTCCATTATTCATGTTTTCATACAACGAAACAAGCAACAGGAACACGGGCGATAGAATATGTATAATATGCAGAAAAAAAAACATCTTAGATCAATAAAATGATTTGACTCATTAGCACCCAAAGTTGGCAATAAAATGATTCCTGAGTCAAGAAGTTATCAGAACTTCCCAACTGCAGCACCATATGAAAGCTAACATACGAACAATTCCTTCAAGAAATCAAAATCTAGGTTTCCTAAAATAATGGTTGAAGAGTCTAGCTACCTGTCCTGATGGTGTATTAGTGCAGCAATTAATATTTGATTGTAATATAGGCACTCTAAATGAGATGCAACTAACCTCAGAGCAGCAGGTTCAAACAACGATGAACCACCGGATTTCTCTATCTTCCGGACTACAACCTCACTGAAAAACAAAAAAAAAAAAGGATCATGAAGGTCTCAGAGAAGTGAAAAATACCTCATTTGTTTCCAATGCTACCATCTGATTTATGTCATTAACTACTCATTGCATCAAACACATTTTGCTAATGAAGATACCCAAGTGAGAGTGACAAACTAACTGACAACTTCTAAATAACAAGTGATTTTGATTAGGAAGTTCATGTAGCAGACAAGGCTAGAGAGTTTTTGAAGTGACTTTAAGCTAAACATGAGAAATGTTTAACCATACAAGGATGCAAGAGATCTCTTCATAATTCTTAATTCTAGAGTAAGACTAGAGTACTCTTTCGGTTCAAATTTCTTAATTCTCTCAAACACATATTCAACATAGACTCTTCATGAAAGATGTTCCTCAGATTGTAACTACACCTACAGTTTGACATTATATGATGTTTTAAGTCAGTAAGTTTCAAGCAAGGACTAAAATAGTCAATCTAGGTTGTGTGATCTAATAACCTTCTGACTCCAGCTGTAAAAGCAAGATGAAATAGACGATGATGAGCAGGATCCGGTTTTCACTGATAGAGCAACTAAAGTGTAGCTAGTTTTTCACTAATTTCTAAGTAATTCTGCACCATATTTGCATTCATCCCAGCTTCAAGCTTATCCATATTTGCATTCGACTTCTAAAAGAAAACATCACATAACAGCTACCATAACACTACTGCAAAGAAAACATCATATTTGCCTCTCACTCGAGGAATTTAACAATAATGTAATCAGCTAAAATGAGCATACCTGAGTAAAATCCGAGCAAAATCCTAGCTGTTAGCTAGGAAAGCAGTTCCTCTTGTGCCTCGAATTAATGTCCACAGCGCAAAACAACACTACTGCAAAGATTGAGAGTGTGAAGAGAGAGAGACAGATAGAGAAACTGAGAGACAAAGAGGAAGAGAAAAAACCTGCTCCTTCAACGGCGGAACAACACCGTCAACGGCGGAATCCGGCGGCGCCCGTCAGCCACGGCGCAGAACAGCACCGCTGGCAAAGAATGAGGGTGTGAAACGAGAGAGAGAGAGCGGGAGAGAGAAAGAGAGAGAGAGAGGGGGGCGAGAGAGCGATACCTTCCGGCGACCTTCGATTCAATTTTGAGACTGAACTAATTTTGAGACTGAACTGAACGGAATTAGGGCTCGCTATAATTGATTTCTATTTCAGTTTTACCAACGGATTAGCAACCGACATATCGTTGGTAAATAAAAAGGACAATAGCAAGGGAATTTTCCGTAGGTATAATTATTAAAATAAATAATAAAAATAGTTTTTTATTTACCTTCGAAATAATCCGTTGCTAAATTCAGCAACAACATAATCCGTAGGTATTTAGTTGCAAATTTCGATGCAATTCTTTTCCAAGATTTTTGTTGCCAATCTGTTGCTAAATAGCAACAAATATTTTTCCGTTGCTAAATTAGTTGCTATTTTAAGGTTTTTTTGTTGTGTCAAGGAAAGTTCTAAGACCACGCCCGTATATTCCTTGGAGACAAAAACTTGAGTGAGGATGACCACACCATGCGGCCAGCCCTGCCTGACCCAACCTGACCTGCATGATCAGACCCGATTGACCCGATTCATTAATCAACCCGACCCGGTTCGTGTTGATCCAAACCGTTCAGGTAAAGTGTTAATTTTTATTAATGAAAGTGTTAATCTTTATCTCTCTGAATAAAAATGGCAATCTTATAAATAAAAATTTATATGTAATTTGTATGTATGTTGTAATTTTACAATTACTTTATAGGGTTCACAAATCAATTTAGGGTTTTATAATTAATTTTTAGTATTTAATTTCAATTTTATAAGGTAAAATATGGATTATAAATTGAAATTTAGGATATATATAATTCTCCAGCAAAAGTGTTAATCTTCATGAATAAAAGTGTCAATTGTTCTGAATAAAAGTGTCAATCTATGTGACATTGAAATTTTTTATATTTTTTGTATCAACTTGTTATTATAATGTTGTGATATTATGGTGTAAATTATTATTATTATTATTATTATTATTATTATTATTATTATTATTATTATTATTATTATTATTATTATTATTATTATTATTATTATTATTATTATTATTATTATTATTATTATATTATAGTCATACATATTACTTCCTCTGGCCCAGGATTTCTTGTGCGTTTCTTTTCGGCACGGTTTTTATGGCGAGAGTGTTTAGTGTTTTAAGTATGTTGTTTAGGGATGTTATTTTGTTTATTTGTTTTGCATTATTTATATAAATTAGAATAAATATAAAAAATAATGTAAAATTTTTTTTTCTATTAATTAATAAAATGTATTTCCAATTTATATAATTTTTTTTAATTTTTTTTTTGTGGTTGTTATAAAAAAAACTGCAATCCATTTATTTTATATTTTTATTTTTTATATTTATTTTATTTATTTTATTTTACGTATATGCAATTAAAAAATTTATTTTATATTTTATATTTTTATTTTTTATATTTATTTTATTTATTTTATTTTACGTATATGCAACTAAAAAATTTATTTTATATTTATATTTTTTATATTTATTTTATTTATTTTATTTTACGTATACGCAATTAAAAAATTTATTTTATTTATTTTATTTTTTTATATTTTTATATTTTTATATTTTATTTTATTTATTTTATTAAATATGCAATTAAAAAATTTATTTATTTATTTTATTTATTTTATATTTTTATATTTTTATATTTTATTTTATTTATTTTATTAAATATGCAATTAAAAAATTTATTTTATTTATTTTATATTTTTATTTTTTATATTTTTATATTTTATTTTATTTATTTTATTAAATATGCAATTAAAATTTTATTTTGTTTATTTTTTATTTTTATTTTTTATATTTATTTAATAAATATGTTAATTGTAATAAGGGATCACAATTGTGCACTTAAACTGTTAATTATTTCCCAAAAAGGAAACGCACAAGAAATCGTGGGACGTCCCAAAATGGAAAACGCACAAGAAATCCTGGGCCAGAGGGAAGTAGTAGTTATTTCCAAAAGATAAAATTAATATTCATTATTAACGTATTTTTCGTTAAAGTGTCAATTATTATAAATAAAAGTGTCAATGTTTTTAATGATAAAGTGTCAATCTATGTAAACAAAAGTGTCAATTATATTTAGTGTCAATCATAATTATTAAAAGTGTCAATCAAGATCTAACCTCATGGTAAAGCTGACAGGATTGTGTTCCTTCCTTGAATGATATATATGGTTTTCTTTTTATTTTCTTTTGGTATTTAAAGAAAACATACACATGTTTCTTGAAGCCTATGTGAACCGTAAACTAAAACGGGATATTGAGTATAATATAGGCTACAGTCGGGGTTGTCTTAGATGCCAAACGAGCCCTATATATATATATTAGAGTGAACCCTAACGGTGATTTACGTTGTTGCCTTTTTATTGCGGTCTTAAATTGCAATGATTGATAATAATTTACAATTACCAACAATTGCATCACAAAATAATCTTCAAAGTTTTGTCTATAATAAAAATTAGTCATGATTTGTTTACAGATCTGTAAACGGAATTCTCGCTCTGTTCGAATTTCTAAAGATTGGACTGCATAATGTCCTAATTAATTGGATTGAATAATCCAAATAAATGTGAACCAATGTCAAATGCACGAAACTAAAATTGATAATACCCTAAAGTTAATTTTAAGGGGGGCAAAAATCTATATACCTATTATGCTTAAGAGAAACACTAATATATACCCTACTATAATAAAAACACCAATATACCCACTTTTTGTTAAATGGGACTAAAATACCCCTGTTATCAATTTTGGAAGGAAAATTGGAATTCAAATCAAATTCTAACCTAGGGGGGAGTGAGAGGCGATTTAACTCCTCCCCCACTATCTCCAACTACCCACTCTCATAATTTCCGCCGGCGTCCTCTCTTCTTCTCTCCTCTCCTCTCTGTTTTTGCAGTTCTCTCTCGCCGTCAACTCCTCCACCACTATCTCTCCAAGCACCAGCCCTTTGGTTTACCCCGTCACTCTCTCTGCACAAATCATCGCAGCAAAATATGTCAACATGAAGTCGAAGCAGCAAACGGAAGAGGGATGCGGAACCCGTCGAGCAGCCGCCGAAGGAAACTGAACAACTCAGCGCAGAGGAGACGACGAAGGTCCGGAAGAAAAGCGGCTACCCTTTCATTGATGAAGAGGTTAGAAACTAGGGTTCTGATTTCCTAAATTGAAGTTTGGTGTGCAAAACCTAGGGTTTACTGTATCTACTGTTCTTGCTTGGTTGTTTTGATTTCTTCCTGGATTTCAGTACCTACTGTACAAAATCCCCCCTTTTGTAATTACTGATTGCATGTTGAAAATTTGCATATATTTGCTGGTAATAGGCACCTATTGCACATAGTTGCTTGTTAGAATGTTGTAAATTGATCTGAATGTTGTTCTGTTTTGATAATTACCAGTAATAATGTTTTTTTGTTGGTAAGAATGTTGTTCTGTTTTGCAATCGCCCTAGGGTGTAGTGAAAATGTTATGTACTAAAACACAAAAATGGTCAGAATGTGGAAGTTTTTTGAATGGAAATTAATGTGGAAGGTTATGTACTGTTGTTTTGATTAAAAAAAAGCTTCGATTGCACAAATTTGCTTGTAAAAATGTGGAAGCTTATGTTCGGTTGTTTTGATAAAAAAATTGTTCTTATTGGTGATAATAATGTTCGTGGTGGTTGTAAGAATATGTTTTTGTTTGTAAGAATGTAGGTTTTTCTTGGTAAGAACTGGTGATATTATGATCTACATATGTTGTTAGTAAGAATGTTGAAGTTTTTCTAAGGAGAATCTGTTTTTGTTTGTAAGAATGTAGGTTTTTCTTGGTAAGAACAAGTGATATTATGATCTACATATGTTGTTAGTAAGAATGTTGAAGTTTTTCTAAGGAGAATCTGTTTTTGTTTGTAAGAATGTAGGTTTTCCTAAGAAAAAACTGGTGATATTATGATGTAAATATATTGTTGGTAAGAATGTTGAAGTTTTTATAAGGAGAATCTGTTTTTGTTTGTAAGAATGTAGGTTTTTCTTGGTAAGAACTGGTGATATTATGATCTACATATGTTGTTAGTAAGAATGTAGAAGGTTTTATAAGGAGAATCTGTTTTTGTTTGTAAGAATGTAGGTTTTTCTAAGAAAGAACTGGTGATATTATGATGTAAATATGTTGTTAGTAAGAATGTTTATGTTTTTTTAAGGAGAATCTGTTTTTGTTTGTAAGAATGTAGGTTTTTCTAATAATGAACTGGTGATATTATGATGTAAATATGTTGTTAGTAAAAATGTTTATGTTTTTCTAAGGAGAATCTGCTATTATTTGCAAGAATGTAGGTTTGTCTTGGAAAGAACTGGTGATATTATGATCTAAATATGTGGTTAGTAAGAATGTTGATGTTTTTATAAGGAGTTCCTACTATTGTGTGCTGAATGTTTTTGTTTATTAAGAATGTGAGGATTATTTGATACGAATGTGAGGATTATTTTGTAATCACTGATATAAAAAAATGTTGTAGGTCGAATGGAGGTATGAGAGGTTGGAGCTTCTTCCTATGTCTAGAAAGGTTATTCCAGCAGGGTAAGAAATGTTGGCTGGGGAGGTTAATTCATTGCTGACAAAGAAATTGAGTGTGCCAAATGCAAACAAAGTTAGAAATTCATATATGGGACAATTCACTAGGCTGGATGCGTCAACAATACGGTGCGGGAGAATGATGCACTATGTGGTTTGTCACCAGGTTTAATGATTTCATATTCTTACGTTAATCATACATAAATTTTTCCATGCTATTGGTAATACTACTTTAGTAGACAAAGATTCTTACTTTCTTGATTTATGACCAGGTTGTTCCAGAGCCAAACTTTGATCCAACGTCTTTGTTTTTCAAAATTGGAAGGAAAGTTTTGAGGTTCTCCAGAGTCGAATACGCCTTGGTCAGTGGACTCAAATTCGGGCCTTCCACCTTCGATCCATACGCAGAGCAAACACTGCCCCCTAACTCTACTTTCGAACGACTGTTTGGGGCAAACCCAGGGACACGCCTTTGTGATGTCCGTACTGCTTGCGTAGAAAGAACGTTCACGGTTAAAGGGAAAGAGGTGGAGGCAACGCCCGAAGACTGGGTGAAGCTAATGAAGTTGCTACTTTGCTTGGGGTTCGCCCTTGGGTTCGATACGACGAAAAAAAAAAATACCGCTTTGGATGTGGGTGTTGATTGAAAATGAGGAGGAGTGAGAAAACTTCCCATGGGGGAGTCTATCCTACCAGATGCTGCTAGAGGCTATAAGGGGTATCCCGAAGGAGAAGAAGGGGAAAACAAAAATGAACTACGGGATCAAGGGGAATACAGTGGCTTTTTGTGTGAGTATTCTTATTTTTTTGTTTACATTAATTAATAAAAGGTGCTTTATCTAACTTCTGCTATTATGTGTTTTTTGGTGAACAGGCTTGGATTTATGAGGCATTTCCAACCTTTGGTAAGGTTGTTGGCCTCAGGGGCAAGGATACGCAGATCCCGCGGTTCGTTCAATACTCCTTCGTGAAGGAAAGACGTTATCCGAAGGTCGACGAAATCAAAGAGGTATGTTTTGTTAATAAGACTTTATAATCCGATTGTTTGGGTAGACATTGAATCCTTACTATAGCAATGTGCATTCAAATGTGACAGTATTAGCAATGTGCATGAAAATGTGATGTTTAGGTCGTAAGAATGTGGTTTGTATGATAAGGAAATGATTACTTAGACTTTGGTAGTAATTTGCACAAGTGAGGGGAGTGTGCATGCGAATGTGTTACTTGTAATAATGTGTTGTTAATGGTAAAAAAAATGTGATGTAAAATTGTTACATGATAATGTGATTTCTTACAGTTTGGTAGGAATGTGATTTGTCCACTTTGGTAGGAATGTGTTTTTAAAAATGTGACAATTTATTGATGATTGGTAAGATTGTAGTATTAGTGGTAAGAAACTGTTATAGGAAATCAAACCATGGGAATGTGATTTCTTACACTTTGGTAGGAATTCAAACCATGAGAATGTGATTTGTCAAACTTTGGTAGGAATGTGTTTGTAAAAATTTGTCAATTTTTTTATAATTGGTAAGAATGTGGTGTTTGTGGTAAGAATGTGTTTGTAAAAAATTGTCACTTAAGGTGATTATTGGTATGAATGTGTTTTGCAGGGGCTTGTTCGTAGGCTGAAGCCAACCCAGGAAGAGAAGCTTGAAGGATTATGGATATCCTTGTCTAATGATCCAGAACCCAAGCCGCTTGCCTTCAAGTATGATCCCAGTGATGCCCCGAAGAAAAGGACGAGGGGAGATGATGCAAATGCAGGGGAAGAAGATGAGGATGGGGAAGCACCACCATCTGAATTGGCAACTGTGAGCCATGCTCAGATCTCGGCAGCCGCAGACAGTGCAGCTGCTAATGCCGTTGGTAAGAGCCTTGAGCAGATGAAGCTCATGCTTGGTGAATTTCAAAAAACCTGCTGAAGGATCTTGCCAAGAAAGTTGCCAAGGAGGTTGGTAAAATTCTGCTGGATGCACCCGAGCAATACAATTACTACGAAGGAGCTGCTGGCTACGGGGAGGACGAAGTCATTGAGGATACACCTGTTGCGGCTCAAGGGGTGACGCGCGGGCTGGATGAATTTGTGGAAAATACTCCTGTTCAACCGACAAAGCATTTTGAACACGGAGGGCCTTTTATGTTCTCTTTGGGTCTCACCCAAGAACGAACATTAGATAAGGCGCCACTCCCAGCCACCGCAGCAACCCCTGCAGCGGCCCAAACAGCAGCCCCATCAGCAGCCCCAGCAGCTCCAACAGCAGCAGGTCCACCGCCATCGCAGTAGCAATTCTCTCAAGGTCCCACCCCTATCGCAACAGCAATGCAGCAGGTCCATGCGATGCCATTTCCTCCGCCGGAGGTGAATGAGCAGGTATAAAACAATCGGTCTTATGATGGGTTTTAAGACAAACAATGGGTTTTTTTTTTTTTTTTTTTTTTTTTTTTTTTTTTTTTTTTTAATATTTTGTTTCCTATTCCGAAGGGGATGTTACTTTGGACAATTTTCCGTTATGTATGGTTTTTTTTTGTAAAATCATGTAAGTTTCTGTTGCATGATAATTCGAACGTACGAATAGTATGAATGTAATCCTACGTACCAATATCACAATTTCCCATTATTATTAATGTGGTGCGCTAAATGGTACGGAGAACTACTTCTTACCATTCGCACCGTAGATTTGCAACATGAATGGTAATAATTAATTTTAATTCTTACCTTCCTTCGGAATATTTCTCATTACATTCTGACCAACATGGAATCAGTGAGTATTAAAAGAATGGCATGGAATTCTGGAACAGGAAAGTTTCTTGACGGACACACAGATAGATCGGGAGTACGATAAACTTGAGATCGTAGAAGCTGTGGAACAACACCCTGTCTTGCAATGGCACACAAAGAGCGTGCGACCGAAAAGGATCATGTATCCTTCCCGAGTGTGTCGTAGTCCATTCCTAAGGGAAGACCGGCGTCCAGCTCCCGACAAATTCAAAACTTTCTTACAAGATGGAAATGAGTTGTAAGTTTAGCATTAACATTAAAAATGAGTTTATTATCATGCTTGCATATATAGTATTGCTTGGATTGGTACCTTGACGTGTTTCATAATGCAAAAAGATGAACACATACACAAGAGAAACGTGGGCTTGCACGATGATGTTGACAGGGGGTTTTTCGAGCAAATTCAAAAAGAACGCAGCGTACTTTTGGAGGACCACGTGACTTCTTACCTTGGAGTAGTCTGTTCAAACCCAACACTTGCAGGGTTGCGCGCCGTTGACCAAAGTATTGGCGTGACATGTTGCTTTTTCATGGTATGAAGGATTAAATCATGGTAAAACTGGTGTAACGTATCCATGCTTACCGTATTGACAAAATAAATCTAATTTTAATCTTTTGTGCAGTGTGAGGTCGAGAGTGTGTTTGAAACACTCCATCCAAAACCTGAATCGGGAGAGTACAACTATGATTTGTTCGACCCAAGTGTCGAAGAAAATATCCCGGATGATGAAATGGAGAGGCTCCTCATATTTACTAATGGGTCTTACCCAGCATGGGGTGAGAACGTTAATGAGTGGATTGAATACGAAAAGGTACAAAAATTATGACGTATAACAGAAAATATGTACTGTCCAATAATTATAACTTTTTTGGTCTAGGTCATTGTTGTGTGCAACTTTGGATCTACTGATGGAGATAAGGATGGAGTTAATGATTGGGCGACAATGGTGATCGACATGGAAGATCAGATTCTTACCATTCATGATCCAAGAGCATTCACATTTGAAAAGGAAGATAAGAAAATGAGGCTAAACACATTCTTACCGATGGCTCGATTGGTGCCCCAGATGATGAAGAAAATAGGGTACTTCGAAAAGCACAACATGAGTACCCCACAATATGCACAGTGGGAAATCACCTTTGGCCCCTCTTCAGGTAGGAATGCATACCGTGCAAAATTCAAGGAGGATAGTGCTCTGTCACTACTACAAATTTGGCTTTTTACTACACTACATACACTACCGTTTTTTTTAAAAACCGTAGTGTATACATTTTCTCTACGGTTTTTAACCAAAACCGTAGTGTATACTCCGACTACACTTTAGTATTTACTACAGTTCAGCTAAAAACCGTAGAGAATAATGGACAATACACTACGGTTTTTAAAAAACCGTAGTGTATGAGCGCCTCTTTCATACACTACGGTTTTAGGCGCTTTAAACCGTAGTGTATGAGATAAGCGCTCATACACTACCAATTCTTTAATTGGCGAGGGTTCTAATCTTGATGGCCTCATTTTTTTTTTTTTTCCTATTTTTCAATATGCGCTCATACACTACGGTTTTATACACTATAAAACCTCATTTTGTTTTTTATTCGAACCCTCACCAATTAAAGAATTTATGGCTTAAATACCAACTGGGCTGGGAGAGAAACTTGGTAATAGTCGCATAAAATATTTTATTTATATATTAATTTATAGTTTTTTCTCCATATATTTTCTATCCTAACCCAGGCGCGCCCAAATCTATTTCTTCTTCGTCTTCCAATCTTCCGCGTACAAGCAGTCTTCTTCCCCGGGCAAAGGTGTCGCCGACGTTACCACTGTGGCGGTGACATTTCGTAATCTTCTTCATTTCTATTTTTCACTCTCTATTTCCCTATCTTCTTAGGGGAATTTTAATTTTAGGTCTTCTTCCCCTTTCCAGATTTGGGACAAAATTGTTGTTGTTCTTAGGCCGGCGCCGCTGCTGTCCTCACTCTGGCGAGGCCTCAACGGAAACGCTGCTGTCCTCACTCCGGCGGCGCTTGAATTCCTTCCTCACTTGTGGTGCAGCAGGGGTAAAAGTACCGCCCCTGCCCTCCCTCCCTCTTGATTTCGGCGGTGAAGTGCCGCCCCTGTTCTCGTCGTGCTCTCCGCATCACCGTCGTCGTGGCAGCCACGCGCAGCCGGAAAAATGTCCTCTGATTGAGTGTCGTTGCTCCTCCTCCATTTTCAACCGTAGGTAACAGGTGGCAAGGTAAAGCTCTCACCTTCTTAAGCTCAAAAAGCCCTAAATTGTGTATACCTATATTTGCATTTTGAATTTCTTATTTCATTCTTCTACTGTGAAGATTCAGTATCACAAGACTTGAGATAATTTTGAACCATGACTTGAGAGAATCGATTCTTCAGTGATCAGGTCAGTGCTAAACCCTTGCCTACTCTTACATTTGTTTGCAGAACTGATTTTGAGTTTCAGATAATTTAGAACCATGTAGTAAGAATGCACTAGAATCTGTTCTTCTTACTTTTACTGTTTTGTTTTGTTTTTGAAAGATTTTTAGATGCTACTGTTTTCCTGGAGATAATTTGTTTTGTTTTGAGCTTGGAAGATTTTCTTTCCGATTAGTATGTTTAGTGTTGTTTAATTTGATTACTACTAACATAAATATTTATAATGCAACAATAATTTATTTATAAACTAATTTCAATAGAAAATGCATAATTAATTCCAGAACTAATGTTCCGGTTGCCTGGAGCCGTAATCTCTACATAACCCTGGTGAGGGGGATGCCGGGGACGAGGAAGCTCCACCGCCGCACCTTAGAGGCACTGCGCCTCACCAAGTGCAACCGCACTGTCATGAGATGGAATAACCCCCACCGTCCGCGGAATGATCCAGCAGGTTTGTTGAGAATCGAAGTGAGCGAGCTTCTTGTTGTTCGCGAATCGAAAACCAAATGAAAATGAATTTTTGAGAATCGAAAATACACACACGATCTACGTGGTTCGGTGATTCCTCACCTACATCCACGGGAAGAAGGATTGAAGCTTTATTAATGGAGATTACACACAGAACTATACGAACTACAATGAGAAACTGCAAAAACCAGTGAAGAAGATGAAAAACTATGCAGAGAAAATTCTAATACTGCTGCACTCTCTTCTCTGATCTCCCTTCTCACTCTCAGCAGTTCGAACGCACGTAACTGACTCCAAAACCCAGCCTATATCCAGCTGTGAGTGAAGATCCTAGCCGTAGATATCCACCGATGAAGATCTAACCATCGATTATACCTTTCTCTCCAAGCTAACCTATTAGTTAGTTATAACAACCTTCTTAGTTAGTTATAACCAACTTCATGAGCTGTCCAGCCCACGTGTACGGCACTCAAGCTCCACATCAGATTAATTTGCCACGTCACAAACTCCACGTAAGCAAACTACCAACACTTGAGTTTTGTAATCACATTCCAATATCTACAAATCTCCACCTTGAGTGCAAAACTCATCAACAAAATTTCTAACCCTTCTTCCTTCACAGCTCATGACCATGAGCTGCTTCCTCCTCATTCAAATCATAGAGAAGACATGCCAACCAAGCTCACACAGTACTTGAACTTGGCAGAAGGCAATGCTTTTGTAAGCATATCAGCTGCATTCTCAGCTGTTGAAACTTTCTGCAGGTTTATCACACCTTTCTCAACTTCATCTCTCACAAAATGTAGTCTCACATCAATGTGTTTTGATCTTTCATGGAACACTTGATGCTTAGCCAAATGCAATGCACTTTGACTGTCACAATTCAATCTAATTGCTCTCTGCTCAACACCAAACTCACTGAGGATTCCCTTCAACCACATACCTTCCTTTATGGCTTCTGTAATGGCTAAATACTCAGCTTCTGTAGTGGATAAAGCAACTACAGATTGTAATGAAGATTTCCAACTCACTGCAGATCCAAACAATGTATATACCCATCCAGTTTGTGACTTTCTTGTGTCAAGATTAGCAGCATAATCTGAGTCAACAAACCCAATCAGCACATCATCTCCAATATCAACCTTTCTCTGATATTTGATGCCAATTCTCAAACTGCTCTTCATGTATCTTAGGATATACTTCAAAGCATCCCAATGATACTTTCCAGGGTTACTCATGTATCTACTTGCCACACTAATAGCATGAGCCAAATCAGGCCTTGTACAGACCATGGTATACATTATGCTCCCAACTGCATTAGCATAAGGTACTAAACCCATTTCTCTCACTTCTTTCTCAGATTTAGGCATGTGTTGCTCACTCAATCTAAAATGCTGAGCTAATGGAACAGACACTTCTCTAGCTTCATTCATCCTGAATTTTTTCAGAATCTTTTGAATGTAACTATGTTGTGTAATCCACAACACCCCCTCCTTTCCGATTCTTGTGATATCCACACCTACAATCCTTCTTGCCTCACCTAAATCCTTCATCTCAAACTTCAAACTGAGATCAGACTTGATCTCCTCCACCTCAACAATGTTACTCCCAGCAACCAACATGTCATCCACATACAACAACAGACAAGCCACCAACACACCCTCTCTACTCTTGAAATACGCACATCTATCATACATAGATCTAACAAAGCCTATATGCATCATATGCTCATCAAACTTGAGATACCACTGTCTAGCACTTTGTTTAAGACCATAGAGAGATTTCTTCAAGAGACATACCTTATTTTTAGTCTCTGGCAGCTGATATCCATCAGGTTGTGTCATGTAGATGGATTCTTTTAAGTCCCCATGTAGGAATGCTGTTTTCACATCAAGTTGATGCAACTCCAGATCATTCTGAGCTACCATAGCTAGCAAAATCCTGATAGAACAATGCTTCACAACTGGTGAGAACACTTCATTGAAATCTATCCCCTCTTTCTGTGTAAATCCTCTTGCCACCAGCCTTGCTTTATACCTCACTGTCTCCTTGCTTCCTACCTCAATTTTCTTCTTGAACAACCATTTGCAACTGACCAGCTTGTGTGACTTGGGTTTATCAACTAGAATCCAGGTCCCATTCTTCTCAAGACTCTATCTCTTCCCTCATAGCCACAAGCCACTGGTCTCTCTCACCACAAGCAATAGCCTCCATATAATTTCCAGGTTCTTGATAATCAAGGTTCTCTGCAACATTTAATGCATAATACACCATGTCTGCATCACCATACCTGCTTGGTGGATTAATATTCCTTCTCACCCTATCCCTTGCAAGCATATAATCCCTTAGATCATTTGAATCTGTCACATTCTCCTCATCATTATCAGATGTGGTACCAGATTCCAACTTGTGATGCTCCACCTCAACTCTTGTATTATCAGACCCTAAGCCTTTATCTATGACCTTATCTTCCTGATTTAGATAAGGCATTTCACTCTCTTTGAAGACCACATCCTTGCTTATGATTACCCTTTGGTTCCCAGCTTCTGTGCACCACAACTTGTACCCTTTCACTCCTTTTGGGTATCCAATGAGCACACACTTCACTGCCCTAGGTTCCAATTTATCTTGCTTGACATGAGCATAGGCTCTGCATCCAAAAACCCTCAAATACTCATATCCAGAAGCCTTTCCATACCACTTTTCATCTGGTGTTTTGAATTCTATGGCTGAAGATGGACATTTGTTTATCAATACACTTGCTGTGTTTGCTGCCTCACCCCAGAACTTCCTTGGCATCCCAGAATCTGCCAACATACATCTTAGTTTATCCAATATGGTCCTATTCATGCGCTCAATCACTCCATTCTGTTGGGGATTTGCAGGCACAGTTCTGTGTCTTTTGATACCTTTTCCTTTGCAGAAATCCTGGAATTCCTTAGACAAGAACTCCAACCCATTATCAGTCCTTAAGCACTTCAGTTTAGTCCCTTTCTCATTCTGTACTTCCTCACATCATTCTTTAAACCTTTGGAAAGCTTCATCTTTAGATTTCAGTATATAAATCCAAAGCTTCTTGGAGAAATCATCCATGATACTCATGAAATACCTTCCTCCACCTAGAGTTTCTGTTTTTGATGGCCCCCATAAGTCTGAGTAGGCATAATCCAAAGGAGCTTGTGATACATTACTACTTGATCCATAGGGCAACTTCTTTCCCTTTCCCAGAATACAAGTTTCACACTCACTTGACTTGAAAACAGAGCAATCAGTTAACATACCCTGCTTAACAAGCTCATTCAAGACCCTTTCTCCTACATGTCCAAGCCTTCTATGCCACAACTCAGCTTTATCAACTGTACTCACATCCAATTCACCTACTACACACTTAGCATCAAGATAGTATAGACTCTTATTCCTCACACCCCTCATAACTACAGAATCTTCCTTCATCACATGCATAATGCCATTTTCAGACTTGAAAACATAGCCCTTAGACTCTAACATGCCCAATGAAATAAGATTTCTCTTGAGTTGATGGATGTACCTTACATCAGTGAGTATTTTACATGATCCATCATGCATCCTAAGCTTGATACTCCCAATTCCTTCCACATTGCACACCTGATCATTTCCAAGAAGCACAGAGCCTGATCTCTCATACTTAATGTCCAAGAACCAGTTCTTCTTTGGGCACATATGAAAACTACAACCAGAATCAAGTATCCACTCCTCACCAATGTGATTTTCAACCACATTCAACACCTCAGTTCCCTCAACCTGCTCAACAATCTCAGCTGAGTTCGGTTTTGGATTCTTCATTTACATCTTCTTCTTGTAGGCATAGCAGTCCTTTTTGAGGTGCCCTGGCTTCTTGCAGTGGAAACACTTCCTTGATTCCTTCTCATCTGCTTCCTTTCCTTTCTGTTGGCCTTGCTTCTTTTGATCTTGCGAGTTCTTCTTTGGTTTGAAGCTCTTTCCCTGCTTGTGCTTCACATTCAAACTCTCACCATGTGAAGCCTCAGATTTCACCTCCACTTGCTTCTGCAATTCTTTGGATCTGAGGGCAGATTGAACTTCTTCCAAAGTTATAGTTATTTTCCTTCCATACAGCATGGCATCCTTCAATTGATCATAAGATTTGGGCAGTGCGCTGAGAAGAATGATAGCCTTATCCTCATCTTCGAGCTTCACATCCAAATTCTCTAGATCATCCAACACCTTTCCGTAATCATCCAACTAATCCAAGATCGGCCTCTCATCCGAGATTTTGTACGAGTACAAACGCTGCTTCGAGTAAAGCCTGTTCGCAAATGATTTCGTCATGTACATATCTTCAAGTTTTTTCCAGATTCCGGCGGCCGTCGTCTCCTTCGACACCTCCCTCAGAACCTTATCGGACAAACAGAGAATCAACGCGCTGTGAGCCTTCTCTCTGGTCTCGGCGTGCTTCTCTGCAACCACAACCTTCTTAAACTCTTCCTCCGGCTTGATCGCATCTGCCAATCCTTGCTGCACCAAGAGTGCCTTCATCTTGATTCTCCAGAGACCGAAATCATTCAATCCATTGAACTTCTCCGCTTCGAACTTCATTGACGACATCGCGCTGCAACAACTCGAGCTCTCTTCCCACAGACGGTGCCAATTTGTTGAGAATCGACGTGAGCAAGCTTCTTGTTGTTCGCGAATCGAAAACCAAATGAAAATGAACTTTCGAGAATCGAAAATACACACACGATCTACGTGGTTCGGTGATTCCTCACCTACATCCACGGGAAGAAGGATTGAAGCTTTATTAATGGAGATTACACACAGAACTATACGAACTACAATGAGAAACTGCAAAAACCAGTGAAGAAGATGAAAAACTATGCAGAGAAAATTCTAATACTGCTGCACTCTCTTCTCTGATCTCCCTTCTCACTCTCAGCAGTTCGCACGCACGTAACTGACTCCAAAACCCAGCCTATATCCAGCTGTGAGTGAAGATCCTAGCCGTAGATATCCACCGATGAAGATCTAACCATCGATTATAGCTTTCTCTCCAAGCTAACCTATTAGTTAGTTATAACAACCTTCTTAGTTAGTTATAACCAACTTCATGAGCTGTCCAGCCCACGTGTACGCCACTCAAGCTCCACATCAGATTAATTTGCCACGTCACAAACTCCACGTAAGCAAACTACCAACACTTGAGTTTTGTAATCACATTCCAATATCTACAAGGTTCTCTCTCTCTCTCTCTCTCTCTCTCTCTCGTTTGATGTGTGCTGTTTTGGCTGAATTTCTTCCGCCTATTTTTTAATGTGGTGATGTTTGAATTGAATTGAATTGAATTGAAGTTTCTCAATTTTCAGTGCGTACGTATGATTTTTGAATTCAGGTGAAGAGGTTGGTTGTGGTTGAGACGGAAGAAATGTTCAATGCTCGGAAGCAGAAAATAGCCGATCAACGAGCTCTGCGCCCGCCGGTGGTCGTAACTCACCAGCCTGCAACTACTAGTAAATCTACTGCGTAATTTCTGAGATTTTTCACTGGTTAGTTCCTTTTTTCCCCTTCTTTTTCTGCGGCTTTATTCAATCGATTATTTGGTAATGATGGTGATGAGCCACTTTTGGTTATGCATTTCTCTAACTTGTCACTTGCCCTATACTAATTTGGTAAACATTTCAGTTCTGTTGTGTTCTCGGTTTAAATTTCATGAACTTATCGTGTTAAGAGAAGGAATATGTTTGGAAACATGAGGCATGATAGTAATTTCTGCAGGTTTTGGCTTGTCTTTGTTAGGTAGCCCGTTCTTTTGGTTGAGTGAAATTGTCATTAGAGGGCTGAAAAAGTTTTGAATGAGTTGGTTCGTGTTGTTAAAATATGATTACTACAATCACTTGAAGTATAGTATTGGTTTTGCATTAGTCATTCAGTTACTTTGCAGTAATTCGTTTGCATCGAAGAATAGTCATTTTTCTACCTGTACACTTGTTTGGTTGAAATACCTGACTTATATAAGAAAACAATAGTCTCCACTTTTTCGAGGTTTGATTTCTTAAATGAAACTAGTGAATTGTGGTGGCATTTAGTTCTCTCTATCATCCTCACCCTTGCCCTAGAAGATTGTCGGGTTGGATGTTAGTTTTAATAAGTAATACTATCTATCTCTTTATTTTTCTAAAACTAATGTTGAGCATCAAATAGGCATTATCTTCTAGCATTCTTATCTCATTTCTTTTCCTGTAGCCTCTAGGTTGTCTGCTGAATAATTTATGTGTATGAACGAGGACTGGTAGCGCCTCGAGAGCAATGTTTAGCACTGAACTGGGAGGGGATGCAAAATTTTGTACTCTTTTCTTCTGAAGTGATTGGGACAGAGTTTCTCACAAAGGCATGTGTACTGCTGATTGGTAACTCTCTACCAGTGAAGCTTTTATTGTTTAAGAACTCGTTTACTCGCATGATGATAGATATGATTTATCCTTAGCTGAAGAAAAATAGATCTTTTGATATTTGTATTGATCTACTTTTGAGTTTTTTTGCTCTCTGGCCTGCCATCCTTTTCTCCATACGTCTCGGTTTCTTGTTCTTTCTATGATTTTTCCTGCTTTTGTTGTTGATCATAATTGATGGTTTTGCCATAATTAGTGCACAGAGTACTTCCTTGTGGACTGTAGTTTCTAGTGGCAATCTTTCTAAACTAGTACTTGCAATTGTCTTCTACGGTTAGATTTTATAACTTGATGACTTGTCTCTGTTACTAGGGTGCTCCCTGTTACGAATTGCTTAGAGATCTGTGATGTGCCATATTACGTGGCATAAACTTAGAGCTTAATTAGGACCTCTGAAAGGGAAGAATCAGTTACTATACCCTAATTCCATTTAGATTCTTGAATCAAAGAATTGGAAAGCAAAATTAACTCTTGTCATTTGTGGGGGAAATTTATATCTAGAAAACATACTCATTGCGGTTTTATTCTATATTCCAGTAGTTCTTCATGTAACGATGCTCTCCCTTCAGGCATTAGCAAAAATACCCCCTAATGGCTACATATGTCAAAAATTTCTAGTACACACAAGAAATTAGTGGTAGATCAGAACAGAACCAGATCTAATTCTAGAGGATCCAATTTGGCGAAAGCTCCCACAATAAGCAGCGGCACGTTTTATGTTAAAGCTTCAGTCAGTTTGGTTCTTCTTTTCCTTCAGCCTTTGATTGGTGTCGTTGTAGAGTTTGCTTTTCTTCCGATTTACCTTCTGCTGGTTGCTGCAAGATTAATATATGTAAATGTTAAGGTGATAGAAAGTTGATTGATTGTTGTTGATGGGCAATGAGATCTTATTTAGTATATAGTGTGTTCTAAAAGTAAGTCTTAAGTTTGTATAACTTGAGGGGCAAAAGTTCTTGTGATAAATATATTCAACCCCTTTGTACTTGGGTTGTTTATTTTAGATGGCAATATTGTTAGCACTGCTTTGCACACGACATAATAATAACATCATATTTCTCCTCGACCTGCTACTTATCTGCTCTTGTTTTGCCTAGGTGATTGTGAAGAGTGGGGATGACTGTAACACCTGGCTGTGCAACTTATTTCTCACTTTTATGGTAAGTAACCCTCTCCAACAGGAATCATGTTTCATAGCCTGTGCGCTGGCCTTAGTACTATTCTTTAAGGTGTTTATGATATCATTAATGGTTTTTTTTAATTTCACCTTTGAGCATCTAAAGAAGATATATTTGTTAAATGAATGGTTGATAATTGTTGTTCAAATTTCCCTTATATATATTCGCACTTGTTTTTAATTTTAAAGCAGGTTAATGAAGAGGTTAATGGATTGGAAGAATGGAGCCTTCGTAGAATTTTGAAGCTTTTGTGTTTTCATATGTAGGAATCCATTGAACTACTTACATTGGTTTTTTTTATTGTTATTTATCCTTGTGTACATGAAATATTGTGGTGTTAAACGCGAGATTTTAATATGATGATGGCAATATTTATTATTCTCGATCAATTGTAGTATTTATATTTATAATATATATTTTTAATCTTGGATTACGATTTTATGAATACAAGCAGAAGCAATTAAATAAAAATATATAATTAAAAAAACAAAATTTACTACGGTTTTAAACCGTAGTGTATAATACCAAACTGTAGTAAAAAAAGACTTTTCTCTACGGTTTCAAATGATAAACACTACAGTAATAAACCGTAGAGAATAATCTTCATACACTACGGTTTAAAACCGTAGTGTATGTGAAAAAGTTTTCTCTAAAGAACCTATCTCTACAGTTTGGGACGCTCATACACTACGGTTTTAAACCGTAGAGAATAGTCAGAATACACTACGGTTTAAAACCGTAGTGTATACCTTTAAACCGTAGAGAATAGTGAGAATACACTACGGTTTAAAACCGTAGTCTATACCCTGCACCTTTTACTACACCACCTGTCTCTACAATTTTGAACGCTCATACACTACGGTTTAAAACCGTAGTGTATGACCTTTTTTCTAGTAGTGTGTGCTGCCTGAAGTATGTGAAGAGATTCATAGGTAGGAATGTTGGGGTTGTTGTATATCTAAAGCAAAACCAGTTGTTTTAGTGGTTACGACACAGGTCCACTGTTAACAATCCCTATCTGGAAGAATATGTATAAGCAAGAATAAAGCCCATTATCTCATGTTTTAGACCACGTGTCGATCTGAGTTCGGAGAGGATCACGAAGGTCGTTAATAATGATGAGATATAAACAGTTCACAGTCGAGACAGCTTGGGCTGAGCTGTCGGGCTAGACTGCAGCTTAATGGTAGTGATGAGTCCTAATCACTAATTATGCTAGTACGGTGGAACGTATTGAGGATCAACAGAGATAATGCTCTTCTGATACTGACCCTGTATCAAAGGTGATATAGGTGAAGAGCTACAAATCTCAGGCTCTAGCTCGATCTTAACCTTGGTAAACTATTAGATGTATATGTATTCTTCGATGTTACTTTGATTTACGAAGATATGAACTTCTCGTTAGTTCATCTCAATCATGTCGTACTTTGGGTAACACGGAGATGCATAGTATGTCTAATAAGTGTTATCAATAAGCCGTGTCCTATGTGAGTGTAGGTTGACGTTATCCCCTCAGGGAGTTTACAAGGATTATTATACCAAGTCATGCATGCTGATTAAGTTCAGGTATATAATAAGGTGTGAACGGGTACTACCTGAGGAAAGAGATGTTGATTAATTAGGAGCAGTCATGGTAGCTCTAATTAATTAATGGATATGGAAGGTCTTAAACACGGGGGTCGAGCTAAACAAAATATCAAACTCAATCTACATAATTGGGACAGAGCGGTGATTCAGTTATGACACTTTAGTGGAGTGCGTCATAGCTCTAATGAGATATATGTTCAGGGGTGGACATGGAAATATCGAATTAGATAAGGCTCAACTCTGTCTGGTATCCAATCCCTAGGATGGCCCAAACAGACCTCGGGAATCGATCTAAATAGTATTATTGAGTTTGGTCTCGATAATTGTACTTAGGCCCAGTATATGATATATATTGGATTTATATCCATGAATAGATATTAAATATAATTAATTTAGATTTATATCCTGTGGGATAAGATTAAATCTAATTAGTTGTTATTTAATTATTCATGGATAAGATTAAATCTAATAAGATAAGATTTATTTAATTAAATCTTATGGGGATAAATATCATATAAATAAATATATTTAGTATATATTTATTTATTTATTCTTCTACTGATATTAGAATAAAATTCTATTTGTTAGAATTAATTCCGGATATACGGTTGCATAACAGAACAGATTAATTCCTTATTAATTTCGTATTAATTAAGGAATAAGATTTGTAAGTTATGGAAAAGGAATAAATATGGGATTGGCATAGATATGGTTGGAGATAAATAAGGAATCATATCTCCTTATTTATGAACCATATAAATACTCTCAAGTCTTTCATCAGAAACCCTAGTTCTCTAGCCACACCAGAATTGTGAGAAAGATTTCACACGAAATCCTAGGCGAGAGAGAGAGAGTCGGCCGCCGGGTTTGAGTGAGGGAGATCGAGGTTCCAGTGATCTCGAGACATCCACCAAGTCTCGGATCTAGAGGTGTGGGATCACATCCTAGAAGATCAGAACCGTAGATTCGATCAGACACGACTCAGATTCCTCCATCTGCATAATCGTAAGGTATGTACTCGAGCCCTTGCATGAACTTATGTGCACGATCGAATCGACACAACCGATCCAAGATCTGGGTTAGGGGCGGCTTTCAAGCAGCCGTTCCAACAAGGACTGACACAACTCATGCGCTTCGTACCAAGGAGGAGATTAAAGCCTACCGTTTTCACGTTGCAAAAACAATTTACTCCAACAGCACGAATGCCACAACAATTCCAATGATATTGGATGATCTTCCTAAATCTTCATGAAAACGTGGTTTTAAGTATTTTTTGTAAATTGAAGACAAACTAATCCAAACCATCAAGTGTGTAGATCTGCCCTAGTCTTAGGGAAAACATGATATTTTTTTGTAGGCGACTTGGTAAATGCGTAAGAATTTGTATATTCTTACGAATGTTACCGTCGTAGTTTTTGGGTACAGTGATAACTTATTATAATTATTGGTGATCAAGATCTCACTTGTTTCAACCTGTTGGAGTTGAACTATTATTAAACTATAGATTCTTACAATCCTTATAATAAACAAAGTTAGAGTCGAACTATCTTCCTAGAGATAGCATGAATAAGCGTACACAGCTACAACATTTTGTGCATGGATCGGGAATGAAATATATGAATAAGTATTACGTAGGTAAGAATCTAACGTACTGTCTTACTATCGTTGGAAACAATCTTACGACCTGTTGAATATGGTACGATTCACGATACAATCATACATCCTGTTATAATGCGTGACTTTATGCCTGTTAGAGATGGTAAGACTGAAGATACAGTCTTACATTCTCTTGAACATCAAGATGGTAAGATTCAAAATACAATCTTACATCCTGTTGTTCCTTCTATAATGCATGACTTTATGCCTGTTAAAGCTCGTAAGATTCATAATACAATATTACGTCCTGTTATTTGTGCTATCATGCATGACTTTATGCCTGTTCGAGATGGTAAGATTCACGATACAATCTTACGTTTTGTTGTTCATCAAGATGGTGAGATTCAAGATACAATCTTACATCATGTTGTACATTTTATCATGCATAAGTTTCTGCCTATTGGAGATGATAAGATTCACGATACAATATTACTTACTATTGATCCTGCTATCATGCATGACTTTATGCTTGTTAGATATAGTAAGATTCGCGATACAATCTTACGTCCTGTTGTGCATGTTATCATGCATGAGTTTCTGCCTATAGGAGATGGTAAGATTCAATATACAATCTTACCTCCTGTTGTACATCAAGATGGTAAGATTCACGTTACAATCTTGCTTACTGTTGTTCCTGCTATCATGCATGACTTTATGCCTGTTATAGATAGTAAGATTCACGATACAATCTTACATTCTGTAGTACATCAAGATGGTAAGATCAACTATAAAATCTTACTTACTGTTGTTCCTGTTATCATGCATGAGTTTCTGCCTATTCGAGATGGTAAGATTCACGATACAATCTTACGTTCTGTTGTTCATCAAGATGGTAAGATTCAAGATAAAATCTTACATCCTGTTGTACATGTTATCATGCATAAGTTCCTGCTATCATGCATGACATTATGCCTGTTAGAGATAGTAAGATTCACGATACAATCTTACGTCCAGTTGTGCATGTTATCATGCATGAGTTTCTGCCTATTGGAGATGGTAAGATTCAATATACAATCTTACCTCCTGTTGTACATCAAGATGGTAAGATTCACGTTACAATCTTACTTACTGTTGTTCCTGCTATCATGCATGACTTTATGCCTGTTATAGATAGTAAGATTCACGATACAATCTTACATTTTGTAGTACATCAAGATGGTAAGATTAACTATACAATCTTACTTACTGTTGTTCCTGTTATCATGCATGAGTTTCTGCCTATTGGAGATGGTAAGAATCAATATACACTCTTACTTACTGTTGTTCCTGTTATCATGCATGAGTTTCTGCCTATTGGAGATGGTAAGATTCACGATACAATCTTACCTCCAGTTGTACATCACGATAGTAAGATTCACGATACAATCTTACTTCTGTTATTCCTGCTATTATGCATGACTTTATGCCTGTTAGAGATGGTAAGATTCACGATACAATCTTACATTCTGTAGTACATCAAGATAGGTAAGATTAACTATACAATCTTACTTACTGTTGTTCCTGTTATCATGCATTAGTTTCTGCCTATTGGAGATGATAAGATTCACTATACAATCTTACCTCCTGTTGTACATCACGATAATAAGATTCACGATACAATCTTACTTACTGTTATTCCTGCTATCATGCTATCATGCATGACTTTATGCCTGTTAGAGATTTGTAAGATTCACGATACAATCTTACTTACTGTTATTCCTGTTATCATGCATGAATTTATGCCTGTTAGAGATGGTAAGATTCACGATACAATCTTACATCATGTTATTCCTGCTAGCATGCATGACTTTATGCATGTTGTTCCTCTTGTCATGCATTAATTTTTGCCTATTGGAAATGGTAAGATTTACGATACAATCTTACATATATTATACATATACATGGTAAATTCATGATACAATCTTACAACATTCTTGACAATCTTACAACATTCTTGATAATGCCTGATTTTTTGAATGGAGACAAAAGTAACTTGTTTAATCTGAAAATAATCAGGTTACATATAACAATATAACACAAAAAAAGTAACCATACTAAAATGTAGTGGTTACACAAAAATCATGTGCGTACAAAAATATGTGACAAGCTTGTTCACATATTCTCCTTGCACATCCAAAAGAAAAATAACCATGTTCTAGGTAAGATTAAAAATAATTCTTACATAAATTACTCAAACCTACGAGTATCTTGACATTTTCGACGAGTGTGCCCAAGAATACCACATATACCGCATTTCTTGGGATTGCGATGTCGCTTCACCCGTGCCCCTTGTGGTAAGGGTTGCCCTCCAGGTAACATCCTTTTTCCCTCGGCCTTCCGGCTTGGTTTGGATTTTCAGGGGTACTTATAGCCCTAGACTCAATTGGCTCAGGAATCTGCCAATCCTTAACATCGGGTAGAGGAATGATTATTCCTGCATATATCTCACACAACGTCTTTGTCGAATAATAGGCGTTCATATAACCAATGGGATTTTTATTTTTATACCTGTGAAATTAGAATGTATTAGGAGATTTGTAAAATATTACAGTATAACGGTACATTCTTACCTAATTGCTGCGGTAGCATGCGAGCATGGAAAAAGGTCCAGTTGAAATTTTTTGCACGAGCACTCTCTCTTGCCTAAATCCACGATATTCCTATCACAAGCAAAGATAATGTTAAATATTAAATCAGATAAAGGTTGAACTCTCATCGAATTCCCTTTGGCAATTGAAAATCCCAATCTTTCCTCGGCTTTTTCAGACAACTCGTTTGCCCTCTCACCAGCTTTGTTCCTACGCTGACAAAACCATTCTAATGTGAGATTACTTGCAAATTCCAACAAGGCAGTGATGGGGAGCTTCCTAGCCCATTCCAGACGCCCATTTAAAGATTCAACAACGTTTGATGTGCCAAATGCATACCGACGAACTGGACACTTGCACTTTGCTCATTTATTTGGACCGATGCCCATAAGCTTTGCGTAAGCACCTGGACAGGACTCATTCAAATTATCCATAATCTCTTTGAAATCTTCTTCCTTGTATGCATTGGCAGCAGCTTGGAATATTCCAATGGCATCCACACCATAAGGTTTTAGATTACCCTGAATATGGTATGTGCACAAACCATGTGGGACACCTGCAGGTATGTAAAAACATTGATATTATATTTGGTAAGATTGTAATTAGAATCTTACCTTATACAGTAAGAAATTAACTATTTCATGTGACAGGATGTAAGAAACAATTTCATCCTAATGACCATACTTATAACCTGCTATCTTATTACATTAAATAAGGTTCAGACTATAATCTTACAAGCTAATATATGATCTTACCTGGGAACACAAATTCAACGGCGTTGTGTATACTAACATGTTGATCAGAAACTATCAACAAGTCCTTCGGGGTTCCAAAACTCTTCCGTACATGATCGAGAAACCATATCCATGACTCGTCATTCTCCTTGTCACCAACACTAAATGCCAACGGCACAATCTGTTCATTTGTATTCTTAGTAGATGCAACAAATAAAACACCCTTGTATGTTCCCTTTAGATGTGTTGCATCAATAACAATTACTAGACGACAAGCACGAAAAGCCCTTATTGAGGCAGCTAAGGCAAAGTAACAATACTGGAATGACGAATCTTCAAGCGTCTGTAAATCAACAATAGATCCGGGATTCATATGCTCCAGCATGTAAAGATGTTTGGCAACACCCTACAAAAGGACAAAAAATGATATGAAAAGGAGTAATTGGTAAATACTATTATATAAAAAAGGTTAGAACTGACGATTTCTTACTTGAAATGACTTCTTATGATCTCCATATATTTTTTTCAAAGCTCGGTTCTTGCCTTTTAAAGCTGTTGAATATTTCAATTGAACACCACACTCTCTTAAAAACTGACCCTGAATATCACGTGGCCTCACAACGAAACCATCCTCTGTCATGGAAGGCCCAACGTACTCAGCTACAACTCTTGAAGATACTTTAGGCTCGACCCCAGCAGAGTTCATACAAGTGTGACCCACATGCTCATATATTTTCCATATACGCCCAAATGACTTACTTCGCAAAGAGAAAACACAACTTAATTCGTACTTACACTGCGCATGATATCTACGTAAATCTGAAACATTGGTACGAAACTCAACATGGTTTTTAAGATGGTAAGAATGTATTGCAGAAATCATGTTGTCTTTATTCTTGAAAAATGTCCCGGACTTGAGTTGGTCAGTGTCAATGTGATATGATCGGATAGGGATTGCAACATGATCTAACAAAGCTGGTTCCGATGAACCAGCATTCTTGGGCTGACTGGATAGAAGTTTGGGATCAGATGAAGAAGCCAATGGGTCATAACCACGAACGTCTAAAGCAAGAATATCATTTGTAGGAATAGGCATGGATGGAATGCATTTTGGAGAAGCATCGACATATAGAATTGGCATTTCGATCGTATCCAACAAGATAGACCACTCATAGTTGTCAGTCACTTTAAATCTCATAAATTCACCTTCGTCATCTTTAACTAATGCAACTATGTCGAATTGATACATTGAATGGTCCTTCATCAAACGATCTTCAATCTTCGAAAGCAAATCTATATACCTTAATCCACTAACTGGCATAGGTATGTACTCTTTGGTACCGCCTTTGTAGATATTGTTGCACCAAGAACCACCATGAACAACAATCACATGAGGGTGCATTTTTCTGCACGAATATTGCAGTAAGAATATGGGTTAGTAACAGTTAGATGAAAAAACAAATAGACAATAAGAAACTTATTTGGTAAGAATATGTTTACAAAGTTAATTATTATGAATATTGTTAGAATATGGTTAGAATATGATTATAAAATTTAGTACAAGTCTTAGTTGGTAAGAATATGATTACAACCTTTTGGGTTGGTAACAGTCAAATGAAAAAAAATAGTCAATAAGAAACTAAATTGGTAAGAATATGGTTACAAGCTTAATAGATATGAATATGGTTATAATATGATTACAAGTTTATTTAGCATGAATATAGTTAGTAAGAAAAGTAAGAAAAATAGTTAGTTTTGAAACTAGTTTGTAAGAACTTGACTAACATTCTTAGATGGTATGATTATGGTTGTAATCTTATTTAGAATGTCTATAGTTTGTAAGAATTTGAGTAAGAATTTGAGTAAGATTCTTAGATGGTAAGAAAGTATGAATTTTTTTCACAACCAACTACAACACTTATTACTTGGCATTTAATACTACCTTTACGAATTTAAGTAAGAATATACAGATTCCTCTGACAATTGTCAGTGAAACCTTAAAATTTCAAAACAAAAGTTGCAGAAAAATCAACCCGCCCAGAAACAAAAGAAACGAGAAATTTAAAAATCAACAAATATCTTCCCCAACAGTACGTCGCCGTCGATCGGAAACACATACCTCCGACAGGCTAGCTCCGACAATCTTCTCTGACTTTCTCAAGCTTTTCGGAACCCTAACTACGAGTGCATCCCGTCGCCGGAGAACCAGTCGAGCAGCTGCGAGAAGAAGTCGAACCAGTCGAATGCGGCTGCTGAACTAGTCGAGCAGCCGCAAGAAGAAGAGGAAGGAAGACAGAGCTTATGAGATAACTTATTCCCGGCGTCGAAACCCTAACTCCGGCGAGAAAGACTATGGCCGCTGGAGAAAGGAAAAAGAAAACGAGACAAAAAGTTCCAGCTGCCGTCGGAACCCTACCTCCACCGACTGGACGTACGCGAGAAGAAGAAGAAGAAGAAGAAGAAGAAGAAGAAGAAGAAGAAGAAGAAGAAGAAGAAGAAGAAGAAGAAGAAGAGAAAAGGAAGAAGAAAGAAAACAGGCGTGAGAAGGAAAGAAGAGTAAGAAGAAAAGGAAGAAGAAAGAAGAGGAAGAAGAAAACAGGCGTGCAAAATGAAGAAGATGCAATTTGAATTGATATATAACTAGGGGTATTTTGGTCCACAATGGCAAAATATGGGTATATTTGATGTTTTCTTATAATTTGCACAAAAGTGCAAATTCACTTATCAAAATAGGTAAAACACTATAATACCTCATTTTAAGGTCTATTATTTTATTACAAAGTTTCAAAAACAGGTATAAAGTTAATAGAATTTAGAGATCATAGACATAGACAGTATATAAGTAGGTATGTCAAACGGATCAACTCACCAGATATCGGGTCAACTCCTATCGGATTGCCGGCTGTTTAGTTAGAGTTAATTGAATTTTTTTTTTCGGGATATAAATTTTTTTAAGCCCAAGTTTAACCGTCTCGGGTTTCAGGCTAGCCCATTGGGCTTAAAATTTACTAAAATGAAATTGACCTTGTATAAAAATAAAACTGTGAATTATTTCTACATATATTTACATAAACCCAATAAATAATTTTATAATTATTAAAAATTATGTGTGCATCTTTCCTGAATATTACTATTTTTTATTTAATTTTTATCATGTACTGAAGAGAAGACCTATTGAATTCAGAATGGTAGTTACATTTCATAAAGAAAAAAAAAAATCAAAACATACTCAATAATCATTGAAAATATGACCTAATTATTTAACTTATAAATAAAATATTGAAAAATCACACATATGACCGAATCCACCGAGCCAACCTACGGCTATTCGGTCGTCTAGCCCAATCGAGCTCAGACTTTTTCAAGTTTAGTCCTATTGAGCTCTTTGATTTCAGGCTATAATTTAGTGGCTCAATTCACTTTTTATTGGGCTATTCGGATCGATCCCTCAATTTCAGACTTTTTTGACAATCCCAATAATAAGTGTGGCGAAGGATCCCACGAATTGGATCAAATGCCAAACAAGCACATCCCTAAATTTCATTATACTGTTAGGAATACCTCCACACCGTAATATGTTATATATTTTCTTCTGGTCCCGTTTTAGGGATTTATGCCTCCATATAGAAATGAATAATAAACACTCTATTTCCCTCCATTTGGCCTACAGAGTAAGCGAACGTGAGGTTTTAAATGTAACAGGCCAAATAGAGTAGAACAGAAGGAGTACTAGTATTTAGAATTATCTAAATAATCTGTAATTGATTTGAGTTAATTTATCAACTTAGGGTATCATTTGTTAGAAGTAGAATAAAATACTGTAATGATTTTATGAAAATTGCACGCATATATTTAACTAGCTATATATCGGATGAGATCCTCTTCCCCAAACCCTGTGTCCCAAATCCCAATTTTTATTAGTTTTGTATATTTTTTTTCAAATTTTTTAATTTATAATGATTGATTTTAATTTTATGATTATTTCTAGGGTTTACTAATCCAAATTAGGGTATATAATTATTTTTTAACATTTAATTTCACTTTTATTGGTTATATAATGATTGAAAATTTCAAAAGGGCATATTACATTTAAAAAATCTGAATTTTTTCCCCATAAATGTATATTACAATTTTTTATATAATGCAATTTTTTTTTAAATATAATATTTAACTAATAGAAATTAAAGTTTGGGACATGATTGGGACAAAGAGTTGGGACAGAGGATCCCATCCGGCTATATACACTACAAACTATTATTTTTACGGTCCCTTCAAAGTATTTATACACATATTTTATGTATAATTAGAGTGCATAAATTTTTAGTCAAATTTATGTTTATTAGTGCATGAATGTATATGCATAATAATATTTTTAGGTTGCGTTCTCTTTATGTGAATGAAAAGGAGAGAAAAGAGAAAAAATCACCCTTTAAATTTTTCTTATTTCTCACATTTTCTCACACTTTCTATTTTTTCCCCTTTATTTGCACTACAATGGAGAGAAAATATTATCTCTCCAATTCAGTGTTGTAAATATTTTCTCCAATTTAAGGATTAAAATAATTCCTCACTGATAAAATGTGAGAAAAGGTGACGAAAGGGGTGAGATTTAAAGGACAATTTTTTCTTTTCTCTCATTTTCTTTCGCATTAAAGAAAACGCAACCTAAAAAAAATTAAAATTGTTCTTCAGTGTTAAGTAGATCTATTTAAGAATAATCTCTCTAAGAATTTTTTTCTGATCGCAATCAAAAATATGATTGTGTTGACCGAAAAAATATCGAAAATACCGTAATTAAGGTATACCGAGATTTTTGGTAAGGTATCATACCGTACCGTAAAACTACGGTAAGGTAAAGGTATGAACATTCAAATACCGAGGTGTACCGTCTCATACTGTATACCAAAAATATAGTGTATATTATAATATTCTAAAACTCTAATATATATTTCATCTCAAGTTATATATATATATATATATATATATATATATATATATATATATATATATATATAATTAAACAGTAATTTTTCGACATGAAAAAAATGGGTATAAAAATATATTTCTGGTGTATCAAAAGTAAGGTATGACTAAGGTATACCGTTATACCGTACCGTGGTAAGGTATACGTACCGAATGTATGGTAAGGTAAAGGTATGAAGTTTACTCCATACCGAAATTAAGGTAAACCAACTTAAGGTATACCGAAGGCACGGTGAGGTAAAGTCGTAAAAATATATATATTTTGCATACCGCAAATTAAGGTAAGGAATAAGGTATGAATAAATTGCCGTACCGACCAATGTTTTAAAAACCGAACCGGAGGTCGAACCGGCGAGGCCTTCGGTTCATGGTTTGATTGGTTGAACCGTGAACCGGTCAAAACCGGAAATAACCGGGAAAAACCGTGAACCGGAATTACGGCGGTTCATGGTTCAACCGGGTTCAACCGGCGGTTCGGTTCGGTTTTTAAAACACTGGTACCGACCCACCCCTAATTGTGCGTCCCATTTTTCCGGCACATAAGTTGATGAGAATGCATATCCTGAGGTGAATGGTAAAGTTGTCATTAATTTTTTTAAAACCTAATTTTTCTTTCAAAAAATAAAACTA
This sequence comes from Thymus mandschuricus, assembly GCA_029379335.1. NCBI lineage: Eukaryota > Viridiplantae > Streptophyta > Magnoliopsida > Lamiales > Lamiaceae > Thymus > Thymus mandschuricus. The sequence goes on from CM057072.1 coordinate 38,962,423, forward strand.
AACACTTTTATTGAGAAGCCTTAAAAAGAAGAGAGTGATACCTTAAACATGACGAAAATAGTCTTACATAGTACTCTTTTTTGTCCCATTTAATTGTCCACTACAGAAACGACACAGTAACCAATACAATATAAAATAAAATAATTTATATTATATTAGGTATAAGAATATATAATTTCTATTATAAGTAAATAGACAATTAAATAGAACATCCCAATTAAAAAAAAAAAAAAAACATAAATAATTAGAGAGGGATTGAGGGAGTAAATAAGACTCATAAATTACCACTGTGAAAAAAGGCCCAAGATGAACGAAATGGAAGAGTACTTGACAAAGGTAATACATGTAAATGAACTCTTATTTTTTGAATGACATCCTCTATTGTCATATTGTGTTGCATCACTGTATTTGTGAATAATTGGAACGTGACAAATCATAGTGTTTAGAAATTTCGAATAATTAAGTTATATATTTTCCTTATATCATTAAAAATAAATTATTTGTCGTACCACATGTCAATTATTTGCAAATACAATAGAAGATACAACACAATTTGACATTAGAGAATCCGAAACGCTTAATTTTTTAGGTAGTCTAGATATAATTTTAGACCAATAAACATACAAGTACAATATTATTGAAACATATACAAACTCAGAAAGTGAAAAACAAGGATTAATTAGCTAGCTAAGGAATTAACATATCTCCTTAGACAGAACTCAAGAATGAGGTTGGGCATGGAGGTACCGGAATATCCACAGTTCCCTCCAACATGAGCAAAACCGTCTTCATCGTCGGACGCAGTGATGGCTCATGCTGTACACACCCTATCCCAATCTTCACCATCCTCTCCACTTTTCTCTCTCCCACTCTCTCTAACTCCTCTCCTACGAGATTTCCCAGCGTCCCTTTTCTGTAACACTCGTAAACCCAATCCTCAAGGATGGCCTCTTCGTCGCGCAATCTCCAATCCACACACCTCCTACAGCATATGATCTCAAGCAACATGACACCAAAGCTATAAACGTCTGCTTTCACCGTGATCGCCTGTTTCTGGTACCATTCCGGGGCAACGTAACCCTTAGGAGGTGCTTGGTATGAGGGAATGAGGGTGGGAATGGAATAGTCATTCCCAGCTCTATTCCATTACCCCGCTTGGTTCCATTTTTTTGTCGGGAATGCCCATTCCCGAAGTAATGACTATTCCCATCATCATAGGAATACACATTACTTGGATATTCATGGTAATAGCCATTCCCAATCCTACTTAATACACACTCGGACAATTTTACCCTTATTTATTTTATTATTTTACAATAGTATCCTAGAACTAATTTGCCCTAACAGACGTGTTTTCCCCAATCCCCCAACAGCAACCCCTCCCCCCCTCTCTCTCTCTCTCTCTAAAACCCTCTCTCCCTCTCCCTCGATCCCTCGACCTCTCCGTCTGCTGAGAAGTTCGAGCTCAAAGGTAATTCTATTCATCTCCTTCTATGAAAATTCCTGAAAATTCCCCGTTAATTCTATGTTGAGTCATTGATCGGAAGACGAGGACGACGGCGGAAGCTGCTCTGAATCATGCTTGGTTCGATGAGGATTGATAGATTATTGTTCTTGATTGATGAGATTTTGTGTGGTGATTCATGTAATTAAGTGGTGTACAGAGCACTGTTTTTGTTGTTGAAGTTTAATTAAGAATATTGTTTCAAGTGATGAATTGAATACTCTGTTTGTTTATACATAGCTGTTGGTTGTTGTTCTTGTTTTGATAGTTTATTGGTATGATGAGTAGGTTAGAGTCCCTATTGCTGGTTGGTGTAAGATGTTTATCAGCAATTGTTCCATGCACAATGCTACTCTATCCGTTCCAATGAGCTCGCCTCAAGTTCGATGGGACGGAGGGAGTAGTACTTCAGTAGCTCTGTGTTTGATGTCATGAATTTGGTAAACTTTTGATGATTGGCTTCTTTCAGAGAGCAATAATTCCTCATATATATACACCAGAATTGTGTCCATATCAAAGAGTATATCTCCTTTGCAAACCACCAGAGGCAATATAAACTGGAGTTAAAGTATTTGTGATACTGTTAGATTTCCACACTCGTGTGTTTAATCATGCACTTACATGTCATGAAAAGGGATGCTTTTGCAGTTTATATGTATGTGTTGCAGTTGCTGATTATGTTTACTCTCATCAGTTTATCACATTGGAAAGAATGGATGCTCAAAGTCATGGTGCAAGGCGTTCGGGTAAAAACAAAAGAAAATGGGAAAAATTTGAAGATTCTAAACTTATTGAGGCTCTTCTCAATATGGCAAATCTTGGATTATATATTATATAAAGCTGATAATGGATTTAAACCCGGTTTCCTGACTTATCTTGAAGAGAAGTTGCAAGTTTCTTTACCTAATTCAGCTATGAAGGCAAAACCTAATATTGAGTCGAGGTACAAGAAGTTAAAGAAAGATTTTCACATTGTGTATGACATGTTGAATGGGAGTACAAGTGGGTTCGGGTATGATGCAGCTAAAAAGTGTGTTACTGCAGAAGATTCTGTATGGGAGACGTATCTTCAGGTTTGATTCTCAATAAGATTAGATATGTTTTAGTTCATATCTTCTAATATCTTACTTATTTATTTTATGTCTGTAGAGTCGTCCATCTCATGCAGTATGGCGAGAAAAGACATTCCCTTTCTATGAGGAGTTGGTCACTATCTTTGGAAAAGATCGATCTACAGGATGTATTTCAGAAAGTCAGACCGATATACTGGAAGAGGTACAAAAAGAGCAGGCAGACATGAACGAAGAGAATGCTGGTGAAGATTCTGATACTTCTTTCACATTTTCTTCTTTGCACTCTTCAAGGGATGAAGGAGTTCACCGTCAAAAGAAGAAGAAGAGAGTTGATGAATCAATGGCTATAGGTATCAAAGAAGCAGCTACAGTTATTGCAAGTGAAATTGCAAAAGCTAGTCAAATGTTTAGTAAAGCTATTGGAGTTGATGCTGAAATCTCCGAGAAAAGAAAGATGATTAATTCTGAGATAAAAAAGATCCCAAATCTCACTGTTCCTGAAGTTATCAAAGCCGTATGTCATATTGCAAGTCACTCGGAGTTGATTGATGTCTTTTTTAGCATGGAAGAAGAAAACAGAGAGCAGCTGGTTAGAGCCATATTAGATGGGAAAGTTTGAACCTTTTATGTGATTGCATCTCCCCATTTTCAAATTTTTATGCTTATAATTAGGATTGGTGATATTTTGCTCATATTACTGGGAATGTATGCATAGACTTGATAATGACTTAATTAGGATGGATTCGAACTTGTTTTCCATTTTTACTCATTAATTTTTGGAATATACATGGAGTCAGTGCATGGAAAGTTGGTCATGCTCTTTTGTTTTGATTCATTTCAATCTCTTCTTCTTTAAATAACATGTTTGACAATAGATTATATAACATGTGCAGAGAGAGAGAGAAATTTTGCTATTTATTTTTCTATTATAGAGAGAGAGAGAGAGAGAAAATTTGCTATTTATTTTTCTATTATCGAGAGAGAGAGAGAGATAGATTTCTATTATCGAGAGAGAGAGAGAAATTTTGCTATTTATTTTTCTATTATCGAGAGAGAGAGAGAGCAATTTTGCTATTTATTTTTCTATTATCGATTATTGTCTGTTGTGTGTGATGACATAAAACATACAATTAATATTGATTTTTCAAACATAAAAGGGTATTATGGTCATACAAAATAAATCTCATTCCATTCCTTCATACCAAGCACCTCCTTAGTTCCTCTTATCCCGGTGTAGGTATTAGTCTGATCTTGTTTCAGCAGCTTCGCTAGTCCGAAATCTGATATCTTTGCGCACCAGTTTTCATCCATGAGTATGTTCTGAGGCTTTATATCACAATGAATAATCTGAGTTTCACATTCTTGATGCAGGTATAAAATCCCTCTGGATATATCCCGAGCAATGTTGATACGTTCTTCCCAGATAGGACGGTTTTCGGGTTTGAAGAGTACGTCTGCCAGAGGTCCGTTGCTCATATATTCCAACACCAGCAGTTTATTAGCTCCGTCGATGCAATAACCCAGAAGTCGTACTAGGTTTCGATGGTACGTCTTCCCGATTGTTTTCAGTTCTGTTTGGAACTCTCCGTCTCCTCGGGCAACTTCTCTGTCTAGCCTCTTCACCGCCACCACTTTTCCGGTCTGCATAATTCCTTTGTACACTACACCAGATGCTCCTCTCCCTAGCTCCTCCTTGAAATCATTTGTTGCTTTGGAAAGATATTCGAACGTGAAGGCTTGTAAGGAAATGTCCTCCGCCAAGTTACCTCCTTCGTCTTTGCTGATCTTGTTATAATCCCTCCGTTTCCAGCTAACGAAGATCGCAGAAAACAATAAGGCCAAGACGCCCATGAACATCAGCACGATGCTAATGATGAGGATGTCTACACGGCTGCGCTCTTTCGTCACTCTTTTGATGTCGGGATCTCCTTTTGTGTTGGATGTAGTAGTTGTACTCACGCGAATAAGGGCCGTGTATGAATTTTGCTGAGACCTTCTCCCGTATGTTAATGGAAGCTTCTGCTTTCTGCATTGGTTACCACTGAAGAAGGTTGCTTCGCAGTTGCAGTCATCAAGACATACTTTACTGCAATCGTCTTGAGTCACTGTATTCAAACTCTCGTATGAGTTGTCCTCCCATATCGTGTTCTCAATTGGTCTCATCTCGAACTTGACTTCATCATCGATTCCCGGGCAAGCTTGCTCCGGAAACGATCTTGAGCAGCCAGCAGTGACGTTGCCGGACTGAAGAAACTCGAAACCTGGAAGGCATCGACACTCCGGCTGTTGATCCATGAGAAGGCAGAAAGCGTTGAATCCACAAAATCCTATCGGATCACAGGCGTCCGCTGTCGAGGACCATTGTTGGGTCAAGTTACTTAGAGGATTTAGAGAGAGAGTGTAGAGCCGGAAGATTCCTCCGACGTCTAGCCTCGCGAGAGAGAGTGATCCCTGCGTAGGGAATCCTCCGAGGGTAATATTCTTGAGAAGAGCAGTCCCGTTCAACAGATAGAGGCGGCCGTCGCGATCGAGGTTCAGAGAAACGTTGCCGCCTGCATAGGATGTACGTGTTGAGTAGTAAGCGTACGAACTGGTATCCGGCGTGTTAACCGGGTACTGGACGAGGTTTCCGTCAGTCTGCATTTTCAGTCGGAAAAACCCTCGGCCGTAGTCGGTTTCCGACGCGGAGGAGAAGAGCTCGTCTGGCGGCGAAAGGCGCTGGCCGGGGAGGAGGGTGTTGGTGGGGTGGTCGAAGCTTTGCCAAATGATTCTCGCATCGGAGTTGTAGAAGACGAAGTTGCCGCTGTCGAGCATTGACGCGGAGGCGATAGGCTCTGAAGTGGGTATGAGGTTGACGTCTTGGCCGCCTTGCCTCCGCCGCAGGACGAGCCGGCCGTCTGTGGTTAGTTGCAGGGAGACGACATCGTTTGGGACAGTGGGGTTGTCTCTGTTTGCCGTCCAGACGACGGTTTTGTCGGGGAGGAAGATGCCGACGGCGGTGGCGTTGGTGTTTTGGTGGAAGAAGCCGAAGGAGAATAGTGCGGAGGGGGACGACCAGGAGGAGGTGGCGGTGGGGGTGAGAGAAGAGCCTAAGGTGATATTGGAGGTTCTTGGTTGAGCTTCTGCAATGGAAAGTAGGAGGAAGAAGAGAAAGATGGAATGAGGGAAGGGCATTTCTTCAACTATTCGTTTGTATGCTGAGAGCTGTTTCTCTTGTTAGTTGAGAGTGGAGCTTTAAAAGGTGGCATTGCCGTGTTGGTAATGCTTTGCATTGACTTGATTAGTTGACTTGATACCGTTGGAGAAAGAGAGAGGGACTAAGAGGAAGATGCAATCTCCGTAACAATCGTCAGTCGTACACGTATTAGAGATAGGAGACGAAAAAGTAATTTTTCATGAAAATAAAACTTTAATTTTAAAATTAGTCGGCAATAAAGTATGACTATAGATGGTCGCCTAAAATAAAACACGTGTATAACTGACGATCAGAATGCACCTGTTTAAGATTGTATTTTCGTATGGGTTATAAGAGAGAGAGAGAACGAAAGTATTCTGCTGTGACACATTTTCTTTGTAGGACATGAAATTGGAAAAAGTATGTCTATTTGAATATTCACTCCCGTCTATTTTAATTTTATAGGAAAGTGAAGCCAATTTTTCGTACTATTTGACAATCTATGGGTCTCACTCAGTTTACACCCCATTGTTAAACAATTACCCACATAATTTAGGATTTGATTTAGATATCTGCTATCCCTTCCGTATCATTTGATATTTTACCTTTATCATGGGGCACGAGAATTAAGCAAAACATATATTGCAGTTTTAGTTTATTGTGTAAGTGGGTCTTCCACGTGATTGTTGTGCATTTCTTCTGCTAAATAAGGAAAGGTAAGAGACATTTTAAAAAAGAAAATTGTAATGTCTCAAACGAGACGACGAGAATATTATTCCCTCCATCTCTTTATATATGTTACGTATTCTTTTTTGGTACGTCTCGCGGAAGACGTTACATTTCCTTATTTAGTAAAAAATTAATAAAGGAAAAACACTTTTTATACATACACTTTTCACTTTAACACATAAATTTCACCATCTCTTAATTCTCGTGCTCTAAAAGAAATGTAACATCTATAAAGGGACCGAGTGAGTAATTTGAGTGTGATAGTAATGAAATACTAATAAAATAACTCTACAAAAGACCATCAAGAGCACTTCCTTTGCAAAAGTAAGTTGAATAAGAGACTGAATGTACTTTAACATTAATGACGATTAAGCTTAAAAAGGGTTAATACTTAGCTCATTCCGTTAATTTACTAGTGTCAACTTCACATGATAATAAGTCGCCGTTCAAAGTCTTTTTTTCCATTTTCCATTTTGGTTTTTGTGGAAGTCTTGGTCTCAACCCTCAAGGAAAGTTTCACGACCACGCCTGTATATTCTTTGAATGATATATATGGTTCTCTTTTTAATTTTTTTTTTGGTATTTTAAGAAAACATAAACATGTTTCTTGATGCCTATGTGAACCGTAAACTAAAACATGACATCGAGTATAATATGGGCTATAGTCGGGTTTGTCTTAGATACCAAACGAGCCATATATGTATATTAGAGTGAACCCTAACGGTGATTTACGTTGGTCATGACATTTTTATTGCTCTCTTAAATTACAATGGTCGATAATAATTTACAATTACCAATAATCGCATCAAAAAATGATCTTCAAACTTTTTTTTATCATATAAATTAGTCATGATTTGTTTACAGATCTGAAAACAGAATTCTGGCTCTGTTCGAATTTCTAACGATTGACTGCATAAAGTCCTAATTAATTGGATCGAACAATCCAAATAAATGTATATAAATGTGAAATGCACACTGAAATTGATTAAGGAATATCCTAAAGTTAATTTTAAGGTCTATTATTTTATTACAAAGTTTCAAAACAGTTATAAATTTAATGGAAATTTAGAGATTATACACGGAGAAAGTACATAAATAGACATGTCAAATGGGCAGACTCACCGGATTTCGGGTCAACCCCTATCGGATTTTTAACTATTTAATTGGGGTTAATTGATTTTTTTTAGGATATAATTTTTTTTTTAGCCCAACCCTAACCCTCTCGGGTTACAAGCTAGCCTAAAAGGCTAAAAAATTTATTGAAATGAAATTGACCTTTTGTATAAACATAAAATGTGCATTGTTTCTACATATATTTACATAAACCCAATAAATAATTTTATAAATATTCAGAATTCTGCATGCATCTTTCTTAAATATTATTTTTTATTTAATTTTATCACGTGTTGAAGAGAAGACATTGAATTTAAAATGGTAGTTACATTTCATATAGAAAAATTCAAAACATACTCAATGATCATCGAAAATATGATCTAATTATTAAACTTATAAATAAAATATTGAAAAATCATGCACACACATGACCAAATTCACCGGACCAACCCATGGGTTGTTCGGTCCAGTCCAATTGGGCTCTTACTTTTTCCAGTTTAGCCCTATCGAGCTCTTTGATTTCGAGTTATAATTTATTGGCCCGATCCACTTTTTATTGGGATCGACCCCTCGATTTTGGAATTTTTCGACATGCCTAATTTAAAGTGGGGCGAAGGATCCCATATATTTATTGATCGCCCACGAATCGAATAAAATGCCAAACACGCACGTCCCTAAATTTCATTGTACTATTAGGAATAACCTTCACAATGTAATATGTTATATATTTTTCTTCTGGTCTCGTCTTAAAGATTTATGTCTCCATATAGAAATGAATTATATACACTCTCTTCCCCTCGATTTGGCCAATAGAGTGAGCGAATGCGAGGTTTAAAATAATGTAACATGCCAAATAGAGTAGAACAAAAGGAGTACTATTATTTAAATAAAAATTCTAATAGTATTTAGAATAGTCTGAATAATTTATAATTGATTTGAGTTAATTTATCAACTTTGGTATCATTTGTTAGAAGTAGAATAAAGTAATGTAAGGATTTTATGAAAAATGCACGCATATATTTAACTAACTATATACACCACAAACTATTACTTTTATGGTTCCTCCAAAGTATTTATACACATATTTTATGTACAATTAGAGTGCATAAAATTTTAGTCAAATCTATGTTTATTAGAACATGAATGTATATGAATTATATATATATATATATATATATACTATATATATACTCCTCTCCTCCCTCTCCTCCTATTGTGCCGCGTATCCTGAGGTGAATGGTAAAGTTGACATTAATTATTTTAAAAGCTAATTTTTCTTTTCAAAAAAATGAAAATTGAACGCTTGTTTGTTTATTTGTTTTTTTTTTTCCCTTCATTTTTTTGAATGAGAGGCCTCAAAAAGAAAAGAGTAACGTACACCTTAACCAAGAGAAAAACAGAGTCTTAAATAATACAGTACACTTTTTTTGTAACTAAGACTCATAAATTACCATGCACTCCAAAAAAAATGGCCCAAGATGTACGCAATGGAAGAGTACTTGGCAAAGGAAATTCATGTAAATGGATTCTTATTTTTTTATGAGATCCTCTATTGTGAAATTGTGTTACATCATTGTATTTGTGAATAATTAACACGTGACAAATTATAGTGTTCCGAAATTTCAAATGGTTATGTTATATATTTTCCTTATATCGTTAAATTATAAATCACTTGTTATATCATATGTCAATTTTCTATAATAACACAATTTGACGCTTATTTTTATAGGTAGTCTAGATATACTTCTAAACCAAACAAACAAGTAGACAATATTATTGAAACAAATACAAACTCAATAAGTGAAACAAAGATTAATTAGCTAGAGAATTAACATATCTCCTTAGACAGAACTCAAGAATGAGGTTGGACATGGAGGTACCGGAATATCCACAGTTCCCTCCAACATGAGCAAAACTTTCTTCATCGTTGGGCGCAGCGATGGCTCGTGCTGTACACACCATATCCCAATTTTCACCATCCTCTCCACCTTTCTCTCTCCCACTCTCTCTCTCTCCTCCCCCACAACATCCCCCGCCTTCCCTTTTCTGTAAGACTCGTACACCCAATCCTCAAGAATGGCCTCTTCCTCACTCAAGCTCCAATCCACACACCTCCTACAGCATATGATCTCAAGCAGCATCACTCCGAAGCTATACACGTCCGCTTTCACAGTGATCACCTGTTTCTGGTACCAATCCGGAGCGACGTAACTCTTAGTTCCTCTTATCGTATCCCCGTGTATGTATTAGTCTGATCTTGTTTCAGCAGCTTCGCTAGCCCGAAATCCGATATCTTCGCGCACCAGTTTTCGTCCATGAGTATGTTCTGAGGCTTTATATCGCAGTGGATAATCTGAGTTTCACATTCTTGGTGCAGATACTGTAGAGATATGCAAGAAATGGATGTAGAAGAGGTGTTGAAGGAAGTGAATGTTGTGCTAGCTGGTGGAGAAGCATGCAGGAAGAAGATGAAGATTTAGGGTTTTGTTTTAGCATTTAATAATAGCTGTTAGATCTGCATTAAAATCCTACTGCTTAGATTAGAAAGGGAGTTATGTGTAAAAGCGTGTAGCGTTTTCTCTCTTTTTGTGCGACTTAGTTAATACTGTATATATACAGTATTAACTGTATTTTTGCAGTATGAATTGAATACTCAGATTTGAGCTATACTATCTGAAATGAAATATTCCCTTTTCTTCCTCTTCTCTCTCGATTTCTTCATGGTATCTAGAGCAGGAATCTAGGGTTTCTTCTTACATTTTTCTTCTTTCTGAGCTTGATATGGTGTAACAATGGTGAAACAACAGCGACGAGAGGCCTGGGAGCGAAGATTGGATGATGAGCTAGCCGGAGTCTCTGGAGTTAAGAACAATCGATTTCAACCTCTTAATTTTGAGGCTAGAAATGGATCGGGACAGAATGGAGAACAGATCTTCGATGAAGAAGGCGATGAAGATGTAGTTCCTCCGCCAGGATTCACAGTACGTCAGTTGATGGAGATTCTGCATCTCGAGAAATCTGATCATCCTGGAATGCAATTGATTGCGACGCAACTCACAGGTAACAATTTCATTAACCAGAGTAAATGTATAAGACGTGCGTTAGCTACTCGTAGCAAGTTGGAATTGATCGATGGTAGCTTTCCAGAACCAGATCCTACTGCTGTTTATTATAAGAGATGGTTGAAAGTTGATATGATGATTTCAACCTGGATTGTTAATTGCATTTCGAAGGAATTTGTTAAAGCTTTTGCTCATATAGATAATACATATAAATTGTGGAAGGCTATTACACTTAGGTTCGGACGGAGGAATGGACCTAAGGTGTATAGGCTTTAGAGAGAAATCTTCAAATATTCACAAGGAACACAGAGTGTATTAGAATATTTCAACAATCTAATAGCTCTATGGGATGAACTGGATGCAGTTCTACCTCCTATTGAATGTGCTTGCAAAGCTAGAAGTCAGGTAGTTGCTAGAGAAGAACAACAGAGGCTTGTGAAATTTTTGGAAGGATTAAATGATGAGTATGAAGCTGTGTCTGATCAAATAATGATGATAGAGCAATTGCCAGACATAGAAAGATCTTATTCACTAGTTGTTCAGGTGGAGGATAGGAAGCAGTTGAATAATTCCAGTTTTGATACTAGTGGATTAATGAGTTTAAATGTAGGACAATATGGAAAGAGTGGATGATATAAGAATGATGGTAATGGTAATAAAGGTGGATAGTTTAAGCCTAGAATTTCTAAAGAGGATAAAAGGAAACTGAAATGCACCTACTGTCAAGGAACAGGACATGAGGTTGATGAGTGTTTTAAGTTACATGGGGTTCCTGAATGGTATAACAAGCTGAAGAAAAACATAATGCAAGGAAGGGTGAATATGGTTGACAATGAGGAAGATGCTGAGCTCATACATGAGGGAGTTATGCAGAAGGATGGGACACAAGATTTCAGTAAAATGATACAGACTGAGATAGCTAAGTATATGCAAATGCATCTACAACAGGGGAGCTCACAACAAGCTAATCAAACAAAGAACAAATCAGATGTGAACTTCATCCATGAGGCATCAGGATAGAATACACCATTTGATGGACATTATTCATTCAGCTTGCCATCTAGCATGGGGAAAGAAGTATGGATAGTGGATTCTGGTGCAAATGATCACATATGTTGTGATCCTTTGCTTCTGTGTACTACATACAGGTTAGAGAAACCTATTAACATACATTTGCCAGATGGTTCTTCCAAGTTGGTGACTCATGCTGGCAAAGTGAAACTCACCAAAGATATCTTGTTAGTGGATGTGTTATATATACCAGGTTTCACACACAATTTGTTGTCAGTGGCTAGACTGATACAAGAATATGGAATCAGATGTTTGTTCTACAAGAACCACTGTGTTTTTCAAAGGGATAACTCAGATCAGGTGCTAGCTGTTGCACAAATGAGAGGTAATCTTTACATTTTGGATGTTCTATCCTAAAACTCTTACATTACATGAGTGGCATAGAGCATTAGGTCATCCTTCTCTGACCACTATGAAGCATATGAGAATTTTAAATGGATTGTTGGAAAAGAATTGATTGATGTTATTGAGAAATGTGAAGTATGCATAAGGGCAAAACAGACAAGGAATCAGTTTCCAATCTTAAATAGAAGGACTGAGCACTTATTTGATTTAGTCCATGCTGATTTGTGGGGGCCCTACACTGAGAGTAATTTGTGTTCAGTAAAATATATGTTGACTCTAGTAGAGGACCATAGCAGAATGATTTGGACATATATGCTATACAGCAAAGATCAGGTAGCTCATACACTTAAGACTTTTGTGGTTATGATTAAGACTCAGTTTCAAGCTGACATCAAGCAATTCAGAACGGATCATGGTACAGAATTTGTGAACCAACATGTGCATAGGTTGTTCATGGAGCATGGTATATTACATCAGAAAAGCTGTCCTTACACACCCCAATAGAATGGGGTGGTGGAGAGGAGGCACAGAAACCTATTGCAAACAACTAGGGCTTTGATGTTTACCAGTGGCTTACCTTCAAAGTTTTGGCCCTATTCTCTCTTAACAGCTATATGGTTGATAAACAGGCTGCCAAGCCGTGTGTTGGAGTGGTTTTCACCATATGAAGTGTTGTTCAATGAAGAACCAGATTATACCATGTTAAAGCCCTTTGGATGTCTAACCTATGTTGTGGATCTTACTCCTAAGAAAGGTAAGTTTGTTAGCAGGTCTCTTAAGTGTGTGTTTTTAGGGTATAATCTTTCCCATAAAGGCTTTATTCTGTATGATTTGGATAAATCTAGGGTATTGATTTTCAGGGATGTGAAATTTTTCACTGACACATTCCCTTTTCTACATCCTGATCCTAATGAAGTTGCATCTTCTCACCAATCTTCTTTACCCCTAGTTCCACTTTCTACTGATGATCATACTACACACACTGATATTGTACCACACAATACTGATGATGATCAATCTATTGATTCACATCATGATACATCTGAGAGTGATAACTTAGATGATTCTTCTTCCACAGATTCTGATTAATCTCTTGTTGAGAGTCACTTAGAGATTGTCCCTCCAATTGAAGGCAGGGAAGCTAGAGTTCGTAGACCTCCTACATGGATGAAAGATTATGTGTGTAGCAGTTTTACCACTCAATTCTTAGGTACTCCTAGTAATAGTACTGCACCTCCTACATTTCCCTATCAAGTTTGTTCTAATCTTACCTCTACTTATACTTCTTTTCTCTTTAATCTCTCTATGATTAAAGAGCCTACATCTTATAAGGAGGCTTCTCTTTCCCCAGAATGGGTAGAAGCAATGGACAAAGAACTAGAGGCATTGACAGTTAACAAGACATGGATTCTGACTGATCTTCCACCAGGGAAGAAGCCTATTGGGTGTAAATGGGTCTACAAGGTAAAACTCAACCCAGATGGATCTATAGAACGATACAAGGCTAGATTAGTAGCTAAAGGATTCAATCAGCAATATGGTGTGGATTATACTGAGGTGTTTTCACATGTTGCAAAAATGGTCACTGTGAGGTTCTTATTTGCCATGGCTGCTGCTTCTAACTGGCCAATCCAACAGCTAGATGTGAATAACGCATTCCTTCATGGCTTCCTGAAGGATGAAAAATATATGACTCTACCTTCAGGTCTCAAAGGAGCACAGCCTAATCAGGTATGCAGATTGGTCAAGAGCCTGTATGGCCTTAAACAAGCATCCAGGGAGTGGAATGCTGAGTTCACAAAGCAATTATTTAGCTTTGGATTCACCCAATCCCACAGTGATCATTGCCTATTTTTGAAGGGTTCTGGTGAGACATTTCTTTGCTTATTGGTCTATGTAGATGATGTTTTAATCAGTGGTCCTTCTCAATCTTTAATTGATGAGTTGAAGTCATTTCTCCATGCTGCCTTCACCATTAAAGATCTTGGTGAAGCAAAATATTTCCTAGGCATGGAAGTTGCTAGAGGTGAAGCAAGTATCTCTCTCAATCAGAGGAAATATGTTTTGGACATCATTTCCTCTGCTGGTTTAACTGGATGTAGGCCTGCTTTGACTCCTCTACCACATGGGTTGACCCTAGCTAAATATGATGGAGATCTTTTGGAGGACCCTGAGCCTTATAGAAGACTGGTAGGTCAACTTCTCTACTTAAATCTCACTAGACCAGATGTGACTTTCGCATCACAACAGCTTAGTCAGTTTGTTGCTAAGCCCAGAACGGAGCATTGGAAGGCTGCTCTTCATGTGCTTCGTTATTTGAAGGGTTTCCCATCCCTTGGAGTTTTCTACTCTTCTTCCTGTGATTTCAGTGTTCGTGGATTTTCTGATGCTGACTGGGGAAACTGCAAGGATTCACGACGCTCAGTTACAGGTTATTGTATCTTCTTAGGTACTGGGTTGATTTCATGGAGATGCAAGAAGCAGCCGACTGTGGCTGCTTCCACAGCTGAAGCGGAGTACATGGCATTAAGCATTACTACTCGTGAGTTGGTTTGGATTTCCTTTCTTCTTCAAGATTTCCATATTCCTCTCGCTCTGCCGATTCCTCTTTACTGTGATAATATGGTTGCAATCCATATTACAAAGAATAGCGTCTTTCATGAGAAGACGAAGCATATTGATATAGATTGCCACATCGTGCGCGAAAAGTTTGTTTCAGGTTTTCTTGTTCCTACTTCTGTCTCTTCCTCTCATCAGCTCGCGGATTTTCTCACAAAGTCTTTGGTTTCACCTCGATTTCGTGCCATTCTTTCCAAGATGAACTTGCTGGATCTCCACCAAGTTAATCTTGGGGGGGGGGGGGGGGGAGGGGGGGGGGGTAGAGATATGCAAGAAATGGATGTAGAAGAGGTGTTGAAGGAAGTGAATGTTGTGCTAGCTGGTGGAGAAGCATGCAGGAAGAAGATGAAGATTTAGGGTTTTGTTTTAGCATTTAATAATAGCCGTTAGATCTGTATTAAAATCCTACGGCTTAGATTAGAAAGGGAGTTATGTGTAAAAGCGTGTAGCGTTTTCTCTCTTTTTGTGCGACTTAGTTAATACTGTATATATACAGTATTAACTGTATTTTTGCAGTATGAATTGAATACTCAGATTTCAGCTATACTATCTGAAATGAAATATTCTCTTTTCTTCCTATTCTCTCTCGATTTCTTCAGATACACAATTCCTCTTGGTATGTCTCGGGCAATTTTGATCCGTTCGTCCCAGCTAAGACGATCTTCTTGATTGAAGAGTATTTTCGCGAGAGATCCGTTGCTCATGTACTCCAACACCAAAAGTTTATTAGCTCCGTCGATGCAGTAACCTAGCAGTCGAATGATAGAGGATGGGGCGATTTCCTCTACCAAGACGAAAGAAAAGAAGGAAAAAATACAACGGCAGACACAAGAACCTTGCTCGTCGTTCACGCCACAGATTATGAGGCAGAAAAAGAAAAGTAAAAGACGGCAAAATAAATTAGGGTTTTGTATTCTATTTCTTGTTAATGAAATAACATACATTCCACCTATTTATACTAGAGACCTAGGGTTGATTCGACCTACGATTCGGGATAGAATCAATAAGAAAACCCGAAAAGGAACGACCCAAATAATTAAATGGGCTAAGCCCAACGTCAAACAATTAAAATAAAAATACTCGTATCAACTCCCCCACCCTTCGGAATCACCTTGTCCTCAAGGTGGAGATCTTTATATACTTCAGCAAGTTTGTAGAGGCCGAAACTAACCAAGCGTCGAGAAACTTCTTGTGATTTCAACCTTTTTTTCCCTGGGCCTTCACCTTTTTTATTTGGTGTAAAATGATCCGCCTCCTCTTGGGCTTGGTACAACAAGGCCAATCCAAATTTGTAGTAAGCAAAAGCACACTCAGATTCACACGCAGGCGCAAGCTCACCAATTTGATCTACCTCGATTTCTAGGGTACGACTGTAGCTTTCAATGGCTTCGCTGTAATCGCGCTCCTTCGTCACTTTCGAATAACGGACCATCAACCCGTCGGTGAATTCCAATGTCTTCTCGAACTCACCGTCGTTAATATCGGCGGTGGAGCTTTAAGCAGCGTTGTTGGCGTCGCCGTCACCGATACCGGAGCCACTCGTCGAAGTTAGGGTCTGGGTTCTCGGAGGCGCCAAGTCCTTTGGAGTCTACCGCCTCTTCTGCCATGGGGCACGGTACAGAATCTGTGAGACACGGCGGTGCGTGGCTCGGCTGCCATGGAGATTCCCACGGCGCGTGGGGATCCACCAACGATGGCCGGGGTGCGTGGATCGGCTGCCGGAAACCTAGCGGCGGTTGTACCGCATCGGAAGCCGTGGGTGGTGGGTGTTGATGCAGCACCCATGGCGGAGGCATCGCGGGAGAGGTGACGAATGGGAATGGGTCCGGGCGTGGCGGCTCGTGTGCTATGGTCCAGCGGTGGTCCCACGCCTCGAGTCGGTCCAATTCATCGAGTCGGGCTTCTATTCACTATAGCCTGGAGAGAATATACTCCATGGCGACTTGTGTAGGTGGGAAATACAACAACGCCATAGATGATGACGGAGGAGAAATCGATGTTTTCGCCCCCTCAAAGAGACTCCACTTCGGAAGCTCTCAATGAAAGCACCAATTGATAGAGGATGGGACGATTTCCTCTACCAAGACGAACGAAAAGAAGGAAAAAATACAACGGCATACGCGAGAACCTTGCTCGTCGTTCACGCCACAAATTACGAGGCAGAAAAAGAAAAATAAAAGACGACAAAATAAATTAGGGTTTTGTATTCTATATCTTGTTAATGAAATAACATACATTCCACCTATTTATACTAGAGACCTAGGGCTGATTCGACCTACAATTCGGGAAAGAATCAACAAGAAAATCCAAAAAGGAACGACCCAAATAATTAAACGGGCTAAGCCCAACGTCAAACAATTAAAATAAAAATACTCGTATCATCGAACTAGGTTTCGATGGTATGTCTTCCCTATCGTTTTTAGCTCTGTTGGAACTCTTTCTCTCCTTGAGCAAATTCTCTCTCTAGCTTCTTCACCGCCACCACTTTTCCCTTGTTCTGCAGAAACCCTTTGTACACTACTCCCGATCCACCTCTCCCTAGCTCCTCCTTGAAATTATTCTTAGCTTCGGAGAGGTATGCAAACGTAAAGGCCTGCAAGGAAATATCATCGACCAAGCTATTATTATCTCCTCCATGGTTTCCGACCTTGGTATGATTCTTGCGTTTCTTTCGGTAAATCTAGATCGCAGAAAATGATAAGGCCAAGACTCCCATGAACATCAACGCGATGTCGACGATGAAGATGTCTAAACGGCGGCGGTGCTCGTTCTCGACTCTTTCGGTGTTGGGATCTCCTTCCCTGACAGGTGAGCCAACACGAATAAGAGCCACGTCCAAAACTTTCGGAGCCTTCTTTCCGTACGTTAATGGAAGCCTCTGCCTCTTGCATAATTGGGTGTCATTGAAGAAGGCAGCTTCGCAGTTACAGTCATCAAGGCATGCTTTGCTACAATCTTCACGTGTAGACGTCCTGAAAACCTAGTACGAGTTGTCAAGCCAAACTGAGTTTTCGACCGGTCTCATCTCGTACTTGTCACCGTTATCGATTTTCGGACAAACTTGAGCCGAAAAGGATCTGGAGCAGCCGGCGGTGGAGTTTCCGGGATGCAGAAAATCAAAACCGGGAAGGCACTGCCATTCCGGCATTCCATCACTCATGAGAGTGCAGAAGGCATTGAATCCACACAATCCGTTCGGTTCACATTTGTCTGTTACAGACGACCATCTCTCCGTCAAGTTACCTAATGGATTTAGAGAGAGAGAGTAGAGCCAAAAGATTCCTCCGACGTCTAGCCTCGCAAGAGAGATGTTGGGAAATAACACACGCACACAATCACAAATACTGAAAGAAAGAAAAATTACACGAGATTGGTTAACCCAGTTCGTCTTTCGACTACTTCTGGGGGCGATACCAAGCCAGGAGTATATACTAAGAAATTTTGGGGGAGTGCAAAGAAGAATAGAATGGAATGTCTTTTTACAATCGAAGAGTGGTGCTATTTATAGGGGTGAGTTCACAAACTCTTCACACCACCCACCGCTCCAAAAAACTCACCACCCGACAAGATCTTTCCAAGATCTATCCAAGATACACCAGATCTCTCAAGGATCTAATAAGATCTTAGTAAAGATCTTGTATGTCGGCTCTTTGTCTTCTAGTTGGTTTCCACCACCACCTTCTCACTTCTCACCACTTGTCTCCATCACCACCATTTGTCTTCACCATAACAATCTCCCACTTGAAGACAAACTTCTCCGATGATCATATCTTTTTAGTTTCGTCCCTGTATCCGCTTAGCATCGCCTAACCTCATCTTCAAGTTCAAGGCCAATTGAAGTTATGCATAACTTCAATTTCTCTAAGGTCACTACCTTAGTAAACATGTCCGCTGGATTTTCACTTCCTGAGATCTTCATAAGCTGCAAAATCTTCTTCTCCAAAAGGTGACGGATGTAATGGTACTTCAACTCAATGTGCTTTGTCCTTGAATGAAATGCCGAATTCTTTGCCAAGAATATCGCGCTTTGATTGTCGTTGTACAAAGTGCTATTCTTATGCTCGGCTTCGGTTGTAGACAAAGCAACGACCTTCTGTAACTTAGAAGCCCAAGACATAGCAGTACCACCACAAGTAAAAACATACCCGGTTGTACTCTTTCTCCCATCGAGATCATTTGATGCCAAATCTGCATCAACATATCCAGCTAACATAATACTCTTGCCTTTGAAACATAAGACTTTGTTAGTGGTACCTTTCAGGTATCGTAGAATCCACTTGACAGCTTCCCAATGTTGTCTCCCCGGATCACCCATGAATCGGCTCACCACTCCCACTGCTTGTGCAATATCTGGTCATGTACACACCATGGCATACATAATGCTACCAATTGCTGAAGCATAAGGAACTTTCGTCATTTGAGCACGTTCTTCTTTGCTCTTTGGCGACTCTTTTCTCAACAGCTTGAAGTGACTTCCCAAAGGGACACCTACAGACTTCAATTCAAGCATGTTGAATCTTTCCAGAACCTTCAGAATGTAATTCGCCTGCAAAAGACACACATTTCTTGTCGCCCTGTCACGCTCGATTCTCATGCCCAAAATTTGTCTAGCCTCTCCCAGATCCTTCATAGAGAACTGTTCGGACAATTGTATCTTTAACTTAGCTACATCGCTTGCATCAGCTCCTGCGATCAACATGTCATCAACATATAACAATAAGATAAGATAGCTTTTGTCGAACATCTTGTAATAAAAACAATGGTCAGCGTGGCATCTTTGATAACCAATCTCCATCATGAAGTTATCGAACTTCTTGTACCACTGCTTCGGAGCTTATTTCAGGCCATACAAACTCCTTTTTAACTTGCACACAAGTCCTTCCTTTCCTGCTACTATAAACCCCACAGGCTGTGTCATGTATAATTCACCCTCCAAGTCGCCATGAAGGAATGCCGTCTTTACATCCATCTGATGTAATAGCAATTTTTCTGCAGCCACTATACTCAACACCATGCGAATTATGGTTAGTTTCACAACAAGAGTAAATACATCAGTATAATCAATACCGTGTCGCTGCTCAAATCCTTTGACAACCAGCCGGGCTTTGTAGCGTTTGCTTCCATCAGCATCGGACTTGATTCGGTAGACCCACTTGCAGTGTAAAGCTTTCTTGCCCTTTGGGAGCTCAACTAGATCCCAAGTTCCGTTGGATAATAAAGACTGCATCTCATCATCCATTGCAAATTTCCACTTGCGTCCATTGGCACTTAGCTTTGCCTCTGCATAGCACTCAGGCTCACCACCATCAGTAAGTAACAAGTAATAGTTAGAGGACGAGTACCTATCAGGTGCACGTTGCTCTCTAGCCGGTCTCTGCAGCGGAATGTTTGGTGGCGGGGTCCTTGGTTCTTGGTCAAGAACCTCCTCTTCATTCTGACTCTCCATGCTCCCACTCGAGTTTGAGATGTCTAACTCGACCTCTTGAGATTCAAGGTTGCCAGAATTTGATGCCTCCAATATGTCCTTGTACATAACCTGTTCATTGAAGACTACATCTCTACTGCGAATAATTTTTCGATTATTCTCATCCCAGAGTCTATAACCAAACTCATCGCCTCCATAGCCAATGACCGTACACTTTACAGATTTAGCATCTAATAAACTTCTTTCAGCAGAACTAACATGAGCATAAGCAACACAACCAAAGACACGCAGGTAAGATAGATTTACCTCTTTTCCTGTCCATTCTTCCTCTGGTATTTTGTTTTCCAAAGGAACTGAAGGACCTCGGTTAATCAGGAATGCAGCTGTGCTTACTGCATCCGCCCAAAACATTTTTGGCAACCCGTTCTTCTGTCTCATGCATCTTGCTCGCTCATTCAACGTTCTGTTCATCCGTTCTGCTACACCATTCTGCTGGGGAGTTCCTCTCACGGTCTTCTCCATGAGAATCCCATTCTTCAGCACAATAGTCTTTGAACTTATGGAGTTCATATTCTCCTCCGTTGTCGGATCGGAGACACTTTACTTTCAGCTCTATCTCGTTCTCTACGAGGGCTTTCCACTTCCTGAAGGTATCAAAAGCGTCAGATTTATTTTTGAGAAAATAAATCCATACGTTTCTAGTGGAATCATCGATGAAGGTCATGTAGTACTCCGAACCACCGAGGGATTTTACAGGCGCCGGTCCCCATAGATCACTATGCACCAGCTCCAATTTCTGCGTCTTCAAAGGTCTACCGCCTCTGGAGAAGCTCACCCTCCTTTGTTTCCCGAAAACACAATCTTCGCACAGATCAACTTCAACAGTTTTCAAAACTGACAATTTTTCTTTCGAACACATCACCTTCATCCCTTTCTCGATCATGTGGCCTAGCCGATAGTGCCACAAATTTGCATTGTTAGCATCTCCTGCAAGATCAATACAATCCTTGGAGTTAGTTGTGTACAATGTACCCTCCTTCTTACCCTGAGCTACTATCATAGCTCATTTGGTGATCTTCCAGCTGCTGCAGCCGAATGTTACCGAATATCCTTCGACATCAAGCTGCCCGATTGAAAGTAGGTTTCTTTTCAATCCTGGAATGTGTCTTACACCATGTAGTCTAAGCGTTGATCCATTTGGCGTGGATATTTGAACATCTCCCTTTCCTACGATCTTCAAGGGCTCGTCATCTGCAAGATAGACTAGTCCAAATTCACCGGAAATATACTGTTCCATTTTCCCGGCATCACTGCACGAATGGAACGATGCTCCAGAATCCAACACCCAGGACTCCAACGGACTGCTGACACTCAAGACCAATGCATCTCCGATTTCATCGGTGGTTGCGTTTGTTGTCTTCTTTTCCTTGATCCCTTCTTGTTCTTCTTCGGTGCAGTACACTGACTTTTGTAGTGACCGATTTCCTCACAGTTCCAGCACTGGATCGAATCTCTATCCTTCCCGGATTGATTCTTTCCTCTGGACTTTGACCTGCCTCGATTTTGCTTCCCCTTTGATCTGCCTCTTTCCTCCGTGTTGAGCGCTAACCCTGAGGTGGATCCAGATTCCTTCCTACGAACCTCTGCGCTAATCAACGGATCTCGTACCTCGTCAAAGCACAACTTGGATTTTGCCGATGAAGCGCTCACAGCCGTCACCGTTCCTGCCCAGCTCTCTAGCAAAGAAGATAGCATAATTAAAGCACGAACCTGATCGTCGAAGGTGATTGTAACCGAGTTCAGTTGAGTGGTGATCATGTTGAACTCGTTCAAATGTTGTTGTACCGGTGTTCCCTCTGACATCTTCAGGTTGAATAACCACCTCATCAGATGAACTTTGTTTCCCGTTGATGGCTTCTGGTACATCTGCTCCAAAATCGACAACATCTCATTTGCCGTCTTGGACTCGGCTGTGTGGTAAGCTACGTTCCTAGACAACGATAAGCGTATCGCGCTCATCACTTTTCTGTCTAGTAGCTCCTACTCCTCCGGATCCATCTTTTCGGGTTTCTCCTTCAGAGGCTGATACAGATCTTTACCGTAGAGGTAATCCTCGATCTGCAACGTCCAAAATCCGAAATCAGACCCATCAAACTTCTCGATCGGAATTTTCCCTTCCATCGTCGTGATTGAACCCACCGAACCTTGGGCTGTGATACTAGTTGTTGGGAAATAACACACGCACACAATCACGAATACTGAAAGAAAGAAAAATAACACGAGAATTGTTAACCCAGTTCGTCTTTCGACTACGTCTGGGGGCGATACCAAGCCAGGAGTATATACTAAGAAATTTTGGGGGAGTGCAAAGAAGAATAGAATGGGATGTCTTTTTACAATTGAAGAGTGGTGCTATTTATAGGGGTGAGTTCACAAACTCTTCACCACCCCACCGCTCCAAAAAACTCACCACCCGACAAGATCTTTCCAAGATACACAAGATCTCTCAAGGATCTAACAAAATCTTAGTAAAGATCTTGTATGTCGGCTCTTTGTCTTCTAGTTGGTTTCTACCACCACTTGCTCACTTCTCACCACTTGTCTCCATCACCACCATTTGTCTTCACCACAACAAGAGAGTGATTCCTGCATAGGTATCCCTCCGTTTGTTAGGTTCCTCTGAGGAGTGCTTCCGTTTAAAATATAGAGGCGGCCGTCGCTGTCAAGGTGTAGAGAATTGTTGGCTCCATTTGTGTCCGATGACCAGTATGCATAGGCCCCGGGGTTCGGCGAATTAGGAGGGTATTGGACGAGGTTTCCGTCAGCCTGCATTATAAGCTGGAAAATCCCTCGGCCGTTGTCGGTTTCCGGCGCCGAGGAGAAAAGACTGCCTCTCGGCGTAAGGCGCTGGCCGAGGAGGAGGGTGTTGGTGGTGTAATCGAAGCTCTGCCAGATGATTCTCGAATCGGAGCCGTAGAGGACGAAGTTGCCGTTGTCGAGCATTGATGCGGAGGCTATGGCTGTGGAGGCGGTGATGAGGTTGGTGTATGTGCCTTGTCTCCGCCGCAGGATAAGCTGGCCGTCGGTGATCAGCGGCAACGAGACGACGTCGTTTGGGACGGCGGGGTCGTCTCTGTTGGCCGTCCAGACGACGGTCTTGTCGGGGAGAAAGACGCCAACGACGGTGGCTTTGAGGTTTTGGGGGAAGAAGCCGAAGGCGAATAGGGCGGAGGGGGAAGTCCAAGTGGTGGTGGGGGGGGGGGGAGGGGGGTTTGAGAGAAGAGCCTAAAGGTTATATTGGAGGATCTTGGTTGTGCTAAGGCTAGAGAGAGAAGAGGAAGATATAATGGAAGGGCATGAGGATCTTGGTTGTGCTGAGGCTAGAGAGAGAAGGAGGAGAGAGAAGAGGAAGATATAATGGAAGGACATTGCTTCTACTTCTTGAAATGTTGCAAGTCACGTTTGCTTTTCTTTTACCTAGGTGAGAGTGCATGCATGCATGCAGCTTTTAAAGGTGGTGGTGTTGCCGTGTTGGAAGGTAGGTTTGAGGGGGAGAGAGAAAAGAATTGAGTAAAATTTAGAGAACAGTCGTCTGAAAATGGTTAGATAGGACCACTAAAGGAGCGCGCTTGTTATATAGATTGGGCCCGATTCACCGGTCTATTTTCGAATCGAATTCTCTATTATACGTTATTTTTGTGTTATAATTTAATTGCACGCATTAGTGTTAAACATACAACGTAGACAATTCACTTCGTCCCACTTATATAATGTGAAAAGTTTAATACTAATTTGTGCAATTAAAAATACAATAGAATTAACTATCCTTATATGAGTGGAACGAAAGAAGTACTATAATAAAATTCACTGTAAATAAATTAAAATGTTTATTTTAGATTAAATTTTAATACATAACAATCATGTTACACTGTAGCGTGATCTTTAATTTTTTTTGTGTTGAAGCTTAAAAAAGGGGGGGGGGGGGGGGGGGGGGGGGGGGGGGGGGGGGCAATTTGATTTGGTCTATTTCAACTATATCTACCCTTTTTCAAAGTTGATAACAATTTTTCTTATATACTCCCTCTGTCTCACTCATATAGAGATAGTTGACTATTTTGTTGTGATTCGTATGAAAAAATTAAAAATTCTCAAACAAAAAAATGGATATTCAAAGATATGTAATGCTTGTAGTATGACCCCGCTCAAGGATTGTATAGGTCACACTGTCTTACTCGGGTTCCCTCGACTACGAGAAGAACTTTAATTTTTAATTTCCATTTATTGAATATATATAAATCTAAGTTGCAACTGAATAAATAGACTAACTATAAACAACGGGCACATAAACATCGCATATCCGTTTAGACAATTATTTATTAACTAAACTAGCTACTAAATATAAATAACATAATATAAACAATAACTAAACATCTCAATATTACTTGTTCAACGTTGGTGTGAACTGAGAGCTGTAAATAATCAAATACTATAAGCACATGACTCCACTCTCCATCAAATTGAAATAGACGGAAGGGAATATTTCTTTCAAATCAGACACGTACATGTTCCGATCATTTTTCCAATTTCAACTCTTACGAAGAATCTTTAAAAATAAAAAAAATAATAAAAAAAATCTCCACACACACTCTTTCAAATAAAATGTACATGTGTATCATCGGAGTGATATTATCTAATAAATATATTTGGTAGAGTATCGTCTTATCTAAAAGCTTGAGTATAAAGAGGGGTGAAATCTTGAAGATATTTAGAAGGTAAAGTGCAAAAGTAATTACTATTTAAGTAATTTTGCAAAAAGTTACGGTTACAAAGCACGAGAAACGCTCCCCTATCCACCGTGAACATTCTTAATGTGCACACCGCTGACATGACAGTGTTAGAATTTATATTGTTTAGATATGTTATGGTATATATTTAGATCCTCTATTCATTAATAGTATGTCACGTCATCCATGAATATATTATAAATGTGTACTGATGAATCCTAAATCTGTTGATAATCGAGTAAACAAAGAGTTTGATGATGTATATGTGTGAAAGTAAAGTACATGAAGGATTTAACGTGGTTCGATCAATTGATCTACGTCCACGGAGAGAATAGAGTGAGAGAATTTGTATATTAGGTGAGTATTTTGTGTGTTACGATTTGTTTTCTTCTCCCTTATATCTAAGTCTCATCAACTGACGTTCATCATCAACGAACGTGGATCTTGGCGTGTGATCGTGGGTGACCGTTTTTCTATTCATGATTCCACGTTGTGGTTAGGGCTCAACTCCTTAGGCCCTAGTTGGGCTTCTCGTCATGGGCTGGGCCGAGGTGGATGTATTGGGCCTTGGGAGATGGGCTATGTCCTATCGTGTACGTTGGGTAGGAGAGCATTCCTCTGCAACGCACAACAAACACAATATGATTAGTGTTTACCGAATTAACTAACTAAGCTAAAAGCGTGGAAACAACTTTTATTGTTCTCCCTCTACAGAAACGGGATTAGGATGAGGAGGAATGATCCAATGTCCATCGTAAATATGCTCAATATGTTTATGGATTCGAAACAATGGTATTAATGAGTAAATGTACAAGGATCAACCATGAATATGCTCAATATATTTATGGATTCGAAACAATGCTATTAATGAGTAAATGTGCAAGGATCAAAACCCCACCATAACATAACGAAATAAACAAATTATATATCTCTACAATCTTTCACCATCTACGCACACCACCTGCACCATCAACATCTCTACAAATCTATTGGTTATGTTATAATTCCGATAGATTTTATACCCTCTTAATTCAAAGACAATAAAGTCAAGTCGACTAGTCAAGTCATGTCAAGCCAATGCATCAAGCCTCGCCAACACGGCAGCAAGGTAATAGATGTATAATCTAATCTATATGGAAAGTTTCCTTATTGCATATGATTCTTGAAGAACGAAATTGACGTGATTTATTGTTTAAATATTATGCGGATATACTTCATAATTAAAAGATCTCAACATGTACAATGAAGGATGGAGAGTCGTTTGTAGAAGGTTGTTGACTTTATTGATTAATTGCCAAAATATTTTGAGTGTAGAAGATCTTTAGCCTAGTATTCGCTCGTCAAATACATTAGCCTTTCCGTGTGTGATATCTTTTAATTGAATGGATTAAATACTCGAGGATAAACCTAGATCTTAGTTAAACTTAGGTTTGGTGAAGTTAGAAAACTAGTGGATCTTCAATTCACAGCAGTAGAGGGTTGGGGTGAATAGGTTGCATAAGGAGTAAGTCCTTGGAGTATTCCCTCGTAACTCGAGTTCTATACGAGTGGATTGACTCTCTGAGACATCTATCAATATATTCTACACATCTACTTTACCCCTTTAAAATAGTGTCATTTCTAATTTTTCAAATACTCCAACAAAATTATTGTCAAATAATATTAATGAGTTTCCTTTTAGTCTTTCCTCTCGAACAAACAAATTGAACAAAATTACTTCTAAGAACACTGGATCCCACCATAGTAGACTCAAACCCACCAATACATAATCGTCGAATATCACAAGACATGGTGCAAGAACGCAAAGGCAATATACGAAATACGCCAAAAAACAAAATATTTGAAGCTATATTTAATAATGCTTAAATATATTTATATCTATCCTTAATTTAAAAATATTTGTGCTTAAAATTTTTTTTTTTATGCTTATTGTGTGTGATGTAACTATGCTTAAGTCCATATCAGTCAAAAATATATTCATAATTCTTTCATAAATACTCATTTTTATAAGAATCAAACACTCTCGTATACTTATAATTTAAATGACCTATTTTCGAATTATATATACTAATTACTATAAGCTTTAAAGCGTGCAATTATTTTTCAAAGCATGGTAACTAAATATGTCTATAAGCATCACAATTTTAAATGTCACAATACGTTGTACAATATGCTTGCTATTCTTTTTCTTTTTCTTTATTTAAATTTACATTTTCCTTCAAATAGAGAGATTATAGATACTAATATATTCATATTGCTACTTAATATTGTGTGTGCGTTTTGTGGACGTGTGATTTATATTACTGTGTTTTCGGTGACCAGACCATAAACTTGTATGACATAAAATAGAAAAATATATCAATCTCATTGGGAACATATACATATTTTTAAAAGGGTTAAAAATGCATCATCTTTCTAGTTTCGGTTCAATTGACCCATTTGATTATTATAATAAATCACTTACATGAATAAAAAAAATTGGACAATTAAATTGGTACTAATAGAGTATTAGATTGTTAAATAAGTACGACCCGCGTAGAATTATGAAAAGTTAGATACATTAGCGGACTAGAAATTTTAACTTACGAGAAAATTAAAATAACACCGACCATAAGCTTTGCATGTGTTTATGTGCAAGAATCAATTTTGAAATGTAGAACATTGTGTATTTTATTTCTTTTCACAAATTAACAATATACTCTTACTAAATTTTATTAATGTTGTTGATGATTTCTGTGTGACATATAGGGTAGCGAACTAGTAAGGATAAAAAAAAAAAAAAAAAAAATTATATATCTGAAATGTAACCCTAGTTGATTCGTTGAGTTGTAAATTATCGATTTCTTATTTAGATAATGAGACGAGTTCGGAATTGAAAATTCAAAGGGGTTATTATTAAACAATTTATACATGCCACTTTTTAACCGGTACACAATGTTTTAAATTTGATATTACAAAAATGTTGTATAATAATAATAATAATAATAATAATAATAATAATAATAATAATAATAATAATAATAATAATAATAATAATAATAATAATAATAATATAACAGAACAACAAAACTAATAAAAAGTACTAATAGTTTGTATATAATTGGAACACTTAGACAAATTTCAATTTGTTTGATTTATATACGAAAAATGATTGTTTAAGGCAATGTTTTAAAAACCGAATCGGAGCTCGAACCGATGGGGCATTTGGTTATCGGTTAAACGCGGTTTGATCAACATGCTGAAATCGTAAAAAACCAAAAAATATTGTAAACCAGAACCATTACCAATTCTTAGTTCAATCGGTTCAATTGTCGGTTTATATCTGATTTTCAAAACACTAATTTAAGGTCAGAAAATATATTCGTAGCAAATTAATTAAGAAAGACACGGTTTCATCTATCCTCAATGAACCAAAAAATTCTGGTCTTCATCACCGGTCAATGATTAATTCTATGAAAAATCAATTAGACACAATATTGAGTAAATTGACATTAGATTTTCTAAGTACATATATTCTTATGTTGTACTAGTTCAAATCATTACGTGAGATTTGTTAAAAAACTTTTTATAAAATGATATATAGAAAGCTTGACAAGAATTTTCTCAAATAACTGTTAGGAAATTTCACGTACTCAAATAATTTGTCTTCTCTATCTCTTTTATTTGAACATGAAATTAGTTGATGTTTACCAATGTTACTTAACATATGAATTTATCAAGTTTTTTATTCCTCAAATCGACACCGTTGACTCAATTAAAACTCTTCTCTTTTTTTACTGTTGTGAGCTATCCATCCCCTCCCCTAGGTTCTCGAATTGAAAAAACTTTGTTCTGAAATTGCTATACAATTCCTCGATATTTTATATGTCATGGCAAATTCATCAAGGCGTATCAAATATCGGTGAATTGTCTAGGAGTTCACCTCACATATTCTTCTGCACAACTCTAGGGGTGAAACATGCAGTCGAGTGCGGGTACCGGATAATTATTCTCCAGACAGACTGCCTAGAGATCGTAGACGATCTTACAGAATGTTCGAAAAATAATCGGCTACCTAACGTTCCAGAGAGAAAGCCCAATAATACTGATGATAGTTACAAGTCAAAATTCTTATGCTACGAGTCTCTCACGCATTTGTTGGAGGGTCTTGAGGACGGAACAAAGATAATGTTGGTCAAAATTAGAAGTGGCAACTACATTGTCTCCGATGCAATTGCCAAGCTCGGCATGAAGAGCAGAATATCTATAAACTACTCAACTCCAATAGAGCTTAAGACTGCGCTACAAAAGAGTGTGATAAAGAAGCAATGGAAGTACTTGGATCGCTGTCTAAACGCCCCACCGGCTGGACCAGAAAGAACATATTATAGTTGGAAGAAATGATATATATTTTAGTATGCTATTGTTGAACTATTCAATTTTCACTTCTTTTATTACAATATTAGTTAAAAACTGCATTGATAGCATTGGAAGGGATCAAGGATCATTTTTGTATGTAGAAAACAGTGTGTGGAAGATAGCAGAATTTAATTCATGAAGAAATGCATGCATGATGAAGTTGAACCGGTTCAACACGGTTCAACATGCTGAAATTGTAAAAAACCAAAAAATATTACAAACCAGAATCATTACCGGTTCTAAGTTCAACCGGTTCAATTGTCGATTATATCCGATTTTTAAAACATTGATTTAATGTCAGAAAATATATTCGAAAATTAATTAAGAAAGGCACTGATTCATCTATTCTCAATGAACCAAAAAATCTCGGTCTTCATCACCGGTCAGTGATTAATTTTATGAAAAATCAATTAGACACAATATTGTGTAAATTGACATTAGATTTTCCAAGTACATAAATTTTATGTTGTACAAGTTCAAATCGTTGTGTGACATTTGTCAAAAAAAAAAATCTTATAAAATGATAAATATATAAAGCTTGACAAGTATATTCTCATATAACTCTTATAAAATTTCATGTACTCAAATAATTTTTCTTCTCTATCTCTTTATTGGGACATGGAATTAGTCGATGTTTACCAATATTACTCAACATATGAATTTATAAAGTTTTTTATTCCTCAAATTAACATTGTTGACTCGATTAAAACTCTTATCTTTTTTTACCGTTGTGAGCTATCCATCCCCTTCCCCCCTAGGTTCTCGAATTGAAAAAATGAAAACAGAACCCTGATGTTACAGCACCGTTACGATCCGTCGTCGCTGCGCCACCATCGCCTCTCTCGAGCCCTACCCCGCAATTTCTGCACTACCGGAAGGGATGAGATTTCACAACTAATGTTCTGAAACTGGTTTCGAATTCCTAAACCCATTTACCATAATTTTGTTCTCCAATTTTTCATACGCATCTAATGCAAACCATGAAACTTGCTTATGTAGGAAATTTTAGCATAAAGGATATACAGGCGTATCTTGAGGTGAATGATGTAATGGCCCGGATGAAACATCGTTGTGCCATATGCCGACGCAGACCTATTGCCTGAGACAGGATTGCCAAATTGCCTTGCGGCAACAGGGGTCATTTGTTTCACTACCGGTGCCTCGCCACGCACCTCTTAGAGGTAGTTTACTCTTGTCCCACATGTGATGATTCTCCAGTTTTTAACGAGAGTTATAATCTTATAGCTAGTCGTCTGATCCTTAGACATGTGCCACCCACTGGAGCTGGATCAGTAAGCACTGTATTACATTAGATCCACCTATTTGATGGTAGTGATGAGGGTGAGGGTGATGGTAGTGGTGAGGATGAGTGATGAGTGATGAGTGATGTGGTGGTGGTGAAGATGAGTAATGATGGGGAGGTAGAGGAGTTTAGAATGTGGTGGTGGTGATGATGAATTATTATGAGGAGGTGAAGTAGTTTAGAATTGCATATGTAGTCTATGGTTATGTAATGTTGACTTAATTTTCTGCAAACTTTATTTATCAAATATGTTGTTTGTGGTATGTAAAATCTAACCTTGGATTGTGTTCTATAAACTTTATGTAGTATCAATTAGTTAATGAATCTTTATTATCTAATTTAGTGGATTGGGTGAAGGAGTATTTTGTTTATACATGGCCGAAATATCGCCTATTTCCATTTTGAAATACCGCCTACTTCAAAATAAATATTAACTTACTTGTCCCTATTTCTATTTGTTTTACCAAAGGCCATGTATTTCTTCCGATTGATCAAAACTCAGTACACATTTCATTAACAACAGTGCAATATTAAATAAAATAAAGATCATCAATATTCCGTTTTACATTCCTACTTAAAGTTCAACAATAACATAATAAAAATGTAGCGAATCACATCACAATACTCATATAAATCTAACACGACCATTAGGAAGAGTAGCTAAACTATCGGGCGATAACGGCTCTGGAGGTTGGACCACTATAAAAGTGTTGAGCGAATACAGGGAACGATATCTATGCATAAACTCGAAAACCCTGAATAGTCGAAAACACAGTTCAGTTAAATAAAGTCTACCAAACCCGACATGCCGTACATTAACCTCCGGCTGAAATGGAAATAGTCTCAATTGTAGTACAGTTTGTCTAATGGTTACAAGAGTCGTGAGAGTGTTTGGAACCAACCCAAAATCTAAAATAATAATTAAAAAACGATATTAAAAAAATAGTTAAAGTATATAATATTAGTATTATTTAAATTAAAATAAAATAAAAGTAACCAATTAACTCACCGGTATATCTTGGAACCATACGATACAACACAATCACCATGTTGAAGTAGGCGGTATAGGTCATGCGAAATACTGTCCTTGTTTAAATCATTTCAAATGCCCAAATACCACATGATGACTCAAAGTACAACCTAGAAGATAAGGCTAAAAGACTAGCAACTGACACTAAAGAGCATTGGTAAGCTCACCAATCTAGTTACATATATTAATGATTATTATTAATACAATATAATATAACTTTAACATATATTGTTTTGAAAAGAAAATAAAAAAAGCTTACCCCTGTTGTATGAAATTCTAATGGCTCCAAATGCGATTCTATCCACATGTTGTGAATTGTGTCATCCTCAATATTGCTCCTACGACTCCTCGGCTATTGAAGTGATAAGATAATATTATTTTCATCAACGAAATTGGGTATCAACCCACGGTTTGGGGAGGAAGTTCAAGTGGCGAAGAAGACATGGTGGATGCCGATTGAGAACGTGTAGGTGGTGAGGAAGATGTGGATGCAGACTAAGTAGGTAAGTAGGTGTTGCAACAACATTTGCCCATGATAAAGATGAAGGGTGTGCAGAGATGTTGTTGATGATGATGCATCAGCCCGTGACAATGGGGGTGTTGGGCTATCATATATGGGCTTCCAAGTCATGAGCTTCTACCACTTCTCAACCCCTCTTGCTCTGGATAGGCATGTCTGTCACGGCCCGATTTAGAATAAAGATTACTAGAACGGAAAGACCGCAACTTAGGGCGAAGTAAACCGAATAACATGATAATCTCAACAACTTGTTTCTACTCAATAGATCAAAAACCAAATAAATCCTGATAACGAGACAATAAAATTTGTGTACCAACAGATCTAGAAGTTCAATTAATTTGTACACAAGAATAATCAAGGGTTTGAGAATCCGAGTCAAGGACAAACAATGTTTGAAGACAACTTTTCATAAATAACAAAAAGGCGTCTAGAAATAACACATTTATACATTTGAAACATTAGGTAACTTCCAATGAAGTAAAGCTACCTCAGAGTTCTGGTGAAGACAATAATTTACATACCAACTTTGAGCTCATAAGAAAAATCAACAATCACATCAAGAGTGTTGCAGCGGAATGGATCGTCAAAATGGACTACATGTTTGAAGACATATAATCCTAGAACTCGAACTACTAACATTATCATATACACAAGAAGACACTTTCAAAATGACAACAAAAGCTCTCCTGTGCACACTCTCATCTTCATCCAGCATATCTATAATCTGCACATTTTAGAAAACAATATGCAGGGCTGAGTACTAACTAAGTACTCAGTGAACATATGCCAAATCATTGAAAGCTGCCACTTAGGGCTATATATTGAACTTGCCATTTTTAAGCTTAGCACAATAGATTTCTTATGTAAAACATACCATGTGCCTTGCTAAAATACTTTTACTTCATAGACAGCTGTCATTTATCATATAATCATTCTCATTATGCATGCACCACAACTACTATCTCATAAACTTATGTGTTGAGAGGTATGCCTCCCTCTCAATCACCGTGATCGGCTAACCAATGGAAAGCACACAATCACAGCGTGTACACATATCCTGCATCACACAGGACCCGATATCGTCCTTCTTTAGTAGGTGGTATCACACAAAAACATTAAACATTGGCAAGTCAATATTTGAAAGCATAATCCTCATATACATATAGAGGCATATTCATTTCGTTTTAGTTCGAAAGCCCACCTGATTCAGCTAGCCTTTTACCTACTATTCCGCTTCTTTAGTTATTTCCAAGCCTTGGACTACCACTCATTCCTTCATATAAACAAGGGTATAACTATAAGCAATAAGAAACTGAGAATATATTGGAAATAACTTTATTACTTAGCTTATACTTTTATCTTATTCTTTAAACTTTTCCCGATAATCTTAACCTTAACCTTTATTAAGAGTTCACTGAATAAGGGGATCTAACTCATCTTCTCCTTCTTTCACTTTAATTAAAGAGATATAACATTATAAACTTCACGTATAACATTCTAACGAACGTATATCATTTATATACACCTATGTGCATATATGTGGTTATCATTCATCATGTTCATTCAACTCTTGATTATGAATCTCAAAACTCAAGAATAGCTCCTATAGCTTATGATTAACAATCGAACTGATTTATATGCTCGTCTCTTATACTTGATCATACGACCATAAAGTCAAAAGAAGCAAGACGCAAGGATAGAATTCTAAGGACATGCTTTACGAAAATATCAATTTGGAGTCCCTAGACTGGAGTGCATCGTGAGGTATGGATCAAGTAACCTCACTATATGAGCAAAAGATGATACTTAAATTTGGGAGGCTCTAGCAAAATAATTGTTCTAGTACGAATACATCTTGGATTGAGGAATGGCTTGAAGTTATGGAAATCTAACATCTCAAGTTAAAATCCTAGATTTTTCCCTTAAAGGAGTTAAAACCCATGAGCATTTGAAAACATATCTGGAATCTGGAAAGCAGAGGTCACACAGACTCAAGGGTCTAACTTTGAACAACCATAAATCCTTCGTTACTTGATGAATTTAACTGATTCAAGATGTTTTGGAAATATGAGACTACATAGAGTAACTTTCATTCAAATTCCATTTAGAAATTAGCAAGGTAAGGGGTTCAAATCTGAACATCAAAACTAGTGCAGAAGCTGCCTCTGCAGATTTTGAAATCTGGACACATAATCTTTGAAAAATCATGATAAATTCATACAAATTCCGTTTTGGACGAATAAAATGTACATGGAAACCTAAGAGGGGATAATTTAACATGGAGAATGTTTCAAACTCAGATTATATAGGTTTGTTCACAGCAGAGGTCGTAAGTGAGCTGAATTTTCAGAGAACGAAGAGAATGATTTTCTTTGAAAACTTTGATCGAACACCTCATCATAATGACTCTAGATGATCATACCATACACGGCTTAACAAAGAATAACCAAGGAAACACACAAACAAATACTGTACTTGATCGAACTTGGAAGTAATTAAAGGGGTTTCAAATAATTCGTACATAAATCAACTCGTCGCGAGGCGTATATCATGAATATCAAGGAAATTTGATCATGCCAACTTCCCAGTTTAAAACATAGAAAAGAAGCTGAGATTTTAGTCTTTAAAACCCCGCAATGATATTAGATTTTTAACATGAATTGAACATTAAATAGGGTCGACACAGATGCACTGAAAATTCCCGCAGCAGACTGCACAACCTAACTTCGAAGGACTATAACTTTTTCGCTTGAACTCCAAATGAAAATCTGAAAATAGGTTTGGAAAGCCAACAAACAGAGGTTTTCAATGATACCTAATTTGTTAGGTTTTAACTGGAAGAAACGACCAGAATAGTAACAGCAAGGTTGAGCTAAAGTTCTCGCAGACAGACTGTACACTCTGACTTCGGAGGCTCATAACTCTCTCATGTGATGTTGGATTAGAAATCCGAAGATACCGTTAGAAAGCTAATGAAAAGAGGTTTCTAATGGTACCTATTATTCTATATTTTGTCTCAGAATAACACTCAGAATCGGGACCTAAAGAGGCTGTCCTGCTGTTGTAAAAACAGGGGTTCACGAAACAAATTCTGTTTACTACCTTTAATCGACCAAATTAACATCAAGCCTCAACTCATATAAATCGTAGTTAAGGGAACAAAAAGATATAACAGAAAATTAGGATTAGGTATTAAACCTATGGCTACCTATCCTCAAATATTTTCACAAACCTCCAACTCCTTTCACATATTTTCGACCAATTCATAGAAATTGTGTAGAATCAGAGATAATCAAGTGATAAGGGTGAGATTCTTACCTTGCTGCAGAAAGATGAAGGGGATATAATCTGAGAGAGACGAAGAAGAGATGGAGGAAGAAGATAGCAGAAGAGAGAGAGCGATGGGGATAAGGGAGAGCTTAGAGAAAGAGCGAGAGAAGAGAGTGCTGAGGCGGTGATGAAACTAGGCCTTTCTCTTTTTTTTTCCTTCTTTTTTTCTTTCCTTTTTTTTTCTCTTATTCTTATCCCCTTTTATGGTATAATTCATTATTAAGATAATATCTAATTTAGATATTATAATATAGCTATTTTAATAGAACTACATAATATTCATCTATTAAACTAAAACTAAAGAAAATGCAGGGTATTACAATGTCACCTTGGGGGGTGGGGGAGAGGGACTTCCTCCATCCCTTTATAGACGTTACCTTTCTTTTTGGGCACGAGAATTAAGAAAGGGTGAAATTGTGTGTTAAAGTGAAAAATGCATGTGCAAAAGTGTTTTTCCTTTAGTTATTTTTTACCAAATAAGGAAACATAAAATCTTTCACGGGACGTACCAAAAAGGAATACGTAACATCTATAAAGGGACGGGGGGTGATAAATAAAAAAAATAGTAGACATCATACTAATTACAATAATAATTACTCATGAATTATGATAAATTGGGGGAAAATAACCTACACAAGTATGCAATGCAAACATCCTAGTGCTAAAACATAACTCATGTTATTGGAAACTGATGATGTTATTTTCGAATTATGACTCTTCCTGTCTCAAATTGATGATGTTTTTCAAAATCACACTTAGCCATTATTTTCACTTGTTTAAGTTAAGGACGATAGATCCTGCTACTTGTTAGTGCAGGTCGAGTGCTTATCAGTTTGAGTTAAGTTTGATCTACCATGTAAGAGAGGTTGTTTATCAACCTTTCTCCTTATGATTGAACTTGATGTATGTAGATGTGTATCGACCTTCCTTCTCAAGCTTTCAGCCTGCTATGCCGTAGAAGATTTCAAGCAATGAATTTTAACTCAAGGCCGTTGATACGCTTTCATGGATCAACGGCTAGGACCACATCATCATGACTCCAACGAATATTCGTTTTTCAAAACGCAATAAATACTTTAAGCCATTGATGGAATCAAGCACGGGAAAATCAAGTTATCAAAGCAAATACTCTGCCGAAATCTCTCTCAAACTTTCATCTATTCAAGTGTTCGAAATCCATTAGTTTCCTCCATCCCTTTATAGACGTTACCTTTCCTTTTGGGCACGAGAATTAAGAAAGGGTGGAATTGTGTGTTAAAGTGAAAAATGCATGTGCAAAAGTGTTTTTCCTTTAGCAATTTCTTACCAAATAAGGAAACATAAAATCTTTCACGGGACGTACCAAAAAGGAATACGTAACGTCTATAAAGGGACGGGGGGCAATAAATAAAAAAAAATAGTAGATATCATACTAATTACAATAATAATTACGCATGAATTATGATAAATTGGGGGAAAATAACCTACACAAGTATGCAATGCTAACATCCTACTGCAAAAACATAACTCATGTTATTGGAAACTGATGATGTTATTTTCGAATTATGACTCTTCCTGTCTCAAATTAATGATGTTTTTCAAAATCACACTTAGCCATTATTTTCATTTGTTTAAGTTAAGGACGATAGATCCTGCTACTTGTTAGTGCAGATCGAGTGCTTATCAGTTTGAGTTAAGTTTGATCCACCATGTAAGAGAGGTTGTTTATCAACCTTTCTCCTTATGATTGAGCTTGATTTATGTAGATGTGTATCGACCTTCCTTCTCAAGCTTTCAGCCTGCTATGCCGTAAGAGATTTCAAGCACTGAATTTTAACTCAAGGCCGTTGATACGCTTTCATGGATCAACGGCTAGGACCACATCATCATGACTCCAACGAATATTCGTTTTTCAAAACGCAATAAATACTTTAAGCCATTGATGGAATCAAGCACGGAAAAATCAAGTTATCAAAGCAAATACTCTGCCGAAATCTCTCTCAAACTTTCATCTATTCAAGTGTTCGAAATCCATTAGTTTCTCAAACACTTGACGAATAGAGATTTTCGATTCCGGTCACTCTCCGACGATGAAGCGTTCATTGCTGCTTATCACCGATCATTATACCTTCTTCTCCGGCATAGTTTGAAGTTAGAAAGTGTAGTTGTGATTTTCATTGTTAGATTTATTCAAACTATATTTTGGTGAAATGTTGTTTTTGTTACTGTTTGTAAGGTTGAAAGGGTCACGACCCGAAACTCGTGTATAAATATAGTCAAGTTAGATTGATTTATAATTGATACTCAGTCAGTATAAACAAGAGAGATGTTGGATCTAAAGGTAAAATGATTCTCAGGTCGAGCTCGGCCTCACGTAGATATAAGAGGGTTATCTTTGAACCACAAATTAACAAATATATAAAAATAAATTTTTAAAAGGGACCTAAGAAAAGTTATTGTCACGACATAACTTTACTAATGATAGTAAAGCCGGGAACCGTGACTAGGGATAGAATTAAAGAAGCTGGAATAGAAAGGGGAATGTAATTATAATGCAAGAATTCACCCAAACAAACGTAGGAAGTAATTATTATATCAATTGGCGTTGAGCCTTTAAGGAAAAGAATGACATGTGTTCGATGCGTTTACACGACTCAAATACTCAACTAAAATCTATCGACATTTCGCAGCAGAAGTTTTACAGAATGCGTATATGAGGACACACACTTGCGAGAATCTTGATCTAAAAAGCTAATTTGATTCATGATGAAAAAAGCTTGGGTCGGCTCTCCATTTCATTTCGTTCAACCTGAACATTTAGAAATATATGCAGGGCTGAGTACAAAAGTACTCAGTGGGCATGTTGCCAAAAACATACATATATATTTGTCAAGCCATTCAACTGTAAGACATAGGGATTTTGTTGAAAAGAGCTCATGCTTACTAACATAGTTTTTGTGATCTAAAAGTTTGTCGGTTGGCTAAGTTCTTTAGTAATCTACCATATTTTTTCCTTATAGCATCGGGAGAGTGGCCACTCTCTCGGTACCTTGACCGGCCAACTCGCTCGATGACACACGGCTACTTTGTGTACACTAGTCCAAATAAGATAAGAGCATCTCCAACCCACACTTCATTTTGAAGTATTACTTCAATTTGGAGTACGGAGGCCATTCCAACCGTACTCTATTTTGCAGTTAGAGTATGAAGTTTTGAACAGTAAAACTCTATATATGAAGTTTTACTGTTCAATACTTCATACTCTATTTTACTATTAAAAAAAATTAATTGTAGATATTGAATTATTTCTTTTCATTGTAAATAATTATACTAATTCGTATATCATATTATTTCATTTACTCCTATTTATAAAAATTAAATCTAAAGTATTTCTAGAAAAAATTAACATTACATAAATTGCACTAACCATATAATGTATGTTATGATGATTAATATAATTCATACGAGTATTTTGCTTTAAAATGATGAATTTACAATTTAATAGTTCAAGAAGCCATAATTTTTTTTATTTAGTTATTATTTAATTTTCAATATATGTTAATAAATCATAGTATTATTCATTTAATTTATGTCAATATAGTTAAGTTATTAAAATTAAATATAAAAGAATAATAAATTAAATATATAGAGTACGCGGTTGGAATATATTTTTAAAATAGAGTACGGGATACTTCATTTTGAAGTATAGCATACTGTAAAATAGAGTACTTGATTGGAGATGGTCTAACTATCTTACTAGGACTCGAATTCGATTACATAAATTGGCAAAGACACAGATATGTATCATACGTAAATCAAAACATTTATGGCTAGACAATACTTTTGAAAATAAAGATTTTTCAATCTAAACATTCTATAACTTTTTTTTGTATAAGAAAGTCCACCTCTTATAACGTGAATAGAGCCGGTCATTAGAGAAATGATTTACCTTTCGTGAAGCGCCACACCTATTGAAACTATATAATGAGTATTCTAACCTTGAATACTATAATTTTCTAAGGAAACAATAACTATACTCATCTCTATTATTCTATTTTCCTTTACATAATTATATCGACAATCATTTGATCATCGATCATTATAATTTGAATTTGACTAATGGCTAAAGGTTAGCCGTCTTGATATAGAAGTCCATCGGCTTCAATTATCAACATTTGTGTTATTACTCAACTAGTATATCACCCGTGCGATGCACGGGAAGGAATCACAAACTTTAATTTTCTTAAGTTTTTAAGTAATTAGATGATACTCCCTCTGTCCCAATGATATAGGAACCTTTTCTTTTTCGGAATGTCCCACTGATATAGGGACCTTTCTCAAAATGGAAAATTCGAACCCAATAAAATTCTGACACATCACTTTAATCCACTACCTTTCACTTTATCCCACTATCATCATTGTCGTCTTAATTCTCGCGCCGGAAAAAAGGTCCATATCCCAATGAGACGGAGGGAGTAGTATGTATATATATATATATATATACTCCTATATTCTTTGAACAATATATTGTGCCTAAACAAATTTTATCCTACTATATTATAGTTTTAATAACTTGACTTTAAAATCAAAATTAAACTATTTAGGTTCCTATCCATTGTTTCCCTCACCCAACAACATACTGTAGTATATAAGAGATTAATAATATTTTGGACATAGAGAAATCATATACTTTGATCAAAGGGATTTCTTTAAGTACCTTCTCTTCTCATGATAAGTCATTTTGTTATACACTCATCGTCATAATGGGTATCATTTTCCATTATTAAGAATATAAGCCGTGCTCTTCACCTCAACACCCACTTATTCATCCACCTTTGGAGAATTTATGTTTGCTACCCAATTTTTGTAAACCAATAAATATGTAGAATTTGATTTCGCGGAGCTAAGAAAGAAAAAACAAAGATTTAGTTTACAATACTGTGCAAGTGTAATGAACTCTTACTTTCTTGGTTTTTTAAAAAGTGAAGCAAAGTAGCAGCCAATTTTGAGGGTCATGCCTCAAAATATTAATTACCCTATTTTTATAGGTTCATTTCTTCTTCATTTTCTCTTTCCTTGTTTTGTCTTTCTCTTTTTTATGCGTTACCCACCATATCTTCTCTTAATCACCTTTTATTCTTGGAGAAGATATAGTAAAAAAAAAAAAATAATTCGTTCCTCTATATGCATGTTGTATACAATACAAAAAATAATTGTTAGCAAAAAATTGTGTTGATCTGCTATGAGGAACAAACGACAGTACAAAATAAGATAAAATGTTTAAAATTATATAAAGTAATTAAACATTGGTATCTCAACTGTTGCTTTGCCATTTGCATAGAAAGTCCTTAAAATCTTCATACAATTATTTGTAGAGAGCTAACACAATTTCTACATAATGAGGTGTATGACAAATATATATGGACTATTTGATTGAAGAAGAACGATGGTCTATGCAACACTGGGCGAGAAAAAAAGGTTACAAAAATTTAATTTTCAAGAATATAAAGTCGAAATTATCCTAAGAAACACTTGAGAGAGAAAATATATTTTTTCATAAAAACATGAGGAAGAAAATTGTACAACTTACACGTAACGTTGCCGGATCAAAACATATATGCTCACTCAAACACAGTCGAGAGACTTATAATGATCTCTTTCCTTTTTATCTTCATTCAATGGTGGTAACAAAAATCTTTAATAAAAATTTTCAGAAGGAAGCCATATATTCATAATATCAAAAACTAAGCTAAGAGAAAAGAAAA
The DNA here is from genome assembly GCA_029379335.1 of Thymus mandschuricus. Taxonomy (NCBI): domain Eukaryota; kingdom Viridiplantae; phylum Streptophyta; class Magnoliopsida; order Lamiales; family Lamiaceae; genus Thymus; species Thymus mandschuricus. The sequence continues at coordinate 39,003,648 of CM057072.1, forward strand.
AACATGTTTTAGGGAAAAGAAATGATAAAGGAATTAAAAAAGATCTTCAAGTGACATCCACAATTAAACTAACAAAAAAAAAAATGTAACACTGAGATAAAGATATGAAAAAACATATTGAAAAAATTGATGCTTATTGGTGACCTTACTTTTCAGTTTTGCTCCATCTTCTGAGAAATAAAAACATGAATACCATATTATATCTAAATAAAAAATAAAAAATCATGAATAGCGTAGGCAAATAATGAAGAAATAGCACAACAAAAATTGAAAAAAAAAAAAAAAAAAAAAAACTAAATTATAGATAAAGAAAGATTATAATTATTGGCTCGACGAAAAAATTTAAAATTCAAATCAAGACTTGTAACCTCGACGAATTCAAATACATGTTGAACCGCTTGGGATGCTTGTTTGGGACACAACAACAAATATGAAAAGTAAACCATAAATGCATTTAATTTAATGCAAGCATGCATGCTAATTTTAAAATGGAGAGAAAGCAAATTCAAATCGTTGTCTTATGTGGGAACATATTCCGATAAAAGTTACTGCAATTCTCCTAAAAAAAATAAATAAATAAATAAATTGCACTTGACTCAAGGAAGTTTAGGCGGGAAACTAAATATAGAAAGTGATTCTGTTTTTATATATATAATAGATATTCAAGAATATTTTCGAATTTATTCGGCTAATAAGAGTTCAACAGTTGTGTGCTTTTCTTTTCTTTAGTCTTATTTATTTATTTATTTGTGTGTGTGTTTTTTTTTTTTTACTTTCAATTTGTTGTTTGTTTACTACTCTACTCCCTCCATCCCGGTAGACTTGGTCACGTTTTCTAATTGGGGTGTCCCGGCCGACTTGACAACTTTCCTTTTTGTGTCCAACATAGCCCACTTATTAGTTACTAATTGAATTTAGCCCACACTTAAAAACACACTTCTAGTTCTCCTTTATTGGAGAACTACCAATTCAAGATAATTAACTTCCTAATTCATCCCTCTTTAAAAACAGTGCCCAAATGCCAAGTCAACCGAAACGGAGGGAGTACAATCTAGAGATATATATATATAATATACCCAATATGGTATAAGGAAATCAAATTAAGGTCATACATTTAAAAAAAACAAAAAATACCCATTTTGGACGCGCAATTACACAATTACCCTCGTTTTTACTCTAAAACCTATTTTTCCCTCCCTCTTTTTCGCGCTCGGTATTTCTCTCAGCAGATTTCTCCGCCTCTCAATTCTCTCTCTCTCTAAACTTTAGCTAGAAAACCTCCCCCTCTCTCTACTGCTATATCCACTCCCCCACCACCGTCCCCCACTCTCTCTCTCTCTCTACTGCTCTCTCCACCCCCCTCCCAACCACCGTCCCCCACTCTCTCTCTCTCTACTGCAATCTCCGATCTCAGCGACGATGCCTAAGAGCATTTTCTCGAAGCTATCGGAGGATGTAATCCTCAACATACTGTACAAGCTCGACGACGACCCACGGATTTGGGCGCGGATCGAGTCGCCGGCGAAGGGGACGGCGGGGAGGTGTCGAGCCGTTGTGATTTATTCTATTTGTGTTCGTATTCAGCGAGCAATTTCTCTCATTTCCCCCAATTTTTTTATGCTCTTTCAGCTAATATTCTCATGTTTTTCGATTTGAATTTGAATTGAATTTCTGAATTTGGTTTGGGTTCTACCGAGGGACCTATAGCCGAGAAGCGTATTTCCGATGCTGATTTGGCCAAGTTTACCTTCGAAAATTGATTTGTATTTTCTGAATTTTGATCGCCGATCCGGATTTACTTTCCATTCCGGTTAGGTTCTCCATATCTTCAGACATTTCTCCGTGAATGTTTCACTAGATTCATGTATTGTTTTGTGATTTTTGTTTCCGATTATTTCTGAGAAAAAACGCGAGCGAAGGTTCCCAGCGGAGAGGAGTGCTTCAACTTGTATACACAAATTTATTTATATATATGTATATGTGTGTGTATCTATACGTTTTTTTTCCTCAATAGACATCCCATGGAGGTTGTGCCATGATTTTCATCATTTTTTCTCTGTCCATTATTTTCGGCTCTCCTCTTTTTCTGCCCTTAAATTTGTACAGTACTTATTATCTCTCTCTCCCACACTTTTCACAGTCTCTCTGTCAAATACATATGAGAGACAGAGAGGGTAGGGAGTCAAAAGATGTAATTCATCCCTAGTTTTTAATATAAATTTCATATTTTGTTCCACTTTGTACCAATTTAATTAATTTTGTTTGTTTGTTTATATTTTTTAAGAAAATACATTATTAATGTAACAACTTGTTTATTTCGTACTTCCTTAACTATAGTTTTGTTACGAATAACCATATTTCGTACCGATTTAACATTAATTTGTTTTTCGCACTGATTTTACTATGTGTTGCTCTGATTTTGGTTAAAATTTGTTAAATATGTTGGTATTGGTTCTGTTTTGAACTGATTTTGTTAATATTGGAGTGTTTTTTCATATTTTATTGTTCGAAATGATCTCTATATACTGAATATGCTGTGTTTTGGTTAAAATCTGTGAAATATGTTGATATTGGTTCTGTTTTACACAGATTTTGTTAATACTGTACTATTTTTTCAGATTTTTGGGTTCGAAATGATCTAATTCGTACTACACGTGTTGTGTTTTGGTTAAAATTTGTGAAGTTTGTTCATATTGATTATGTTTTGAACAGATTTTGTTAGTATTAAAGTGTTTTTTAAGACTTGCTGGTTCGAAATGATCTAATTCGTACTGCATATGTTGTTTTTTTTTGTTATAAACTATGAAGTTTGTTCATATTGGTTATGTATTGCACAGATTTTGTTAGTATTAAAGTGTTTTTTAAGATTTGCTGGTTCGAAATGATCTAATTCGTACTACATATGTTGTGTTCTTTGTTATAAACTATGAAGTTTGTTCATATTGGTTATGTATTGCACAGATTTTGTTAGTATTAAAGTGTTTTTTAAGATTTGCTGGTTCGAAATGATCTAATTTGTACTACATGTGCTGTGATTTTTATTATAAACAATGAAGTTTGTTTATACTCCCCCCGTTCCACTCTATTTGGCATGTTCTATTATTTTATACCTCACATCTATTCACTCTATAGGCCAAATGGAGCGGAACGGAGGGAGTATTGGTTATGTATTGCACAGATTTTGTTAATATTAAAATGTTTTTTAAGGTTTAATTTTTAGTTTCAAGGTTTAATTCCTCAGTAGACTTTAGTACGAAGTGAATCTATTCCGTACCAATACATAGTTGATTTAGTACGAAGTGAATCTTATTCGTACCAATACATAGTTGCTTTATTACGAAGTGAATGTATTCGTACCAATAACTGCATAATTGCATACTCAAATATGTGTTTCGTAATTCTTATATATAATTGGTACGAATTCTTTATATTTCGTACCTCCTTAAGTTATACGAATATCACAGCTACAGTAGTCAGAAAAGAGAAGGGAAAAAAAAAAGAAAAAAAAACTGAAATTCGAAAATTCGAAAATAAAATAAAAATAAAAAGGAAAAGGAAAAATAATGAAGAGTGAAGAGGACACGTGGAAAAGGGGGAAGGAGGGGAAGGAGAAAAGAGTGGTGTTGACTAGTAAAAGTCAAAGTGTATTAGTAAGGGTATGTGTGTCATTTCGCATCAAAAATGAGTATTTTTTGTGTTTTTTAAATGTGTGTCCTTAATTTAATTTTCTTATACCATATTGGGTATTTTATTTTTCCCCTCTACAATCTATCTGCTTGTAATTAGTTTATTCTTCTAGTAGAATGTTATGTGCGTAACAGTATATATGTGTGATAAATAAAATCATATTTTGAGTTTCACTATTATTTAATTTCGTATGTAATTTATTATTATTTATTTATTTTCTTTTTTTATTTCTTTGGGTCTGGCCCAATCGTTAAGTAACGGCCGAAGTAAACTAATGGTCTGACTTGACTATTGTATAATGGGCTTAGCCTGAATTACCTTGCTATAATAGGTCTGTCCGGTGTTCTTTCATGCATCGTTTTCTATTTGTAAATTCCATAACATGATATGTTAGTTAATCAATTGGTCGACTAACAATTCACATAGATATTCATTCTTATTAACTTGATAGATACGAACTAATCTTTCAGCTTTCTTGTTAGATGGAGTTTTCCATAATCTAATAACTTGAACTCATTTGAAATATTAATCACGAATGTTGTATATATATAGAGCTTTATAACCTAATTGTAACATTTTATGTCATAATAAATGACGAATTAATTTTCGAGTTTCCCACGATTTAACTTATTAAAATTGTGGGGTATTACAGTTACATAGCTTTTAACGAAAATTCGTGAATTGAATAAGACGAGAGTGTCCAGCAAAATTAAGATAGTAGTAGAGTATAACGATGTATGGAATTTATTACTTGTTCCACATAAATGATAGGGAAGTAAATTACTTGTTTGTAAATTACTAATTAACAGTATAATAGGTAAGTAAATTACTTGTTCAACGTTGGTGTGAATTGAGAGACTTAAATTGTCAAATATAAACACAGTGGACACGCCACTTTCTCATCGACTTGAAATAGACCGAAGTTGAAACTTCGGGATTCCCGTCAGAATCGTGTTTAAAATCTTAATTTTTATTAATTTTGTACATTTTTTTTCATTTTCTTAATTTATAATAGTTTATTTTAATTTTATGATTATTTCTAGGGTTTATTAATCCAAATTAGGGTATATAATATTTTTTAACATTTAATTTCACTTTTATTGGTTATATAATGCTTGAAAAATTAACAATTAGGGCATATTACAATTAAAAAAATCCAATTCCCCCGTCTATTTTAATTTTTCATATAATGCAAATATAATATTGAACTAATAGAAATTTCGATTTTCGACATGATTGAGACACCGAATTCGAGACGGATACCGTCCGCCGAAGGACGTGGAACACTCAAATCACAAAATGTTAACGCACGCGTGTTCCAATCCTTTTCCAGTTTCAACTCTTACAAAGAATCTTCCGAAAAGAAAACAAAGGCGTGAATGATGAAAGCATAAAGGAGTGATATGTTATCTGATATTCCTCCATATGTTACGTATTCACTATCACTAACTTAAACACATACTTATATACACTGAGATTTAAAGTCTACTAAAACACACTTATTACAAAATTGAAAACCGTATCGAAGACTATGAAGCGCGAACGTCGTAGATTATTCTCAGCTAGCTAGCCTTTTAAATATCTCAAATTCTCCTCCAACCAACAACCTTCCAAAGGTATAAACTATTCCCTCCGTTTACTCTCATTTGACCACATTTTCTTATTGAGACGGTTATCTCACTACTACAAATTTGGCCTTTTACTACACTAAATACACTACGGTTTTTTTTAAAAACCGTAGTGTATACCTTTTCTCTACGGTTTTTATCCAAAACCGTAGTGTATACTCCGAGTATTTACTACAGTTCAGCCTAAAACCGTAGTGTATGAAAGAGGCGCTCATACACTACGGTTTCAGGCACTATACACTACGGTTTAAAACCGTAGTGTATGAGAGAGGCGCTCATATTCCACTTTAATACTGCATTTATTTTAATCCCAACATTCCACTTTAATACTGCATTTATTCCCTTATATTCCACTTATTTTCACCTTAATTTATACCATTAACACTCCTTTTATTTTGACCTTTAATTACGTCATAAACATGAATTTCTTAAATATTGTGCTGAAAAGAAAGGTTCCAAATGAAGATAAACGGAGGGAGTATAAGTTAAGTCAAGTCAATGCATGAAGCCTACACCCGCCTTTAAAGCTGCATGCATGAAGCCTACACCTGCAGAAGCAAACGCGAGCTTACAACAGTTTGAAACAATGGCCTTCTTCCATATCATCTCTCTCTCCCTTCTCCTCCTTCCCACATCAGCAGCTCAAACAAGATCCTCCCTTATAACCCTAGGCTCTTCCTAGGCTCTTCTCTCACTCCCACCTCCACTTGGCCATCCCCCTCCGCCCTGTTCTCCTTCGGCTTCTTCCCCCAGAACGTCACCTCCTACGCCGTCGGCGTCTCTCTCCCCGACAAAACCGTTGTCTGGACGGCAAAAAGAGACGACCCCGCTGTCCCCAAAGATGTCATCGCCCTCGACCTAACCATCGACGGCCGGCTTATCCTGCGGCGGAGCCACGGCCAAGACGTCGACCTCATACACACTTCAGCACCCATCGCCTCCGCGTCAATGCTCGACAACGGCAACTTCGTCCTCTACGACTCCAGTTCAAGAATCATCTGGCAGAGCTTCGACCACCCCACCGACACCCTCCTCCCCGGCCAGCGACTTCGGCCGGGCGACGAGATTCTCTCCTCCGCGTCGGAAACCGACCACAGCCGAGGGATTTTCCGGCTGATTATGCAGAATGACGGCAACCTCGTCCAATACCCTCCTAACTCGGCGAACCCTGGGGCCTACGCTTACTGGTCATCGGACACAAGTGGAGACAACAATTCTCTACACCTCGACAGCTACGGCCGCCTCTATATGTTAAACGGAAGTGCTCCTCTGAGGAATCTAACAGAAGGAGGATTGCCTACGGAGGGTTCACTCTCTCTCGTGAGGCTAGACGTCGGAGGAATCTTCCGACTCTACTCTCTCTCTCTAAATCCTCTAGGTAACTTGACGGAGGTATGGTCATCAGTAACGACGGACAAGTGTTATCCTAGCGGATTATGTGGATTCAACGCCTTCTGCTTTCCCACGGTTGTCGAAATGCCGGAATGTCAGTGCCTTCCCGGTTTCGATTTTCTCCAGGCCGGCAACTTCACCGCTGGCTGCTCGAGATCGTTTCCGGCTCAAGCTTGTCCGAAAATCGACGATGGAGTCAAGTATGTGATGAGACCAGTCGAAAACACAGTATGGTTGGAAAACTCGTACGAAGTTTTGAAGACAACGTCTCCAGAAAAGTGCAGTGAAGCATGCCTTGATGATTGTAACTGCGAAGCAGCCTTCTTCGGTGTTAGCCAATTATGCAGGAAGCAGAGGCTTCCATTAACATTCGGAAAAAAGACTCAGAAATTATCGGACACGGCCCTTATTCGTGTGAAATCCTCATCCTCATCATCCGGCATCGAAAGAGTCACGACGAAAGAGCGCCGCCGATTAGAAATCCTCATCATCAGTATCGTGTTGATGTTGGCGGGCGTCTTGGCCTTAATATTTTCAGCGATCTTCGTTCATCTGAAACGGAGGGATTATAACAAGATCGGCAAAGAAGAAGGAGCTAACTTGGTTGAGGCCTTGAGGGTATTTCCTTACAAGCTTTCACATTCGAATATCTTTCGAAAGCGACGAATGATTTCAAGGAGGAGCTCGGGAGAGGATCATCTGGTGTAGTGTACAAAGGTTTTCTGCACAACGGACAGAAGGCGGTGGCGGTGAAGAGGCTAGATATATAGAGAAGTTGTGCGAGGAGAGAGAGAGTTCCAAACAGAGTTAAAAACAATCGGGAAGACTTACCATCGAAACCTAGTACTACTGCTAGGTTACTGCATCGATGGAGCTAACAAACTGCTGGTGTTGGAATATATGAGCAACGGATCTCTCACGAAAATACTCTTCAATCGAGAAAATCGGCCTAGCTGGGAAGAACGCATCAAGATTGCTCAAGATATATCGAGAGGGATTCTGTATCTCCATCAAGAATGCGAAACGCAGATTATTCACTGTGACATAAAGCCTCAGAACATGCTCATGGATGAAAAGGGGCGCGCAAAGATTTCGGATTTCGGACTAGCGAAGCTGCTGAAACAAGATCAGACTAATACTTACACAGGGATAAGAGGAACTAAGGGTTACGTCGCTCCCGAATGGTACCAGAAGCAGGCGATCACCGTGAAAGCAGACGTTTATAGCTTCGGAGTGATGTTGCTCGAGATCATATGCTGTAGGAGGTGTGTGGATTGGAGCCTATGTGAGGAAGAGGCAGTTCTTGAGGATTGGGTTTATGACTGTTACAGAAAAGGGAAGGTGGGAAGTCTTGTGGGAGAGGAGAGAGAGAGAGTGGAAGAGAGAGAATGAAGTGGAGAGGATGGTGAAGATTGGGATATGGTGTGTCCAGTGTGAGCCATCGCTGCGTCCAACCATGAAGGAGGTTTTGGTCATGTTGGAAGGAACTGCAGATATTCCTATACCTCCGACTCCTATGAGGTGCTTGGTATGAGGTAATGGAGGTGGGAATGGAATAGTCATTCCTACCTCTATTCCATTACCCCGCTTGGTTCGATTTTTTTGTCGGGAATACACATTTCCAAGGGAATGACTATTCTCACATCCATGGGAATATGCATTACTTAGATATTCATGGTTATAGCTATTCCCATCACTTATATTTAAGTGATTTTTATTTTAATAAATATTATTTAATTTATTTATAAATAATTAAATTACCTCAATATTTTTTTAAATGTATAAGTATATTTCGTCAAAACTTTATCTCTCTAAAATTTTCGTATCATCATTTTCTCTCTCTAAAAATTTTCATTTTCGTCACATTCTCTCTCTAAAATTTACTTTCTCTCTCTAAAATTTTTAACTTTCGTCACATTCTCTCTCTAAAAATTTTCACTTTCGTCACATTCTCTCTCTAAAATTTTCTTTCTCTCTCTAAAATTTTTCATTTTCGTCACATTCTCTCTCTAAAATTTACTTTCTCTCTCTAAATTTTTTAACTTTCGTCACTTTCTCTCTCTAAAATTTACTTTCTCTCTCTAAATATTTTAACTTTCGTCACTTTTTCTCTCTAAAATTTACTTTCTTTCTCTAAATTTTTTAACTTTCGTTACTTTCTCTCTCTAAAATTTACTTTCTCTCTCTAAATTTTTTAACTTTCGTCACATTCTCTCTCTAAAAAATTTTCACTTTCGTCACATTCTCTCTCTAAAATTTACTTTCTCTCACTAAAAATTTTCATTTTCGTCACAATCTCTCTCTAAAATTTACTTTCTCTCTCTAAATTTTTTTAACTTTCGTCACTTTCTCTCTCTAAAATTTACTTTCTCTCTCTAAATTTTTTAACTTTCGTCACATTCTCTCTCTAAAAATTTTTCACTTTCGTCACATTCTCTCTCTAAAAATTTTTCACTTTCGTCACATTCTCTCTAAAATTTACTTTCTCTCTCTAAAAATTTTCATTTTCGTCACAATCTCTCTCTAAAATTTACTTCTCTCTCTAAATTTTTTAACTTTCGTCACTTTCTCTCTCTAAAAATTTTCAATTTCGTCACATTCTCTCTCTAAAATTTTCTCTCTCTCTAAAAATTTTCATTTTCGTCACATTCTCTCTCTAAAATTTCTTCTCTCTCTAAAATTTTTTCACTTTCGTCACTTTCTCTCTCTAAAATTTCTTCTCTCTCTAAAAATTTTTCACTTTCGTCACATTCTCTCTTTAAAAATTTCTTTCTCTCTCTAAAAATTTCACTTTCGTCACTTTCTCTCTCTAAATTTTTTTCTATCATCGTTTTCTCTCTCTAAAAATTATCATTTATTACTTTCCTTTTCTTGTTTTTTTCCCTATTTTATCACTATTAAATAGTATAGTTGTATGATTTAAATACAAAAATATAACTTAATTTATCACATAAAATGTTAAAGAAAAAAAATAATTTCATTACTTTAGTTATTACTTGTGCATACCAAGCAAGGGAATGGATCATTCATTCCATTCCTTTCCCATGCTTATTCCTTTCCCACCTCCATTCATTTCCCACCCCTATTGCATTACCTCATACCAAGCACCTCCCTAGTGTTTAGGGGTTCAAGGAGTGTTTGGAATGAAGTGTGATATTTATAATTACGTCTAGGGTATAAATATGTGCTCTCACTTAATTTTTGGTTGTGTTTGTTTTATAATGTTGTATGATTTGTTTCGAACATTACTTAATGTAACAACCATATACTCCTTCCGTCCCACTTCATTAGTCATGTTTGTTATTTTGGGCCGTCTCATTTCACTAGTTATGTTTCCTAAATAAAAATAATTAACCCTTTTCACTTTTAACATTTGCACATTAAATTTCGTGCTAAGGAAAAACAGGACTAGTAAGTGGGACGGAGAAATATTAAATATTTGTTCATTATTATTAGTTTTACACTGTTTTTTTTTTATATTATAAAAATGAAAAATGTTACTGTACTTAACATATTACTCCCTCCGTCCCGCCCGATTTGGCCCGTTTTCCAAATCGGGGTGTCCCGGCCGACTTGGCCTATTTCCTTTTTGGGACCAACATTACACTTTCACTTTTTTAGTTTAATACTTTTAAATTGTTAAGAATGAATTTGATTGACTAGTTTTAATTTTCCTTTATTGGGAACACAAATTCAAGGTTATCAATTAATGTAATTTACTCCTCCTTAAAAATCGTGTCGAAAAGAACTAGGCCAAATCGGGCGGGACGGAGGGAGTATAATAATATATTGTTATATTAGGGAAAGGAGAGAAATGCTCCCTTACCTATTATAAACATTCTTAATGTGTTCACAATCTTAGTTGCGATCCTGATTATTAGAGGCTGTTCAATTAAGCTTATTTTGAAGAAGTTATATTTCTAAGTATCGTGAAATGTGTTAAGTGTTATTCCATCTTCTATGTTGAATTTGGATGATGGAGCTTAATTTATGAGACTATAGGGAAAATGCTCATAAATAATGCTTATATTGAGTTATTTATGTGCGAAATAAAAGTATTACATATATCTGTGTAATTTATAGTCACTATAAATCTATGGATGTAATAGGTTACTTGTATTTCCATAGTAGAGTCCCTTGTGAAATTGAAACAGAAACGTACATTTGTATCTGACACATGCACACACTTGTATGTTAATGTCAACTTTTCTATAAATAGCCCGATACTAATTTCTTAATTTTGTCCATTTCTCACTTATCATTTGCTTTATTTTTTACTTTAATTTGTACAATAAATTACATACCCCTCAATTTATTCAACGGATTTTTTTTATTTTTTATTTTTAAAAATTTTTTTTTTCCTTCGTTTTTGATTGGGATAAGGTGCAAAAATACCCTTAAACTTTATATGGATGAGCAAAAATATCATCAATGTATGTTTTGGTGCAAAAATGCCCTTAAGTTTCACATGGAAGAGCAAAATTGCCCTCAATGTATGTTTTGATGCAAAAAATGTCCAACTTCACTATTAAATGTTGCAAAAATATCATTAACTTATAAAAATTTTAACAGCCGTCATTTATACACTCTATATGCACAAAATAAAAATTCAGGAGTGAAATGTTTAATTTCATATTAGCGAGATCTTTTACTTATCTTTTATACTTCCAACAATAGGTTATGTTACTTGTGAATTTACATAATTTTCAAAAAAAAAATTACAGCACTTTGTTCGTTACTGTTATACCAAACACTACTGTTATTTTAACTTCCAATTCACCTGGACATAGAGAACATTCTAACCATGTAAATTTATCGCAACCAAAGTACAAAACTAGCACTACGACAAATCAAATCTTTGAATGACTGATTCAAGTTTCTTCATTTTCTATTCATTGTAATTTCCCGCCATTTTTTACAAGATTGTTGTTCTTACATATGTGTCTGCTTCTACAAATCAAAATTATTGGCAATTGTGGATAGTATTGAGTTTTGATTGCTCTGATACCACTCTGTCACGACCGGACTTTGCTAAGGATAGCTAAGCCGGGGAATCGTGACTAGGGATGGGGATTTAGAAGCGGGGAAAGAAAGGGGAGATGAAATAAATGCGGATCATGACTCGTAGAAAGACTTAGAACGTAGAATTGATCATTAAGTTTAGCCAATGGCTCGAAGAAGAAGCATGATAAGTTGTCTGATTCATTACATCAACTGAATAAGTGCTTAAAGCACTTGAATAACACTAAAGAGTGTACGCAGCGGAATAATTACGTGAATACATGTATGAAGACATGTATTACCGAAAGTCTAATCTATGACATAAATAAGACTGCAAAAAGCTCCGCTCGTCACTTCACTTCCATCATGCTCAACCTGCACATTTAGAAATACATGCAGGGCTGAGTACAGAGTACTCAGTGGACACAGTGCCGAAAACTATACAATATAATTGTTCATGCCATAGCGAGTGAAGCATAGGGATTTTATTGAAAGAAACCTATGTTCACTAAATCATTTCTAGTTAATAAAAGTGTCTGCAGACTATGTTCTTTTAGTACTCTACCGTATCTGATTCTATGGTGACGAGGAGGTGGCCACCTCACACGATACCTGACCGGTCAACCGAAGGATGACTCACGGTCCTGTGTACACTAGTCCAAGTAAGATAGCAAGTCTTAACGAGGACCCGAAATCGATTAACATAAATTGGCAAAGCCAACACAGATAGATGTCATACACAAAACGAAAAGGTTTATGGCATGACAAGCTAAAATAACTAGAACTTAATCATATAAATGAAGAGTTTCTTTAGAAGAAAGCCCACCTCGAATACCGAATGAATTGGTATCAAGGATAACACGTTGCTCGCCTTCCGTTCGGCTCCCGCCTATTTAGAAGATAAATAATAAGAATTTCCATTCTTATAAACTATATAAATCCTATTAAGAATATTCCTATTCTTAAGCTCCTATTTCCTCGTCTCGTCTAACATTCCGTAAAATGAGTCGGAAGACTATTGTTCGGAATTAAATGAATTATACGACTAAGGATAGTCGTAGATTATATCTGTATACACTACAATTAATTATTCTTAATCGAAGTATAGTTTATTAAATAAAATCCCGGAGGATTAATAATCTATGATTATTAATAATCGCAAATTTAAATAATAATATAAGTTCGATAGGAATCGAACTTGATTAATGAATCGAGTTAATCGAACTAATCATATAATACTATCTTTGATGTACCATTTCTCGTTTCGTAAAAATTAAATAAATAACGAACGAAATAAATAAATAAATAAATAAAATTGGGCCGAAAGAATAAATTCGGCCCACTGTTTCGGCCCACACCCAAACCCAATCTCAAACCTAAACCCAACCCGCCCCAGACCCGAACCCGCCCCAGACCCGACCCGACCCGGACCTAACCCATGACCCTCTAATTGAAATCCCTAATTTCCCCCTTCTCACAACACACACACGCACAACACTCTCACCCCCCCCCCCCCCCCCCCCTTCACTCGACAGTCACCCTTCTCCGTCGCCGGCGCCGCTTTCGCTGACGGCGAGGGCTCGCGTTGCCGGCGACGCCTCCCTCTCTCTCATCTCCCCCTCCCCTCTCTCTCACTCGGTTATCTCACTCTCTGCTCTCTATCTTTCTCTCGGCCGCCGACCCTCCGCCGGTTCGCCGTCGTTCGCCGTCCGACGAGCAGGTATACACTCTTTCTCTCTCTCCCTTTCTTCCTCTCTCCCTTTCCTAACCCTTCCCTCTCGGACTTTTCAGGTTAGAAGACAACGACGCCGACAGAAACGGCCGCTGCCGGAATCCCGGGGCCGCCTCTGCTGCCCCGTCGGTGCCCCTGGACTTTAGTCCAGCCTCTATTAATCCCGTCGGGGCTTCGTGCCTCGACGGAGGTTCACTCTAACCCTCCCTCTCCCGTTTATTCTTTTAATCATTTCGTTTTAGGTTCGAATTATGATTAAATTACAGATTATGAAATCTCATGCTATGGTTTGATATATACAATATAGAGCATGCTCAATCTCTTATGGTTTTTAAGCACTAGAGGTTCGGTTAAGAACTAGCTTACATTTACTAACATACTTGTGTTGCTTGGTTGATTGTTATGTAGTTCTTAGCATGCTTGAGTTCTCTTTTAAATACTCATGTGAGGGTTTAAGTCTCTACTCATGCTTGGTGTGTTCTAATGAGGTTATGAGGAATAGTTGCTTGCATGCTTCTTATGAAACATAACTATTGGCTATGTTAACTAAATTCTACTTAGGTTGCGTTCTCTTTGATGCGAAAGAAAATGAGAGAAAAGAGAAAATTACACTATAAATTCCACCCTTTTTCTCCCCCTTTCTCACCTTTTATCAATGAGGGGATGATTTTACTCCTTAAATTGGAGAAAATATTTACAACACCAAATTGGAGAGATAATATTTTCTCTCCATTGTAGTGCAAATGAAGGAGAAAAAATAGAAAATGTGAGAAAAGGGGTGGAGTTTATAGGGTGATTTTCTCTTTTCTCTCCTTTTCTTTCGCATCAAAGAGAACACAACCTTAAAGAATTGGTATGGAAGCACTTACTAGTGGTTTGTAGGGCTGTTGTTGCTAGCTATTCCCTTTCTCTTCCTTAGTCCTCTTCTTCTCCTTCACTAGTTCTACTCTCTAAGTGTTTGCAAATGATATGTGAGTGGGTGAAGCTTCTCGCAAGAGTGGTGTGGGGGGTTTATATACATGTTAGGGGCTGAACTTTTGATGGTTTGCCAAGTGATGGAAATCGATGGGTGTGATGGGTTGGAGGCTCAAGAAATCTTCCAATATCTTGTACTAACTTGCACTCTTTCTTCCTCCTCTTTTCCTTTCACTTTTCAGCTCAAGAATGCCTATTTAAAGGGTTGTACTCCCTACCATTTTTGTGTAAAAGGTGGGTTTAGATGTTACCTCTCAATGTGCTAAGCTATGATCCTTTGTGTACAAGTATACCCTACTTTTGAGGCATATTAGGGGCTGATTTTTGCAGGTACTATGGGCTGGTGGGAGTCGATTCTTGGGGCTCTAAAGCTTATGGAGATGGCTGCAATTTGACCTCTATGAAAAGGGGTGGTTTGATGGCTTGTCATGAAGTGAAAAGCCTCTCTATCCCTTGTGTTTCAGAGCATTCTTAGGTGGGTAAAGACCCTTGTGTTTTAGAGCATTCTTAGGTGGGTAAAGACCCTTGTGTTTTTAGCTAGTTATTACCCAAGATGTAATAGCTTTAGCCTTGTAATAATGCCCTATGTATGCACTAATGTTGCATTCTTATGCCATGTATCTTATTACTCATATAAGAAATGCTTCATGATTTTAATCCTATACTTAGTATATGGATAATATTTATCTCCATTACATACTTAGCACATCTCTATCTAATCCTTGAATCATATAACACGTATTATACTTATTAGGTAAGCATACGAAACTCGACTTTCTTATGTAGAAGTCGCAATTGAGCTTGGCTCAATTCGCCATAGAACGGCTCGATTCTCGGCCTCGTCTTTTAACGATAAATCATTCCGATTTGCAATCTAGTAATTCGAACTAATTTTTATTTACGTACTAAAAGAAATTCGATTGCTAATATCGAATTTAAATCATAAGTCTAAATTCGATTGCTAAACCGAATTTAACTATCTATTCTAAAATTCGATTACTAAACCGAATTACAATGACTAAATCGAATTTAATTAGTCCGATAATTGGTCTTTTATGCTTACGAAAATGCAGGCCATTACATCCTACCTACCTTAAAAAAAAATTTGTCCCGAAATTTGCGTACCTCTAATTGAAAAGCTCGGGGTATTTCTCCCTCATCTTATCCTCTAATTCCCACGTCGCCTCTTCTTGTCCGTGGTGCTTCCACAGAACCTTGACCGAAGTAATAGACTTATTCCTGAGTTGTTGCACCTTTCGGTCCAAAATCGCTTCCGGTTTATTCTCATAACTCAGGTCGGAATCTAAGGTTACTTCATCTTGATGGATCACGTGCTTGGGATCAAACACGTACTTCCTAAGCTGCGACACGTGGAATACGTTATGCACATTTCCAAAGCTTGGTGGCAGTGCTAGTCTATAAGCTACCGGGCCTATTCTTTCTAGAATTTCGTATGGTCCGATGAAACGCGGCCTTAACTTCCCTTTCACGCCAAACCTTGCGATTCCTTTCGAAGGTGACACCTTCAAAAGACCTTTTCTCCTACCTCAAAACTTATCTCGGTCCTGCGATCATCAGCATAGGATTTCTGCCTATCCTAAGCTTCTTTGATCCTTCCTCGGATCTGTCTTACGATCTCAATCATCTCCTCGACTGCATCGGGGCCTAGGACTTTTCTCTCGCCAACCTCATCCTAGTAAAGTGGTGACTTGCACTTTCTCCCATACAAGGCCTCGTACGGTGCCATGTCTATCGTTGCTTGATAACTATTATTATATGCAAACTCGATTAAGGGCAGTATCGGTTCCCAACTTCCGCCTCTGTCGAGTACCACTGTCCTCAACATGTCCTCTAGGGTCTGAATTGTCCTTTCTGACTGTCCATCAGTCTGCGGATGAAATGTTGTGCTGAAGTTCAGCCTAGTGCCTAGTTCTTTGTGCAAGCTGGTCCAGAATCTAGACGTAAACTTCGCGTCTCGATCTGAAGTAATTGAACTAGGAACACCATGCAGACGTACTATCTCGCGCACGTATAACTGAGCTAACTTCTCAGACCCATAAGTGATCTGAATAGGAATGAAATGAGCACTTTTGGTAAGTCGGTCGATGATAACCCAAATAGCCGTGTTTCCACGCTTCGATTTAGGTAAACTCGCCACGAAGTCCATTGCTATGTGCTCCCACTTCCATTGTGGAATTTCTAATGGTTGTAACTTCCCATAAGGTCATTGGTGTAACGCCTTTACTTGTTGACAAGCTAAACATCTCTCGACGAAAGAAGCTATGTCTCTTTTCATACCTTCCCACCAAAATTTCCTCTTGAGATCTTGGTACATCTTTGTGCTTCCTGGGTGTGCGGCGTATGGTGTATCGTGAGCTTCGCTCAATATCTCATTTTTGAGCTCTTCACCATGCGGTATGCACAACCTCCCATCCTTTGTGATGGCGTTGCCAACTTCCTCACGATATCCTCCTCCATCGTTTGTCCTTATCCTTAGGCGTGTTTTCTCCATCGCCTCATCCTTTCTTTGAGCTTCCAAAATTCTGTTCCTCAAATCAGGTACTACGGTTAAGGTAGCAATAATTCCCTTGACTGTCCCTGGCGGAGGTATTACCTCGAGGTTAAGTCTTTGGAATTCCTCAACGAGCGTTGACTTACTCGTGAGCAACGTTGCCAGCTTTGGGTGCGTCTTGCGACTTAGGGCATCTGCCATTACATTGGCCTTCCCTGGGTGATAATTGATACCACAGTCGTAATCCTTTACTAGTTCGAGCCACCTTCTCTGGCGCATATTCAGATCCTTCTGCTCAAATAAGTAATTGAGACTCTTGTGATCCGTGAATATTTCACAGCGAACTCCGTAAAGATGATGTCTCCAGATTTTTAAGGCGTGCACCACAGCTGCCAACTCTAAGTCATGAGTAGGATAATTGAGCTCGTGGGGTCGAAGCTGTCGTGATGCATATGCAATTACCTTCCCTTCCTGCATCAATACGCAACCAAGCCCATTCTTTGAGGCATCGGTGTAAATCACGTATTTCCTATCTGGTTCTGGGACGGCCAGAACTGGTGCAGTGGTCAATTTCTTCTTCAATAATTGGAAGTTCGACTCGCACTCCGGGGTCCATGTAAACTTAATCCCCTTCTTCAAGAGTTGAGTCATTGGCCTTGCTATTTTGGAGAATCCCTCAATGAATCTCCTATAGTAACCAGCCAGTCCTAAGAAATTGCGAATTTCATTCGGGGTAGAAGGTGACTTCCAATTTTGCACGGCTTCCACTTTCGCGGGATCTACCTTAATCCCTTCTGAAGACACGATGTGTCCCAGAAACGCGACTTCGCTAAGCCAAAATTCGCACTTACTAAATTTAGCATAAAGCTTCTCTATCCTTAGCGTTCCTAACACCTTTCTTAAGTGTTCCTCGTGTTCCTTCCTATCCCTCGAATAGATGAGGACATCATCTATAAAGACTAGAACAAATTTGTCCAAGTGTGGATGGAAAACACGGTTCATGAGATCCATGAATACTGCTGGTGTGTTGGTTAATCCAAATGGTACCACTACGAACTCGTAGTGACCATATCGGGTTCGAAATGCCGTTTTGGGTATATCCTCTGGGCGTATCTTCAGCTGATGGTATCCTGACCTCAAGTCTATTTTGGAGAATACACTTGCTCCCTTGAGTTGATCAAACAAATCATCTATCCTTGGTAGAGGATATTTGTTTTTGAGAGTCAGCTTGTTCAACTCTCTGTAATCGATACACATCCTCATAGAACCATCCTTTTTCTTCACAAAGAGAACGGGGGCTCCCCATGGTGACACGCTAGGTCGGATAAATCCCAAATCTAATAGTTCCTGAAGTTGCACCTTGAGTTCTTCTAACTCCTTCGGGGCCATCCTATATGGTGCCTTAGATATCGGGGCTGATCCAGGTTCTAAGTCTATGGTAAATTCTATTTTTCTATCTGGCGGTAGCCCTGGTAGTTCGCTTGGAAATACATCAGGAAATTCTCGCACGATGGCTACATTTCCCGCATTCCTTTCTCCCTTCGGTTCCTCGTTTAGGTAGACCAGGTATGCTGGACAACCCTTTCTCAGCATGGTGGTAGCCTGAAGAGCCGAAATGATGGCTTTGCGCTTCCCCATGGAGATTCCATGAAACATCGTTGGTTCCTTCCCTGGTGGTTGGAAAGCGATCTTCCTTTCGTTGCAAAGGATGGTGGCGTAGTTTTCAGCTAGCCAATCCATTCCTAGGATTATATCTTCGTCCTTCATGGCCATAATGCCAAGATCGTTCGCTATAAGTTCAAGTGGACCTATGTTCAATCCTAAGTTAGAGCAACGATGTGTGAGAGTAACAGTCCCTCCTATTGGTGAAACAACTCTTATGTTCGAAGTTATTCGTTCTGCCTTAAGCCTTAGATTATCTACGCATGCTTTTGCGATGAAAGAATGCGAAGCACCCGTATCAAACAGTATTATAACGGGGGTGTTTAGAAGTTGGCCCATACCTGCCAAATTCCCCTGGTTTTTCTCGGGCTGCTTTTGCTTCAGCGCGAAGGCTCTTGCATTCTGCTGGGGTTGCTGTTGTTGTTGCATATACTGATGAAACATTTGTTGCTGCGGCGGCAGTGGGGGTGGCGGTGGGAGTGGCTGAAATTGCTCTGGCTTAACCGGTGCCTGGATTGCCTTCAACTGTTGGGTCTGGTTTGATTGATTCGGGCCTGATCCAGTTCCTTTCTACCTATTAGGGCACTCCCTTGCGTAGTGTCCCTTCTGTCCACAGACATAGCAGCTGTCGCTGCCTGCCTTACACAACCCTCCATGCATCTTGCCACACTTGGAGCATGTGGGATACTTCTGTTTGTATCCTCCCACTTGTCCAGTAGCAGTCTGCTTTCCGAACACCTGCGAGTTGGGGTTTCCCTTCCATGCTTTCTTTTCACCTTGCTTGCCCTGACTGTCTTCCCACTTGCGTTTACCCTTATCTTGCTGAGTGTGTGACTGAGCAGTTCCTGGTGCTACAGCCGGTTTATCTTTGGGCATTGCTGCCTCTACATCCAACGCTCTGCTAAGTGATTCCGAGTAAGATAGTCCTCCATGACCGGCAAGTGTCATTCTAATCTCGTGCCTCAGACCGGCACAGAACTTTTCTGCCATCTTTTCCTCGGTATCAACTTGTTCTGGAGCAAAGCGAGATAGCTCACAAAACGTCCTGTCATACTCTGTCACAGACATATTTCCTTGCTTCAAATGATAGAACTCGTTCTCCTTTTTCTTCCTGTAACTCTTGGGGATATATATATCATAAATCCCTTCCTTAAACTGTTCCCAAGTGAAATTCCTCAGCTGTTGGGGCGTCATGGTTTTCTGTTTTGCCTCCCACCAGAAATCGGCAGGTCCAGATAGTTGGAATGCAACGCAGATTAGGCGTTCCTCATTAGTGCACCTAAGAAATTTGAAGATGCGCTCCATAGCTCGCACCCAAATCTCTGCCTCTGCTGGTTCTCCAATCCCATTGAACACAGGCGGGTTCTGTTTTAGGAACAATTCCTCAATTCTCCGCTCATGCGGTGGAGGTGGTGGTGGAAGTGGGGTTGCTTCCCTTTCCTGTTCCGATTCTTTCTCAGATTCCTCTTGCTGATCACTCGCAGAGTTTTCACTTTCTTCCTGTTGTTCCTCTTCCTCAGGGGTTGGTTCTCTCCTGAGATTCTTTGGTGGTCTCCCACGTCCTCGAGGAAAAACAACTTGCCTTTTGGGGGCCATTTCGCTACATGAATAATGAACTCATTAGCTTAACGCGTACATTCTAATTCGATGATCTTGTTCTATGATCACGACTCTTATGGGTTCTTAGAACTCGTTCGCAATCTTTCTTAGCTTTCGATGATACATTACGATTCTTACTTAAAACGTGACTGATTTAAATGTACTAATATAAAACATATATATAACAATCATAGAGAAAATTGCCTGAACGAGGACTTTTCATTCATTAGGGAAATATCATATATGATGCTCGTCACTAGGGACTACATCATTAACTACTACATAAAACATAGAATATCGTCTTGTGGAGGTCACATCCACAGCTACCTAATTAAAATAACGATAATAAAATCCAGGACGGTCCTCTAAGGATCCATTGCTGGCTAGTTCATAGGAAATACACTACAATATACATCAACTAAACTAGTCACTCCGAGCTCACTTCGGACTCGGCCTCTGACTCCTCCATGGAGCCGTAACCGTGCTGCTCCTCTCCATCCGAGTCCTCCATCGGATCCTCCTCCTCGGATCCCGAACTCTCGATGTAGTCCAAAGGATCCTTCTCAAGCTCCTCCACGTGTCCCTCCACGTGAGCCTCTACCCTGCGTCGAGCTTCGGTCTGAAATTTGCCGAGCTCATGCATCCTCATTAGTGTGGCATCATCTATCTCGTCCATCAGACGAGCAACACGAGCACGAAGAAAGTCTGTGCTGGTCTTTCCAGGGCAAGGAGCTGGGGCAAGAGGCTCCGGCTCTGGCCGAGGAACACTGTCCACCTCTGGCTCCTCGATCACAAGGGCCTTCCCTTTGATCTGCCGTACGTAGCGATCCATAGCAGAGCCACGAGTAGAGTCCTCCTCGTCAGATGGTGGGGGATCCACCGGGTACCTGTAAGGTGTAGGAGGTCGCCTCTCAAGGTCCGAAGGCCCTGCCTCGGAGCAGTGTCGACCCGGTCGGCACAGGGTGGCCGCATGGGGCAAAGTAACCTGCTCGGGAACTACAGTAGGGTCCACTGGAGGTGGGTGGTTAGGTGCTGGTGCGGCCGGCATCGAAGATGGTCCTACCACTACGAAGTCTCCGGGACGCACATATGGTCCCGTCGGTGCCTGTCCAAACACTCCGAAGTAGTACTGAAGAGTGGCCACAAACCTGGGCAAGTCGCCTACCAGGTCGTAGTGGGGCTCGGCCTGGAAGATGAAGTCTCTCGTCATATCCTGGCCCAACCCTGCCAATCTGGTGGCAGCAGCTCTATCAACCTCATGATCCCATCGTACCCTTATGACAAAACTCACGGAGGAGGAGTTAATGAAAAAGCCCGAAGAGCCTAGCAGGCCGCTTCAGGAAAAATTGCTGAGTACTTCTATTGCACGGCATCCTCCAGTGACTGTAATAACGAAGGAGGAAAAGAGGGTGCAGGTGGAGAAGGATGCTGCCTTGGCGTGGGAGATGGAGCAGCTGTTTAAACTAACCAAAAATTCTATTGCTGCAGGTGCTTCATCCAGTTCCCAAGCGGCCGCTACACCCAAAGCGCCCGCTTCAACCGCCGCGCCAGCTTCATCAGCCGCACTCACTTCTGCTACCGCTACGAAGAAGGATATGCCGCCTCCCCCATTACCTAAGCTGCCAGTGAAGCGAACTGCTCCGGAGACAAAAGGAGATGACCCCGCGGCCAAGCGCCAAAAGGTCAAGCAAGCAGTGGCTTCAAGGGCAGAGAAAGAGGAGAGAAAGAGGAAGGAAAGAGAAGAGGGAAGGAGCAAAGGCGAGAGGAAGAAGAGGAGTAATGAAAGGCGACTCCAAGTGATTGACGCACGGATCGAGGAGCACTTCAGTGAAGTGATATTGATCCAGTCTTCACTAGTGCGCAGTGCCTTTATTCCCTTCATGCCAGATGAGTCTGAAGCATGTGAAGCTCAAGCCATAATTGATGCATGCGACGTGACTACAAAGGAGATGGTTGAGTCTGGTCGATATCCTCTCAAGGAGGAGCAAGATTACATTCGCAAACGACTCAATGAGAAGCGTCCATCGTGGAACAGCGAGTCGGGAGCAAAATTCAAACAGACTATGGCTCAACTGTCAAGCAGGTCAGAGGAGGAATTGGCCAAGCGGAGGAATGAACATCCGGACGCCAGAGAAATTGAAGAATTCATCCCGAGAGATCTGCGCGATCTGTGGCTTGACTACAAGAACCTATTCATCAAAGCATACTATTTTTGGGAGGTAGTGCCACTTCAGGATCGTTGCTCTCGGATGAGTGCTCTCAGCAATTTTCTCTGCGCGTATGATGAGAAGCTGCGAAGGAAGATCTTCACCACTGCTGAATTGGCTCAGCCCAAACCTCTGGTCGTCAAGGTTCCTGCTCTAAAGGAATTCCCCATGCCTTATCATCCAGGCACTGACATTCCAGATAGAGGGATCATAGATGATGAAGTGACTGAAGCTTTCAAGCTGGAAAGTGCATGGAGAAGACCTAGTATCCACACAGTTGACTCTATGGAATCAAAAGTTTTATCAGCTTATGTGGACACTGCTGCTGAAGAAGAGATGAAGAAGGAGAAAGAAGGAAAGGAGAAGGAGAAGGAGGATGAAGCTGCAGGAAACCTTTGAGTTTCAAGCTTCTTAATATCTCTTTTTGTGAACTGCTTGTTCATCTATCCCACTCTTATTTCTGTTTCCTCTGTGTCATTTACTCGCTTTGTGAATGACTTTACATTTTTGCTACAAACTCAATTTATTTAACCGGAAAAAAAGGGGAAAGGAACTTAAAAGAAAATTACAAACGAAACTGCAAAGGAAGCAGTCGCTTGAAGTTCCCTTCACGGTTAGATAGACTAGATTTTTTTTATCTAAGTCGAATGGGTTTTGGCATCATCAAAAAGGGGGAAATTGTTGGGAATTGTTAAGAACGAATATGTTAAGGGGGAACTTATAAGGGATATCTTAGTGTTTTGATTTGATCCCAAAACCCCAAAGCGTTCTGTTCCCAAGCGACCCATTTGATTTAGTTGATAAGTTAGAATTTTTCTAAGCCTACTCTGTTAGGATGGCTCTTTTAATTTGCTTAGATTTTAGGCTTCAAATTTTCAAGTGAAGGCCACTCTCTTGAGTGTGTTTTCCGAAGCGAAGCAAGTCTAGCAACTGAAGTGAAGCGTGCCGAAGAACAGTGTAGCGAAGCGATCGCTACAGTAGATTCGAAGTGAGTCTGCCAAAGCAAAGCGAAGCGAGCGCTACAGTTCAAAGCTAAAGTGAAGCGAAGCGATCGCTTCAGTAGATTCGAAGTGAGTCTGCCAAAGCAAAGCGAAGCAAGCGCTACAGTGAAGAGTCAAAGCTAGTCATCAGATTCCAAAGTAGTCACTAGGGAACTTTATTTCCCGAAGCGGCTCACTACAGATTGACTACGAAGTGACTCAACTAAAGCGGACGCTACAACTTCAAAGCGAAGCGAGCCACTACCTACCAGAAAGCGACAGCGCGACTCCCGCCCATATTTTGAACTCCAGTCAACAGGAGATCGTAGCATTAATTACGAGATCTCCACGTGTCGAAAGCGGAGTGGAGCGGAAGAGTTGACTGCCAGGCCGACAAAGGCGCCGCAACAGTACTGGCTCGCTCCAGTTACTGTTAACCTTGTAAGTTAGCCATTTTTGGCAAAATGCCAAAACTGGACGTCTGAAAAGGTGCCAGCCTGCGCAAGTACTGTCGAGAGGAGGAGGGACAAGGCCACCAACCAAGCAACGGATCTCAGCCCACCCTCCGCCTATAAATAGTGAAGGATGAAGACGAAGAAGAGTAGAACACTACCTGCGCATACGAGCCTACTGCAAACAAACACTCCCAAGCCTTAGAGCAATCTTCGAGTTTTTGTTTCAAGTGTTCTCCGAGTTTCCAGTTCATCGGAACTCGTCTTCACAACCTTCACACTTAGAGTCTAAGCCCATTTCATATCCAAGCTTAGAAGAAGAGCTCTAGCCATCTTTGCACTTATTGTAAAGAGCTCTTCACAGTGTGTTCGTCAACCAAAAACCCTAAATCTGTCTGTTAGGTTTTTGAGTGTTGTCGTTAGGTTGTTTGGATCCAAGGCCCTTCCTTCATCGATTGAAGAAGCCTCGATCATAGAGTCTAGATCCAAGCTTGCACTTACATCGTTTGTGTGAAGCTCGATCGAAGCTAGGCTGTAAGGAGAGCCCGTAATCTCCCTGTCTGTTCGACTGAAGCAAGTGAAGCTTCTAGTCTAGTTAGGTTTTTGGTGTGAACCCGGAATCACCCAGCGTCTGTCAGATCCAAGCGAGTAAAGCTCGATCTTGACCAGGTTTTTGAAGGACCCGTAACCTTCAAGTTCTTGAGTGAAGAGAACAGTTGTCGTCGTGCAACAAGTGGACGTAGGAGCTTTATCTCCGAACCACTATAATTCTTGGTGTCGTATCTCTCTACCCTTATCTCTTTACTATATTTGATTATTCATTGCATACTGCATCTTAAACAAACTTAATCTGGAAATTTCAATTACTTAGGAAAGATTTTAGCTCACCAAATTCCGCACATACGAGTAAAGACTCCCTCTTGATCAAGTGTTCACTTCGGTCAAGTAGGCAAGCTACGTACTGTAGATCTAGCTTCAGCTAGGTCTTAAGTTTCAAAAGAGCTCTTTACTTGTTACTCTGAGTTAAGGGATTTGAAGTCGAAAAACTTCAAAATACGTATTCACCCCCCTCCCCCCCCCCCCCTCTACGTATTTTCCTATTAACAAACCGGGACCAACAATATACTTCCATCGTCCCGTTTTATTTAGTATGTTTCTTTTTAGCACGTAATTTTAAATACATGTGTTAAAAGTGAAAAAAAAAAAAAAAAAAAAAAAAAAGGGGTTAACGTTGAAATTCAAATTTATGGATTATCAATTGTACGTAAATTCAAGCTTAAAAATATTTTATTAAAAAAAGATTCTCTTACACGTTAGTTACACGTTAGCTCGCAGGGGATAATTTATTTTTGGGTGCGCCATAGCATGCAGAGGATTATATATTAATTATTCCCCCCAATAAATCATTTTTTAAGAAAAACAAAAAAACGAAAACAAAACCGAAAAATTATGTTCCTTTGTGTGTATATATACAGTTGGGGGCAGAGGAAAGGAAGGATACGGCATCACGTCTGGGGCGAGATATTATTAATTGAAATTCTGAAAATAGCCCAATGAAATCAGTGTATTTGCTGTTGGCTTTGTTGGTGGTAATGCATGAAATGAATTTGGCAGAGTGTGTAGAAAGTGATTCCTCAGAGAGGAAAGGTAAAGTAGCGATTTCATCCCTCCCAAGGTAGCCTCCATGTCCTCCTCCTCCGATGAAGCAAGAGCCAACTGGGCCGACTCCGCCGCCTGCGCCACGACCGCCGCGTCGACCGCCTACGTCTTGTTTCCCCGTTGTTAGTCTTGTTGATGTATTATCTACTTGTAGCGCGATCTCTTTTTGCATTGTTTTCATTTTCTTGAGTATCAAGGCTTTCTTCTTGTTGCTGCATGGATTGCATGGCATGGTTTTATGGCAAGTTGTATGTATGCGTGGAGTTGTTTATTGCGCGGAGTGGTTCGTAGATTTGGAATTCTTGTGGATCAAGGATTCGTCCGCATATTATATTCCCGCATTAATTAGAAGATTTGCATGAAGATTATATTTACCCTATTAAGGATATCTTTTAAGATATGCCTTAATTATCTCTTAGGGTTATTCGTGAAGTATATAAGCATGAAGATCTCAATTGGAGCGGCTGCGTGTCTGGATACATCATTGAGAGCTCGTCTTCTTCGTGTATTCGAGAGTTAAGTTTATTCTTTTCATTCATCAATTGGGGTAGTTTGTTTATTGGTGAGTGATTGTAATATCTTGAACAATTCCTTGTTCAAGATCGGGATTAACCTTTTCAATTATGTGAAAAGTGTTTCGGGTAGACTAGGGAGAGTTTACCGCGAGGATTCATTGGTGAGGAGTAGAGTCGGGTGAGGAGAGAACGTTCGGTGTGGCTGGCGTTCACGTGTCTTGTAACCCTTATACTCATCATAGTGAATTATTTCTTGGAATAGCTTCCCCCAGACGTAGGTGTGTTTATCACCGAACTGGGTTACCAACTTGTGTTCTCAACTGTGTTACTTTCTGTGTTACGTGTTGAGTTACATTTACCTACCAAAGTAGGATTATACAATTTCAATTGGCACCAGAGCAGGTCATCGAGGTGCGGTGTTAGATCCTGGGATAGCTGTATAATCCATTGGTACATTGGTGGTGCTTGCGATGAGTACCATCAGGGAAGGTGGTTCTATGGTCAGACCACCGTTATTTGATGGCACAAGTTATGGGTATTGGAAGATCAGAATGGCTTCGTTCATCAGATCCATTGACGAGGCTGCATGGACTGCAGTGGAAGTTGGTTGGAGTGCTCCAAAAGATGAAGACGATTCAGAGAAACCTAGAACTAAATGGTCGGAAGAGGAGCTAAAGTCGTCTGGGATGAATCAGAAAGCTATCAACGCCATTCACACAGGTGTGAGTGTTGAGGTTTTTGCCATTATCTCCACGTGCAAATCTGCCAAGGAAGCTTGGGATATCTTGGAGATTACGTATGAAGGCAATAAACGGGTGAAGAATCAGAGGCTGCAACAACTCACTTCACAGTTTGAGTCCCTCAGAATGGACGAGAATGAAAGCATCTCGGATTTATATGCTAAGTTGCAGAGTCTATCGAATGAGTTCTTTTCGTTGGGAGAAAAGCTCACGGAAGCTAAGATAGTTAGGAAAATCTTGAGATCTCTTCCCGAGAGATTTGATTATAAAGTTACTGCTATCGAGGAAGCAAAGGATGTTGATGATCTATCTCCAAATGAACTTATTGGTTCCTTGAGGACGTTTGAGATGGGTATGCGTGTGAATCCTAGTGAAAAGAAGAAGTCCGTAGCATTCAAGGCTTCATCTACAAGCCAGTCTGAAGAGGAGTTGACTGCTGAAGACATGGCGGAGTGCATTGCGTACATCTCAAAGAGGTTTGGGAAGAAATTTTTCAGGAAAGGAAATGGTGAAGGTAACTCCAGATTTCGCCGGACTGAGAATCAAAGCAGTTCTCAGAACAGAGGTCCTAATGGCTCAGAGAAGAAAGAAAATGGAGACAGGGGACCGCAGTGCCATGAATGTGATGGTTTTGGTCACATGAAAAGCGAATGTGCCAATACCTTCAAGTATCAGAAAGTCAGCAAGAAGGCGTTCCAAGCCACACACAGTGATGATGAGGTCACGGACACTGAGTTTGAGGAAGGACAAGATACATCTCATTCTGCACATGTTGCTATAGTAAATGGTCCAAGGCTCATGTCTATTGTTGATGATCAGGATCCATTCAAAGTTAAAGAAGTGGAGGAAGAAGAAGATGATCAGGAGGACTATGATGAGTTGATGGATGCGTGTAAAAAGGCACTGATTTTGAACCAGAGCCTTACGGAGCAGGTCAAGAATCTTGAAAGGGAAAGAAACGCTTTAAGATACGAGGTTGAATCTCTTCAAGAAAAGCTCAGAAGCTGCGAGGACGGAAGAAAGGAGACTGATGAAGAATTGAGTCATATTCAGAAGTTGATAAGGATGATGAATTCCAGCACTGAGAAGCTTGATGAAATTCTCAGACTTGGAAAGAGAGCTGCAGATAAGGAGGGTCTTGGATTCAACCGAAATAACTATCAACAAGTTGGATACCAATATCAACAAAGAGCTCAAAGACAGGACTGGAGCAAGACAGAGAGAGGAGTCGAAGGATGGAGACAATCCAATGATTCTGTTGGAACTCAATCTAGTGGGAAATCGGTTAGGCGTGAGGAATGGAGGCCTAAACTAACCGAAACTTCAGTTGTTGTCGAACAGAAGCTTGGAGAACAAGGAGCTACAGAGGAGGTACCCAAACAAGAACTCCACAAGGTACCCGAGCATAATCCAGATTCTGAAGTATTCATTCCTCTCTGTCATTACTGTCATAGACTTGGCCATATCAGACCAAGATGTCGGTTCTACCTTGGTGATAAGAGGCAAGAGATGCTCAAATATCATAATAGAAGGAATCAAGGCCAGGGCTATAGGGCTTATGTTGTTCACACCAGTAATAGCTCCAGAGTGGGAAACTCTTGGTATATTGACAGTGGATGCTCGCAGCACATGACAGGTAACATGAATCTTCTTGTTAATGTGCAAAGTTGCTCTAATGAGTCAGTTGTGTTTGGTGATGGTGGAAAAGGCAGAATTCGAGGAATTGGTACACTGAATGTACCTGGGATGCCAGTTCTGGAAGGGGTCCTTTATGTTGAAGGCTTGAGAGCAAATCTGGTCAGTATCAGCCAGTTGTGTGATGATGGGATGAGCGTAAGTTTTGGGAAAAATAGCTGCATCATCAACAAAGGAACAGATAAGTTTCTGGAGGCAAACAGATCAGCCGACAATTGCTACATCTTTACTCCAAAGATCACAAGCTACAGGGTTGCTTCTAAGATGAGTGAAATTTGGCATCAGAAACTTGGGCACACGCACTACAGGAATATTCAGAGGCTTATTCAACTGAATGCCATTGAAGGAATTCCCAAGATCAGATTTGGAGATGTTGATTTTTGTGGACCGTGTCAACAAGGAAAACAGACTCAAGAGGTACACAAGAGAGTACTCCGAATCACTACAGCCAAAGTCCTTGATCTCATGCACATGGATTTGATGGGACCCATGCAAGTTGAAAGTCTAGGAGGAAAGAAATACATTCTTGTTTGCGTGGATGACTTCTCGAGATACACGGGTTGAATTCTTAAGAGAAAAATCAGACACTTTCGAGGCGTTCAGAGTTTTGTGTCTAAGATTGGAAGTAGAGAAGGAGAGCAAACTCAAGGCCATCAGAAGTGATCATGGGCGTGAGTTTGAGAATCAAGAGTTCATGGAGTTCTGTCAATCCAAAGGGATAAGACACGAATTCTCAGCTCCTATCACTCCTACACAGAATGGTGTGGTTGAAAGGAAAAACAGGACCCTGCAAAGCACTGCCAGAAATATGATGAAGGCTAAAGAGATTGCACTTAGACTTTGGGCTGAAGCATTTGAAACAGCTTGCTACATTTGCAATCGAGTGTACCTCAGGCCGCAGACAGAGGTTACTGCTTATGAGATCTGGCGAGGAAGGAAGCCAAATGTGAAACATCTTCACATTTTTGGCTCACGATGCTTTGTGGTAAATGACAGAGTGCAAAGGAAGAAGCTTGATGACAAGGGAATAGAAGGAATCTTTGTAGGCTACTCCAGAAACAGCCGTGCTTACAGAGTGTACCTGAAAAATCAATGCACTGTTATTGAGTCAATTAATGTTACTTTTGATGATTCAGTGGAAGGCGATGGAAACAATGAAGAAGATGTCCTGATCACCAGTACTGCAGAGAGCTCGCAGAGTCCTAGTAAGGAGAAGGATGTCAAAGTAGAGGAGATAACACTGGAGGGTACTCAAGATGGTACTCCAACTGGTACTTCTGACATTGCCGAAACAAGAGTCCATAAAAATCATTCAGCTTCAGATATGATTGGGCATATCAATGATGGGATGCAGACCAGGAAGAAAGAGATAGACTTCAAGAAGTTGGTTTCCCACATAGCGACGGTGTGTTTTGTCTCAAAAATTGAGCCCAAGAACGTCAACGATGCATTCCAGGATGAAAACTGGATAGCGGCCATGCAGGAAGAACTCTTGGAATTTCAGCGCTGCAATGTATGGTATCTAACTTCACTTCCCAAAGGTGCTAATGTGATTGGGACGAAGTGGATATTCAAGAATAAGACAGATGAGCAAGGGAACATCACTCGTAACAAGGCCAGATTGGTTGCTCAAGGATACTCACAGGAAGAAGGTATTGATTACGGGGAGACTTTTGCTCCGGTTACCAGATTGGAATCTGTGAGATTTCTGATGGGGATGGCTAGCAGCTTAGATTTCAAGCTATACCAGATGGACGTCAAAAGTGCTTTTCTGAATGGAAATTTAGAAGAGGAGGTATATGTTAAGCAACCGAAGGGCTTTGAAGATTCCGAGCACCTAGAGTATGTTTACAGGCTGAACAAGGCTCTATACGGACTGAAGCAAGCCCCCAGAGCGTGGTACAACACGCTGGCGGAATTCCTTCTGAAGAAGGGATATGTTCGAGGAAGTGCTGACAAGACCTTGTTTGTTAAGCAACATGGAGGTCACATATTTATTGTCCAGGTATATGTTGATGATCTGGTCTTCGGTTCTAAGTCAGAGGCTCTTGTGAATGAATTTGTGAAGTTGATGACCTTTGAATTCAAGATGAGTATGTTCGGAGAATTGATGTTCTTTTTGGGGCTTCAAGTCAAGCAGTGCGAAGATGGCATCTTCGTAAGTCAGGAGAAGTATGCTGAAAATTTAGTGAAAAAGTTTGGCATGGAGAGTTCTAAGTCAAAAAGGACACCAATGGGTACATCGGTCAAACTAACCCAGGAAGGAGAAGGCAAACCTGTGGAACAAACAGTGTACAGAAGTATGATTGGTAGCCTATTGTACCTAACAGCCAGTCGACCAGATATTGCCTACAGTGTTGGGGTCTGCTCGCGATTCCAATCAAATCCGAAGGAGAGTCATCACAAGGCTGTGAAAAACATTATAAAGTATGTCAAAGGAACGTGCAAGATTGGTCTATGGTTTGGGAAAGGAAGTTCTCTGAAGGTTACCGGATACAGTGATGCTGATTGGGCTGGAAATCCTAATGATCGTAAGAGTACCACTGGAGGATGCTTTTTCTTGGGAGATAATCTTATCTCGTGGCATAGCAAGAAGCAGAATTGTGTCTCTCTATCCTCTACGGAAGCAGAATATATAGCAGCTGGGAGTGCATGCACTCAGTTAATCTGGATGACCAAGATGCTGTATGATTATGGGATCGATGAAAAAGAGTATGTCTTGTTCTGTGACAATATTGGGGCTATTAATCTTTCAAAAAATCCAGTCAGTCATTCGAAGGCCAAAAACATTGAGATCAGACACCATTTTATTAGAGATCTTGTTGAAAACAAGACTTTATCTCTTCAGCATGTCTCTACTCGTGTGCAAGTGGCGGATATTTTCACCAAACCTTTAGATGGAGAAAGGTTTGAGGCTTTACGAAAGTCACTTGGGATGTGTATAATCTGAGTTGTTCAGATTATGTTTATTTGATTTCATCTATTATTTGATTTCTTGGTGTGATGGGTGGTGTTATGTTTGGTGTTATCTTTTGGGTACTTGTCTGACGTGGAATTTTTGTCAGTTGAAAGAGGGCTATTTTTCTGCGCGCCCTTTTTGCTATTCCTGTTGATGCCTTGGAATTTGAACCGACTCTGCTTGCTGCAGTGCTCTTTCTCTCAGTGTTCAATTGTGATAGGGCTTTTCTGGTTCTCTTCTTCTCCGCCGGATATCTGTGCGATTCTCCCGATTTTCTCATCGTCTCTCCTCCGGATCTCTAAATTCTTGTTGCATCCATGGTTTCGTTCAAGATCTCAGAGGGTATTGATCTTGCATTGCTGTTCGCAGCTGCTCAGCCTGCGCCCAGAACCCCTATGTTGCCGTGTTGCCGTGGTACGAACCACAAGACCTGTGTGAATCTCTCTCTGGCAACGCTGCTGTACAAGGATTGGGCAGGGACTTCCAGTGTCCTTTGGAAGGTTGGTGTTTGAGGCTCTTGCAGAGCATGCTGAAAAGGTGGTCTTTGCTAATAAGGCTATTTGCTTCCCTCGTTTCTTGTATGCCTATATTTGCAAGTATGTGCAGTTTAATAAAGCAATTTTGAAGCTCATGTTCCAAGCTATCTCTTTGGAGTATGAAATGACATGTGAGTAGCTTAGGATTCTATTGAAGAAGAAAAAGGAGATTGAGGATCTGCTTATCTTAGCTGGTGGTACACCGCAAGGGGGAGCTGCTGGTGCTCCTGCTCCTGATGATGAGGCCGTAGATGAGGAGATTGAAGCAGAACTGCCTTAGCTTGGCATTTCATGTCTGCATTCAAGGGGGAGTATAGGTTGGTATTTTTTTTTTATTTTTGCTCTGATGATTCGAAATGGTTGTTGGTTGGCTGGACAGTTTGTTGGTTTTCTGGTTATTGCTGATGGAGTGGATATAGATATTCAGTTTTTGGACTGTAATAGTAAATAGGCAGTTGCTGCTAATGATGCTTGGTTTTCTGGTGAAGCATATTTTGATCAACTGGTGTTATCTGTGGTGTTCTAAGTGGTGTTATGCAGTGCGTTTATTTTCTCTCTATGTGTAGTATTCTAGTTCGGGTGCGCTCGGCTAGTACTTCATTTTAGAGAGTGTTTGTAGCAAGGGGGAGTCTTTCTGCACTATGCATTCGAGTATGGTTATGTGGGTGCGCTCCTTGCCTACTTGATTTTGCATTGGGTGCTTTGTATCTTGGAGGAGTTGTGTGAGTTGTGTGGGTGAGTGTGACTGCATACATAAAATGCCAAGGGGGAGATTGTTGCTGCATGGATTGCATGGCATGGTTTTATGGCAAGTTTTATGTATGCGTGGAGTTGTTTATTGCGCGGAGTGGTTCGTAGATTTGGAATTCTTGTGGATCAAGGATTCGTCCGCATATTATATTCCCGCATTAATTAGAAGATTTGCATGAAGATTATATTTACCCTATTAAGGATATCTTTTAAGATATGCCTTAATTATCTCTTAGGGTTATTCGTGAAGTATATAAGCATGAAGATCTCAATTGGAGCGGCTGCGCGTCTGGATACATCATTGAGAGCTTGTCTTCTTCGTGTATTCGAGAGTTAAGTTTATTCTTTTCATTCATCAATTGGGGTAGTTTGTTTATTGGTGAGTGATTGTAATATCTTGAACAATTCCTTGTTCAAGATCGGGATTAACCTTTTCAATTATGTGAAAAGTGTTTCGGGTAGACTAGGGAGAGTTTACCACGAGGATTCATTGGTGAGGAGTAGAGTCGGGTGAGGAGAGAACGTTCGGTGTGGCTGGCGTTCACGTGTCTTGTAACCCTTATACTCATCATAGTGAATTATTTCTTGGAATAGCTTCCCCCAGACGTAGGTGTGTTTATCACCGAACTGGGTTACCAACTTGTGTTCTCAACTGTGTTACTTTCTGTGTTACGTGTTGAGTTACATTTACCTACCAAAGTAGGATTATACAATTTCACTTCTTATGTATTTTTATCATCATATATGTTACCTACCTATACTTGGTTTTGATACTTCAATTTTGTCCTTTGGATTACAGTCGATACTCGTCCGTTTCTTTTCATTTGACTCGTTTGTTGAATATATGGATGATATAAAGTAATGAAATAGGTCAACCTCGAAATTTAATACTTCCTCCGTCAACTTCACTGGTCATGTTTACTATTTTGAACCGTCCCACTTTACTATTTCTATTTTCTGAAATAGAAAAAATTAATCTTTCCTTTTTAGTGTAAACGTCTTAATTTTCACTTTTAAACACTTGTACATAAAATCTCGTGTCGAAAAAACATGATTAGTAAAGTGAGACGGAGGGAGTAATTTGCATTTTTTGTCATTGTTGACCTGCTTCAGTTCATTCTGGTAAGTATATACTCTATATAACATTTATTAAACTTACAATACATTCAATTAAATCAAACAATATAAGATAACATTTTGAGTAGGACCCTTATTATTCATACACCAACCAAATTATTAGCATCAACATTGATTTATTTTCGTGTAACATAGAAACACGATCAATTGCACCAAGAAAATCAAGGAAAACAAAACATGAAATTTCGATAAGGTCCGTCCATCGATTCTTGAACATTTTTATTTTTTTAATGAATTTCCATTATATAATTTTTTTAATGAATTTCGTCATTACAAAGCGTCATAATCAGTTAAAAAGTCAAAATGTTCAAGAATTGATGAACATGGGAGTATTACATTATATACCAGATATGCAGTAGAAGCAAAATTTCAACTTCTCTGATTAAATTAAGCTGATATTTCCAGTGTCTGGTATATTTTTGTGTAACATGCACAATCAATCTTCCATCAACTGTACCAATCAAGAAACAGAACTGAAAAGGTAAGAACAAATAAGAAGAGCAAATTAAAGAAAATGTTCTGCTACTGCTATTCCTTTGGATGGCTTGTGACAATTCTTTATTACCGAGCACCACGTTATTTGTAGCCTCGACTGCCTGTTATATCCAACAAACAAACGAGTATAAGATTCAGAACCCTACGATAATAATCGAGCTAGGCCGCGAAACACAATCCTGACTCGGAGACATGCAAATATAGGTTTTTAGACGATTCGAACCTGCTCGTACAAAAATTCTATCTGTTGGGCTTGTTGCAAAACATGGGTAGACAGCCAAACCAAGTCGTCGACGTCACTGATCCGAACCAAGTCGTCGGAGTTCAGTGAAGATTTATAATCTCTAACCTTCCCGTCTATCCCCCCCCCCCCCCCCCCCCCCCCCCCGGGAAATTCTACGTCTAAACCAGAAATAATGGGAGGACAGCCGGACACCACCTCTAACCTAACCCGCCCACCGGAAGGCCCCGCAGTTGAAGAGGAAGAAGCAGGAATCAAAGAAGGAGAAGAAGTCATGGATTCTGCAGGTGGGAAGTGGGGACGGATCGGCGGAGAAGAAGATGAACAGTAGAGGGGCTAAGTCTGCTCTAGATTTCTCGTAAAAGAAGAAAAAGTGGGGAAAATATGAAAGAAGCCGCCTCTTAACCTATACCGAGACGGTTCGGTTCCCCACGACCTGTCACATCCCCGCTTTTTCGGGATTCGAATCGTCGCATTTAATGTACCTGACACGATCCGACTCGAACCTCGCGGTTCGCCGTGCTTCTCAGTTCGGTCATCTGTTGTGACGTTTGGTTCGGAGAGTTATCAGCTAGTGCGTCAGTGAACCTTCCCATCAACACACTCAACCTACGCGAGCACCCAGTTCGGGTACACCATGAGCCCGCCACATCGGAACCTTGCCTCTCATATTCTACGCTTTTCAGGGGGGATGTGATGGGTTACGGCCCAATTCGCCTAGCCAGATGAGGTCCATCCAGAGTTGGGCCCATTAATCACCTCTGGCCCACGAACTCGGCCCGAGGCCTTAACCCTAGGTTCGTTATGCGTGGAAGATGAGATCGACTCTTATAAGGAATGTGGATGTGATAGGCTCATATCCCTACGATTAAATGATGATAGCAATATTACCAAGATAAGGAGAGATTCCATATCTTGGTCCCTATAAATGTACACAACAGCATTAGGGTTAGACACGCACTCTTTGTACTCATTGATAGAAAACCCTAATAAAATACTCTATCTTTCTCACGTGGACGTAGATCCACAACGCGGATCGAACCACGTAAACTCCCTTCGTCCCTGTTTCTTTGTTGTTTTCTCCATTGATATTATAACTCGAAATCCATACTCGATCAAGTACTTTTTGTAATCATTAGTTCATCACCCTCCAATAATATGCATTGGTTCATTTTAGTATCTTCAATAAAAAAATTCTATTATTGTGAATAATATTTTGAGAGCGAATCCAATCATATAAAATAGCTAGGATATCTAGAAAGGCTAATATATTACTTCATCCCGATCCATATTAGTGTTAGTACAATATTTTCCGGTTGGACGATCCCTAAATAAGCGTGTGATTGTTTAAATAGAAAGATTCCTTCAACAAAATTAATTTTGTATTATTACGGAGTTACGTACTTTTATTAGGGCTGGACAAAAATACCGAAATACCGAAATACCGACAATGTCGCACCGAAAAAATACCGAAAATACCGAATTTTGCGGAATACCGCATTTACGGTACGGTATTTATGCCGTCCCGCACAAGTTCAATACGGCACCGGTATCCAAAAGTGAAATACCGCGATATTACCGGAAAATACCGATACCGCACAATACCGCAAATACCGCAATAATACCGCATAATACCAGTACCGATATAATACCGATACCGCAATAATACCGTAGATATTGACATTTTGCCGATATTTTATATATTTTTATTTGTAATATTTCTTATATTTGAATAAATTTGAATTTTAGATACAACCTTTATAATTTGTATAATTGTATATATAATTTTATAAGTCAAATTCGATACATTGAAAACTAATGAACTATTGATTATAAAATTAAAATTTGTAAAACTAATGAACTATTGAATTTTAGATACAACCTTAACAAATTTGTAAAACTAATGATTCTCGATTACGCTTAATGCTAATGTCTGTAAGATTAAAAATTATAAATAATTTGGTAAATATCTTAAGAATAAACACTTTATTAATTTATAGCAAAACATTTATATATGAATAAACATGATAATTGTATCTAATTAAGTGTTCTCAAAGATTTGGCATAACTACGTTAATCTCGATTCTCGACATATTGAGAATTAATGAACTATGTATGACTCTATAAAATTCAAAATAATTTACGGTCACGCTTAATGCTAATATTTGTAAAATAAAAATTATAAATTATTTAGTATAATTTGGTAAATATTTTAATAATAAACTCTTTATTTCTAACAAAGCATATATGAACAACACATGATACATAATTGTATCTAAATAAGTGTTCTCAAAGATTTGGCATAACTACGTTAATCCCGATTCTTGACACATTGAGAATTAATGAACTATGACTCTATGAAATTCGAAATGATTTACGTTCACGCTTAATGCCAATATTTATAAATTTAAAAATTATAAATGATTTAGTATAATTTGGTAAATATCTTAAGAATATATTCTCTATTTCTAAGTTCTAACAAAGTATACATGAACAAATATGATAATTGTTTCTAAATAAGTGTTCTCAAATATTGGGCATAACTACGCTAATCTCGATTCTTGAATCTTGACACATTGAGAATTAATGAACTATGACTATGACTTTATGAAATTCGAAATGATTTACGGTCACGACTCACGCTTAATGGTTAATTATTCAAATATTTTCTTAGACATGTATTGAGTTTCTCTAGCTAATTGTTCCATTTTGTTTTGTTATTTTGTGTTTGGACTTTGGACAAGCGCCTTCGTGTTTATCTATTTTTGTTGGATTATAAAAATTCGGAATTTTTTATCAATACCGCGGTATTATCGATACCGCGGTATTACCGCGGCGTCGGCACGGCATCGGTATCGCTCTTCGTCGATACCGAAATTGCGGTATACCGGTATGCGGTATACCGGTACTTGCGGTATCGGTATCGGTATCGAAAATGCGATACCGATCAATATCAATATCAATATCAATATCAATATCGGCGAAAAATATCAATATCCCGTACCGGTCCACCCCTAACTTTTATTGCCTTAAAATATTTAATATTTATTGGGTGAGGTACCTTTATTCCACAATTACTCACTTTTTTTCCACGTTTATCTATATTTTCATAAAACTTATATCGTTTCTCTTTCCACACTATTAAGAGAGACATAGAAAAGTAGAATATCATTAACTTGTGCAGTAATTAAATTAGGTAGCTTGTGTCCGTGCGCATCAAACCAGCAGTCTAGCACTAGAAAGTTAAAGCATGAGATCAAAATGTTGATATTCGAGTTATCGGTGTTTCAATTTCAATTAAAATAATTTAAAATAAAAGAAAAGGTGGTACCTCTTTGACCAAGTTACCCTCTTTCAATTAATAAAACTCTTACGAATTTGAAGACTGAATCCTTAAAATAATGCACGTCAAACCCTAAGAAATTTGAGCGGGTGCATATTTTTTTAGTATGTATGGCTAGAAAAATAAAATGGTGTGTATATAAATAGTACTAGTATATGATAACATGTCTTAACAAACAAGATATGTAATTTTCTCAAATCAACCAAAATGAGACCAATACATCTCTTCATGCTAATGTTGTTTATTCATAATATTATGCATCAACTACATTTGGCAGAGTGTGTCGGAGATACAAACCGTCCATTTTCTTCCCCGTCTCCGCCTTTGCCTCCGTCTCTGTCGCATTTTTCCACTCTGAATGTTAAAACGAGACCTCACCACGAGCCGCCTCACTACACGCGGCGACTTCTGGCGCCTCCTACGTCGGGAGAACAGGCTCCAAGACCAGACAAGCCACAACCCCCTCCTTGTGGCCCTTGTTAGCGTTATGTATATATAAGAGATTCAATAAAAAAAATAGGTATACCCTTTTAAAGTGTCATAGCATTAATTAGCTCCAAGCATATATATGTTGTTAATCCATTTTCATAATTGTATTGTCATGTAGGAGTATGAAATTTAATTAATTTAATTTTCTTTTAGTTATCTTTCCTTTTCCTTTTCCTTTTTATTTGTGGATGACTAAAAACATAATATTGTTCAACGTGACACAAATCTCTTAACCTTAACTGATCACACAAGCATAAAATGAATCACTTAAAAAGAGACATAAGGAATATACACTAATTTACGTTTGGAAAATATTTCAAATAGACGAACAAGTCAACGGCTCACATTTCACGAAATATACTCCCTTCGTACCGTCAGAATATGTCTAACTTTCCCTTTTCATTTTTTAGCATTGTACATGCCCCACGGCAACCTCTTTTTAGCCTTACATTCAATATCTCCACTTATTTACTAATATCACACTACTTAATATACACTAGAAAGATAGGAAAATATTATGGAATCTGTCCATCTAATAGAGTGCAATGTAGCTAAAAGGATCCAACTTATATTAGTTAACTAACACTCTTTCAGTACCGTTTGTTGTTGACTCGACTTAGTTAATTAGTACAACAACTAATAAATCTCCACGAATGTTGTTATCAAGCTTAAATTTAACAAACAACCCCCCACCCCCAAATAAAATTTATTAATTATTTTTAATTTAAGATTGTATTTAATATTTGAATAAATTTTATACTTAAATATCATTATTTTTAATAAATTCATTACTCTCTCCTTCACGACTTTTATACTTCAATTTTTTGACATGCATTTCAATGTGTTTAAAAAATAGATATTATGATAAAGTTTATGTTGAATTTGATATAAATCACTATATCAAGTTCGACCTAGATTTCATCGACTCTTCAACACATTAAAATAATTTTATCATCTAATTACTAGTACTTTTTTATTTTAAAAAAATTGTTTTTCGATAATAAAAAATATTAGCATGTACCCGACAGATACCCTTCTCCTATGCCAAGTTAATTCACACACTCAGCCCCACATGAATTTCAACGAGATTCACATCGAATTTGGAGAGGATTATTTTGGGCTAAAGAGGTTGAAAAACAATACCCAACCCCCTCCGTTGCCATACCCTAAAAATAGTTGGTTGGTGAAGTAGTCACCTAATTTTAGGAAGTAGGAAAATATTAAACTTAGATTTGACTAATTTGCTTAAGCAGCAAGAAAACGGCCTCAAATGAGTTATATAAAAAAACTTGATTTCTTAATAACTCAATTTATTACCCCACAAGTTACCCCATATCCACCCAATCATTTTTTTATAAATAATTTAGATTATTTTCCCATTTGACCAAAGTATCTCGTTCAATAAATTAAATTTGATTTTGTCCATGAGGACTTTGTCACGAATCAACTTTTGTAAATCAAACATGTAAATTTTTTCAATCATATCTTTATTAATGTTTAGCAGGAGAAAATAAGGGAAAGCGAACAACAAAAGTTGGAAGAATATCGTACTCCCTCCAATGGCAGAGCCAGGAATTATGCATGATGGAGGCTGAGTTGGCTAATGGTATAAATTAAACGAGAATTACTCGTTTTTTTCATAATTGGTATGAACTGATGAGAACAAATTCGATAAAAATCGAGGAAAAAAAAAATCAAGAACTAAAATGGAGTGGGCTTAAGGTGGCTCCGCCACTGACTCCCTCCAGTGCCATCCATGTTTCTTTCGACACGGAATTTTGAGCGCAACGTTAAAAGAAACTATACAATGATAGTGGGGCTGAGGAAGTATTACTTTGACACTTGTTTTCAAAAATGGAGCTCCCAATATAAGCCAACAATAATTAATCAAGAAACCAAACGTTTTTCAGTTTATAATTATTTAATTCTCGTTATTCTGCTGAAGTAACGCGTGAAGACTTTGTTCCTTAAACAAACCTAATTTAAGGGTTCATGGACGACAATTTTCTTTCGTTTCCTATATTTTTATTAATGTTAAATTACGTGCTGTATAATTTATGAAAATTAAACCTAACTAGAGATTATTCAAACCTAGTTAATAAAATAATAAACCGAGTTTGGGATTAATAAATCCTGAAATAAAATAACTTTTGTGATTGTGTCACTCCGACCGCCGCATGAGATTAAAAAACTAAAATTAGTTTGTACGGTTTGTTAATCCCAAACCTAATTCACGAGTTTGGGATTATTTTAGTTTTTAATTATTTTTTTAAATAAAATAATTTTTGGTTTTCTGCGACTGCCACAAAAGATTAAAAGGGTGTTTGGCTAAGCTTATAAGCTAGCTTATAAGATGTTTGACTACTTATAAGTTCACCGAAAATTACTTTTGAAACTGGGGATGAACGATATACAAGTTTGATGATAACATAAACTTTAGTGATAATTTTGTGACACAGTTAGTATAGTTCGGTGATATTTCGTAAAATAATCCCAATAAATTTAATAGTGCTTATTTTTATTTTCTTTTTGGCAAATAATAGTGTATAGGTAATTAAATTTTATTATTTAAGGATTTAATTATCCCAATTATGGTTTTTCTTAACTAGGTTTAATAATTTCCAATCAGGTTTAATTTTCATATATTAAATATGACATATATTTATTCAGTTAAAATAATGGTTATGTGTTAATATGGAATATATAGAGAGAGAAAAACATAAAATAAAAAAATTAAGAAATTAAGAGGAATATTACGCACAAGATGTGTGTTTGTGTGTGTGAGAGAGAGAGCTTATTATAGTCACCAAGTATATCAATTCTATATATGTATATGCATGCATTGCTTAAACGGAGAGAGTTTCTACTATCAAAAGTCTTGAAGAAATTATTTTTTCCGAAAATCGAAGAGCGAGTTCACCACAGGTTGTTGATCAGCATGCCTCCACTAATATCTGGGAAGTCACCACTTCCGCCACCGGATAAGCCACCTAAGCCTCCTTGCCTACCCAATTGTTAGCGTAGCATAGAATAGCTCTCTCGATCACGTTTTCGATGTCTGGTTGTATTTGTATTAAGCTAAGTGCATAAGAACTCTTATTATTCTCATTCCATGTTTATTGGGATTGATTCAGAAAAATAAATTCAGGAATTTTTGTTGGAGTTTTCTTTTTCTGTTGAACAATAAAAATTAATTAACACGAAAAAAATTAACTATAGTATTATTGCAGTTTTGAGTTTTCGTCCGAGATAGAATTGGGAGAGGATCCCCTGCTGTGCCTCAAAACACAGCACACGGTGCTGTGCACTTTTCAACACAAACCAAGTGTAGTTTCTTCCTTTTTCTTTCTTAAGTTTTCTTTTTATGATGGAATTTGGGATAGAAGAAAATATATAATGATTTGATTATTTACCCAAATTAAAATGAACATGTAAAATTTTAATTACTAAAAATAAATTACAATTTGGAGTAGTCGATCATACTTAATTATTCCAGCTAAAAACAAAAATATAAAATTACGAATTAATTTAGTTCTATATATGAAATAAAAGCACCAAAAAATAAGTATAAACTAAAAGAAATATTTTAAAACATTAAATCTGTGGTTGAAAAGTGCACAGCACCTTGTGCTGTGTTTTGAGGAACTGCAGGGGATCCTCTCCCGATAGAATTCCGGCAAAAAATTTGAATATATTATGTCCAAGTCAGCATTGACGGGGTAGGTCAAAACGATATACTAATATATTAGTGCATAAACATCGCCTTCGGGTTAACCCGACTAGTTTAGGTAAGTCCTATCGTGATGTCGGGTTTATTTGGTGGGGGTATATACTTTTCTTATATTTGAAAATTTTAACTCTAACCTTAAACCTTAAGGTTTTGGCAAGCCGGTTGGCCAAAAGTCAACAAAAATATTAAACATGATGAGATTTTATTAAAAACGGTACATAATTTTGTAACAAACATTTTTCGTCACTTTTTGTCACTTTTTATAAATGAAGAAAAATTTTACTCCTTAAATTGAAGAAAATATTTACAACACCATATTGGTGAGATAATATTTTCTCTCCATTAATTGTAGTGTAAATAAAGGGAAAAGAGAGACCAAAGGTGATAAAAGGTAAGAAATAAGGAAGATTTAAAGAGTGAATATCTCTTTTCTTTTGTTTCAGAGAGAACTCACCCCCTCAGTGTTTAGTGTTTAGGGTTTAGGTTTTTTTTAAGCTTTATTTTTAGAAAATACTTCATGCAGTGCATCCAGCTTGGCATTTCACTTGAATATGTGAGATGTAAAATAATGAAAGG
Source organism: Thymus mandschuricus (assembly GCA_029379335.1). Taxonomy (NCBI): domain Eukaryota; kingdom Viridiplantae; phylum Streptophyta; class Magnoliopsida; order Lamiales; family Lamiaceae; genus Thymus; species Thymus mandschuricus. The sequence continues at coordinate 39,046,340 of CM057072.1, forward strand.
CGTCAAATTGGGCAGAACAAAGAGAGTATATTACAAACATTTTCCCATAAATATATATAGTATCGTCGTATTGCCTGTGAGCAGCTCGTTAGCTAGGTATGCTTACGGTGAAGAGGAAACGTTTTGTTTTCAACATGTATCGTTTTCGCTACGTGGCCAACGTATTACCTTAAAAGAAAAAATAGAGCTACATATATTCGTTAAGGACTTTGTCATCAACTAATTAAGGTCAATATAGGAAATTCAAACTTATATCTTCGTTTATGTTTGACATAGTAAAAAGGGGGAAAGAGTGTATATATAGTTGGGGCAGTTGATCAACAAAACGTGTTTAATTAAACGAGTTATAATTTCCGAGAACAAAATCAAATGGGACATGTATACTTGTTGTTGGCGTTGTTGCTACTTATGCATGAAGTGAATCTGGCAGAATGTGTGAAAGAGCCCTTCCCACCGCCTCCTCCGCCTCGTTCTTCTCCGACGAAGATCGGAACGCAAAGTTTTGCTGACCCACCAGATCGCCCAGATTTACCAACCTGTAAACCCCGTTGTTAGTGTTGTTGGATATGATTTCATATTTGTATATCAAAATAGGAGGTATTATCGTCCTTCAATAATTTTCTTCTTTTGAATTTTCATTCTCTTTATATATGATTTTATTTTATGTATTCTGATATATTGTTCAATAATGATCGAGTTCTTCTCTTGGATATTCCAGCATAAGGTGATTTTATGCAAACCATTTACGTACAATATATTGAAAAAAAAAAAAAAAGGAGAGAAATAGAAGAAGAATATCTAATAAGAAACATAAGATCATATATTAAGATGAAAACACATTAATTTTAATTTATTTTTTAGAGGGGGAAAAAACATAGTTTTAATTTTTTTTGTCCATCATTTCATCTTTTGAATTCTGAATATCGTATTGTTGGAAAACTAGAGCTTTTATTGTTTTCCCATTCTTCATCTTATTTCTAGTTTTGTGTAAATTAAGAAGTGTGGATGGATATTCATTGAAATTTGAAAAAAGAGAGTTACCCGACCCGGTACCACTGGGGTCAACCTGACCCGGTCCGTGTTGGCCCGACCCGTTTTGGTAAAGTGTCAATCTTTATTAATAAAAGTGCTAATCTTTATGAATAAAAGTGTCAATCTTATAAATAAAAATTTATATGTAATTTGCCTGTATGTTGTAATTTTAAATTACTTTATAAGGTTCACATATCAATTTAGGGTTTTATAATTATTTTTTAGTATTTAATTTCAATTTTATAAGGTAGAATATGGATTATAAATTGAAACTTAGGATATATAATTCTCTAGCAAAAGTGTCAATCTTCATGAATAAATTAAGTGTCAATTGTTTTTGAATGAAAGTTCCAATCTATGTGATATCGAAAATTTTATATTTTTTTTTTGTTGACTTGTTATTATAATGTTTTGATATTATTGTTTATATTATATATATATGCATATATATATATATATATATATATATATATATATATATATATATATATATATTTGTTATTTCCACAACATAAAATTCATATTCATAATTAACGTATTTTTCGTAAAAGTGTCAATTATTATGAATAAAAATGTCAGTGTTTTAAAAGCGTCAATCTCAATCCGGCCTCACGGTGAGGCCGGACTGACAGGAGTGTGCCCCTTTTGTTAATTGTTTTTACTATTTGCTATTGTTTGGTGCCCTAATTTATTACTCCCTCCGTTTTTTTATAAGGGGTTTTAGGGTTTTTTACTTATTTTTTTATAAGGGTTTTCATATTTTTAGGTAAAATTTTCAATTTCCAACTCACTATTCCTCATTTTTTTCTCTTGTTTTCATTATCTTCATTTATCACAATTAATGTTATCTCTTCTTCCAAAATAATTTTATTTATTTTTACATTAAAAAATGAGATTTACGAGAAAAAAATTACCATAAAAGAACAATCATTAAGTTTTTCTGATTCTCGTGTTTGAGCTAAATAAAAACACCTTATAAAAAAATGGAGAGAGTATATGGTTAAGTGAGTCTTCAGCCGTTTTTCTTTTCTACACTAAAATGTAAGTGCTAAATTTTTTCCGTTTATATAAACGAGATCATTCATGTGGAACGATCCAATTAAAAAGAATGACAATTGAATTGCGGATGGGATCCTCTGTCCCAAACTCTGTGTACCAACCGTGTCCAAAATCTCGATTTCTACTAGTTAAATATTATATTTTAAACAAATAAAAATTGCATTATATAACAAATTGTAATACACATGTATGGGGAAAAAATTAAATTTTTTAAGGGTAATATGCCCTAGTTTTGAATTTTTCAATCATTATATAATCAATAAAAGTGAAATTAAATATTAAAAAATAATTATATACCCTAATTTGGATTAGTGAACCCTAGAAATAATCATAAAATTAAAATAAATCATTATAAATTAAAAAATTTGAAAAAAAAAATGTAAAAAACTAATAGAAATCGAGATTTGGGACACGGTTGGTACACAGAGTTGGGACATCCGAATTGAAATGGGACAGGGGAGTATACGTATATTATGCCCTAGCCTTCAGCCTACATTACTTGATACAGGAAAAATCCTACTACCTTCTTTTGCTTTGGGTTTTCTTTTCTTGTCATTCTCTTCTTTCAAATGCGTCTCTAACTTGAAGATTTCGAACGTACGTTAATTTTTTAGTGTGTTGTGTACTATTAACCTTTGAAAGTGATTCGCCGTCAAACTTGGCATTGAAAGCATACCGGAAATTGCTTCTTTTTTTTTCTTTTTTTTTTTTTTCTAAAGTGAGTACGTAGATTTTTCACAACACAATTTTAATGCATTTTGTTTTCTTTTGTTTTTACTTGTTGCACAACTTCCATGCTTCAATTCTAACTTCCATGCAGAGTTGTTCACTATATTTTTCGAATATATAATATAAGGAGAAATCGATTATATATACATATATCGAAGTGCCCTAATCTTAAGCCTGTTAGGATTAACTGGGCAAAAAATGTGGCTCAAAGTCGAGACCTTAATTACAGTCCATTTTGGTTTCACAATCCAGCATCAAATTCAATACCATTTAGATCACATGTGCTATCCACTTTACCATTTAGTCATCCCATAATGGGCCTAATAACACATTATTATATTTAGCGTTAAATGCAAAACAAATCATCGATTTTGTCAATTTTTCAAGTAGACCACACAAATCATTTTGGTTGAGTTAAGTTACAAACTTCCAATCCTTTTACAACTAATTAAGACTTTTCCCAATTTTCGGCTGCGGAAAAGAGTTAGAACTTGCATCGCCCTCATTAAAATTCATATTGATATTAGGAACTTTTCTTACTTTTGGACAAGGGTACCATCATATATGTGCTGCCCTCTAAAGCCCTTCATGGCATCCCTTCGCCCCGACCACCGCCTTTCCACCCCGACATTGTCGCCGGTGATGTAAGTTGGTCTTCGTGTTACCCCTAGAAGTCGTCATGTAGCTCAGAGGAAGAGATGAACATGAAAAGCACGGAAATTCTAATTTCAAGGTTGAAAGTGGTGAATTTGAGCCGCATGCATATATACTAAAGAAAGCATGTATTTAAACATTGTTGTGAATGACAATTAGAAATGACGATAGAGCATGTATTTAAACATTGTTGTGCAGATGCTTCATAATCGTATTTCACCTAATACTTTATTCTTACACTATTATTATGTAATGGTATGACTAGGGATGCCAAACGGGTCAACTCACTCGATATCGGGTTGTGGGCTATTTGGTTCGTATTAATTGGAAACTTTTTTTCCCTTTCAAAAGTTAAAAGTAGTATACGGAAATAAAATTGACTTCCTATCTATACCTATACTAAAAAGAGCCTTATTTTACAAAATGTAGACTTCCTATTATACCCTTTAAATTAAACTTAATATACAATATAAATAATAACATAAATACTCCTTTTATAATTTGATATAATAATCAATAAGGTAATTGTATTAGGTCAAACTAAGTAATATTTTAATTGGAATTCATCATACATGTACGGAAATCTTGAGATATATTTGGACTATTTTAATTGAAATTTAATCCATAAAACAAAAATTAATTTTGAGAAAATAATTATTTTGTTATCATTTCTCCATTCAAAATTAATGTTCTTCTCATGATGTTATATGCACAATACACATAGTTAAAATAATAAAACTATTATTCATTAGAATAAAGTTAATCATGCTAACAAATAAACTATGTCAAAAATTATAGTATTATATATGTACATCAAAATATCTATTAAAATAAAAAATTAACCTATATCCACCAAGAGCTTAGTATGTTTTTATTGAAATTGAGGCACAATAGAGGGAAAATTAGATTATAACATGTTTTTTAAATAAAAAATTAAATCTAAAGGAATGTGTGGATTTATTGAACAAAATAAAAATATCACGCTTTTCACGTATGGATAAAAACGATATAAACAATATACTTTTCGTGGGAGAGTTAGAATTTTTTTCACTAACTATAATCTTGAAATATGTAACAAGAATTTCACTTCTTAAACAAAAATTTAACTTTGAAGAGTTGTAGTAGTAATTTTATTTTATTGTATGATTGTTTAAGAGAATATATTGTGTTTTACCCACTTTCAACTTTGAAAACTAAAATTTGCTTTGGATGTTTAAAGTATACAAATTATACCCTATTTTTGGTTTGGTTTCCTGTTTTACCCTTGGTTTTTAACTTTGGAGTGCTTTTTGAATTTTTCTCACCAATTTCTTCTTCATTATACAATAATCTTCTTCTCTCTATTTTATTTCTTCACTCTCTCTCTCTCTCTCTCTCTCTCTCTACCTCTATCTCTCTTTCTCTCTCTACCCCAAATCTAGGCCAGCAGCGCATAGATGAGGGAGTTGGAGCCGCCGACGACGAAGGGTATCCGGCGGCGGGAGAGAATCTGGGAGATGAGTTCGGAGGCGGCGGAGCGGAAGTGGGAGGGGGTGAAGACGGGGTAAGAATCGGAGGGGTCGAAGTCGCCGAGGAGGTGGTGGCGGACGGTCCGCCGGTCGCGGGGTGGGATTTTGTTGGTGGTGATGTCGAGGCCGCGGTAGGCTTGGATCTTGTCGGAGTTGATGATCTCCGAGGAGGGGAAGAACCTGGAGATGAGGTCGATAGAGAGCTTGGTCTTCCCGCAACCGGTGGGGCCCATGTCCGCCGCCGACTGGATCCTCGGCAACCGGAAAGAAATTGGTGACTTCAGGTGGCTGCCGCTGCCCCCACCGCCGCCGGACTGGCCGCTCCGCTTCCTCTTCCGCCACCCCTCGTTTATCTCGAGGAAGCTCCCGATCCAGTCAGTTTCCGTCGACGGGAAGCTCCCCGCTCCCGTTCCTTGATTCTCGAGGAAGCTCCCAAATCTTTACTCTCTCTCTTTCTCTAGTTCTCTCTCTCCTTGCTTCTGTTCTTCTGCCGTCCAGCTGAATTGGGAGTTGATTTGCTGAAAGTCAAAGTTGTTGCAGCTGTAGGAATTAGGATCATTGTTTAGTTTGAATTTTCTTTTGTTTTTTTTCTTTCTCGAGAGTAACAAGAAATGGGGGTGGTTCCACAAGAAGCCATAATAAACCAGTTTCAGGCGCTAATGGAGGAAGGTCGGTGGCCTTCGATCTCTTTGCTAGTTCTGCATCTTGATCTGTACTTTATTGCCCATTACTCATTGCTTGCTCTCTCCTTTTATAAATTAGGTTTCTGTAGTAATTGGCGGAAGATTTAGCGCCGGGCAAACTCAGATCCGAGTTGAAACCACGCGAGTTCACGAATCCACCGGAGAAACCGTCAAACCTCCTTTGGTGACTAGCCCTACGGAGAGTGAACACCCTTTCAATTATTTTCAATTTAGATGGATTTAGATGGATTCATTTTTCAATTCATTTTTTTTTTCAATTTAGAGGTGAGGAGTAGTAGCATGAATCGAGCAATTCATTTTTTTTTTCAATTTAGATGGATTTAATATCATTAATGAATGTTTGAGTTTTGACTTTGTATTTCCTCTTGAAGGATTACTAGTACACAGTACGAAATATAAAAAAAATATTACTAGTCTTGTGTATGTTTTTGTTCAATTTACATGATATACTAAAGTACACAGTACGAAATGAAGAAAAGTTTACTAGTTTTGTGCAAGTTTATGTTCAATTTACATTTGCATGTTTTTACGTCACTTGCATGTTTTTGTACGCTTGCATGTTTTTACGTCTGAATCTAATGTTCAGTACGAAATACAAAAAAAGATTACTAGTCTTGTGTAAGTTTTTGTTCAATTTACATAATATACTAAAGTACACAGTACGAAAGGAAGAAAAGCTTACTGTGTACTTAAGTACACAGTAAGAAACAAAAAAAAAAATTACTAGTCTTGTGTAAGTTTTTGTTCAATTTACATGATATACTAAAGTACACAGTACGAAAGGAAGAAAATCTTAATGTGTACACAGTACGAAAGGAAGAAAATCTTATTGTGTACTTAAGTACACAGTACGAAAGGAAGAAAAGCTTACTGTGTACCTAAGTACACAGTAAGAAACACAAAAAAGATTACTAATCTTGTATAAGTTTTTGTTCAATTTACATGATATACTAAAGTACACAGTACGAAAGGAAGAAAAGCTTACTGTGTACCTAAGTACACAGTAAGAAACACAAAAAGGATTACTAGTCTTGTATAAGTTTTTGTTCAATTTACATGATATACTAAAGTACACAGTACGAAAGGAAGAAAAGCTTACTATGTACCACTCCGGACCACGCTTCTTGACTCATTTGCTTTATACACGGGAATTAAGACGAAAATGTTTAGTGTATAAAGTGTATTTTGTAGGGAAATATAATGTGGTTTATGTATTTAGACATATTTTAGAAATAGAGCATCATAGATGCATAAAAACATGTTCTTGTCTGATCTTAAATGAAAGATCGTATCAAGACCTTTAATTTGATATAAAAATCATAAAAATCCGATAACAAACGAGCAAGTTATAATAATTTAAACTTTCAAAATTTAAATTATATTGAACTACGTGCAGAGAAATGAGTGGATGGGATTTAAGTATGGAATGTTAAGTGTAATAAGGGGTTTACTAATTGTACTTATTATACTCTAATTATTTCTAAAAAAGGAAATGAGTCAATATGTGTGGGACGTCCCAAAAAGGAATATGAGTCAAGAAGCCTGGACCGGAGTGGTACTTAATTACACAATAAAAACACGTTTCGTGCTTATTTGTATGGAACACAGTACGATTTGTAACACCAAAATTACCGGAAAGAGAGAGAGAGAGAGTTGGTGGTCAAAGTCAAAAAGCAAAAAGCAAAAAGTAAAAAGCAAAAAGCAAAAGCAAGGGCATTTTGGTACAAAATTTGAAAATATGGGTATATTTTTATCTTTTAAACATCCAAAGCAAATTTTAGTTTTTAAACTTCAATTAGGGTATTTTCTTTTTTCCCTCATTGTTTAATACTACTTCCATAATGCCATAAACCTTTATTATTAAAAAAAAAAAATCCTTCGATAATTGAGTTTGAACTTATCTTATAGTTTTACTTACACTTGTTGCAAACTCTACAAGATCAATACGATAAACGAACTATCTATGCTTCATTTTATCAATAATTTTAAATAAAATTATGGAAAATCCAAAAAGGTCTATTGAATACTATTAAAATAAAATGAGAGATATTGTATTACACTTATAAAAATATAGATTTGAATCACGATTTACGTGCGAATGCATGTTATATTTGGATATGAATTATTTCCAAATACATGGTACTTTTGTATTCTACCTTCATCACACATCTTATTCCAAACGTTTATCAATCCCCATGTTAATATGCTAGGTAATGATGAATGAGACGGCATAATATGATACTTGACTTATTATAAATAACTGATGTAGTATAATGTAGTTTACTAAAATGTCCACCTATAAATATTACGAATATGATACGAATGGACATGTTCTTTTATCAACTAAAAGATGCAGTATATTTTTGTAAGGTATGATTTCACATTCATAATATATTAATATCAAATGATTTCATTTATGGATGAAATTGGCAAAAGAGATGATGTCTCGTGTAGTATTTACTAACTCTTCTTTAAAAAGAATTTGTATGTTCTTAGTTACAAGAACAAATTATTCATGTTTTGTGAGCAGTAGTCTTCAATTTTACTAGCCTGAGCCTCTCTTTGAAATATTTTGATATGTATGTAATATGATTTAATTTTGATGGAGAGGTAGAACTTACTTTCACGTCCAAAAGTATTTATAATAGGTATCACTAATGATAAAATATTAGCAAGAGATTAAAGAGCTGTTATTTTATAGTTCATCTACGGTTAAAATGATCTCATGTATTTAAGTGAGATTCATAATTTATAATTAGTCCCAGAAATTTAGGAAAGTATTTAACCCGACATTGCTATAATTAGCTCCTATTTAATTTGGAATCATATTTAGGGGGTATTTGGATAAGTTTATAAGCTGTGTTTGACCGCTTATAAGTACTCTAAAAGTGTTTGGCAAAATAACCTTCTAAAGAGCTTATAAGCTTAAAAAATAAGCTCCTCCACTCCAATTTATTTTTTTCAAAATTGGACCTTTTCATTGTATAACTTTACATTATTTTTATAACTATATATATATATATATATATATATATATATATATATTCATTTGGTTGATAAAATTATATATTCCAAAAAAAATTATTTTTACAATTTGTTTTTTTATTTTCAAAATTTAATTTCATTTGAGCTTATAAGCTCTTTTATCCAAACAATTTAAAATCTTATAAGCTCTTAAATCTAAGAGCTTATAAGTTTTTGAAACATCTTATAAGCACTTAGAGCTTATAAGCTCCTCAAAATAAGCTTCGCCAAACACCCCCTTAGTCTATCGGATATTATAGCTAAGTAAAACCCCCTAACCTCAAAAATTCGTTACACTCTGATTTCTTAAGAATAACGAATAAATAAAATAAACTTTGTATTGTATCTAGCTCACTTAGCTCACTGATCAAACTTTATTTACCATATTACGACACAATAATGACTTTGCATAAAGCCTTCATGATTCATTTTTTGAAAAGATAAATTAAAATATTAGTGTTGATCATATTTTAGTTGTACAAATGTACATAGAATAATAATAGCATATACCTACTGAGCAAAATATTGTAATTCATGTACACAAGTGTATAAAAAAATGAGTTGTTCAAATGTTACGACCTATTGCAGTACCTATTAATTATTGTCACGCAACGTGTAATGTAGTAATTATTTCATGTTTATTTCATGTAGTAAATTTATTTTCTAAATTATATTGAGTTCACTAGACTTTTAGCAACAGTGAACATTTCAAGGCTTGAGTATTTTCAGAAAATGAAATCTCAAACCTTCAACACTTTGAAAATTCGTTGGTATTCGAGTGTTGAATTTGCTTTGAGAGAGATGAGATTTCTGCAGAGTTTCGGCTTTAAATAATGAATTTCACGTACTTGAATATGGAAATGCCTGAAGCATCTATAGACATAGTATTTGAAAAGTAGCCGTTGGAGTGGCAAGAGTGATTGTACTAGCCGTTGTTGTTGACTCATTTCTAACCGTTGAGACTTTGTCATAATTGACACCTTACGTGTCAACGGACAGGTCAGGTCGACCCACTTAGGTATATAGATAAACATTTGAGGTTATTCTCCAATGATCTTGAGGTCTTCATGACTAGGCAGTTGAACTCCCGTGAGAGTATGTTGATAAAGGGCAAAAGTGATCAGATGAGTTTCTATAGGTATGGTCAATGAGAATAACCTTGACCTTTACATGACATATCAATATGTTCTAAAAGCTTAAGCTTACTAGCCAAGGTCAGGTCAGTCTTATCAACCTTAACTCTAAATAATAAGAGATATCTCTAAGTGTGATTTTAAGAAACAACATCAAAATCAAACGGAAAAGGGTCCCAACAGATTGATACTTATTTTCTAGACTATATTGGGTTCACAAGAATGATTAAGATATCATATATAGGGTTAGTTGTCTCTAAATATATGATATATAGTACAACAAGTAGATGATTAAGCTCGATGATTAAAAACATGATTAAAAACATATTAACATACTCCTTCATTGTATTTTCTTCGAGCTTAATATGTTTTTAATCATCTACTTGTTGTACTACACGCCGCTTGAAGGAGTATGTTAATATGGTATCGTTTGTGGATATATGTACCCACAAAAGGAATATATGAATAAGAACTAGATCTTTTAGTGACTTGAGGATTTATAATTCAATGTTTTAAGTAAGTGTTATTCTTTTATATATAATTTCATATTGTTTTATGATGCTTTTCCAAAACTTATGTATTTGCATTTCCAATATATCATATTCCGAATTCAGTTTCATACATTCTTGACTACACTATTGTAAGTATTGTATCTTAAAATTTTAGCAAATTAATATGAAATCTTAGAAAAGCTTTAATTATTGAGGGAAAGTATGTATAATAACATGTGAAGTATATATATTTTTCATTAATTATATTGTGAGATAATTGCTAAAGTTTTCCTGCAATATTATCATTAGTCACAAGAAATATATGTTGATATAGAGATGAACTATATTTTCAAACAGATTATTTCTATGTGTTTTGTTTTTAGAATAGATTAATTATGATCCATGTTGATGCTTGGTTAATAGAGTTAATCATTTGTTAAATATGTAATTCATATATATATTTACAAGAGGTGGAAGCAATAAAAACAAATTGTTACATGTTGGCATAAAGTTGAGATAGATGATCGCATTAGGCTAACAAGGTACCACCTATAATGTAAGGATACAAACATTTTAATTTGCTACTCTCCTACATTAAAAATAAAATTTCCATTTTTTTGTCGCTTTTTGTCAAAAGATTAAATTGGTTGTTTGGTATCTTTCCAAACTTGTATGAGATATAAACTAATTTACATACTTAAGGAAAATTATTGATGACTGAATCTTTAAATGAAGATGATAATTAGCACGAACTACATAACAACTTTCGATAACTATGCTACATTATAATAATATCGTTACTCATTATTTTAATAAAATAAAGGTACAACGTGCAACACACGTTATCTTGACTAGTAGTTATAAAAATGAATACTGTTTCAATTCACATTTTATGTAAACTCTATAAATAATTTTGTAAGTGTTTAGAACTCTAAATGCATCTCACATAAATATTATTTTTATTATGTGATGGGGAAAACATATTGAATTTAAAATAATAATTATATTTTCATAAAGACAAAATTAAAACATATTCAATGATTATTAAAGTACATTGACATATCAATTTATAGATCATTTTCTATCAATTTTTTTATTTTATTTAATATAGATACACGTAAAATACATATATACTGTAGGATATATAGGATTGATAGGCTGCCCGATAATAATGAGCGACTAACTTGAGCGACTGTTTTCTTTCATTTCTTTTTTCCTTCCACTCTTTCTCTCTCTTCCGGATTCTACGTATATTTTCTTTTTCTTTCTTTAATTTCCCTTCTTTTTATACAAATTTCTTTCTCTCTCTTTATCTATTAACTGATTCACACTTATTTAATTTAATTTTTATTTGTTCAAATGTTTGATGAATTAACATGATTACATTTAATAAATTAATACCAATTGAAATTAATAAATTACAATTATAATTTTATAAACCCTAGCTAATAGAAATTAATAAACCCTAACTGAAAATATATAAACCATAGCTAATAGAAATTAATAAACCCTAACCGAAAATATATAAACCCTAATGGAAATGAATAAACCCTAATTAAAAAAAATTATATAATTCTAATGAAAATCAGGTAATTAAAAAAGCAAATTAATATATTTCACCCGAAAAAGAAGTGAGATATTTGTAAGGAAAGAGAAATAAAATAAATAAATTAATACTCCATTATTTATTTTGTAAATATATTTAGAAAGAGAAGTAAAATTGATGACGTGGAGTGCTTGTCGCTCACAAGTTTGCAACATAAGTCATGCTGCATATTATTTATATGTTGTAGTTACTTGCAAAACATATATAATAAGTTATTAATTTACGTATTAATCTATTTAAAATAATTCTATATGTATATAAGTATATGAATATGAGGAAATGTAGTGTTTTACCTATTCTCTTATTCTCTTAAGTGTTTTTACACTTTTGTTCAAAATATAAAAAAACTACCAATATACCCACTTTTTCAACTTTCTTCCCAATTTACCCCTACTTTTCCCACTCTCCTTCCTTTTCTCTTTCCTACACATGCACATGTCAACATCAACTTTTACTTTTTCCTTTTTCTTTTATTTTTTTAATTTCCATCAAGAACCATATTTTTTATTTATTTTTTTATCTAATTTTTATTTCAATTTTCGTGTTCAGTTTTTTTTTTTTTTTTTTTTTTGTTCCTTGATAAGAAAATGAAATAATTTAGTAAGAATCTGTCAATTTCTTTTACAATCTTACTATCTTATAATGGTAGGAAATCATGTACATATAATATGTAAGAAACGTCATTGTGTTTACAATCTTATAAAATGACTCATTATGTAATATGTAAGAAACGTCAGTTGGTTAGAAAATGACTCATTCTTACCACGCATGGTAAGAAACAATGTATAATCTTATAAAATGTTGTGCAAGAAGTCATGTTCATTCTAACTATCTATCTTACGAGTGCTTCAGTATAACTTGCTAAGTAAGAAACAAACTCGTTCTTATTTACAATCTTTTCAATCTTATTATATATTGTAAGAATCCATGTACACTCTTACCACCTGTTGTAAAATATTATGTTCATTTTGTAAGAATCCATGTACAATCTTACCACCTATTATATATTGTAAGAATCCATGTATAATCAAGAACCTTTTTATTTATTTATTTTTCTAATATTTTATTTCAATTTTCATGTTCATTTTTTTTTTATTTAATTTTATTAAGTACTGCAAAAGTCAGTTGGTTAGAAAATGACTCATTCTTACCATGCATGGTAAGAAACAATGTATAATCTTATAAAATGTTGTGCAAGAAGTCATGTTCATTCTAACTATCTATCTTACGAGTGCTCCAGTAAAACTTGCTAAGTAAGAAACAAACTTGAAAAGATTGTAAATAAGAACGAGTTTGTTTCTTATTTAGCAAGTTTTACTGGAGCACTCGTAAGATAGATAGTTAGAATGAACATGACTTCTTGCACAACATTTTATAAGATTATACATTGTTTCTTACCATGCATGGTAAGAATGAGTCATTTTCTAACCAACTGACTTTTGCAGTACTTAATAAAATTAAATAAAAAAAATGAACATGAAAATTGAAATAAAATATTAGAAAAATAAATAAATAAAAAGGTTCTTGATTATACATGGATTCTTACAATATATAATAGGTGGTAAGATTGTACATGGATTCTTACAAAATGAACATAATATTTTACAACAGGTGGTAAGAGTGTACATGGATTCTTACAATATATAATAAGATTGAAAAGATTGTAAATAAGAACGAGTTTGTTTCTTACTTAGCAAGTTATACTGAAGCACTCGTAAGATAGATAGTTAGAATGAACATGACTTCTTGCACAACATTTTATAAGATTATACATTGTTTCTTACCATGCGTGGTAAGAATGAGTCATTTTCTAACCAACTGACGTTTCTTACATATTACATAATGAGTCATTTTATAAGATTGTAAACACAATGACGTTTCTTACATATTATATGTACATGATTTCCTACCATTATAAGATAGTAAGATTGTAAAAGAAATTGACAGATTCTTACTAAATTATTTCATTTTCTTATCAAGGAACAAAAAAAAAAAAAAAAAAAAAAAAAAAAAAAAAAAAAAAAAAAAAAAAAAACTGAACACGAAAATTGAAATAAAAATTAGATAAAAAAATAAATAAAAAATATGGTTCTTGATGGAAATTAAAAAAATAAAAGAAAAAGGAAAAAGTAAAAGTTGATGTTGACATGTGCATGTGTAGGAAAGATAAAAGGAAGGAGAGTGGGAAAAGTAAGGGTAAATTGGGAAGAAAGTTGAAAAAGTGGGTATATTGGTGTTTTTATTATAGTAGGGTGTATTATAGTGTTTCTCTTAAGCATAATAGGTATATAGATTTTTGCCCCTATGAATATTGGATTCTCTGGTCATACTATAATCTATATACTAATAATAGTTACAGGACTGTCATAATTAGTAAGTTTTGTCTTCTATAAATAATAACTTACACTAATTTTATTTATTTTCTGGTAAGAATTTTTTTAATGATTTAAGTAAAAGTAATATTGATATCATATACTCCAATAATTAAAATGTATATCTATAAAGTATAATTATTGAGACATTTTAATGATAATATTTTTTAACAAGATTTTTTGCTGATAATTAGCATAGGTATTAATATACACTAATCTTTTTATATCATACAAAAACTTGCCATAGTTATATGCATATCATCGTAAATATATAAATACCTATGTATTAATCGTAAACATACATATACGCATGTACAAAATTTAAGTGCCTATCTATTATAAAAAAAAAAAAAAAAAAAAAAAATCGAAATTAGTTTTTGAAAAAAAAAAATGCAATACTGTATAAAGATTAATTATCATTTCATGTGAATTAGTGTAATTTAAGGAAATGTATTAGCAACAATTTCATATACTATACAATGCTACAATACCGATCTATATGTCTTAACATAAATCAATTGCATAACTAGGCTAGCTAGGACTAACTAGCGATATTGTATTTATTTTTTTTTACATTTTGGATGATTACTTAATATGTATGATAATAATGGAGGGAACAACACACTTCCATCATACTTGAGATCAAAGGCTCACATCCACGACATCAATGGGTTATGAGTTGATAATGAAATATTTAACTGGATATAAGTTTAAAATGCAAAATAGGAAAGCGCCAAAAAAATGTTCAATTAGTTATAAATCATCTCTTTCTAAAGATAAAATAATATTTCCTCTCTCTCATAAAACTTATTGCGCTTTCTTTTAGCAATGGTCAATCATTTGTGATGCTTACTCATTTTTAATTGGAATATGCTTAAGGTGAGACTTGAAATATTTCTACATATTTAAAATTAACTAATCATATAACGTATAAAATCTCACGCGTCGCGTGGGTGTGTTACTAGTAATAATAATAATAACTACTTTGGGAATTCTCTTCTTCATTTTATTTACAGAACGAAGGCAACTTATATAGAATACATATTTTAAACTTGAAGAAGAGAGACGATGAACTACTCATATTGAATAATTTGATTTCATCAACAAAGGTAATTTATATACAATGAATATACATCATATGATTACTAAGCTTTAATCAAACATAAGTGCAATGTTATTTTATTGTATCTCGATTTTATGTTAGAGAACGATATTGATACTATAACTTTAGTTAATGAATATTTAATTTTTCCCTACGATTGCAAACCGTACCGAACCGTTATACTCGCTCCGTCCCGCAGCAATTGTCCCCTAGGAATATATTATACCTCACATATCAATATCCTAGGGGACAATTAAATGGGACGGAGGGAGTAATATGGTTTGGTTTGGTTCGGTTTTCATAGTGAAATGGTTTGCTTTGGTTCTATAAAATGAAAAAACCGTATTTTCAGGTTTGGTTTGGGTTTTAACGCCAACCCGCACCAAACCAAACCGCGAACACTCCTAATCTTTTTTTATTTTAAAAAAAAGGAAAAACAAATAGAATAGGAAAGTTGTGTTCCTATGTGTGGATATATAGAGTTGGGACAGAGGAAAGCTCGCAGTATAAGAATAAGACATCAAGTCTATTACGAGATATTTTAAAATGAAATCAATGTATTTGTTGTTAGCGTTGGGGGTATTTGTGCAATATGCATTGTGTGTGAAAATTGATTCCTCTCTTTATTTCTCAGATGAAACTGCAGAGAGGAATGATAATAATGGAGATGCAGTTTCTCACACTACTCTTGCCGTTGACGGTAACATACCAAGTATGCCCTTTCCGCCACGGCCTCCATCTCCCCTAACTCAGCCATCTCCGTCGCCTAAGCCAACACCGAAGCCTAGTCGACCATCTCCACCACCTCTTCCGGCTTGTTTTCCCCGTTGCTAGGCTTCTTAATTAATTCTCTTTTGGTCTCATTTAAGATGACATGATTCTTGAATACATGTGATTGTAAAATAATATATGAATGTTTTCTTCTTTTGCATGTTGTTATAAAAAAATGATAGTATCTTTTTCCTTTCTTATGTATATTGTTATAAAAAATGCTAGTATCTTTTTTTCCCCTTTCTTTCTTATGTTTTTTACATTTGATATTACAATGTTGTTATATATCCAAATAAAATGATCAAACTACTTCATCTATCTCTAACGGGTGCGGTCGCCTTTTTTATTTAAATGAGTATATTAAAATAATAAAATGAGACAATTAGTTTTGGTATATTTTTATTGCCCCATTATGGTATATTTTTGTGTAACATTCACCAATTTAGAAAATTAGTTAAAAAGCAAGCCCTCGGTCTGAGTCATGGGGTGCACCCGCTTAGGGCCCGAATCTAAAAGGGGCCCCAAAATATGTTTTTTCCTCTATGTAATAATATATATATAGTACTTCATCCATCTATGATTTACTGGATTAATATTTTGGACTCAGGGTTTAATGTATTTTGATGATGTTTTGACAAATTAATACATTAAAGTATTAAAATGGAATAATTTTGGGTTATCGCTCATTTAATAGTTTTAAATTAATTTGTTAAACTGTTAAAAAGTAGAGTGTTAAAGTAATTGTGAGGCCTACATCCAAAAATGAAAGATTTGTAAATCAAGGATGTAACAATGTAGTAACAATATTATTAAACGGTGAACAGAGGGGTATATATTTTGATCCAATTTACTATCTATGTTGTATCCAATAAGAAAATTAAAGGTCATTTTTAAAGGTCATGAACTAAATAAATATAGGAAGAAGCTCGTATCTTTACAAAAATCTAATACTAGCACCATGATTTAATTTAAGGCTCCTTTTTAGTTCGTTTTATTTATTCCTTTATCTTTTTTCCATATCGTTTTTCTACAAATATTAAAAAAAATTAACTCAGTAAAATTTAAGGAACTTAATTTTGTTTTTTCACCTAGGGCCCCTAAATTGTTAGGACCGGAGCTGTTGAAAAGGTAAGAACAAATAAGTAATAAGAGCAATTAAAGAAATGCCCCGATTGTTATTCCTTTGGATGGCCTGTGACAATTCTTTGTTACCAAGCACCACGTTATTAATTTGTAGCCTTTGACTATCTGTAAGATCCAATTAGCAAAGGAGTTCAAAAACAAAGATTATCGATTGCTTATGTTGATTTGTCGATTTTTTTTAGTGTATGGGATACACTATATTATGAAACGATTTGGCTAAAGGAAGCTCTTGAAGCTTGTTTTGATCCCCACACAAAGCGTTCTTCAAGAGGCAAAACCTTTGGCACGTCCAATTTCGAAATCTTGAAGTTAATTGTTCAAACATAAATCTCCATAATTAATTAATCATCCATTCAAAAATGTTGATTTGATGTCGAGTTAGTATAGTAAATTACCATACTTTGAGCTGCAAGAACAATGGAAATCCATGGAGAATCCAAGCCTAAACCCGGCGGAAATGTTGCATTGTAATCAATTACGGATTGTTTTTTTGTTGTTTGCAGTTCATGTGCCGATTGAGATTCATCAAGTTACAAAATTTGCCGACACACGACAAATAAATAAATAAATTAATAATAATAATAATAATAATAATAATAATAATAATAATAATAATAATAATAATAATAATAATAATAATAATAATAATAATAATAATAATAATAATAATAATAAAATAACACACGATTTCCGTTTTTTTCTTATCGAATTGACGAATTTGCAAATTTGAACTGTGAATTTGATTTTATTCGTGAATTTGTGATTTCTGACTTTAATGTCAGTGGATTCCCGAATTGAATTTGAAAATTCGTGATTTCAAGCATTTTGTGAGTAAATTCATGAATTTGGGAATTTCAATTCGTGATTTCATACATTGTATGTGAGTGAATTTACGAATTTGATTCATCAATCGTCTTCTTCTTCTTCTTCTTCTTCTTCTTCTTCTTCTTCTTCTTCTTCTTTTTTTTTTTTTTTTTTCGGGAAATCCACGTCCTTAAATTCATGGATTAAGAAAGAGTGTGACTATTATGGTATTAGTGGATATTTTTTTTTATCCTTTTTATCCAAGTGAATATTATTTATCTTTAGTATCTCAAAGTGACTATTTTTGCTCATTTTCCCTTTGAAAGCATGTATTTTAGCATTGTTGTGAATGAGTGTTAGAATTCATGATAATAGCCGTGTGTGGCTCACGATGGTGCAAAATCATATTTTCACTTAAATAGTTTATTCTTACACTATCATCTAATCATGCTAATGATGGTGTGACAAACCCAGACCTGTCTTTGAGCAGATCCATCAAGATCTTCATAATAGGGCCTTAAATAAAATGGGCCTCAAAAAATATATGGTCCAAAAGTTTAAATTATATGAGACCTAGTAAAATAAGAATCATTTTACATTTATATTTCCTCTTCCTTTTCCATTATATTATGTATCTCGTCATTTTTTTAATTCTCTCTTTACATATTTGTTATATGCGTATTTTGTATGACATTATTGTAAAATAATTATTCTTTTTAACTATTATTTTGCCAAAAAAAAATTGGGATTCAATTTCTAATTCGCATAGGGTCTCACTATTGATTGAGACAGACGATGTGTAACAACTAACAACACAGGCATGCGCATTTCACATGATAGTGTAAATTTCACACCCTCACACGGCGCAATGGCGCAATCATGTGATAACACATTGCTTCGTGTAAACATAGAATACGGACTTTTTTTTAAAAAATTTTCTCTTTTATAATCTTTATTGACATATATTAATCAAGTAAGTTATCTACATACACTACAAGCAAGCTAGGGGTGACTTTTGTTAATGCACTTTTAAATATGTGGCTATTGCCAATCTTTTGTCAACCACATGCAGTGACGAAGTTACCTATAAAAAACAATGGCTAGTTGGAATGTAGGACTACCGAATAAAACTTATATGTGTGATTCTCTTTGTGTTTTAGCACGTAATTACCTAAACATTTAACGTACTCAATTTGGTGGAAACTCATCAAAAGAAGTCAACGACAGCATGCAAGAATTTGATGGGTCGAACGCGTTTTACTTTGTCGAACGACCTTAGCCTCTGAAGAAGACTTTGAAGCTCGGGGGAGTCTGAACCATAAATAATGTATATTAGGAATAAGTTATTATAGTAATATCTAGTAGGCTTGTAGTCGATCGAAGAGACAGAGATAATAGAATAATGTATATATCACTAAATCAAATCACGATCTAGAAGTTTTAGGGCTAGAAGTCTCGAGTTCGAGCTCAGCGTGATACGGTCTTTAAAATTTATGTCGATAAATTTAAAGAAAAGAATAATGTATATGCCATTAACCAAAGCACAATCTTTAATTTGTCCCAATTATGTTACTTATTTATTTATTAATTAATCATCCGTATCATTTTAGTAGTTATGTTTTTCGAAATTGAATTTTATGCGCAAGTGTTAAAAGTGAAAAAGGTAAGGGGTACACCTTGAAAATGAAGGGTTAATTATTTTTATTTTAAGAAACAAGATTAGTAAAATTAGACGACCACCCTTTGTTCCCTTCTTATTGAGCCACTTTCTTTTTTGAAGCGTCTCTCTACTTGAAAGCCCTTACATAATGTATAAACAATTATGTCTAATAAAATAAATTGATAATAAAAAAACTATACTCATACTCCTAAATCTACGTGTCCAACTGGATGTGCTCAAGTAGAGTAGAATGGATCGAAGAGCATACATATTAATATTTGTACAGTCTTACCAAAATAACCTTTAATATCATACTCTCATACAAGTTTAATCTAAAAAACGTAAACTAGATGGAATATAAATTCGGTTGTATTATTTTGAAATTTGGTTCGTTTTAATTTTAATTTTCAAGAATTTTCAGTATTTAGTTCAGTTTTAATTTTAGATCTAGATAAATAACATAAAACAAAAAAATAAATCTTGAAATCAAAATTATAAATAATATTCTGTATTATTTAATAAATAAATATTTAATCGATGACTATTTAATAACGTAACGTAGGGAGTATTAAATACTTAAATTAGTATAATGCATGAAATATTAAATTAAGTTAGTAGTGATGACCTCATTATAATCATCTAACAACTAAACATCACTCTCGTACAGTTGGCTACTCTATCCTCGTATTATTTTGTGAATAAATAAAGGATTTGACTTAAACTCCAGCTGTACAAATTTATATTCTTCCAAATTTTTGGATTTTAATATCTTACCATAGTCAAACCGAAATTTTCAATTAGGCCATATTTGGTTTTCACACATTGTTTGGTTCGACTCCGGTTAATAATAATAACAAATGCGGTTATTTCGATTTTAACAATCTGATCTAGTTCGATAACTGCACAAATCGAGCCATGGACCCCCTAAACTTATGGATAATCCGGCATGCATGCGTGTGGGGGGGGGGGGGGGGCAACGGTGGGCTGAAGTCCCTACAGTGGTCACCAGAACTTAGGTTTAGTTATTAGCGGATGAGCTCTTGTTCAAGTAGATGACCTTATTTGATGAAGAAGACAACCTTATTAGTCTCTTATTCGCATGAGTAGCTAGTTAATTATAAATATGACAAGTTTAATTATATACTTCCTTGGTCCTGTTTCATTTAGTATGTTTCTTTTTAGCACGTAGTTTGAATACATATGTTAAAAGTGAAAAAAGTAAAGGGTTTTATATTGAAATTTAAACTTACGGATTATCAATTGTACGTGAATTCAAGCTTAAAATTTAAATATTTTATTAAAAAAAGATTCTCTTACACGTTAGCCCGAGGGGATAATTTATTTTTGGGTGTGTGGCATGCAGAGGATTATATAGTAGTATTAATTATTACCCCCAATAAATCATTTTTTAAGAAAAAACAAAAAACGAAAACGAAAATGAAAAATTATGTTCCTTTGTGTGTATATATACAGTTGGGGGCAGAGGAAAGGAAGGATACGGCATCACGTCTGGGGCGAGATATTATTAATTGAAATTCCGAAAATAACCCAATGAAATCAGTGTATTTGCTGTTGGCTTTGTTGGTGGTAATGCATGAAATGAATTTGGCAAAGTGTGTAGAAAGGGATTCCTCAGAGAGAAAAGGTAAAATAGCGATTTCATCCCTCCCAAGGCAGCCCCCGTGTCCTCCTCCTCCGATGAAGCAAGAGCCAACTGGGCCGACTCCGCCGCCTGCGCCATGACCGCCGCGTCGACCCCCTACGTCTTGTTTCCCCGTTGTTAGTCTTGTTGATATATTATCTACTTGTAGCGCGATCTCTTTTTGCATTGTTTTCATTTTCTTGAGTATCAAGGCTTTCTTCTTATTGTTATCATCAAATATGCTACCTACCTATCCTTGTTTTTGATACTTCAATTTTGTCTTTTGGATTACACTTGATACCCACCCGTTTCTTTTTATTTGACTCGTTTGTTGAATATATGGATGATATAAATTAAAGTAAATGAAATAGGCCTCGTTTGTTTAATACTTACCAGAATGAACTGAAGCAGGTCAACAATGACAAAAAATGCAAATTACTCCCTCCGTCTCACCTTACTAATCCTGTTTTTTCGGCACGAGATTTTATGTACAAGTGTTTAAAAGTGAAAATTAAGAGGTTTACACTAAAAAGGAAAGATAAAAAATTTCTAATTAAAAAAATAGAACTAGTAAAGTGGGACGATCCAAAATACCAACAAACATGATTAGTACTATATATAACATTTATTAAACTCACAATACTGTACATTCAATTAAATCAAACAATATAACATTTTAAGTGGGACCCTTATTATTCCTACACCAACCCAATTATAAGCCTCAGCATCGATTTATTTTCGTGTAACATTGAAACACGATCAATTGCACCAAGAAAATGAAGGAAAGCCAAACATGAAATTTCGATAAGGTCCATCTATCGATTCTACATTTTTATTTTTTAGATTACTAGCAAACGTAACGTGCGTTGCACGTTTGACCTTTATTTTAATTTGAGTAAATTTTTATTTCTAATTAATTAGCTCCGACATTTGCACCTGCAAATATTATTTTGTAAATTAACTAATTTAACTATAAAAAATAATATGAAGCACTATAGTCACAAAAAACATGCACAAAGATTACAATTTATTTTTTCGACATTTATATAATACATTAAGAAATTATATTTATGTTTTAGCAACTACATTTCTTTAATTTATATTATCTCATTCAAATTACATTAGAAATATACAAGTATAATCTAATTCAAACCATTTCAACCATCTAGTGGTAAAATAATAATATGCGATTATAATATATTGAAAATAATAATAATACCCCCTCTATCACTTACTATTATATTTTTTAATTTATTTTTATCGGGCAAATGTTAGTTGTTAGATTAGATGTTAATACACCAAAATCCCAAAATCTCAAATTCCAAGTCACCTTATATCTCCAAATTGCATATCTAGTTTGCGAGCAAGAGAATCTGCAAGAGTGCTTGAATATGATGAACCATCGGGTAAACTCGTAAAACTATATGTTGCATATTGCCGAGATAGTCATTGAATATTCCCTTTTTTAATGCGATCAACCACAATCAATGAAATTTCCATTTTATCTATGTTATAGACATTCTTTCAAGTAGTTTTAGTACCCTGTTGTTAAGAATAATAAGATTGACTCTCAATTTTATAGTTTTCCCGTCCTAGGAATTACATATCACTTAATAGGTTTTGCTTTTGTTAGGGTGAGATTGTGCAGACAAAAGTTAATTCTCATTGGCTACGCCCAAATTATAGTACAATAATCATTGGATTAGTTACAAAGAAAAAAAAAAAAAAACTAAACTATTCATTTTTTATCAAAAAAAAAAAAATCTCTAAACTATTGAAAATACTCAATTAAATTCTAAATTATCAATTTGTTATTAGATTTACCGTAAGTGTAATTTTCTAGACATAGAATGTACGCGTGGAACGTCAAAATCCATGTTGATTTTTTTAAAATAATTATTAATTTAAAAATAATTTCAAAATTTAATAATTCTTTAGGAATTCACAGTGATTGTGGTGTTTCGCGTAGACTTTCTGTTGCCAAAAAATTGTATTGAGGATAGAATTGATAATAAATTGATAGTTTGGAATTTATGTGGGTATTTTTAATAATTTAGAGTATTTTTGATAAAAGATGAATAGTTTAGAATTTTATAGGTAATTAACCTATAATTATTTAACTTGATAGGCTTAAGTTATTGCAAGGTAGATTGATTGATATATGATAAATTTATTTGAATATTATTATGTCTTCTTATCAAATAGGTCATTTCCATCCCGTCGACTTTAGTAGTTGATTCTCTCACCAGTAGAGTGACCTTGATAATTATTAGCTCAATGAGTTAATTAATCAACTACACATAATTTCTTAAGATTTTTAGTTATACTGACCTATAAGCAACTGATGGGCATCATATTTTAAAACAAACTATTTGATGTTTTTGCAATCTAACTGAAACATATGAGTTCATAAAACATGAATGATACCAAAGAATTCCCCTTGACAAATGTCCTAAACCAATAATAAAAAGAAAATTTTTAAACGTATTATTCATAATAAAAATATTTTAGTATTCCTTTTTTTAAGTTGATTGAAAATCGTAAGTAGCATTTTCATATAATGTTGACATAAAGAATTTAACTAAAAATTATACTCTCAACTTATTTTTTCAAAACTTGATTTTTTTCATTGTATAACTTCATATATTTTTTCATGTTTCAATTATAAACACTTCAATTTGATTGTAGAATATTATAAATTCCAAAAATAAAATTATTTTTTTCATTTTTTTTTAATTTTCTGGTTTTAATTTAAATTAAGCTTATAAGCTCTTTTATCCAAACACTTTGAAATCTTATAAGCTCTTAAATCTAAGAGCTTATAAGCTTTTTAAACATCTTATAAGCACTTAGAGCTTATAAATTCTTCAAAATAAGCTTAGCCAAACACCCCCTAAATCCCAAAATTTTAGATCTATATATAAGGGGTGGAGGGAGTATAAAATAATTTTATTCTATACTATTCAATTGATATAACTGTTTTTTAAATGTGATTGCCTTCTATTGTTAAATAAGCGACTATATATTGCTCCTTTCGGAATCTTGGAGAATAAAATCACAATAATTAAGGGAGATATTAATTAACAAAAAGCTTGTGGCATGCAATTTTTAGTTAACATATGTCACGAGATCTTAATTTAGAAGATTTATTTTTATTTTCTTTTGTTAATTATTCAGTGCATAGAAAGAATGACTTTGGTAAATAATGTTTGATGAATATTATATTTAATACTCCATTCGTCCCACCGAATTATAGGTATTTTAAAAATATATATGAGATATAAAATATAGAAATTTGCCTACAATGTGGGATGAAACAAATTTCAAATTCTCTGATTAAATTAAGCTGATATTTCTACAGTCTGGTATATTTTTGTGTAATATGCACAATCAATCTTCCATCAACTGTACCAATCAAGAAACAGAACTGAAAAGGTAAGAACAAACAAGAAGAGCAAAAGAAATGTTCTGCTACTGCTATTCCTTTGGACGGCTTGTGACAATTCTTTATTACCGAGCACCACGTTATTTGTAGCCTCAACTGCCTGTTATATCCACAAACAAACGAGTATAAGATTCAGAACCCTAGGATAATAATCGAGCTAGGCTGCGAAACACAATCCTGACTCGGAGACATGCAAATATAGGTTTTTAGACGATTCGAACCTGCTCGTACAAAAATTCTATCTGCTGGGCTTGTTGCAAAACATGGGTAGACATGAGGTGGTTCAGTGCAGACATCTCCACCATCTTTGTTTCAGTATCTCGAACAGCATCTAACATAGTGGCCAACTCTACCTAAACAAACATCGTAGATAACTGGAATTAGAGAAGCTATAGCTTGACCAAATTAATCCATAGATTAATTAAATAAACTTGAGCTAATCACCGGTTGATTTGAATACCTGAAGCGTGTGTGTCTCATCATCTAATTGCTGTTGCTGGAATCTGATTGGCTCAGCCTGAATATCATCTGACCGCCTGACTTCCGAACTGCTTGATTCCCTTGCCTCGATATTTCCAGAACTCGAGCTCTCTGGAACAGCAGCAGGGCCACTCTGCTTGAGTTTTCTTCTTGGTGCCACCCGGTTAATAGCATCTCGGAAGCGTATAGCTCGAAGCTGATCGAACTGTGATGTTACTGAATGAAGCTTCTCGCTTAAGATCAATACCTGAAATTGTATGAAGAATTCTTTCGTTGAGGAAAAGGTGGCATAGCAAACTAGTACAACACATTAAGCTTTAAGGGATATCTTTTACATGGATACGATTCTTTATTCCCTGGAAATGCTAACAACAATTCAGAAAAAGAAAAGGAGGCATTGAATCGCTACAGCATCTTTAAGCATTACTACAAATGTAGGTGATGGCATAACATTCCTAACTTATAGACAAACGCATTTGACTCTACAACTTGGATTCAAGACTGCGTAGGTCATAAGCAAAGCAGGGCCCTCTTTGTTTTTTTATAGTAAGCATTATAAAGGGTCAACAACCTAGTTCTACATAAGACTGAACACCTGGAGTATAGCCATAGTGAATGCAAACAATAATCGTAGCTGCAACAGCTAAATAAGCAAAGAGTGACATGACAGACGTAGGAAAAAACGAAGATATCCAAGTCATACCACTCCATGCTTATGAGCTATAGTATCAGCATTCAAATTGTCACTCCTTATACCAAGCCATCCCTTTGAATTTGCTTCCTCGTCATTTATGCTATTCTTAAGAACATCAATTTGCTCCTTGCAAGCCTTGATGAAAACTGTAACCTGCAAAATGTAGATTTTGCCAGAAGATATTTTGGTAATCCCCAAGATATTTTCCTATATGCAGCAGCAAACCTCATAGAGAAACTAATAAAAAATAAATAGACGTCAATTTAAAATTGACAAGAAACTGCCCACGGGACAGAAAAACATAACACATCCAAATGAAGTACGTACTGCACACAAAACCATTGAGGATTTCAGACAAGAAAAAAACCTCAAGGAGTTCAGAAGATTCATAGCTATCCAACTCTTGAACAAATGAAGTGAGACAAAGCTAAGATGCCTCCACCAAAATAGATTTATGCAGATAATTTACTCAGTATAATAATATTCCATATATAAAACGGAATGTGAGGAACATCGTGAAAGTTAGTTTCATACTTTGCTTTGCAAAGTTAAACACCCAAGCAAATATATTATCCTACAATAATGTCAGAAATGCAACATGCCGGAGTTACTTTTCCTAGACGATTGCTATTATGTATAATATACTAAGACTATATTAGTCCAACAAAAACTGGTGAGTTTTTATATACATGCAATCTATAAAAATGATATTAATGCATGAAAGGTATCGAACTGCTGCATAGTGAGAATATGTCAGCCACAGTTCCGTCAAACTTACAATCCAATACTTATGTCCTTTATATGATTCATTCATGAAGAAAGAATGAATTTAAATACAATCTTTAACAGTCTTTATAAAACAGAGACCAGAAATAAGAATTTATGGGAGATCAACAAAGAAACCTAGTACTTCAAATGCATCGGTAATGATGGTACGCATTTTATTAAGCAAGTAAAAAAATGAAGTCATCTCACCTCATGCTCAATGCCGTCTCTCTCCTGTTCAGTGATACGGTGTACATCCACGTAATCCTTCTTATGCTTCAAGAGGAACTGCTCTAAAGCTCTAATACTTTCAAGCTGGCAGATAAAATCAACTCCGATAAGTTATACTACTTTAATAAACATGCCACCCACACTCAACGCAAAAGTGATTCCAACTCGATATAACAAAAATACCGTTGTTAGTGCAGCTTTGGTGAAAGATGATCTTTCCGTGGACTTATGCATGATAAAAGACGCCATTATAGCTGCAATTTTGGACTGCCAGAAAATCACAAATAAGAAAAGTTGGAGGCACAGTATCAAGATATTACAATAAACCATTGACATAAATTTGCAAAACAGTGCATACAGATTCCAATGGGCTTGGGAAATGCCCTAGGAATACAAAAATCACGAAAATCCTGCAGACCATGATGAAATAAAAATTAACAAAACACAGACACCTAACGCACCTCTTCATATCCCAAATTCAGTGCTGCTCGGCGCGCAGCATCCTTGAAATCCTCAGTTCTATCTCTAACTTTCGCCATTCCTAATTCCTCCAAATCCTATTTAACTGGGGTGGGGTAACCTTCTCTAGAGAAACGGAAAAGTTTTCAATGGAGCGGTTAGACATATCAAAACAAGCAACTACATTGATCAAAGTATGGCTCAACAGAATCTAGAAGATGATAGCAATTGAATTGAATTCAATCAAATATCAAAACCACTGACACGGAAACAGCTACAGCTCAGCAGACACACTATTAACGCAACAAAATCCTAAACACTCTAAGTTATTTTAAAAAGCATTAGAATTGGCATTTTCAACAAACAACAATATCTTCAGTAGAATATCGTATAAATATCCAAATGTACACAAAAATTTTCCGAAGGGAGAAAGAAGTAGACTTTGATACTGCACCATCCAAGGATAAAAATTATCTGGTAAGATAAGAGATGAATAATAGTACACTCGATCTTAATTCTTAGATAAAAGGATGAACATAATTGTTTCTTTCTTCCTAGGCAAATTGAGTTTAAAATTCATTATGAGAATTAGGCTTAAATGGGTTAAGCAACTTTAACCCCTTTTTATTTCCAAAATAAATGTTTCGCAAAAAAGTAGTAAGATTCAGCACACTCTTCCATGTTTCATAGTATAAAACACAAAAACATATCTAGTCGTCTATGAAACTTCACTATGAGGTTTAACACACCCTTCCATGATTCACTATACATAAACAACAGTTGCTATCATCATCATCATCATCATCATCATCATCATCATCATCATCATCATCATCATCATCATCACTGTACAATGTCGTAGCACATCAATCAAGAATAACACTCCAAAATCGGATAATACAAAACGGAAGAGGAAAGATCTTCTATTACGAAAGGCGGTCATATATTGCAGTCTGCATTCAACACATGATCCAACAAACCACAGGGCATCCCTAGCAGGTAGTACACTCAATCCATTACGTCGTGGTTCGAACTACAGGTTCCACAATTACAAAATTTATAGAAGGGGGGATAAACCCACGACTTGAACAGGCAAAAAGAGTAGTAAAATTTCTTAACTCCAATCGAATTGCGCAGAGTTTAAACTAAATTCTTGTCCTATACAAGTGAAACATTAACATTCATAATCCCATAACTTGAATCGGCACAGAAATGCAGAAACTAATCAACTCCACAATCAAACGGAATACAAAGACAAACAGCAGAAAAGACGAGCCCTAAATTCGAAATGCAACACGGATTTATCTTCAACAAAAGAGTTTCGATTATACAGCAATTAGAATCTTTAGAAATAAATCTTGATGGGTAATTACAAAAGGGGAGAAGGAAAGCATCTCACCCAGTTACCCAGAAAACCAGCAGCAGAGAGATTTAAGCGGTGATTTAAGGGGTGTGAGAAGAAAAGTTCGAGAGTGGATTGACGAAATTAATGAAAAAAAAAAGGGGTTTCATCGAAGAGACCAGGGCTTTTAATCCGTGCTTCATTTCGCTTTTTCTTCTTCTTTAATTAGAGTTAACTACTATAATTAAGGTTAATTTCTTCAAAAAAGATAATAATCCTTACAGTAAATCTCTCACCTGTCGTCGTCGTCAAGCCTGAAATTTGACTCTCTTTCTCTCTGGGTTGATCAATCGATCGCTCGCATTATACTGTTTGTGACTGCGTTACTACAATTAATCCACAAAATTTCATTGAAGTCCAACAATTCTCTCTCTTTCTTTTTTTTAATAGATCTCAATTCCAAAAATAATTTTTTGTAATGACGGCTGGTCGCATTTTTTTCGCAAAAAAATTATGGATTGTAATGCTATAATTTTATAAATTGAGAGTATTATTTAAACTAACAGTAGAATTAACGGAATGATTAAGTTCGGTTAGACAAGGACTTACGTGAATCGAATATGAAAGTTTGAGGACTAATGAAGAAATATAAAGAAAGATTGCAGCTTTTGCAGAAGGAATGTATGAAATAAATGAAGAAGAAGAAGACAGCAGCTAAGATATTTTCATTCATGAAAGTTGGTGGAGGAATAGTGCGTACATAGCTTTTATACTAGGGTAAAACTAATAAATGCTTCACCACAAACACGACTTAGGGAAAGCTAAAAGAAACGGAAATCAACCAACAGACGACACGTGTCTGCGGGAACAGAACTAACAAACTTAACTAAAACATAGTGATTCTGGGTTCGAAATCCATTAGCCGCAAAATAGGAAAAACAGAGTAAAAAGATTCATCATCTTCATCATCTTCTTCAAACTGCAAAACTGCATCTCTTAATAGCATAGCTCCAATATCTTCAACACCCCCCCCTCAAGATGGAGATGGTGTAAATCCAACAGACCCATCTTGCACAACAAATCACGAAAACGAGGGCTGGCCAGTGGTTTAGTGAAGAAGTCAGCTAGTTGAAGAAGAGAAGTAACAGACTGTGGAACAAGAAAACCTGCAGAGTACTTCTCCCTCACCACATGACAGTCGATGTCAATATGTTTGGTCCGTTCATGAAAAACGGGGTTCTTCGTGATCTGAATAGCGGCATGACTGTCACAATGGAGAGGGATTGGTAGAGGAATAGAAACCTGGAAAAGTTCAAGCAAATGAAACAGCCACACTAGTTCCCGAGTGGTGACTGCCATTGCTCTGTATTCAGCCTCAGCTGAGGAGGAAGAAACTGTATTTTGCTTCTTGCATTTCCATGAGATAAGACATGAACCCAAGAAGATGCAGAAGCCAGTTAAGGACTGTCTAGAGTCAGTACATGTGCCCCAATCTGCATCGGAATAGGCCTGCAGAGTAAAATCCAAAGAAGAAGGGTAGAAGACCCCTAGGGAGGGACACCCTTTGAGGTATCTGAGAACATGGAGAGCCGCATTCCAGTGAACTCGAGTTGGTTTAGCCATGAATTGACTTAGTTGTTGGGAAGCATGTGTGAGATCAGGGCGAGTAAGGTTGAGGTATAAAAGCTGTCCAACCAAGCGCCTATAAATCTCTGGATACTGAAGTATATCTTCTGTACCTTGAGAAAGAACAAGCCCTGGTGGAAGAGGTGTTGCAGCTGGCTTGCAACAGAGCATTCCATTCCCAGCAAGAATATCAAGGACATACTTCCTTTGGTTGAGAGAGGTACCTGCAGAACCTCGAGCAATTTCCATACCTAGAAAATATTTGGCTTCACCCAAATCTTTGATGGTAAAAGTGGAATCAAGAAACTGGATGAGTTCAGTGATGAGAGTAATAGAAGGTCCAGATACAAGAATGTCATCAACATACACCAATAAGCACAGGAAGTCATTTCCTTGGCCCTTGGTGAACAAACAAGGATCATAGTGTGAAGAACTGAACCCAAAAGAAATCAGATGCTTAGTGAATTCATTGTTCCATTCTCTGGAAGCTTGTTTCAATCCATACAAGCTCTTGATAAGCTTGCAGACCTGTCCTTGCTTGACACCTTTCAATCCAGGAGGAGGATGCATGTATATCTCATCAGTTAAAATGCCATGTAAGAAAGCATTGTTGATATCTAGTTGGCGTAGAGGCCAAGCATGGGCAGTAGCCATGGCAATGAATACCCTCACAGTTACCAAGTTTGCAACAGGGGAGAACACCTCAGTATAATCAATACCTGGTTTCTGTGTGAACCCTTTTGCAACCAGTCTGGCTTTACAACGATCAAGAGTCCCATCTGGTTTCAGTTTTATTTTGTAAACCCATTTGCATCCAATGGCCTTCTTATTAGGAGGTAGATCAGTAACTTCCCAAGTGTGATTCCTATTTAGAGCTTCCAGTTCAGTATGCATAGCATCAACCCATTCAGAGTATAGACAAGCCTCCTTAAAAGAGAGTGGTTCCTTAATCATGGAAAGATTGAAAAGATAAGAAATGTGTGGCTTAGATAAAGAGGAATTGATGATGTAGGGGAAAGTAGGTGGTGTAAGTGTGGTAGAAAAGTTGATGGAATGAGGAAGAACCACTTGACTTACATAGTCCTTCATCCAAATTGGATCAGATCTTAATCTGGTACTCCTCCTAAGTGGAATAAGATCCTGTTGAGGGATGGTTACATCCCCAGCAGGCTGTGAGGAAGTAGGTGATGGAATGAGACTAGAGTCAGGACTAGAAACATCCTCATCAAAGATAGGATCTGGAAAAATGTCCTCTTGAATAGGCTCAGAATCAACTTGTATATTAGGCACAGGAGGAGTATGAATTGGTTTCTCAACTGTAGGAGAAATAAAAGGGAATTGGTCAGCCACAAATTTTACATCCCTACTGATCAACAGTTTGCTATTATCAAGATCAAATAGGATAAATCCTTTATGAGAGGAATCAAAACCAAGGAAAACACACTTGAGACTTCTTGAATCAAACTTACTTTTATGAGGAGATAGATTTGTAGCAAAAACCAAACACCCAAAAGGCTTGAGTCGATGGTAGTCTGGTTGAGTACCATACAGCAAAAAATAAGGACATTTCCAATCAAGCACTTGTGAAGGAACTCTATTGATAATCCATGTAGCAGTGAGGATTGAATATGGCCAAAACCTCATTGGCATTCCACTCTGAAACATAAGTGCACGAGCAGTATTGAGCAACATCCTGTGTCTACGCTCTACAATTCCATTTTGTTGTGGAGTGTACACACAGGACAACTGATGTAGAATACCATGATCTGTGAAAAGTTGAGACATTCCTCTGTTCAAAAACTCTGAACCATGATCTGACCGAAAGTATTTGATCCTCTTTTGGAAGTGTGTATCAATCATTTTGATAAAACCAGATATGACTCCAAGAACCTGATCTTTGGACTGCAGCAAGTAAGTCCAAATGGTACGGCTATGATCTTCCACTAGAGTGAGAATATACTTGATATGGCAAATATTTGGCTCATTATATGGTCCCCAAAGGTCAGCATGTATCATTTCAAACAAGGATTGAGACCTCCTGTTCAACAAAGGAAATTCAACCCTTGTCTGCTTAGCTCTATGACAAATCTCACAATCTTTGATCTCTGCCAACAAATCAGCATTGAAGAACTCACCTTCAATTTCCAAATGCTGCATAGTGGATATAGATGGATGGCCAAGAACAGTGTGCCAATCTAATGGACTCATGTTTTTGGCATTATAGAAAGAGTAATGGAAATTCTCCACAATTGATTCAATGAAATAGAGGTTGCTACGCATCTTCCCAATCCCTACTATCTCATCAGTTTGCTCTCTCTGAAAGAGGCAATGTGTTGAATAGAAGATGCACTTCAACTTAGATGTAGAGGAAAGA
Organism: Thymus mandschuricus; assembly: GCA_029379335.1. Lineage (NCBI taxonomy): Eukaryota > Viridiplantae > Streptophyta > Magnoliopsida > Lamiales > Lamiaceae > Thymus > Thymus mandschuricus. The sequence continues at coordinate 39,079,190 of CM057072.1, forward strand.
TTTGATATAGACAAGAGATTGTGGGTAAAACCTGGTACATACAAGACATTTTCAAGAAGCATGTTGTTGTTGATTCTGGCAGTTCCTGCATAAGCCACTGCTTGAAGATCCATCAGGTAGAAAGATCACAGTAGGCTCATCAAGTTTGTATGTAGTGTGTAGAAGTTCAGAATTGCAGCATATATGTGAGCTAGCACCAGAATCAATAATCCATTCTTTAGACTCCATGCTGGGCATAACTGAAAAGGCATAATGTCCTTCAAAAGGATGAGCAGATCCTCCCTTTTCATGCACAAGATTAGCTTCACTCTTCACCTTAGAAGACCCAGCATGCTGCTGCATCATGTTTTCCATGCACTTTGCTAGTTCAGCTTGAATAATCTTGCTTATATCCTGTGGTGAATCCTTCTGTTCTTGCTGAATATTGTATCCCTCAGTTGTAGAACCTCCAGATTCCACAAAATGAGCTCTAGGCTGTGGTTTATTCTTCTTTAGTTCTGTATACCACTCTGGGACTCCATGGAGCTTGAAACATTCATCAATATCATGCCCCATACCCTGACAATGAGAGCATTTGAGCTTCCTCTTCTCCTCCTTACTGATTTTTTTCTTGTAGAAGGCAGGATTCCCATTTGGTTTCTGATACCCTGTTTTTGTATTTGCATACTGCCCCTGCACAGTGTTTTGAGTAGGATATTGAGGTTGCTTGCCAATATTCATTGACATCACAACTCTCCCATCTTGTGAGTTCTCACTCAATTGCCTCTGATCTTCTACTTGTACCACCATAGAGTATGCAGTATCCAGGTTAGGCAGAGGCTTAATCAGCATAATCGGTGTTCTAGTAGCATCATAGCTATCATTCAATCCAATGAGAAAAGTAAGCAATCTGTATTCATCCTCCCTCTTATCAACCATAGACTTGGCAGCACAAGTGCAATTCAAAGGTGGGAGCAACATGTCCATTTCATCCCACATAGCATTCAATTGGTTAAAAAATACATCAGAACACTCAAGTTTCCTTGCACAAAACGTGATATCTCTCTTTTAAGCCTCAAAATCTTAGGTCCACTAGCACCACCAAAACGTTGATTAAGAGCATTCCATAATTTATAAGTATTGTCAATATGATTAAAAGCATTCACCAGCTCTTTGCTAATAGAGTTGATGATCCAGTTGGATACCATAAAATCAACAGATAACCATTTCTTGTAATACTTAGAACTGGGATCTGGCTCCTTAAAAGTCCCATCTAACAGCTCAAGTTTGCTGCGAGCAGCCAAGGCTCGTCTAATAGACCTACTCCAGTTAAGAAAATTGGAACCAGTTAACTGAGCAGAAACGAGGCTCATACCAGGGTGATCAGCTGCAGGGAGCTGTAGAATCTCTTTGATCTGCCTATGCTTGAGTTTGATAATAGGATCCAGCATCTCTCCATCATCCTCAGAGTCTGAATCATCCTCATGCTTGTTCTTCTTCTTACGTGGACTCCGTGGCTTCTCTCCTTCATGTGTTTCAACCATTGCAACAAAGTTTTCTCTTCGGTTGTATTTAACCATATACTAGATAAAGATAGTGTATGTAGCAAGATGAGACCAGATCACAACCTGGCTCACAATACCATGAAGAAATATAAAGAAAGATTGCAGCTTTTGCAGAAGGAATGTATGAAATAAATGAAGAAGAAGAAGACAGCAGCTAAGATATTTTCATTCATGAAAGTTGGTGGAGGAATAGTGCGTACATAGCTTTTATACTAGGGTAAAACTAATAAACGCTTCACCACAAACACGACTTAGGGAAAGCTATAAGAAACGGAAATCAACCAACAGACGACACGTGTCTGCGGGAACAGAACTAACAAACTTAACTAAAACATAGTGATTCTGGGTTCGAAACCCATTAGCCGCAAAATAGGAAAAACAGAGTAAAAAGATTCATCATCTTCATCATCTTCTTCAAACTGCAAAACTGCATCTCTTAATAGCATAGCTCCAATATCTTCAACAACTAACAGAAATACAAAGACTGTAGAAGGATTGTACAAGGACCTAGATACGTATTTTGCCTTATTAACTATCGTCGCAATTCAATGACCACATACACGCACTCGAAGTAACTTGAACTTTGACCACTAGATTGGACGGTCGCGTCTTACGACTCTTACCAATTGTGCTACACTTTGCTGTAAAGTCATCAAACAACTTACATTTGTCTCCTTCAAAATTGCAAGACTAAATCAAAATCAAAATAAAAACTACAACCAACTCACTTTTCAAAAAAAATAACAATCCTTGCTCAACATTCCTCACGAGCAGGAGCAGCATTGTACAAGTCCCGCAGCATCTATGAGCATTCTTACGAAAGCCATCGCTCCAGAATGTTCGATTCCAAAGAAACATTGCAAGCAAACGGTCACTTGTCAATGAATCATAAGTATAAATATCGATAAGAGGAAGTCGTTGCTTCAGCCGCTTGAAGCATATTGTTTCCGAGTCAGAGCTCTCCATCCAATATCTCGTCTGTAGAACCCACATGGCCAGTTTACATGCTCTACAGCTTCATATGCTCTATCTCTTGCCTCTTGAAGATCATTGCCTTTAGCAGTAACACCAAGAACTCGTCCGCCAGTGGCAATGAAGCTCCCATCAGAGTCGAGGGCCGTACCAGCGTGGAAAATCTTCACACTTGGAGCCACCTCCTCTGCTGCTTCAAGGTTTCGAATCACTGTACCCTTTTTGTAGCTTCCGGGATAACCATCGCTTGCCATCACTACCGTCATCGCGGATCCTGGCGACCAGTCTAATGATACACCACTTAGCTCTCCTTTACATGCTGCGAGTAGGACTTCTGCCAAATCCGACTCCAAACGAACCATCAATACCTAAAATATTATATACAGTGATACAAGCAACACATCAGCTTAGAGTATGAGTCCATAGTATGCAGTCATTTCAAACAACTATCAATGCTTGAGACCCATAACGATATGCAAAATAGACATAAATCCCATTACAGAACAATCAATGCACTTTGAGGACATAATGACCGACAAAAGCATCAGTAATTCAGTATAAGGGTAGAACAACGTAAGAAATAATTTCAGTGCTATCATAGAAAAGCAATAAAAACAAAGACCTAAAGTAAAGATAGAAACGAGGAGCTGACAATTCCATACGAATATGATGAGCTTGGTTGATTAAATCCTTAGTGAAAAGTTTATTCACCATTTTCATCAGAAGAGAGTTAAACTAGCAGAAAGATGGTCTGTAATTAACCATGGGTGAAATAGCTTTTAAATTTTAGAAAAGAAAAATAAGCAACTAAAAACAGAATTTAGAATTACGACTTGCTTTAGTACAAAAAAAAGGTCCGATGGACAACGAAAAGCGGGAATTGATAAGTAACTTGAAGAACCATATGACTCACTTTCTTTATGCCTACATGCCCTGATGAATAAGATCTTTAACTGCTTTCTAGAGATATCTTGGTGTAGGAAGACGACATATGAATCTAATGTATTTGTACTAGTTCAACGTAATAATTTGAGAAATTCATCCCCAAGGTGATGAAAAAGAAACAGACGGGATAAAGAAAAGCCCGGGGAATTGGATAAGTCCAGTGGAAAACAAAAACAAGGACAAACCTGGCACTCGGGATCTCCAAAGCGGACATTGTACTCGATCAGCTTTGGTAATCCAGATTTCTTATCGATCATTAACCCTGCATACAAAACCCCAACAAACTTGCAGCCTTCTGCAGCCATTCCCTTCACGGTAGGAAAAATTATTGATTTCATGACAATGGATTCTAGTTCTTTAGTTATGATAGGGGCAGGAGAGTATGCTCCCATTCCTCCAGTATTAGGGCCTGTATCACCATCACCAACTCGTTTATGGTCCTGAGCAGATTCAAGAGGTATAGCATTCTCCCCATCTACTATAGCAAAGAATGATGCTTCCTCTCCTTCTAGATATTCTTCGATGATGACACGACAGCCAGCAGAGCCAAAAACATTTTCCACAAGCATAGAATCAATGGCTTCAAATGCTTCGGCCATTGTCATGGCAACAATAACACCTTTTCCAGCTGCCAAACCATCCGCTTTGACAACAATCGGAACACCTTGAGCTTTGATATATGCTTTTGCAGCAGACGGATCAGTAAATGTTTGATACTGCACAATCAAGAGGAAAATGTATCTAAGCTTTTAAAGTATTAAAAATAAGTCTATCTGGTAACCAAATCTAAATCGTAATGAACCTTGGCAGTTGGGATATCATATTTGACACATAACCGTTTCATGAAGTCTTTTGAACCTTCTAAGGCAGCAGCTTCGGAAGAAGGGCCAAAAGTAGGAATACCAGCCTTAACAAGATCATTAGCGAGACTAGCTACAAGGGGAGCCTCTGGTCCCACCACAACTAGTCCAATAGACCTTTCACGGCAAAATGCAACCACAGCTGAGCTATCAGAGATATCAAGATCCTTTATACAAATTGCATCACCCAAATTCGAAATTCCAGCATTCCCAGGAGCACAAAACACGGAAACACAGGAAGGAGATCGTTTCAGGGCATAACAAAGAGCGTGCTCCCTCCCCCCTCCTCCAATAATCAGTACAACAGTCCCTTCCTCTACAATGACAATAGCAAACTATAAGAATAGATCAATCAACATAAAAAAATAATCATCTTTAAGCATTCCTCCATGCAGAAACATCAAGACTTCACGCAGATTAATGGATTTTTAACCAAACAAGGTACCTACTTTTATTTTAGGAAGCATACTACATCAAGAGGTATGAGATACTAAAATCCACAATAAAACTATACCGGAGAATATCATCTTGACATACATAACATAACATGCTAGTTTAACCTTACACGATCACGCAGTTCTTCAATAAAAGGAAATTGTGCAAATTCCACTTCTTCTTTTGTGTAATAAACATATGTAAGCATAATAGGAACACTCAGAAATACCAACTCTTCATTTCAAACTGCAAACTTGAATGCCACACACCAAATGCGAAATACACTTAAACAAATCAATATCGAGGAAAGTAAATTATACAGGAAAAGGTACCAGAAGTAGAGGAAGCAGCGTCGTTTGAAGCAAGGCTGTTTTTATATACAGGAATCGCAGATTGGTTATAGCTCCTCCCGCGTACTCGAGCAAAGTTACAACCACCATTCTCAGCAACCCATTTGTTGGGTCCCACTTGAAATGAGAGCCGGGTGAAAAAACATGGTTTTGAACTGAGCATCTGGTTGTGGTTGTCCCAGAATTGAACCCCAGTACCGTTAAAAGGACTGTATGAACAAGCGAGTGCCATTCTTTTCCTTTTCCAAGACTAAATCCGAGTCGGAAATAACAGTGCAATGAAGAGACCTGCACGCACGCACCCACGAATTGATTTATTGCAGTATATGTATAATCCAGAAATTCAGTAATTGAATGTATGTTACTACACTGACCTGCAATTACCACTGCCACTGCCACTGCACAAGGGAAGAGAAGAGAGTTGGAGAGTCTTGAAGTTCCTCGGTCGGGAATTTGGACGAACAGTTTGAGTGCGTCGTCGATGAGGCTGTAGAGGATAATGTTGACGGCAAGAGGAAGAAGTAGGGTAAGGAATGAAGAGATAATGCAGATGCGTTCGTACGACCCAAACGCAAGGGCCGACGAAAACGAAAGGCAATCTCCTGCAAGAGGCAATTCTAATTAAGTTAGGTGTTTTTGCTTGAGCTGTATACAGTTCTGAGGGGGGGATTTTCACCTATGAAGAGAAAAATAGATATCAATTTTGAGGAGGATTTGCTGGTTTTCTGCTACAAGGAAAGGGAGGGGAAGAAGAAAAGCGGGAGCTTCTGCTTTTGAGAATCAAACACTTCTCACTTCTCTCAACTTACCGTCTTACCCTAATCCCTATTTTTTTTGCACGCTAATCACTTTTTTGCGATCTAATCCTTATTATTATTATTATTATTATTATTATTATTATTATTATTATTATTATTATTATTATTATTAGTGAAAATATTAAATCTACCCATTTTGAAAACCTCCACCATAAAACTACCCATTTTTTTTTCCCTCATTTAAATCTACCCATTTGATAATTATTTGGTAATTCAATTAAAAAAAAGATTTGACACGGAAAGACAAATGTGAAATAATACAGTTCAACTTTTCCGACCGGTTCCTACGTAGTTCAACTTAATACGTGAGTTTTAGCCGGAAAATGGTCAAACCGGTCGACAAAGTCGCCGGAATGTTGAAACCGGTCGACCGGTTTCAAATATTCCGGCGACTTTGTCGACCGGTTTGTACGTATTTTGACTTAAAACGTCAATGTAAGCCGGAAAATGGTCAAACCGGTCGACAAAGTCGCCGGAAAGTTGAAACCGGTCGACCGGTTTCAACTTTCCGGCGACTTTGTCGACCGGTTTGACCATTTTCATGGTTAAAAGTCGACGAGATTGCCGGAACCAATGAAACCTGATGCGGTACGATTTATGCAATGTCTCGATCACCCGAAGAATTCGCGCAAGTTTCAGAATTTGGCGAAATCCTAGTGTTTTTCGGGTGGAAATGACGTTCTGAGCAAAACTCACCATGAGCGCTGGCGGATTTTGGGCAAATTCCATCATTTAGAGGGTCAAACTGCAATTTTATAGTTTTTCGGGTTATTTCGTAATTTTCGCATTTTGGTGATTAGGGTTTACTATTTATTCGCTGTCATAACATTGTAGCCGCAGTTTTGATTGAATTCGAATTTGATTCTCTCGTTTTACGAGTTTCGTTCTTCCTGTCACGCATACGCTGCATCAAAACCGGTCGAAAATCTCGCCGGAAAATGATAGGTATTCTCGACCACAGTTGAATTTTGGCATTCTAGTCACAAAATAATAGGTATTTTGACTTAAAACGTCAATGTAAGCAGGAAAATGGTCAAACCGGTCGACAAAGTCGCCGGAATGATGTAACCGGTCGACCGGTTTCAAATATTCCGGCGACTTTGTCGACCGGTTTGACCATTTTCCGGCTTACATTGACGTTTTAAGTCAAAATACGTACAGGTTTCAACATTCCGGCGACTTTGTCGACCGGTTTGTACATTTTCCGGCTTCGAGTGACAAATTCAGTGCTTTACCATAATTTCGGCCGGATTTTCTTCGTCTGAATAGCTCATTTCTTCGTCAGCTTTGGGAGAAAAACAAGAGCTTCTTTTTTTAAAATTTTAAATTAAAAAATGGAATGGGTATTTTAAATACCATAGGTAATTAAATGGGTAGTTTTGTGGTGGAGTGTTTGAAAATGGGTAGTTTTAATTTTCACCCTTATTATTATTATTATTATTATTATTATTATTATTATTATTATTATTATTATTATTATTATTATTATTATTATTATTATTATTATTATTATTGTCACAAATTGTAAAAAGGCCCAATAAAAATAGAGTGTCACGTGAGGAATTTCAATAAACAATTGTTAATAATAATAAAATAACTACGGAAAAAAAACAGGAAAAAAAAAAAGTTTAAAGCTATCGTCCCTCGATCAAAATCTTCGCCGCCGTCACCGATCCGCCAATTTTCTTTTGTTCTTGATTTTGTCTCTCTATTTCCAACTGTTCTACTACTCACACCCTTCAACTGTTGTTTTTCTCGGTAACTTTTTGTTTCCTTCTCTCCCATTCGTAAATTCTATCGGAAGATTGCCCATCGAAAGATTCTGATTGTATGTATCCGTACTCTTTTGTTGAATGTATGTCGAATTTAGGGCTTGTTCTGGTTGCTGTTTTCTTTGTATGCCATCTGATCGTGGAGTAGTATTTTTGGTATTTAGTTTCTCCGCTTCTATCGGATTAAGCAATTTGATTAGTATTCATGTTTCACTTGGGCAATTCAAGGAAAAGAATTTAATCGAAAATCAGTGCAATTCGACTGGAACTACGCTGATTTATTGCTTTTTATGGCTGTTTAGACCGTGGGTTCATCCCAGTTCCGTAAATTAGACTCTAGCAACCCGAAATTCGACCGAACTACCTGCTGGTGATGATGCTTGCGGTTTGTTAGATCCTGTACTGCATCACATTCCTTCGACATTGTATAGTATGTGTGAATAATTGCATTTGTTCTTTAGGTTAATGGGTGAGGCGTATATAGTGTGTTGGGTCTTACTACGCAGTTTTGAACCGGTTTCGATATGTTATTCATAGATTATCCTGAATTGTGTGCTGTCATTGCTGTATATAGCTCTTCTTTATTTCGGTTATATCAGTCGAAGAAAGTCTAGTGTGGATGCTTGGGTATTGTCGAGTGAAGAAATTCTGAAATGGTTAATGATGCAGGAATGGGGTTGTGGACACTTCTAGAAGGTTTCCTGCTTCTTGCAAACTCGTTTGCCATTCTGAATGAGGATCGGTTCCTCGCCCCGAGAGGATGGAGCTTCCAGGAGTATTCTGGGATTAAGAGAAACTCGTTGAAGGGCCAGATACTTGGTCTTATCTATGCAACTCAGTACTTAAGAGTGCCACTTATACTTCTTAATCTGCTCTGCATCATTGTGAAAATGGTATCGGGATGATGCTTGCGGCACTTGTGTTTCTTGAGGGGCTGATTTAATTGGTAAGTAGGTTTCTTTCAGTTCCGATTAATGATTTGTTTTTGTTTCCTTGAGGTGTTATAATATATGTTTGATTGTGGGAATAAAGAGTAGATTCATTGTAGGTACTAGGATGCATGTTAATAACTTGTAGGGTATGTATTATCTTACTATGGGATGGCTATGTTGCTCAGACTCCTTATTTTTCCAAATTTAGGAGATGGGGTACTCAAGTATAAAGGATCTGAATCTAGGAAACCGGTACGAGGACACTATCGTGCGATTTATAATTCGAAAGGTCAAAAATATCCATAAAAAATAAACTAAAACTGAATTACTTTATCTAAACTTAAGCCAAAAACATCCAATTTTCAAGTTGTAGTGCAAGAATACAAGATCGTCAACTCTGCTTGTTGTCAATATGTTCCTCTTTATATTTTGAATAAATTAATATGTGCTCCAATTTCTCTCAGAAAACGATAAAGAGACTAGTTCATTCTTAGCTTAAAACCTAAACTTTGCAACAAATGGGTTGATGTACCATGTTGCCCACCATGACATTTGAATCAATCACATGTGTCTCATTGAAATAATCAATCCCTTTACAGCATAAACTTTCTTTAAATCACTATCATCTAGGAACAACTTCCTGAAACACTTAATTTTAATCATTGATGATCGAACATATTTTCGTGAGGCAATCAATGTAACGAAGAATTAAACGAAAGATTAAAGAACACAAAAGATTTACGTGGTTCGACCTATCGGAATAGATCTACGTCCACGGGAAAGAGAAAGAGCGGCGATATTTTATTTAGGGTTTCTCGTGTAGAGTACAAAAGAGTGTGTCCATCCCCTCTAACCCTTATCTAACATCTATTTATACAAGTAATTAGGGTTTTTCCCTAATAATAATCGGTCTTCGAGTTGGGCCTATTCTTGGGCCTGAATCCGAGTCTTCTACGTTTGGCTGAACCGCTTCTCGTGGGCCTAACTACGTGGGCCGAGCTTTATTGTTAGGCCTAGTAGTTGGGCCGTATCCTATCACATCCCCTCCCAAAAAGACGTAGAAGCGAGGATGCGATGGTGATGATGACATAGTTGAGGTTCCCGAACTGGGGGATGTGGGCCGAACTGGAGTATGTGGACCGAACTGGAGTATGTTGACCGAACTGGAGTATGTGGACCGAACTGGAGGATGTGGGCCGAACTGGAGTATGTGGACCGAACTGGAGGATGTGTGCCGAACTGGAGTATGTGGGCCGAACTGGATGAACTCAGAACTGTTTCGTCGAGGCCGAGCTGGAATATAGCGGGGGTTCGAAACGTATCGCTGTAGGGTAAAAGGTGGCTTCTCCCATACCTCCCACTCTTCTTCTATTCCGTGAAATCGAAAGCAAACTTTGCCCTCCTATTGTTCATCTTCTCCGGCGTTGCTATCCTCTCCGACGACTCGACCCCCACCTGCGAAATCAAGTGAGTGATCATGACTTCTTCTCCTTCTCTGATTCCGGCTACTTCTTCTTCTGCGGGGCTTTCCGACGGGCGGGTTAGGCTAGAGGTGGTGTCTGCCTGTCCTCCCAACATTTCCGGCTTAGATGTAGGGTTTCCCGATCGGGGAAGGGCGATAGGCGGGAAGGTTAGGGATTATCAATCCTCATTGAACTCCGACGATTTGATTCGGATCAGTAACGCTTACGGATTCCCTCCCTCCACCATCCTTGCTGTTCCTCAGCCCGTAGATAGGGCCTGCTGGCCACCGGTAGGGTTTGTTGCGGTTTACGAAGACTCACTCCGGTGTGGTCTTCGTGTTCCGTATCCTTCAGTTTACACTGCGATAGAATCGCGTCTCGGTGCGCCTATATCTCAACTAACCCCCAATTCCTTTTACCATATAACCGCCCTTGGCATCCTCTCTCATCGGCAGTACTTTCAGGTGACGGCCGGGCTGGTGGCCCATTACTTTTCCTTGAGAAATAGGGATAGCTAGTTTTACCTCTCTCCACGTCGCCGACTGCGAGCTGAGGTGGAGAATAAAGTCCGGGGGGACTGGAAGAGGAAATTTTTCTTCTGTCAGTTCGGTGGCGCGTTGCAGTTCGAGTGGAAGACCAGTAAGGTCGAGGGGTGGCTCTCTCATGATGTAATCACCAACTTCCTGTCGATCTTAGATGGCTGTGGGACTGTAAAAGAGAGATTTGTCGAGTCCGATCTCGTGCGGGCCGGACTAGGTCCCAATGATCCAGCCATTTTATTGGCTCGGGGGAGGGGTGAGGTTCTTTTAGTTCGGGTCGTAATAACAGCACTGATTCTGCCTTGCTTCTTTTCTTGCTTTATTCTCTTCGGTTGTATTGACTTCTTCCGTTTGTTCTCCTCTTTTGTTTTTTTTTTTTTTTTAGTGGCATTTACTCCGGTTGCTCCACCACCCCCTCCCCCATCGAACAAGAACAAACGGAAGAGGACCATGGTGTATTCGACCAGCGATCTGGTGGCGGAGTCATCAAAGAGAACCGACGCCTCCTCGGAGAAGACAGTCCCAGTGATGGAGTCTCCTCCCCTCATCAGCCCTAAGCGACGTAAAGGGAAGGAGCCGCTGTCGGCTGACGTGGTTGGCGATTGCTTCGATGTAGGTGCAAATCGGCCTTTGCCTGAATTCCCCGAGGTGAGTAGTATTGCCTTTAATTTTGTTCTTGTTGATCGGTGAATGTGTTCTAAGTTGGCATGGTGGTGCAGGGCACTGAGCAAGTGTGTGGCGAGCTGAATCGCGAAGCCGAATATCTTCGCTGCGCGGCTGTACAGTTTGCCTCGCTGGCCGAGGTGCGGGACACGATGGCTGATGATAAGCACAGGCTCTTGCGCGAACTGCGGGAGAAAGAAGCCGAGATAGTGGACCTTCAGGCCACCATGGAATCGACGAGGGGGAAGGAGGCCGCTCAGGCCGAAACTATAGCTGCATCGGAGGCCGAAATGGCTACAGCGAAGGCTCGTGAGGCCGAGCTGTTGGGTTCGCAGGCCGGGGTGATACAGGCCGTAATGGAGAAGGTACTGCGATCCAATTACTTCTCCGACTTGGCTAGCAAGTTGGGATCACTGTTATCGATCCCGATGACGGCGGATAACCTGGACGCAGTGGCGAAGAAGTACCCGGACATCGATGTGTCCCAGTTCGGGTATAAACGGCGGTCTGACGAGGATATGCTAGCGAGCTATGCGTCCACCATCGTGGGTTTCACTTCTTCCGCGCCCTTGCTGAAGAAGCTTTGTGCGTCTGACGTACTGCTCACGCCAGAAACTGTTATGGCTGAACTGGAGTATCACTGGCGCCGTCTGTGGGAAACGAAAAATTCGTGTTTTGAATCATTGTTTTCTAAGGCAGTCGATTGTGACGAAGAACCTGTTGTCGCTGCTTAACAACACCGATACCACTACATCTCTATCCAAAGAGAGCAAATACGTTCACTACAACCACACATTGAGTTCCAGAATCACCATCGGTGCTATCAAGATCAAGTTGAGGGGTGGCCACGCCGTTACAAGAAAAATCCTCAAATTCCTAGATCTATTTGATGGGATCCACCGTCATCACGGATAAGGAACTCCCAAGCCCCATCAATTGAAGACAAAAAGAGATCGAGATGAAGGATCGGAGTCCGCCATCTTCACCGCCACAACTCTCTCTCCCCTTCGCCGCCGGCAGCGTAGTAGAGGGAACCAGCCGCTCGACTTCAACGCTGACACCCAAACGGCTTGGGGCAGATCCCCCCGGGCCCACGCCGCGAGCTATAAGCTCCACTCTCGGCAGTACGAGCCCGTATAGCGCCTCCGCCATGATGAACCCAAAGAAACCCACCACTGCCTCTGCTGCCCCCATGAGGCATTTGCTGCTGGTCGACACGGGCAGCAAGCGCGTGGTCTTCGACGAGGTCGGAAAGGACTTCGTCGACCTCCTCCTCCGCATCCTGCAGCTACCCGTCACCAACGCCGCCGAGGTGGCCTCCCACTTCGGGAAGAACTTCTTCTCCGGTTCCCACCTCGGCCTCCTCGACTCTTCCACCCTCAACCCGGAAGAGTTCTGCATCAATCAGCTCACGTAGCCGGGGATACACGATCTGCCCGAGTTCGCCCAGTCGCTACTCCAGCGGCCCCGCCAAGCCCGAACTCTAGCACTTCGCCACCAGCCATGTTACCTTCACTTCGGTCTTGGTGGCACCGATCAACACGTTTCGCCAATGACGTTATCTACAGCCCGAGCCACGCGAAGCCAGTCGCCTGCAGCGAGCAACGGACGAGATGGATCTAGTCAAAAACTCTAGGAGTTCGAGAAGAAGCTCTGCACCCAAGCCTTCATCACCTAGCTCGGCCTCTACAGCGCCGCAAAGACCATCAGCAACGAGGGCCAGTACGGTGTCTCCGGCGGCATAATTACCTCATGCCGAATGTTGATCGGAGCAACAAACCCCATCCACTACCACGGAGGCGGTCCTGCTATTGAGTCCGCCTTCTCTCGTATTCACCGGAAACGTTCTTCACCAAAAACATCTCAACTACCTCGTATCTTCAAGGCCCTCAGACGGAGAAAGAGGACAACCACAGATAAGAGAAAAGACAAGAGAGAGGAGGGAGAGATGGCGTGCCGAAAGAAAAACAAACATGCCATGAACAACAACTATCATCACAATGCGAACTAGAGAGCAGTTTGCATGGGAACATATTCCCATGCTATCTCCCTCTCCGTAATTTTCCTTCCGCCGCTAGCAGCCGCCTCATCACCGGCCGCTGAAAGCATGAAGAGATCTCACGAGGAAGGAGGCGGGACCACACTGCCGTCGACGCCAATCGCAGTCGCCAAGGCCGCCGTGGACGCGGACGCACAGGTATCCTCCATCAAAAGATGAAAGATGCCAATGCCATCACGGGCGCAACTCGCACCCAACCTCCACTTCATCATCGCCATCGCGATTCATTACCTCGCAAACCCAGCTCGTCGTCGACGTGGCCTCCCATCTCGGGAACAACCCTCCCCTCGGAGGACACATCCACTGCCATTTCCGCCGCTTTCGATGGAGGACACCAAAACCAAAACAACTTATACATACATAAATCCAAAGACTAGAGAGAGAGACTCCAATTCGGCCGCATCCTCGGCCGCGGCGGTTTTGCCAAAGTCTATCTCGATTAGCTCCTCGAAAATTCCGATACCGAGGTGGCCCAACTCCGAGTTCGCGATGGTGAAGTTCATCATCCATGACGAATTCAATTTGGAGAAGTTAATTTGCGGTGAACTCAATTTGCTTCCGCATCCATTGGAGGATTTTTTATTAGTTTCTTCGGAGGATTCACGTTACCACCGCCGCCGAGCTCTATTATATTGAATGGATGTTGGAGTGGTAAAGCCGCAAACCTTGCCTTCATTTTCGGCCTCGACACATTTAATAGCTCTGTCGCCAGCACCGGACGAGAACGAGCTCATCTCGGAGGTATGTCCTAGTCAATCCATCGAACTCAACCTTGGAGCCTTGGAGCTCACCCGAGTTCCGGACCGAGCTTACCCCGCCGTCGACGAGAATCCTCATGACATCCGCATGTCCCTTCGCCGCTGCAAGGTGCCACGGCATGCAACCGCGCGAGCCCGATTCGGCGACCACAATTTGCCGCAGCTCGGCTCAACTCCCTCCTCAGCGGAGAAGGCCACCTCGGCAACTTCCTAGAGAGGGAGAAAGACTTCAGCTGGGCCTCATCACTTCGCCGACTTCAACTCCAGTTCCGACCTCCACAGCCAGGCGTCCTGGTCCCTCCACTAGCGGCAGGACATCGACGATGTCGTGCCACACCTCAACCTCGCCGACAAGCTCTACCTCGCCGGCAACGAGCTCCCCGCCATTGACGGTGGTTCGTGGGGAGAAAAGAGAGATAGAAGAGAGAGGAAGTCTCTCTCAAGTCATTCACCTCTCACACTACAAAATAAAGGAGGTGGGACACACTCACGAACTCAGAATGTTCCTGTGAAGCTAGAGGAGCAAGAGCTCGAAAATTCTCCCACCAACGAGCAAGATATAAAATACGACGACGTCAACAACGAGGTGGAGACCCCGAACTCCACTCCGGCCCACTCCAGCACGGAGAAGAGTTCAACCTCTTCCACTTTGGAAGAGCTATATTCGGATGCCCTCAAGGTGTTCGACAAAATGCCAGTTCCAAAGAAATAAAAGACACAGGTGGATATTGGACTCAAGGTGTTCGACAAAATGTTAGTTTCAAGGGAACAACTACCAAGTTGCACTGCCCGCTGCCAACAACGCCACCAATGTCTCAACACACTCGTGGAATCTCTCCACTCCCTAAAGCTTCCAAGCTCAGTAAGCTCGAAGCCACGCGGCACTCGAGAATTAATCTCATCTCAAGAGGTACTATGCATAGGGGTAGAGAGTTCATACTTTGAGTCTTTGTCTTTTGAGTCGTCTTTCTCGAGTCAGTCCAGTCTTGCATACTCTACTACCTGCGCATACCACCTCTCATCCTTTAATACACTACTCTGACGAGGGTAATGTGATACTCTCTTTCCACACTATCCTGACGAGGAAAAGTGTGTTACCCTAGAGACACGCGTCTCGGGTATGTAAATAATACAATAAACGCGTATGAGGAGCCCACTCCTACCGATACTTCTCGGCAAACATGGAGATTGAAGCCCGATTAATTTCGGCCCCTTGAGGAGCCCACTCCTACCGATACTTCTCGGCAAACATGGAGACTAAAGTCCGATTCATTTCGGCCACTAAAGCCCGATTCATTTCGGCCACTAAAGCCCGATTCATATCGGCCAACTAAGCCCGATTCATTTCGGCCACTAAGCCCGATACATTTCGGCCACCTAAGCCCGATTCACATCGGCCATCAAATCCGGATTTATTTCGGGATGAACGCGCAAGAATTACGAGGAAGAAGATGAACGGCGACACAGCTTTCGTTTTATCGTTTGGCTACAGCGCATGAAGGCGCAATCAACAAAAATAAAAAGTTTTCAGTCAAAAAAGCGAGAGAATACATCATTTGCGGAGTGATCATAGAAAAGGGAAGGGGAAAAGTAAGGAAGGGATCCACTGGCCCCTCCTTGCCCGCTGGCTTGCTCCTGCCCGGGAGCACCCTTAAGCTGCGCCGCCTCCCCGCCCGTATGCTCGTCAGCTAGCCCCTGCCCGGGAGCATCCTTCTGCTGCGCCACCTTCTCACCCGTGGTCTCCACCTCCACCACCTCGAGCTCCGCTATGGCTTTAACGAGGTCAGTGTATTCATCCACGTCACAAGCCATAACAGTTTCTGGCGTGAGCAGTTCGTCAGACGCACAAAGCTTCTTCAGCAAGGGCGCGGAAGAAGTGAAACCCACGATGGTGGACGCATAGCTCGCTAGCATATCCTCGTCAGACCGCCGTTTATACCCGAACTGGGACACATCGATGTCCGGGTACTTCTTCGCCACTGTGTCCAGGTTATCCGCCGTCATCGGGATCGATAACAGTGATCCCAACTTGCTATCCAAGTCGGAGAAGTAATTGGATCGCAGTACCTTCTCCATTACGGCCTGTATCACCCCGGCCTGCGAACCCAACAGCTCGGCCTCACGAGCCTTCGCTGTAGCCACTTCGGCCTCCGACGCAGCTATAGTTTCGGCCTGAGCGGCCACCTTCCCCCTCGTCGATTCCATGGTGGCCTGAAGGTCCACTATCTCGGCTTCTTTCTCCCGCAGTTCGCGCAAGAGCCTGTGCTTATCACCAGCCATCGTGTCCCGCACCTCGGCCAGCGAGGCAAACTGTACAGCCGCGCAGCGAAGATATTCGGCTACGCGATTCAGCTCGCCACACACTTGCTCAGTGCCCTGCACCACCATGCCAACTTAGAACACATTCACCGATCAACAAGAACAAAATTAAAGGCAATACTACTCACCTCGGGGAATTCAGGCAAAGGCCGATTTGCTCCTACATCGAAGCAATCGCCAACCACGTCAGCCGACAGCGGCTCCTTCCCTTCACGTCGCTTAGGGCTGACGAGTGGAGGAGACTCCATCACTGGGACTGTCTTCTCCGAGGAGGCATCGGTTCTCTCTGATGACTCCGCCACCAGATCGCTGGTCGAATACACCATGGTCCTCTTCCGTTTGTTCTTGTTCGATGGGGGGGGGGGGGGTGGTGGAGCAACCGGAGTAAATGCCACTAAAAAAAAAAACAAAAGAGGAGAACAAACGGAAGAAGTCAGTACAACCGAAGAGAATAAAGCAAGAAAAGAAGCAAGGCAGAATCAGTGCTGTTATTACGACCCGAACTAAAAGAACCTCACCCCTCCCCGGAGCCAATAAAATGGCTGGATCATTGGGACCTAGTCCGGCCCGCACGAGATCGGACTCGACAAATCTCTCTTTTACAGTCCCACAGCAATCTAAGATCGACAGGAAGTTGGTGATTACATCATGAGAGAGCCACCCCTCGACCTTACTGGTCTTCCACTCGAACTGCAACGCGCCACCGAACTGACAGAAGAAAAATTTCCTCTTCCAGTCCCCCCGGACTTTATTCTCCACCTCAGCTCGCAGTCGGCGACGTGGAGAGAGGTAAAACCAGCTATCCCTATTTCTCAAGGAAAAGTAATGGGCCACCAGCCGGGCTTCACCTGAAAGTTCTGCTGATGAGAGAGGACGCCAAGGGCGGTTATATGGTAAAAGGAATTGGGGGTTAGTTGAGATATAGGCGCACCGAGACGCGATTCTATCGCAGTGTAAACTGAAGGATACGGAACACGAAGACCACACCGGAGTGAGTCTTCGTAAACCGCAACAAACCCTACCGGTGGCCAGCAGGCCCTATCTACGGGCCGAGGAACAGCAAGGATGGTGGAGGGAGGGAATCCGTAAGCGTTACTGATCCGAATCAAATCGTCGGAGTTCAATGAGGATTGATAATCCCTAACCTTCCCGCCTATCGCCCTTCCCCGATCGGGAAACCCTACATCTAAGCCGAAAATGTTGGGAGGACAGGCAGACACCACCTCTAGCCTAACCCGCCCGTCGGAAAGCCCCGCAGAAGAAGAAGTAGCCGGAATCAGAGAAGGAGAAGAAGTCATGATCACTCACTTGATTTCGCAGGTGGGGGTCGAGTCGTCGGAGAGGATAGCAACGCCGGAGAAGATGAACAATAGGAGGGCAAAGTTTGCTTTCGATTTCACGGAATAGAAGAAGAGTGGGAGGTATGGGAGAAGCCACCTTTTACCCTACAGCGATACGTTTCGAACCCCCGCTATATTCCAGCTCGGCCTCGACGAAACGGTTCTGAGTTCATCCAGTTCGGCCCACATACTCCAGTTCGGCCCACATACTTCAGTTCGGCACACATCCTCCAGTTCGGTCCACATACTCCAGTTCGGTCCACATACTCCAGTTCGGCCCACATCCTCCAGTTCGGTCCACATACTCCAGTTCGGTCAACATACTCCAGTTCGGTCCACATACTCCAGTTCGGCCCACATCCCCCAGTTCGGGAACCTCAACTATGTCATCATCACCATCGCATCCTCGCTTCTACGTCTTTTTGGGAGGGGATGTGATAGGATACGGCCCAACTACTAGGCCTAACAATAAAGCTCGGCCCACGTAGTTAGGCCCATGAGAAGCGGTTCAGCCAAACGTAGAAGACTCGGATTCAGGCCCAAGAATAGGCCCAACTCGAAGCCCGATTATTATTAGGGAAAAACCCTAATTACTTGTATAAATAGATGTTAGATAAGGGTTAGAGGGGATGGACACACTCTTTTGTACTCTACACGAGAAACCCTAAATAAAATATCGCCGCTCTTTCTCTTTCCCGTGGACGTAGATCTATTCCGATAGGTCGAACCACGTAAATCTTTTGTGTTCTTTAATCTTTCGTTTAATTCTTCGTTACATTGATTGCCTCACGAAAATATGTTCGATCATCAATGATTAAAATTAAGTGTTTCACGGAGTTGTTCCTAGATGATAGTGATTTAAAGAAAGTTTATGCTGTAAAGGGATTGATTATTTCAATGAGACACATGTGATTGATTCAAATGTCATGGTGGGCAACATGGTACATCAACCCATTTGTTGCAAAGTTTAGGTTTTAAGCTAAGAATGAACTAGTCTCTTTATCGTTTTCTGAGAGAAATTGGAGCACATATTAATTTATTCAAAATATAAAGAGGAACATATTGACAACAAGCAGAGTTGACGATCTTGTATTCTTGCACTACAACTTGAAAATTGGATGTTTTTGGCTTAAGTTTAGATAAAGTAATTCAGTTTTAGTTTATTTTTTATGGATATTTTTGACCTTTCGAATTATAAATCGCACAATAGTGTCCTCGTACCGGTTTCCTAGATTCAGATCCTTTATACTTGAGTACCCCATCTCCTAAATTTGGAAAAATAAGGAGTCTGAGCAACATAGCCATCCCGTAGTAAGATAATACATACCCTAACAAGTTATTAACATGCATCCTAGTACCTACAATGAATCTACTCTTTATTCCCACAATCAAACATATATTATAACACCTCAAGGAAACAAAAACAAATCATTAATCGGAACTGAAAGAAACCTACTTACCAATTAAATCAGCCCCTCAAGAAACACAAGTGCCGCAAGCATCATCCCAATACCATTTTCACAATGATGCAGAGCAGATTAAGAAGTATAAGTGGCACTCTTAAGTACTGAGTTGCATAGATAAGACCACGTATCTGGCCCTTCAACGAGTTTCTCTTAATCCCAGAATACTCCTGGAAGCTCCATCCTCTCGGGGCGAGGAACCGATCCTCATTCAGAATGGCAAACGAGTTTGCAAGAAGCAGGAAACCTTCTAGAAGTGTCCACAACCCCATTCCTGCATCATTAACCATTTCAGAATTTCTTCACTCGACAATACCCAAGCATCCACACTAGACTTTCTTCGACTGATATAACCGAAATAAAGAAGAGCTATATACAGCAATGACAGCACACAATTCAGGATAATCTATGAATAACATATCGAAACCGGTTCAAAACTGCGTAGTAAGACCCAACACACTATATACGCCTCACCCATTAACCTAAAGAACAAATGCAATTATTCACACATACTATACAATGTCGAAGGAATGTGATGCAGTACAGGATCTAACAAACCGCAAGCATCATCACCAGCAGGTAGTTCGGTCGAATTTCGGGTTGCTAGAGTCTAATTTACGGAACTGGGATGAACCCACGGTCTAAACAGCCATAAAAAGTAATAAATCAGCGTAGTTCCAGTCGAATTGCACTGATTTTCGATTAAATTATTTTCCTTGAATTGCCCAAGTGAAACATGAATACTAATCAAATTGCTTAATCCGATAGAAGCGGAGAAACTTAATACCAAAAATACTACTCCACGATCCAATGTTTTAAAAACCGAACCGGAGGTCGAACCGGTGATGCTTCCGGGTCATGGTTCAATTGGTTGAACCGGTTAAACCATGGTTGAACCGTTATGTAATTAAATTAATTATTAAATAATATTAATTATAAAAACTACATGAAATACATAAAAATATAAATAAATTTATAAGTTATATGACAAAAAATACATTAAAGCTATAACAAATAAATTTATTCTCAATATAAATTTAGATATCATGTTTTAAATATATTTTTACAATGAAAACTTATTGGTTATATTTAATTTTGTATTTCTAACAACTATACATAGATTAAAAATATGTACAATTATTTTTATTATCATAAAACATTATGGTAGGTCATTCGGAGAAAATTAAGTGACAAATTATTGAAATTAAAAAGATAGAGTTAAAATAGACATTCATATAAAAATAATACTTTATTATGTCAATTGCAATTAATAGATTTACTTATCTTATTAAGTACAATTGATTATTGTAGCTTAGTTGGTAAAATTGATGGTCTTTTACCCAATAGGTCATAGGTTCGAATTTCTTTAAACACAAAATATTTTTTTTTTTATTAAAAAAAAAAAAAGAGAGTTGAACCGCCCGGTTCGCCGGTTCGCCGGTTCACCGGTCCTGGCCGGTTCCCACCGGTTCGAGCGGTTCAACTCCGGTTCGATCAGACCTCCGGTTTTATGGTCCAAACCGGACCGGTATCAGGCCGGTTCCCGGTCGAACCGGTCGAACCGGCCGGTCCGGTCCGGTTTTTAAAACATTGCCACGATCAGATGGCATACAAAGAAAACAGCAACCAGAACAAGCCCTAAATTCGACATACATTCAACAAAAGAGTAGGTACATACAATCAGAATCTTTCGATGGGCAATCTTCCGATAGAATTTACGAATGGGAGAGAAGGAAACAAAAACTTACCGAGAAAAATAGCAGTTGAAGGGTGTGAGTAGTAGAATAGTTGGAAATAGAGAGACAAAATCAAGAACAAAAGAAAATTGGCGGATCGGTGATGGCGGCGAAGATTTTGATCGAGGGACGATAGCTTTAAACTCTTTTTTTTCCTGTTTTTTTTCCGTAGTTATTTTATTATTATTAACAATTGTTTATTGAAATTCTTCACGTGACACTCTATTTTTATTGGGCCTTTTTACAATAATAATAATAATAATAATAATAATAATAATAATAATAATAATAATAATAATAATAATAATAATAATAATAATAATAATAATAATAATAATAATAATAATAATAATAAGGGTGAAAATTAAAACTACCCATTTTCAAACACTCCACCACAAAACTACCCATTTAATTACATATGGTATTTAAAATACCCATTCCATTTTTTAATTTAAAATTTTAAAAAAAGATGCTCTCGTTTTTCTCCCAAAGCTGACGAAGAAATGAGCTATTCAGACGAAGAAATTCCGGCCAAAATTATGGTAAAGCACTGAATTTGTCACTCGAAGCCGGAAAATGTACAAACCGGTCGACAAAGTCGCCGGAATGTTGAAACCGGTCGACCGGTTTCAAATATTCCGGCGACTTTGTCGACCGGTTTGTACGTATTTTGACTTAAAACGTCAATGTAAGCCGGAAAATGGTCAAACCGGTCGACAAAGTCGCCGGAATATTTGAAACCGGTCGACCGGTTACAACATTCCGGCGACTTTGTCGACCGGTTTGACCATTTTCCGGCTTACATTGACGTTTTAAGTCAAAATACCTATTATTTTGTGACTAGAATGCCAAAATTCAACTGTGGTCGAGAATACCTATCATTTTCCGGCGAGATTTTCGACCGGTTTTGATGCAGCGTATGCGTGACAGGAAGAACGAAACTCGTAAAACGAGAGAATCAAATTCGAATTCAATCAAAACTGCGGCTACAATGTTATGACAGCGAATAAATAGTAAACCCTAATCACCAAAATGCGAAAATTACGAAATAACCCGAAAAACTATAAAATTGCACTTTTGACCCTCTAAATGATGGAATTTGCCCAAAATCCGCCAGCGCTCACGGTGAGTTTTGCTCAGAACGTCGTTTCCACCCGAAAAACACTAGGATTTCGCCAAATTCTGAAACTTGCGCGAATTCTTCGGGTGATCGAGACATTGCATAAATCGTACTGCATCAGGTTTCATTGGTTCCGGCAATCTCGTCGACTTTTAACCATGAAAATGGTCAAACCGGTCGACAAAATCGCCGGAAAGTTGAAACCGGTCGACCGGTTTCAACTTTCCGGCGACTTTGTCGACCGGTTTGACCATTTTCCGGCTTACATTGACGTTTTAAGTCAAAATACGTACAAACCGGTCAACAAAGTCACCGGAATATTTGAAACCGGTCGACCGGTTTCAACATTCCGGCGACTTTGTCGACCGGTTTGACCATTTTCCGGCTAAAACTCACGTATTAAGTCGAACTACGTACGAACCGGTCGGAAAAGTTGAACTGTATTATTTCACATTTGTCTTTCCGTGTCAAATCTTTTTTTTAATTGAATTACCAAATAATTATCAAATGGGTAGATTTAATATTTTCACTAATAATAATAATAATAATAATAATAATAATAATAATAATAATAATAATAATAATAATAATAATAATAATAAGGATTAGATCGCAAAAAAGTGATTAGCGTGCAAAAAAAATAGGGATTAGGGTAAGACGGTAAGTTGAGAGAAGTGAGAAGTGTTTGATTCTCAAAAGCAGAAGCTCCCGCTTTTCTTCTTCCCCTCCCTTTCCTTGTAGCAGAAAACCAGCAAATCCTCCTCAAAATTGATATCTATTTTTCTCTTCATAGGTGAAAATCTCCCCCTCAGAACTGTATACAGCTCAAGCAAAAACACCTAACTTAATTAGAATTGCCTCTTGCAGGAGATTGCCTTTCGTTTTCGTCGGCCCTTGCGTTTGGGTCGTACGAACGCATCTGGCGTGAGCAGTTCGTCAGACGCACAAAGCTTCTTCAGCAAGGGCGCGGAAGAAGTGAAACCCACGATGGTGGACGCATAGCTCGCTAGCATATCCTCGTCAGACCGCCGTTTATACCCGAACTAGGACACATCGATGTCCGGGTACTTCTTCGCCACTGCGTCCAGGTTATCCGCCGTCATCGGGATCGATAACAGTGATCCCAACTTGCTGGCCAAGTCGGAGAAGTAATTGGATCGCAGTACCTTCTCCATTACGGCCTGTATAACCCCGGCCTGCGAACCCAACAGCTCGGCCTCACGAGCCTTCGCTGTAGCCACTTCGGCCTCCGACGCAGCTATAGTTTCGGCCTGAGCGGCCACCTTCCCCCTCGTCGATTCCATGGTGGCCTGAAGGTCCACTATCTCGGCTTCTTTCTCCCGCAGTTCGCGCAAGAGCCTGTGCTTATCACCAGCCATCGTGTCCCGCACCTCGGCCAGCGAGGCAAACTGTACAGCCGCGCAGCGAAGATATTCGGCTACGCGATTCACCTCGCCACACACTTACTCAGTGCCCTGCACCACCATGCCAACTTAGAACACATTCACCGATCAACAAGAACAAAATTAAAGGCAATACTACTCACCTCGGGGAATTCAGGCAAAGGCCGATTTGCCCCTACATCGAAGCAATCGCCAACCACGTCAGCCGACAGCGGCTCCTTCCCTTCACGTCGCTTAGGGCTGACGAGGGGAGGAGACTCCATCACTGGGACTGTCTTCTCCGAGGAGGCGTCGGTTCTCTCTGATGACTCCGCCACCAGATCGCTGGTCGAATACACCATGGTCCTCTTCCGTTTGTTCTTGTTCGATGGGGGAGGGGGTGGTGAGCAACCGGAGTAAATGCCACTAAAAAAAAACAAAACAAAAGAGGAGAACAAATGGAAGAAGTCAGTACAACCGAAGAGAATAAAGCAAGAAAAGAAGCAAGGCAGAATCAGTGCTGTTATTACGACCCGAACTAAAAGAACCTCACCCCTCCCCGGAGCCAATAAAATGGCTGGATCATTGGGACCTAGTCCGGCCCGCACGAGATCGGACTCGACAAATCTCTCTTTTACAGTCCCACAGCCATCTAAGATCGACAGGAAGTTGGTGATTACATCATGAGAGAGCCACCCCTCGACCTTACTGGTCTTCCACTCGAACTGCAACGCGCCACCGAACTGACAGAAGAAAAATTTCCTCTTCCAGTCCCCCCGGACTTTATTCTCCACCTCAGCTCGCAGTCGGCGACGTGGAGAGAGGTAAAACCAGCTATCCCTATTTCTCAAGGATAAGTAATGGGCCACCAGCCCGGCCGTCACCTG
Source organism: Thymus mandschuricus (assembly GCA_029379335.1). NCBI lineage: Eukaryota > Viridiplantae > Streptophyta > Magnoliopsida > Lamiales > Lamiaceae > Thymus > Thymus mandschuricus. Next base: position 39,103,547 of record CM057072.1, read on the forward strand.
AAAGTTCTGCCGATGAGAGAGGACGCCAAGGGCGGTTATATGGTAAAAGGAATTGGGGGTTAGTTGAGATATAGGCGCACCGAGACGCGATTCTATCGCAGTGTAAACTGAAGGATACGGAACACGAAGACCACACCGGAGTGAGTCTTCGTAAACCCCAACAAACCCTACCGGTGGCCAGCAGGCCCTATCTACGGGCCGAGGAACAGCAAGGATGGTGGAGGGAGGGAATCCGTAAGCGTTACTGATCCGAATCAAATCGTCGGAGTTCAATGAGGATTGATAATCCCTAACCTTCCCGCCTATCGCCCTTCCCCGATCGGGAAACCCTACATCTAAGCCGGAAATGTTGGGAGGACAGCCAGACACCACCTCTAGCCTAACCCGCCCGTCGGAAAGCCCCGCAGAAGAAGAAGTAGCCGGAATCAGAGAAGGAGAAGAAGTCATGATCACTCACTTGATTTCGCAGGTGGGGGTCGTGTCGTCGGAGAGGATAGCAACGCCGGAGAAGATGAACAATAGGAGGGCAAAGTTTGCTTTCGATTTCACGGAATAGAAGAAGAGTGGGAGGTATGGGAGAAGCCACCTTTTACCCTACAACGATACGTTTCGAACCCCCGCTATATTCCAGCTCGGCCTCGACGAAACGGTTCTGAGTTCATCCAGTTCGGCCCACATACTCCAGTTCGGCCCACATACTTCAGTTCGGCACACATCCTCCAGTTCGGTCCACATACTCCAGTTCGGCCCACATCCTCCAGTTCGGTCCACATACTCCAGTTCGGTCAACATACTCCAGTTCGGTCCACATACTCCAGTTCGGCCCACATCCCCCAGTTTGGGAACCTCAACTATGTCATCATCACCATCGCATCCTCGCTTCTACGTCTTTTTGGGAGGGGATGCGATAGGATACGGCCCAACTACTAGGCCTAACAATAAAGCTCGGCCCACGTAGTTAGGCCCACGAGAAGCGGTTCAGCCAAACGTAGAAGACTCGGATTCAGGCCCAAGAATAGGCCCAACTCGAAGCTCGATTATTATTAGGGAAAAATTCTAATTACTTGTATAAATAGATGTTAGATAAGGGTTAGAGGGGATGGACACACTCTTTTGTACTCTACACGAGAAACCCTAAATAAAATATCGCCGCTCTTTCTCTTTCCCGTGGACGTAGATCTATTCCGATAGGTCGAACCACGTAAATCTTTTGTGTTCTTTAATCTTTCGTTTAATTCTTCGTTACATTGATTGCCTCACGAAAATATGTTCGATCATCAATGATTAAAATTAAGTGTTTCAGGAAGTTGTTCCTAGATGATAGTGATTTAAAGAAAGTTTATGCTGTAAAGGGATTGATTATTTCAATGAGACACATGTGATTGATTCAAATGTCATGGTGGGCAACATGGTACATCAACCCATTTGTTGCAAAGTTTAGGTATTAAGCTAAGAATGAACTAGTCTCTTTATCGTTTTCTGAGAGAAATTGGAGCACATATTAATTTATTCAAAATATAAAGAGGAACATATTGACAACAAGCAGAGTTGACGATCTTGTATTCTTGCACTACAACTTGAAAATTGGATGTTTTTGGCTTAAGTTTAGATAAAGTAATTCAGTTTTAGTTTATTTTTTATGGATATTTTTGACCTTTCGAATTATAAATCGCACAATAGTGTCCTCGTACCGGTTTCCTAGATTCAGATCCTTTATACTTGAGTACCCCATCTCCTAAATTTGGAAAAATAAGGAGTCTGAGCAACATAGCCATCCCATAGTAAGATAATACATACCCTAACAAGTTATTAACATGCATCCTAGTACCTACAATGAATCTACTCTTTATTCCCACAATCAAACATATATTATAACACCTCAAGGAAACAAAAACACATCATTAATCGGAACTGAAAGAAACCTACTTACACAACAAGAAATTTCAGATTTAGTGACGGATATTTCCGTCACTAGAAGGGAAAATTCCGTAAGTAAAAGGGTTTAGTGACGGACTGATTACGGATTAAATCGGTCTCTAGAATGGGCGTAGCTAGATTGTTAGTGACGGAAAATAGTCCGTAACCAAAGTTTAGTGACGGACTATTCACGGATGGTCCGTCATTACTGAATTGATGACGTTTTTAGTGTCATTTGATCTAGTGACGGAATGATTACGGACAACGTCTGTAACTAAATTTGGTTACGGATGACTTCCGTCATCAATTTTTAATGACGTCGGCAGAATTCTAGAGACGGAACTTGTCCGTCACTATTTTCAAAACTCAATATTACAGTTTTAATTACGGAACATTCCGTCACTAAATCCAATTTTTTTCCCCTCTTTTTTTTTACGTAAAAATACATTGAATCCTATACATTTTTACATCCACAACAAGGTAATAAGCGAAATATATATTGAACTCAAAAATGAAAGCAAAATAATCTAATATTCATTATACCAAAAGCTGAAAATTCAAGAACAGTAAAATATTCAAGAACAATCAAACATCAACTGGGTCCACAACAATCCAACATTCGCCTAATGCGATATCCTAATTTCAGTTTTCATCCCTCCATTCGAACCATGAGCAAAGTAAAATAGCATCCAATTTCAAAAGAAAGTAATCAAGAAGATGGTGCAAATTGAGACGACTTTGAAATCAACTCCTGGATCAGTTTTTGTTGGGCTTGTACCTGCTCGTACAATTGCTTTCGCTCCTCCTGGTCTCTCTCAAGTTGCTCGTACAACTGCTTTCGCTCCTCCTGGTCTCTCTCAAGTCGCTGCTCCATCTCCTCAAGTCGGTTGTCAATCTCTTGTCTATCAATTTGAGATGTTGCTGCAGAATCTGAACTCATGAGAGTCTTTGCAAGTGTACCACCACCAAACAACCTACCCTTATAGCTGTTTTATATAGCAGCTATAAAACAGCACTTGATAAAATCAACAACCTTTATATTTTCAAAACTCGGAATAAGATCTAGACTTGAAATGGTGCTATTATATCTCAACATATCTGCAATGTATTCGGCTCCAGTTGCACTTATCTGTACAAATTGTACACACAGAATTTATTGGAAGATTTTCTACAAAAGGGGGTAGACTTTCATATGTATAAGTTCATACCTGTCACCAACTGCGAGGACTTGTATGTTCCCGTGGAACTTAAGAACTTCTGCTAGAGCCTTCGCACCCTCCAGCCCAATTGGATTGTAACCAAGTTCCAACTGAAAAACAGAACTTATAGCTTATATATATGTAACGTATCTAAAACACTAAGAGATGCAAAATATGAGCACTCACAGCAGAAATGACAGAATTATCCTTCAGAACACGTGCAATTGCACTAATCCCTTGGGCGTGGATGTCATTTCCACCCTGCAAATAAATTCATAATTGTCACTTAATTATCACAGAAACCTCACAGAATGTCTACAGACCATTATAAGTTTCATTTACTCACTAGATCAACATTCGTGATTGAACGGTTCTCCTTTAAAGCCTCTGCCATTTTTTCAGCTCCTTGAGGCATAAATATTTGAGAGAAGAGGTTGGTGCAAATTTTATCTTGTGAAGAGGTGTATTATCCTTCAAAAGTGGCTGAAATTGGGTTTATAAGCATGAAATACTAACTGTACCTCATCTCCAATATCATTCATATAAAGGTTAATTAACAGCAAACTCTTGCTCTTTTTGATATATTCAGCAACTTGAGAGGCTCCTCTTGCGCCAATTGAATTGTTTGCGAGATCCAAAATGGTAAGTTTCCCTGCATGAACATATTGACTGTCAAGATCTGCTACAGTGTGCATAATGAAAGGAAAAAGAATGCAATTCAAAGAAGACCTGTATGAGAAGACAGGCCAGACATTAGAGCAATGACACCTTCATCTCCTAAGGAGTTACCTTGCAAATAGAGTTCCTGGATAATCACAGTGATAAACTCATTCAGTCATGAATGAAAAAACTGAAAGGAAACTGTGCTTGCTACATTGCATTGCAGAATCTCATCACTGGTAACGGATAGTAACAACTATGCTATTATTTTCATCGATAAGAAGAATGCAGACCCAAACTTTTCCAAGATATTCCACTCTTAGATTGAACCCATCTGGAGGCTCTACACTATGGAAAAAAACATGAATTAATATGTGAATTAAGTGGTTTATTTTCAGTGAAAAACAAAGGTTCTTGAATATGGTATTGCAACTTCGCAGTGCATGAGTTTTTGTGTTCCAGGGAAATAGAGCGATTGAAATGATTTTCAAGGCCATGCAAACTGAAGAAAGAAAATTCTGAGACATACCCTCAAGGATTTGTTTCCCTCCAGCCCTTTTGGCAGAGCAGATGCACCAAGGGGACCGCCGTAATTGCCACTGGAATAGAGCAAACATACATGGATGTTACCAAGGAGAAAATGCACGTTTACACAACTATAGCACGAGAGAAAATAAGGCAGCAATTCTTTTATTATCATTTTTTTATACATCCATTTTAACATGTTGACCAAAAATAAGATCATTACTTGAGGTATATTGACAGAATCGTCTTGTTCTCACGAAGAGCTCCAGCAAGGCTTGAAAATCCCTACCTCCATATCCAAAGTGAATAAAAAAACAGAATTAGCGGTAAGAATCAATGTATAGACACAAAATGAGAGAAAAAAATAGCACAACAGGATAAAATTTCATACAGAGTAGTCATCAAATTGTTATTAAGTTCAATGATACGCAAAGTTGAATTTTTCTTCATCATCTCAGCAATAGCTTTTGCTCCCTGCATCATAGGAAATGAGAAGGATATATTAGGCTCTTCAACGAGGGCTTTTACAAAGACGTTTACGTAGACACAATCACAAAACGGGAGAGAGCAGTCGGGGGAATGCTTTACCTGCGGAGTGTTACATATTTGTCTCATTGTCCAATTTGCAGAGGACAGTCCTCTGTTAGATGAAAAGTTGTAGCATTTACTCTTTTTCTATATAGTATAATTCATAAAATCATTTTCTACATGAAATTGTGATGAAAAAAGTCAAAGAAACAAAATAAAAACACCAAAATAAATTTATTTCAGATTGTTGAGTTCTTCAAACACTAAACAGCAAAATAGAAACGTGGATGGAATTAATGGATCTGATAAAAGCGACAAAACACATATGCAGAAACGTGGATGGAATTAATGCTAACTTCTACCTTCCCCTAATCACTTGAACTATTATTCTTAATTACTATGGCTCAACTGGATGAATTACTAATGCCTTAATTATTCTAATTAGTGAATTGTGTCATAATTATGTATTGTCAACTTAGGTTTAGTTAGATTAAATTATATATCAATATTTTAATCATCTTTGCTATGTCTAAATGATTATGTATGTAGAGTATGTGCTAACTATATAATAATATTAATTTAACTACTTCATCATATACTTAGAAAAGACCAATTCTTTGATTTCACATCAAAATCAAAATCACTAACTAATATGGTACAATATCAATTCAACTGTACCACTATCTATATTAGTTTAGGTTTTCAACATAGAATATGAACTTTAGCTATCATAGTAAGACTCGTCTTAAGCTGTTTAAAGATCATGAAACCAACAAATCTCTACATTCCCGCTACAAGAAAACAGAAGTAAATCTGCAAGAAGCTGTTGAAGGTGACAAACATAGCATAAGAATAGTAGTTTTGAAAGCGTCACCACCACTCCCAACTCCCAACTCCCATGGCAGTCCAAGATATGGACTCCCACTGTGTATGGAAACCCCACCTTATCAGTTCCACACACTCCACACAAACAAAGAAGGAAGGAAAGCCAACAGAATGGAGAGGGAAGGAAATCCCACCTTATCCAGCAAATATCCAGCAAATAAGAGAAGAGAGCAACGAAAAAAGAGCATTCTCACCTCATCTAGATGTTTCAAATCAGAACCTAAGCATGCTTTTGGATGGAATGACTGCAGACTGCTTATAATTTGTCGGGGTAGTGCGATAATATCTCAGTAACCTGCACAATTAATATAATGAAACCTAATGATTTCTCCACATTCACATATAAGGCAGAACTACTGTCTTATGTTGATCCTAAATTATGCTGAAATGCAAACCTACGTTTTCAATTGCAGAAGAACACTACTCCATCAGAATTTAGAATCCCCACAGATAACTGAAGAATCTGCCATTAGCAGAGTAAATGGTGAAGAAAAGCACAACACACATATACAGACATAGAGAGAGAGAGAGAGAGAGAGAGAGAGAGAGAGAGAGAGAGAGAGAGAGAGAGAGAGAGAGAGAGAGAGAGAGAGAGAGAGAGAGAGAGGGAGAGAGAGAGGGAGAGAGAGAGAGACCTGATCGAGAGGTAAGGAAGAGCTCTTCAATGGAATAGAGACTCAAACACGAGCTGTAAACACATGTATAGACTATAGAGTGAGGATGAAAGCTTACAATTAGTTATTTGGAGAATAAAAGTAGAAATTTCTTCACCATTAGCAAGTTATCCGGCGGCGGAAGACCAGCAAATTCGGCGGCAGGATACGTACGGCGGATTGGTGAGAGAGAGATCGTCGAGAGAGAGAGAGAGAGAGAGAGAGAGAGAGAGAGAGGTCGAGAGAGAGAGATCGAGAGAGAGAGAGAGGTGGCGGACACGGCGGTGGTACCACACGGCGAAGACGGCGGTGGTACCACGGCGAAGACGGCGGTGGTACGGCGGCAATTCGGTGAAGAGTTTTCTTAGGGTTATTCGATTGAAGAAAAGGGGGGGAAAGAAAGGGGGAACCTTTTCTTCATTCTTAAAAAAATAAAATATTATTAATTTACTTACGGACGATTCCGTAATTAAGTAATAATTACGGACATTCCGTAATTAAATCCGTAAGTATTATATAAATAAATATTAAAAGAAAAAATTATTACTTTAATGACGGACTATTCCGTAATTAAAAAATAATAACGGAAAATACGTAATTAAATCCGTAATTATTGTATAAATAAATATTAAAAGAAAATTTTATTATTTTAATGACGGACTATTTCGTAATTAAAAAATAATTACGGAAAATCCGTAATTGATTCCGTAACTAAACTATAAATAAATATAAAAATAAAAAATTATTATTTTAATGACGGACTATTCCGTAATTAAAAAATAATTACGGAAAATCCGTAATTGATTCTGTAACTAAATATGGCGCTAAACATTGGCGCCGAAGGCCGTGAGTAGTCCGTCACCAATTCCGTTACTAGCCCTTGTAAGTATATTCCGTTAACATTCCGTAATTAGATCCGTCACTAAATGGTGACGGATTATTGTCCGTAACTAAATCCGTCACTATTATGCCTGTTTTTTTTGTAGTGTTACCAATTAAATCAGCCCCTCAAGAAACACAAGTGCCGCAAGCATCATCCCGATACCATTTTCACAATGATGCAGAGCAGATTAAGAAGTATAAGTGGCACTCTTAAGTACTGAGTTGCATAGATAAGACCAAGTATCTGGCCCTTCAACGAGTTTCTCTTAATCCCAGAATACTCCTGGAAGCTCCATCCTCTCGGGGCGAGGAACCGATCCTCATTCAGAATGGCAAGCGAGTTTGCAAGAAGCAGGAAACCTTCTAGAAGTGTCCACAACCCCATTCCTGCATCATTAACCATTTCAGAATTTCTTCACTCGACAATACCCAAGCATCCACACTAGACTTTCTTCGACTGATATAACCGAAATAAAGAAGAGCTATATACAGCAATGACAGCACACAATTCAGGATAATCTATGAATAACATATCGAAACCGGTTCAAAACTGCGTAGTAAGACCCAACACACTATATACGCCTCACCCATTAACCTAAAGAACAAATGCAATTATTCACACATACTATACAATGTCGAAGGAATGTGATGCAGTACAGGATCTAACAAACCGCAAGCATCATCACCAGCAGGTAGTTCGGTCGAATTTCGGGTTGCTAGAGTCTAATTTACGGAACTGGGATGAACCCACGGTCTAAACAGCCATAAAAAGCAATAAATCAGCGTAGTTCCAGTCGAATTGCACTGATTTTCGATTAAATTCTTTTCCTTGAATTGCCCAAGTGAAACATGAATACTAATCAAATTGCTTAATCTGATAGAAGCGGAGAAACTAAATACCAAAAATACTACTCCACGATCAGATGGCATACAAAGAAAACAGCAACCAGAACAAGCCCTAAATTCGACATACATTCAACAAAAGAGTAGGGATACATACAATCAGAATCTTTCGATGGGCAATCTTCCGATAGAATTTACGAATGGGAGAGAAGGAAACAAAAACTTACCGAGAAAATCAGCAGTTGAAGGGTGTGAGTAGTAGAACAGTTGGAAATAGAGAAAAAAAATCAAGAACAAAAGAAAATTGGAGGATCGGTGATGGCGGCGAAGATTTTGATCGAGGGACGATAGCTTTAAACTTTTTTTTTTTTCCTGTTTTTTTTCCGTAGTTATTTTATTATTATTAACAATTGTTTATTGAAATTCCTCACGTGACACTCTATTTTTATTGGGCCTTTTTACAATTTGTGACAATAATAATAATAATAATAATAATAATAATAATAATAATAATAATAATAATAATAATAATAATAATAATAATAATAATAATAATAATAATAATAATAATAATAATAATAATAATAAGGGTGAAAACTAAAACTACCCATTTTCAAACACTCCACCACAAAACTACCCATTTAATTACCTATGGTATTTAAAATACCCATTCCATTTTTTAATTTAAAATTTTAAAAAAAGATGCTCTTGTTTTTCTCCCAAAGCTGACGAAGAAATGAGCTATTCAGACGAAGAAATTCCGGCCGAAATTATGGTAAAGCACTGAATTTGTCACTCGAAGCCGGAAAATGTACAAACCGGTCGACAAGTCGCCGGAATGTTGAAACCGGTCGACCGGTTTCAAATATTCCGGCGACTTTGTCGACCGGTTTGTACGTATTTTGACTTAAAACGTCAATGTAAGCCGGAAAATGGTCAAACCGGTCGACAAAGTCGCCGGAATATTTGAAACTGGTCGACCGGTTACAACATTCCGGCGACTTTGTCGACCGGTTTGACCATTTTCCGGCTTACATTGACGTTTTAAGTCAAAATACCTATTATTTTGTGACTAGAATGCCAAAATTCAACTGTGGTCGAGAATACCTATCATTTTCCGGCGAGATTTTCGACCGGTTTTGATGCAGCGTATGCGTGACAGGAAGAACGAAACTCGTAAAACGAGAGAATCAAATTCGAATTCAATCAAAACTGCGGCTACAATGTTATGACAGCGAATAAATAGTAAACCCTAATCACCAAAATGCGAAAATTACGAAATAACCCGAAAAACTATAAAATTGCAGTTTTGACCCTCTAAATGATGGAATTTGCCCAAAATCCGCCAGCGCTCATGGTGAGTTTTGCTCAGAACGTCGTTTCCACCCGAAAAACACTAGGATTTCGCCAAATTATGAAACTTGCGCAAATTCTTCGGGTGATCGAGACATTGCATAAATCGTACCGCATTAGGTTTCATTGGTTCCGGCAATCTCGTCGACTTTTAACCATGAAAATGGTCAAACCGGTCGACAAAGTCGCCGGAAAGTTGAAACCGGTCGACCGGTTTGACCATTTTCCGGCTTACATTGACGTTTTAAGTCAAAATACGTACAAACCGGTCGACAAAGTCGCCGGAATATTTGAAACCGGTCGACCGGTTTCAACATTCCGGCGACTTTGTCGACCGGTTTGACCATTTTCCGGCTAAAACTCTCGTATTAAGTCGAATTACGTACGAACCGGTCGGAAAAGTTGAACTGTATTATTTCACATTTGTCTTTCCGTGTCAAATCTTCTTTTTAATTAAATTACCAAATAATTATCAAATGGGTAGATTTAAATGAGGGAAAAAAAAGGGTAGTTTTATGGTGGAGGTTTTCAAAATGGGTAGATTTAATATTTTCACTAATAATAATAATAATAATAATAATAATAATAATAATAATAATAATAATAATAATAATAATAATAAGGATTAGATCGCAAAAAAGTGATTAGCATGCAAAAAAATAAGGGATTAGGGTAAGACGGTAAGTTGAGAGAAGTGAGAAGTGTTTGATTCTCAAATGCAGAAGCTCCCGCTTTTCTTCTTCCCCTCCCTTTCCTTGTAGCAGAAAACCAGCAAATCCTCCTCAAAATTGATATCTATTTTTTCTCTTCATAGGTGAAAATCCCCCCCTCAGAACTGTATACAGCTCAAGCAAAAACACCTAACTTAATTAGAATTGCCTCTTGCAGGAGATTGCCTTTCGTTTTCGTCGGCCCTTGCGTTTGGGTCGTACGAACGCATCTGCATTATCTCTTCATTCCTTACCCTACTTCTTCCTCTTGCCGTCAACATTATCCTCTACAGCCTCATCGACGACGCACTCAAACTGTTCGACCAAATTCCCGACCGAGGAACTTCAAGACTCTCAACTCTCTTCTCTTCCCTTGTGCAGTGGCAGTGGCAGTGGTCAGTGTAGTAACATACATTCAATTACTGAATTTTTGGATTATACATATACTGCAATCAATCAATTCGTGGGTGCGTGCGTGCAGGTCTCTTCATTGCACTGTTATTTCCGACTCGGATTTAGTCTTGGAAAAGGAAAAGAATGGCACTCGCTTGTTCATACAGTCCTTTTAACGGTACTGGGGTTCAATTCTGGGACAACCACTACCAGATGCTTAGTTCAAAACCATGTATTTTCACCCGGCTCTCATTTCAAGTGGGACCCAACAAATGGGTTGCTGAGAATGGTGGTTGTAACTTTGCTCGAGTACGCGGGAGGAGCTATAACCAATCTGCGATTCCTGTATATAAAAACAGCCTTGCTTCAAACGACGCTGCTTCCTCTACTTCTGGTACCTTTTCCTGTATATATTTTACTTTCCTCGATATTGATTTGTTTAAGTGTATTTCGCATTTGGTGTGTGGCATTCAAGTTTGCAGTTTGAAATGAAGAGTTGGTATTTCTGAGTGTTCCTATTATGCTTACATATGTTTATTACACAAAAGAAGAAGTGGAATTTGCACAATTTCCTTTTATTGAAGAACTGCGTGATCGTGTAAGGTTAAACTAGCATGTTATGTTATGTATGTCAAGATGATATTCTCCGGTACAGTTTTATTGTGGATTTTAGTATCTCATACCTCTTGATGTAGTATGCTTCCTAAAATAAAAGTAGGTACCTTGTTTGGTTAAAAATCCATTAATCTGCGTGAGGTCTTGATGTTTCTGCATGGAGGAATGCTTAAAGATGATTATTTTTTTATGTTGATTGATCTATTCTTATAGTTTGCTATTGTCATTGTAGAGAAAGGGACTGTTGTACTGGTTATTGGAGGAGGGGGGAGGGAGCACGCTCTTTGTTATGCCCTGAAACGATCTCCTTCCTGTGTTTCCGTGTTTTGTGCTCCTGGGAATGCTGGAATTTCGAATTTGGGTGATGCAATTTGTATAAAGGATCTTGATATCTCTGATAGCTCAGCTGTGGTTGCATTTTGCCGTGAAAGGTCTATTGGACTAGTTGTGGTGGGACCAGAGGCTCCCCTTGTAGCTGGTCTCGCTAATGATCTTGTTAAGGCTGGTATTCCTACTTTTGGCCCTTCTTCCGAAGCTGCTGCCTTAGAAGGTTCAAAAGACTTCATGAAACGGTTATGTGTCAAATATGATATCCCAACTGCCAAGGTTCATTACGATTTAGATTTGGTTATCAATTTTGAGGAGGATTTGCTGGTTTTCTGCTACAAGGAAAGGGAGGGGAAGAAGAAAAGCGGGAGCTTCTGCTTTTGAGAATCAAACACTTCTCACTTCTCTCAACTTACCGTCTTACCCTAATCCCTATTTTTTTTTGCACGCTAATCACTTTTTTGCGATCTAATCCTTATTATTATTATTATTATTATTATTATTATTATTATTATTATTATTATTATTATTATTATTATTATTATTATTATTATTATTATTATTATTATTATTAAATCTACCCATTTTGAAAACCTCCACCATAAAACTACCCTTTTTTTTTCCCTCATTTAAATCTACCCATTTGATAATTATTTGGTAATTCAATTTAAAAAAAGATTTGACACGGAAAGACAAATGTGAAATAATACAGTTCAACTTTTCCGACCGGTTCGTACGTAGTTCGACTTAATACGTGAGTTTTAGCCGGAAAATGGTCAAACCGGTCGACAAAGTCGCCGGAATGTTGAAACCGGTCGACCGGTTTCAAATATTCCGGCGACTTTGTCGACCGGTTTGTACGTATTTTGACTTAAAACGTCAATGTAAGCCAGAAAATGGTCAACCGGTCGACAAAGTCGCCGGAAAGTTGAAACCGGTCGACCGGTTTCAACTTTCCGGCGACTTTGTCGACCGGTTTGACCATTTTCATGGTTAAAAGTCGACGAGATTGCCGGAACCAATGAAACCTGATTCGGTACGATTTATGCAATGTCTCGATCACCCGAAGAATTCGCGCAAGTTTCAGAATTTGGCGAAATCCTAGTTTTTTTCGGGTGGAAACGACATTCTGAGCAAAACTCACCATGAGCGCTGGCAGATTTTGGGCAAATTCCATCATTTAGAGGGTCAAAACTGCAATTTTATAGTTTTTCGGGTTATTTCGTAATTTTCGCATTTTGGTGATTAGGGTTTACTATTTATTCGCTGTCATAACATTGTAGCCGCAGTTTTGATTGAATTCGAATTTGATTCTCTCGTTTTACGAGTTTCGTTCTTCCTGTCACGCATACGCTGCATCAAAACCGGTCGAAAATCTCGCCGGAAAATGATAGGTATTCTCGACCACAGTTGAATTTTGGCATTCTAGTCACAAAATAATAGGTATTTTGACTTAAAACGTCAATGTAAGCCGGAAAATGGTCAAACCGGTCGACAAAGTCGCCGGAATGTTGTAACCGGTCGACCGGTTTCAAATATTCCGGCGACTTTGTCGACCGGTTTGACCATTTTCCGGCTTACATTGACATTTTAAGTCAAAATACGTACAAACCAGTCGACAAAGTCGCCGGAATATTTGAAACCGGTCGACCGGTTTCAACATTCCGGCGACTTTGTCGACCGGTTTGTACATTTTCCGGCTTCGAGTGACAAATTCAGTGTTTTACCATAATTTCGGCCGGAATTTCTTCGTCTGAATAGCTCATTTCTTCGTCAGCTTTGGGAGAAAAACAAGAGCATCTTTTTTTAAAATTTTAAATTAAAAAATGGAATGGGTATTTTAAATACCATAGGTAATTAAATGGGTAGTTTTGTGGTGAAGTGTTTGAAAATGGGTAGTTTTAATTTTCACCCTTATTATTATTATTATTATTATTATTATTATTATTATTATTATTATTATTATTATTATTATTATTATTATTATTATTATTATTATTATTATTATTATTATTATTATTATTATTGTCACAAATTGTAAAAAGGCCCAATAAAAATAGAGTGTCACGTGAGGAATTTCAATAAACAATTGTTAATAATAATAAAATAACTACGGAAAAAAAACAGGAAAAAAAAAAAAGTTTAAAGCTATCGTCCCTCGATCAAAATCTTCGCCGCCATCACCGATCCGCCAATTTTCTTTTGTTCTTGATTTTGTCTCTCTATTTCCAACTGTTCTACTACTCACACCCTTCAACTGCTGTTTTTCTCGGTAAGTTTTTGTTTCCTTCTCTCCCATTCGTAAATTCTATCGGAAGATTGCCCATCGAAAGATTCTGATTGTATGTATCCCTACTCTTTTGTTGAATGTATGTCGAATTTAGGGCTTGTTCTGGTTGCTGTTTTCTTTGTATGCCATCTGATCGTGGAGTAGTATTTTTGGTATTTAGTTTCTCCGCTTCTATCGGATTAAGCAATTTGATTAGTATTCATGTTTCACTTGGGCAATTCAAGGAAAAGAATTTAATCGAAAATCAGTGCAATTCGACTGGAACTACGCTGATTTATTGCTTTTTATGGCTGTTTAGACCGTGGGTTCATCCCAGTTCCGTAAATTAGACTCTAGCAACCCGAAATTCGACCGAACTACCTGCTGGTGATGATGCTTGCGGTTTGTTAGATCCTGTACTGCATCACATTCCTTCGACATTGTATAGTATGTGTGAATAATTGCATTTGTTCTTTAGGTTAATGGGTGAGGCGTATATAGTGTGTTGGGTCTTACTACGCAGTTTTGAACCGGTTTCGATATGTTATTCATAGATTATCCTGAATTGTGTGCTGTCATTGCTGTATATAGCTCTTCTTTATTTCGGTTATATCAGTCGAAGAAAGTCTAGTGTGGATGCTTGGGTATTGTCGAGTGAAGAAATTCTGAAATGGTTAATGATGCAGGAATGGGGTTGTGGACACTTCTAGAAGGTTTCCTGCTTCTTGCAAACTCGCTTGCCATTCTGAATGAGGATCGGTTCCTCGCCCCGAGAGGATGGAGCTTCCAGGAGTATTCTGGGATTAAGAGAAACTCGTTGAAGGGCCAGATACTTGGTCTTATCTATGCAACTCAGTACTTAAGAGTGCCACTTATACTTCTTAATCTGCTCTGCATCATTGTGAAAATGGTATCGGGATGATGCTTGCGGCACTTGTGTTTCTTGAGGGGCTGATTTAATTGGTAAGTAGGTTTCTTTCAGTTCCGATTAATGATTTGTTTTTGTTTCTTTGAGGTGTTATAATATATGTTTGATTGTGGGAATAAAGAGTAGATTCATTGTAGGTACTAGGATGCATGTTAATAACTTGTTAGGGTATGTATTATCTTACTATGGGATGGCTATGTAGCTCAGACTCCTTATTTTTCCAAATTTAGGAGATGGGGTACTCAAGTATAAAGGATCTGAATCTAGGAAACCGGTACGAGGACACTATTGTGCGATTTATAATTCGAAAGGTCAAAAATATCCATAAAAAATAAACTAAAACTGAATTACTTTATCTAAACTTAAGCCAAAAACATCAAATTTTCAAGTTGTAGTGCAAGAATACAAGATCGTCAACTCTGCTTGTTGTCAATATGTTCCTCTTTATATTTTGAATAAATTAATATGTGCTCCAATTTCTCTCAGAAAACGATAAAGAGACTAGTTCATTCTTAGCTTAAAACCTAAACTTTGCAACAAATGGGTTGATGTACCATGTTGCCCACCATGACATTTGAATCAATCACATGTGTCTCATTGAAATAATCAATCCCTTTACAGCATAAACTTTCTTTAAATCACTATCATCTAGGAACAACTTCCTGAAACACTTAATTTTAATCATTGATGATCGAACATATTTTCGTGAGGCAATCAATGTAACGAAGAATTAAACGAAAGATTAAAGAACACAAAAGATTTACGTGGTTCGACCTATCGGAATAGATCTACGTCCACGGGAAAGAGAAAGAGCGGCGATATTTTATTTAGGGTTTCTCGTGTAGAGTACAAAAGAGTGTGTCCATCCCCTCTAACCCTTATCTAACATCTATTTATACAAGTAATTAGGGTTTTTCCCTAATAATAATCGGGCTTCGAGTTGGGCCTATTCTTGGGCCTGAATCCGAGTCTTCTAAGTTTGGCTGAACCGCTTCTCGTGGGCCTAACTACGTGGGCCGAGCTTTATTGTTAGGCCTAGTAGTTGGGCCGTATCCTATCACATCCCCTCCCAAAAAGACGTAGAAGCGAGGATGCGATGGTGATGATGACATAGTTGAGGTTCCCGAACTGGGGGATGTGGGCCGAACTGGAGTATGTGGACCGAACTGGAGTATGTTGACCGAACTGGAGTATGTGGACCGAACTGGAGGATGTGGGCCGAACTGGAGTATGTGGACCGAACTGGAGGATGTGTGCCGAACTGGAGTATGTGGGCCGAACTGGAGTATGTGGACCGAACTGGATGAACTCAGAACCGTTTCGTCGAGGCCGAGCTGGAATATAGCGGGGGTTCGAAACGTATCGCTGTAGGGTAAAAGGTGGCTTCTCCCATACCTCCCACTCTTCTTCTATTCCGTGAAATCGAAAGCAAACTTTGCCCTCCTATTGTTCATCTTCTCCGGCGTTGCTATCCTCTCCGACGACTCGACCCCCACCTGCGAAATCAAGTGAGTGATCATGACTTCTTCTCCTTCTCTGATTCCGGCTACTTCTTCTTCTGCGGGGCTTTCCGACGGGCGGGTTAGGCTAGAGGTGGTGTCTGCCTGTCCTCCCAACATTTCCGGCTTAGATGTAGGGTTTCCCGATCGGGGAAGGGCGATAGGCGGGAAGGTTAGGGATTATCAATCCTCATTGAACTCCGACGATTTGATTCGGATCAGTAACGCTTACGGATTCCCTCCCTCCACCATCCTTGCAGTTCCTCGGCCCGTAGATAGGGCCTGCTAGCCACCGGTAGGGTTTGTTGCGGTTTACGAAGACTCACTCTGGTGTGGTCTTCGTGTTCCGTATCCTTCAGTTTACACTGCGATAGAATCGCGTCTCGGTGCGCCTATATCTCAACTAACCCCCAATTCCTTTTACCATATAACCGCCCTTGGCGTCCTCTCTCATCGGCAGAACTTTCAGGTGACGGCCGGGCTGGTGGCCCATTACTTTTCCTTGAGAAATAGGGATAGCTGGTTTTACCTCTCTCCACGTCGCCGACTGCGAGCTGAGGTGGAGAATAAAGTCCGGGGGGACTGGAAGAGGAAATTTTTCTTCTGTCAGTTCGGTGGCGCATTGCAGTTCGAGTGGAAGACCAGTAAGGTCGAGGGGTGGCTCTCTCATGATGTAATCACCAACTTCCTGTCGATCTTAGATGGCTGTGGGACTGTAAAAGAGAGATTTGTCGAGTCCGATCTCGTGCGGGCCGGACTAGGTCCCAATGATCCAGCCATTTTATTGGCTCCGGGGAGGGGTGAGGTTCTTTTAGTTCGGGTCGTAATAACAGCACTGATTCTGCCTTGCTTCTTTTCTTGCTTTATTCTCTTCGGTTGTACTGACTTCTTCCGTTTGTTCTCCTCTTTTGTTTTTTTTTTTTTTAGTGGCATTTACTCCGGTTGCTCCACCACCCCCTCCCCCATCGAACAAGAACAAACGGAAGAGGACCATGGTGTATTCGACCAGCGATCTGGTGGCGGAGTCATCAGAGAGAACCGACGCCTCCTCGGAGAAGACAGTCCCAGTGATGGAGTCTCCTCCCCTTGTCAGCCCTAAGCGACGTGAAGGGAAGGAGCTGCTGTCGGCTGACGTGGTTGGCGATTGCTTCGATGTAGGGGCAAATCGGCCTTTGCCTGAATTCCCCGAGGTGAGTAGTATTGCCTTTAATTTTGTTCTTGTTGATCGGTGAATGTGTTCTAAGTTGGCATGTTGGTGCAGGGCACTGAGCAAGTGTGTGGCGAGCTGAATCGCGTAGCCGAATATCTTCGCTGCGCGGCTGTACAGTTTGCCTCGCTGGCCGAGGTCCGGGACACGATGGCTGGTGATAAGCACAGGCTCTTGCGCGAACTGCGGGAGAAAGAAGCCGAGATAGTGGACCTTCAGGCCACCATGGAATCGACGAGGGGGAAGGTGGCCGCTCAGGCCGAAACTATAGCTGCGTTGGAGGCCGAAGTGGCTACAGCGAAGGCTCGTGAGGCCGAGCTGTTGGGTTCGCAGGCCGGGGTGATACAGGCCGTAATGGAGAAGGTACTGCGATCCAATTACTTCTCCGACTTGGCCAGCAAGTTGGGATCACTGTTATCGATCCCGATGACGGCGGATAACCTGGACGCAGTGGCGAAGAAGTACCCGGACATCGATGTGTCCCAGTTCGGGTATAAACGGCAGTCTGACGAGGATATGCTAGCGAGCTATGCGTCCACCATCGTGGGTTTCACTTCTTCCGCGCCCTTGCTGAAGAAGCTTTGTGCGTCTGACGAACTGCTCACGCCAGAAACTGTTATGGCTGAACTGGAGTATCACTGGCGCCGTCTGTGGGAAACGAAAAATTCGTGTTTTGAATCATTGTTTTCTAAGGCAGTCGATTGTGACGAAGAACCTGTTGTCGCTGCTTAACAACACCAACACCACTACATCTCTATCCAAAGAGAGCAAATACGTTCACTACAACCACACATTGAGTTCCAGAATCACCATCGGTGCTATCAAGATCAAGTTGAGGGGTGGCCACGCCGTTACGAGAAAAATCCTCAAATTCCTAGATCTATTTGATGGGATCCACCGTCATCACGGATAAGGAACTCCCAAGCCCCATCAATTGAAGACAAAAAGAGATCGAGATGAAGGATCGGAGTCCGCCATCTTCACCGCCACAACTCTCTCTCCCCTTCGCCGCCGGCAGCGTAGTAGAGGGAACCAGCCGCTCGACTTCAACGCTGACACCCAAACGGCTTGGGGCAGATCCCCCCGGGCCCACGCCGCGAGCTATAAGCTCCACTCTCGGCAGTACGAGCCCGTATAGCGCCTCCGCCATGATGAACCCAAAGAAACCCACCACTGCCTCTGCTGCCCCCATGAGGCATTTGCTGCTGGTCGACACGGGCAGCAAGCGCGTGGTCTTCGACGAGGTCGGAAAGGACTTCATCGACCTCCTCCTCCGCATCCTGCAGCTACCCGTCACCAACGCCGCCGTGCAGCTACCCGTCACCAACGCCGCCGAGGTGGCCTCCCACTTCAGGAAGAACTTCTTCTCCGGTTCCCACCTCGGCCTCCTCGACTCTTCCTCCCTCAACCCGGAGGAGTTCTGCATCAATCAGCTCGCGTAGCCGGGGATACACGATCTGCCCGAGTTCGCCCAGTCGCTACTCCAGCGGCCCTGCCAAGCCCGAACTCCAGCACTTCGCCACCAGCCATGTTACCTTCACTTCGGTCTTGGTGGCACCGATCAACACGTTTCGCCAATGACGTTATCTACAGCCCGAGCCACGCGAAGCCAGTCGCCTGCAGCGAGCAACGGACGAGATGGATCTAGTCAAAAACTCTAGGAGTTCGAGAAGAAGCTCTGCACCCAAGCCTTCATCACCTAGCTCGGCCTCTACAGCGCCGCGAAGACCATCAGCAACGAGGGCCAGTACGGTGTCTCCGGCGGCATAATTACCTCATGCCGAATGTTGATCGGAACAACAAACCCCCTCCACTACCACGGAGGCGGTCCTGCTATTGAGTCCGCCTTCTCTCGTATTCACCGGAAACGTTCTTCACCAAAAACATCTCAACTACCTCGTATCTTCAAGGCCCTCAGACGGAGAAAGAGGACAACCACAGATAAGAGAAAAGAAAAGAGAGAGGAGGGAGAGATGGCGTGCCGAAAGCAAAACAAACATGCCATGAACAACAACTATCATCACAATGCGAACTAGAGAGCAGTTTGCATGGGAACATATTCCCATGCTATCTCCCTCTCCGTAATTTTCCTTCCGCCGCTAGCAGCCGCCTCATCACCGGCCGCTGAACGCATGAAGAGATCTCACGAGGAAGGAGGCAGGACCACACTGCCGTCGACGCCAATCGCAGTCGCCAAGGCTGCCGTGGACGCGGATTCACAGGTATCCTCCATCAAAAGATGAAAGATGCCAATGCCATCACGGGCGCAACTCGCACCCAACCTCCACTTCATCATCGCCATCGCGATTCATTACCTCGCAAACCCAGCTCGTCATCGACGTGGCCTCCCATCTCGGGAACAACCCTCCCCTCGGAGGACACATCCACTGCCATTTCCGCCGCTTTCGATGGAGGACACCAAAACCAAAACAACTTATACATACATAAATCCAAAGACTAGAGAGAGAGACTCCAATTCGGCCGCATCCTCGGCCGCGGCGGTTTTGCCAAAGTCTATCTCGATCAGCTCCTCGGAAATTCCAATACCGAGGTGGCCCAACTCCGAGTTCGCGATGGTGAAGTTCATCATCCATGACGAATTCAATTTGGAGAAGTTAATTTGCGGTGAACTCAATTTGCTTCCGCATCCATTGGAGGATTTTTTATTAGTTTCTTCGGAGGATTCACGTTACCACCGCCGCCGAGCTCTATTATATTGAATGGATGTTGGAGTGGTAAAGCCGCAAACGTTGCCTTCATTTTCGGCCTCGACACATTTAATAGCTCTGTCGCCAGCACCGGACGAGAACGAGCTCATCTCGGAGGTATGTCCTAGTCAATCCATCGAACTCAACCTTGGAGCCTTGGAGCTCAACCGAGTTCCGGACCGAGCTTACCCCGCCGTCGACGAGAATCCTCATGACATCCGCATGTCCCTTCGCCGCTGCAAGGTGCCACGGCATGCAACCGCGCGAGCCCGATTCGGCGACCACAATTTGCCGCAGCTCGGCTCAACTCCCTCCTCAGCGGAGAAGGCCACCTCGGCAACTTCCTAGAGAGGGAGAAAGACTTCAGCTGGGCCTCATCACTTCGCCGACTTCAACTCCAGTTCCGACCTCCACAGCCCGGCGTCCTGGTCCCTCCACTAGCGGCAGGACATCGACGATGTCGTGCCACACCTCAACCTCGCCGACAAGCTCTACCTCGCCGGCAACGAGCTCCCCGCCATTGACGGTGGTTCGTGGGGAGAAAAGAGAGATAGAAGAGAGAGGAAGTCTCTCTCAAGTCATTCACCTCTCACACTACAAAATAAAGGAGGTGGGACACACTCACGAACTCAGAATGTTCCTGTGAAGCTAGAGGAGCAAGAGCTCGAAAATTCTCCCACCAACGAGCAAGATATAAAATACGACGACGTCAACAACGAGGTGGAGACCCCGAACTCCACTCCGGCCCACTCCAGCACGGAGAAGACTTCAACCTCTTCCACTTTGGAAGAGCTATATTCGGATGCCCTCAAGGTGTTCGACAAAATGCCAGTTCCAAAGAAATAAAAGACACAGGTGGATATTGGACTCAAGGTGTTCGACAAAATGTTAGTTTCAAGGGAACAACTACCAAGTTGCACTGCCCGCTGCCAACAACGCCACCAATGTCAACACACTCGTGGAATCTCTCCACTCCCTAAAGCTGCCAAGCTCAGTAAGCTCGAAGCCACGCGGCACTCGAGAATTAATCTCATCTCAAGAGGTACTATGCATAGGGGTAGAGAGTTCATACTTTGAGTCTTTGTCTTTTGAGTCGTCTTTCTCGAGGCAGTCCAGTCTTGCATACTCTACTACCTGCGCATACCACCTCTCATCCTTTAATACGCTACTCTGACGAGGGTAATGTGATACTCTCTTTCCACACTATCCTGACGAGGAAAAGTGTGTTACCCTAGAGACACGCGCCTCGGGTATGTAAATAATACAATAAACGCGTATGAGGAGCCCACTCCTACCGATACTTCTCGGCAAACATGGAGAGTGAAGCCCGATTAATTTCGGCCACTTGAGGAGCCCACTCCTACCGATACTTCTCGGCAAACATGGAGACTAAAGCCCGATTCATTTCGGCCACTAAAGCCCGATTCATTTCGGCCACTAAAGCCCGATTCATATCGGCCAACTAAGCCCGATTCATTTCGGCCACTAAGCCCGATACATTTCGGCCACCTAAGCCCGATTCACATCGGCCATCAAATCCGGATTTATTTCGGGATGAACGCGCAAGAATTACGAGGAAGAAGATGAACGGCGACACAGCTTTCGTTTTATCGTTTGGCTACAGCGCATGAAGGCGCAATCAACAAAAATAAAAAGTTTTCAGTCAAAAACGCGAGAGAATACATCATTTGCGGAGTGATCATAGAAAGGGGAAGGGGAAAAGTAAGGAAGGGATCCACTGGCCCCTCCTTGCCCGCTGGCTTGCTCCTGCCCGGGAGCACCCTTAAGCTGCGCCGCCTCCCCGCCCGTATGCTCGTCAGCTAGCCCCTGCCCGGGAGCATCCTTCTGCTGCACCACCTTCTCATCCGTGGTCTCCACCTCCACCACCCCGAGCTCCGCTATGGCTTTAACGAGGTCAGTGTATTCATCCACGTCACAAGCCATAACAGTTTCTGGCGTGAGCAGTTCGTCAGACGCAAAAGCTTCTTCAGCAAGGGCGCGGAAGAAGTGAAACCCACGATGGTGGACGCATAGCTCGCTAGCATATCCTCGTCAGACTGCCGTTTATACCCGAACTGGGACACATCGATGTCCGGGTACTTCTTCGCCACTGCGTCCAGGTTATCCGCCGTCATCGGGATCGATAACAGTGATCCCAACTTGCTGGCCAAGTCGGAGAAGTAATTGGATCGCAGTACCTTCTCCATTACGGCCTGTATCACCCCGGCCTGCGAACCCAACAGCTCGGCCTCACGAGCCTTCGCTGTAGCCACTTCGGCCTCCGACGCAGCTATAGTTTCGGCCTGAGCGGCCACCTTCCCCCTCGTCGATTCCATGGTGGCCTGAAGGTCCACTATCTCGGCTTCTTTCTCCCGCAGTTCGCGCAAGAGCCTGTGCTTATCACCAGCCATCGTGTCCCGCACCTCGTCCAGCGAGGCAAACTGTACAGCCGCGCAGCGAAGATATTCGGCTACGCGATTCAGCTCGCTACACACTTGCTCAGTGCCCTGCACCACCATGCCAACTTAGAACACATTCACCGATCAACAAGAACAAAATTAAAGGCAATACTACTCACCTCGGGGAATTCAGGCAGAGGCCGATTTGCCCCTACATCGAAGCATCGCCAACCACGTCAGCCGACAGCGGCTCCTTCCCTTCACGTCGCTTAGGGCTGACGAGGGGAGGAGACTCCGTCACTGGGACTGTCTTCTCCGAGGAGGCGTCGGTTCTCTCTGATGACTCCGCCACCAGATCGCTGGTCGAATACACCATGGTCCTCTTCCGTTTGTTCTTGTTCGATGGGGGAGGGGGTGGTGGAGCAACCGGAGTAAATGCCACTAAAAACAAAAAACAAAAGAGGAGAACAAACGGAAGAAGTCAGTACAACCGAAGAGAATAAAGCAAGAAAAGAAGCAAGGCAGAATCAGTGCTGTTATTACGACCCGAACTAAAAGAACCTCACCCCTCCCCGGAGCCAATAAAATGGCTGGATCATTGGGACCTAGTCCGGCCCGCACAAGATCGGACTCGACAAATCTCTCTTTTACAGTCCCACAGCCATCTAAGATCGGCAGGAAGTTGGTGATTACATCATGAGAGAGCCACCCCTCGACCTTACTGGTCTTCCACTCGAACTGCAACGCGCCACCGAACTGACAGAAGAAAAATTTCCTCTTCCAGTCCCCCCGGACTTTATTCTCCACCTCAACTCGCAGTCGGCGACGTGGAGAGAGGTAAAACCAGCTATCCCTATTTCTCAAGGAAAAGTAATGGGCCACCAGCCCGGCCGTCACCTGAAAGTTCTGCCGATGAGAGAGGACGCCAAGGGCGGTTATATGGTAAAAGGAATTGGGGGTTAGTTGAGATATAGGCGCACCGAGACGCGATTCTATCGCAGTGTAAACTGAAGGATACGGAACACGAAGACCACACCGGAGTGAGTCTTCGTAAACCGCAACAAACCCTACCGGTGGCCAGCATGCCCTATCTACGGGCCGAGGAACAGCAAGGATGGTGGAGGGAGGGAATCCGTAAGCGTTACTGATCCGAATCAAATCGTCGGAGTTCAATGAGGATTGATAATCCCTAACCTTCCCGCCTATCGCCCTTCCCCGATCGGGAAACCCTACATCTAAGCCGAAAATGTTGGGAGGACAGGCAGACACCACCTCTAGCCTAACCCGCCCGTCGGAAAGCCCCGCAGAAGAAGAAGTAGCCGGAATCAGAGAAGGAGAAGAAGTCATGATCACTCACTTGATTTCGCAGGTGGGGGTCGAGTCGTCGGAGAGGATAGCAACGCCGGAGAAGATGAACAATAGGAGGGCAAAGTTTGCTTTCGATTTCACGGAATAGAAGAAGAGTGGGAGGTATGGGAGAAGCCACCTTTTACCCTACAGCGATACGTTTCGAACCCCCGCTATATTCCAGCTCGGCCTCGACGAAACGGTTCTGAGTTCATCCAGTTCGGCCCACATACTCCAGTTCGGCCCACATACTTCAGTTCGGCACACATCCTCCAGTTCGGTCCACATACTCCAGTTCGGTCCACATACTCCAGTTCGGCCCACATCCTCCAGTTCGGTCCACATACTCCAGTTCGGTCAACATACTCCAGTTCGGTCCACATACTCCAGTTCGGCCCACATCCCCCAGTTCGGGAACCTCAACTATGTCATCATCACCATCGCATCCTCGCTTCTACGTCTTTTTGGGAGGGGATGTGATAGAATACGGCCCAACTACTAGGCCTAACAATAAAGCTCGGCCCACGTAGTTAGGCCCACGAGAAGCGGTTCAGCCAAACGTAGAAGACTCGGATTCAGGCCCAAGAATAGGCCCAACTCGAAGCTCGATTATTATTAGGGAAAAATTCTAATTACTTGTATAAATAGATGTTAGATAAGGGTTAGAGGGGATGGACACACTCTTTTGTACTCTACACGAGAAACCCTAAATAAAATATCGCCGCTCTTTCTCTTTCCCGTGGACGTAGATCTATTCCGATAGGTCGAACCACGTAAATATTTTGTGTTCTTTAATCTTTCGTTTAATTCTTCGTTACATTGATTGCCTCACGAAAATATGTTCGATCATCAATGATTAAAATTAAGTGTTTCAGGAAGTTGTTCCTAGATGATAGTGATTTAAAGAAAGTTTATGCTGTAAAGGGATTGATTATTTCAATGAGACACATGTGATTGATTCAAATGTCATGGTGGGCAACATGGTACATCAACCCATTTGTTGCAAAGTTTAGGTTTTAAGCTAAGAATGAACTAGTCTCTTTATCGTTTTCTGAGAGAAATTGGAGCACATATTAGATATGGACGGATTTGGGGGATCTATGTCGAATAAGGGAGATTTTGGGGAGAAGATAACAAAAAAGTAGGGAAGTGGGAATTAAGAAGAAAATTGAATGAAGATTATTATTATTATTTTTTTTACATAATAGTAGTGTATTTTATTTAAGTGTAGTGGGTGCAATTATTTAATTGCTTAATTTCTAATCGTTTTTTTTTTAAATATAAAATTTGTTGCTAAAAGGTTAATTAAGAAAATTGTAATAAGAGAAGCTAATTATAATAAGGGAAAACTAATTTTGCAATAAATTTGTTAATTGTTTCTAAAAATACTCTCTCCGTTTTTTTTATAAGTCGTTTTAGCTTTTTGTCTTTGTTTTTTTATAAGCCGTTTTCATATTTCAAGATAAGATTTTCAATTTCCAACTAACTATTCTTCACTTTTTCTCTTGTTTTCATTATCTTCATTTATCACAATTAATGTTTATCTCTTCTTCCAAAATAATTTTATCTATTTTTACATGAAAAATGCGATTTACAAGGAAAAAAATGAACAATAAAGAATAGTCATTAAATTTTATTAATTCGTGTGCTTGAGCTAAAAACGACTTATAAAAAAAAAAAACGAAGGGAGTATAAAAGTATCACGAGATAATCATAAGACTACATAATAAAAAAAATATCACAAATCTTAACCTAGAGAAAATACTCTATAAATAATTACGCTGACCGGCCCATTGCAAGGTCTCGGAAATTTAACAGTAACTCTATAGATAAATTTTAGAGGCCTTATAATACAAATTAAAAAAATAATAATAATAAAGTTTAAAGCCATCTTCCTCGATCAAAAACTTCGCTCGGCGGGGAAGACATAGATTCCGGGAACGAAGCTAAAGGCAGAGGGCTGGAAAGACATTCGCTCGTTAAGGCGCCATCACCGATCCGCCAATTTTCTTTTTCTCTTGATTTTCTCTCTCTATTTCCAATTGTTCTACTACTCACACCCTTAAACGCTGCTGTTTTTTTCGGTAAGGGTTTTTTTTTTTCCCTTCTCTCCCATTCGTAAATTATATCGGAAGATTGCCCATCGAAAGATTCTGATTGTATGTATCCCTACTCTTTTGTTAAATGTATTTCGAATTTAGGGCTTTTTTTCATTGCTGTTTTCTTTGTATGCCATCTGATTGTGGAGTGGTATTTTTGGTGGTATTCTGTTTCACTTGTGTAATTCAAGTAAAAGAATTTAATCGAAAATCAGTGCAATTCGACTGGAACTGCGCTGATTTATTGCTTTTTACGGCTATTTAGATAGTGGGTTCATCCCCGTTTCGTAAATTAGATTCTAGCAACCCGAAATTCGACCGAATTACCTGCTGGTGATGATGCTTGCGGTTTGTTAGATCCTTTACTGCATCAAATTCCTTCGACATTGTTGGCGTAGTGTGTTGGGTATTATGATGCAGTCTCGAAACGTGCTATATATGTTTTTCATATGCAGATTATCCTGAAGTTTGTGCTGTCATTGCTGTATATGGCTCTTCTTTATTTTGGTTAAATCAGTCGAAGAAAGTCTAGGATGGATGCTTGGTTATTGTCGAGTGAAGAAATTCTGAAATGGTTAATGATGCAGGAATGGGGTTGTGGACACTACTAGAAGGTTTCCTGCTTCTTGCAAACTCGCTTGCCATTCTGAATGAGGATCGGTTCCTCGCCCCGAGAGGATGGAGCTTCCAGGAGTATTCTGGGATTAAGAGAAACTCGTTGAAGGGCCAGATACTTGGTCTTATCTATGCAACTCAGTACTTAAGAGTGCCACTTATACTTCTTAATCTGCTCTGCATCATTGTGAAAATGGTATCGGGATGATGCTTGCGGCACTTGTGTTTCTTGAGGGGCTGATTTAATTGGTAAGTAGGTTTCTTTCAGTTCTGATTAATGATTTGTTTTTGTTTCCTTGAGGTGTTATAATATATGTTTGATTGTGGGAATAAAGAGTAGATTCATTGTAGGTACTAGGATGCATGTTAATAACTTGTTAGGGTATGTATTATCTTACTATGGGATGGCTATGTTGCTCAGACTCTTTATTTTTCCAAATTTAGGAGATGGGGGACTCAAGTATAAAGGGTCTGAATCTAGGACACCGGTACGAGGACACTATTGTGCGATTTATAATTCAAAAGGTCAAAAATATCCATAAAAAATAAACTAAAACTGAATTACTTTATCTAAACTTAAGCCAAAAACATCCAATTTCAAGTTGTAGTGCAAGAATACAAGATCATCAACTCTGCTTGTTGTCGATATGTTCCTCTTCATATTTTGAATAAAATAATATGTGCTCCGATTTCTCTCAGAAAACGATAAGGAGACTAGTTCATTCTTAGCTTAAAACCTAAACGTTGCAACAAATGGGTTGATGTACCATGATTTGCCCACCATGACATAGGTTCATCATAGAAACTTGAATCAATCACATGTGTCTCATTGAAATAATCAGTCCCGGTACAGCATAAACTTTCTTTAAATTACTATCATCTAGAAACAACTTCTTGAAACACTTAATTTTATTCATTGATATCTCACTATCCTCATTAAGTGCAATTCATGGAATTCAATTATCTCCACTTAATTTTGTTGATTGAGTTTAGATGATGAAATTCAGTT
The DNA here is from genome assembly GCA_029379335.1 of Thymus mandschuricus. NCBI lineage: Eukaryota > Viridiplantae > Streptophyta > Magnoliopsida > Lamiales > Lamiaceae > Thymus > Thymus mandschuricus. The sequence continues at coordinate 39,131,117 of CM057072.1, forward strand.
TTAGTTTATTTTTTTAAAAGAATTGGATGTTTTGGCTTGAGCTTAGATGAAAAGGTTAAGTTTTAGTTTATTTATCGAAGAATATGGATATTTTTTACTTTTTGATAACAAATTGTTCAAACGCGTCCCCTACCTGTATCCTAAATTCAGATCATTTACAGTCGAGCCCCTGTTTCATTTCCCATCTTATTCTATTTACTTCACAAGAACATATATCATATTTCCTTTTTACAAAGTTATACCTGCATTTATTGTTTCCGTAACGTTTTTAGTAGTCTTTCAATCTATTTCTAGCATTTATCTCAGCATTGGGGAATTTGTTTAAAAAAGATTCTTTGTGCGAAAAATGGTTTGTAGCTTCCAGCACTATGTCTATTAACTTCAATACCAGCCATATTTTCTAAGATTGTGTATACATCGTCTACTTAATGGCTCCTGTTCTGTCTATACTCATTACTACTAGTTCACTTTTGAACTTAAGCTGGTTAGATCTCAATAGAGAATCATTAGAGTTTTCTCTTAACATGTCTTAATAAGATTCAGTTGGATAGATCTATACAGAATTTCTCGATTTCAACACTAGGGTTTCAAGCATGCATCTGAATATGGAAACTGAATGTAATCAATTAGAAACTTGTTAGGGATGATATTGACATTTACAGTTGTGGTTGGGGATGTCCTCACTCCTCTAGATAGAATCGAGCGGATCTTCTTTATCTGCATTTTTTTCAAAATATTATATTGGAGAGTTTTCATGGAATGCCCCCGAAGGTGAAAAATATGGAAGAAATATTTAGTTGCACTCCTTTATATTGGATTTTTTGAGTTATTAAATACGTAGTTGTGCTTTTTTAGTATATTGAGAAGGGAAGGGAATGGGACTTATGCAGCAGCAAATATTACGTAAGTAAAGAATTTCTTGACAGTTGAGCCTTGATATTAAGTAGAATAGAGTGTCATGCTTATTTGGAAGAGGCAAAGAACTCTATTGGTGTACTTTTTCGATAAAAATGTTCAATCTCAAAGACTCTTTTTGTAAAAAAAAAAAAAGATGCTTGTCTCTAGGAGTACGTGATTCGTCTTTCAAATTACTTATTTAGAATGCAGGCTGAAAGAGAACCAAACAATTGCACATTTGAGTATGATTTTATTACAAAAAAATTGTAGCCCTTATTTTCTATGAATGAGGCTCGAGTGTCTTGGGGATTTGAATATGAGAATGTTGAGATACTGGTACACTTTCTGTTGATGCTCGATCATTAATTGACGTGGTTCTTTTAATCTCTTCAGATAACTCTACTCGTTTGGTTAATTATGTTTCTGTTTCATGTTTATATTTGATATACTAACTATGTTGAGGGTTCACTGCCACTGAATGGAAACTGCTTTCCTCTTTTATCAGATATATACTCGAGGGCTTAATGTTTCTGTACGCGTTTCTGAAGAACAAGACAGTCTGTTTGAAACAGGTTATTAAATCTTAGTAGCTTTTGGTTGAGAGAATGTGTTCTACAGTTTTAGTATATTATCTCACATTCGTACAACTTCATTCCTCGAGCTGTTGTATTTGATATGAAATCGACTAGTTCGGTAATGGCATTTATGTAGGCCACAAGATGGCATTTCTATTGCAGTTTTATTCTTACGTTGATTTTACTCCCATTCCCCATTTTGTTTTTTCGTTTACTCGTATCGGATGTTAAATTTCATTTCCATACAAATGTTGTTTTGATGTATCTCTGAACAATATGTGCTCTGTTATCAACAACAAACATCTCCTTTCACAATATTTAGAGTTCATGAAATATTCAAGGGGCTATTCGACCCGTCTCAATTTATTCAGGAGAAGTGACACCCGATTTTGTAACTTTTTCTTTGACTCTTGTTTTAAATGTGGACGGAGTGAGTACTTTTACATATGTTAACGTTCAAGGAATTCTAAGAGCAGTTGCGCCTTGGATATTTTCTTAATTGTTCAGGAGCTACAATTAAGTAAAGAGGCAAATATGTTGCTATTTAGTACCATCATCACTCAATTAAAACGTCGATGAAGCCTAGCTCAAGTGACTAAGATAACGACCGTATATCTTTTGCTTTAGTAAGGGATCTCGAGTTTGATATAAATATGATTGGAAGCAGAGCCTTTCCTAAGCTAAGGAAGCGTGAAAGCAAAGTCTTGGACTTTAGAAATCCACATGCACGCTTTATTTGTTAATTTAGTCGATGTACATATACATCGACTACAATCGTATAGAGGAGGTGGTTGAAACAAAATTTGGGGGAAAAGGTATGTATGGTTGGAATTGAAGAAAATAGACATCTATTTCATTTTATTATTTTTAGCCAATACTTTTCTTGTTTTGTTATGTCTCGATCTATTGTCACGGCCTCATGGTAACGTAATTTAATCTAAATTTAGAATAAATAGCATGTTCTTTTACTTACAAATTTGGTACCTTTATTTTTTGAGGTGGACAAAATTGGTATTTTGGAAAAGGGCAGTTTGGACTTGGAGAGAATAGGTCTCTTTCTTTAAGTTAATTTTGGATAGTATATTAATTTCTGTCGAATCCAACCTTGTGAATTTTCATAGGGAAAAAAAGTACTCCTCCTCCGGCGTCCCGAGTAAAGGGGTGACGATTTCCAGATATGAAAATCAAGACGAGGTTGATAGTTGTGAATATGGTATTGTGGATGAGTTAGACTGAGTTAAAATTTTATATTTTAGGTAATATCACCTTTTTAATGGAACAGACGAAAGTTGAACTTCTCTTTATAAACGAGGCGTGAGGGAATAATATTTTATATTATTTTGGGATAAAAGTAGTTTGAAAAAAAGGGTTTGCTTGAATTTGATGAATGTAGCCTCACTTTTCGTTTTATACTTGGCCAATGTTTTATCCTGATTTCTTGACTTTTTCTTCATCAATCGTCCATCGTGACTATGTCAAAAAGAGTTGGTGAAATTTTCTACAATTTTCAAAATTAGTAGTACGAGTTTGCAATTGATTATTGAACGCTCTCTATCTCTCTCTTTCATGCAACATCTACTTGCAATTTTACAATACAATGAAATAATTGGTTTTTTATTTAATTATCAAGAAAGTTCTAAACTATTCATATTTTATTAAAAATACTTCAAAGTATAAAAAATACTCAATCAAATCTCATGCTATTAATTTGTTATCAATTTTGTCATGAACCTAATTTTGCTGACAACATAATATTCTCGTGGAACGTCGAAATCCATGAGGAAGTTTAGATTATTTTTTAATTCAAAAACAATTTACACTCGTAATATTTTTTTTAGAAAATTCCGGCGTCCCACGTGGATATGAGCCACCGGAAAATCGTGTTGATCATAGCATTGATAACAAATTAATAGTTTGTGATTTAATTGTGTATTTTCAATAGTTTAGAGTTTTTTTTATAAAAGGTGAATAGGGTAGAATTTTTTGTGGTAATTAACCCTTTTTTTTCCCTTTAATTTCAACATTTTTTTTATAACGCAAACACAACACACACGAACCCCAAGTGACTCACTATATATTATAATTATATTCTTACAGTTTAATCTCATTTCTCTAACTAACATAACATAAATCAAATTGATAAAAGCAAATATTATTACTCTAGTGCAAAATTTCAGTGAATGCTATTCAGAATTCAAAAAATATACTCCCTCCATCTCAAAGATAGTGTCCTATTTCTTTTGACAATATTTTGATACTATCTTTGTCCCATAAATTTGGACATGAAAATTAATGGGATGCGTAATCTTTTACCAACTAATTACGGTATGAGTATTATATTATTCATAATTGCAAAAAGATTACACATTCCCTTAATTCTCGTGCCCAAAATTAAGGGATGAAAGTAATACGAAAATATTGTCAAAAGAAACAAGACGTTATCTTTGAAATTGAGGGAGTATATATAAAGCAAAATTAACTGCAAACTTGAAACAAAGGAAACAGCAAACTAATGCTCAAAAACCTTGGTGAGCTAACAATTATTTCATCATACACAAAATAAAAACAACATTACTAGCAATCGAATCACACACCCCCTTCAAAAAAAAAATTAGTGGGGAAGAAACAGAAGATCATAAATCAGCAAAAACATCAAAATTCTTCGAATCTACAACGATGAGTCGCATGGCAGCAACGGCAGCTGCAGCCGACATGCATCCGAAGACGACCACGTTCAGCCAATGCCACTTCTTCTGCAGAAAGCTTAGCTTGTTCTTCTTCGCGATCAAGTACATGTGGTTGGCAAGAATGAAGGTGAGGGGGAACGTGCTCACGGCCCCCGTCAGGGTCATGAAGTCTCCCAAGAAGGGGAGCAGAGCAGAGACGAACGTCGTGACAGCTAAGTATCCCCCTCTCACGAAGATTCTGAAAGACAGATTGCGTAGTTCTAGAGCGTTTCCCTTGATGCCGAACTTTGTGTCTAAGTACTCGTACATCGGACTTGCAAAGATCTGCAAACGAAGGAGATAATAGTAAACACACAACTGAAAGATATGAATGGGTAAAATAAGTAGGAAGAGTGAAAAATCCTTACATGCAAAGCAATGACTGTTTGTAAGAAAGCTGAAATGTTAGCGAAGGTCTTGACCCAGATCGGGCCATTTACGTTGTTGAGTAAGTAGGCTGAAGTCTCGGAACCATAAGCCCAGTATCCCATGAAGGTAACCGCGTACATTGGAAGAACACCGACAGTGAACTGAAAGTAGAGAGCCTTCATCATGTTTGGAACGACCGGTGGTCTCACTGTGGCCTGCAGAGACGAGATTTTCAAAGAGTTAGTGTCGTTAGTGTCGTTCAAGGAAACGAAAAAACATAGACTTCATTCGATCTGTATGTACCTGTATTTCCGGAAGCATTCCGGTATTGAAGGCGAAAACAAGATTTGCAGCTGCACCTATGGTTGTGAAAATCTTGCCTACATTTGTTCCAGGAATGTCGTAGTCTCTTGGAGGAGCTTCGACCTATGAAAATGCATGATCTTGAGCTAAATATCGAGGAAAGAAGCCGCGGAAAGAAGAAGGATATGAAACAACTAGGAACTATGAGCACTTGAGATCAATGCAAATAGCATCTATAAATTCTAAACTGAAATACTGTACATTTTTCGTTCTCCTAATCCGAAAGATTAACATTGCAACGAATAAAGAAACGGAAAAAGGGAGGAAGAGAGCATAAGCATACCATCTTTAAGAGAAAGCGAGAAACCTATAACGATGTATACAAGGCTGAAGAAGGTGGAGAAACCCAGCCAAATCCGGAGTGCTGATAAATGAGGTATGCAAATGGCGAAAAGGCCACAAGCAACCCCGGCTATAGCAATAAAATACGGAAGCTTCATATCATTGTCGTCCCTAAACAGAACATACACGGCCTGCAAAACGCAGCAGAAGTGTTATCGCTTTACATCAAGAAACAGAAAAGGTAATTAAACTCAGTTTTCCACCATAGATTTCCTCAACAAACGAAAAGGGAATGGAAGTCGATTACCTTAAGGGCGCTTCCGGCTAAAATAATATATCCGACATTGATCATGAAGAGATTCACATACTGGAGTCCCCATGTAAGGGCATAAGCTTTTTTACCTGCACCACACCAACACCACTAAGCAAAAACAAGAATTTCGACTTCCAAGTGATGCAGTTATCCGAAAAGGTACAAAATTTCTTCTCTATTCCGGCTTACCGTATATAAACCCTGCAAGGTCTCTATACCTAATGTGCCTCTTCCCTCCGAATTCGTGAAGCTTGGCAACTAAAGAGTTGGCGTATAAGGATATCGCCGTTGCAAGAATAAGTCCCACGACACCGCCGATCCAGCCCAACGGAACCATGATTGTGCCAGAGTATCCCAGCACGTAGGCGCTGTTTATCCCAGTTGTGAGAACAAATCCCACCTGAAACCATGAATCTGCATTCACAAGTATGAAAGTAAGCCTAAAATACTCCAACTAAGAATAACAACTAATCGAATATGAACATGAACATGAATCAAGCTTAAACAAAAATCAAGAATTCTAAACAATTCGAAGTTCAAAATTCTGTTTGAATCTCAAAGCATTAATTTCTTTCAGCAAAAGTACACAAAACATTCTCTCAAACACGTGATAGCATCAACTGTTTTTCTTGAACCAAATTCACATACAAAAATGGTAAAATTCAACCCCACATCGAAAAATCCAAAGGAATTGAAACAGAAAAGCCAAACAACAAAATCCAACAACCAAAAACAGAAAAAAGCCAAAGCCACAGACTTCAAAGAAGAAAAAAAAAAATAAAGTGTTGTAAGAAACAAGAAATGAGAAGAGAGAGAGAGAGAGAGAGAGAGAGAGAGAGAGAGAGAGAGAGAAACCGTGGCTAATCTGATGTGCAGTATCGGGGATTTCAATATCCAAATGGTGATCGGCGGAGTGCACTTTCCGCTCATCCCCAACGACGCCGTTTCCTTCACGAAAGTCCATTTCCCCCACTCTCACTTCCGGCAGCAGCCGCGTCTCCTCCTCCTCCGCCGCCGCGCCGCGGCCCTCTCGCTGCAGAGCTTTGCAACCGTCAAACGACCACACCAAGAGAAGGGAAAAGAAGGGAGAACCCAACACACACACGCACACACACTACAGAGAGAATGGGCGCGTGGGGCTCACAGCGAGGGGTGGTGGTACAAATGGCTGCGGGATTCCAGTGATTGGGGGCTCCTCCTCCTCCATTTATAGAGAGAGAGAGAGAAGTGCGCCTCGGGATCTTGAAGCGGCTGAGATATTTGGCAATCAAAGTTTAATGCGTTGACTGCTGCGCTCCATGGAGCCGTTGATCATCTCTGGGCCGTGGCTTTGACCCGGTCGACGGCTGTGATTCCGCCACGTCGGATACGCGGGACTTTCAGGCTTCATGTTGGCCCCACCACCTCTTGTCCTCTCCCTCTTTCTTTACCGGGGGAAGAAATAACAGATTGCAGAATCATAGCTAATTCGGTCGATTATTCAGAGGAAATGTTTTTATTATGGCAAATATATTGGATATTTTAGGTTTGATTTTTTTTTTTTTTGTTTTAGCACAAAATCGTTTTTTAAATTCAAATTCACTTTCGGGTTAATATTTTCCCTAGAGAACATTTTTAATATGTTTATGAATGATGTGATATATTATTAGGTTGCGTTCGCTTTGATGCGAAAAAAATGAGACAAAAAAGAGAATCATCCTTAAAATCTTCCTTATTTATCACATTTTCACACATCTTTTATTTTTTTTCCCCCTTCATTTGCACTACAATAGAGAGGAAATATTATCTCTCCAATTTGATATTGTAAATATTTTTTTCGATTTAAGGAGTAAAATTTCCCCTAAAATGTGACGAAAATGGTGGAATTTATAGGGTGAATTTTCTCTTTTCTCCACTTTTTTTCGCATCAAAGAGAACGCAATATTAATGAATAAAATATTTTAATGTATATTTTGACTTTAAAAAAGTAAAATATACCACTGCTACGCTATATTAAACACATTAAAAATGTTAAAAGTGAATAGATTAGCATTTATCTTACTTTGATAAATGCTAATCTATTCACTTTTAACACATTCCGTTTTATTTTAAGCTCGTTTGTTAAATATATACATGAATAAATACGAAATGATGGACCAAATAAATATAAAAGGAAAGAATAGTAAACAATTGATTGGATAAGATATTTATAGTTCGTTAAACTTTGAATTCTGTGATGCGATATTGATTAACTAATTAATGCTGAGGATGGCGCTATATTCGGTATCAAATTTAACATCTTCGATATTTTTGTTAATAATTAATTGGAGTATGTGGTTCATATCTAAATACTCCTACATCGTATTTCGATTGCCATAATTTTAAAAGCATAAAAAATTAAAGCTTAATTAGTATTTTATTCATAATTTGTTGATTTGTTTTCAAGTTTTTACAATTTTTGAATCGGATTAAAAATCTTAATACGATCTTTCGTTTAAGATAAATCTTCAATATGTTATTGTGTATTTATGACAATTTTTTTTAAAAAATATTAAAATGTTTATTACAAAATTTTAATGCCAATAAATTTCTTAATGCACACGTCCAAAGGCCTAAAAATAACAATATAATAGTGAATGGGTAAAAAAAGAAAATCTATAGCAAGTATTTTCATCTTAAAATTTATACATATGCTCAGTTTTAGATTTATCAACCTCAATAAGTATATAAATTATTAAAATGTAATTCTAAATTCTAAATGGGCTAGTAAACCATAGTCAACAATTTTAGATTAAACTAATTAATTACAAGCTAGTAACTAGAAAAGTTGACTATAAAGGTGACAATAATAGTATACTACTATTTATTATTCAAATTGAATATTTTTATCTTTATATATTTTCCGATAATAATAACCAGATCGTTAGTAAAATCGACTAAAATCGCATTCGCAGGCCTTTAGCAATAACTTGTTCAAAATATACAGTTTTCTTTGATTAGAAATATACCATCACTATCCCAACTTACGTATCCATAATTTGCATAAAGTATAAATAATAAAATTTGACTACTAGATTAAAATAGAAAGAGTATATTTTATTTCAACGAGTTGAGTAGTATCACACAATCTTCGATTCTCGTGTCCACACAATGAGAACAAAACTCCCCTTTAGCTAATAACTAATCGTTAAGATTATCTCATATGCTAGTATTAGTATTTAGTCAAATGGAAAACTTTGTTCACACCGCAATCTAAGAAAGATGATTTAATAAAACTGAGAAGATTATTAAACTAAATATTGTGCACATATAATTCAAACTGGAGGTACAATTGATGTAGTAAGCTAATTTGTACATTTTCCTCCTAAAGGATATGCATACGCAACTTGAGGTCATTTCGTATATAATCCCCAATTAATGTGCTTATTACAAGCACATTCTATTGGGACAGTGAAATGTTAGATGTAAAGCTCGAAGAAAAAAGAAAAGAAATAAAAGACAAGTTGAGTTTTCGAAAATGACATTTAAATTTTAGTTGGTCGGAAAAAAAACAGAAAATAAAAGAGAATTTGCGATTCGAAAACTCTATCTGTATTGTTGATAGCTTCTTGTATTTTTATTTAGGTCATCTGTCGTCACAATAAAAGTATAATTTTCTCGTTTTTAAAAATTAATTTAGAAAATCACTACCTTAACAAAATTTTGTCATTTGTTCGTTATTGAGATTATGTACTATGTGATTAGTTACACGTCAAATAGTGTAACAATATGTAGAACAATAAATAAATGAAAAACACTGAACACCCATAAGTTGTTTATCCAGTTATGTGTAATCACACTTACGTTTTGGGAATTTCTCTCAAATGACCAACTCACGATTATTGTGAGTTTTCAGAGATACAAGTACTTAGAACAATCGTTACACAAATTGTTCACTCATCACTCGTCTATTCTCACCAATAGCAAACTCGAAGATAGATCTATCATAAATCTACCCAAACCTCACAACCACGATTATGAGGCTTATCCATACTTGAGTTTATAACACATTCAAGATTACAAGTTTACTCACCGATCTATGTTATCCAAGGAGAGAAGAACTCAATCTACGTTGATGAAGAAAAACGTAGACTAATGATGAATGAACAAACTCACGTGATAACTCTCTCTATGACGTGCAGCGGCTCAAGATGCAATCTTCAAATACTATATATATATATATATATATATATATATATATATAGGGTGAGATCCTGTACAAAATAGATTTATCGTAAAAAATAAAAATGATGCATTTTATGCATAATTTATAATGCATGATATACATAATTATAATGCACAATGCATTATATGCATTATCTATACAATCATAATGCATTTTCAATAAAATCATAATGCATCAGTTAATCTACACCGTAGATCACACAGATCAATGGTCCAGATCACTTCTCATTTCTTACGAAACTTGTCTTTTGTATGTGATCTCTCCGCTATATATATATATATATATATATATATATATATATATATAATCTTTCCTAGTAAAAGATAATAACTTATTCTATAATATACCAAAGGTAAATAAATCATTTGATATCTTAATAAATCGATACAATACATATAATATAAGGAATAAAACATTATCTTCTCATGCATACATAATATTGTCAATAACGTGATGCAAATATATATTCACAATTCTCATTATAGGAGGCATTATAGACATGAAGGTCTGGTCATTGGCTTAGGCATTAGGTGCGCTCCCATCGGGTGCAAGTCCGAAAGGGGTCACAAAATTGTTTTCCTCTCCTCAGGGACGGAGCCAGGAATTTAACTTAAGGGGGCGATTTTTTTAATAATCTAACCGCGACAAAAACTTCTTCCAAATTGAACAAATTCTCAACATGATCGTTTAAAATGAAATATAAAGAAAAATTACTACACAAAAAATAGATTTCACAATACTAATGGGCAAATTCTCTACGTGATCTTCAAAACAAAAATATAAAGAAAAATTACCTTAGACTAACTAATATGATCCATCCATTACTACGATATCGAGGACACGGCAAAACACCAATCAACTCTACAAAAACAAAGGAGAATATATTATTGCATATGAGGATTACCTGTTGTTGTTCGACTGTTTGTACAGATTACAGAACAATCACAAAATCGCGCCGCAGGCGCAACCCCTATTTCAGCCTTTTCTTTCTTTTCTTCTCCAAGTCAAAACCCCACCCCACCTCTCTCGCATTGCCGATTGCGTCAAACTCATAGGGTGTGTTTGGTTTGTAAGATTATATATCAAGTAATATTAGATTAGATTAGATTTGACCCAAGATAAATTATGTAAGATTATTTAGTCTTGGGGGGTGAGGGAAGACTATAATATGTAAGATTACCCAAGATTAATCATATGTGGCATAATCACAAGATTAATCACGGGCCGTATCTTACAAACCAAACAACAAAACGCAAGATAACTTTAATTATTGATATTATAGGTCGAACATATTGAATATTAAATTAATTATTGATATTATAGAATATTTAACTAATATATGTATAAATATATATATAAATACAAATGCATATATATAGGTAATTTTTTTAGAAAATTTGAGGGGTGCGGTCGCCACGCACCACCTGCCACCCCCCTGGATCCGTCTCTGCCTCTCCTGTATACAATTTTCGTGCATTTTACTATTTAATTTGGATCTAGTAAAAAGGGCCCAGGAAACCATATAAATATATGAATAAGCTTATATCTTTATACATATCTATTGTTATTTTTATACACTCTCTTCATATCCATTTTTATCATGTCACTTATATCTATTTTATCGGAAAAAAAAAATGTCATGATAAAATAAATAGAGAAAGTAGAATATATTTATAGAAAATTAGGCCCACAACTTAATTTATGGGTATTTTTGTAATTTTACGTAAGACCCCTAAATTGTCACAATTAGGGCTATAGATATAGGGGGGAAATACTTTGATTACTCTTTTAATTCCAACGAAATCCATATGTTTCATATATCTAAGATATATATATATATATATATAGCGGAGAGATCACATACAAAAGACAAGTTCCGTAAGAAATGAGAAGTGATCTGGACCATTGATCTGTGTGATCTACGGTGTAGATTAACTGATGCATTATGATTTTACTGAAAATGCATTATGATTGTATAGATAATGCATATAATGCATTGTGCATTATAATTATGTATATCATGCATTATAAATTATGCATAAAATGCATCATTTTTTATTTTTTACGATAAACCTATTTTGTACAGGATCTCACCCCTATATATATATATATATATATATATATATATATATATATATAATAAATTCGTTGGGAAGGAGACTATAAATAATTTTGATACTACAATTAAAGTATGATTTAAGTGTGGAAACAAAGATATTAATACTACCCATATTTTATAATTAAAATAGTTTCTCTATGTCGGCCTTCAGGGTGTTGCCGTCTCTCCCTCCCCCTCTCTCATTTCCATGTCAAATAAAATTTAGTGGGAACCACTCGAGTTCAGATAAGGATTCTCATTTTGAAATGTTACGAGACTGATTCAATTTAGTGTGTATGTTAACTTAGCGCTAAGAGCTACATTTTGGGTCGAAAGTTTCTCGTTCGATTTTTTCGTGATACGGTCTCTAAGTTTTTGTGGTTAATATATATATATATATATATATATATATATATATATATATATATATATATATAATAAGTACCAACTTAAACAATGAGAAACCGAATTTTACTCAAAAGAGTTACTCTAGAATTACAAAATATTGTGATGAGATACATTTAGAATACAAGTAAGATACATTTTGATATTCATTCCAATTTAACTTGCATTATAAAAAGGACTCATAAACCACTATTCATCACAAATACTAAAACTCGTATCGGACATCGAAAGATTTTATGCACAAATATGACAAACGAGATGGGTACAATTCTAATTTTTACCACTATGTCATGCCACGTCTTGAAGTTATTGTGAATTCAAAATCTTTCTTATTTTTCAGGAACTAGCAAACGTAACGTGCGTTGCACGTTTGACCTCTATTTTAATTTGAGTAAAATTTTATTTCTAACTAATTAGCTCCAACATTTGCACCTGCAAATATTATTTTGTAAGTTTAACTAATTTAACTACAAAAAATAATATGAAGCACTATAGTCACAAAAAACATGCACAAAGATAAACTTATTTTTTCGACATTTATATAATACATTAAGAAATTATATTTATGTTTTAACAACTACATTTCTTTAATTTATATTATCTCATTCAAATTACATTAGAAATATACAAGTATAATCTAATTCAAACGATTTCAACCATCTAGTGGTAAAATAATAATATGCGATTATAATATATTGAAAATAATAATAATACCTCCTCTATCAATTACTATTATTTTTTTTTAAATTTATTTTTATCGGGCAAATGTTAGTTGTTAGATTAGATGTTAGTACACCAAAATCCCAAAATCCCAAATTCCAAGTCACTTTATATCTCCCAAATTGCATACCTAGTTTGCGAGCAAGAGAATCTGCAAGAGTGCTTGAATATGATGAACCATGCATCGGGTAAACTCATAAAACTATATGTTGCATATTGCCGAGATAGTCATTGAATATTCCCTTTTTTAATGCGATCAACCACAATCAATGAAATTTCCATTTTATCTATGTTATAGACATTCTTCCAAGTAGTTTTAGTACCCTGTTGTTAAGAATAATAAGATTGACTCTCAATTTTATAGTTTTCCCGTCCAAAGAATTACTTATCACCTATGTTGCATGGGTGCGGGGATACGGGTGCGGGGGCGATACGATTCGGATACGGGGATACGGATTTTAAAAAAAGTTAGGATACGATTCGTGAAGGATACGTGTATATATTTATATTTTATAATATATATGACACTTATTTATAAAAATAAAAAGTATAAATAGAAAAGTATATTGTAAATATCCCTTAAAATGAAATCTTCGATTAAACCCCATAATTTAAATATTACAATAATTCTATTAATTGTTTAAATTTTAGGCATTGTATATAAAAATAATTACAAAAAAACCCCAAAAAATAAAATTATGACAAAAATAACCCTAAACGCACCGGATTCTCGAGGTGGACGCACCCGATTCGCGTATCCTTTTTTTTTTTTGCAGGATTCGCCACGTGGCGTATCCGGTGCGTATCCCACGCGAATCTCACCCGCACCCGTATCCTACGCGTATCCGATACTGCAATATGATATTTTTTGCTTTTGTTAGGGTGAGATTGTGCAGACAAAAGTTAATTCTCATTGGCTACGCCCAAATTATAGTACAATAATAATTGGATTAGTTACAAGAAAAAAACAACTAAACTATTCATTATTTATCAAAAAAAAAAAAAAAAACTCTAAACTATTGAAAATACTCAATTAAATTCTAAATTCTAAATTTGTTATTAGATCTACCGTAAATGTAATTTTCTAGACATAGAATGTACGCGTGGAACGTCAAAATCCACGTTGATTTTTTTAAAATAATTATTAATTTAAAAATAATTTCAAATTTTAATAATTCTTTAGGAATTCACTGTGATTGTGGTGTTTCGCGTACACTTTCTGTTGCCAAAAAAATTGTATTGAGGATAGAATTGATAATAAATTGATAGTTTGGAATTTATGTGGGTATTTTTAATAGTTTAGAGTATTTTTGATAAAAGATGAATGTTTAGAATTTTATTGGTAATTAACCTATAATTATTTAACTTGATAGACTTAAGTCATTGCAAGGTAGATCGATTGATATATATGATAAATTTATTTGAATATTATTATGTCTTCTTATCAAATAGGTCAATTCCATCCCGTCGACTTTAGTAGTTGATTCTTTCAAGAGTAGAGTGGCCTTGATAATTATTAGTTCAATGAGTTAATTAATCAACTACACATAATTTCTTAAGATTTTTAGTTATACTAATCTATAAGCAACTGATGGGCATCATATTTTAAAACAAACTATTTGATGGTTTTGCAATCTAACTGAAACATATGAGTTCATAAAACATGAATGATACCAAAGAATTCCCCGTGACAAATGTCCTAAACCAATAATAAAAAGAAAATTTCTAAACGTATTATTAATAATAATAATATTTTAGTATTCCTTTTTTTAAGTTGATTGATAATCGTAAGTAGCGTTTTCATATAATGTTGATATAAAGAATTTAACTAAAAATTATACTTTCTACTTAATCCCACATTGTAGGCAAATTTCTATATTTTATATCTCATATATATTTTTAAAATACCTATAATTCGGTGGGACGAATGGAGTATTAAATATAATATTCATCAAACATTATTTACCAAAGTCATTCTTTCTATGCACTGAATAATTAACAAAAGAAAATAAGAATAAATCTTCTAAATTAAGATCTCATGACATATGTTAACTAACAATTGCATGCCACAAGCTTTTTGTCAATTAATATCTCCCTAAATTATTGTGATTTTATTCTCCAAGATTCCGAAAGGAGCAATATATAGTCGCTTATCTAACAATAGAAGGCAATCACATCTAAAACACAGTTATATCAATTGAATAGTACAGAATAAAATTATTTTATACTCCCTCCATCCCTTATATATAGATCTAAAAATTTGGGATTTAGGGGGTGTTTGGCTAAGCTTATTTTGAAGAATTTATAAGCTCTAAGTGCTTATAAGATGTTTAAAAAGCTTATAAGCTCAATTTAAATTAAAACCAGAAAATTAAAAAAAAATGAAATATATATATATATATATATATATATATATATATATATATATATATATTTGGAATTTATAATATTCTACAATCAAATTGAAGTGTTTATAATTGAAACATGAAAAAAAAAAAAAAAAAAATGTGAAGTTATACAATGAAAAAAATTAAGTTTTGAAAAAATAAGTTGGGGTGGAGGAGCTTATTTTTGGAGCTTATAAGCTGTTTAGGTGCTTATTTTGCCAAACACTTTCAGAGTGCTTATAAGCAGTCAAACACAGCTTAAAAGCTTAGCCAAACACCCCTTAATATTTTGTGATGATGTGTTAAAGTGATTCTTTTGAACCCATATGTATTTTAGAGGGTAAAAATGTTACTTTTTATGTGTTAAAGACCCTTTTTTTTTTGATAATTTTGGTTACACTTAAAAGGTACTATAAACTAATGTGAATTTCATTTTGTTATTGGTCCACTAACCTAAAAGGAAATAGTTGAAGATGTTTGACAATCAAATAAAAAAAATCAATGTCTATAGATTGTGAATGTATTTATATACTAAAGTTAATTTCAAAAATTTTAAAATAACTATTCAAAATTTGATATGTATTACGTAAGCTAAACCCTATCAAAATAACTTATGCAAGAAAATAACACGAATATGACTCATTAAATTTCAAAGTTAGAATTTAAAATTTCATAAACTAATATTCAAATTAAAATAATATCTCTACTTAAATTTATGATTCAATCTTCCCAATTATAAAGAGCCTACGGATTACATAACAGACTCAATTTTATTAAATTGAGTTCTTTATTATTGAGTAAAGGAAGTACAAACTAACATTAAAGCAAAAACCGAACACCTTACATCTAGTGACCAGTTTGTTTGTAATAAAATGTCGCCATGCAAGTGTGAATATTTTAGGTCATCAATCCAAATGTAAAAGAAAATAGAAAGAAAATAAACTAAAATTAAAAATTCACGTCCAGATTAGTGGTTCGATTAATAAACGTATTACTAAACAATAACAATGGAACAAAGAAAAGGATAAAAAAAATTAAAAAAAAAAATTCAAAGTCTAGTTTAGTAAAGTAAAAAGACGTAGCAAGTCACATGGAATTTAAAAAATAAAAGAAATAAACAAATTAAATCATCTAATTAATGTGTAAGTAAAATATGAAACTATGGGAAAAAATATTTTAAATTAGGTAAACAAGTCTCCTTTTAGTTACGTATAGATTTTTTTTAATATTATTTTTGTATCTTTATTTTAAATTTATGTAAATACAATTATATTCTTTACCTTAATTAAGATTATAATTTATTACTTAATTATCCTGGATTTTAAATAAACTTGAAGGATATTATAGGTAATACATTATTTTGAAGGATAAATGAGCTTTAAATGTGAATCTCTACGTTATCTAAAAAAAATCCCACTTGAACAAAAAGATAATAATTGGGAGTGATCACGATTGCAACAAATCAATGATTGAAGTGGAATTGTAGTTGCAATGTGGATCAATCGTTCATATGCATATTGTCCATTTTTTTCTTTAATGAACATTCAAATAATATCCAATAGTTGGTTTTGGCTGGGTTAACGATGGTTGAATGGGAAAAACTAACAACAAAAGTTTAAGCTGGTTTAATTTTCAGTTCGAATTTTAAACTATTGGTTAATACCTTTACGTGAGCTATTTTGTCTCTTTTGAGTTGAGCCCACTAAAGTGCATCTAGTTTACCTATTTAATTATACATGTTTGGTTCAAGTGAGAAACGAAAAGAGAATGGAATCAAATTAAGAGGGAGAACAAAAACTAAAGTATTGTAAGTTAGGGTTTTTTTATTCACGGAATGAAATTATGAATTAAGTTCTTCTTAAAAGTCGAGAGAAATCGGAGTAGACATATGTTCTAAGTCGTGCGATTCTTAAAAGTCGAGAGAAATCGGAATAGACACATGTTCTAAGTCGTGCAACCGATACGATGGAGTAGGGCGTATCAAGCAGCTAAGAATATTCTTTTGATGTCGAAGATATACTTTGATTGAATTTTACATTTTCATATGCATTACTTTTTCTATTAATTAAATTTCAGCTATACTTTTCTTTCCCTAGACAAAAGGCATGCACTCATTTTGAATAAGAATACGAGCACTTTAAAGCATCAATTATTGCTATTAAGAATATTAGTGGGAGAATATTCTCTACTTTTACATTATTAAGCTAATTAGATTATGCATTCTCGATTAAAGTGGCGTTACTATTAAAATGATGAAAATGGAGGAAAAAATATATAACTTGAATACTTTAATTTTTTATTTATTTATAGACTAACAAAAACCCTCCTTTAATTATGTGATGCTGATTAACTCACCAATAATAAAAGGATGGATTAAAAGAAGAGCGGAATTTTGGTTTTAAATCCCATTATTGCATCCGGTGTAGGTTTACACAACACACATTAATATTATTATATACTCCCTCCGTCCATGATTTAGTGACACACTTTTTTTGGCACAGTTTTTTTTTTTGCATTTTGATGGTGTAGTAATAAATTAATGTGTTAAAGTGTTAAAAGTGAAATAATTGTAGGCCCATTTGAATTTTTTAATAGTATTAAAATGTTAAAGTAATAAAAAGTAGATTAATAAAGGGTTAAAGTGTTAAAGTGATTGTGGGGTCTACGACCTAAAACGGAAAGTGTCAGTAAATGATGAACGTCCCAATATAGTAATTGTGTCAGTAAATGGTGGACGGAGGTAGTATCATTCTCCTTATCAATAAATGATTTTAGTGAACTTTATTAGAACTAGAAAATAAAAAATATATTTTAAAAAAAAGCACAATTAAACGTATAATATGTTTAAATAACGAATTCAAAAAAGTATTCATTTCATTCCATCCAAGGTGACACCTTTATCTAGGGCATGAGAATTAAGAAAGAGTATTCACAGTGTTTAAAATTTTAGACATTACAAATGTGTGTATGTTTATACAGTATCTTGTTTAATCTATGTTTCAAACCTCTAAACATATTGATGTTTGATTTTAAATAAAAGAACGTATCAAAACCTTTAATTCGATATCAAACTGATGAAATTGAATAACAAACGAAAAATTGTGATAATTTTAAGTTTTGTAATTTAAATTATATTGAGATGTGCATTGAGTTACTGTTTGATAAATTGTTTATACTTTCTCCGTCCCACTTCACTAATCCTATTTCTGCTCAGCACAAGATTTTATGTACAAATGTTAAAATTGAAAAGTAAAGGGTCCACATAAGTAAAATTTAATTATTTCTATTTCAAGAAACATGACTAGTAAAATGAAACGATCAAAATAACAAACAAGACTAATAAAATGAGATAGGAGGAGTCTATGGCCTAAATCTTTCCAAAAAAAAGTGTTGTTTTATACGGAATGACCCAAAAAAAAAATATATATATCGTCTAGGGATGGAGAGAGTATTAAACTTTGTAAACAAGAGTAGAGGGAATAATAATAGCATGGACCCCATAATCTTGTTTTGAACGTCACATCTCAATAAAAAACATGTAGTGATAGAACTTTAACAAATAATTGCTCCTACCTTTTTTCTCTTCAAGTTGGAATTCGAAGATAACGTTCTTTACTTTTTTTTTTTTCAAACTACTTAACCTCAAAACTTAAAAGGCTGCATTATTGTTAACCAACATAAAATCACATCATCCTTTATTTGATTAGCTATTTTGTACATTAATTAGCAAAAATATAAAGTTAAACTACTACTTTTCCATTCCATTTCGTTTGACCTATATAGTGAATAGATGTGAGATATAAATTAATTGAATGAGTCAAATTGAGTAGAACAGAGAGAGTATCATATTCACTCATGTCGTCGTTGCGACGATTTTGAACATTTTATTTTTTGATACAATAACTTTTTGATGTACACCCAATTTGATAGGTAGAGATACTTAAAAATGACAGAAACTCGGACATTTTCTAATGTGTTTGGATTCGATTGGCTCGAAGCATTATTGTGAATTATATTAATATGAACTTATAGTGAAGAAATACTGAGTTTGATATAAAAATACTATGAAAATGAAATACTAAAAACTTCATTAATTTCTGTTGGTATACTATGAAAATGAAATACTAAAAACTTCATTAAGCGAGGGTAGGAACAGAGGTTAAAACAGAGGGTTGCCCTTCGAGTGCCTCATTAGATAATGACGCAGCGGAATGATGAAAATACAAAGACACCTACAATGGGTTGCATAATGGTTGACACTTTTGACGAACACGAAGAGGAAAATAAACGATATAGAGAAGAAGATCTGGGTTTTTAGCAAGATATTTTGTTAATATCTTGCCGTGCCTCAAGGCCAAAAACAATCCACTAATATGTGAATAAAAATTACAAGTCGAGGTTAAAGACAAATCAAAATATCTAACTGAAGCTAGTAGAACTCGACTAAACAACCTA
Organism: Thymus mandschuricus; assembly: GCA_029379335.1. Taxonomy (NCBI): domain Eukaryota; kingdom Viridiplantae; phylum Streptophyta; class Magnoliopsida; order Lamiales; family Lamiaceae; genus Thymus; species Thymus mandschuricus. The sequence goes on from CM057072.1 coordinate 39,150,911, forward strand.
ATCGGATATACTCGAATAACTACATTTTCAGCTCTATATCCGTCACACACTTGAATGGGGACTCTCTCCTATTTATATACCTTCAAATCTTGATCTGCACGCTCAATCCCACATTTTTCTCAACCAACTTCTGCATGTTCTCTTCATGCTGCTCTCCCCCTTTTTTCTCACCGGAACAACTTAAATCTTCAACTAAAGACTCGTGTTCCTCAAGAATCTCAACTGACTTGGCTTGGTCAAATGTGCCTAGCATTGTGCCAAATGTGTCTAGCATTGTGCTCTGCATTGTGTCTATAACAAAAAGAAAGACAAAACAAAATGAAGGAATTTAATGCAGTTAAATTCCAACAATTTCGTACAGGGCCTATGCCACAATCCAATATATGAGTGATGATGAATCCACTAATTGGGCCGGCCCGGCCCCTTTTATTAATAATTATAATTAAATTATAAATCATTAAATTGTCACTATTAATGAAAAACTTTCCTTTATAAATGGGAAGGCATATTTGTTTAATTGAATGTTATTTTTGTATTAACAAAAAAATAAAAGTCATTTTAGGAGTTGAGTTATCATGATTTTAGACCCCCTACCAAATAATGAGAATTAAAAAGTGAATCATTTATTATATCCACCGTGAACGGCTGAACGCTTTTAATGTATTCACTGTTAAAACGACAATACCACGTCTACAACTTTTCTATTAAAGTTTACCTATATTCGATAAGCTAGGGTATATATTTAATCATTATCATCCGTGAGAAAATTAATTATGCTTACCGTCAGCATTGGATCATTCCTCTCATTTTAATACTCCCTTTGTCTCATTAATACATGGATAAATTCTATTTTCATTCATCCCACTCATATAGCGATATTACCTACAAATTTTAACCTACTAAAACTCATTCACACTACTTTATTTACTGATATCACTCTCTTCTTAATTCTCATACTGGAAAAAAGTTATCCCTTTATGAATGAGACGGATGGAGTATATCCTACCAAACACGATATTGATAAATTATATGGTGAAAGGTACTTTTATCTCAGAACAATACCATAGATCATCACTACTGACTGAAAAAAAAATAATAATAAAAAATAAAAATAAAAAATAAAAAAAATTCACAGCCTTATTAAACTTGAATAAGGCATGAAACAATCTCAACAAGTTTTTACATACAAACAAAATTGGAGAGTTGTCAAAGCCCATCATCCTCTTCATCTTCACCGTCTTCGTCATCATTAAGACTGTTACGATCATCGTCATCATCATCGGTTCTACATAGCAGACTCCTAAACTTACTTATAGCATCCTGTGCCTCTGAAACGAGGGCGTCTTTTGCAGACTTGACTAGATTTTGTTTCAAGAGATTCGCCTTTCCCTCGACTTGTTCCTTTCTGGAGTTCCTTAATGCTTCAGCCTTCCTTTTGGCCTCCCTGCAATGCAGCTGGTCTATGTATTTCTCATGCAAAGCCTTGTTTTTGATCTGCTTCAGCACAGGTGGGCTTGTAAAAGCTGCTTTCTGAGAGATACTTAGTCTCGAGAGATGCTTTCTCTGCGATGAGGAAGATGTTTTGTTCATCGGTGGTGAGGCGAACGTAGTACCTTCTTCGAGCCTGAGAGGAGATGAATTTATCGTTGGCTCGAGAATAGCAAACAAATCCGCACTGTAATCTTGATCTTCCTTCTGTTGCTTTTGCAGTATATACCGTACTGTCTTCTGTGCTAGAAGTGTTTGCTTTTTCGATCCAAGCCTTTTAGGTTTCCTCTCATCAGGATTAAGTAACTTACTAGCAGAAAACGAGAGGGGCGAAGGTTCCTTTATTTTTGCCCTTGATCGAGTTTTAGGTTGAGGTGGAGTTAAGTGATTGGAGTGGATTCTGTCGAAGCATTCCTCTGCCGATTTTCCAGGAACCTGTACCAGAGTTTACACAATGATTAGTGATGGCAAAAACGGATCATTTAATTGCACTTATTACTGAAATCAGTTTGGTAAAGATTGTGTAGTGATGCTAGCATGATTGAAGGGAGAGTTGCAGCCTAATCACAGCTAGTTCTTGCCCTCAAGTAGACTTCTTGCAAATGTGATCAAGTCCCACAATCGAACCGTTTAATTTTTTTTACAGAACTATGGATACTAACATAAATACATACGCATAAAATGCACTCGATCAAGACACGACCAAGCCAAAATAAACCTACACTATATGAGAAAGAATTAAGACCAAAGCTCCAGATAAAGAATCCCAGACAATATTGGCAGAAGATAAACAATTTCCTTTTCCAGCAAATAAATAGGAGACTAGACAGAGATTGGAAAAACACAGAACGGATTAGACATAACTCAACCACACTCATATAAGTAAGCGAAGGCATGCTGGGTGTTGAAAGGCTTACCAACCATTGATTAGACCTACTACGGACCACTATTTGTCACATGCAAAACAAGACTGATGTCTAAATTGCGGTATAACTGAGATAAGGAATTCTGTGCGCAACTCTTATCATCTTGATTCTTGAAGAAGCCATGTTCTATATCAAGACCAACATCGAAAAAACCAAATTCATGATCATGTCATCCAATGTTAAAGATGCTAATTAGCACCCTCTAACATTTTGTTAACGGGAAGGCCTAACTCAGAGTTCGAAGGTCGCCCAACCTTAAAGCTCCATATTCTAATATGCCAGAATGATACTTTTAACACATTCAAGCTACATATTCTTCTAGACAAAATTTCCTTCTATCTTCCCACATCCCAATCGTAAATTATGCGTGTCTGTGAAGACTATACTTCCAATATTACATCGAAAGGTAAGTTCCTGATTCTACTCCACTATAAGCACACATTTATCCAGAGTGGTTTTTCAATGGCAAGAACAATAACCTCATTACTGTTAAGCAAAGTCTACTCTAGCCATGGAAAGAAGCAATCCACACTTTGAATTAAAGATGTACGAAAGACTGGATAGGGTCCAACGAAAGCTAAAAAGGTGTTCTCTCGAACAAATGACAAAGGAAACACAGAATGCCAGATAATGAGAAACAGAAAGACACGAACGAAGCATTACCATCCTCGCGACTTGCTTCCAAAACTGAGGTGTAGGCTTTACTGTGAAATAAGCTCTTTGCAGGGCAAATTCTTGTTCCTTACTCCATCCTTGGGCAGTTTTGCACACTTCCTCGACTCCATCTCTCTTCCTCTTCTCACCAATTAGTGCCTTCCTTGTGCAATGCTGTTCTCCATCTTTCTTCACAATCCCACAAGCTTCGACATCCTTCTTACTCGTATTTTTTTCACATCTACCTTCACCCCCTTTGAGTACTACATCATTCGACACCACTGTTTTTCGCCTCCTCGTATTAGATACATCACTACGAATAAATCTGCCATTAGAACTCCTTGTTACCTTCTTTTCCATGGCTTCTTCCTTACGCGGATGCAGAACTTCCTTTCTTTTACCCACAGTCTCCCCCCTCACACCAGATTTCTCGGAAGCTTTCACGGATTTACACCCACCAATCGAACTCCTCACTTGATGCTTTCCTTTCGCACACTGCTTCCTCAAACCTGGGCTACTAAAATTGGCCCTGCGTTCCAATCTAACAGACCTTCTAAGCCCAATTGTGGAATCATTCGGTGTTGAATCTGAATCTTTCCCCCTTCCGTAATCCGAAACCCTAATGCCAGTTTTCTTGATTTTGGAAATGGGTGTGGAAAATGAATCGGTACGACATCGTTTCGTTTCAGAGGGCTTTGGAGTTCTTGGGCTCTGTGCTCCGGTTTGATTTTGACGGTGGAGTCTGGGAGATCTTCTCAGAGGAATGGTGGGTTCAACTTCTTTCTCTTCGAATTTCTTGGATTTTCTGTCGGGCATTTCTTCAAACAGAAGGCCAGCAGCTTCACCTCCAAATTTTTGAAAAGGGGAAAGAAAGCGGGATAGACGTTTATTCGAGCTGAATGTAAATTGTTAAAGGGTAAAATAACATGGGGCGATATGGGGAGAGGGGAAAAGGAGCCTATTTTCCTTCAGGGTATTTTAGACCTCAATTTAAAAATAGTGTTCATAGTTACTCCCTTCGGTCTTTTACAGTTGAGTCACTTTCCCGATTGGACCGGTCTCTCCTAGTTGAGTCGTTTCCTTTTTGGGTAAAAATTAAGTATTAAACACACAACTAATTGTACCCCTTATTTTACTTAATTAACATACTAATTACGCCCCAATTTCTCAATTTCTCCATTATCGCCATTGCCGTCTCTCTCGAAATAATTTTAAATTAATTTAAAATAAATCCAGAAAAGTTTTAATTTTATATAAAAAAAAAAATCCAGAAAAGTTTTTTATTTTAATTTTAAACATCAACAATAATTTTATAAAAATAAAAAATTTCAGAAAATTTTAAATTAATTTAAAATAAATCCAGAAAAGTTTTAATTTTATAAAAAAAATTCCAGAAAAGTTTTTTATTTTAATTTTAAACATCAACAATAATTTTATAAAAAAAAAATCCAGAAAATTTTAAATTAATTTAAAATAAATCCAGAAAAGTTATAATTTTATAAAAAAAAATCCATAAAAGTTTTTTATTTTAATTTTAAACATCAACAATAATTTTATAAAAAAAATAATCCAAAAAATTTTAAATTAATTTAAAATAAACTGAAAAACAAAAAAAAATATTAATTAATAAAAAACATTTTTTATATTAATTAAAACAACTCTTCTCAATTATAAACATAATCTCATTCTCTTCTCAATTACCAAACATACTTAAAGTACTAAACAACTCTTCTTAATTCCCGTGTCGAAAAGTTTCGACTCAACTGTAAAAGACCGGAGGGAGTATAAATATAAAAAAATATGGGGTAATAGTTAAAAATACCCACTTTTATAAAAATTACTAACTTTTATATCCATTTTTTAAAACCTACTCCCTCCGTCCCTTTCAAGTTGAGTCACTTTCCCGATTGGGCCGTCTCTTTCAAGTTGAGTCATTTCCCTTTTTGGCAAAAATTAGGATCTTAAACACATAATTAGACACAACTAATGTACCCCTTATTTCAATTAACATCCTAATTAAAAAAAATTTAATTTTAAAACTGAATAGTTAAAAAAATTTAATTTATAAAACTTTAAAAAAAATTAATATTTTAAATTTTAAATTTTAAATTTAAATTTTAAATATTTTAATTTTAATTTTTTTTTTTGAATTTATAAAAAGTTTTAAGATTAAAAAATTTTAAAACGAAAATTTAAAATTTAGAAAAATCAAAAATAAAAAATTAAAATTAAAAATTAAAAATTAAAATTAAAATTTTTATAAATTTAAAATGTTTTAAGATCAAATAAAAAATTGCAGTTCAAAAGACGATTGAAATTCTTGTGAAAAAATTTCTCAAAAAGATTTTAAAAAAACAATTAATTTAATTATTTAACATAATTTGGAAAAAAAATTAATTGTGAAAATTATATTTTATTAATATTGATAAATTTAAATATAAATTATAATCTTAATCTCATCTTCTCCCCAATTAATAAACTTATTTTAGCAACTAAACTCCTCTGCCTTAATTTCCGTGCCAAAAAATTTTGACTCAACTTGAAAGGGACGGAACAAGTGTAACTTTTATGCTCACTTTGACTTGAAAAGTCTATAATACCCTTAATATTGAGTTTCACTTATCTAATTAATCATAAGATAATTAAAAGGAAAAAAAATTCAATATTTATGGGATCACCCGAATTAAATCCAAAAATTCAATTTCCATCTACCCCACCCTCCATCTCTCTCCTTCTCACAATTAGTGAAAAATTCATTATTCGTGTAAACTGAAAAATCACCCCCTCCCTAAAAAAAAATTATCGTTGCCGAAATGAGTTCCACCAATTCCGACCAAGATATTGTAGGGCTATCCAATCAGGCCCCTTTATGCTAACGGCCCGCGTCCTATCATACATCGCAGCAACACCGTGAATATCCGAACCCCCAACCGCAGGTGAGTGTGTTTGTGTTTTTGTGATGGTTTCAATGTGTACAATTATGTTATGGTTTCGAATCAGATGTAATAAGCATGGAGCATGTTATGGTTTAATTCAATTTTGTTATTTAAATTTTTTATGATTTAGTTATTAACTACACGGTAAATTCTTCTCTTCAATCGTGGTACACGACAGAAATTTGTAAACTGTCGTGTAGAGTCAACAATTTTGACTTTTGACTTTGTTGACTCTACACAATATAATTCAGATTTCAATCTTGAGTCACGATTAAAATTGTTAAAAAAATGTCGTGTAGTTTGACTTTGACATCATTTAAATTCTATTTTGACTTTGACATCATTTAAATTCTATTTTGATTTTGAAATTGTTGACTTTACACGATTAAAATTAGATTTTTATCATGTGATTCACGATTAAATTTGTTATACTGTAGTGTAGTTAGCCGAGAATTTGTGTATGAAATTGCTGAAAATTTGATTTTTTGCTTTCGTTTTATTTCTTTTGTTTTGCTCGAATGTAGCCTATAAGTTTAAATGGATGAGGGGCCGTACGCAAGGATTTAACGGGTTGATCAATCTATATACGTACGGGACGACGTGATCCAATTGATTCCGAAGGTCCTGCGCCGTGTAGGCGATGAACGATTGCTTGATCGATTTAGGTAAGGCCCGTTTCGATACCTCCTCGACATTAGAAGGAGTGGGAGTGCAAACACCGCCCTCCATGAGCTTCTAGTCCGAGAGCTCGAGGATGACTCGATTCCCGAGTACGAGAGATGGTATCGTCGGTGGCCGAGACATCCGTTCTCGAGGCAAGAGTACGCCATCGTGACGGGGCTGCATTTCGGGGAGTCCGCATTCAACCCTTGTGGGCAGCATATTGTACCTCGAGGAGCCCCCTCTACACGAAGTATGGGGGTAAAACAATCAAAATAAATCAACCAAAGGCCGATTTTAACGAAGAAGCTAAAGATAAGGTGTTGGGCACACCTGAGCAGTATTTGAAGGAGGCCTATTTGCTCATGTACTACTCCCTCTGTCCCACTGATAAATGGACCTTTTCCTTTTTGGGACGTCCCACTGATATAGAGACATTTCCAAAATAAAAAATTCTAACCCAATAAAATTCAGACACATCACTTAAACCAACTACCTTTCACTTTAACACACTATCATCACTCCCGTCTTAATTCCTGATCCGAAGAAAAGGGTCCTTTTCCCGGTGGGACGGAGGGAGTATCTGTTGTTGGTTGGAGGCGACAACCCTACAATCAAACTGGGTACGTATGGCCGTTAGTCGAGCACGGGGAGCTTTGGGATCAGTTTCCTTGGTGATCGTGGTCGTTCCAGATCCTATGCCACCAGCTCAATGTGATGAAGAGGGACCCCGGAAACATAACGGATGCTAGGGGTACCTATCATTTGTACGGGCTGGTTTGGGCCCTGAATATTTGGACATACAAGGCGATCCCCCAGCTAGGGCGAGCTTGCGGTCGACGACTAAATGATCACGAGTCCCACCGTCTTAGGAGATGGCACACGAGTTCCTTTCCTCTCGACTTTAATTGTTTCTTCGACGATCCTCAGGTAATTAATTTATTTTATTTTCATGTTTAATTTATTTCACTTTAATTATTAAATATGCAACGTACTTACACGCTTTGTTTTATTTTTGTATTGTAGCTCGAGGTTATTCCGATGCTGTTCCAGAAGGACTTGATTTGTATGACACTGGAGTCAGGGACGGAGCCAGACTTCCGACGTAGGGGGGTCACATTAGCATCAACGTATAAATGTTGAGAAGAGGATGATCCGGTGAGAAGGGGGCAGTCTTCACTATCACTAGTTAATAAAACCAAAGTTTCTATCAATGGAGGGAGAGATGGATGAAAACTGGATGAAAAAGTGATGGATAGATTGTTATATACATTATTCCTGAAGGGAGGATTTCAAGTATGACTGTGGCGGCTTTCGGCATATTAGAGGAGACACAGGCAGCCCAGCAAGCTCTAAAAATCTAGTGAGAGACAAAGATAGTGTGTGTGTATGTGAGAGAGAGGATCTAGAGAGGTTATGTCGTCGACGACGTTTTATACGTGAGGGAGATGGCCGAGATAGGAGGGGGATGACAGTCACGATAAATTGAAATGAAAATATGAATTTGGGAGTGTTTCGCTAAGTGTGTTCGCAATAGAACGAAATCTATCCTAGCACTCAATAAGTAAAAACCCAATATCGAATCTCAAGGAAAACTTTGCAAGGCAAATAATCGTGTAGCAAAAATCCTAAAGTAGCCTAAATCTAAGAAAGCAAGTAAAAAGAATTTGTTTGGTTTGATTTTTAAATCCTTGGCAATAAAATGAATAAGCAATAAATAAAAAAACAAATAAATAAATCTAATCTAGAAAGCAAAAAATAAATCTAAACTAATTAAACTAATTAAATCAAGCAAAAGAAATAAATCTACCTAGGCACGAATCGTAGAGAAAGCAATAACGAAATTCTAGACATAAATAATTAAATCTGAAAATCTAAGAAAATAAATCTAACTTAAAGAACTTGAAAAACGAAAGAAAGGAAACTTGGAAAAACGAACCTAAACTATGAACTCAAGAACGAACGGAGGAATTAAACGAAGAATCTAAGAATTAAATCTAAGAACTAAGAATGCAATTAATCAAACGAAAGGAAAGCAATAAAGAACTTGCGAATTAAATGCAGGAACGAGAGAACAGGAACGAACGAAGAAACATGAATTAAATAGAAGAACTTGATCCGGAACAAATCCAAAGCGAATAAATCTAAAAACTAAAGTATTGGAAACTAAAAACTAGAGAAAAAGTGTTCAAAAACTAGAGAGAAAGATGTTATTTTCGTGTCCCAAGAGTATGTATTTATAGTACCATCTAAAATCTAATTCAAAAAGGAAGCAAACACCAAAAATTGGCCCAGTTAGCGCCCGCTGGGGTCCAGCAGCACCCGCTTGCATGCTGGCTCGCTGGGACTGCGCGCGCCTTTCTTGTTTTGGCCGTAACTTCCTCGTCCGAACTCCAAATTGACCCCCGTTTTCGGCTACGTACTCCTATCGAACCCCTATTTGATATTATGCTTTAATAACATCCAAAATCGATTTAATTCAAATCGGGAGAGGTTTGAACTTGGGCTCAATGATTGCTTAAGAACCTTTCTTCGCTCGTTTCTCTCCATCTTCTCAAATTTTAGTTCCAAGCAATACCTAAGAATATAAAGTCACAAAACACCCAAATCATAGCAAAGTACAATGGAAAACAATCAAAACACGAGAAGAAAATTGGACTAGAAACTACGACTAAAACAACACAAAACGAGATCAAACAGGGAGATTGTAAATGACGCAACTTTGTTCTTAAATTTATAATTAATGGAAAAATTTTGGGGAAATATTAGGAATATTAACAAATTTTAATTATTTATTTGTAAAATTACTAAAATACCCTTCATGTTTTAAAATATTTCAGTGGGTTCACTTGACCCCTCTGCCACCAAGGTGGCTCTGCCCTTGATTGGAGTCATGTCTCTGGACAGCATCGAGCCAATGGGTGTGAGGTTTAGTCCCCCCCAAACGCAATGTCACCAATAATTTGTCAGCCAAGGAAAGGCAGTCAAAGGCGAAGCGCGAGATGACGAAGGTTGTGGAGAGGCTGAAGTGTAGGAATGCTTCTTGGGCAATGACCCCTCGTCGTTGTGCGCCACAAGCTGAGAGAGCTCATTTAGACGGCGGGGTTTAAATCCTGAGGCCCAGAGTTGAGAGGCCCGAAGCAGCAGCCTCGAAGAGGCCTTGGAGCGAGTACGGAGACCCCCGACCCTCTAGCTTGACTTGCTGCATATACGGAGGTCCTTGCGAGCGCGGTCCCCTAGACGACGATTTCCTCGACAGGTTGGGGAGCGGCCGGCAAGGATCTCACGATATATTTAATTTAAGGTAATTAATATAATATACTATATTTATAAAGTAATAACATTTCATTATAAATAAAATTTACTTTGTACTAGGTCAATTTAATTTAATTATGTATGGTAAATATAATGAGAAAATATAGCTTTTTACCCATTTTTAATTGCTAAAACATATTTTAGGTTAGGAATTTAATTTGCAATAAAATTACCCATTTTTAGGTTTGTATGGACAAAACTGCCCTTAATTTTGTAGGTATGTTTTTTCCGCGAACTGAGGGAGGGAGGATTCGTTATTCTGGTTATGAGCTCTCTCTCTCTCTCTCTCTCTCTCTCTCTCTCTCTCTCTCTCTCTCTCTACTCTCTTTCTCTTTCTCAGCTGCCGATTACCAGCGCCGCCGCGCCATCTCTCCGCCTATTCTGGTTGATTTTTGCGCCGTGAGTTTCTTCATGTGTTTGTGGTTGATTTATTGCGGCTATTCTGTTTGTTTTGCGCCTGCACCTATGCTGTCAGTTTCTTCATGTTTTGTATCTGATTCGAGTTGTACTTTGATTTTTTAGTAGGTGATTCTTCGTAGTTAATCACGTTGATTGTTTAATTTTGCGACTGCTCCGATTTCACTTTTGATTTTGATGTAAATCTTCGTTGATTTGATTACTGGAATTTGATTACTGTAATTTCAATTTTTTTAGGTAATTCTGCGTATATTAGTAGTTGTGTAGTAGTTGAGCTAGCATTGAAGAATTTAGCTGTGATTTTCCTCTGGTTGAAGAATTGTTCTTACATTGTGTATAGTTGATGGTTAATGCCTCTGTTTAAACTTTTGTGCTTTAGGAATTGAAAGCATTTTTTTTACTTTGATTTGTATACTTGCTTTTTGTCTTTTGATTACTACTTGCTTCTCTCCCTCTCACTCTCTCTAATCTTGCATGGTTGTTATTCTGTCTTGGAGTACATATTGCTCTAGTTCCCAACTAATGTAACAGGGTGGATTTGTCATATACATTGGTCACTTCCACTCTTTTAAAGGCATGTGAAACTAACTCAGGCTGGTAATTTACCTCGGGGTGTGTTAAATAGTGAATATCTAATGAGCATAGGAAACCACTATTTGGAACTGTATTGGTTTTCCATATATGCTTAATGTATTGCATGTTTCTCTTAATGCTTCTTTCAGTGTCACTTTGCTTATTTCAGTTTCTGGTTCTTCCCTTTTTGAGTTGAGAATCTATATTTGAGCATTTTAGTTATGCTAACATCAATTATGTATGCTAACTGTCTCAATAAGGTTAGTACTGATATTGGTACTAAAATTTGTGGTAAAATAGGTTGTTGAATTAGTGTATTTATCTACTGTACTTTTTCATGTTGCTATGATTTTTAAGATAGTGTTTTACTGTTTGTTTATGCAGCTTTAATGGATTTATACTCATTTAGTGGTGTTAGCCGTAGTTTGAGTAATCTGAATGGTGGTAGCACTGATGGTACTAGTTGTAGCAGTGGTTATACTGATGGTAGTAGTTGTAGTACTGGTGGATCTAGTAGTGGTCAGTGGATTATACCAGGTGCAGCATTTCAAGCCTCTATGCCTTGTGATAATGTTTTTGTTGATCCTGAACCTGTTGTGGTTGATATTGGGCATGGTTCTGTTTTTCGTAGTAAGGATGCAATGATTTCATGTATTGCTTTATATCATTTGAAAAATTGCCTTGAGTTTCGCAATAAACGGTCGGATACTGGTAGATATATAGACATGTGCAAGTTTGAAGAAAGGTGCAGTTTTTGTGTTCGAGCTAGAGCTGTAGGTAGTGTATGGAAGATACATGCTTGGGTACCACATACTTGTCAGAGAGATTTGAGGAGAGGCCCTCATGCCAAAGTATCTTCTAAGGCTATAGCTGCCCATGTTGGTCCAAATTTGTTGCAAGATGGGTATGAGCTAAGACCACGTGATATTCAAGGGCAGTTACAAAGAGAGTTTGGTGTTAACTTGACGTACTCTGCTGCTTTAGCTGGTAGGAATTTGGCTCTGAATGCTGCATATGGTGATCACGATAAATCATTTCAGGTAATATAAATTCTGCACTGCTTGTTTAATTATGTTTAGCTTATATTGGGATGTGAAGTTCAGATATTAGTTTCCTTCAAGCATTAAATGTATAAATTTGATTTCATTAAAGATATAAACAACAAATTGTGGCTAGACTTCTGTTCCTTAGCTCATCACCTGAGTAGAAACAGAGAGAGTATGTGCAAGTTGTGTCTTTCCAGATCTGAAACAAATGTTGATTACAGATATAAGGATACTAGTTCTTAGGATCATGACACTAAAAAAGGCTGTAGTGAACTTTTCACAAGTTTTTTTATCTAGTCAGTGGAAATTACAGTATTCACCTGAATTCCCCAAAAGCTTCTGTTATTGCAGAAGTTTCTATCCCACCTTCAGTGTAACCATGAACAAGTCAATATAGGAAATACTGTGCAGTTTTGTTGAGATGAAAAATTATAGAGATGATCCATTATTACCCCCTAATAGTTCATCAAGAGCTTGGCTTCCAGTTGTGATGCGAAGTACTGATTTTCTCTGTACTGGACGATTTTGCAGTATCAATAATGTGTATCATTTTTGTTTTTTTGCAGTTGGTACCAAAGTATTTGTATATGCTTCAGTTTATGAATCCTGGTTCAAATGTTGATATTCAAACTCGTGCTGATGGGTCTATGGAGTACTGTTACTTTTGTCTTCATGCATGTATGCTGGCTTTTCGTTCTTATCGTCCCATTGTTGTTATTGATGCAACTCATTTGAAGGGGAAGTATAAGGGGGTGTTGTTTGTTGCTTCTACAAAAGATGCAAATGAACAGATTGTTCCTCTTGCATTTTGTGTTGGTGATAAGGAGAATGATAAGTCATGGGGTTGGTCTTTATTGCATGTTCGAGAGTCGTTAGGAGTTCGAGATGACATGTTGATAGTGGCTGATCAACATGTTAGTATAAATAATGCTGTGAGAACTATTTTTCCTGGGGTTGCATTTGGTCTGTGTTCTTATCATATACAAGGGCATCTTAGGGGTGAAGATGTGATTGAGTTTTTCCAGGCTGCTGCTAATGCATATAGGGTCAAAGACTTTGAAATCCACATGAGTAGTTTGAAATCTGCTTCTGCTGCTGCACATTCAAAGCTTTTGAAAATTGATCCTGTTAGATGGGCTCGTAGTAAATGTCCAGTTCGTAGATATTCTTTTGGTACTTCAAATGCTGTTGAGTGTCTGAATTCTCGACTGAAGTGGGCTAGGAAGTTGCCTATTTGTTCTCTGTTAGAGTATGCTCGTAATCTTGTTCAAGAGTGGTTTTGTAATCGGCGTAGTATAGCTGCATCTAGGAGTCTTGAACTTTCAGAATATGCCACTCGTAGATTGGAGGCTGCTATGATCAGAGGCCGTGTTATGAGTGTCCAGCCCATCTCAGATTCTAAATTCAAGGTTATATCGGGATCACGTAGTTATATTGTTGATATCCTTTCAATGAGTTGTTCGTGTAAAGTGTTTCAAATGGACTTAATTCCATGCTCACATGCTACACGAGCTTTAAGGTATGATGTTAAATGTTAATTTGATTTTAACATTTTTACTGATTACTGTTTTCCTGATGTCATTTTTTGTTTTCTTGTTATAGTCATATGAATCAGGTGTTCTCTGGATATGTGAATTCGTGTTATTCAACTCGTACATGGCATGAAATTTATGCTTCTGATGTTATGCCGATGCCTGATCCTAGCGAGTGGCATGTACCAGATGAAGTCAAATCATTGGTTGTTGGAACACCGTCCAATCCGAAGCAAGCAGGTAGACCACGAAGGAAGAGGTTTCAGGTTGGAGACTGTACTGGAGGTTTAAGGAAGAGTGCAGCTGATTGTGCTGGTTCTGCTGGAGTAGTTGAAGGTGTTGAAGCTGTTAATGAGTCTACTGTATCTGCTGGAGAACTCGTTGCTGTTAAGGAGTCTCGTTAGTGTTCAAGATGTCATGAGAAGGGCCATTATCTGTCAACATGCAAGGCATTTCTGGAAATTAATTGTGAGGAAGCTGATGCTAAGCGTGCTCGGAAGTCAAAGTCATGTAGCATATGTGGTGTAGTTGGGCATACTCGGAGAACCTGTGTTGATCCGAATAGGTTTTGATTATTTTCCATTGGATTTTGTGTAGTTTGTCAGACTTGGCAGAATACTTAGAGTACATGTTTTATGTTTCTGAATAACTAGACTAGTACACAGTACAGAGTAATTTCACATGCTTATATTACTGATTACCTATATTTTACACAGTATTTTTACTGAATAAGTTTTACTTTATAATTTTAGTTGTATACAGTATATAGTAATTTTATTAACTTATATTACTGGTTACCTATATTACACAGTATTATCATTATCTTATGTATTAATTACTGTGTACAAAGTACACAGTAATTTCATTGTCTTATATTACTGATTACCTATATTACATAGTTTCTTATAGTGTACAGTGTTTTGTCATTTTGTGTTATGTATTAATTCCAGTAATCGGTACATGTTATTATTTTATTACCAGTAATCAGTAATAGTAAAATGTATACTGTACTGTACTGTAATGATTGCATAAGTGTATCAGATCCATATATATGCAACAAGTATTTAAAATATATTCTAACATTAAAGTAACATAAAGATATCCATCAAATATTCTAAAGTATCCATCAAAAAAGAACACACAAATAGTCTAAAGTAAGACAAACATGTTCTAACATGTTATCCAACAAAAAGAGTACACAAACAGTCTAAAGTCAGTTAATTTCAATATCCAACAACATATTCTAAATTTCCCCCAAGTCAAATGATGGACAAGGTGGTTCAGCAGTGCTAAAAGCATATATTGCACGTGAAATTTTGCATCTGTAAGCGAAGATGTCGTGCCCTGTTTTTAATCCTCCTTTGTCATCTGGGATCCTTGCAATCATCCTCTCAACTATCTTTAGCACATACAGTCCGCTGGTATTGTCGCCTATTTGCTTGTAGAAGTGCTTTCCTTTTGGGACTCCAAACAGTATTTCCCACTGTTTTTGTTTTGGTGTTTTGATTCTGTGGTGATCATAGTACCCAATCTCCTCTAGCAGTTCAGGTAAGATCTTTGCAATTGGTATGAATCGTTGCTCGATTTCTTTGACAGCTTCTGTCTTGGCATGATGGATCAATATCTTTTGTTTCCTTAGATCAATCTCAACTGCTACCCAATGTGTTTCAATACAGCATGCTGTCACAACCTATATGTGGAAATAAGAACTTATCTTTAATAAATTGTTATCTTTTTTTCAAGGTGCATATTATTGATTAATGAAGAACTGAATATTACCTTTTCACAGTAAATCCAAGGTTTCATATTATCACCCCAAGTTGGCATTTCTGCTTCAGCATAACGCTTCAGATGTTCCATCATGTTAGCTGGCATTTTGCGCTGGATGTCGGAGTGTAGTTGTGTTCTGCGTTTGGGCTGTGTTGTTGCATAAGCCTCTTGGATCGCATTCTGTTTAAAAGAATCATTTAAGAACTGAATGTTCCTAGAAAATACAGTACATACTGTTTTTATGCTAATGTTTTACCATGAAGTAGTTTGTTGTGATACCAATGTTGTCTTGAGTAGATCCCACTCCAGCAATATCTGGCCGTGCTGTGAGGACTGATAGGTACACATGTACTGTATTTTCATCAATCGAATGTTGTGGGTCCTCTATTTTTAGGAAGAAGTACTGGTTGATTGGGTAGATCAATCCAACGTCCCTGTAGCTGTATACATTTTTTTGTGTGGGTTAGAGATCAATTTTTAATGTTTGTTATTCAAATTTATATACTTTAAAATTTACCTTTCCTTGTCTGAGTTGATGAATTTATCAAACGTTTTAAATCCACCTCTCACATCGTCCTGCCTGTATGGACTTTTGCAGGGTCTTGCTGGGTACCTTGTCCTCCTTGGCCTTTTTTCTCCAGGTGCTTGTACTGTCAGTTCAGCGTCCTCTATGTTTTTGGCAGAGAGTACAATTTCCTTACCTTTTTCAAAATCGTCTAATGCTTGGGCCATCAGTGTATCTGATAATTGATCTTCCTGTAGATGAAAAAAAATGAATGAAGTATGTTATAGAATTTTAACTGATAATTAAAGTGGAGATTAGGTAAGTTTGATATAAAATCTTTTTTGTACCTTGTCTTGATTAATTTGTTCTGGTGTTGTATCAGGTGCTTCCTTTCCTTTCCTATTCAGACTTTCTGATGTGTCCTGAGATGTTGATGGTGATTTTGCTTCTTTCTGCTGCTTTGTTCTTTCCTTCTCCTGTTGTGGTTCTTGTACTGATGCTTCCTGCTCTGCACTCTTTGATGTTGATGGTGTTTTGCTTCTTTCTTGTACTGATGCTTCCTTTTCCTGCTGTTGTTCTTTCTGAACTGCTGCTTCACTAATTTCCTTCTCCTGCTGTTGTTCTTGTACTGAAGCTTCCTTCTCTGCACTCTTTGATGCTTCCTTCTCTGGACTTTCTTGTACTGATGCTTCCTTCTCCTGCTGTTGTTCTTTCTGAAATGCTGCTTCACTTTCCTTCTCTGATGTTGCTTCTTTCTGTGCTGCTTCTTTCTGGACTGCTGCTTCTTCATGGGCATTTGAATGTTCTGGTTCGTATGTATCATCATGGTGATCGAATATCCCCGGAGAATGCATGTAGGCGTCATGCTGGTAATGGTCTGTATTATCACCATTCTGAGGCTGTACTCTATCATTGAGATGCTCGAGAATCTCCTTCACAATTGTCTCTTTAATTTCTTCAATGTATTCCTTCATTTTTTCTGCAGCAACTTTACCTGCAAAAATGCATTACCAAACAAAGAACTTTACGCCAGCTGATCTAGTTGAGTTCTTTTCTTATTAGTCACAAACACAAACAGATCTCCAGCAAACAATAAAATAGCTTCAAATTTCACATCAAAGTTTCAGTAATTAGATGTAGCATACGTATTACTGTTTACTGTTTTAAATAGGGTTAATTGCTAAAAAATACATGAACTTTCAAAATATTCTGAAATTTCCCATGAGCTTTAAAATTGTGTGAGAAATACATGAGCTTTTCAATTATACTGGTTTTTCCCCTATTTTAAAATCAAAGCTGATATGGCAAAATTAAAACTGATGTGGCAATCACATAAATAAAACGACGACGTTTTAGTGTACAAAATTAAAAGAATAAAATAAAATATATTGACAGCTCAACCTTCCTCTATGTATCTCTCTCTCCCACCGGCTTTTTCTTATATGGTCAACTCCAACATACGTCCAGCCACCACCGCCATCAAATCCAGCACCACCATCCCTACTGTGGCCGCCAAAACCTCAATAAACCTCCCCTGCCACCTTCGTACCCTAATAACTGAAGAGACTTCCAAGTTGTACGTTTTCAATTTCTTCGTCTCTTGTCCCCTTCTTGTTCTATGTAAATTCGACAACCACTCCTCGATGTTTACCGTTGACGCAATAAACCACCCTCGTCTACCGTCGTCAATCGTCACCAATACCCCTTTGCTGCAACAACGGCATTGATACTGCCAGACGGCTCTAGATATTGCTTTAATTCAAGAAATTCATAGTGGGTTTGATGATTCATGGAGAGAGAGAGAGATGGTAGTGGTAAAAGTTCTACAGAATTTGCAGAGAATAAGGAGAGGAAAGGGAAGAAGGGGAGAAAAGAAGAAATCGAAACGATATGATACAATACGATCTGAGGACTTCAATTGTTGAAATACAGGCAATTGGGGTTCGATCGACAACGACGATTGGGTGATGGTGGTGCTGGGTTTGACGGTTGTAGAGGGGTGGGGAGAGGGAGAAATGGCGAGGGAAGCTGAGTTGTCAAATTTTTTTTAGTTTCTAATTTCGTATACATTTACAACGACGCAGTTTTGCTAGTGTGACTGCCACCTCGTTTTAATTCCGCCACGTCAACTTCAATCTCAATCTAGGGGAAAAACCAGAACAGATTTAAAGGTCATGTATTTTCCCGTCAATTTTAAAGTTCATGGGAAATTCCAGAATATGTTAAAAGTTCATGTATTTTGGAGCAATTAAGCCTTTTAAATATTAACTTATCCCTACTATAAATCCTTTGAAATCATTCACATTATCACAAATACTAAGCATGTTGGAAATGCCAAAATCAAAAATCAATACTTCATTTTTTTTAGTATAGTAGTAATTCATTAACATTCCCATTTAGTAGTACAAGTAATAATTTACCTGCATATTCGCCGATTCTTTTCATTGTTGCTTCGTCAATATCCATGGGTGCAGGTGCAGTTGTTGTGTTTCTAGTGGCATCATTTTCTTCAGGCAGATGCTCATCCTTGGGCTTCTTTTTTTTTTTCAATGCTTGGTTCGTACGTGAAGGCAAAAGGCATCCCTTCTGGATCATATTCAAGTGATTTCCAGTATGCCTTTTTTACCTCTTTATCAGTGGGAGTTAGCATTTGTTTTGGAGTGTCCTACACATAGATATACATAGCAAATATTTCAGATAATACACCAACCTAATTCAATTGAGATGAGATTCATGATAACTGAAACAGTATAACAGTATAAGTATAATACAGAATAAAATATTTTTACCTTTTTGCAATTACTAAGTTCTGGTATTTTCCTTGGTGCAAGACATTCGTATCGAAGGAACCGTGGCATCTTCTCATCATTTATCTTCTTTGCAACTGTATCTGTAAATGCTGGTATCGCTTCATATATCCAAGCCTGCATAATTCAGTTTTTGTTATTGTAAGAGGTTCTAGTAAACATGCCATTTTATACATTTTTGTTTTCATAAGTGGAATGTTAGGGTACTTACAGAGAAGGCAAATGTGTTGCCTAGTAAATGGTAACTTATTACCCCAGATTCAGGTAATGCTTCATCTGTCTTCATATTTGTTATTGAGTGAGTGAGCAGCTGGTACGAGTAACTGCCCCATGGGAACTGCTCCCAAGCATCCGTGTCTTCCAACAGTACCCATAACCACTGTGGGATTGACTTCCTTGACTGCTCTATTCCTACTGCGTATGTCAGAGCAAGCAGTAGCTTTGCAACCTTGATGTAATCACTTTCTGTTGCTTGAACAACTATCTCTCTGCGATTTGTTCCTTGCCCCTGCCAATAGCTGAAATGCTTGCTCTCAAACATGTCTTTGATATTTCCTGTGGAGAGCTGTTTGTTACGTCCGAATAGCCGGGCAAATACTGAATCTTTACTGGTGACCTCATCAGTGTTGTATGGATCAAAGCTTGCTGGTCCAAACTTCAGCCCACTTACTAGTGCATACTCTGCTCTTGAAAACCGTAGGATCCTGTTACCAATTCTGAACCACAACGCTGTGGTGTCAGGGTTCGGGGTGGGAGTGATCTCTCGGAAAACTACGTAGTGTAGTAGTTTTCCTGATCTTGGATTACTGTCAGGCAATTGATAGTAGTACCTAAGTAATTATATTAAGCAATGATTAGATGAATTTTTTTGGAAAGTATTTTTAAGTAATTCAAGTAATCAGTAAGGCATGATGAAGTTACCTGAAGCATGATTTCTGTATTTCTTTGCTTGCAGCCTTTGTAAGTGTGGTTCGTATGATTTTAGGCATTGATTCATACCCTGTGAGCATCGTCTTATGTTCATATTGTATGAGATGGTGTCTCTTGTATTCCCACTTAATCTACATTTAAAAGAAAATCAGTAAGTATAATTTTCAGCAAATCAATAGCATTGCAGCATTCTATATTTTTACAGCAAATCAATATCATTGCTGTCACAACAGTTAAATCATCACATTTTAAACTCAACAATGATCAGTAAACTGGAACATTGCATATTCACATGAAGTTTGTTACCTAATTGAAGTAAGCATATATGAATCATGCTTAGCCCATTACTAATACTTTAATAATCTGCAGCATTCTATATTTATAGCAAATCAATAGCATTGCAGCATTCTATATTTTACAGCAAATCAATAGCATTGCTGTCACAACAGTTAAATCATCACATTTTAAACTCAACAATGATCAGCAAACTGGAACATTGCATATTCACATGAAGTTTGTTACCTAATTGAAGTAAGCATATATGAATCATGCTTATCCCATTACTAATACTTTAATAATCTGCATAAACTTCCAAGAACAAAACTCAAGTAGTAACAACAACAAATAACCAAGTAACATAACATGTAAATAAGCAGCAATCATTATCCTTAAATCAAATAAGCAGTACCTTAAATCAAATAAGCTAATAACACAACAGGTGAATAAGCAATAATCAGCAATCATTATTAGTAAATCCAAATAATCAGTAACATAATAGCATAATACCTCAATAGTTAACTAACCAATAAGCAGCACCTTAACATCTTAAATCATATCATGCAATAATTCCAGTCTTCCATTTATCATTCTCATTTAACAACAGAACAGAACATAACAGGACAGAACAGATAATGCCTCAACAGTTAACAAGCAATAAGCAGCACCTTAACATCTTAAATCATATAATGCCATAATTCTAGTCTTCCATTTATCATTCTCACTTAATAACAGAACAGAACATAACAGAATAGAACAGATAACCAAGTAATATCACAATATGCTTATCACAAGCAGCAACAACAACAAATAATCCTAAATAATGCTGTAACAGAAGCAATAATGCAGTAAACAGAAGCAATAATGCAGTCTTCCATTTCTCATTACCACTTAACAGGTAAATAACACAGCAGAACAGAACAAATAACCAAGTAATATCACAATATGTTTTATCACAAGCAGCAACAACAACAAATAAACCTAAATAATGCAGTAACAGAACAGTAACAGAAGCAGAATCAATAATGCAGTAACAGAAGCAATAATGGAGTAACAGAAGCAATATTGCAGTAACAACAAACAGAATTCACCAGTAAGCAGTAAATCAAACAAACTGCTTACTGATTTTTGAGCATTTTAGTTCCTGTAATCCCTAAATACATTCTAAACACATTCACCATTAAGATCTGTAAATTTTGTAAATGATTTGTAAAAAATCAGCAAATAACATTAAAATTGTACCGGTACAGTGCTAAATGGTGTTGATTCCTCAGTTTTGTCCGATGCCTTGCTCTTTTTCTTAGTTTTCTTCTGCTTTTTTGTCGCCGATTTTGAAGAAATTTCCGCGCGACTTCTCTTCATCTTTTTGAAATTTGCGCGCGAGTTTTGCAGGTGGTACTGCTGGTACAGTGTTTGTCAAATTTCCGGCAAACACTATGTTGATCGACGGTGATATGAGTGAGAGAGAGTGTGTTTCCGGCGGTTTTTGGGTGAGATGTGTGAGAGAGAGAGAGAGAGAGAGAGAGAGGATTTCAGGCTGTGTTGATGACCGTTGCGGGGAATGCATTAAACATCAATCCATTATCTCAAAGTTATAGGCTTTATGGTGTGTTGTAGATCACAGAAGACCATAGTTGACCTCCCTCAATGGCATTCCGAGGTTAGGAGCGAAGAAAGAAGGCTAACTGCTAGCTGGCTGGGAGTCAGTTTCTCTAAAGATTTAAAAGGGTATCACAGTCGAGACAGTTTTGGATATTACTGTAGGTTTAGGTTGTAGTATAGAGGGAAGAGTAGCTTGTCTTGGTTACTTGTCTATACTAGTACGTGTGTGTACTAATAGGATCACTGTGAAGTGCATTCTTCTATTATGACCTAAGTAGAAAGAATCGAGACATCGGTAACCTAAGATTGAACCTTAACTCTAATTGAGTCATATGAGTGTATAGTTGTAATTCATTTCTTTGATTTACCATGGGTGAGAGTTCATAGTATTTGTGACTCAATATGCTTCGTATTTTGGGAAATAATTACAACTAGTACGACTCTATAGTGTAACTGCAACAGAGCACCATTTCCTGGTAGAACACGTTGATCTCATCCCTTGAGGAGTTAATGAAGGATTATCATACCATACCCTGCAGGTGGATTAAGTTCTGGTATGATGAATAAGGAATGAATGGTACTACTTAGAAATGACAAAAGAAGTTGAATAACATAAGCAGGCAAAAGCTTTAATTTAATCAACAGGTATTATTACTTTAGTGAAATGTTTTAGTACTTATGTACTCTGGGCTGAGTATGGAGAATTTAGCCATTGGGAGGCCCGATTTTACCGGCTAGTAGATCCCTGATCTGGCCCAAAAAGCTCATCAGGCCACAGTATAAGGAACAAGTGGCCCATCATTTAATTGGGCCCAGTGAGGGCGCTAATTACAGCTCATGAACGCCTAGTCCAGTGTTGCGGGTCTGACCTGCAACTTAAGCCATAGTCTCAGTTAAGTCTCCCCTATAAATACTACCTCAAGGTCTTATAAACCTAAGAGTTTAAATTTACGAGTGCACTCATAAAATTCTACGAGAAACAGGAGGTTTAGGGTTTTAGGGATGGACATAGTCGGCGACGGGCGACAGTTGAGCTACTACAATGACGGATCACTTTCTGTGGCTAATTCCGAGGTTCGTTGTCCATCCGACGTTGGAATCGAGCTGAATTATAGGTCAGAAGATCTTCAAGCGAGTTCTCTAACCAAATCCTTAAGGTAATTGATCTTGAAACACCCTATGTTCTGCACTAAATTCATAGAAGCATGATATGATGATATCATTAATTAGATAACCGAAATAGATCCTCGGGGCATGAATCGATTTTCACCGATCTAGTTTTTTCATAAAGTAAAGAGACAGCACATGACTTATACAAAAGGTCTCCACCTTACGTCACCTCCCTTCCCATCTACAACTCCCCTTCTACATGAATTGAAAAAACACGAGACACGCTCGTAATAAACAAGATATATAGTTCTGAATAATAAATTCAGACAAATCAAAACAAGACTTCTGAAGAATATATCTTGTTAAGAAAAATACATGTCTCAATAAAAAAAAAATATGCAGATGCAAGAATAGAAATCCTCACGGGAACATAAAAGCGGCGACCTGCATCCAATGATGAAGCCAGGATTAGTGGGGCCCGATTTATAATAACCTAAAAAATAATTATGCATCGATTAGATCTTTTATACTTATTGTTTTAAAAATGATTAAAGACAAAAGGTAGAGAAAAAATATAGTGATTATGCATTAGTGTCCAAAGGGCCAACAAATCTTTTACCTAACTTCAAGACTATCAAACTAAGTAAATTACTTGAACTTTCAAGGATTATTTATATTGACTATACATAATTTTAAAGGTAGTACGTGAAATTATTAATATACCCTTGTATTTTTCGTCGACTTCAATGGGTCCAGTGACCCCATTACTACCCCTTATCTTTGTCCCTGACTGCATCCAACGATCTTATTCTTCTACATACATGTATGCTAAAGTTACAGACACGTGCCCCCTAGAAAATCTCATGCATATGTTCAAGATTTGATAATACATGATTGGTGTCTAGATGTTAGGATCTTCGTCATGTTTTCGTGTCCATTTTTCCCTTAGTTTTTGTGTGTTTTCGTTGTTTGTGGCTATAATTTGGTTGCTTTGGAGTCTTCGGTATTGTAGGATAAAAAGGGCAGAAACAAGAATAAAATGAGAAGAAAGAAGCATTATATCGAAGAGGGGTTCGATAGGAGCATGTAGGCGAAAACGGAGGTCAATTTGGAGTTTGGACGAGGAAGATACGACCGAAACAAGAAAGGCGTGCAATCGTCCAGAGTTGGACGACCGTCCAACGTACGTTGGACGACCGTCCAAGGTTTTGAAGATACAATGTGAGTGCTACGTTGGACGAGCGTCCAACGTTCCGGCCAGCTGTCTTTTCCTTGTTTAACTAGGTTTTCATACCTATTATAAATACTACTCCTTGTGAACGAATTCTACAACCTTTTACCTTAGTTTTAGCTCTAGTTTTCAGCACATTACATTCTAGTTTAGTTTTCCTTTGTTCGATCCGGATCGCTACTTCGTTCTTCAATTAATTCAAGTTTTTACTTAGTTCTTCGTTCTTCGTTTAATCTCGTAAGTTCTTTATTGCTTTCTTTTATTTGATTTAATTGATTTCCTTAGTTCTAGATTTATTTTCGTAATTGCTTTGTTTAATCTCGTTTGGTTTAATTTCGTTAGTTCTTAGTTTAGATTCGTTTTTCTTAGTTTTCAATTCCTTCGCTTTCAAGTTTTCGTAGTTAGATTTATTTGCTTAGATTTTCAGATTAAGTTTAATTCATGTCTAGATTCGTTTTTGTTTCTTTCGTTGCTTTCTTATTTGCTTTCTTTTCGATTCTTGCCTAGGTAGTTTATTTGCTTTCATCTAGTTTAATTCTTAGATTAATTAGTTCGATTTATTTCTTTGCTCTCTAGAAAAGTCATGGTACTTGCTTTGATTTAATTGCTTTGATTTATGTTATTGCCTAGGATTTAAAACAAAAACCCAAAAATATTCTTTACTTGCTTTCTTAGTTTTAGGCTAGATTAGGATTTTTGCTACACGATTATTTGCCCTGTTAAGTTTTCCTTGAGATTCGACTTAGGGTTTTGCTTGCTAGTGCTACGATAGGATTTCGTTCTATTGCGAACACTTTTTAGTGAAACAATACATATATATCATCCCATAATAAATATTAAATAAAATATTCAATGTATACTTCATGCAATTTATTTAATTAATTCAGCACAATGAAAGTCTTGAGCATACATACGCTTATATGATATTCCAAAATATTGCATGTTAACATCTAATAACAGTTTGATTGTTTCCACATTTCAAAAAACCAATTAAAATGTCTCTGTAATAATGGCAATAGTTTATCCACATTAAACATGACCTTTGCTTTTCAACGAGTCAACAATACTACATTTTAGATTACACTTATTGAAGCTTGAACGTGATGCTCTAATATTTTATTGATTTTTTTTTAGATCTACTGCCTAGCACGGGTGTTGCCTTGGTAATTAGTAAAAAAATAAAAATACGAGACCAGTTCATTCCTAGATCATAATATTAATTACATCTTCTATTGCAACGACGGACCATAAACAAAATCTTTTTGGTAAACAAAAAATTTATTTATGAAAATTTTCAACTATCACAAGTTTTGAAAACTCTTTCCTTTAAAAATTTTAACACGTATCAATCATCTATCAGTACAATTAAAAAAGTATATGGAATACAAGAATGCAATCGAAAATTGATTCGTATGTAAAGGTGTCGTCGCCCTTCTGCTCTAACTAAATACTGCTCAGCGTAACAGAAGAGATTCTTTTTGCCAAAAATTGATGCTCTTAACTGTCTTTTTAGCATAATGTTGCTCACTAGTTCCAAACAAAATATCCATAAAATTTTCGAAACAATATAAATTTAGTATATCCACGCCAACTACCATTTCCAAGTATAGTAATCTTTCACTCTTCACTCATACGTATATTCCCGCAAATAGTAGTTTAATAATACTCCCTCCGTCTGCTAAGCGAGTAAGCGCAGGGGCGGAGCGAGAAATTTTTTGGTGGGGGGCTCGACTTTATGTAGGTTTAAAATGTTATAAGCATTTTTTTAAATAAAAATTGTATGGTAAAAATTAATGGCACATATACCTTTATTCTATAAATATAACCTTTTCGGGGTGTCGTTCTAGCTAAATTATCTTTATTTCTATCCTCAAAAAATTATTTTACTTAATACTTTAAAGATACATATTTTAAATAAAGGAATGACATAATTTTATTTAATAGTTATATTATATTACTGTAGAAGTTAAGAAATATATATCATAAAAATTAGACGAACAAAGAACTATAAATTTGGACCTAAACTCTTCTAATTCTAAGAAAATACGCTCTCCGTTCCACTAATAAAGAGACATTTTTCTTTTGAGACGCCCCACTGATATAGGGACTTTTCTCAAATTAGAGTAATCTAACCAATAAAATTCAGACACATTACTTTAATCCACTACCTTTCACTTTAACACACTATAATCACTTCCGTATTAATTTTCATGTCAAAAAAAGGCACATTTCCCAGTGAAGCAGACGAAAAAGTCAGCAGGGACGGATGGAGTATATAAGTACCATTGGAGCCCAAAAGTGACCCCAATGTAGCTCCGCCATTAAGTAAGCGTGTGCTTTATAGAATTTGACACAAATTTTATGTTTTGTAACGAGTTTGTTTATAATATAGTCTGAATCTCACATTTTTTTAGTATATTATGTCTTTATAAAGATTGAGTTCCACATTTTATAAGTTTACGTGTAAGTTGAGGATGAACATGTAAAGTTTTTTATGGGATCCACGTCTTAAAATAGACGAAACACATGCTCGAGGAACAATTGTAAAAGAAAATAAAGACACGGATTTAATAGACGAAAGGAGTAATTGATACACTATATAGTTATTGTTATGTATGTTATTTCTATTTAATTAGTAGTCTAATTAACAAATAATTGTCTGCATTGCGATATTTATTGGCATGTTGTCTAGTTAGTCTATTTATTCAATTGTAACCTAGGCTATTATTAATGAATAAAAATTACTAAGTTATTCTCGCAGTCGAGGGAATTAGAGTAGGTACAAGCTCGAACAAGTTGTACGATCGATACAATCCTAAATGAGTCGTGTCGGTAATTCATTACGTTTATGGAGTATATTTATATATATACACACCCTAATGATTAAGGTACACCTCCCTCACCAACAATATCTAACAAAATGGAAAACCAAATTCTACCAATATTTGCAGTTCTCACACTAACCCTTCTCTCTCTCCACCTCCTCAAGAAAATCTTCCAGCAGCAGAAGCTGAACCCGCCGCCCGGCCCGAAACCATGGCCCGTGATCGGAAACCTCAACCTCATCGGCTCGCTCCCCCACCAGTCCCTCCACCACCTCTCCCAGAAGTACGGCCCGATCATGCTGCTCAGGTTCGGCTCCGCCCCGGTGGTGGTGGGATCCTCCGTGGCGGCGGCCAAGATCTTCCTCAAGACCATGGACCTCAGCTTCGCCTCCCGGCCCAAGACCTCCGCCGGAAGGATCACCGTCTACAACTACTCCGACATCACTTGGTCTCCCTACGGCCCGTACTGGCGGCAGGCCCGAAGGATGTGCCTGATGGAGCTCTTCAGCGCGCGGCGGCTCGAGTCGTACAAGTACATTCGGGCCGAGGAGACGGACACGTTCGTCAGGGAGCTCCACGGCTGTTCGGGCCGGCCGCTGCTGCTCAAGGACGCCCTCGCGAGGTTGAGCTTGAACGTGATAAGCAGGATGGTGCTGGGGCGGCGCTACTTGGACGGCGGCGACGGCGCCGTCGTTTCGCCGGAGGAGTTCATCAAGATGCTGGAGGAGCTCTTCTTCCTCGGTGGGGTCCTCAACATTGGTGATTTGATTCCCTACATCAATTTCTTGGATCTGCAGGGGTATATCAAGAGGATGAAGGCGTTGAGCAAGAAGTTCGACAAGTTCTTGGAGCACGTGCTCGACGAGCACGAGGCGCGGCGGCGGACGACGGCCGGATACGTGAGTAAAGATATGGTGGATCTGTTGCTTGAGCTGGCTGAGGATCCAACTTTGGAGGTGAAGCTTGAGAGGCATGGAGTCAAAGCCTTTACCCAAGTAAGATCCCTATTCGAACAGCCCGGCCCGGACCCACAAGTCGGGCCGGGCTTATTTCGGTTAAAACACCGGTCAAATCGACAGTTTTGGTACGATTATTTATACATAAACCGCATTTTACATTCTTTGTTACGATTCTATAGGATTTACTAGCTGGTGGTACTGAAAGTTCAGCCGTGACAGTCGAGTGGACAATGTCAGAGCTATTGAAGAAGCCCGAGATTTTGAAGAAGGCAACCGAGGAGCTCGATCGGGTTATCGGGCAACATAGATGGGTAAAAGAGGAAGACATACCTAAGCTCCCCTTTGTAGAGGCCATTGTCAAGGAAACCATGAGGCTGCACCCGGTCGCACCTATGCTAGTGCCTCGCATTGCACGAGAAGATTGCAAGGTACTACCTCCGTTTCTTCTGAAACGGCACGTTTCTCTTCGGCACGCAAATTTTAATAAATGAGTGATTAGTGGTTAAAATGGTGACCCACATACTTTATTGTAGTGCAATTAGGATTAGATGGGGTGATTAAGTGCTAAGAGTGATTATATTAAGTTCACACATGAGTTTGTTGGACCAGAAATAGAAACATGTCATTTCGAACAAAACGCCTCAATAAGGAAAACGTGCCGTTATATATGATTAATTAATTAATTCAGAAGAAACGGAGGGAGTATTATTTACTCTATTAATTAATTAATTAATTCATCATGTTGGATTAGTATAATATAGTAACATTTAATTTCGAAAGTATAGTTCACCGGCTAGCTCTTAAATTATGATTAGGGTAGTTATATATGATTAGATTAATGCGATTATTTAATTAGTATGTAGTTCAATTACTAAAAAGACATATATACAGTAAAACTTGCAAATAGTTAAACGTCGGGATTAGAAAAAATAATTTTTAATAAAAGGTTAATTTTATAATGAGTTCATGACTATTTTAGACGATCTTAAATATAATATATAAATATTTTTATTAAATAGTGTTGTTTATTCATATATGGAGACGTAAATTCTTGAGACCAAAAAATATATATAATTTATTATAATTTGAACGTTAATCGTACATATATAATTGGTCCCGAACTGAGATCATGACTTTTTATTTTTATTTTACTATGATTAAAGATTATTATTTCTATATATAGTATTCTGATAATGAGGTCATTCTAGGTGGATGGATATGATATTAAGGAGGGGACACAAGTGCTTGTGAATACATGGACTATTCAAAGAGACCCATCTATATGGGAAAATCCTTATGAAT
This sequence comes from Thymus mandschuricus, assembly GCA_029379335.1. NCBI lineage: Eukaryota > Viridiplantae > Streptophyta > Magnoliopsida > Lamiales > Lamiaceae > Thymus > Thymus mandschuricus. The sequence continues at coordinate 39,179,775 of CM057072.1, forward strand.
TTAACCCAGATAGATTTATTGGAAAGGATATTGATGTGAAGGGCCAACATTTTGAGCTTTTGCCATTCGGGTCGGGTCGGAGAATGTGTCCGGGCTATGCATTGGGCCTAAAGGTGATCCAATCGAGCTTAGCCAACCTTTTGCATGGCTTCAATTGGAAATTACCCGACAAAATGAAGCCTGAAGAGCTGAACATGGAAGAGACTTTCGGACTTTCGACTCCACGAAAATTTCCACTTCTTGTTGTGGCTGAGCCAAGACTTCCCCGTGAAATGTATATTTAACGTTGAATATATGTTTTTTAGGTTATTTATTGCAATGTAATGTTGGTGTTATTCATGTATTTTCAATGACAAAAATTAGAAGCAATGATAAATTTACTTAGTAGTTTCATTATAAGATATGCGCTCTTACATTCTTCAGTTTGTATTTTTTTTCCTTATGCATGTATTGTACTTTTATTGGAATGTTTCAACTTCATGCAAATTTAATTAGCTCTATTTATGTTCAAATATATTAATACATCATTAGTTCATTAAATAATACACAAACATTAACTTATACTCCATCTGTCTCTTCCTAAGTGACCCATTTTATTATTTTTATATACATCATATATGAATATAAAAGGGGTCACCTAGGAAGAGACTGAGGGAATACTAATAATACCTAATTAAAACAAAAAAAATTCAATTCAATTAAACAAATTAAATTTGAATTAACCACAAAATGTAAAGGGATAAAATGTAAACGGATAAATAAATTTAACATAAGTCACATTTCCTGGGAATCACTTACGTTTGGACTTCTATTACGTAGTTTTTTCGTGTTTTTTAATGGATTATTATTCTAATACCTAAAAAATGGTTAATAGCATCTATTTGTTTATTCGTTCAATCCCTTTGTAAATATTTACGCATAATTTATAAATGCAATGATGCTATTAATCATTTTCGAAGTAGTAAAACTTATAATCCGTGAAAAAAAAAAAAAGGAAAACCAATATGTAAAAATAGTCAAAACGTGAGTGATATCCGAGTTCTAGGCAACTAACATATCAATTATCAGCAAAGTATGTTGCGATGAGGATTGATGAATCATACTAATGTTTCCTCCCATGTGCGTTAAGCAAGTCCTTTCGGGAGACATCCACTAAAATTGAAACGATACATAGAAAATTAGTATGGCCCTGTGCAAGTATGACACACATATAAATTGAGAAATGGTCCCGTAAGCATTAATCATCCAGCATTAATTACTGAACCAACCACCACCCACTACACGACAACGAGGGTGTAAACATGTATATATTCTCCCCAAAAATACAAGTATAATACTTTAGTACACATCCAAAATTGTATGCTATATCATCTGCAATACTTAATCCATGAAACCACCATTCCTCTTCTTCTTAGCCGTCTTGTTAATGAACGTACTCGTTCACACACAATTCTACTCCGTTGATGGCGTTCCGCTCTTAAAGAGTGCGCGGTTCTCGCACGTTGATGAGAAACGAGCCCTGCGGCCGTCACCGCCACCTCCGAAAGTCGGCACGGGCCCTCGATGGAAGTGGGCGCGGACGCCTCCTCCACCGCCGCCGCCCCCACCACCACCACCACCACAGACGACCTCGGAAAATAAAGTATAAAGGGCTGTTAGCACCTCCCTTTGGATGTTTAATTTCTTGAAAAATATAAGAAATGTATGTAGCTTCTTTTTATCATTTCTATAAACGTTTTTATTCTTATTTTATGTTTATGATAAAGGTTAGTTATTTCTCTCTCACGATGTGCTTAAAAATCGACATGTGCAAGAAAAAATCGCTATATGAACTGTTATGGTGGAATGGAATTTATCACAAATGAAATCAACGTAGAAATGAAATGGGATGAGATTTGAATGAATCAATTGATTCAATTCTTATGGCTAGGATGATTCATGCGATGAATGAAATGATTATTATTTATTTTATTTTAATTATTGCAAAGGATCAAATCAGCTCAAGCCCGTTAAGTTTATAGGCCTAAGTCAAACTGAGCTCACTGATGTAGAGGGTCGGTCTTGAACTGAGCTTAATCGGGCCTATGTTAAAGCGTAAATATAAATTCAAATATATATCACATTTCATGAGAACGTCCACCAACTCAGCCCATATATGTTATTGTCTCGAGCTTGTGTAAGTAAGCTCATATTTATAAATCCAAATATATCACATTTCATGAGAATGTCCACCAACCCAACCTCATGTGTATTATTGAGTCGAGCGTGTGTAAGCTCATATCGGACGCTGTTACAAGGATTGCACGGACTTAGAAAATTTTTGCTAACCCTTGCACGGCGTCGATCCACACAATCGACTAGCCCTCTCTCCCTTTCCAACTCTCGTGTTTAGATTTAGGAGTAAGTGTATTTGCCTTAGACAAATCAACGTATGCACAGCGGAAATGAAAGCACACACACAATTTAATAGCACCACGCTCAACCTTCGCATTAACTCAAAAACACAAAGGAAATCCCAAGGCAAGCACACAATGATTCGTGCTTCTCAAGGAGCTCTCAAGCTATATCAAAACGTGTTGGACAAACCCCCAACACTAGGAAGAAAATCGAGTCGTCGGTCGAAAACTGCCGCGCCGGGTGGCGCCCATCCAACGTGCCAGCACAACGGGGCAGTTGTGCCAACAACTGCCCACGTCCAGCAAAACCGCCCCACACGAACTGCCTTCAACCGCTGCCCGCACGCATCTGCTCACAAACACGTGCTCGCCTCATCAAGTGCCCCCGATGAGACTCGAACCCGGGACCTGCTGGTGCCAACTGAATTGCCCGCCAAGCTTCCCGCCAATTCTGTGCGCACGCGGCACACAAGCCTTGCGTGCTGGCCCCGTCGGGTGCTACGGCACTTGGTGCCCTCGCGCCCGTCGGGTAGCACACTCGGCCGGGTGATGCCCTCTTCCCGCAGGCAACATCCGTCTCGCCCGGCGCCCAGCGCCAAGCTTTCCCGATGCCCCTCATCATCGGGTATAATCAAATCCCACGCCACATTTTCCAGCCAAGGCACGACACACGCACCCCGACGCCAATCCTCCCTAAACATGCCCGTGGCTCGGCACGTTATAGGGACCAGCTCGTTACCCCCGTAACAAACCACCCCCACCAGAGCTAGACGACGCCCTCGTCGTCTGTCCAGCGGAGCCCTTCTCCTTCGAAGACCAATACGCAGCAATCTCTTTCTCAAACTGCCACAACTCGACCGCCTTCTCCCAAGTCGCATCTGCCTCCGTCTCTCCAGCCCATTGAACCAAGTAATCAGTCCTCATGTTCTTCTTACTTTGGCCCAACGTTCGGTGATCCAAAACCTTCGTCACACCCTTGGCAAACTGCTTCCTTATCACGGGAGGGGCACGCAACTTCTGTGCCCTCAGCAAATCCAGCTCGTCCTCAAAGAATTTTTTCAAATAAGAGACGTGAAAAGTGGGGTGTACCTTCAACCGATCCGGCAATTGCAATCAATAGGCAACCCGTCCAACTTTCTGCACGACCTCAAACGGACCATCGTATTTCGGAACCAGCCCACGATGAACGGACTTGGAAGTGATCTTCTTCCAAATTTGAGGAGTCAGCTTCAACAAAACCTTCTCCCCAACAGCATACTCGACATCACGGCGCCCACGATTCGCACTCTTCAACATCCGACGTTGAGCCTTCTCAAGACTCTCCCGCGCATCGTCAAGCATTTCCTGTTTTTCCCTCGCAAAGCGATAAGCAGCCGGGCACTTGCCTCCCGAGTTCTGAACAGCAATCTCATGCGGTTCTAGAGGCTGCTGCCATACACGATCTCGAACGGACTCCTTCCCGTCGCCGACGATCGATGTAAATTGTAATAGAATTGGGCCATGTCCATCAATCCCACCCAATTCCTTTGACTGGCCGTCACATAATGCCTCAAATATTCCTTAAGTAGTTGGTTCATCCGCTCCGTCTGCCTGTCGGTTTGCGGATGATTAGCCGTTGAGAACTTCAGCTCAGTCCCCATCATGTTGAACAGCGACGTCCAGAACCGGCCCGTGAATCTGGAGTCACGATCACTAATGATATCCTTCGGGATACCAAAATACTTCACCACGTACTTGAGAAATAATTCAGCAGCGATCTCGGCGGGGCAAGCATGGGGGCACGCTATGAAGATAGCGTATTTCGAGAACCTGTCCACCACGACAAAAATAGAGGCCATGCCATCCACCTTAGGAAAACCCGAAATGAAGTCCATGGACACCGACTGAAAAGGCTTGTCGGGAATCGGGAGCGGCTGCAGCAGCCCGGCCTCCTTCTTCCGCTCAAGTTTATCAACCTGACACACGAGACAAGTCTTCACATAAGCATCAATATCCTCCTCCATTTTCGGCCAAACGTACCTCTGGGATAGAAGGGCGAGCATTCGATCCCCGCCGGGATGTCCTGCCCAAATTGGATCATGCGTCTCTCGCATCAACTCCCTCCTTAACGCTCCCGTCGGCACATAAGCACGTTGACCTCGAGCAAATAACAGCCCATCCTCTAGCCAATACTTCCGTGTCTCCCCACTCTTCACTTGCTCCACCAACTTCATGTAGGTAGTATCCGATTTAGCCACTTCTCGGATCCTATCCAAGAAATCCGTTTCCACCACGGTCAAGGCAGCAACGAACTCCTCCACAACTTTCCGGCTCAAGGCATCGGCCACATCATTATGCCTTCCCGGTCTATGCACCCATTCGAAGTCGAACTCGCCTAAATACTCTTGCCAACGAGCCTGCTTGGGAGTGAGCTTCTTCTGGGTTTTGAAGTACGTGTTGGCAACATTATCGGTGACAACGGTGAATTTTGTCCCCAATAAATAATGCCTCCACACCTCAAGGCAGTGCACCACCGCCGTCATCTCCTTTTCATGCGTACTGTAACGCACTTCGGCCTCCTTCAACTTTCTGCTCTCATAAGCCAAAGGATGGCCGTCTTGGACCAACACACCGCCAATGGCACGGTCCGAAGCATCAACCTGCACCTCGAAAGGTTGATCAAACATGGGCAGTCTCAAAACCGGCTCGGTGGACAAGAGTTCCTTCACACGAACGAATGCTGCCTCACAACTATCCGACCATTCCCACTTAACATCTTTCTTCAACAGATCCTTGAGAGGATTCACAATCGAAGAATAGGCCTTGATAAAGCGTCGATAATAGTTGGCCAGCCCAAGGAAAGAACGTAACTCCGCCACCTTCGTCGGGGCGGACCAATCCATCACGGCCTGCACCTTTTTCCTATCCATCCGAATCAGTCCATGCCCAATAATATAATATGCCCAAGGAAAGTGATCTCTTCCCGACAGAATTCGCACTTCTCCTTCTTAGCATACAGCTTGTGTTCCCGCAATTTAACAAACACAGCTCTCAAGTGATCCACATGATCACACAAGGATTCAGAATACACCACGATATCGTCAAGATATACCACCACAAAACGATCCAAAAACTCGTACAACACATCATTCATCAAATTGCAAAATGTGGCTGGTGCATTCGTCAGCCCAAACGGCATTACCAAAAACTCGAAAGATCCATACCTCGTCACGCAAGTCTTCTTGCCCTCATCTCCCGGCGCAATACGGACCTGCCAGTAACCCGATCTCAAGTCAATCTTGGTGTAATACCTCGCCCTCGTCAGCTTGTCGAACAAGTCCATCGCATTCGGAATCGGGTACTTGTTCTTCACTGTTACTTTGTTCAAAGCACGGTAATCCACACAAAATCGCAACGAGCCGTCCTGCTTCCTTTGGAACAGAACCGGGGAGCCATATGGAGCTTTCGATGGCTGCACCAGTCCCGCCCTAAGAAGCTCGTCAAGCTGCTTGCGCAACTCAACCAACTCGGATGGGGGCATCCGATACGGGGCCTGCGAAGGCGCCCGCGACCCCGGGATCAGCTCGATCCGGTGGTCAGTGGCTCGCCGCGGAGGCAGCAGCCTCGGTAGCTCGGGCGGCACGTCCTCAAACTCCGCCAACAAGTCCGACACAGCATCCGGCACCTCATACGAGACTCCCGGTTTGATCTCAACTAACGCAGCAAGGTAGGAAACGTCTCCACGCTTGACCCCAACCTTGAACTGCATAGCCGAAATCATACCCTTTCGTCCCTTCACCACCGTCAATTCTTCAGCAGAGATGCACGACACGAAAGAGGGACAACTTTCATCGTAGATCATCAACCCTCTTAAGTGCGGCATCACAGCAACCTTTGCCGCAACAAGGAACTCATTACCGAGGATAATATCAAAATCATCCAGCGGAACCGCCATCAGTGAACACGATCCCTTCCACGTGCCGACTTGCATATCAACGATCGACACACCAGTAATGGGTTTTGCCTCAGAATTAACAGCCTTGATACGACTCGTGTGGGGAGTCGTAGTCAAGCCAAGTTTCTGTACCTCACGCACAGCAACAAAGTTGTGGGTGGCACCGCTGTCCACCATGGCCATAACCGTCTTGCCATTAATCACGGCCTTCATGTACATCAGGCCGGGATTAGTCCGTTCTTCCCCTTGTATTGCTGAAAGCAATTGAAGAGGATTCACACGCGGACCAGATTGGTCCTCCGCCTCGGCAGCAGCTTGCAATGCACTAAGCTTCGCACGCTGTGGACAATCTTTCATACGGTGGTCGCCGTTGCAAATAAAACACCCTCGCTTCTTGTCTCCACCGGCTTGGTGAGACTCTTTCGAATTATTTGCACGGTCCCCATCGCCTTTCTTCTTCCAGTTCTTGGACCCGCCCTTCTTTTCCTTATCCTTCTCCTTCCCCTTCCCGGCATCCTTCTTTTTCTGACCCGTGGTCGAATCCCCCACCGCTTTGTAATCAACGAGGGACTCGGCCGTGGAAAGGGCCGTGGCAAGGTCCTGAACACGCTGCATCTTCAACTCGGTTTGAGCCCAAGGCTGTAACCCGGAGATGAAGTTAAACAGCTTATCCCCCTCGGACATGTCCTCAATCTCAAGCATCAAGGACGTGAAAGCTTTCACATACTCCCGCACGGAGCCGACATGCTTCAGCTTTCGCAAAGCACCCCTCGCAACCCACGAAGTGTTACGAGGCAGAAATTGTTCCTTCAATTCCTTAGAAAACTCATCCCACGAAGATATCGGAGCGCGGTTGCATCTAGCGTCTTCCGTCCGCCGGGACCGCCACCAAAGCTTGGCATCCCCAGATAGATACATGCCCGCAATCGACACCTTCTCACGGTCTGGAATGTGCGTGGCTTTGAAGTATTCCTCGATATCCCACAAGAAATTCTCCAACACTTTGGAGCAACGATCGCCGTCGAAGTGCTTAGGTTCAGGAACCCGACACTTCGAGCCAACAACCACCTCTCCCGGTACGGCCGCCACAGCGCGTTTGAGAATGAAAATCTCACGCATAATCTCATCAGCCCGCACTTCCAATGCCTCTGTGACATCCGACACACTCTCTTCGCATGTCACCAATCGTTCCTCAGTAAAAGGAACGATCTGATCCACCGCATGGCGAACCTGATCCAACGCCTCCTCCATCACGCGGAGACGCTGATAAATCGGGACACGTTGTGACGATTCCACCTCTGGAGCCCCCCCAACCAACATCTCGAGCTCTGCGACCCTTCCCTCAAGGATCTGAAAATCTCTTTGTTGAACCATCGTTCAACCAACAATCGGTCAGAACCAGCGAACCTGGCTCTGATACCAAATGTTACAAGGATTGCACGGACTTAGAATTTTTTCACTGACCCTTGCACGGCGTCGATCCACACAATCGACCAGCCCTCTCTCCCTTTCCAACTTTCGTGTTTAGATTTAGGAGTAAGTGTATTTGCCTTAGCCAAATCAACGTATGCACAGCGGAAATGAAAGCACACACACAATTTACGAGCACTACGCTCAACCTTCGCATTAACTCAAAAACACAAAGGAAATCCCAAGGCAAGCACACAATGATTCGTGCTTCTCAAGGAGCTCTCAAGCTATATCAAAACGTGTTGGACAAACGGGTCATCACACCACGAAAAGCGAGTTTTATTTTTGTTTTTATCTCGTTTTTCTTAAGCATGCTATGGATGCAATTTTAATTATTATAGCATGTCTTGCCTGTCAAGGTGAATAAATTGCGCTTAGTCGAGCATGTTTTAGGATTGTCAATATAAGCATGTTTTAATTTTCTGCGAGCATGGTTTATTTGCTGCGTTTAGAAAATTATGCTTAGGATTATGTGACAACGTGATCGAGCACGTCGACAAACCTTTTGAAAGAAAAATACTAAGCAGATAAAAACATTTTTGGTATAGAAAATGTTAAGACCTCCACAACTGACCTTAAGGTGAAGTTTTGGTGCGAGTGTGTAAACGTCCACACGAACGTGGCTTGCACATCGTACTGGACGAGTTCGCCAGACTTAGGGTTTCTTAACAAAAATGTTCTAACCAAAATGAGAAGTGGGAGCTTTTCTGAGTAAACGTCCACACTAACGTGGCTTGCTCGGAATAGTAACTGCGGTTTTCTCTGGAGTAGGTTTTTGAACAAAGATAACTTAAGGAAAATAGTGCTTTTTCCGAGTTAGGCTAAGATTGTGGTTAAAAGCTTAGATATTAGTTAGAATACAACTCCCCAACGGAGTCCCTATCAAATCTAATATGGTCTAGTAAGGTTCAACTATTAGCTCTATTTGCCATAAGGATAGGTTGGCAAGATAAGTAGAGTTAAAGATCCGAGTATCTGGTCGAACAGTGGGAGCTTAAACGTCCACACGAACGTGGCTTGCGATCCGCATTGTTTGGGCTGTTGAAGGTATCGAAATTATTGGTTTATCAAAAGGTTACAATAATTTTCGTTACGAATTGATGCATGATCTTTTCTTACTTGTGTCTACGTGTTTATTGCTTTTTCAGATATGACTTTAGGCCCGTTGATAAACATTCTCACTTCGAGTCCTCTCACGGATTCCAACTACTTGGAGTGGAGGAAGAATCTCGATGCTGTCCTAGCTGCAGGCGAGTATACTGATATGCTCGCGACTCCAGCTTCTCCTATCCTTACGGATTCGGCATCACAAGAGGAGAAAGAGGTTCATGAGATTTGGCACAAGAAAAATGATGAGGCAATGAAAATAGTCTTGTCGTCTGTGTCAGATGGGATGCAGTATATGATTAAGCATATGGTGACTGCATATAGCATGATAGAAACTCTGGAGTCCTTCTTGGTTGATGAAGTGGTGCCGAAGGCTGAACCAGTTGCAGAGTTTATTCAGGCAGTGAATAAAGCAACAGGAGTTACTCTGACGCATGAAGACGTTAGAAGAATGGTTCGGAATGCAAGGGGAACTGCGAAGGTGCCTCTCGGTGTTGTAAGGAAACTGAAGTTCAAGGTCAAGTGCTTCATTTGCGGCGAGAAAGGACACTGGAAGGCTGACTACCCTCTAAAGAAGAAGAATTCTGGTACGTCATTCACATATGTAACTGAAACATGCTTAGCTGCAAGTTCTACCCAGACTTGGGTAGTAGATACGGGAGCAACTGACCATGTATGTTACTCCTTGCAGGGGTTTCTGCAGACAAGGGAGCTGAGTGATGACGAGATTACCATCTCCATGGGCGATGCATCGAGAGTTGCAGCTGTCGCAGTTGGGGATATTCATTTATCGTTTGATAGTATTGTTTTGGTTTTGAGAGACGTTTTTTATGTGCCTGCTTTTAGGCGAAACTTGATTCTTCTTCTTATAATGCTTCCTCATCATTGAATACTAAAAAGAGGAAGAGTCCGTCTCAAACGAACCAAACTCTATTATGGCACTTACGATTGGGTCACATCAACCAAAAGAGGAATCAAATGTTGATAAAAGAAGGTGTTTTGGATTTCCAAATAGAACATTTATTAACGTGTGAATCGTGTTTGGAAGGTAAGATGGTGACCAGACCTTTCAAGTCCATAGGATATCGAGCTCAAGAGCTCTTAGAGTTGGTTTATTCTGACTTGTGTGGACCGATGTCCGTTCAAGCTCGAGGAGGTTACGAGTATTTTGTCACGTTTATCGATGACTACTCGAGATACGGTTTCATCTACCTACTCCACAAGAAATCCGAGTGCTTTGACAAATTCAAGGAATTCAAAGCGGAAGTGGAGAAGAGGACGGGTAGAAGTATCAAGTCACTTCGCTCTAATAGAGGTGGCGAGTACCTCGGAACTGAGTTTCGAACTTTCTTGTCAGAAAATGGGATTTCATCTCAGTTAACTACGCCCGGTACTCCCCAACAGAACGGTGTAGCAGAGAGACGGAATCGTACTCTTTTAGACACAGTGAGATCTATGATGAGCTATGCATCCTTGCCAATTTCGTTCTGGGGATATGCCTAGGAAACAGCAGGTTATCTCCTCAATCTAGTACCTACAAAGTCGACAGTTAAAACTCCGTCCGAATTATGGACAGGGCGTAAGCCCAGCTTGGGTCATAATCGGGTTTAGGGATGTCCAGCACACGTGCTGACTAAGGAGGCCGACAAATTAAGGTCTAAGACTAAGGTTAGGCTGTTTGTAGGATATCCAAAGGGAACGAAAGGAGGTTATTTCTATAGTCCCCAGGATCAGAAGGTCATTGTGAGCACTAATGCCCAATTCATAGAGGAGGACTTTATTAGTAACCATCGGTCAAGGAGGGAAATAATGCTCGATGAGTTGCGAGCATCAGCAGTAGCCAGTATTCCAGAACAGCCGAGTGTACAAAAGGTTATACCACAAACTGCACCCTTCTCCGATACTGTATCTCCACCATCGCTTCGTCGCATTGGGAGGGTTGTTCGTCAATCAGACCGTTTCATGTTCGTGGGAGAATCCACTAAAACTACTCTCGGGTATCGAACATGATGAGATCGACCCCTGGACTTACAAGGAAGCGATGGAGGACGAGGATGCAGATTCCTGGAGAGTTTCTACGGATTCGGAGATAGAATCCATAGTTAACATGGACGTGTACGACCTTGCGGAGCTGCCGGATGGGGTAAAGCCCATCGGTTGCAAGTGGGTGTACAAGAGAAAGAGAGGACCTGACAGGAAGGTTTTAGCCTTCAAAGCTAGATTGGTGGCGAAAGGATTCACTCAGAAAGAGGGAATCGACTATGATGAGACTTTTTAGCCAGTTGCCATGCTTAAGTCCGTCAGAATACTCTTGTCCATGGTGGCACATTTAGACCTAGAGGTTTGGCAAATGGACGTCAAGACTGCGTTCTTGAAAGGGTACCTTGAAAAAGGTAGGGACATTTATATGCGCCAACCAGAGGGTTATGTGAGAGATGGCCAGGAGCATCTCGTTTGGAAGCTTAAGAAGTCCTTATACGGACTTAAGCAAGCGTCCAGGTCCTGGAACATTCGTTTTGATGGAGTGATAAAATCCTTCGGATTTGTCCAGTGCATAAATGAAAGTTGTGTTTACAGGCTCAGTTCGGACGGAAGCGTGGTATTCTTAGTACTGTACGTAGATGACATACTTCTCATTGGCAACAATGTGAACGTGTTATCAGGCGTAAAGGATTGGTTGTCTGAACAGTTTCAGATGAAAGACTTGGGAGAAGCAGGTTACATCCTAGGGATCAAGGTGATCAGAGATCGCCGTAAGAGGATGTTAGGCTTTAGCCAAGCTTCATATATAGATACTGTGATCGCCCGTTTCAGCATGCAGAATGCCAAGAAGGGTTTTCTTCCCTTCAGACATGGCATACCTCTATCTAAGGACATGTGTCCGAAGACACAAGAGGAGATAGAGGGCATGAAGACTATACCGTATGCTTCCACGGTTGGGAGTCTCATGTATGCAATGTTGTGTACTAGACCAGATATCTGCTATGCGGTTGGCATGGTGGCGAGATATCAGTCTAACCCTGGTCAGGGACATTGGACGGCTGTTAAGCACATATTGAAGTATCTCAAGAGGACAAGAGATCATGTGCTTGTTTATCAGTCCAATGAGATGATCCCGATAGGGTATACGGACTCAGACTTCCAGGCTGATCGAGATGAGAGGAAATCTACCTCAGGCTATGTGTTTACCTTGGGAGGTGGAGCTGTCACTTGGAAGAGTGTGAAGCAGAAGTGCATCGCAGACTCGACCATGGAGGCGGAATATGTGGCTGCTTGTGAGGCTGCTAAAGAGGCTGTATGGCTCTTGAACTTCCTTAATGAGCTAGAACTAGTTCCCAGTTTGCCCAGAGGTATCAACTTATATTGTGATAATGCTGGAGCAGTTGCAAACTGCAAGGAACCTAGGGCTCACAAGGCGAGCAAACACATAGAGAGAAAGTACCATCTCGTACGAGCAATCGTCGAAAGAGGAGAAGTAGAAGTGAAGAAAATCCCTTCAACGGATAATCTGACGGATCCGTTCACAAAGAGCTTACCAGTCAAGGTGTTCGACAAGCATGTCGAAAGGATGGGACTGGGGCACCACCCACACTAGTAAACTTTGAGTAAAAGTTGGAGAAGATGTGTAATAGATGTTATATTGTAGACACTTTGCCTATTTGTCACATGATATACTAAAAGTTTGCTTTAGTATAAGTGGGAGATTGATGGATTTGTATACTAGAAAGCAGGCCTTTTAGCTTGTATGAATGTGTTGTCCATAACCACTAACAATCTTCTATCTGATTAAGTATGAATTGTTATCTATGCATCAAACATATGTCCATTATCTCAAAGTTGTAGGCTTTATGGTGTGTTGTAGATCACAGAAGACCATAGTTGTCGGTTCCTCACGAAATATAAAAGGGTATCACAGTTGAGACAGTTCTGGATATAACTGTCGGTTTAGGCTGTAGTATAGGCTGCATAAGTAGTTTGTCTTGGCTACTTGTCTATACTAGTACGTGCGTGTACTGATAGGATCACGGTGAGGTGTATTCTTCTATTCTGACCGAATGTAGAAAGAATCTAGACCTCGGTGACTTAAGATGAACCTTAACTCTAGTTGAGTCCTAAGGGTGTATAGTTGTAGTCTGCTTCTTTGATTTACCATGGGTGAGAGTTCAGAGTATCTGCAACTCAATATGCTCCGTATCTTGGGAAGCAACTACAACTAGTACGACTCTTAGTGCAACTGCAACATAGCACCATATCCTGGTAGAACAGGTTGATCACATCCCCTGAGGAATTCATTAAGGATTATCATACCAAACCCTGCAGGTGGATTAAATTCCGGTATGATGAATAAGGAATGAATGGTACTACTCAGGAATAAAGAAGTTGAATAACACGAGCAGTCAGAAGCTCTAAGTTAATCAACGGATGTGGGATATCTTAAATATGGGGGTCGTTAAGTCTAATACTAGCCCTGAACTCAACAGGGGTAAAACAGGTAATTCAGTACTATTACTCTAGTGGAATGTTTTAGTACTTATGGACTAAATTATACTCTGGGCTGAGTATGGAGAATTTAGCCATTGGGAGTCCTCGGTTTTACCAGCTAGTAGATCCCTGATCTGGCCCAAAAAGCTCAATAGGCCACAGTATAAGGAATAAGTGGGCCACCACACAGTTGGGCCCAGTATGGGGCGCCAACTCTGCTAATGGATGGTTTGTCCATGTGTTGCAGGCCTGGCCTGCAACTTAAGCCCAAGTCTCCTCTATATATACCCCCTCAAGGTCTTGTTTAGAAAAAAAAAAAAAAAAAAAAAAAAAAAAAAAAAAAACAGTCAGAATAATCGAGTGCACTTTAATATTCTGAACAAGAAAGGGAGGCTAGGGTTAGAGAGAGAGAGACGCGCGGCCAGGCGAGTAGCAGTTCGGTGGGTTCCCATTTTTCGTGGCTGATTCCGAAGTTCGTTGTCCATCCAACGTCAGAATCGAGCAGGGATACAGATCAGAAGATCTATTCGCGAGTTCTCTACTTCTTCAGGTAATCGATCTAAAACCCCCTATGATTCCGCACTTAATTCATAGGAGCATGATAGGATTATGTCGGTAGTTAGATATCCGAAATAGATCCTCGGGCGAACCGATCTTCACCGATCAGATACGGTTCCTTTATCGCTTGAGTGATGTGGCACTCGCTTGACCATCTTAAAGCAAATAATTTAAGAATTGAAATTTCTTTGCTTTAATTTAAAATGTTTTTGACTTACATACTTCGAGGATAAACAAGAATGTTTTCCTCTATGTATTTGTGTCAGATTCATTTTGTATTTTCCACATAGCTAACGAAGGTTTCTAGCACGCTTCGCTTGGCTTAGTGTACTTAAATTGAAATACTTACCAGTCAATCTCACATCGTAGGAGATTGATACCACGTATGTAGATTTTAAGCTTGATCTTCATGGCATTCATCTCTTCCATCTTCCTCTACGAATTAGAGAGTCCTCCATCGAAGTGAATGAGGTGGAGAATGAATAAGACACTCTAGCTTTTTACAACCCGAAGGGAGACTCGCTTGAATTTATTCACGATGAATGAGAGATGAGTACAATATCTTTTCACAGGCATGGGAAAAGATCAGGATGACAATGAGAAGCTCTGAAAAGCCATTCTCGATTTTACGCAGAAGCATGTCACCAGCCCCGCAACCTTTGAAGAAGAAAAGGTACCCTTCAAGCTCTCCGCCCTAAGTCTACAGAATGAATAAGCAATATCCGGCCTGCTTGCAGTGAGGTAGAGAAGGGATCCGATCAAAGCTCGGTAGTCTGTAGCATCCACAGACTTCCCTTCAAGGTCTGGCTCCATCTTCCAGTTGGGGTTCATCGGAATCTTCACAGCTTTAGCATTTTGAACACAAAACTTGGCAAGCATATCTCGAGTATACTTCGCTTGATTGATGAAAATCCCATCATCTTGCTGCTTCACTTGAAGACCTATGAAGCAACTCATCAAGCCTATCATCAACATCTCGTACTTGGTCTTCATAAGCTCTCCAAACTTCTCGCTAAGCGACTGATTTGGCGAACCAATATGATGTCGTCGACGTAGATCTGAACCCATAGCATGTCTTCTCCATCATTGATGGTGAAGAGAGTCCGATCTATCTTTCCCTTGCGGAATCCATTATCTACTAGGAACTGAGATAATGTATCATACCATGCTCTAGGCGTCAGCTTCAATCCATACAAGGCCTTCTTTAATCGATACACCTTATCTCCTTGCTCAAATCCAGGTGGTTGCTCCACATAGACTTCTTCCTTGAGCTCTCCATTGAGAAACGCGCTCTTGACGTCCATCTGATAGACCTTAAATTTCTTAGCCGCTGCATAGGCAAGAAAAAGTCTAATGGCTTCTAGCCTAGCTACTGGAGCGAAAGTCTCATCGAAATCGATCCCTTCCTCTTGGCAGTAGCCCTTGGCAACGAGTCGAGCTTTGTTTCTCATGACGTTGTGGTCCTCATCCGTCTTGTTCTTGAACACCCACTTGGTGCCAATCACATGCTGAAATTTAGGACGATCCACAAGATACCATACGTCATTTCTGATGAATTGATTGAGCTCCTCTTGCATGGCGATCACCAAATTCGAATCTGCTATAGCTTCCTCCACGCTTGATGGCTCGATATTGGATAGAAAGCAGCTGAACATAGTACTTTCTCCAATCACTTGGCTTCTGGTCACCACGCCTTTGGAAGGATCTCCAAGAATTTGGCTAGGTGAATGATCTTTGAGCCATGCACACTTGGATCCTCCAGCTTCTGCTTCTTCTTCAAGCGGGTCGCTTACTTCATCCTCTGAAACGACCGGAATGGATGCTTGGCCTACAATCTCTTCCTTTGATTTGGGGACAACTTCATCTTCTTGATCATCTTGATCATGTGATTCTTTTACTTCTTCTTCATCTTCAAACATGTCCCATGTCAATGGATTGATGAGCTCCTCGCTTGAAATTTTGTCATGTGCTTGAACCTGTTCCTGTGGAAAACTTAAAGAAGATTCATCAAATACAACATGGGGTGATTCCTCCACAGTTAGGGTTTTGCAGTTGAACACCCTGTAATCTTTGCTAGATGTAGAATATCCTAAGAATATTCCTTCATCCTCTTTTCTTTCAAAAGCTTTCAACTGTGACTTCTCGTTGTTGTGAATGAATACCCGACAACCAAATATATGGAAATAAGAAATGTTAGGAATTCTCCCTGTTCATATTTCATATGGTGTCTTTTCGAAGCGTTTGTTGAGAAGCGTCCGATTCTGAGTATAGCATGCAGTGTTAGCCGCTTCAGCCCAGTATTTCATCGGAAGCTTTGAATCTGCAATCATTGTGCGTACAACTTCTTTGATGATTCTGTTTCTTCTTTCAGCAACTCCATTCTGTTGAGGTGTGCGAGCTGCAGATGTTTGGTATCCCATGCTCCGTGCAATATGCTTCAATTGTGGAATTTAGGAACTCTGTGCCTTTGTCAGAGCGAATGGTAGCGATCGCTTGGTTCTTCTCCAAAGCGAGGCGCTTGAGCAGTTGAGGCAGTTTGGACAGTGTCTCCTTTTTGCTAAAGAGAAATACAACCCAAGTGTAGCGAGAGTAATCATCGACTACGACAAGAGTGTATTTTCTTCCATTGACGCTCACCGGAGTGACTGGTCCAAACAGGTCCATGTGTAGAAGCTCCAGCACTCACTTGGAAGATACTTCTTCTAAACTGGCGAAGTGCTTTTTCATCTTCTTTCCTCGTTGGCATGGTGAGCAAGTATGGTCTTTGACGAAGACTTCATTTGGTATGCCCTTCACCAAACTTTTACGAGCTAAGCGATTGATTGTCTTGAAGTTGAGGTGGCTTAAGCGTAGGTGCCATAGTCGGCCTGTCTCCGTTGTACTTCTAGCGACCAAACATGTATCTTCCTTGCAGCTCCCATTGAGCAACATACGCATTCCTCTTTCTTTCTCCAGTCAGAGCAAATTGGGAGGTAAGCTTGTTTCTCACAACACACTTGTTGGAGATGAACTCCACATTATATCCTTAGTCACATAACTGTGATATGGATAGCAAGTTGTGCTTGAGTCCTTCAACATAAGAGACATTCTCTATGCTTAGTGTAGTGGGCAAAATTTGTAAGCCCAAATTAAATGGCCCAACGGTCTTGACGGACCAGGATGAACGATCTAAACAGCCCAATAAAAGAGGCGCCCAGGCCCAATTTAATTATTTAGCCCTAGAGCTTATCCGGTTACGTCAGCCACAACAGTCAACACGGTCAATACGTGTGACTTATCATTTAATCAAAGACCGAGTCAAATTACGTTAACTCGGCCGCGGAAGTCGGAACGGATTAAGGGATTTGGACACGAACTGATAAGGCCCATGAGCGAAACCCTAAGGGGAGACCGTCGTATATATACTAACTGACTAGGTCGAGTCAGTCATGATCTATCCCACGCTCACACTCTCCACTACCCTCTCAACTGCCACTTCTCATTTTGGTTAGAACATTTTTGTTAAGAAACCCTAGGTCTGGCGAACTCGTCCGATACGATGTGCAAGCCACGTTTGTGAGGACGTTTACACACTCGCACCAAACTTCACCTTAAGGTCAGTTGTGGAGGTCTTAGCATTTTCTATACCAAAAATGTTTTTATCTGCATAGTGTTTTTCTTTCAAAAGGTTGTCGACATGCTCGATCACGTTGTCACATAATCCTAAGCATAATTTTCTAAACGCAGCAAATAAACCATGCTCGTAGAAAATTAAAACATGCTTATATTGACAATCCTAAAACATGCTCGACTAAGCGCAATTTAGTTCACCTCGACAGGCGAGACATGCTATAATAATTTAAATTGCATCCATAGCATGCTTAAGAAAAACGAGATAAAAACAAAAATAAAACTCACTTTTCGTGGTGTGACGACCCGTTTAATCTATTACAAAATAGAAATTAAATCCGAAACAGGCTTCGGTCTTGAATAAGTCCTCCGTCTTGATCTCCCGTTTCTCCCCGAAAATAAATAAATTATTTAAAATAATTTATTATCTAATTTTCGTTGTCATTGGGCTTTTCTAACCGAGATTGGGCCCACACCACATGGCCCAATTGTCTCGAATAAGCCCAAACCGCGCTCGTTTCACTCTCATGGGCCCACGAACCCGAAACCGGACCTAAAATGGCCCGAGTTCGTGACTGGGCCCGAGCCCGAACGCTGGAGGCAGCCCGTAACTCAAACGGGCCGGGCTGGAAACCCTAGGCCCGGTCACGGGCTAGGGCACGGGCGCGCAAGGCTGCCCGTGCCGCAGCCGACGGCGTGAGGCTTGCCGCCGGCTGCCTCCGCCTCCCTGGTGCCACTGGCGTCCCTGGCCGTCGTCCTCCACCGGCGACACGGCCGGCTGGCGTCTGGAGAACAGCCCGCGGCGTCGAGCCCTTGATAGGGTTCCGCCGCGGCTGTTTCCGCCTGCTGCCGCCGTTACAGCCACCGGCGACGTCCGCCGCGACCACCACTGCTGCTGGCTGATGTCGCCGTGCCTCCGCTGTGCTGCTGGACCCTTCCCGTCACCGTCGCCATCGCCAGCTGCCGCTGCAAATCGTGGCAGAAACCCTAACGGGTTCGCCGCTGCTGCTCCTCCGGCGCTGCCCCCTCGACACCCTGCTGCTGCCAACGATGCACGCGGCCACGTCGAGTCCGTTGCCGGACTCCGTGGTCGCCGTAGATTGCCCTCATGCAGTCCACGGCGTTTGCCGCGGCGTTGAGCCCTAGTTAGGGTTCCGCCGCGGCGCCGTTCCCGCCGTCGCGCGCTACCGCCGCCGCTCCGGCCTGCTCCGCCTCTCTCCGACGACGTGCAGGCTCCAGCAGCCTGCTGGAGCCACGTCGATCACCGGAGAAGAAGAAGGCAGCCCCATTGGGCGACTCGCACGCGCGTGCGGTGGCGCGTGTGATTCACGGAGCCCAGCTGGTGCTCGTCTCCTTCGTTCTTCGCGTTCTTCGTCTTGATGCAGCAAATACATAACAAAAAACTAACTATCTATTTCTAATCTAGATCGTACCTTATTATCTCGCGATCAAAATTACATAAATATGCCAAATTGGCCCGAAAAATGACAAACACCACGAAAAGCGACATCCTAATTGATCTAACATGCATAATAATCGATAATTACTCAGATAGAGCCGAAAATCTGATCCTTGGCTCTGATACCAACTGAAGGAACCATATCTGATCGGTGAAGGTTGGTTCGCCCGAGGATCTATTTCAGATATCTAACTATCGACTTAATCCTATCATGCTCCTATGAATTAAGTGCAGAATCATTGGGGGTTATAGATCGATTACCTGAAGAAGTAGAGAACTCGCGAATAGATCTTCTGATCTGTATCCCTGCTCGATTCTGACGTTGGATGGACAACAAACTTCGGAATCAGCCATGAAAAACGGGATCCCCACCGAACTGCTAGAAGCCGGCCGCGCGTCTCTCTCTCTCTCTAACCCTAGCCTCCCTTTCTTGTTCAGAATATATAAGTGCACTCGTATATTCTGACTATTAGGTCTGAACAAGACCTTGAGGGGTATATATAGAGGAGACCAAGTGAGACTTGGGCTTAAGTTGCAGGCCAGGCCTACAACACATGGACTAGGCATCCATTAGCATAGTTGGCGCCTGTTGGGAATTGTTATGGACCAACTTGTTAAGGGGGAACTGTAAGGGATACTTGATAAACGAAGTCATTTATTTTGATTGGATCCCAAAACCCCAAGTGTCCAGCTCCCAAGCGACCCATTTTGATGTAGATAATAGGTTAGAATTTTTCTAAGCCTAAATCTGTTAGGATGGCTTTATTTTTGCTTAGCTTTAGACTGCAGGAATTCAAGTGAAGGCCACTCGCTTGAGTGTGTTCTTCCAAAGCGAAGCGAGTCTGGCAAACCGAAGTGAAGCGTACCGAAACCAGCGAAGCGAAGCGACCGCTACAGTGGAGTCAAAGTGAAGCCACCAAAGCGAAGCAAAGCAAGCGCTACAAAGAAAAGCTGAAGCGAGTCAACGTGGGTCAACGCTTATTAAAGCGGTCACTACGAAACTTTGTTTTCAAAGCGACCCACTACAGTATGATCCTGAAGCGACTCACTTCGGAGCGGACGCTACAACTTCAAAGCAAAGCGAGCCACTACCTACCAGAAAGCGACAGCGCAACTCCCGCCCATATTTTGAACTCCAGTCAACAGGAGATCGTAGCATTAATTACGAAATCTCCACGTGTCGAAAGCGGAGTGGAACGGAAGAGTTGACTGCCAGGCCGACAAAGGCGCCGCAGCAGTACTGGATCGCCCCAGTTACTGTTAAGTTTGTAACTTAGCCATTTTCGGCAAAGAGACAAACTGGGCTCCTGCAAAAGCTACTGCCTGCGCAAGTACTGTCGAGAGGAGGAGGGACAAGGCCACCAACCAAGCAACGGATCTAAGCCATCCCTCCGCCTATAAATAGTGAAGGATGAAGACGAAGAAAAGAGAGAACACTACTTGAGCATTCGAGCGCATACAGCAAACAAACACTCCCAGCTTTCATAGCAATCTTCGAGTCTTTGTTTTCAAGTGTTCTCCGAGTTTCCAGTTCATCGGAACTCGTCTTCACAGCCTTCACACTTAGATTCTAAGCCCACTTCATACATCCGAAGCTTAGAAGAAGAACTCTAGCCAATCTTTGCATTCACTGTAAAGAGTTCTTCATAGTGTGACGTCAACCAAAAACCCTATACTTCGTCTGTTAGGTTTTTGAGTGTGTCGTTAGGTTGTCCAGATCCAAGGCCCTTCTTTCATCGATTGAAGAAGCCTCGATCGTAGAGTTGAGATCCAAGCCTACACTTACATCGTTTGTGTAAAGCTCGATCGAAACTAGGCTGTAAGGAGAGCCCGGAATCTCCCTGTTGTTCGGACAGAAACGAGTGAAGTTTCGTGTCCAGTTTAGGTCTTAGTAGTGAACCCGTAATCACTGCATTGTTCGTCAGATCCAGGCGAGTGAAGCCCGATCTTGACCAGGTTTTTGAAGGACCCGTAACCTTCAAGTTCTTGAGTGAAGAGAACAGTTGCCGTCGTGCAACAAAGTGGACGTAGGAGCGTTATCTCCGAACCACTATAAATCTTCGTGTCGTTTCTCTCTAACCCTAAACTCTTTATCTTGTTTATCCATTGCACTTGCATCTAAACAACTTAATCTGGATATTTTAAATACTTAGGAAAAGAATTTAGCTCACCAAATTCCGCATATACGAGTAAAGACTCCCTCTTGATCAAGTGTTCACTTCGGTCAAGCAGGCAAGCTACATACTGTAGATCTAGCTTCAGCTAGGTCTTAAGTTTTTAAGCGAGCTCTTTACTTGTTACTCTGAGTTAAGGGATTTGAAGTTGAAAAACTTCAAAATACGTATTCACCCCCCCCTCTACGTATTTTTCCCATTAACAAACCGGGACCAACAAGTGGTATCAGAGCGAGGTTCTTTCGAGCCTCTGCTTTGCATATCCGAAGTGAGTCCCCACTCACTTCACGTTGTCTCACTGAACCGGATCCTATTTCCTAAGTGCATCAAAATCTCACCCACGCATACTGCATTACTACTAACTGTTTACCATGAATGCTTCTAGTCTTCCACAGTTTTCCATTGAAGGCTACGAGATCTGGAGCTTCCGTGTGGAGAGCTTCTTATGCTCCGTCCATGACCGCATGTGGGAGGTCATAGAAGATGGACCTATCACAATCAAGAAGAGCATCACTGTGGATGTTCCAGCAGCGGAAGGACGAGCAGCTCATGTTCGACAACAACTAGTAGACAAGGACAAAGATGAGTACACTCCCAACGAATTCAAGATTGCCAATCTTGACAAGATCGCACGCCACACGATGCAGAGCACCGTGTCGGACGCCTATCTTCCAAGGATTAGGAAGTGCGCAACAGCGAAGGAGATGTGGGAAACCCTAGCTCTCATTTCTCAAGGCACTGACAAAATCAAAGAAAACAAACTTGCCGTACAAATGCGGGAGTTTGAAAGCCTGATAATGAAGCCAGGAGAGTCCATCGACACCTTCGAACTGAGAGTCACCAACATAACTGCAACTCTCAACTCGCTTGGGAAGGAACTCACGGATAAGGAAGTCAACCTGAAGATTGTCCGAGCTCTCACTAGGAAGTGGCAGACAATGAAGGAGCTGTATCTAGCAACCAAGGATCTATCAAAGCTCACACCGGAGATACTGTTTTCCGAACTCAAAGCTCACGAATTCGATCTGAATCGAATGAACCTCGACGAAGAGGATGAAGCGCCCACTACGTCAAAAGGAGTAGCTTTTAAAGCTGCTGAAGGGCCAAGCGAGCAGTCGCTAGCCAAGATGACGAGGGAAGAGTTGGAAGAACACATTGCGTTCTTATCCAAGAACTTCAACAAGATGAACTCTCGAGTGGGCAAATACAAAAGGTTCTACAAGCAGTACAAGGGGAGGAGCACTGATGCTCGAGAAGGAAAAGGGAAGAGAGAAGAGACGACAAAGTCGATCCCGAGAGACATGATGGAAGTGGAGTGCTACCACTGCCACAAGATGGGCCACTACAAATCCGATTGCCCAAAGCTGAGTGCGAAGGAGCGTGAAGAACTCAAAGCAAAGAGGGATGCTCCAAGGCGAGCGCTTGTAGCAAGTGAAGCTCCGGTCGCTTCAACTGAAGATCCACAAAGCGACTCAGACGCATTCACTGATCCCAACTCCAGTGATGGAGAGGATCTTGGATTTATGGCGCTCACCGATGAAGAAACAGGAGAGGTATTCATCTATCCCTCACCCAGTTCAATTACACTCGCACACACACACCAAGAGGAAGCAAATTCCTCTGCATGGAGTGGTTTGGTTGACAAACACCAGAAACTGTCAAGTGACCACGAAGTGCTGCAACAAGCTCTGTTTCAAAGCGAGAAGGAGAACCGAAAGCTAGCCATTGAGCTTGATCAAGTCAAACTTAATCTAAGGGCTATGACTAGTAAGTTCGAGGATCTCTTCGCGAGACATCAAAACTTGGAGGGAAGGTATGAAGCCCAATCCACTCTAGTTGCCAACTTAAACAAAGCCTCATATGCTAGACAGGCACTAGAAAGTTCTCTTCTACCTTTTGGTAGAAAGGGAGGACTTGGATATGAGGGTGGACCTTCCAAGCCAACTGTCTTTGTTGGTGCTTCAAACACGACACCATCAGTCACTTTGGAAATGCCCACTGCATCCAAAGCGACCACTAACAAAGACAAAGGCAAAATGGCTGAAAACCCTAAGAAGAAGCCAATGAAGATGTCTATATCTTTAAGGGCAGAATCTAAGGGTAAGCAAAACTCAACAGTCCCTAGCACTCACCATGCTAAAGTTTACCAATCCAAAGGTAGTGGGAAAACTGTTGAAGCTTCTAAATTTCAGACCAAGACACCAGAGACAAAGGATCTCCCTTTCAAGAAAAGGAGTAATGTCTATGTGTCACGTTATCCGGACTGGAGATGGTCCAACCGGACTAACATTGAGGGGGAAGAATTCGAAGGACCAAAGAGGCCGCTTCGAACTTCCAAGGTTACTCAAGCGAGTCAGGGTCAAAACCCTAGTTGGACCGCTTTGAGGAAACCAAGCGAGCCGCTTCGACAGACTAGAAACCCTAAGACAGTCTCTAAACCCAAAGCTAATCCGAAGCGAGTCGCTTCAGGATTTAAGCAAAGTGGAAAGAGCATAGGTAGGACTGAAGCGAGCCGCTACCCCTCCTGCACACACTGCTGCACATGTGAAGCTGCTTTAAGGCAGAAGTCACAGTTTTCGAAGGTCGAGAAACCCAAAACACAAGCTCCCTTTCAAAAGAAAGTGAAGCAAGTGTGGGTACCTAAGGGAACTAACCTGCAAGGACCCAAACTGATTTGGGTACCAAAATCTGTCTAATTGCAGGTGGGCGCCGTGGATCCCATGCCAAATGAGGGTCATCAAATCTGGTACTTGGACAGTGGATGTTCGAGACACATGACCGGCATGAAAGCTCTACTTCAAGACTACATTGAGAAGAAGGGTCCACACGTAACCTTTGGTGACAACTCTCGAGGAAGCACCAGAGGATACGGCGCACTGAAAGTTGGAAAGCTCACGATTGAAGAAGTCTCCTACGTGGAAGGACTGAAGCACAACTTGTTATCCATTTCACAGTTCTGTGACAAAGGATACAAGGTGGAATTCATTTCCAACAAGTGCATTGTAAAGAGCAACCTTACATCCCAGATTGTGCTTACTGGAATAAGACAAAGGAACGTCTATGTAGCACAATGGGATAGCTGCAAAGTGGAGACGTGCTTAGTAGCAAGGAGTGCTACAGAAATTGGATGGCTATGGCACAGACGCCTGAACCATCTCAACTTTAAAGCAATCAATCGCTTAGCTCGTAAGGGTTTGGTGCAAGGCATACCAAATGAAGTCTTCATCAAAGACCATCCATGCTCACCATGCCAACGAGGGAAGCAGACAAAGACGCACTTCGCCAGTCTTGAAGAAGCCTCTTCCAAGCGAGTGCTCGAGCTGCTTCACATGGATCTGTTTGGTCCAGTTACTCCAGTTAGTATAAATGGTAGGAAGTACACTCTAGTTGTAGTCGACGACTTTTCTCGCTACACTTGGGTCGTATTTCTCTACAGCAAGAAGGAGACTCTGACCAAGCTACCACAACTGCTCAAGCGATTGGCTGTGGAGAAGAATCAAGCTATCATGACCATCCGCTCCGATAAAGGCACAGAGTTTTTGAACTCTACCATTCAAGCTTACTGCACGGAGCATGGCATAGCACATCAGACCTCCTCAGCACGCACACCACAGCAGAATGGAGTTGCTGAAAGAAGAAATCGAATCATCAAGGAAGCTGTTCGAACCATGATTGCAGACTCAAAACTTCCAATGAAGTACTGGGCTGAAGCTGCCAATACTGCATGCTACACGCAGAATCGAACACTTCTCTGCAAACGGCACGACAAAACACCATATGAAATATGGACAGGGAGAATTCCTAACATATCTTATTTCCATATTTTTGGTTGTAGGGTCTTCATCCATGACAATGGGAAGTCACAGTTGAAAGCCTTTGAAAGCAAAGCTGATGAAGGAATATTCTTAGGATATTCTACATCAAGCAAAGCCTTTAGGGTGTTCAACTGTAAAACCCTAATTGTGGAGGAATCACCCCATGTCGTATTTGATGAATCTTCTTTAAGTCATCCACAGGAACAGGATCAATCTAAAGACGAAAAGTCAAGCAAGGAACCCATTAACACTCTTACTTGGGACATAATTGAGGATGAAGAAGAAATCAAAGGCTCAAGCGAGCAGAAGATCCAAGGAAAAGATGAAGCTGCCCCCGAGACTCCTGAAGCGAGTTCAGGCGAAGCACCCAATCCAGTCGCTCCAGATGGTGAAGCGAGTGACAAGGAAGACGATGAAGATGAAGCTGGCAGATCCAAGCGCGCGTGGCTCAAAGATCACTCACCAAGTCAAATCATTGGAGATCCATCCAAGGGTGTAGTGACCAGAAGACAAGTGTTTGGAGAAAGTGCCATGTTCAGCTGCTTTCTCTCAAACATTGAGCCGACAAGCGTGGAAGAAGCCTTAGCCGATTCAAATTGGGTGATCGCCATGCAAGAAGAGCTGAACCAGTTCACCAGAAACGACGTATGGTACCTCGTGGATCGTCCCAAATTTCAGCACGTTATTGGCACCAAATGGGTGTTCAAGAACAAGACGGACGAGGACCACAACGTAGTAAGGAACAAGGCGCGTCTCGTTGCCAAAGGCTACTGCCAAGAGGAAGGAATCGACTTTGACGAGACCTTCGCTCCAGTGGCACGACTTGAAGCTATCAGATTGTTTCTAGCCTATGCAGCAACCAAGAAGTTTAAAGTTTATCAAATGGATGTGAAGAGCGCGTTCCTGAACGGTGAATTGAAGGAAGAAGTGTATGTGGAGCAGCCACCGGGTTTCGAGCAAGGAGACAAAGTGTACCGCTTGAAGAAAGCTCTATATGGGTTGAAGCAAGCCCCCAGAGCTTGGTACGATACACTTTCTCAATTCCTAGTGGAAAATGGATTTCACAAAGGAAAGATAGATCGAACCCTATTCACGATCAACCATGGAGAAGATATGCTATGGGTTCAGATCTACGTAGATGACATCATATTTGGGTCACCAAATCAGTCGCTTAGCGAGAAGTTTGGAGAGCTGATGAGGACCAAATATGAGATGTCAATGATTGGCTTGATGAGCTGCTTTTTAGGTCTTCAAGTGAAGCAGCAGGATGATGGTATCTTCATCAATCAAGCAAAGTATACTAGAGACATGCTTGCCAAGTTTGGTATTCAGCATGCTAAAGCTGTGAAGATTCCAATGAATACCAACTGGAAGATGGAGCCAGACGAGGAAGGAAAATCTGTGAATCCTACAGATTATCGTGCCCTAATTGGGTCACTCCTCTATCTCACTGCAAGCAGGCCAGATATTGCTTTTGCAGTCGGAGTCTGCGCTCGATTCCAAAGCAACCCCAAGCACAGCCATCTTGAAGCTGCCAAAAGAATTCTTCGATATTTGAAGGGCACTATCAATATGGGGCTGTGGTATCCAACGGAGGACAATCTGGAGCTCACTGGATACTCAGACGCTGACTATGGAGGGTGCCGAATCGATAGGAAATCAACTTCGGGCACGTGTCAGTTCTTGGGAAGCAAGCTGATCTCATGGTTCTCAAAGAAGCAGACGAGTGTAGCCACTTCAACGACTGAAGCCGAATATATGGCCGCAGGAAGCTGCTGCTCTCAAATTCTATGGCTTCGCCAGCAGTTGAAGGACTACAATGTTGAAGCGAATGAAATTCCAATCTTCTGCGACAACAACAGTGCTATATGCATCTCGCAGAATCCAGTGCTACACACCAGATGCAAGCACGTGGAAATCCGACATCACTTCATTCGTGATCATGTCGAGAAGAAGGATATCAAGCTCGAGAAAATTCATACCGATCTCCAGCGAGCAGATATCCTCACCAAGCCTCTAGCTGAGTCTCGTTTCAATCAGCTATGCATGGAATTAGGGTTGTTAGACCCTGGTGAAGAATGCTAGATCCAGGATGCTCGAAGGAGTGGTCGCTAATTTTTCGTAGCGTCACTCGCTTCGGATCTTCACCAACTCAAGCGAGTCACTTCAAGATCTCACTCGCTTGAAGAAGGAGAAATAAGGTGGAGCAAGGTGGAGTGTTGGAAGACGTTCCCTACCCGCTTACAGGAATTGTTAAGCCATTGGTTAAGGGGGAACTATTGTTTACTCTCGGAGCAAGCTACTTCCAAAGCGAGCAAGGAAAGCTGCTACCTAGCCTAGGATTCCTAGCGAGTGGGTATAAACACTCGCAAGTGCCGTTTCTAGTAACGGTTGTGGGGTCTTGTATCGGGCCTTCCCACGTAAAAATGGTGAAAGCTTAGGCAGGGCTGGCACCTAGACCTTGTGTCCTCTTCCCATCTTTCCGCCGAAGAGGAGCAAGTCTTCTCATCTCCTTCATCGTGGATAAATATCCATTCATTACTCACTCTTCACTGAGTTGAGCTGCCGGATGTCTATCCATTCCCCTCTCATCTTGAACTTTGCATCGCTTCAATTTGCCCAATGTATGGTCAAAGCGAGTCGACTGCAAGTTCATTCTGTAGCATATAGGAGAATGCTTGAAGGTTTACCTTTTTCTACAAAAGGTTGCAGGGCTGGTGACATGCTTCTGCGTAAAATATGAGATTGTCTTGTCAGAGCATTCTCATTGTCATCCTGTCCATTTCTGCTCTGAGATAAGGACTTGTACTCATCCCCCATTCATCGTGAATATGTACACTTACGTGAAGCTCCCCTCTGGGTTGTAGTAAGCTTGTGTACTATATTCATTTCCTCCCTCATTCACTTCGATGGAGGACTCTCTAATTCGTAGAGGAAGATGAATGCCATGAAGACGAATGCCAAGAAGATGGGATACACAACAAGTAGTAAACATTCCAACAAGTGGAGTCAACACACGCAGTCATCAACAAGTGGAATCAATCAATCAACGTGTGGTATCAATCTCCTACGAAGTGAGATTGACTGGTAAGCATTTCAATTTTAAGTACACTAAATGAGCTGAAGCGTGCTTGAAACCTTCACTCACTACGTGGAAAACATGAAATGAATCTGACACAAATACGAAGAGGAAAACACTCTTGTTTATCCTCGAAGTATGTAAGTCAGAAACATTTTAAATTAAGTAAAGAAATTTAATTTCTTATTCCAGTCGCTTCAAATGGCCAAGCGAGTGCTTCGCCACTCAAAGCTAGCCATCGCAAGCGAGTGCGGAACAGTCACGTGAAGCAAGTACTCCGCAAGCGAGTGAATGCCGAAGTGGCTACACTTGAAGCGAGCGGATACGAAGCAAAGCGTATGAGCTGTCTGCACTCGAGTGCCTATTTCACTTTCTGCCAAGCATTTAATGCAGTGGCGCGTAGAAGAAGAAATGACAGGCGCGTGGACGTCAAAGCCGAGGAAAGCGGGAAAAATCGCACTCAATCCAGCCGTCGAATCTGAACCGTCTCGAAATCTCAACCGCTGGATTAACTACTGTTGGAGAGACGAATCATCAACAGCCACGTGGCCACGTCAAGCGGATTTGGCGGTTCACTTTTCCAGTGATGACTCCAGACACGTCAGTTCCATCACCGGAGGTCGCCGCCTACGCACAAAACCCTAAGAGTGATTTTACCAGAATGCCCCTGCCTCGTCAGCCAAGATCTTACTCTATATATTTGCAACGAGGCAGAACTGCAAAACTTTCACAGCCTTCAAAATTTTCCATTCTCGTGCTTAGATCTGCAACCTCTGCAACTCACGAGTCTCAACCCCTTTCTATTTCATCGTAAAAACTCTCTTCAAATTTCTTTCATATTTACCATGGGCAAGAAGAAGAGTACAGAAACGATGGAGAAGTTTATGTCAAATATTGGCGATCACATCAACGTCGAGCCCCATCTCGACCCGATCGTCATAGAGAAGGATGGGTTCTTCCGTAGAGCCGTGACCACGGCCGGTCTATGGAAGTTCGTAACTTTGGTTCCGATGAAGATTCTGGCTAAAGCCATCGGAGAGATTCTGCTGAATCTGAAGAAGGAACAGAATACATCTTCCTTCACCAATCCACGAACCAGGAAGCCGGTGGAAGTTGATATGAGTGAACTCATCAAGGTGTTCGATCTACCAAGAGAAGGAGGAGATTCTCTGCTAGATCTAGGCCTTTCTGCCGAAGTTCAGTATGATCGATTTAAAGTTGCCAGAGCAGATCCAAACTTCAAGGATGCCAACATTCGCAAAAGTCTCAAGGAACCGTTCAATCTCATCTGCGAACTCTTCACGAAAAGTATCGCATGCTACGTTGGTTCCCTCGACACACTGTCGGAGACGAAGCTGATCGGAACCACCATGATCATCGACAGCCTCACTGGAACAAAGTTTAACTGGCACGGGTGGCTTCTCAAGCAAATCCATGAAGCTGCTGACGATTTCTCGTTTATTCCAGGAACTGCAAATGAGATCCTTCGAAAAGGAAAGTTAAAATTCTTCTCAAGGCTGTCTGTCGCACTGGAGAAAAAGTATCCAGAAATAATGTGGCCGGATTCAGACACAACCATATACAACAAGCAAACCATCTACTACGACTCGTGGAGGAAAACCAAGACTTTGATGGATCTGGGACTTCTGGAAGTTGAAGTGCCCACTGCAAGACCAGTTGCCGAAAGGCAAGCTGAGGAAGGCCAAGAGAGAGTGATCGCTTCACCTGTGAAGCGAGCCAGGTCCAAGCGTACCAGAACAAAGATGAAGCTAGTCACTTCGCTTGTCCAAGATAGCGAGGCAATGGAGAAGCCGCTCGAGGACATCGAAGTGACCCAACCTCAGCCTTCACCAACCAAAGTCCTATCCCCTCTACTCCGAATCACCCAAAACCCAGAACCCCAATCTTCATCAACCCAACAACCACCAAAACAGACAACCCCCCTCTCTCCCCATGAAGAAGAGTCAGCATCTTCTTTCCATATTCCCACTGTGCCATTTCTCAGTACAGATGAAGCTGCTGCTTACACCACATTCACCCAACTTCAATCCCAGCCTATACAACCACCACCCACCGAAACTATCCAGATTTCAGAAACCCAAGAAACCTCATCACCTACCCAATCCCCCTCGACATCGGCAGCTACAGCCGACACCGCCCAAACTATTGGAGAACTCCCCATCATCCCTCAGTTCATAACCCCTGCCCTCTCTGAACACAAGCGGGCTCTCGAACGCTTTGCTCTAGACAGAAAGCAAGCCGCGGAGACAATCAACCTCCGCTACAATCTTAGCTCCGCAAGTGTTGAATGGAGCGACATATTCTACACAAATGTCGTTGATTCTCTGACGTACATTACATATCGTGGAACAGAATACTTCAAAATCTTCAAGCTCCTAAAAGCATTCACTGAGGAAGAACTAATCCAGTTGGAAGCTAAGCTACTGAACTTCATGGATGTGAGTGGCTTCCATGTCTTCCTCGAAGGGACCAGCTTCTGGGAGACGCTGGATGCAAAAGTGAAAGAAGCATATCCACTCACCTCAGTTCCGAAGCGAGTGCCCTCATCCCATGAGAGGAAACTCATCAGGGAATATAAGGAGGAGCTGGAGTTGAAGGATGCGGAAATCGCTAGCGTTCATAGCGAGATCACAAGAATGAGTGAGGAGATGGAGAAGAAGGCTGGGGAGGTCACTAGTCTTAGAGAAGACTTTGACAAGAAGAAGAAAGAATTGGAGGGAAAGGTAGAGGAGAAGGAGAGGCTTCTGGAAGAGAAAGAGAAGGCGCTGGAGGCGCAAGTGAAGCTGGTGAATGACAACAACAAATCTATCACCGAACTCAAGGGCTTGCTGGATGCAGAAAGAAGCCGCTTGAGGGAGGTTAATACTAAACTGACCTCTCTTGTCAAGGAAAAGGATGTGTTGGAGAAGGAAGTGAAGAAGTTGAAGGAGAAGTTTGAGAAGAGAGAGGAGGAACTGATAAGGACGGGAAGCGAGCTGCTGAGCAGTAAAAAGGCACTCGATTCACTCAAGACTGAAATGAAGCTACTGAAGCAAGAGAGCGAGACTGATAAGAAAGAACTTGAGAGTCGGAGGAAGAGTGCACAAGATCTTGACTTAGAGAAAGCTGAACTTTCTATTCTATTCCAGAAAGTCAAGAAGCTGAAAGAGACTCTCACTGTAAGAATCACTGCAGATGCCGAATTTCACAATTCCCTCAATCGAAGGGAAAGGAGGCTTGCAGTGATGAAGGCAGAACTCGAAGCATCCAAGGAACACTTGGACCTCACGCTTCAAGAAGAAACCAAGAAGATCACCAACGCCATTGAAGCGGAGCTGGCGGAACGCTTCAGAGAAGTAGAACCGTTAGAAGAGATGATGGCCTCAGTTGTGGAAAGAGAGAAGCAATGCAAGTTCCTACTCGAAGAAATCACAATCAAAACTGCTGATTTGGTAGCACCATCTATAGGAAAAACTGAGAAGATGCTCCAGTCCATTCTCAACACGGTCAACTCACTTCATCAAACCCTCTCCGGAAAATCATTGACCCTAACCCCTGGTTTTGATGATGCCAAAAAGGGGGAAGGACAAATGATGGAAGGACAAGTGAACTTAGGAGAAGAAGAACAGATGCAGGGAGGAGTAACTGGAGGCTCAGGGGGAAGTAGAATTGGTATAGAATTGATGCTAGAGGGAGGAAGTGGTGCAGGTGAGAAGGAGGATGAAGCGAGGTCTCTGGGCAAGACAAAACTCACGGAGAAGGAGTTATTAAAACAGCTTGAAGAGCCCAGTAGACCACTTCAAGATAAAGTGCTAAGTGCTTCCATTGCACGGCATCCTCCAGTGACCGTGATAACGAAGGAGGAGAAGCTGAGGCAGGTGGAGCAGGATGCTGCCATGGCGTGGGAGTTGGAGCAAGTGTTTAAGCTAACAAAAAACTCTATTGCTGCAGGTGCTTCATCTAGCTCCCAAGTGGCCGCTACTCCCAAAGTGCCCACTTCAGACGCCGCGCCAACTTCGACAGCCGCACTCACTACGACCACTGCTGCACTCACTTCGTCAGCAGTCGTTTCTCCAAGTGCTGCCAAGAAGGATATGCCACCTCCCCCACCACCGAAGCTGCCCTTGAAGCGAGCTGCACCAGAATCTAAAGTCGATGACTCTACGGCTAAGCGCCAAAAGTCTAAACATGCAGTCGCTTCAAGAACTGAAAAGGAAGAGAAGAGGAGAAGGGAGAGAGAAGGAGGAAGGAGCGAAGCGGAGAGATCGAAGACAGTGAACGCCAGGCGTCTTCAAGTGATTGACGCACGAATCGAGGAGCAGTTCAGCGAAGTACTGCTTATTCAGTCCTCTTTGCTTCGTAGTGCGTTCGTTCCCCTCATGCCTGATGAGTCCGAAGCATGTGAAGCCCAAGCCATAAAAGATGCATGCGACGTGACTACGAAGGAAATGGTAGAGTCGGGTCGCTACCCTAAAGTAGAAGAGCAAAACTATATAAGGAAGCGACTCAACGAAAGGCGTCCTCTGTGGAGTGGTGAATCAGGGAAGAGATTCACTGATATAATGACTAAGCTGTCAAAAAGAACAGAGGAGGAATTAGCCAAGAGGAGGAACGAGCATCTCGACGCAAGAGAGATCGAGGACTTCATTCCGCGAGATCTACTCGAGCAGTGGCTGCGCTACAAGGACTTATTCATCAAGGCTTATTACTACTGGGAGGTAGTGCCGCTGCAGAATGAGTGCTCTCGAATAAGTGCCCTCAACAACTTTTTAGCCGTCTACGACGACAAATTGCGCCGAAAGATCTTCACTATGGCTGAACAAGCTCAACCAAAGCCAATTGTCGTCAAGGTGCCAGAAATAAAGGACTTCCCCATACCTTATCATCCAGGCACGGATGTTCCTAACAGGGGAGTCACTGATGCTGAAGTAGATGAAGCGTTCAGGCTGGAGAGTGCATGGAGAAGACCAAGCATTCACACAGTAGGCACTATGGAAACAAAAGTCTTATCAGCCTATAGTGTTGATGCTACTGATGAAGAAGAGAAGAAGGAGGAGGAGAAAGAGGAGTAGGACGAAGCGGCAGGAAACCGTTGAAATTACATGCTTCATTTTGTGTGAACTTCTTGTTCATATATCCTATTTTTAAATTTCTGTCTCTTCTCGAGTCATTTACTTGCTTTGTGAATGACTTTACCTTTTTGCTACAAAACTCAAATAATTTAACCGAAAAAAAAGGGGAAAGGAACTTAAAAAAAAATTACAAACGAAACTGCAAAGGAAGCAGTCGCTTGGAGTTCCCTTCACGGTTAGATAGGCTGGAATTTTCTAAATCTTAGCCTTTGGGTTTTGGCATCATCAAAAAGGGGGAAATTGTTGGGAATTGTTATGGACCAACTTGTTAAGGGGGAACTGTAAGGGATACTTGATAAACGAAGTCATTTATTTTGATTGGATCCCAAAACCCCAAGTGTCCAGCTCCCAAGCGACCCATTTTGATGTAGATAATAGGTTAGAATTTTTCTAAGCCTAAATCTGTTAGGATGGCTTTATTTTTGCTTAGCTTTAGACTGCAGGAATTCAAGTGAAGGCCACTCGCTTGAGTGTGTTCTTCCAAAGCGAAGCGAGTCTGGCAAACCGAAGTGAAGCGTACCGAAACCAGCGAAGCGAAGCGACCGCTACAGTGGAGTCAAAGTGAAGCCACCAAAGCGAAGCAAAGCAAGCGCTACAAAGAAAAGCTGAAGCGAGTCAACGTGGGTCAACGCTTATTAAAGCGGTCACTACGAAACTTTGTTTTCAAAGCGACCCACTACAGTATGATCCTGAAGCGACTCACTTCGGAGCGGACGCTACAACTTCAAAGCAAAGCGAGCCACTACCTACCAGAAAGCGACAGCGCAACTCCCGCCCATATTTTGAACTCCAGTCAACAGGAGATCGTAGCATTAATTACGAAATCTCCACGTGTCGAAAGCGGAGTGGAACGGAAGAGTTGACTGCCAGGCCGACAAAGGCGCCGCAGCAGTACTGGATCGCCCCAGTTACTGTTAAGTTTGTAACTTAGCCATTTTCGGCAAAGAGACAAACTGGGCTCCTGCAAAAGCTACTGCCTGCGCAAGTACTGTCGAGAGGAGGAGGGACAAGGCCACCAACCAAGCAACGGATCTAAGCCATCCCTCCGCCTATAAATAGTGAAGGATGAAGACGAAGAAAAGAGAGAACACTACTTGAGCATTCGAGCGCATACAGCAAACAAACACTCCCAGCTTTCATAGCAATCTTCGAGTCTTTGTTTTCAAGTGTTCTCCGAGTTTCCAGTTCATCGGAACTCGTCTTCACAGCCTTCACACTTAGATTCTAAGCCCACTTCATACATCCGAAGCTTAGAAGAAGAACTCTAGCCAATCTTTGCATTCACTGTAAAGAGTTCTTCATAGTGTGACGTCAACCAAAAACCCTATACTTCGTCTGTTAGGTTTTTGAGTGTGTCGTTAGGTTGTCCAGATCCAAGGCCCTTCTTTCATCGATTGAAGAAGCCTCGATCGTAGAGTTGAGATCCAAGCCTACACTTACATCGTTTGTGTAAAGCTCGATCGAAACTAGGCTGTAAGGAGAGCCCGGAATCTCCCTGTTGTTCGGACAGAAACGAGTGAAGTTTCGTGTCCAGTTTAGGTCTTAGTAGTGAACCCGTAATCACTGCATTGTTCGTCAGATCCAGGCGAGTGAAGCCCGATCTTGACCAGGTTTTTGAAGGACCCGTAACCTTCAAGTTCTTGAGTGAAGAGAACAGTTGCCGTCGTGCAACAAAGTGGACGTAGGAGCGTTATCTCCGAACCACTATAAATCTTCGTGTCGTTTCTCTCTAACCCTAAACTCTTTATCTTGTTTATCCATTGCACTTGCATCTAAACAACTTAATCTGGATATTTTAAATACTTAGGAAAAGAATTTAGCTCACCAAATTCCGCATATACGAGTAAAGACTCCCTCTTGATCAAGTGTTCACTTCGGTCAAGCAGGCAAGCTACATACTGTAGATCTAGCTTCAGCTAGGTCTTAAGTTTTTAAGCGAGCTCTTTACTTGTTACTCTGAGTTAAGGGATTTGAAGTTGAAAAACTTCAAAATACGTATTCACCCCCCCCTCTACGTATTTTTCCCATTAACAAACCGGGACCAACAGCGCCCCATACTGGGCCCAACTGTGTGGTGGCCCACTTATTCCTTATACTGTGGCCTGTTGAGCTTTTTGGGCCAGATCAGGGATCTACTAGCTAGTAAAACCGAGGCCTCCCAATGGCTAAATTCTCCATACTCAGCCCAGAGTATAATTTAGTCCATAAGTACTAAAACATTCCACTCGAGTAATAGTACTGAATTACCTGTTTCACCCCTGTTGAGTTCAGGGCTAGTATTAGACTTAGCGATCCCCATATTTAAGATATCCCACATCCGTTGATTAACTTAGAGCTTCTGACTGCTCGTGTTATTCAACTTCTTTATTCCTGAGTAGTACCATTCATTCCTTATTCATCATACCGGAAATTAATCCACCTGCAGGGTTTGGTATGATAATCCTTAATGAATTCCTCAGGGGATGTGATCAACCTGTTCTACCAGGATATGGTGCTCTGTTGCAGTTGCACTAAGAGTCGTACTAGTTGTAGTTGCTTCCCAAGATACGGAGCATATTGAGTTGCAGATACTCTGAACTCTCACCCATGGTAAATCAAAGAAGCAGACTACAACTATACACCCTTAGGACTCAACTAGAGTTAAGGTTCATCTTAAGTCACCGAGGTCTTGATTCTTTCTACATTCGGTCAGAATAGAAGAATACACCTCACCGTGATCCTATCAGTACACGCACGTACTAGCATAGACAAGTAGCCAAGACAAGCTACCTATGCAGCCTATACTACAGCCTAAACCGACAGTTATATCCAGAACTGTCTCAACTGTGATACCCTTTTATATCTCGTGAGGAACCGGCAACTATGGTCTTCTGTGATCTACAACACACCATAAAGCCTACAACTTTGAGATAATGGATAGATGTTTGATGCATGGATAACAATTCATACTTAATCAGATAGAAGATTGTTAGTGGCTATGGACAACACATGCATACAAGCTAAAAGGCCTGCTTTCTAGTATACAAATCCATCAATCTCCCACTTATACTAAAGCAAACTTTTAGTATATCATGTGACAAATAGGCAAAGTGTCTACAATCTAGCATCTATTACACATCTTCTCCCACTTATACTCAAAGTTTACTAGTGTGGGAGGCGCCCCAGTGCCATCCCTTCGACATGCTTGTCGAACACCTTGACTGGTAAGCTCTTTGTGAACGGATCCTGTTTCACTAAAAAGTGTTCGCAATAGAACGAAATCTATCCTAGCACTTAGTAAGTAAAAACCCAATGTCGAATCTCGAAGGAAAACTTAACAGGGCGATCAATTATGTAGTAAACCTAATCTAGCCTAAAACTAAGAAAGCAAGTAAATAATATTTTGGGTTTTTTTATTTTAAATCCTAGGCAAGAAAATAAATCAAAGCAATAAATCAAAGCAAATAAATCTAATCTAGAAAGCTGGAAATTAATCTAAGAATTAAACTAAGGAAATTAAACGAGGCAATAAAGAAATCGAATCTAGAACTAAAGCAAGTAATTAAAGCAATTAAACGAAAGCAATAAAATAACTTACGAAAATAACGAAGAACGAAGAACTTGAATTAAACTGCAACGAACTACGAATCCGGATTCGAACAAAAGAAAGCAATAAAAACTAAAGCTAAAGTATTTAGAACTGAAAAACTAAGGTAAAAGCTTGTTATAATTCGTGCCCTAATGGCATATATATACTAAGGTAAGAGTTTGATCCCAACTAGGAAAGTAATTGAGAAAAACGCAACATGGAGCGAGCGCTCCAAAGGGAAGGAGCGGGCGCTCCATATCGGCTGCGTAAAATCTGCTTCACTTCTTGAACTGGAGCGGGCGCTCCAACTAGGCCATGCAAATCCTTCTCGATCACTATTCATGGAGCGGACGCTCCACATCTCTGGAGCGGGCGCTCCAACTCATCCGCGCTCTTCATCCAGTTTTGCACTCATTTTTCTTCCTTTTCTCGTTCTTTCTCCTTCTTTCGGCTCCCATGATCCCTAACAAGTAAAATAGTCGAAACACCCAAATCATAGCTATATAGACACAAAACGACTCAAAAACGACACAAAAACAAATAATAAATAACGACTAAATCCTAACAAAATGACACCAAACAGATCCGCCAGATTATCCGCTGAAGGGATTTTCTTCACTTCTACTTCTCCTCTTTCGACAATTGCTCGTACGAGATGGTACTTTCTCTCTATGTGTTTGCTAGCCTTGTGAGCCCTAGGTTCCTTGCAGTTTGCAACTGCTCCAGCATTATCACAATATAATGTGATACCTCTGGGCAAACTGGGAACTAGTTCTAGCTCATTAAGGAAGTTCAGGAGCCACACAACCTCTTTAGCAGCCTTACAAGCAGCCACATATTCGGCCTCCATGGTCGAGTCTGCGATGCACTTCTGCTTCACACTCTTCCAAGTGACAGCTCCACCTCCCAAGGTAAACACATAGCCTGAGGTAGATTTCCTCTCATCTCGATCAGCCTGGAAGTCTGAGTCCATATACCCTATCGGGATCATCTCATTGGACTGATAAACAAGCACATGATCTCTTGTTCTCTTGAGATACTTCAATATGTGCTTAACAGCCGTCCAATGTCCCTAACCAGGGTTAGACTGATATCTCGCCACCATGCCAACCGCATAGCAGATATCTGGTCTAGTACACAGCATTGCATACATGAGACTCCCAACCGCGGAAGCATACGGTATAGTCTTCATGCCTTCTATCTCCTCTTGTGTCTTCGGACACATGTCCTTAGATAGAGGTATGCCATGTCTGAAGGGAAGAAAACCCTTCTTGGCATTCTGCATGCTGAAACGGGCGATCACAGTATCTATATATGAAGCTTGGCTTAAGCCTAACATCCTCTTATGGCGATCTCTGATCACCTTGATCCCTAGGATGAAACCTGCTTCTCCCAAGTCTTTCATCTGAAACTGTTCAGACAACCAATCCTTTACGCCTGATAACACGTTCACATTGTTGCCAATGAGAAGTATGTTATCTACGTATAGTACTAAGAATACCACCCTTCCGTCCGAACTGAGCCTGTAAACACAACTTTCGTTTATGCACTGGACAAATCCAAAGGATTTTATCACTCCATCAAAACGAATGTTCCAGGACCTGGACGCTTGCTTAAGTCCGTATAAGGACTTCTTAAGCTTCCAAACGAGATGCTCCTGGCCATCTCTCACATAACCTTCTGGTTGGCGCATATAAATGTCCCTACCTTTTTCAAGGTACCCGTTCAAGAACGCAGTCTTGACGTCCATTTGCCAAACCTCTAGGTCTAAATGTGCCGCCATGGACAAGAGTACTCTGACGGACTTAAGCATGGCAACCGGCAAAAAAGTCTCATCATAGTCGATTCCCTCTTTCTGAGTGAATCCTTTCGCCACCAATCTAGCTTTGAAGGCTAAAACCTTCCCGTCAGGTCCTCTCTTTCTCTTGTACACCCACTTGCAACCGATGGTTTACCCCATCCGGCAGCTCCGCAAGGTCGTACACGTCCATGTTAACTATGGAATCTATCTCCGAATCCATAGAAACTCTCCAGAAATCTGCATCCTCGTCCTCCATCACTTCCTTGTAAGTCCAGGGGTCGATCTCATCATGTTCGATACCCGAGAGTAGTTCAGTGGATTCTCCCACGAACATGAAACGGTCTGGTTGACGAACAACCCTCCCACTGCGACGAAGCGATGGTGGAGATACAGTATCGGATAAGGGTGCAGTTTGTGGTATAACCTCTTGTACTCTCGGCTGTTCTGGAATACTGGCTACTGCTGATGCTCGCAACTCATCGAACATTATTTCACTCCTTGACCGATGGTTACTAATAAAGTCCTCCTCTAGGAATCGGGCATTAGTGCTCACAATGACCTTCTGATCCTGGGGACTATAGAAATAACCTCCTTTCGTTCCCTTTGGATATCCTACAAACAGCCTAACCTCAGTCTTGGACCTCAATTTGTCGGCCTCCTTAGTAAGCACGTGTTCTGGACATCCCCAAACCCGAATATGACCTAAGCTGGGCTTACGCCCTGTCCATAATTCGGAAGGAGTTTTAACTGTCGACTTTGTAGGTACTAGATTGAGGAGATAACCTGCTGTTTCCTAGGCATATCCCCAGAACGAAATTGGCAAGGATGCATAGCTCATCATCGATCTCACTGTGTCTAAAAGAGTACGATTCCGTCTCTCAGCTACACCGTTCTGTTGGGGAGTACCGGGCGTAGTTAACTGAGATGAAATCCCATTTTCTGACAAGAAAGTTCAAAACTCAGTTCCGAGGTACTCGCCACCTCTATCAGAGCGAAGTGACTTGATACTTCTACCCGTCCTCTTCTCCACTTCCGCTTTGAATTCCTTGAATTTGTCAAAGCACTCGGATTTCTTGTGGAGTAGGTAGATGAAACCGTATCTCGAGTAGTCATCGATAAATGTGACAAAATACACGTAACCTCCTCGAGCTTGAACGGACATCGGTCCACACAAGTCATAATGAACCAACTCTAAGAGCTCTTGAGCCCGATATCATATGGACTTGAAAGGTCTGGTCACCATCTTTCCTTCCAAACACGATTCACACGTCGATAAAGGTTCTATTTGGAAATCCAAAACACCTTCTTTTATCAACCTTTGAATCCTCTTTTGGTTGATGTGACCCAATCGTAAGTGCCATAATTGAGTTTGGTTTGTTTGAGACGGATTCTTCCTCTTTTTAGTATTCAATGATGAGGAAGCATTATAAGAAGAAGAATCATTCATAGGACAAGTAATGGTATAGAGAGACCGGGACAATGTGCCAGAAACTATAACTTCA
Source organism: Thymus mandschuricus (assembly GCA_029379335.1). NCBI lineage: Eukaryota > Viridiplantae > Streptophyta > Magnoliopsida > Lamiales > Lamiaceae > Thymus > Thymus mandschuricus. The sequence continues at coordinate 39,219,861 of CM057072.1, forward strand.
TTGTCTTTCATGATAGAAACGCCTCTATCAAAAACAATTGAATATCCGTAAATAAATAGTTTCGAAACAGAAATCAAGTTTCGCCTAAAAGCAGGCACATATAAACGTCTCTCAAAACCAAAACAGTACTATCAAACGATAAATGAATATCTCCAACTGCGACAGCTGCAACTCTCGATGCATCACCCATGGAGATGGTAATCTCGTCATCACTCAGTTCCCTTGTCTGCAGAAACCCCTGCAAGGAGTAACATACATGGTCAGTTGCTCCCGTATCTACTACCCAAGTCTGGGTAGAACTTTCAGCTAAGCATGTTTCAGTTACATATGTGAATGACATACCAGAATTCTTCTTCTTTAGAGGGCAGTCAGCCTTCCAGTGTCCTATCTTGTTGCACTTGAAGCACTTGCCTTTCCCCTTAGGCTTTTCACCGCCTTTGGTAGGCTTACTACCTTTGCTCCCACTGGTGCTAGCCGCTTTCTTTCGCAACCACGGTTTCTTCTTGATCCCACCTTTCGGTGCAAAAGAAGACGCCTTCACTGATGATAGTGTCGTGGCACCCTCGCTCATCATGGCTTCGGCAGTCACCAAGTCATTAAGAAGTTCGTTCTGAGTGTACTCCTTCTTGTTCATGACTACATTCAGACGGAAATTCTCGAAGGTCTTTGGAAGCGTATGGAGTATCATATCGATCTTGGCTTCACCATCGATACCTCCACCGAGCTCTTCCAATTCATTATGTGCGTGCATCAGACTCAGAACATGATCACGCACAGAAGTGCCTTCCGTCATCTTTGTGGTCATGAGTTTCCTCATGGCCTCAAAACGGGCAGCTCTGTCCTTCTCTCCAAAGAGTTCCTTGAGATTGAACATAATGTCAGATGCTTTCACAAAATTCTTGTGTTCTAACTGCATCTGACTTGACATAGAAGTCATGATGAAGCACCTTGCCATATCATTGGCCTTGTGCCATCTCTTATGTTCTTCCCTCTCAACATCAGTGGATTCCTCCGTCAAGGGAGCAGGTTCAGGAGTTGTGAGTACAAAATTGTACTCTTCCGCAACCAAGACATACTAAAGATTTCGTTTCCATTCCAAATAATTGGAACCAACGAGAGGCTTTGAAGTGAGAACATTTATCAACGGGCCTAAAGTCATATCTGAAAAAGCAATAAACACGTAGACACAAGTAAGAATAGATCATGCATCAATTCGTAACGAAAATTATTGTAACCTTTTGATAAACCAATAATTTCGAAACCTTCAACAGCCCAAACAATGCGGATCGCAAGCCACGTTCGTGTGGACGTTTACGCTCCCACTGTTCGACCAGATCCTCGGATCTTTAACTCTACTTATCTTGCCAACCTATCCTTATGGCAAATAGAGCTAATAGTTGAACCTTACTAGACCATATTAGATTAGAAAAGAGACTCCGTTGGGGAGTTGTATTCTAACTAATACCTAAGCTTTTAACCACAATCTTAGCCTAACCCGGAAAAAACCCTATTTTCCTTAAGCTATCTTTGTTCAAAAACCAACTCCAGAGAAAACCGTACCATTCCGAGCAAGCCACGTTAGTGTGGACGTTTACTCAGAAAAGCTCCCACTTCTCATTTTGGTTAGAACATTTTTGTTAAGAAACCCTAAGTCTGGCGAACTCGTCCGATACGATGTGCAAGCCACGTTTGTGTGGACGTTTACACACTCGCACCAAACTTCACCTTAAGGTCAGTTGTGGAGGTCTTAACATTTTCTATACCAAAAAATATTTTTATCTGCTTAGTGTTTTTCTTTCAAAAGGTTGTCGACATGCTCGATCACGTTGTCAAATAATCCTAAGCATAATTTTCTAAACGCAGCAAATAAACCATGCTCGCAGAAAATTAAAACATGCTTATATTGACAATCCTAAAACATGCTCGACTAAGCGCAATTTAGTTCACCTCGACAGGCAAGACATGCTATAATAATTTAAATTGCATCCATAGCATGCTTAAGAAAAACGAGATAAAAGCAAAAATAAAACTCACTTTTCGTGGTGTGACGACCCGTTTAATCTATTACAAAATAGAAATTAAATCCGAAACAGGCTTCGGTCTTGAATAAGTCTTTCGTCTTGATCTCCCGTTTCTCCCCGAAAATAAATAAATTATTTAAAATAATTTATTATCTAATTTTCGTTGCCATTGGGCTTTTCAAACCGAGATTGGGCCCACACCACATGGCCCAATTGTCTCGAATAAGCCCAAACCGCGCTCGTTTCACTCTCATGGGCCCACGAACCCGAAACCGGACCTAAAACGGCCCGAGTTCGTGACTGGGCCCGAGCCCGAACGCTGGAGGTAGCCCGTAACGCAAACGGGGCGGGCTGGAAACCCTAGGCCCGGTCACGGGCTAGGGCACGGGCGCGCAAGGCTGCCCGCGCCGTAGCCGACGGCGTGAGGCCTGCCGCCGGCTGCCTCCGCCTCCCTGGTGCCGCTGCCGTCCCTGGCCGTCGTCCTCCACCGGCGACACGGCCGGCCGGCGTCTGGAGAACAGCCCGCGGCGTCGAGCCCTTGATAGGGTTCCGCCGCGGCTGTTTCCGCCTGCTGCCACCGTTACAGCCGCCGGCGACGTCCGCCGCGGCCACCACTGCTGCTGGCTGATGTCGCCGTGCCTCCGCCGTGCTGCTGGACCCTCCCCGTCACCGTCGTCGTCACCAGCTGCCACTGCAAATCGTGGCAGAAACCCTAATGGGTTCTGCCGCCGCTGCTGCTCCTCCGGCGCTGCCCCCCCCGACGCCCTGCTGCTGCCAACGACGCACGCGGCCACGTCGAGTCCGTTGCCGGACTCCGTGGTCGCCGTCGATGGCCCTCATGCAGTCCACGGCGTCTGCCGCGGCGTTGAGCCCTAGTTAGGGTTCCGCCGCGGCGCCGTTCCCGCCGTCGCGCGCTACCGCCGCCGCTCCTGGCCTGCTCCGCCTCTCTCCGACAACGTGCAGGCTCCAGCAGCCTGCTGGAGCCACGTCGATCACCGGAGAAGAAGAAGGCAGCCCCGTTGGGCGACTCGCACGCGCGTGCGGTGGCGCGTGTGATTAACGTGCCGCCCAGTGCGACGGAGCCCAGCTGGTGCTCGTCTCCTTCGTTCTTCGCGTTCTTCGTCTCGATGTAGCAAATACATAACGAAAAACTAACTATATATGCCTAATCTAGATCGCACCTTATTATCTTGCAATCAAAATTACATAAATATGCCAAATCGGCCCGAAAAACGACAAACACCACGAAAAGCGACATCCTAATTGATCTAACATGCATAATAATCGATCATTACTCAGATAGAGCCGAAAATCTGATCCTTGGCTCTGATACCAACTGAAGGAACCATATCTGATCGGTGAAGATTGGTTCGCCCGAGGATCTATTTCGGATATCTAACTATCGACTTAATCCTATCATGCTCCTATGAATTAAGTGCGGAATCATAGGGGGTTATAGATCGATTGCCTGAAGAAGTAGAGAACTCGCGAATAGATCTTTTGATCTGTATCCCTGCTCGATTCTGACGTTGGATGGACAACGAACTTCGGAATCAGCCACGGAAAACGGGATCCCCACCGAACTGCTAGAAGCCGGCCGCGCGTCTCTCTCTCTCTAACCCTAGCCTCCCTTTCTTGTTTAGAATATTTTAGTGCACTCGTATATTCTGACTATTAGGTCTGAACAAGACCTTGAGGGGGTATATATAGAGGAGACGAAGTGAGACTTGGGCTTAAGTTGCAGGCCAGGCCTACAACACATGGACTAGGCGTCCATTAGCATAGTTGGCACCCCATACTGGGCCCAACTGTGTGGTGGCCCACTAATTCCTTATATTGTGGCCTGTTGAGCTTTTTGGGCCAGATCAGGGATCTACTAGCTGGTAAAACCGAGGCCTCCCAATGGCTAAATTCTCCATACTCAGCCCAGAGTATAATTTAGTCCATAAGTACTAAAACATTCCACTAGAGTAATAGTACTGAATTACCTGTTTTACCCCTGTTGAGTTCAGGGCTAGTATTAGACTTAGCGACCCCCATATTTAAGATATCCCACATCCGTTGATTAACTTAGAGCTTCTGACTGCTCGTGTTATTCAACTTCTTTATTCCTGAGTAGTACCATTCATTCCTTATTTATCATACCGGAAATTAATCCACCTGCAGGGTTTGGTATGATAATCCTTAATGAATTCCTCAGGGGATGTGATCAACCTGTTCTACCAGGATATGGTGCTCTGTTGCAGTTGCACTAAGAGTCGTACTAGTTGTAGTTGCTTCCCAAGATACGGAGCATATTGAGTTGCAGATACTCTGAACTCTCACCCATGGTAAATCAAAGAAGCAGACTACAACTATACACCCTTAGGACTCAACTAGAATTAAGGTTCATCTTAAGTCACCGAGGTCTTGATTCTTTCTACATTCGGTCAGAATAGAAGAATACACCTCACCGTGATCCTATCAGTACACGCACGTACTAGCATAGACAAGTAGCCAAGACAAGCTACCTATGCAGCCTATACTACAGCCTAAACCGACAGTTATATCCAGAACTGTCTCAACTGTGATACCCTTTTATATCTCGTGAGGAACCGACAACTATGGTCTTCTGTGATCTACAACACACCATAAAGCCTACAACTTTGAGATAATGGATAGATGTTTGATGCATGGATAACAATTCATACTTAATCAGATAGAAGATTGTTAGTGGCTATGGACAACACATGCATACAAGCTAAAAGGCCTGCTTTCTAGTATACAAATCCATCATCCACTACCCTCTCAACTGCTCTCACGCACTCTGCACAATCACGACAGTCGCCGCCATCGGAGTAAGCAGAACAAGCTTCCTCCGTCGTCAATTCTCCCTCCCACGTTACTTCTTGTCACCTCCTTAACCGACCGAACGCTCTTAGTCGTCCGCGACCACCACAATTGCTTTGTTATTTACATTCGTTTTCATTTATTTTTACGTTCGATTATCTGAATACCGTACTAACTTGAGCGTCGGAGGTCCTACGACCGACACCCTCTCCAGTGTTCTTCGTAGGGCTCTAACGTGTCCGTTGTGTTGGTTACAGGTTGCTAGTGCCCTAATCGACCGGATCGACCGAATCGTCCGACAAACTGTAATTGTAGATCCTACCTCTACACTTAGCTTCCCAGTCTTCAGTACGCTGTATCCCTTGGTGGTTCCTCTAGAGTTGTCACCAAAGGTTACTTGTGGACCCTTCTTCTCTGTGTAGTCTTGGAGTAGAGACTTCATGCCCGTCATATGTCTTGAACATCCACTGTTCAAATACCATGTAGCTTGACCTTTGTTGGGCATGGGATCCACGGCGCTCACCTGCAATTAAGCCAATTTTGGTACCCAAATCAGTTTGGGTCCTTGCAGGTTAGCTTTCTTAGGTACCCACACTTGCTTCATTCTCCTTTGAGTCTTAGCTTGTGTACTAGGTTCCTCGGCCTTTCTAAAATGTGAACTCTGCATGAATGCAGCTTCACAAGTGTAGCAGTGTGTGCATCGAGGGAAGTTACGAGAGCGACTCGCTTGAGGCACACCCATGCTCTTGCTTTTTTGCTTATACCCTGAAGCGTCTCGCTTGGGATTAGTTGTAGGCTTAGAGACTGACTTAGGGTTTCTAGTCTTGGCAAGCGTCTCGCTTGGTTTCTTCTGCGCAGTCAATTTTAGCTTTTGAGCATGACTCGTTTGGGAAACCTTTGGGGTTTGAAGCTTCCTTTTAGGAACTTCAAAAACTTCCCCCTCAATGTAAGTACGGTTGGACCATCTCCAATCCGACTCACGTGACACATGACATTAGTTCTCCTTTTCAAGGGAACGTCCTTTGTCTTTGGTGTTTGGGATTGAGAGCTTATAGCCTCAACAGTTTTCCCTTTACCTTTTGAATGGTAAGCTTTAGCATTTTTAGTGCTAGGGATTGTTGTTGTTGGCTTTCCCTTAGGAACTTCCTTTGAGGAGATAGACATCCTCATCGGTCCCTTCTTTGGAGTCTCAATCTTGCCCTTGTCTTTGTTAGTGGTTACTTTGGAGGTAGTGGACACATCCAAAGAGACAGATGGTGTTGTGTTAGAAGCACCAACAAAGACAGTAGGCTTGGAAGGTCCACCCTCATATCAAAGACCTCCCTTTCTACCAAAAGGTAGAAGTGAGCTTTCTAGTGCTTGCCTAGCGAATGAGGCTTTGTTTAGATTAGCAACTAGAATGGATTGGGTTTCATACCTTCCTTCTAAGCTTTTATGTCTAGCAAAGAGGTCCTCAAACTTACTCATCATAGCCCTTGGAATAATCTTGACTTCATCAAGTTCAGTGGCTAGCTTTCGGTTCTCTCTCTTGCTATCGAACATTGCTTGTTGTAACATTTCGTAGTCGCTTAACAATTTATGGTGCTTGTTAAGCAATTCACTCCATGTAGAGGAATGAACTTCCTCATTATGATCGTGTGCCAGTGTAATAGAATTAATTGGAGGATAGTAGATTACCTCTTCTATGTCCTCGTCGGTGAGCGCCATTAAACCCTAGATCCTCTCCCTCGTTTGAGTTCGGATCAGTGAATGTGTATGAGTCGCTTGAGATTTCCTCGCTTGGAGTGGCTGGCGACTCGCTTGCGACTATCGCCCGACGGGGAGCGTCCCTCCTAGCCTTCAATTCCTCTTTCTCTTTGGCACTTAGCTTGGGGCACTCTGATTTGTTGTGGCCTATTTTGTGGCAATGGTAGCATTCCACATCCATCACATCCCTTGCGATCGGCTTCGTCATCTCTTCTCGCTTTCCCTTGTTTTCTTGAGTGTCAGTGCTCTTCCCTTTATACTGCTTGTAGAATCTCTTATACTTTCCAACACCTGAGTTCATGTTGTTGAAATTCCTTGAGAGGAATGCGTAGTGCTCCTCCAGTTCTTCTCTTGTCATCTTAGCAATTGATTGGTCACTTGAGGTTTCTGCGGCTTTGAAAGCGACTCCTTTTGATGACGTGAGAACTTCATCTTCATCGTCTAAGCTCATCCGATTGAGGTCAAACTCGTGAGCTTTAAGCTCGGAGAACAAGATCTCCGGTGTGATCTTTGATAGATCCTTCGTTGCCAAGTACAGCTCCTTCATTGTTTGCCATTTTCTTATGAGGGCTCGAACAATCTTGAGGTTGATTTCCTTATCAGTGAACTCCTTGCCGAGAGAGATGAGTGTAGCTATGATGTTGGTGACGCGCAGCTCGAATGCGTCAATCGTCTCTCCAGACTTCATTGTCAGGCTCTCGAACTCTCTCATCCGCACCGCGAGCTTATTCTCCTTGATTTTGTCTGTGCCTTACGTGATTAGGGCTAGAGTTTCCCACATCTCTTTAGCAGTGGTGCACTTCCTTATCCTGGGGAGATAAGCATCTGACACGGTGCTCTGCATTGTGTGGCGTGCTACACGGTCGAGGATGGCAATTTTGAAGTCATTGGCAGTGTAATCTTCTTTCGCCTTTTCCACGTACTCGTGTCTGACCCTAGCTTCTCTGCCTTCTACAGCTGGAACGTTCGCCGTGTTCATCTTCATGATCTCGATTGGCCCTTCTTCTATGACTTCCCACATCCTGTCGTGGATGGAGCATAGAATGCTTTCGACACGGAAACTCCATGTTTCGTATCCTTCGATTGAGAACTGCGGAAGATTGGATGCACTGTATGTAGACATGATGAACCGTTAGTGGTAATGCAGTATGCGTGAGTGAGGGTTCTGATGCACTTAGGAAAACTGGATCAGTTCAGTGAGACAATGTGAAGCGAGAGGGGACTCGCTTCAGGTATGCAAAGCAGTGGCTCGAAAGAACCCCTGCTCTGATACCACTTGTTGGTCCCGGTTTGTTAAGCGGTACACATGTAGGAGGGGGGGGGGGGGGGGGGTGAATACGTGTGTAAGAAGTTTTTCAACTTCTTTTTCCACTTTACTCAAAGTAGCAAGTATGAGGGTCGCTTCAGAAACTTAAGACCTAGCCACAAACTAGATCTACAGTGGAAGCTTGACTCTTGACCTTAGCTGGTGCTTGATCAAAGAGTGACTCACTTGCTAAATGCGGAATTAGGTGAGCTATTCTTTCCTAACTATTTAAAGCGTCGATTTAGGTTTGTTTACGATGCACGTGCAGTATGAATAAACAAAGCAAGTAAAGTATGGAAAGCTTGAGTAAAGAGATACGACACCAGAGATTTATAGTGGTTCGGTGGTAAAACAACTACGTCCACTTTGCTGCTTGCTGCAACAGATTCTTCTCACTAAGAATCTTGAGGATTATGGGTTCCCCAAAAACTTGAACTGGATCGAGCTTCACTCGCTTAGATCCTAGATAACGACAACTGGGAGATTACGGGTTCACCACAAAAACCTAGCTAAGATCGAGCTTCACACTATCGATGATAGTGTAAGCTTGGATCTAAACTCTACGATCGAGACTTCTACTATCGAGGAAAGTAGAGTCTTAGATCTTTGACACAACAACCTTTCTAACACAAAACCTATCTTGACAGACAAGGATTTAGGGTTTTGGTTTTGACAACTCTGTAAATGAAGAACTCTTTACAGTGAGTGCAAAGAGGGTTAGAGTTCTTCTCTAAGCTCGGATATATGAAGTAGGCTTAGAATCTAGGAGAGTGAAGGTTGCGGAGACAAGTTTCGATGTTGCTGAAACTTGGAGAACACTGGACAAGAACTCGAAGAATTTGCTCGAAGGCTGTGAGTGCTTGTTTGCAGTATGCGCTGAAATCTCAAGTAGTGTTCTACTCTTCTCCGTCTTCGACCTTCACTATTTATAGGGGGAGGGATGGACAGGAGCCGTTTGATGGTTGGTGGCTTTGTCCCTCCACATTCGACAGTACTCGCCTTTGACCTGCAGCTTTTCAGACGCGCGCTTTGTCTCTTTGCCGAAATGGCTAAGAGCCAAGTTCAACAGTAACTGGAGCTAGCGTCCTGTACTGTTGCGGCGGCTTTGTCGGTCTGGCAGTCAACTCCGTTGCTCCATTCTTCTTGTGCCACGTGGAGATCCGCAATTAATGTCTTGATCTTCACTGGACTTGAGTTTGAACTCATAGTTGAATGGGCAGGAATTTTTGATCTGTCGCTTTCAGTTAGGTAGTGGCTCGCTTCGCTTTAGAATTTTGAGCGTCCGCTTGGATGAGTCACTTTAAGTAATACTGTAGCGTTCGCTTGGAAACAGATTCTCCGAAGTAGAAATGATTCTCCGAAGTATCGGAATTTCGAAGTCGTAGAGGGTACTGTGTCAGACACATTTAATGCGCGCGCCGGTTGGACTCTCAATAAAGTTGGGATGTGATGGGTTGGTGGATGTGAACAGTTGTCGTAGGTTTCAGATGGCTTTTCTGATATGCTAAGTTTCATTATCCTAAATTTGAATTTTGCAAAAATCCTTCTCAAATACTCTCTCTCTCTCTCTCTCTCTCTCTCTCTCTACAACTGTTCATGATCTTCCCCGTTGATCTCTGTGACGTGTGCCCTTCTTCAAACACAAGTAAGTAGTGGCAATAAATCCTTTCTCTTCCTTTGTCGTTTCGGAGTCTAGGTCGTCGTCAGGTTCGCGGCTGCATTTTTATCACAGTTAGAAGCTGTGACTGTTGAATCCCCTTCTCCGTTTTCCATCAATGTTAATTTTGGTGATCGGGAGGATGCGTTCGGGAAGGTAGGGACGGTTGAGTCTAGCCTAAAAGCGGCTGATCTAGTAGAGATTGGCCGTAGATACGATTTTCCCCGTTCTTCCCTTCTTATCATGCCTAGGAAGGATGATAGGGCTTGCTGGCCTCCGGCCGACTTTGTTACTATTTATGAGGACGCCTTAAAAGGTGGCCTCCGTGCTCCATTCCCCACCATTTATTCCGAATTATAATTATTTTCAGTTACAAAAGAAAAAAAAATAGTATGATCCGGTTATTTTTGGAGTTTGGAGATGCCTTGAGAAATGTCCATGGTCGAATAATTTGCAAAGTCCAACATTTGAAAATAACTTGATTGCGTCACATAGTACAAAAATTCCGATAATCCGATGCCTAACCAAGAAAAAGGGTATGTGTACAGTAAAACATACCCGTAAAGTAGTAATTTTATATATTTCTTCTTTTTTTTCTTTTTAATGTTCCCACCCACTCGACCTCCATTATTGCAATTATAAAAATCACAATAATTCACCATATTTCAATTCCCATTTTACCCTCGACACCCCCACCAGTATTTATTAACTAAAAGAAGAAGAATAAGAAAAAAGGCAGTCCTCAATTTCAACCGTTTTTTTCTTCGCTTCTATTATCAAAATAATTAAAGAAAAGGTAAAGAAGAAAAGAGTGAAACCTCTCTCTCTCTCTCTCTCTCTCATGGACCAAGCTGAAGATGCGATTCCAACAACCGAACAGCCAACATTAGAATCATCTGCGGCGGCGGAGCCGCCGAGCGCTCACCAGGCAGTAGTTCCGCCCGGGTTAACGGTTGAGGAGTTCGACGATCTCAGGCCCGCGGTGGCGGAGTTCCATAACTACAGGGTCAACGCCGGCCAATGTTCCTCCATACTCGCGCAGCGCATCCACGCGCCGCCGCAGGACGTCTGGGCCATCGCCCGCCGCTTCGACAAGCCCCAGACGTATAAGCACTTCATCAAGAGCTGCAGCGTGCGGGAGGGCTTCGCCGTGCGCGTCGGCGAGCTGCGTGACGTCAGCGTCATATCAGGGCTGCCGGCCGCCACCAGCACCGAGCGGCTCGACATCCTCGACGACGACCGGCGCGTGACCGGATTCAGCATCATCGGCGGCGACCACCGGCTGCGGAACTACCGCTCCGTCACGTCCGTGCACGAGCGCCGCGGCGGCGCCGACGAGATCTACACCGTCGTGCTGGAATCCTACGCGGTGGACGTGCCGGAGGGAAACACGGAGGAGGACACGCGCCTCTTCGCCGACACCGTCGTGAAGCTCAATCTCCAGAAGCTCGCCTCCGTCGCCGAAGCCATGGCCGCCAACGGTTGATTCCACAGGTAATTTAATTCCGATTATGCCCTTGTAGATGTGATTTGCGGCTGATTTTTGCAGAGAATTTCTGCGATTCAGATTCTGGAAAATAATTATATAAAAACAGAAGGGAAAAGAAAAAGAAAAAAAAAGAAAAAAAAAGAAAAGAAAAAGGACATTTAGGATTTTTGATCATTGGTTGAAATTACTTCCTCTTTGTTCATTTGGTTGCTGTGTGAATTTCGATCTATTTCAATAACTGGTGCTCCACTTTATCATTTGATTTTCTTCCAAAGGAAGAATGTAAAATGGGAACAACATTTGTATTGTAATTGTACTACTATTATTATTGAAGATGGATTGGAGCAAATGAAATTGGAGAATTTGGGGCTGTCAACTTCAATCAATCTTTTCCCCCCTTTCTTCCATTTATTCTTATTCCATTGGTGAATACACTAAAATTGGAGAGTGGATATGAAGATAAAAGATATAGTTATCTTTTCTCTACTTCCTTAGCCCACGCTATATAGTTACTACTCCTTCCGTCCCACTAGGATAAGAACCTTTTGTTTCGGCACGGAATTAAGACGAGAGTGATGATAGTGTGTTAAAGTAGTGGGTAGTTGGTAGTGAGTTAAAGTGGTGTGTCTAAATTTTATTGGGTTATAATTTTCTATTTTAGTAAAGGTTCTATATTAGTGGGATATCAGGAAAATGTCCCTTCATCAGTGGGATAGGTGGAGTAATTGACTTTCTAACCCGTATTGATACTTCGTAACGATAGAAGTGTAAAATAGATTTTCATGTTTAGTTGTTTATATAGGTAATTATAACACTTGTAGTAAACTATAGTAAAAAACTTAACTACGATAATCTATTTTGTAATGCATCATTATAAATTTCCAAAGTCGGCTAAATAGTCAACGAAGTCTATGAATCGTGGAATTAGTATCTAATTTGTTTTTCTTTCTAGTATTTTCAAAAGGGAAAAACCAGTTTTCGTTTAATAAAATCTATTAACTGATTCGATTTTAAATCAAATATGGAGCAATTATTTTAGTCACAGATGAGCATCGATTGCGCCAGTCTGTCTAGTTCTCTTCTTTACAATGCGGTGTTGCTATAATGCATGATGGGTCCCCTTCTATGTTGCACAGCTTGTATAAATATTCTAAGAATTTAACGATTTCATATGTACCTATAATTTAGCAGATTATGAATATTTGTTCTTAAGAAATGGTAACTTAAACTTAAATGATCAAAGAGAGTTAAATGATGTATTTTGTGTAAATAAGCATAGTAAAAAATAATGGTGGTGCTTACAGTGAAGAATGCATAGTCTTTTGAATCAGAGTTCATTCTATAACTTTATATTTCTATATCATTGTTATATACACTTCTATTCTATTTGGTTGTATAAACTTATATATTAAAAAAAACATTTTTTTTTTTCATTTTTAGATTTTAATTTTATTTGAACTTATAAGCTCTTTTATCCAAACACTTTTATAACTTATAATGTTTTAAATCCAAGAGCTTATAAGCTATTGAAACATCTTATATGAACTTAGAGTTTATAAGGCCCGTTTGGCTAAGCTTATTTTGAAGTGCTTATAAGCTAAAACAACTTATAACCTGTTTTAAGAGCTTATAATTTCAACATTTATAATCTTATAAGATGCTAAAGTGTTTGGATGACAAGCTTATAAGATGGTGATTTTTTTGGTGAAATAAATAATTATTATTGTGTAATGACCAAAAATTACATTATTCTTTTACACTATTTTTTAACCTATTTACCTGCACACATACAATAATTAAAGACCAAAATTTATTTTTCTCAATAATTCAAAATTATTAAATTAAAAAAGAAAATAGAAATTAAAAAAAGTAAAAAGATTGAAAAAATTAAAATGGAAACATAATGGCCTCTCTCTCTCTCACACACAACACAAACGCACACTTCAACCTCCTTCCACCGCCATCAAGGTTGAAGGATCCAGGTGATAGTTGTGGTGGCTGTCGGAGTAAGGACGGGGGGACTTGATTTTAGAGAGAGAATCAAATCGAGGTTGATGAAAGAAATGAAAGAGGTATTATTTGTAAAACATAAACCATAGTGAGGGTAATTTGGTAAAAATGCCAATACTTATGACAATAAGCAAAAATAAGTTGGTGTAGAGAAACTTATTTTTTCTAGTGCTTATAAGCACTTGGAGCTTATTTTTTCAGCTTATAAGCTGTTGAATAGCTTATTTTGCTAAACACAATAGAAGAGCTTATAAGCTCGTCAACAGCTTATAAGCAACCTAAAGTAGCTTATAAGCTTAGCCAAACACCCCATAAGCTCCTTAAAATAAGTTTAGTATCCAAGCACCCCCTTAGTATACACTAGTTTAGCTCTTATTATTAACACGGACTTGTGTGAAATTGTATTCTGACTTTTTATTTATCAAGCACGAGTTTAGATCCAGATACAATAAGATATTAGCAATTATATTCATGTTATATACTATTAGTTTTGATTCAATTCTTATGTTATCCGTCTCGTTTTGGTTGACTCACTTTTTTTTCTTTAACAATAGAAATTTAAAGGCCGCATTATGAAGGACTAGTTGATTCATTCTTTAAATATTCCCTTTATTTCACTTCACTAGCACTATTTCCTTTCGATAGAGGATTTTATAAGCAATTGTTAAAAGTGAAAAAAAGTAAGGGGTTCATATTGAAAAATAAGAGTTAATTCTTTTCATTTTAAGAAACAAGATTAATGGAGTGAAATGACCCAAAATGGGAAATGATAGGATACGGCTCACCATTATGCCCAAGCATTGATCCCAATATAAATAGGCCCAACAATAAGCTCGGCTCACGCAATTCAGCCCAAGAGAAGCAATTCGGTCCATGAGGTATTCCTTCAACAAATATAATTCAAGTCCTAAGAGATGTAGAAGACCCGGATGTTTATCACATAAGAGGAGATAGACTCGAAAAATCCTTGTAAGGGTCTAACTCCATATAAATAGAGGCTAGATTAGAGTTAGAGCATTCATTCATATTTTTCATAATCACTGTACGTTACACGAAAACATCAATAAAGATCATCCCCCTTCGCCCTGTGGATGTCGATCTATTCCGATATATCGAACCACGTAAATACCCTTGTGTCTTTTACGTTTTTGTTTATACATTAAATGCCTATGAAAACCAGATTGATCAATAGCGCCGTCTGTGGGAACTACAAATTTTGTGCTTCCAATCAACGTTTTCCGACGGAACTGATGTCATGACGAAGACACGAGTTGCTGATTCAAGGGCTGCTTCTGGCATCCGCAACACATATAAAGCGCCCCACGAGCAACCCGAAAATCTCTGGACTAGGATGGTGCTGTTCTGCTTCTGACCAACAATTCAAAACAAAACTACAAGAAATTGTAGTAAAGCTAAAGGAAGAACATAAGAAAACCTTTATTCGAAAGAATAAAAGGCGATAGAGAAAGGTGCGGAATGCCTTCAAGCAAGTTCGGAAGGAATGCGGTGAAAGAACTAAAAAAATCTTTTCTTTCAAGAAGGACTACTTTAGGAAAGAAACTCTATGCCGTCTCCCCATCTCTGGTTGAAGCAGGGATGAGACCCTATAGTCTCTATCCAGTGCTTTTCCGGCTAACTTTTTCTCATTGATCTAGTGGCATTCTGTCTTTCATCCCGTAGGCTAGCGGCTTGCTGCGACATTTAGCATTCTTCCTTCATGGCATTAACCAAAAGAAAAACCCTAGAGGAGACGAAACTCCCAACGGACACGTTCACACCATGGATGAGCAAGAAGACCCTAACCAACAGGAAGACGAAGTTTGTCAGGGCGATGGAGATAGCTATGAAGAGGACGATCGCAAAAGTAAGAGAGGGGAACCCCGAGCTGCACTGCCAAACCTTGACGAAGCAGCGAAGATCTTCATCAAGACCAACGAAGCTGCCAAACTCTTCCTCCAGTTCATGGAACAAAGGCAAGGTCGACATTGGCAAGGCGAAGAGGAAGTCGAAGCTTCGTCAAAGCATGGGGCACCTCGGCAACATGAGGCTCCCAATGTCCAGATAATGAATCAACCGCCCCGGAACAACCCACGAGGCAACCCTCAAGCTGATCGGGTGAGGGACAACCGTAATGGCTTCGGCCATCGAGTCGCAATCGACGTAACTTCGGCCCTACAGGCCGATCGGTAGTTGTCCTCCCATCACCTCGACACCGTCCATCTGGAGGAGTGTTCGGCACATACGGGTAGATTATTACCCTGTTCTCCGAAGAGATACTTAATACTCGTCTTTCGGCCAAATATAGGGTGCCACACATTACGCCCTACGACGGACTAAGGGATCCACAAAACTTCCTCTCTCAGTTCCAGTATAACATGATAAACACGTACCTCAACTCCGTCCACATGTGCAAGCTATTCCCGGAGTTGCTAGTCGACAAAGCTCTTCAGGGGTTCGATAGCTTGCCTCCGGGAAGCATTGGGTCTTACGAAGACCTGATGGAGGTTTTCCAACGAAGGTTTTTCAAGAAAACCGAGTCTAAGTTCACGTTGGCTCACCTTCTCACTGTAAGACAAGGCCGAGGTGAATCTATTAATGACTTCATGACGAGGTTCAACAAGGAGAGCCTAAAAGTTCAGGATCTCAACGACCTCCTTGTCATCTCTACCTTCCAAAACGGCATCTTGCCTGGTGCATTATACAAGGGGATCGTTAGAAAGGAGCCTCGCACGATGACAGAATTATGGAAGATCACATATCAGTTTGTCAAGGCCGACGGAGGAAATGCAAGGCCGACAAGGGAGAGACCTCAGACAAGAAGAAAAGAGAAGAGGGCCGAGGAGACGAAGGTCGAGGTCGGCAAAGTGCTCTATATTGGATACAGCGTGGACCCTTAGAGTCCAGGCTAGGACCACGTCGTGATCCAGAACCACCTCGTCCTAAGTTTACATTCTTGACAAAGTCAAGAGCGGAAATTTACGAACTCCATGCTGACATGTTCGAAAAACCCTGCCTCATGACAGGAGCTGTGAAACGCCAGTCCAAAGATAAATGATGTAGCTTCCATAAAGATCATGGGCATGACACATAATTTGGCGGACATTGAAGAATTGGTACGGGATGGAACTCTGAAGAAGTACCAAGATCGCGGTGGACGAGCTGGTCAACCTGAGGCCTCGTACCGAAGTCAAAAGAAGCGAAAGCAAAGCAAAGGAAGGGAGAACCGTGGTTCTTGTGTCAACAAGAAAACGAAGTACAATGGCGATGGCGAGGGAGACGACGAGTACCAGTTCGACAGAGTCATCTTTGCAATTTCCAGACTCCCCATGACAAACGAAGCCATCACTCAAGACTGAAGCCCGAAGTCCACAAGACACCGAGCCTGTCAGCAAAAGGCTCAAGAAGGATGAGACTATTATTTTCTCTAACAAATACCCCGTGCCAGCCATAGTGCCTCACCATGATGCCATCATAATCCAAGATGTGGTCGCGAACAAGCTAGTTTGGTGCATATACATCGATAGTGGTGCTTCGGTGAGCATCCTCTTCAAGGAATGCTTCAACCAGATGGGGGTCAAAGAAGCGCACATTACACCGATATCACTTTGCCCGTCACGGTTGGAAAGACACCGACGAACTCCACCAAAGTAGTATAGTTCTTCGTGGTGAAAGCTCACTCACCGTGTCACATTATACTGGGCCGAGACCGGTTGAACGCGGTGAGAGCAGTGTGTTCGACGTACCACTTGATCATGAAGATCCATACAATGGGGAGGATAACTGTAATATGAGGAGACGAATGCTTGCAAGTCGCATTGAGAGGTGTTGGGACTTCAGCCCAACTCCCGCAAGCATAGCAATCACCGAAGCCCGAGGAGTTGGAACTGGAAAAAACGTCGTCTGCTCTCGATAGTTTGGTGGAAGAAGTTGTATTATACAAAGACGACCCCAGTAAAGTCGTCAAAGTATGTTTCACCGAAGTGCCTCTACTGAGGAAGCAAATTATCCAACTCCTATAGGAATTTAGAGACATCTTCGCTTGGTCACCCCTTGACATGATCGGGGTTTCACCAAGCATTATCATGCATCAGCTCAACATCGACCCTAGCATTAAACCAGTTCGATAGAAGCAGCGCATCTTCGTTGCGGAATGAAGTCTGGTTATACACGACGAGGTGAACCAGCTTTTGAAGGCTCGCATATTGTTTGAAGTCAAGTATCTGACATGGATTGCCAATCCAGTATTGGTTAAGAAAGGAGGAGGGTGGCACCGATCTCAAAAAGTATTGCCCTAAGGACTGCTACCATCTCCCCAACATCGATAATAAAGTCGACGCACTAGTTGGATACGAAGTCTTTAGCTTCTTGGGTTTATACAAAGGGTATCACCAAGTTTTGATGAGCGACGGAGAAGCATCCAAAACAACTTTCATTAGAGACTTCGCCATTTTCGCATATAGAAAGATGTCCTTCGGACTCAAGAACGCGGGAGCCACCTACCAGAGAATGGTGGACAAAATATTACAACCTCACATAAGTCAAATTGTGGAAGTATACGTAGACTACATAGTCATCAAGAGTAAAGAGAAGACCACCAACATTGCCGACCTCCGAACTGCCCTCCGTTTACTTCGAAAAGTGAATCTTAAACTGAACCCTCAAAAGTGCATGTTTGCAGTTTGGTCGGGGAATTTTTTGGGGTGTTGGGTTTCTCAAGAAGGTTTAAAAGTCAATCCATCCAAGGTTCAGACCGTATTGGAGATGAAGACGCCGAAGTCAATCCACGATGTACAAAAGTTGACGGGCTGCTTAGCAACATTAAGTCGCTTTCTTTCCGAGGCCGCAGAGAAGCAACTCCCTTTCTTTGAAATCCTTAAGAAAGCTCTGGAGTTCAGCTAGGGGGGAAGAACACAAATCTGCATTTGCAAATCTCAAGAACTACCTTGTCAAGCTCCTTACTCTGTCTAATTCAAAAGTAGGCGAAGCACTTTCATTGTACTTGGCGACCTCGGATGGAACCATTAGCACGGTACTCATACGGGAGGAAGGACGTCGTCAATTTCTAGCATACTTCATCAGTCGAGCACTTAAAGGACTGGAGACGAGGTATCAACCCTTAGAAAAGCTCGCTTTGGCATTAGTAAATGCAGCTAGAAGGTTGTGGCCCTACATCCGTGCGCATCCTATACGAGTTTTTACTGACCATCCACTTCGGCAAATATTGACGAAGTCAGAAGCTTCGGGAAGAATAGCGAAGTGGGCAATCGAAATGGGTGAACATGACGTCTCCTATTGTCCTCGTCAAGCCATCAAGGGACAAACGTTGGCTTATTTCTTGGTGGAGACCAACTTCTTAGAAAAGCCAAAGCCTATTGAGCCCACTTCGGTTACTTCCGAGGATGAATCAATGAAGGAAGAACCTAAAGATTGCTAGCAAGTGTATGTAGATGGAGCTTTGAGGAAAGCAGGAAGTGGGGCACGCATCCTCTTTATAGGGCCAGATGGTCAAGAAGTCACTTATTTACTTCGGTTTACTTTCCCCACTACGAACAACAAAATGGAATACGAAGCTTTGCTCATAGGGCTTCGCCTAGCTCGCAATCTCTAGATACGTGCCATGAAGGTCCATAGCGATTCTCAGGTCGTAGCTCCAGCCGAATATTGGAGCTTCTTTATCTCGGTCTCTTCGAGCCAGTTACTCCTTTGAGTATCAGTAGAAAATATGCTCTCATAGTTATTGATGATTACTCTAGAATTTCGTAGGTTGTTTTCTTGTTTAAGAAAAGGGAGACTTTGGAGAAACTGTCTGCGTTGCTAGTTAAGTTGTGCAATTAAAAGGAGAAATCTATCATCTCAATTCGATTTGATCGATGAACTTAATTTCTAAATTCAATGATCGAAGATTATTGCACTAAAAGTGGGATTCATCATCAAACCTCAGCAGCGAGAACTCCTCAACAATATGGTGTTGTTGAGTGTCGCAATTGCTTGTTGAAGGAAGCAGCATATTATGCTTGATGAGACAAAACATCCCAAGAAGTTTTAGGCAGAGGCTGTGAACACGGCCTGCTACACCCAGAACATGTCAGTCATCATGACTAGACACGGGAAGACACCCTATAAGTTGTGGAACAACAAGCTCCCTAGGTTAAAGTATTTCAAAGATTTTGTGTTACATTCACAATAATGAGAAATCTCAATTAAAAGCCTTCGATAGAAAGGCTAATCCGAGAGTATTTTTAGGATACTAGGAGATTAGCAAGGCCTTTTAAGTCTCTAATAAGAAGACCCTTACTGTGGAGGTCCCTTACTGTGGAGGTAACACCTCATGTTGTTTTTGATGAATCCACCTGTCTGTATAGAGATACAAGTATAGGTGAAGAAGATTAAGCTGTCAATACCAGATCGAGGAACAACCTCATAGATGATATATTGATCTGGAGTCCAGCTGATCATGATGGAGAGGATCAATCTGATCTTAAGGTCTCACAGTGAGGGGGAAGTGATGCAAGTGATGTTGCTACATTAAGCTGTAATACATCGGCCAAAAATAACTAGGCTAATCCTCCTCCCACAATCTCTATGACTGAGGCCATTGATGATCTTTCAAAGCAACTGGAGCAACTCAACCCCTTCACACAACGACCTTCCGCTCACCCCGAGTTTGGTGAACCAGCTGATGAGCCCAAGCCGGTTCTTTCCGAACAAAAAATGACTCAGCGGATGCGCTGGGTGGATGATCATCCACAAGAGCTCATTGTTGGGAACCCAAACCAGGGAGTTCGTACAAGAAGGATAATTGGTGAAAGAGCCTTGTTAAGTTGTTACCTTTCTCGTATTGAACCTAAATATGTAGTTGAAGCTCTTCGTGATTGGATACAGGTCATGCAAGAAGAGCTCAATGAATTCAAGAGCAATGAAGTATGGTCTCTAATGGACCGTCCTACTCATCAGGGCGTCATTGGAGTCAAATGGGTGTTTAAAAACAAGAGAGATGCATATGGTGAAGTTGTCAGAAACAAAGCTCGTTTGGTTGCTAAGGGCTACTGTCTACAAGAAAGAATTGATTTTGATGAGACATTTGCACCGGTGGCAAGACTGGAGGCAATCAGGTTCGTAGCCTATGCAGTTCATCAACGATTCAAGGTTTACCGGATGGATGTAAAGAGCGCATTCCTCAACGACATCCTCGAGGAAGAAGATTATGTGGAATAACCTCCCGGCTCGATTCAAGGAAGGAGATTCCAGCAAGGTCTATCTCTTACACAAGGTTGTGTATGGACTCAAACAAGCTCCCTGAGCTTGGTACGAAACGTTGTCTTCCTTCTTGCTAGAATTTAGATTCAAGCATGGTTCGATCGATAAGAAATTTTTCACTATCAAAGTAAAGGACCATATCCTTTTATTATAAATTTATGTTGTTGATATTATTTTTGACTCTAAATCTCCTATATTTTGTGAAAATTTTGATAATCTCATGAAAGACAAATACATCTCTAAACCTACCTCGCCAAATCGATCTTCCTAACCCATTGGTGAAGGATTCTCACAACTGCAGTTTTGATCTTCGTTTTGTCATTGACGCCACTCAAACTATTCCATCAATTTACAACACTTCCATTTATCAATGTGAACATACATATATAAGTAATGTAAAAAATTGAAAACATATCAAATATTACAACTGATTAAGAAAGCTCCTTCGAGTCCCATATGAGTTGCCAATAAATTAAAATTTAATATGGAGAGAAGCAAAACACTGATAATGATACTTAGGCAGGAGATACAATGCAATCATCTAATTCTAAATGGTCAAGGTAATTAATAAATAAATTGCATGCAAACATGCACACAACTTGAATCGAAATAAAATGAAACTAAAAAGCTGCTGGAAAAATAAGTTACCTTCTTCTACAGTGTGAATTTGCAGATTTTTGCTTCGTGTAGCGTCAATTGAATCTGTAACTTTTTGCTTTAATTTATGCAGATGGATGTATACATATTGATAATTCAATCGGTTTAGTTGTATCGTAATTCTATGTTTAATAATATAAGGAGATGTATTTATAATAAGGTGGCGTTCTCTTTAATGCGAAAGTTTAGGAGATAAAAGAGAAAATCATCCTTAAAATCTTCCTTATTCTCACTTTTTCTCACATTTCTTATTTTTTCCCCTTCATTTGCACTACAATGGAGAAAAAATATTATATCTTCAATTTAGTATTGTAAATATTTTCTCCAATTTATGGAGTAAAATTCCCCCTAATTGATAAAAGATGAGAAATGATGACAATAGGGTGGAATTTAAAGGGAGATTTTCTCTTTTCTCTTCTTTTTTTTCGCATAAAAAAGAATACAACCTAAAAATATATGGAAGTGTATATATACATGAATTAAAAGAATGTATAACAAAAAGTAATAAAATGCGAAAATTAATATAAAAGGAGGTGTATCAAATTAAGAAAATTAAAATCAAAGAATATATTCTTCTCAAAAAAAAAAAAAATCAAAGAATATATTTTAAAAATACTAATAAAATAAGAAATTAAGATTAAAAGGAAAAACTATGAGAAATCAGTAATATAAGAAAAAAGTGACCATACAATGTCATGTAGGATTAGAACGTTATTCGTATTATATATAACTAGTTTAGAGCCCGTCGAAAATCGACGGGATTCGATTATTTTTAATTTTAAACTAGTATGCTACCCCGTGCGATGCACGGCAACCAATTACATATAAATACAATAGTACAGTAACAAAGTAGATACATAGCTATGCACATAGTAGATCAAGATTATTTAATTTGTTGGTCAATCAGTGGAACAGACCAAATTTCTTAAGTTAACGCAACTTTATTTACCACTTTGCAAAGCTTCCCAGTGCTGGTCTTGGAGCAAATGATGAGGCGAACTTTGTTAACTTTCAAGCATTGATGACACATTAACCTGCGTTGATCCCTTCCTCCAGCGGAACTCTGCAACAAAATTGTCATCTAAAATTGAAGGTACATAATAAAGTTTAAAGAGCCTAAAAGTTTTAAAGTAACACACATTACATATTCAACATAACATGCTTATTGCTAATTAATAGTAAAGGATCATTTGCAGAATTATGCATGGTATTCTGCTGGATATAAGTAGCATCCCTTTAATTTATGAGGAATCCTTTAAATAAACATACAGAGCAGTACACTACTATTTCGACAAAATTAATGTAGTATCTAAAAGAAGTTATTTTAGAAATACTTATAGTATCATAATTCTAGAAGAAACTATTGGAATCGACAACCATAACATAGTCATGAATCTCCAATCTAAAATTAAGCGCATAAAACATTTGACTCTAATTAACCAATCCTCATTTGAGCATGCAAACCTCGCACCTCACCCTACAACATGTTAATGACTTTACTTAAACTACTACATGTATAGTTTTAAAAAGTTATAAATGAAAGGAGCTTGTAAAGAAAAAGAGAGTCAAGTACAGACCTATTCTTCAAATTTGGTTTGTAAAATTATGGAAAAAATTCACGCACATATATATATTTTACTCCAAAGCTTGCCGTGAAACATAAAAACATAAAAGAATGCACAGTAAGAAAACCTTACAAAGGAATCCCTCAAGACGAAAGGAAAATCATACTACAAAAGAAGCAATAATGTAAAAGTTCTATGCCATAACTCTTCAAAATGATCACAAAACACATCTACTGCATTTCAATATTTCATATTTGTATCCGACCCTTTCAATAATTTTTTTTTAGCAAAAGTAAACGAACTTGTATATACATTATTACCTGCTGATCAAGTATATAGGAGTAGCATATATTGCATAGCTAATGATCATTTGAAGATGGACACCACTCTCCTTTTATCCGGGGAAAGACTTGTCTATTTTTATTGCCGTCAGTTGACGCTTCAGTCGAAACCTACCATAGCCGAAACTAATGTGAGTGCAAGGGAATAAGTAATAAAAATCTGACTCTCACATTTTGATAATCACTAAAAAAACTAAAAGAAAATTTGAGTGCAAGAGGAATTTAGAGTGCGAGCGGAATCCCATAAGAAATATTTGTAATTGCTTAACAAAAGTTGTGTGCTTCCGTAATTTTCTCAAAATATAACTGGCATGCTCCACATCGGTTTATTAAAACTGCTACACGAAAAACTGACCTAAAATTTTGGAAAATAAAATGACCTAAATACCCTAAAATTGGCGCTAAAAAATAACTGAATATTTCGTTTTGTTTTAATATATTATAGATATATTGTAGCAAAAAAGTACATAATTATTTGAAGCCTCCCGTTTACTTGTGATTATAAGAAAATCGGTTAAGAAAATAATAATATTTTGATGATATATAGGTATATATATTGTATCCCGTCAAGATTCGACATTTATGACTTTAAAAGGTCATTTTTAAGCAAAATATAAAAGAAAATTGTTAAAACAAGTTAAGTCATCTACTGTTTATCTTAATTAAAAGAAAATGTAAAGAGGTATGATTTTAAAATTTTGATTTGTGATAGTTTAAATTGTAAATAAAATAATAAAATAATTTATAAATAGGCTCATTCAAGAAATGATAAGAGAAATTAAACCCTACCTAAATAATAAACCCTAAACCCCAAGGAATAAATCCTAAGGAATAAACTATAAAACATGCATATGGCTCAATCAATAATAGGGGCACACTCCTGTCAGTCCGGCCTCACCGTGAGGTCGGATCTCGATTGGCACTTTTGTTTATAAAGATTGACACTTTTGAACATTGACACTTTTATTCACTATGATTGGCACTTTTGAACATTGTCACTTTTATTCATAATAATTGGCAATTTTACGAAAAATACGTTAATAATGAATATTAATTTTATCTCGTGGAAATAACTAATATGTATATATATATATATATATATATATATATATATATATATATATATATAATGATATAAATCATAATATCAAAATATTATAATAACAAGTTGATAAAAAAATATAAAAATTTTCGATCTCACTTAGATTGGCACTTTCATTCAGAACAATTGGCACTTTTATTCAGGAAGATTGACACTTTTGCTGGAGAATTATATATCTTAAGTTTCAATTAATAAAACCATATTTTACCTTATAAATTTGAAATTAAATACTAACAAATAATTATAAAATCATAAATTGATATGTGAACCCTATAATATAATTGTAAAATAACATAACATATAAAAAAATACATACTCCCTCCGTCCTCCATTTAGTGACGTTGCTTTCTGGGCACAGGTTTTTTTGCATTTTAATGGTATAATAATAAATTAATGTGTTAAAGTGTTAAAGTGGAATAATTGTGGGTCCATTTGAATTGTTTAATAGTATTAAAATGTTAAAATAATAAAAAGTAGATGTATAAAGTGTTAAAGTGTTAAAGTGATTGTGGGGTCTACGTCCTAAAACGGAATATGTCAGTAAATGGAGGACGTCCCAATATAGTATTAATGTCACTAAATGGAGGACGGAGGGAGTATAAATTTTCATGCACAAGATTGACATTTTTATTCATAAAGATTAACACTTTTATTAATAAAAATTGGCACTTTACCTAAACGGGTCGGGTTAACCCAAACTGGGTCAGGTTGACCCGACCCAAAATCGGGTCAACCGGGTCGGGTTGACCACAGTTGGGCCGGGTCGGGTCGGGTCGGGTTGGGTGGGCCGGGTCGGGCCAGGCGGATCCGGCCGCATAGGAGTCTTTGTCTCAATAATATGGTGTTCGTTCACCCTTAAGGCCCGTTGAGCCCAAGGTCATTTTTATGCTTGGAATCCATCGGGTTCAATCGAGCCACTCAAGCTCAGGCTCAATTCAACTTACGTTTAATACTTGATTGCAACTATGTATGGTTGTTGCGGTATCCTGTAGGGATGTCAATGGGCCGGGTACTCGCCAATTAAGCATTTTCCAAACTCAAATCCTTTAGAGCATGGCTGGTATGCAGGAATGGGTCAGGAATGGAATGACCATTCCTGTGTCCATTCCTTATCCCATGGTTGGTAAAGAAATATAATCAGGAATGACCATTCCTTCAGTAATCAGTAATCCCATGAGCATGGGATTAACCATTACTCTCATTTCCTTGGTATTAGCTAATCCTTGTTATAAGGAATGAAATTTACTTCGATTGGTGAAGAAATTAACCTTACTTATGATTTACATTTGACTTATTAAACTTTATCGAGAATTTCGTATGGGCTAAGTCGAGTTGGGTTGGGCTGACGGCTATGGGCCCATTGGGCCAAATGAAGAAACCTTCCTAAATAATTATTTGGTGATTTTTTTTTACATATATATATATATATATATATATATATATATATATATATATATATATATATATATGTACATAATAATGTTGGTAAAATATTTGAAATAGTCGATATGTCTTGAGCTCGACCGGTGGGGTAGAGATAAACAATAGGTGGGTTAGACCGGCTCAACCGGCCTGGAACTGATATAGGCTTAGACATGCTCGACTCAATTATACAAGTGAGTCGTGTAGGAAACATTCTCATGAAATTTCGTTATATTTGGATTTATTTTTAGGCTTTAACAAATGCTCATTACATGTTCAATTGAAGATCGACATGCTCTATTAGTAAGCCTAGTTTGACCTAAGTCTACAAACCTAATAGGCTTGGGCTGATCCGAATTTTTGGATTATTGTAATTTATTTGGATTAAATTATAATCATTTCATTCCTTACGGATGCCAGCCATGGGAATTGAATCAGCATGTTCATTCCATTCCCATCACCATTCCACTAATTCGTGCATTCCATTCCTACTAAATTTCATTCCTGCATACCAGTCATCTCCTTAAGATTTCGTATACCCATACCCGTCTCAAACCCGTTTAAAAATTCAATTTTAATACCCGTACCCGGTCACTGGTGAGAAAATATCATTATAGTCAACCCCTTCCTCCTGCGTGAACCCTCTTGCAACTAGCCGAGCTTTGTATCTAACACCCTCATCTGCTGTGGTTCCTTCCTTCTTCTTGAAGATCCATTTACAAGTAACAATCTTTCTCCCCTTAGGCCGTTTGACCAGTTCCCAAGTCAGATTCTTTGCAAGTGATTCCATCTCTTCACCCATTGCAACGAGCCATTTAGCAGACTCCCCATCATGCGTCCTTATTCTGATCGAGCCAATTCCAACCACCTTGCAGACAGCACTGTTCGCCATGGAAACGTTGCCTCCATCTATCTGCTCGTAAGTAGTGAAATACTCTCTGTTAGGACATAGATGGTACGATGCCCCGGGATCCAGAATCCACACATCATTACGATGTGACTACTCATCTGCAACTAAAACCAGACCATCTTAAGAATCTTCATCAGGTTCCGCCACATTGGCAGAACCATCGGCACCTTCTTTCTTGTCCGGCTTCTTCTTCTTCTTAGGACAATTATTCTTCCAATGCCCTAATTCTTTACAGTAGTTGCAGATTTCTCCGGGCTTAGGACCTTTCGAACCTTTAAAGTTCGACTTCTTCTTCTTCTGTCCTTTACCCGTAACAGTGGCAGAACTGGTTGCCTGATGACGATCTTCTCTAATGTGCAGAGCGGATCGAACATCTTCCAGAGATAGATCTTCTCTCCCAGTCATAAAAGATTCCACAAAATTCTCAAACGACTCAGGCAGAGAGACTAACAGAGTTAAAGCAGCATCTTCATCGTCTACTTTAACATCAACATTACGCAAATCTAGCAAAATCTTATTCAGCTTTTCTAGATGATCTCGAAGGGGTGTACCTTCCTGCATGCGTAATCGGAACAGACGCTGTTTCAGAAGCAACTTATTCATCAGAGACTTTGTC
Organism: Thymus mandschuricus; assembly: GCA_029379335.1. Lineage (NCBI taxonomy): Eukaryota > Viridiplantae > Streptophyta > Magnoliopsida > Lamiales > Lamiaceae > Thymus > Thymus mandschuricus. The sequence goes on from CM057072.1 coordinate 39,246,789, forward strand.
ATGTATAGACTCTCCAACTTCTTCCAGAGGGCAGCAGCAGTCTACTGATCAGCAACTTTGGTGATAACCTCGTCAGACAGGCACAACATGATTGTCGAGTGAGCTTTCTCCTCCAGAGTCCTCCACTCTTCATCTTTCATGCCTTCACTTTTCGGTTTTCCAGATAGAGGCGCCCACAATCCCTGCTGCTTCAGCAACAAACGCATCTTGATCTGCCATAAGCCAAAACTGTTCCTCCCATCGAATTTGTCAATTTTCACGTTTATAGCAGACATCTTCGATCAACTCACAGAAACCGTAACAGCAAGGAATTCAGAATCCTAATCGAAAGACCAGGCTCTAGATGCCAGTTTGTTGTAACGAAATAGAGTAATTGAGTAATCGAACGAACAGAAAACGAAAAGAGACACAGATTTATGTGGTTCACCAACGTTGTGTTGGCTACGTCCACGGGCAGGAAATGGAGAACAGATTGTATTATGACGGCTACAGAGTTACAAAGTTTTGTGCCCTATTTCTATATAAATAGAGTAGATCAGATGGGCTAGGCCCATTACACCAATTAGGCCCAAATAAACAGACAGCCCATACCGCCTGAGTTCTGTGAAGGGGCAAATGATTCAAGGCATACTAACAAATCTCCACCTTGACTTGAATCCTCTTTGCAGATGCATCATTACAATGCCAGAACAGACTTCTCCTTTCCTGCCTCAGATTTTCCCTCCTTGGGTAACTAACAGCTCCAGACGTTGAGCAAGTCCAAACAATGTCGGAACTTGCTATGTAGGACCGGCTTGGTGAACATATCAGCAGGATTATCAGCAGTACCTACTTTCATCACCTTGATTCTCTTCTCATCCCTCAGAAAATGATACCTCACATCAATGTGTTTGGTCCTCTCATGATGGACCTGATCCTTGGCTAAACAGATAGCACTCAAGCTATCACAGAACACAACAGCTTGCTCTTGATGTTAACCAAGATCACCAACTAGCCCTTTCAACCAAATTCCCTCTTTAGCAGCTTCTGTCAATGCCATATACTCTGCCTCAGTCATAGAAAGAGTAACTGCAGCCTGCAAGGTTGCCTTCCAACTAACAACAGAACCACCAAGAGTGAAACAATAACCAGTCATAGATCTTCTACTGTCAACATCTCCAGCATAATCAGAATCAGAATAGCCAGATGGCAGATACAGAACATTGAGTATCACCTCCATAAATGAGACCAACATCAGACGTACCTCTCAGGTAGCAAAAAATCCTAACCTGCCAATGTTCCTTTCCAGGTTGTCCCATGAACCTTCTGACAACACTAACAGCATGTGCGATATCTGGCCTAGTAGAGACCATAGCGTACATCAGACTCCCTACTGCATTCGAGTATGGAACTCGAGACATGTACTCCAGCTCAGCTTCGGATTTTGGTGCATAATCAGATGACAGATGAATATTTGCAGCACTCGGAGTATCAATAGGCTTAGCTGTAGCCATGCCAAATCTTGACAAAATCTTCTGAATGTAGCTCTTCTGAGATAAGAAAAGCTTCTTCTTCTCCCTTTCCCTATAGATCTCCATGCCCAAAATTTTCTTAGCAGCACCCAAATCCTTCATATCAAACTCAGCATTGAGAAGAGCCTTTAACTTATCAATATCATACTTAGACTTCGCAGCTATAAGCATGTCGTCCACATACAGAACAAGATAGATCATAGAACCATCATCAGCTTTGTTGTGATACACACAACAATCATACGGACTCCTCCTGTATCCCAGTTGAGTCATGTAACTGTCAAACCTCTTATACCACTGCCTCGGAGACTGCTTCAGTCTATATAAGGATTTCTTCAATTTGCAAACATAATCTTCTTTCCCCGGAACTGCGAACCCCTCTGGCTGAGTCATGTAGATATCATCGCACTCCATGTAGGAAAGCTGTCTTCACATCTAGTTGGTCAAGCTCTAAATCCTGATGTGCCACCATCGCTAGTAACACTATAATAGAAGTATGTCTGACCACTGGTGAGAAAATCTCATTATAGTCAACCCCTTCCTCCTACGTGAACCCTTTTGCAACTAGCCGAGCTTTGTATCTAACACCCTCATCTGCCGTAGTTCCTTCCTTCTTCTTGAAGATCCATTTACAAGTAACAATCTTTCTCCCCTTAGGCCGTTTGACCAGTTCCCAAGTCAGATTCTTTGCAAGTGATTCCATCTCTTCACCCATTGCAACGAGCCATTTAGCAGACTCGCAACCTGACACAGCTTCCTTGTAAGTAGATGGTTCATTTGCAGATGGTTCCTCTTCCACCTCGTCAGGCAATGCATAGGTCACCATATCCTCAAAACAGTACCTCAAAGGAGGCTTTACACCTGTTCTCCTAGCTCTATCAACAGCAATGCTCTCTTGACGAACTTCTGGACGAACATCTGAACTAGAAGTTTCAGCATCAGTAGTATGTTGATCTTCTTCTCCACCTTGGAGTTGTGATTCACTCTCATCGTAAGTGACTTGCAGCTCCACCTGTTTATCAACACTACTACAATCTTCTGCACGAGTAGACTTCACAATCGGGTTAAGATAGAATTTTCATCAAATACCACATTCCGACTGAATATGGCTCTATTTTCTGAAGATGACCAGATTCTATACCCCTTAACTCCATCCCCATAACCAACAAATATACCCTTCTTAGCCCTTGGCTCTAGTTTACCCTCACTAACATGATAGTAAGTTGTACAACCAAAAATTCTCAACAAGGAATAATCTGCAGGTTGATTAGACCATACCTCGTGAGGTGTCTTGCAACTGATGGCAGTGTGAGGTTCACGGTTGATCAGGTAACACGCCGTGTTTACTGCTTCTGCCCAAAACTTCCTAGTCAAGCCAGCATGAAAGAGCATGCATCTTGCTCTTTCCAGCAACGTCTGATTCATGCGTTCTGCCACACCATTCTGCTGCGGTGTATGTCTGATGGTGTGGTGTCGAGCAATCCCTTCATTCTTGCAGAACTCATCGAACTCAGACGAACAGAATTCCAGGCCATTATCCGTTCTCAAACGCTTGATCTTCTTTCCAGTCTGATTTTCTACCAAGGCCTTCCACTGCTTGAACTTCTTGAATGCTTCACCTTTATGTTTCATCATAATCACCCAAGTCTTCCTCGAGTAATCATCAATCATCGACACAAAGTTACTGTGACCTCCAATACATTCAACATGTGACGGACCCCAACAATCCATATGAATGTAGTCGAGAGTCCCCTTGGTCCGATGAACACCCTTCTTTGGAAACTTGTTGTGATGAAGCTTCCCAAGTACACAGTGTTCGCAGAAATCAAGATTATGCACTTCATGTCTCATGTCCACAAAGAAAACCACGCTTTGAGAGAATTCGCATCCCTCTTTCTCCCACATGACCAAGCCTCATATGCCATTACTTTGTCATATCCTTGGCCTGAATCTCGGATGATGCAATATCAGCAGAACCTCTCACAGTAGTACCTCGGAATGTACAAAGTACCATGTTTCAAGGCTGTCAGAACCACCTTCGAACCTCGACAGACGTTCATAACTCCACCTTCAGCTCTGAAACTGAAACCCTTAATGTCAAGCGTACTCAACGATATCAGATTCTTCGTCATCTGTGGAACATGTCTGACATTGGTCAAGGTGCAGAATACCCCATCATGCGTCTTTATTCTGATCGAGCCAATTCCAACCACCTTGCAGATAGCACTGTTCGCCATGGAAATGTTGCCTCCATCTATCTGTTCGTAAGTAGTGAAATACTCTCTGTTAGGACATAGATGGTACGATGCCCCGGGATCCAGAATCCACACATCATTACAATGTGACTGCTCATCTGCAACTAAAACCAGACCATCTTTAGAATCGTCATCAGCTTCCGCCACATTGGCAGAACCATCAGTACTTTCTTTCTTGTCTGGCTTCCAATGCCCTAATTCTTTACAGTAGTTGCAGATGTCTCCGGGCTTAGGACCTTTCGAACCTTTAAAGTTCGACTTCTTCTTCTGTCCTTTACCCGTAACAGATAACCCCGATGACTGATTTTCTGTGGTAGAACTGGTTGCCTGATGACAATCTTCTCTAATGTGCAGAGCAGATCGAACATCTTCCAGAGACAGATCTTCTCTCCCAGTCATAAAAGACTCCACAAAATTCTTAAACGACTCAGGCAGAGAGACTAACAGAATTAAAGCAGCATCTTCATCGTCTACTTTAACATCAACATTACGCAAATCTAGCAAAATCTTATTCAGCTTTTCTAGATGATCTCGAAGGGGTGTACTTTCCTGCATGCGTAATCGGAACAGACGCTGTTTCAGGAGCAACTTATTCGTCAGAGACTTTGTCATGTATAGACTCTCCAACTTCTTCCAGAGGGCAGCAGCAGTCTCCTGATCAGCAATTTAGATGATAACCTCGTCAGATAGGCACAACATGATTGTCGAGTGAGCCTTCTCCTCCAGAGTACTCCACTCTTCATCTTTCATGCCTTCACTTTTCGGTTTTCTAGATAGAGGCGCCCACAATCCCTGCTGCTTCAGCAACGACCGCATCTTGATCTGCCATAAGCCAAAACTGTTCCTCCCATCGAATCAATTTTCACGTTTATAGCAGACATCTTCGATCAACTCATAGAAACCCTAACAGCGCGGAATTCAGAATCCTAATCGAAAGACCAGGCTCTAGATACCAGTTTGTTGTAACGAAATAGAGTAATTGAGTAATCGAACGAATAGAAAATGAAAAGAGACACAGATTTACATGGTTCACCAACGTTGTGTTGGCTACGTCCACGGGCAGGAAACGGAGAACAGATTGTATTATGACGGCTACAGAGTTACAGAGTTTTGTGCCCTATTTCTATATAAATAGAGTACATCAGACGGGCTAGGCCCAATACACAAATTAGGCCCAAATAAACAGACAGCCCATACCGCCTCAATTCTGCGAAGGGGCAACTGATTCAAGGCATACTAACAGATATTCATCATGGATATTCATTCATTCAATGTTTTCATTTTTTTTTTTCCTCCATGTATCTTTACGAAGCCCCCTGTACCAGATTTGAGGATAATATTGTAGCTCCTCATCATCTATCTTGGACACGTGAGAATAAAATCGTTGCATTTGTTGATAATGGCGTTGCATTTTTCCTATATGAGGTGCTTCATATTACTTTTGGGGCAAATAATATGGTTGCATTTTTTGATAATATCATTGCATATTTTGATAAGATATTTGCATTTCCTAAGAGTTTTTTTTACATCTATCAATACATATGACTTAGTTTCAGTAACATGACTACACTAATACAATATAGGTTTGCGCTGATAATAATGTTGAAATCAACATCACCAAGTGAAGGCTCATCATATAGTGAAGCAGATGATATGCAGTCGCTTGCTTCTTGCTACTGCGACCTTGATCAAGAGACAAATCCAACTGATATAGATTGGGTATGTCTGAGTCACAAGATGTTTAAGGACAAATAGTTTTAATCTTTTAATCGCATTTTATTGGCTAGGACATTTTAGAATGTTATGATTCTGGATGGTTTTAAATATAATTTTTACCTTTTTGCCTTTATAATGAATTGCGTACAACTTCGTAGTATTACAATTGTGTTATTGTAATAAAATTAGAATAGTTCACATGATTATCAAGTGTATTAACCTCCAGTTAAAAATATATTATAATCAAAAGGAACGTAAATATGCATCTAATTGTGTAAAAAAATGCATCGATATGAAAACAAATATGCATTAACATTTAAAAAAATGCATAACATTATAGTATTAATTTAAAAAAAAAATGCATTACATTATCTGATTGTGTAAATAAATGCATCGATATGAACACAAATATGCATTAACATTGTCAAACCAGAAGGTTCAATTGACGATGCTTTCATTCCCTCACGGTTACAATACATATAACGCCACAAAACAATGCCATCCGTTGATCTTTTGATCTGCCCAAGACGCATGTCAAAACCACATTCAGACCCATATGAACGATAAAACTCCTCAGCTTCCTTCAGAAATCGGAACTTGCGTCCAACATATGGCTTATTAGGAGTAAGGTATGAAGGGATAAAATCATCAATTGATGAATCATAATCATGGTTATCTACTACGTTATCCACTTGTTGTACATCTGTGGAACAATAATGCAATATGTGTATCATCAACTAATGAAGAAAAATGCATCAAAATAATTAAAAAAATGCAACACTTAAAAATTTAAATAAAATCTTCGTACATAACTTAACCGTAACAACTTCATAAAAATAAAATAATAATAACAATCTTAAAAATACCTTACAAAACCATCTTCAATACTTAATAATAAACAAACAAGGAACGTATTCGCTGAAACAAAATACAAAAAAATTATTAATTAAATAGGATACAAATTAACATCAATAAAATACAAACCAAATAAAAAATAAATCAAAATAAAGAATAAAACAAATTAAGCATCTCCGCATTCTTATTGTTCTCGGCAAGACGAGGGGCATATTATACGTAATTAAATTGGGGAAGAACCTGGTTTTGATTGTGCAGTAAGAACCTACAAGATAGTGAAGAGTTAGTGACGATGAAAAGGAATGAAATATGGGGAGGTGGGCGACAAATGACCTGCAAGAATTAAATATGTCAAAAAATCCATTCAGTGCGCACGAACTAAGGACTCACACGAACTACACTTGCAAAAAAAATATTTCTTCCACACTTGAACGATTCCAACTTGAAGGAAAATGAAATAGAATGAAATATGGGGAAGTGGTCGACATTGTCAAAAGAAATTAAAAAAAAAAACAGTAGTTACCAAATAAAAGGTTCATGGGAGTTACTAAGAGCATTAATTAGCAGCAGAGTACGGGAGTACGGCGTATGCTAGATAAAAAGTATGCTGACTAAGACTGAATACGGAGGATGCTGAAAAGTAGTGCATTAGAGTACGGTTTATGCTGTTTATTTTATGTGCTGACTGGACTATTGTTTTTTAATTCTTGTTTTGTTTTAATTTATTTCGTAATTTGAACACAAAATTTTAAATAAAATAAATTAAAACAAAAACAATGAAAAATAATATTTGAAAACAAAAGTGAAAGAAATCGATAAAATAAAGTAAGAGAAAAAAGAAGGAAAATCGAAAAGGAAAAAAATCAGAAAAGACAAAAGGAAAAAAAAAATCGTAAAAAAAGAAGAAAAGGCAAAAAAGAAAAAGAAAATCGAAGGGGGGGGGGGGGGGGGGGGGGAATAGGAATTCGCCATGTGGCGTATGCTGTATGCCACTCACGTATGCTCTAGCGTACACTGGAGAGTACGCCGTATGCCACGTGGCGAGCTGCAGCAACGTCCGGAAGGAGAACGGTGTACGCACGCCGACGTGACGGTGCCACGTGGCTTGCGCACGCGGGAGAGAGTATGCCGCTGCTAATGCTCTAAATCCCATATTTTAAGGGATCTATTAATTTAATACAAAATCATTTTACTTCTTTGCCCCATCTTTCAATTAATAAAACAATAAAATAATAAAAAATAAGTTATAAAATTGATGACGTGTCTAAATCTTATCCATCAGATCATGTTAATCAACGGTATCTATTGGTTTTCATATTTCACCAAATATAAAGATTTCATTTGATCCATCCTCCCTCTCTCTCTCTCTCTCTCTCTCTCTCTCTCTCTCTATATATATATATATATATATATATATATATATATATATATATAGAGATATATATATAATATACCCATTATGGTATAAGGAAATCAAATTAAGGACATACATTTAAAAAACACAAAAAATACCCATTTTGGACGCGCAATTACACAATTACCCTCGTTTTTACTCTAAAACCTATTTTTCCCTCCCTCTTTTTGGCGCTCTCCCTATTTCTCTTCCAGTAGCCGCTTCTCCCTCTCTCTTTACTTTCTCTCTCTACCCTATCCCTCATTAATGCAACGACGATGGCAGCAGAAGAGGAAGCGGACGGCGGTGGCGGGAGAGGAAGCGGATGGCGACGGCGGAGGAGAAGGAAGCAAACGCGGTGGTGGAAGAAGAGCGACAAATCCGCCGTGGACGGCGGCGGCGGTGGAGGAGGAAGCGTACGGTGTGGTAGATCTGTTCGCGATGGAGGAGGAAGCGAACGACGGCGACGTAATCCTCTGCCGATCAGTTTCCGCGACAGCGCCGCCTTGTCGTCCTCCTCCATCGCCGGCGCCGGTAGATCTGAGCCGCAAAAAACGGGAGAAGAGAAGAAATCGCTGAATTTGGGAAGAAACTGTGAGGAGGAGGAAGCAAATGGCGACGATGGTGGAGGAAGAAGAGAACGGCGGCGGTGGATCTGTTAGCGGTGGACAGCGGCGACGGAGGAGGAAGTGTACGGTGGTGGATTAGTTGCGATGGAGGAGGAAGCTAACGGCGATGGAGGCAGCCACAACGACGACGTCGTCCTCCTCCCCGACAGTCCGATGATGTTTGGTCTCCTTCTGAAGTTCCAGGTATTCAATTGAGTTTTTTTCCCAGAATTTCTGTTTTTCCTCAGCTCTTCTTTTGTTCCTTTTTGTTGTGAATCGTGCACTTGATTTCCTGTAGCTGTGTGCGTGTTTGATGAATGAGGAGAGTTGATATAGTCGGAGTTTATGTAAATTTTGAATTTTATGAAATTTATTCACTGTGATTTTTGAAGGTACAACTACTGGAAATACTATGCCCCAGCCCTGTTCACTTGTAAGTGTTGGACAGGTGATTTTCTACTCTCTTTGAATCCTTTTCTCATTCTTTTTTTAGCTCATTAGCATGTTACGTTTGTGTGTTTTAGTCGGTATAGAATTTGGGGATTGTTAGTGACTGAACTATGGAGAATTAGAAATGATAGATCACAGTCTGTGAAGCTTCTTGTGGTGGTGTTTAGTTAACTGAATTCTGGAAAAAATTGAAGTTTGATTTAGTTAGCACCGCCTTGAGTTGATAATTATGTATCCATTTACTTTAACAGCTCAATCAAGTGCCATAAATCAACTGGTGATATGAATGTTTGACTTTGCTTCTGCTTATACCATGTGCTTCTTTGCAGTCTTTCTCGGGTACTCAGAATGTATCGAGTGTGCAGAAAGATGAGGCGTGGAGAGTATGGTATACAGTTTTTGTTAGTACTATTGCGATATAAACGATGATTCTACTCCGATCTGTGTTCGTGTACAGTGTGTGGTAAGTAGTATGTTATGTTCTTGTTTTGAATTTTCTGAATCCATCACAGTTGGAGTTTTAATGTGATTTTGGTTAAAATTTGTGAAATATGTTGGTATTGGTTCTGTTTTGAACTGATTTTGTTAATATTGAAGTGTTTTTTCAGATTTTATTGTTCGAAATGATCTTTATATACTGAATATGCTGTGTTTTGGTTAAAATTTGTGAAATGTGTTGATATTGGTTCTGTTTTGCACAGATTTTGTTAATACTGTACTGTTTTTTCAGATTTTTGGGTTCGAAATGATCTAATTCGTACTGCACGTGTTGTGTTTTGGTTAAAATTTGTGAAGTTTGTTCATATTGGTTATGTTTTGAACAGATTTTGTTAGTATTAAAGTGTTTTTTAAGACTTGCTGGTTCGAAATGATCTAATTCGTACTGCATATGTTGTTTTTTTTTGTTATAAACTATGAAGTTTGTTCATATTGGTTATGTATTGTACAGATTTTGTTAGTATTAAAGTGTTGGTTCGAAATGATCTAATTCGTACTGCATATGTTGTGTTTTTTGTTATAAACTATGAAGTTTGTTCATATTGGTTATGTATTGCACAGATTTTGTTAGTATTAAAGTGTTTTAAGAATTTGTTCATATTGGTTATGTATTGCACATATTTTGTTAGTATTAAAGTGTTTAAAGAATTTGTTCATATTGGTAATGTATTGCACAGATTTTGTTAGTATTAAAGTGTTTTTTAAGATTTGTTGGTTCGAAATGATCTAATTCGTACTGCATGTGCTGTGTTTTTTATTATAAACAATGAAGTTTGTTTATACTCCCTCCGTTCCACTCTATTTGGCCTACTTTATTATTTTTTACCTCACATATATTCACTCTATAGGCCAAATGGAGCGGAATAGAGGGAGTATTGGTTATGTATTGCACAGATTTTGTTAATATTAAAATGTTTTTTAAGGTTTAATTTTTAGTTTCAGGGTTTAATTCCTCAGTAGACTTTAGTACGAAGTGAATCTATTTCGTACCAATATATAGTTGATTTAGTACGAAGTGAATCTTATTCATACCAATACATAGTTACTTTAGTACGAAGTGAATGTAATTCGTACCAATAACTGCATAATTGCATACTCAAATATGTATTTCGTAATTCTTATATATATCTGGTACAAATTCGTTATATTTCGTACCTCCTTAAAGTTATACGAATATCACAGCTACAGTAGTCAGAAAAGGGAAAAAAAAATAAAATAAAAAATAAAAAATAAAAAACTGAAATTAGAAAGTTCGAAAATAAAATAAAACTTAAAAAAAAAAAAGAAAAATAATGAGGAGAGAAGAGACACGTGGAAAAGGGAGAAGGAGGGGGAGGAGAGAAGAGTGGTGTTGACTAGTAAAAGTCAAAATCTATTAGTAAGGGTATTTGTGTACTTTCTCATCAAAAATGGGTATTTTTTGTGTTTTTTAAATGTGTGTCCTTAATTTGATTTTCTTATACCATATTGGGTATTTTATTTTTCCCCTCTATATATATATATATATATATATATATATATATATATATATATATATATATATATATATATAACAATTGTAAATTATAAATTGATCGTGTGTATCTCAATAAATGCTAACGAACGATATAGAAAATGTAAAACAAATACTATCAAATTAAATACTAACAAATAACAAAACTAACGATATACTATGTTTTTATTTTATCAAGTATATTTTTTGAGTTATATCCTTTTAACTTTTTATATATTAATAAAAACCTTAAAATTGCTAATAGTTATAAAAAAAATGTTTTTAAAATATAAATATAGTTTTTATATACATGTGACATATATATATATATATATATATATATATATATATATATATATATATATATATGAGCTTGGGTAGTGGGAATCCAGAGGTGTATACACATATCCAATCAAAACCCGTTCCGGATATCTACCTTATTACCCAAACCGATTCCAAACCCAATTTATAATACCCAAACCCGTCCCAATTAGGTTTGGGCGAGGCGGGTATCCGCAAAAATCCTACCCATTGACATCCCTAGTATTTTGGTTAGCATTTATTGTTGACACATTTTCTTGAAAATAGTTATGCTAAACATTTGTACATGAGAAAATGGGGTCAAATACCCACTTCAATATATTCCCTCCGTCCTCTATCTGTTGACATTATTACTATTGATAGATCCGACTAGTCCCTATCAACTATAAACGGACGTCCTCGATTTGTTGAACCTTTCCTTTTTAAGAAGTAGACCCCACAATTAAATTACATTTATACCCTTCTCAACCATTTTTTTATTACTAATGAATGTGTGATGGACCCACAACTTTAATCACTAAGCAACAACAACCACAACAACAACTTTAAAGGAAAAACTTTACATGTCATCAATTGCATTAAACTGTGTGCTCAAAGAAAAGGTCCAACATATAGAGGACGGAGGGAGTAGTAAACACAAAAGTTATCCACCCACTTAGTTTACAAAAAAATACCTAACAATTCAAATTTTGGACCAAAATACCCTTAAAATGTCAACATCAAATTTTAGCAACTTTTTACTTACGTCATTCTCACATAAAAAGACAAAATTATTTTAATTCCTCCCTCCTTCCTCTCAAACACATTCTCTCTCTCTACCCCCTCCCCTCTCTCTCCCCTCTCAATTTCTCTCACTTCAATTTTGCAGAGAAAGCTTCTTATGAGAAACTCTTCTTCTTCTTCTTCTTCTTCTTCTTCTTCTTCTTCTCCTCGTCCAGAGGTTCGATTTCCCAATGGGCCACGGTCAACAACGCTAATTAAAGTTTGAAATTCTTGACCCATAGATCCGCTCTAGCGATGACAACCATGGCGGCAACGATGACGTCGACGAGGAGGAAATTCATAATTTATGATTTTTATTTTTATAAAAAAATCTCCCTATGTTTTTCTCCTTTCACTAGATTTTCTTTTTCTAGGGATTTTACATCTAGGTTTTGCATTTTCTATTTTGTGTGATAATGGATTCTTAGGAATCATTGAGCTTGTTTTTTGATGTTTTGGAATTTTTTTCACATTTTCTACTGTTTTTATGCTGATAAATGGTTCTGGTAAGAATCGGCAGTTTTTGTATGTATGTAATTCACACTTCATGACTATCAATAGGTACAAAGTTTCTCATTTTCGTATCATTCGTACCTCATTGTGAATATCTCGTTAGGTTCATACCACGATTGAGCTTGTCTTGTGCATTCAATCTGAGTATATTGCAAATCATTGACGCATTTTTTGTTTTGTACATCTAAATCTAGTATGAAATCACATTTTTACCAGGTACAAAATATCATTTATCATTGTTCGTACCTCATTGTGAATATCTCGTTAGATTCATACCACGATTGAGCTTGTCTTGTGCATTTAAGATTAGTTTATTGCAGATTATCAATGCATTTTCTCGGTTTATATATCTGAATTTAGTACGTAATTCTCATTTCGTACCGAGTTCAAATGCTCGATTAATGCAAATATCATAGTACGAATGATAAGAAAGTTATATGTGGTAAAGGGTAAAAATAATGTCAAACTGTACCACATACAAATTTTCTAGGTACGAGGAACAATTTGACTGTATTTTTACCATATACCACGATTTAGATTCATTTGCGGATTGAATCTAAATTTAATATTCGTACCTATCTTATAGTCATATAAAAAAATTTGCACAATTTGTTATATTCTACAAATTTTCAAGGTATGAGGTACGATTTATTATTAGTGTTACTATTTTTACCAACTTTGTGGTTTACATATGTATAAGATGGGAATTAAAGAAATTCTTGAATTTGTATCTACTTAAAAACAAGTGTTGGTACGAATGTCAAATTCGTACCTTCTTACAATAAGTACAAAGATCGCAATTGCGAAAAAAGCAAAATAAAGTTTGGTACGAATGTTAAGATCGTATCTCCTTACAAAACGTACAAAAGATTGTAATTGAACTGAAAAAAAAAAAAAATCAGTGGTACAAATGTCAAATTCGCACTTCTTACAATACATACAAAGATCATAATTGTGAAAATAAATAAATTAAGACATTGGTATGAATTTCAATTCGTACTTACTTACGATATGTACAAAAGATCCCAACTGTACTGTTAAAAAAAAGGAAAAAGTTAAAAAAAAAAAATTGGGATAAAAACGAAAAATGGGAGAGAGAGAGAGAGAGAGAGAGAGAGAAGGAAATCATGTGGATGAGAGAGAAAAATGGGGACCACTCAAAAGTAAAAGGTGTGATAGGGATATGGAGGAGAGAGAGAAGAGTGGGGACCACTATAAAGTAAAATGTGTCATAGGGGTATTTTGGGGTCAAATTTGAATTGTTGGGTATTTTTGTGTAAATTATGTTGGTCACCAACTTTTATGATTATTATCTCTATATAGGTATATTTTTTTTTCACTCTTTTTGGTATTCATTCTATTTCATTTTGCCATGTCACGCAAAGTGAGAACTAATATACAATAAATGATGGTATTCACAAGAAGCAAAGCTGATTTCTCTTGACTCGGATTTAAAAAATGATAATGCAGCTATTAATAGCGAGAAATAAGAGTGCGTATTCTTAAGATGCATTTTCTCGCCTAGTAAGAATTTAATCACATAATTTGTTGCAAGGAGACAAACATGAAGAGATATACAGCAGACATTCGAGGAGACACGTACAAGAGATATACTTGACATGTAGTGGTATTTGAGAAAACGAGATTGAGAGATAGGGATAATCAGAGATTTGGCGACAAAATCAAGGAGACAAAAAATCGAGAGATAACGATATTGATAGAAAGAGAGAAAATTTTGTGACGACTTCTTAGATTAGAAGTTGAAGGTACAGTTATTTCACAAACACATATAGCTCTTTATTAGCATCCAAGTGCACATGATAGATTATTGCATCTTAAAAGTGATCGAAGCTTAGGAAAGTAAACAGGTAATATGAATTGGACACTCAAAAAGAAAAAAAACTCTCAAGAGAATAATACTCTCAGAGTCACGTATGAACAGCAAACAAACACAACATTCAAAGAAGAGCAATTGAATAAAAAGCTAAGATCTTTACTTACATTGATCCAACTAAAGAATAATATCCCAAAATAACAAAAAAATGCAGCTCAAAAATGGTAGTGTTATCCCACTTTTCACTAAGCACACAATAACGGAGTATCAAGAAAATTCAGCCCATCAACCATCAAAAAATGCAAAGAAAAATGCTCATTCATGCATTACATGGAACACTTTAAGTGCAACACATATATATATGTATGGTACTTCAATGTATTGAATCTCTGTCTCAAAAATACACTCACAAACACAAGATTCAATTCCTACAAAAACACCAACCCATAGTATAAACACAAAACAAAAATTAGCAATCCTTTACAAACTGAGCAAGGGTGACAAGAAAACGAGATTCAGAGAATTTAATCTTAAGTAACAACTAATTGTATCAGAAAAATGAGCTTTCTCACTATAGATCAAGGGGCTGAATCTTGGCTGAATTTTCTTTATGGGCTGAATTTTATTGATGCATAAACGAGATTAACACCGTAGATCGAGTTTGAGATAGAGAGAGCAAGAGAGAGAGAGAGAGAGAGAGAGAGCGACAAAGAGATAGAGTGGAGATACACATTACCTTGAAAAAATTTCGGACAATGTCAATGGTGATTTTCAGCGAAAGTAGAAGCGAGAGTAGAAACTGGGAGACGCCATCGATGATTTCAGTTTTCACTTTTTCAATTTTTGTTGAAAAGAATCCCTAAAAATATGCCCACTACCTATTTAAGATTAAATTCCCTTTTACCAAATACCTACTTTACCCTTACAGATTTAATTTTTCTTTTTAATTCAATTTTTAAAATCTCAAATTAATAAAGTCAGTTTTAATCTTGACCATTGATTACACTATAATCTATGGTTCTTATAGGTTTCTATATTTCATACTAAGGGTGATTTATATATATATATATATATATATATATATATATATATATATATATATATATATTCTTAGCGTGCTAAAATGCGAAAGATACTTAAAACTATATAAAACCATGCTTAACTCAGTATATATTTATGCTTACAACACCATTATGCTTTTTAATGTACAAATTCAAGCTTAAACCTAGTCATGCTTATAATACCTTATAATCATGCTTAAATCAATTACAGTTATAGATCAAATTAAGATCAATGGTCCAGATCTATTCCTATTTCTCACACCAGGACTTATTTCTATATGATTTATCCTCTCTCTCTCTCTCTCTCTCTCTCTCTCTATATATATATATATAGGGATGAGATCACGTAAAAAACTCAATTACCGTAAGAAATGGGAAGCATTATAGGCCATTGATAATTATAAAATGCATGGCTCAGATTGATTCTTTACTAATACACGTGGATCAAGTTATTTATTAGAAGTTGACTTTATTTCATTCTTAGGGGTAAATTAGAACAATCAAAAAAGTTGTCATCCCACTTAATCGGTATTTTACCCAAATCCGGAAGTAATATCTTACAGAAGTAATTGAAAGAAAATAAACTACAAGAAAAGGACAGCACATGAGCAGAATGAAATTAACAAAACATTAAGAGAACTGGAAAAATATTACCAGATATGTTGATCAAAGATCTTACTACGACACAATTGTGCGCCTAAAAAGACTAGCATTAAATGCATTTTGAATTATCATACCTGCATTATTTAATCCATACTAATGCATTATTACAACATGTATATGCATTATACATAAATTAATTGTGCATTATCGAATTACCTAAATATAAATATTTTATTATTTGAAAACAGTTGCACATAATTGATAATGGATTACTCAATATTTTTGTTATTCAATATGAATTCATCAGAAAATTATTATTACTTATTTTGCCAATCATTATATGCAAATTTCAGGGTAAGAATGCGTTACTTTTATTTACATGTCGAATTCTAAATTCTATTAAAGGTTTAGTTTTGGATTTTTTGTTGTTTTCCTTCCAAAGCTGCCTAGTTAATTTGGTTCCAAAACTAGTTTGAATGCATTATGCATTACATACATATTAAGAATGCATTATAAAAATTGGTATAATGCATTATTAAACTTTTTGAATTATCATATCTTAATCATTTGAGATCTGACATACCATATATTAGAGTAAGTAATTACAAAATTTATTTTTTCTTTTGCTATAATAAAAAATAAATTAATAAAAATAAAAATCAGTTAGCGTTATTTAAGGATTAAACAAATCCAATAATTCTAGGATTGCATTTCAATTTACTTAATTGACCCTCCTTTAAGAAAATCTTTCGGTTTATAGATTATAATTTGTTTTAAATTAACAACCGTAGATGGTGGTAAATTAAGGGTGTAGATTACTTCTTATTTCTTATTCAAAGAGGCTTTTGTATTTGATCTCTCCTCTATATATATATATATATATATATATATATATATATATATATATATATATATATATATAAATAAATTGAATTTTTAGATAAATAGAAACGGAGAGCATAGGAAGCGCCACGTATGCATGTGAATTAACGTGGTGCTCCGAATCCGCATTGCTATTATATATAAAAGGATATATACTCCCTCCAATTCTTTTCGTAAGTTTTTTTAAACTTTTCAAGATTTTAAAAATGTAAGTCTATTAAAAATTTGTTGCCACAAATGCTCGTATTAATGTGTCTCTTTTATTAATAGGTTTTGTCTTTTATCCAAAGATGAAATAGTGATAAATTAGCATTTTAACAAGGTCAAATTTGTCAAAAAAAAAAATATTCCCTCCGTCCCAAAGATAACGTCATGTTTCTTTTGACAATATTTTTGTACTACCTTTGTCCCATAATTTTGGGCACAAGAATTAAGGGAATGCGTAATCTTTTCTCAGATATGTATAATATAATACTCATACTATAAGTAGTTGAGAAAAAATTACGCGTTCTCTTAATTCTTGTGCCCAAAATTATGGGACGAATGTAGTACAAAAATATTGTCAAAAGAAACAGGACGTTATCTTTGAGACGGAGGGAGTATTTCTTAATATGTGTAAAATTTTTAAAAAGACTTCCAAAAAGAATTGCAAGGAGTATATACTCCCTCCCCTCCGTCCATCATTTACTGACACTATTACTATATATGGACGTCCACCATTTACTGACATTTTCCGTTTTAGGACGTAGACCCCACAATCACTTTAACACTTTAACACTTTATCCATCTACTTTTTATTACTTTAACATTTTAATACTATTAAAAAATTCAAATGGGTCTACAATTATTCTAATTTAACACTTTAACACATTATTTATTATTATACCATCAAAATGCAAAAAAAATTGTGCCAAAAGCAGGGGGTCACTAAATCATGGACGGAGTCACGGAGGGTGTATTATTTTATATATAAAAAAAACTTATTATTTTTTTAAATGAAAAAAATGTTAAAAAATATCGGAACCCTTCTCTTGCTGAGTAATCCCCATCATGTTATTATATTGATTTTGACACGTTTCAAACTGGGTCCGTGAGGAATTTTTGTGGGCGGGTACGGAGATGGGAAAGCAATACCCCACCCCACCCCACCCCACCACGTTGTCATCCCTAAAACGTGGTAATGATTGAAAGCGGTATTGTAGTTGCAAGGTGAGCGAAATTATACTCTCTTTATCCCCCATATTAGTGTGAGTATTTCTCATTTATGACATCCTCAAATGAGTATGATTAACTAAAATGAGAAGATAAAATGATCTTCCTGCACTTAAGATTCTAGATAATTCGCCATCTCCACGAGATGGGACGCTTATTACACTAATATCTACCTTTTTTTCACTTTTAACCAAACTTTTTTTTATAAAAACATATACGATTTCTCTCCAAGTTAATATGAGGGACGGTCCGGACGGAGGGAGTATTATTGCAAACACAAGTAATCATAAAATAGAGATGTCAACAGTTACGGTTCCGCCGGAAGAGGAACCGAAACCAAACCGGCCGGTACACAGTTCCGGTTACGATTTTTCCTGATTCGCTGATCTTCGATCCAAGTTTAATGTAATATATAATTCAATTTGTTATTTGTAAAAAAAATTGTAAGAAAATTATACAATATTGACAAGCGAGATTGTTTTAAGATTTTATTTACTAATTAATCTTAAACCTTTAGATATCACATACTGATTTCAAAGCCGAGGCTTGTTATAACACTCTAAATAAATTTTTGTAATAAAAATATAACTTAACCTTATAGAATTATAAATTTAGGATACTAATAATTCATCTTCATTCGTTCTCAATATATTCAAAAATTAGTCTAATCTAAATGAAATATGGGGAAATGAAATATATATATAATCGGAACGGTTTTACCGTTTAGAATCTCGGGGAACTGCCGGTTCTGAAACAACCGGTTAACAGTTCCTAGTGATGGGAATTGAAATCGGACCGCCGATTCCTACGATTCCTCAGCCCATTACGATTACGATTAACAAATCCACGGTTTCAATTCAAAACTCAGTTAGAACCGGCAGTTCCAATTCATTTGGACACGCGTATCGCAAAACCTCCAAAATAAGAATTAAGAATTCGATGAATTTGTTCAGAATAAATGAAAATGAATAGGTCATAAGTCACCAAGATTGTAACATTAAAACCTTGTCCCAAAAACAAATGAAACCCTGTCCTAAAAGTTTCAGTACAGTTAAGTTAAACGAACATCATTAATTATGTCGAAAACTAAGGGGGAAAAGAGTGTCTACGATACAAAGAAAAGATCCCAGTAGCAATTAGTTATATTCCAAATTCAAGAAAAGGATGAATATGTAATCCATGTTATCTCCGCAACGACGCCTGATTGGCCCTCACAGATATCGGATTATAAAATTCTTGTTGACTCGCCTCACATGGTGGCGCCACAAAAATTAGAAAATAAACAAAATTAAATCTTGCTAAGAAAAAAACCAGCGGCCCTCATCATCTCTCCTCATAAATCCCAAAAAAAAAAATCAAGAACTTTACTTTCGTCGCTCCCTCAATTTTTTTTTTAAATGATACGATCATGCTAGGTGCCAATGTTGGCTCAGCTGCACCACTGTTGATTTGATTCCAACCCATGGAAATCTCGGTGGCTCCGAGAACGCCGGCGACGGCTTCATGTTGGGGTCGAGCTGGTGGTTTGAGCCCGCATGTTGTTGTTCCGGTGGAGAGGAGGAGTTGGGGGAGGAGGAAGTTTGTTGTGGTGAGGGCGGAGGTGAACGGCGGCGGCGGAGAGGTGGTGGAGGGTGGGGAGAGAGAGAGTGGCGGGGGAGGAGGAGGAGGAGGGTACACGGTGCCAGCTATGGAGGTGACCACATTCAACCAGAGCTACAACGATGCTGCTGCGGCGGCGGACTTTCCGTTGTGGGAGAAGATTGGAGCTATTGTTCGTCTTGGATATGGAATCGGTTAGTCTTTTCATTTTTTATTTTTTTTCTAGTAAATATATTTACTTTTGGTTGACGGATATTTCAAGATTCAATATTGTTTCGTTTTCTTTTGACTGAAAGTAGTGTGTATCTTTCCCTCCATGGATTACGGGTATTTGTGTAGTTAGCATGTTGGAAATTAATTGATGGGAAATGATAAGATGATAAGTTATTTTTGGTGATTTACATAAATTTGATAAACCTCAAGATTTGAAGCCATGGATTGTTGGAGGTAATGGAAATGATGAAGAAATCAAATGTGGTAAGTCTCTTTTGGGAAAGAAGGGACAAACAAAGCACAAAAGGGATTTTTGATGCCTACTTTTTTGATGACTAAAGCTTGCCTTATAGTATATGTGACCGTATGGAATTTGGTGGAAGAATATTTAGATATCCCAACTGAAAAATAGAGAGTTGAGTTTATTAGAACCCTTAAGAGAAACACCTACGTCTCGACATTCGTATGGAGTTTAGAGACATCCAGAGATTCAACTTCAAAGTAGCAGCTACCAAAAGTTTGGTATAGAATTTAGGTGGCAATGGACCAGCAATGATAGTGTGGAAATTGGAAAAAAAAAAATGCTTTAATTTGGATGGCGAAAAATAATTTATCCAAAAGTTTTTTTCACCCCCTCTTGCAGTTCGGATGAGGTTTATTACTGCCCAAGATTTCAAAATAGGCTTTCACATAATGAGAACCCTCAACAAAAAACATTGAAGTAAACAAAACATCTCCAGGATGATCTTGTTATCTTACCGTTGGAGACTAAGGAATCTTTTGCAGAACGTTAGGGTGATTTTTGCAAGCTAAGACACAGGTCCGAGAAGTCGTGTTAAGATTAAAATTGTTATACTAATATATAAAGTAAATAGAAATCTTTCTCAAAATCAACCTCCTACGATCATCAGGCCAACTGCATTGGTTTACACTAATTTTTGCAGCTTCTAACTCATAGCTTATGCACTACATGTCACGGTAAATGAATATTCTCTAAAAGTGAATGTTCTTTGATGTATTCTATTGTAATATGAACTATTTGATCTTTTCTAATTTCCCCATCTGGATCAACCTAATTTATGGAACTCAACTGCACTTAATCTAGTGCCCATGAAAAAAGCGTTGCACTAAATTAATAGTTGCAATATTCACCCTGAACAGAAATAGCTCAGGATTTAGTGCATAATTGGATTGAAACTACATTAAATTTACTGAAATAGTGCAGGGTTGGACTTTCCCTAAGAGATTTTGTTAATTTCACTTTCTACAGTAGTAGTATTTAAGTAAGTTTCTTACCTCAGCTCCTTTTCTTAATCTTGCATCTGGTCTTCTTGTGACGTGGTTGTGCGTTACCTATGTTGGTCCCGGTTTGTTAATAGGAAAAATACGTAGGGGGGGGGGGGGTGAATACGTATTTTGAAGTTTTTCAACTTCAAATCCCTTAACTCAGAGTGACAAGTAAAGAGCTCACTTGAAACTTAAGACCTAGCTGAAGCTAGATCTACAGTATGTAGCTTGCCTGCTTGACCGAAGTGAGTACTTGATCAAGAGGGAGTCTTTACTCGTGTGCGGAATTTGGTGAGCTAAATCTTTCCTAAGTAATTAAAGAATTCAAGTTGTTTGTTTAAATGCACGTGCAATGAATAATCGAATATAGTAAAGAGATAAGGGTTAGAGAGATACGACACGAAGATTTATAGTGGTTCGGAGATAAAGCTCCTACGTCCACTTGTTGCACGACGGCAACTGTTCTCTTCACTCAAGAACTTGAAGGTTACGGGTCCTTCAAAAACCTGGTCAAGATCGAGCTTCACTCGCTTGGATCTGACAGACGCTGGGTGATTCCAGGTTCACACCAAAAACCTAACTAGACTTGAAGCTTCACTCGCTTCAGTCGAACAGACAGAGAGATTACGGGCTCTCCTTACAGCCTAGCTTCGATCGAGCTTTACACAAACGATGTAAGTGTAAGCCTGGATCTAAACTCTATGATCGAGGCTTCTTCAATCGATGAAAGAAGGGCCTTGGATCGAAACAACCTAACGACGACTCAAAAACCTAACAGACAAGAGTTTAGGGTTTTTGGTTGACGAACACACTAATGAAGAACTCTTTACAGTAGATGCAAAGATGGGTAGAGTTCTTCTTCTAAGCTTGGATATTTGAAGTGGGCTTAGAATCTAAGTGTGAAGGTTGTGAAGACGAGTTCCGATGGACTGGAAACTCGGAGAACACTTGAACAAAGACTCGAAGATTGCTCAAAAGCTTGGGAGTGTTTGTTTGCAGTAGGCTCGTATGCGTAGGTAGTGTTCTGCTTCTTCACGTTGTGATCCTTCACTATTTATAGGCGGAGAGATGGCCGGGATCCGTTGCTTGGTTGGTGGCCTTGTCTCTCCTCCACTCGACAGTACTTTGTGCAGCCAGTATGCTTTTGCAGATGCGCAGTTTGTCCGTTTGCCAAATCTGGCTAAACTCCAACTTCAACAGTAACTGGAGCGAGCCAGTACTGTAGCGGCGCCCTGTCGGCCTGGCAGTCAACTCCTCTGCTCCACTCCGCTTTCGACACGTGGAGATCTTGTAATTAATGCTACGATCTCCTGTTGACTGGAGTTCAAAATATGAGCGGGAGTCGCGCTGTCACTTTCTGGTAGGTAGTGGCTTGCTTCGCTTTGAAGTTGTAGCGGCCGCTCTGAAGTGAGTCGCTTCACGGTCATATTTGTAGTGAGTCACTTGAGAAATAAATTTCCCGAGACACTACTTAATTAAGTGTTGACTCGCGTTGACTCGCTTCGGCTTTTCTTTGTAGCGCACGCTTTGCTTCGCTTTAGTGGGTTCACTTGATTCCACTGTAGCGCTCGCTTCGCTTCGCTTTGGCTTTGAACTATAGCGTTCGCTTCGCTTCGCTTTGGCAGACTCGCTTTGAATCTACTGTAGCGATCGCTTCGCTACACTATTCTTCGGCACGCTTCACTTCGGCCTGCTAGACTTGCTTCGCTTCGAAAACACACTCAAGCGAGTGGCCTTCACTTGAAATTCCTGCAGTCTAAAGCTAAGCAAAATAAAGCCATCCTAACAGTTTAAGCTTAGAAAAATTCTAACCTATCATCTACATCAAATGGGTCGCTTGGGAACAGAACGCTTTGGGGTTTTGGGATCAAATCAAAACACTACATTTTTAAAGTGTCCCATGTAGTTCCCCTTAACATTTTCGTTCTTAACAATTCTCAACAACCTATTTGGATGTCTCACAAATATATGAAATGTGACTTCTACCCTCCTTTTGAACTTCAGGAATATACGGTGCAATGGCTTTAGCCGGGCGCTTTATATGCTCCATATCTGGGATTGATTGCAGTGGAGGATTCGATCTGACGTTAAATGCCATTGTTGAAGGATTGGGATATGCAGCTCCTCCAATTATGGCCCTTCTCTTCATACTAGATGTATGCCAAGCTTTTCTTGAGAATAAATTCTTACAACACATAATTTTAACGAGTATCAATTTCATGCGCTGTTTCATTAAAGCATAGTTCATAGTAGAATAAGTACAGAATGAGCTGGTAGTAAAACTCTTGTTTATGCAGGATGAAGTTGTTAAGTTGTCTCCTCATGCTCGTGCAATCAGAGATGTCGAGGATGAGGAACTTCGGAGCTTTTTCTATGGAATGTCACCATGGCAGGTAAAGAATTTCTTTATGAAGTTGTTAAGTTGTGCACAATGCAAATTATACTTAAAACTTGATAAATTCTTTTTTTCCTTCTCATGCAGTTCATGCTAATCGTCGCAGCAAGTTCGGTAGGAGAGGAGCTCTTCTACCGTGCTGCTGTTCAGGTTGCTTTTCGAACTCATGAATACCTAAACTGTTTCAACTTAGTTTGTGCTCACATGATATCAACGATCTGCTGTTTCTTTCTTAGGTCTCTTTCTTGAAATGAATAAGTTACGATTCTCTTATATCTCTCTCTACACAGGGAGCAGTAGCAGAAATATTTCTGAAGAGCGGAGATTTGATTAATGATGCGCGAGGAATGGCTTCACTGGTAAAAGGAGCTGAATGTATTCATCAAAACTGTGTAATTATAAACGATATCCACTTTCTCAAAACCTCCGATTTTCTTAATGCAGGCTGGTGTACTGCCTCCATTTGTCCCATTCGCCCAGGCATTTGCAGCTGTTATTACAGCTGCTCTCACCGGTTCTCTCTATTACATGGCGGCCTCTCCTAAAGGTACAAGTTTCTCCGGATATTTCTTAAAATACAGTTTTCTGTATGAATTTCCAAAGCAACATCCAACTGTTCTACTTTGATGTTTTTTCAGACCCTACCTATGTAGTAGCACCTGTACTGAAGTCGCGCTCTGGTCGTGAAGATTTGAAAAAGCTCTTTGCAGGTAAATTCTACGCACGCCCCCCATAATCTTACTTGTTTTTTAATGGAGGCAAAACACGATAGCTTGTTCGCTTTACGCATAACAAGCAAGATTAGAGCTTCTTTTGCTCTTTGCTAGAACCTAGAGATTGATAATGCATCGTTACATATGGATCGAAGGATAATTGAGTTGGCTTTTTAATGCACACTAAGCATGAACGAATCGAACCTATGTAGAGATACGTGTGATCTATTCTACGAAGGACCACCAGGTTCATCAAACTGCACGACATCATCAAGCTTTTAATCAATAAGGTCTTCAGAGTTTAACAGTTCAAAATCCCTTTTTTTACTATCTAAGTTTATTGTCGATTCTCGTAGCTTTCTGTCATTTAGAACGCATCACACGGTCTGAAATTCTCCTAATATCATCGTCTGACCGCCCAAATCATCGTAAACTTCTCTTTGTACACCAGTGTTCTTAGCATGAATCTTCTTTCACGGCTAATACCTTTTGCAGCCTGGTATGAAAGGAGGCAAATGAAGAAGATATATTCTCCTCTATTGGAGGCGATTCTGGCGCTATATCTCGGATATGAATGGATCCAAGTACGTATGCTAATTACATTTCATACACTATGCATACAATTACAATTCATTATTCGGTGTGTGCTTAAACCAAAGTTCACGGTGTGTGTTTGTGCAGACGAGCAACATTCTAGCACCGATTATAACGCACGGGATATACTCTTCCGTGGTTTTGGGTCACGGGCTTTGGAAAATCCACGACCATCAACGGAGACTGAGGCAGAGAGTTCACAAGCTTAAAGCTGAAGCAAAATTTTCGAGGAAGTTGTAAGATAAGATTCGTCCCGCTCCATAGCTAAAGTGTTGAGGATTTTGTACAGATTACTTGCTTAGACTTTCCACGTGATTGTACCAAAACACAGTTACATACTTAGCTTTGTAGAGGTTTAGGGCAATGCATAGACTAATACAGTATGTCTACGGTTGAATTTCTTGCTTTCTTGTACATGAAAATTAAGAAATAATAATAGTAATATAAAGAAGATTGTCTTTGTCTATGGCTACATTTCGATTTGAATTCTCCCGAGGAACTTCCAAAATTATTTGCAGTGACCGAAGAAACACATACCTTAATCGGAAGATGCTCAAATACTATTCGTAAGTTTAACGCTACTCAAAACATACAACCTGCACCCGCTCTCCCCACACACCCTAACATTTTTTTTAAATCCAGATCTACGTATCCGTACCACACCTGCACTCGCACTCTGCATCCATGCAACATAGTTTACAATGGAAGTAGAAAAGGTGCAAATCCACTACCGAGATTACTGCTTACTTCAATACTTTTGGTATGAGAAAGTTTTAAAATGAATCCTCAATATGCTACCTATTCATCAGGTTCAATAAAAATTCTTAGGTGAGACACGATTTAATAACCAGTTATAGGCCACAAGCAAAGTAAATAGTATTCCCTCCGTTTCTTCTGAAACGACCATTTCTTGTTGGCACGCGTATTAAGAAAAGTAAGGTTTAATGTAATATTGTGGTTGTCGACATACTTAAAATGGAGGTTTAGTGTATAAAGGTAGTATATTAAATGGTTAATGATGTGTGCACATGGATTTGTTGGGCCAAAATGGAAAATTGGCCATTTCGAATAAAACGCCTCAAAATGGAAGCGTGGCCATTTCAGAAGAAATGGAGGAAGTAAGAGATGATAACATTCAAGATACTAATACTCTTGAGACGAATGAATAACATACTCTTTTTATTATCATCACTTCAACCTGGGTAAGGAATGTCGACTCCTAAATTAAAGACCTGTATTATAACTGACCGTTTACAAAGGTGACGGGACATGCTAATAACCCACTGTAAGGAGATTTTAATGACAACATATCATGAATACAATTCACTCTTCCAACTGCGAGATGATGCTAACGAAGACTCGATAGCCTTGGCACATGTCCGAGAGAAGGCAATACTCATTCTTAGCATGATATGTAGCCATTAAACCTGCACCGTTCAATCAAAAGTAAGAGAAATTAAGATAGATACTGCAAAACTACTAACCAAGCACTCGTTGAAATCTTATTTATGATATATGTACTTCTCTAGTGTCTCTGTCCATGTGACTCAGGGAATAACTTTCTTAACAGTACAGGTTGTATGTGCAGACTAAGAAATGTAGTAACTGATTTGGTTCTCCTATGTATAACATAAAAAGATCTTCTTTAGCAAGGTTTTTGCTCAATGATTTGCATTAAGGAACCTAACGTTATTATACGGCTTTTGAATTCAAAGAATGCGCCTCAAGCTTGACTATAAAAACATCAGTCACCAAAGGATGAGTCAGAAGAAAAGATATGAAAAGGGGAAATCAGCATAATCTTGGAAGTTCAAAAAATTCAGTACTTCAACCTACTGCAACAAATATTCAATCTTCGGTTGCAGTAACTACACTGCTTAAGTATCTAAGGTGACTCAACACCACATCTCTGAGTGTCTATTTGCAATATTATATTGACATTGTAAGCTGTACAGTCGTCATTCTAAACTGCAGCACTCTTAAATTGTAATCGTAAAAAAAACTATAGTGCATTTCTGTGCCTAACATCATAATTTAAGAGTCACTGACTCACTCCGGTAACACTAGTCAAAGTCAGTAAGCTTAACTTACGTTATGATTGTTACCGAAGCATGAAAGGAACAATCCAAATTTACACAGTGAAATCCCCTTTCCTCCACTTTGAGATACTTTAATACAACAAGTCACCTACTCTACTAATTGGTTCTAAAGAGCATAAATAGAAATGTGGATTCGCAATTTTCAGGTGCATCATCTATGTTTATACTGAACGTCACAGTTCCATCTATACCAATAATAATTGAAAACTTAACATAATTTTGTTTTCTTCTTTTTCCTGCTATGCGTAATATTTGAAGATCACAAAGGTATTATTTTGTAAAGTGGATTGGTGATGCTAATAAGGTTTGAGCGTTGTATGAGTGAAGATAAGTTTATTACAGGCACCACTACCTCATCACGCCTAAATATCTAATCGCTTTACTATCAAGGTGGCTAAGTATATAAAATATCATGGCAAGATATCATTCCAGTATTTACTTATTATCTATCATTAGTGTGCTCACATAAAGACGAACACTCAACATAGAATCTTGTGAGCGAATCACACGTTGCACCTACCAGATATTAGAAAACCCTATGCCTAATAACTCAACAAAGGAAATTCCATGCCTATTTTTGGACATCTAAAAAGACTAGCTAGCCTACCCTTAAATATGCGAGTCAAAGATTTAGGTAGTTCAAGTAAAGTCAATGGTCACATTACTTGGTGTAAATACTTGTTTGCTAATTACAAACATTTGGACCACCAGTTTTGCAGATTCAGATCATGGTAACTAGGAGATTAGAATAAAAACACCTATGGTGCAGGTCTTGCAGTCTAGATCATGCCACCCCTTCCACCCGACTCTTTGGTCTCAAGAATGCTGAGATTGGCCATGCTCCATCAAATTAATTACTCCCTCCATCCACCATATTTAGACCTTATTACTATATTTGGACGTCCACCATCTTTAGACATTTCCTTTTTTGGTAGTAGGCCTCACAATAGACTTTATCACTCTTAAACTTTAACACTCTACACTTTAACACTTCAATACACTTAAAAATAGTAGATGGAGTCATGGACCCACAATTATTTTAACACTTTCAACACTTTAATTTATTAACACATCATCAAAACATATTAACCTCTGTGCCCAAGTTTTTGGTCCAAAGATCATGGACAGAGAGAGGGAGTAATTAATTGGCAGCTGTTTTGAGTTCTTAGTGATGAGTAACAGCTCATCATATTTCCTATGACATCATTTCCAAGTGTATATAATTTTTGAACCCCTTTTCAGTACAAAGAAAGTATTTTAAGCTGTTTCTAGAGCGCTTATCTATCTTTACAAGTGGTCAAATTAATTCATAATTCAAAAAAAAATCTCATATTGGTAGATCTTGGTCAGCTACTCCAAAACATATACAACACTTGATCAGTGTATGCATTCACTATTGCACCGGGCTACCTAGTAGGACCTGTTATTCATATAGCCTTTTATTGGGTGGCTCCAAGGACCCAAGTATCAAGGATATACATTCTAGCCTATAAGTATCTATGCTCCAGAGAACTATAAACCTATATGATTCTAGCCTCACCAAATAGAAAGATTAATAAAACTTATGCATACATGTATGCACAAACAAGCTTGAGATATCATAGAGCAGAAGAATGAAAACAAGCTAAAATCTTTCAAATTATTCTCCTAATGAAAATATCTAGATTGCCAGAAGCAACAAACTCATCAAAGGAGTGGTATCATTTCTCAGCAACAACCTATCAAGTTTAAGTAAGACTACAAATAGTAAACCTCTATGATTTAGCTCAGCTGGTATTGTGCCCCTTTGAAAGATTAAGAGACCCAGGTATGAATCCAAATCTTTCCATCCCCCAAGTAAAAAAACTACTCCCTCCATTTCTTCGGAAATGCCCACTTTCTTTTCGGCACGCATATTAAATAAAATTGAGGTTTGTAGTATAATAGTGGTGGTCACATACTTAAAATGGGGGTTTAGTGTATAAAAGTAGTGTATTAAGGGCTTAATGGGGTGTGCACATGGGATTGTTGAGCAAAAATAGGAGCCATTTCAAATAACACGCCTCAAAATGGAAACGTGGCCATTTTAGAAGAAATAGATGGAGTATATATCATAAATAGTTTAAATATAGTTAAAATTTCTGTAAAGTCAATGTCTTTAGAAAAATACTATTAAAGCTACCGTAAAGAACATTTTTTAAACATGTCCACATATTTTAAATTTCTTTAGGGACTTTTTGTGTACAAGAAAATGAATGATGTTGCTATACGTTATAATTTGAGCTTGTATTCCTTGTTAGAAACTAAACAGCAATTGAAAATAAATAGCAATAAAAAACACTGAATAAATAAAGTAGGAAGTAAGTTGAAACAGCATTTCAAATTATATAACAATGAAATACTGAAAGAATGAAGTAGGAAGCAAATGTACCATAGCCAGCAGTTTGCACATCAAAACCCTCATCCTACAATAAAAAATAAATAAAAGCACCGTAAATTTATGAATATCTCTTGCGTATACAAAGACAAGAAAGTACAAGAAAATGTATCACCTGCAACTCGCGTATGAGAGGCAAGCTACCGGTGATTGAGTATGGTTTTACATGACCAACCACCTCTTCAGTAGCTTTGCATAGGACATGGAACCCAGGAGAGTCAAGATTGCAAGCCACTCCAGACATCGCTTCATCAAAGGTAATATCCAACCTGGCAATTGAAAGAAAAAATAATTATAGACAATTGAAAAACTAACACAAGAAAGAAAATGCCAAACTTTAAAACCTTTCACACTGAGTTAAGATCCAAAATACCTACTATTGTGAAACTAAAGAGCTAGGAAGTGACAATCAAGGTTATTACACCTCTAAATTTTAAAAAAAATTAATAATAATAAAACTGAAAAGTAAGATGTGGCATCCAATTCGCAAAAAGTGGACAAACATACCTTCCCCTGAGGTTCTCATCTGGTAAAACATATTTTGAAACGGGGCCTCGTGTGTCCAGTTTTTCTATGTTTGTGTTCAGGTCTTCAACATATTGTTGAAGCTTCTTCATTACATCAGTCACACTGGAATATGAATTTGTGCGGTATTCAATTGAATGT
This sequence comes from Thymus mandschuricus, assembly GCA_029379335.1. Classification (NCBI taxonomy): domain Eukaryota; kingdom Viridiplantae; phylum Streptophyta; class Magnoliopsida; order Lamiales; family Lamiaceae; genus Thymus; species Thymus mandschuricus. Next base: position 39,276,737 of record CM057072.1, read on the forward strand.
TTAACTCAGTCAACGTCACAACTTGAACAAGTCAAACTCTTCGAAAGCAGATAAATAAAGAGTAAGAATGCATTCCATACCTATAAAATGGAGTCAATCTGCAATAATGAAGAGGAAATGTTACTACTCAATGACACTGAAAAACCTACAAAATACCCACTAAAGAAACGAACGTAACCTAACGTCTCCAGAAACAGTACACTCAGCTGGAATTTGATTGATGCCACCTCCTGGATCTGTTAATATCAGATAATAAATACGGAACTCCAGTGTACTAGGAAAGTATTCATGAATTTAGCAAGTTATAATTTATTTTATAAAATACATACAAGACCACTGAGTTGGTTTCATGGTTGATGGTGTCGCAAATCCATATACTTTTTCCTTTTCGTGGGGTGGAAAGTCTTCATAGAAGCGTAATTGTATAACTTTGAGAGCTTCCATAGCTAGCTCCAAGGGGTTGATAGCCTACAACAATCAGAAATAATTAACATTTAATAAATGCATTACGAGAACTATCTACATTCTACATTAATGATATGTAGTTAGATAGTCAGCAGTAGAGCACTATCAAAACTGACAAAGACCAACGTAATCAAGAAATATTTGCTCGCTTTCTTCAGCATGAACGAAATCAGCCAATGCCATAGGCTGTTAGAGGTGCCTTGGACGGGACAAAAGTTTAATGGCTACGCATTCTACTAGCTTTACAGCATACTCAACTCTAACGTTTAAACTGCAGTGAACAGCCTAAGGTCATGCTTCTCTTTATGCAGTATTTTCCCTCAATGAGCCTCAAAGGCAAAAAGCCCCCTTAAGGGAAACACCGTGCTTAGCACTCTATTCATCATAGCTTTCAGTTCTCCATAAGACAGGATACTTGCACCCTCTGGAGGGAAAGGAGAAAAGGCACAGGTAATATGAGGGAAACTACTAAATGATTCAAAGTTCCGCCCTATCTGGATTTCCTTATTTCTGATAAATCTAGGGTTTTGGAGGCTTAGCTAAAGTCTTCTTTAATATCCTAAGACAAAAAATCAACGAATAGCTACATGCTTGACATTAAACTGGACAATTGAAAAGAAAACAAAATCACAAAAGAAGAATATGCGTGACAAAGCAACATCAAATTCATTGAGGAAACTATGGTCAATAGACCCAATACATGTAGAGCTATTTAAAGCCAGCCAAGGCTTTCTCCCAGGGGGAAAGCCACTTTTTCCCCTGGATGTTGAATTACTTTGGTTCAGTACCAGGAAAACTTAATATATGATAGTTTTTTCATACTTCTCACGGAGTGCACATCTGATTACATAAAATAAATAGATTTCATTACCATAAAACATAATTTAAAAGATTAACCAAGTCTCCCTCGAGTTTCAACAAGATATAATGCATTAATGCGGACATACACTTTTATCCTTTTCATATTTTAGAACTTACAATCTCAATGACTTAGAATATACAATGACAAAGTTGAACATAAAGATACAAGAAAAGAAGTTGCACCAAGAATATGCAGCACAAAAGAAAGGCGGAAAAAAACATAAAATTCTTTTGGCACCTAAAACACTAGAGGTCAGTTTTGCCATCGTAGGAAGTAACACCAAATCTTTAATCAAGAAATTGTTTTAATTCAAAAGGCCATAAAAGAATCTACCTTGTGGGCTAGACCACTGTGAAAAAGCTTTCCGGTAGCATGAAGCTTCCATGGTATCATACCACCAGTTCCAATGCAAGGCTGCTTATCTGCAGTGTCGATCCAAAACCTGGAAAAGGAGAGAAGACCACCAAAAAATCATCAAGGGAATACAATTCCTAGTTGAATTAAACATCATTCGTTGCACAATACATACAGAGGTCCATCCTTCAATTTATTGAGCAATCCATCCTTCACCAATGCATCGACCCCTACTCCAGGTATAGATGAATTCTCTTCACTGGCAATAAACACAGCAACAACAGTAGACTTCAATTTGGGCTTCGTTTCTGCCAGTCTCCTCATTAATTCAGCCACCAAAGCCACATGCCCCAAACAATCAGTAGTTCCACGCCCTTTAAGCTTATCACCATCAATACTCAGACTGAAAGGATCAAAATCCTGTGAAAAAAAAAAAACATATACTTTCTTCTAAGACAAAACTCATAAAATAAAATTCCACCTATTTAAATAGCCCATTCTATTTCTAAAATGGCACCAATTTGCACAATATTTTTCCGGAAAAACAAAAAATTAGTCCCCAAAATTCACAAAATCAATCAAGTTCAATTCGAAAGACAACAATAGCAAGTTGGAAATTACTCGACAATAACTGAAAACTGTACAAATAAACATATCTAACCCAATCGGAAGGGCTGGCGGTGACGACGTCCATATGCATTCCGACGAAGGACAAGATTTTGCCGGACTGAGTACCGGGGTACTCGACTATGAGGTTTCCTCGGTTGGGCTTGTAGGTGACGTGGTTTATGAGCAGCGGCCCGCCGCCGGTGTCGGTGCTGTAGGGGCGGAGGACGTCGAGCACGTGGCCTACAATCCTGTCCTCCTCCGGGATGAGCTCCGGTGGGTTGTTCTGCACGAACTTCGACTCGCCGATCAGCTTTGAGAGAAGGCTGACGAACGAGTCCTTGTTAAGATCGCCTAGACTCTGCTTCACGCTTGCGGCAGCCATTGTTGCGACGGAATTGGTGGTACGTTTGCTTGGAGAATCGGTGTGTATAGGTGATTTTGGGAGAACGATATTCTCAGTTTTAGTTTTTATACTAACACTAGTGCAGTGCTGGTGGCACTACTGAATAACTCCACTATAGTCAATGTTTTAAAAACCGAACCGGAGGTCGAACCGGTGAGGCTTTTGGGTCATGGTTTAATCGGTCGAACCGGTTAAACCATGGTTGAACCGCTCTTTAATTAAATTAATTATTAAATAATTATTATAATAAATAATTACATGATATGGATAAATATATGATTAAATTCATAACTTATAGGTTTAAAAATACTTTAGAACCATAACAAAGAAGTTTATTCTTAACATAAATTAAATATCATGTCTTGAATTTATTTTTTATGACGAAAACTTATTAGTTTTATTTAATTTTGTAACTCTTAGTAGCTATAAGTAGAAAAAATGTAAAATTATTTTTATTATCATATGATGAGAATAACTTAAATTATGTTAATAGGTTCTTTTGAAAAAAAATAGTCGATAAATAATTGAGAATTAGAATGAGAGAGTTAAAATAGATATAAATATTAAAAATCACACTACTTTTCTTATTTAACATGCAATAAATATATTTAAATGTTGTGTTATTAACAATTTAATGTTACAGTTGAGATGGTAGAGTTTATGAACTTTTATCCAATTGGTCACAGGTTCAATTCCCCATGAGAACATTTTTTTTAAGTAAAGAATTGAACCGGTCCGGTTCGGCGGTTCGAACGGTTTTGACCGGTTCGATCCGGTTCCGGCGGTCCTAAGGCGGTTCAACTTGACCTCCGGTTCAAGGGTCCGAACCGGACCGGTGCCAAGCCGGTTCCCGGTTGAACCGGTCGAACCGGCCGGTCCGGTCCGGTTTTAACAACATTGACTGTAGTGGATAAAAATTCGTAAATCAAATAAACTTAGCCCAAAGCCTAATAAGTCGGATTAAGACGGTTAAAAACAGTCCAATACGGCTGAAAATAGCTCAATATAGCCGAAATAGCCCAACAATATTATTGGGCCACAAACCACTCGTAGTATCCCGTAAAAGAGATAATATTTCAAAATTATATCGTAAAACTCGTACTACGTCTCGGTGGAAACGCGTGCCGAAAAAGTCAAAAAGCAAATGGTTCAACTAACTAGGACCGGAGTGGTACATATCAAGGTGTCAGTGAAATTGGCCGTTACGGCCCATACGGCCGACGTGGCCAACAATTCAACTCACCACTCTGTTGAAAGATTGAGTCAATGTTAAAGATGACTTCCGAAGAAATAGGAACGGACGTAAAAGGTGGCAACGGGGAATACGGCAACATGAGGGAAAACCCTAAGGGAGAGGCCGTCATATAAATATCGGCCGACTAGGTCAAACAGTGGTGACTCCAGCATGGGGCAATGAGGGTACGGCTGTACCCCCTTAAAAAAATTTTACAACTACTACATTTCGTTCGTCCCATCGAATAATGTGCATTTTATGTTTTGTGTCTCACATATATTGAAGAAACGTCCACTATTCAGTAGTCAGAGGAAGTTATATTTATTTTTGCTCATTAAATTGGTGTTAATTCTATCGGTTGCTACTGCAAGTGTCGAGAGAGAATTTTTCAAAATGACCTAACGGTAGAATTTTTTTTTTTTCGCACCCCGAATTTTAATTTCTGGAGCCGCCACTGAGGTCAAACAACACATCGAATCAGACGCTCATACTCTCCACTACACTCTCAACCGTTCTCTAGCACTCATCACGTTCTCTAGAATCACCTCACGTCCGCCGCCGCCGAAGTCAGCCGTACAAGCTCTCTCCGTCGTCGATCCATCTCTCACGTCACCCCCCTCCGACCGAACGTTCACAGTCGTCCGCAACCACCACCATTGTTCTATCATTTATTTTCATTATTATTTTATTTTATGTTCGATTGTCTGAACATCGTTCTAACTTGAGCGTCGGAGGCCCTACGGCTGACACCCCCTCCAGTGTTCTCCTTAGGGCTCTAACGTGTCCGTTGTGTTGGTTACAAGTTGCTAGTGCCCTATTCGACCGAATCGTTCGGACAACCGTAATTGTAGATTCTACCTCTATTATTATTATTATTATTATTATTATTATTATTATTATTATTATTATTATTATTATTATTATTATTATTATTATATTGGGACGTCCTCCATTTACTGACCCTTTTCCGTTTTTGGACGTAGGTCCCACACTGGAATGGCAATTTTACGTACCCTCAACATGTGTAAGTAATTACAACAACTTTATGTTGGGCCTGATCGCTGCTATTTTCACTACCCAAAAATAGTGTAGTAAAGGGAAGCAGGAGTCGTATCCTCAGGGACCGATATCCGAACGTATATGAGTTACCTCTACTAGAGCTTCTCAGCAATGTCTAGGCAAGCAAAACTTTAGGAATTTGGTTTTCTATCTAAAACAAGAATTAAAATCAAATAAAGGAAACAATTACGAAAACAAACTAAAATAACGAAACTAACAAATAAAAGAAAGCATTGATGCTAGGGTAGTAAATCTATTCAAACATACATAAATAACCAATAAATCTATCTAACCAATTTAAGCCAACTTGAATGCGATACACGAATATAATCAAGACTCCGGTCAGGGCAATCTATGATAATCACTTAATCTAACCTTAATCTCCGCCAGGTCTCATAAGAACTAAATCAAGTGTAACAAAGGATCAAGTATCGATAGATATATATATAATCAACAAGGTTCAGTCACGACACCTATATCAACTATATGCAGAACCTATGATGATCTACTTCAGGACAGATAAATTAAACATAATATGTATTCATAAGATCCATTATGCAATTACACGGCCAAGGCATAAAAACATAACTAAGCATACATAATTAGTGATCAAGTAATAATGCATGAGAACAAGCACCGTAAAACATACATATAGATTGGAAGGCTAATATAGATCTAAAAAGTATTCATGTAGATTCAACTAAACATACAAACCCTATAATCAACTAGGAAAATTAACTAGACATAATTAAAAGAAAGGTAGAAGGAAAATTAAACTTAATTAAAAAACATAAAGTAAAGAGAAAGAGAGAGAGAGAAAAAAAAACTTTTGAGTCTTGAATAAATCTTCAATCTTCAATGGTCTTCATATATAAATGTAAAAACTAATCTAAAGTCTAGATCTAAAAATATAAAAGTGTAGAGAAAAGAATGAAAAATAATCTAGGGTAGGAGAGAACTCCCTTACAAGTAGTTACAATAATAAGTTTAGAGGTATTTTTAAGGTAGAAGTTCACATATAAAACCTAAGTGTACAAGGAAACAAAGAAGGAATTAAAAATTGCCAAAATAAAGAAATTTCGTCTGGAAATTTTGGGTGTCCGCTCGACCTAGCTCTCGGTAGAGAGGCTGGTCGAGAGGCCCTACGCGTCTTTCTTGTTACGGCCGTATCTTTCTCGTTCGAACTCCGAATTGACTTCCGTTTTCGCCTACGTGCTCCTATCAAACCTCTCTTAGATATCATGCATTCATTACTTCCAAAATAACTATGCAATAAAATCGTGAAAAAGTCAGAACTCGGGATTATTGATTCATCATCTTCCTTGGTTTCGTCGTCTCTCATCTCATCTTGGGTTTTCTCGACTCAAAAGCCCTAAAAACACTCAAAACAACCCAAAAGCGTAATCTAGCTCGAAATAACGTAAACAATACAAAACATGAGTTAAACTATCAAAATAAGATAAAAAATGATTATTTAACACTTAGATAATATGGTAAAAATACACCCTATCAGGACCCACAATTAAATAACAACTAAGCATAAATCACATAATCTAAACTTCAATCCACTTTATTAAACCACACAACCCAAATAAAACATGTCCAATCGAATTACACCTACCCACCAACCTCTATACCCAATTAATCAATGTAGTAACTCAATTATTCCACCTATATCTCTTGATTGTTCTTCATTCCTCAAGAACACTCGAGTCTCTCTCTCTCCCTTCTTCATCTTCATTGCATCTCCATGGAATCGAAATTCCAAAAATCCCGAAAACCCAGAAAATCTCCAAAATCCCCAAAATCGCAGGATTCAGAAGATTATGATATTCAGTTTTGTGACTCTGAGTTTGCGGGAGTCATTATCCCCGATTTTGAAGAACAGTTTGAACCAGTTCTAGAGACACCCCCAAATAATTTACAGTTCGTTGACTTCGAGTTTTCAGGATGGATTGTTCTAGATTCGGAAGAAGATTTCGACATGGTTCCTGAGACCCACGTTTTGGCTGGCGAAGGAGAGAAGGTGGAAGATTTGCCCAAACGGCACATTCATCACCCGATTCGTTGGTGGATCTTGAGAAACAACCTGCTGAGTGGTCTCTTAGAAAAACTATTACTACTTGCGAAGTTTGCCAACTTGGGTAATCTTTGTTATTTGCACTGTTATGCGTTTCTCTGATTGAATTTATGGCTACAATTTATGTTAATTTATGACTCCACTTGATGCTTCCCTCTATATGCAGGAAACCAAGATCATGGTGCTTAAAATTGAAAAGGAAGGGAAACGGCAGAAAGATCAATATTCTTTTGCAGAGAAGCAGCAGAAGCATTAGATTCTTCTGGAGAACGTGAAGTAAACAAAAGAAAAATCATGATTCGGATCTCTCTATAAGAAGAAAAGAGGAAAAGAAGAAAAAAATATGTAGTACAATGGGTAATCTTTGAACTTGAACTCTAACTTATTGATTTCTTAAACTTTGGGCATAACTGGTTAATTGTTGGGAATTAGTCTGTTCTATGTTAGGCGTAGTTGGCCCTTCTGCGTTGGGTGTTTATGTGTTTCTGTGCTTTTTAAGTGCCCTATGATGAAAGTGTGATTGTAATGCTAGACTATTATGCAAAATGTTTGTGGATAATTTCCTTTGATTGCCACCAGTGTGGCATGTATTGTCACAATTTTTGGAGGTTTAAAAGTGAGTTTTCATTAACAACTTCACTGAGGGCTGAATTTTGATACACACAAGGTTTTACATACATAGCCACCCCTAAGTGTTCTAATCTTGCATTGCCATAATAGGTCAATGTTGCAAAACAAAAGAGAATTAACTACAACTGAGACTAATAACAAAATGTACTTACAACCTAATGAAAGTTTTTTCTAAACTGAATAGGAAGTTACTGTCTAAACAAACATAGTCAAAATAGAATTTTTCTTGTTTACCTAGTAACTTCATCAAAAACCAAAGTTTGCACTGATTACTTGTTTTCTTGTTGATTCCTTGCTTCCTTGCTCCTTACCTAATAATTCATTCCCATCATCTCTTTAAAAGCATCAATGTCATAGCTTTCTCCAAGTTGATTTTCTGGTAGGTTTAAGTACTCCAAACATTCTTTAACTAAATCTTTCTCTACTGACAATGATTTTGGTAATATCCCTTCTCTTGTCAATCTGCCCTTACCCATATGAGAGATTTTATAGCTGTTAGCCCCCTTGACCTTCATAATTTCAGAATATACTCCTTGTAGAGTGAGGAATACATTGTTGAGTGTGGTAGCATCTAGTTCTTCATAGGATGATGCAACATTATTAAGCAAATCATCCACATTCTTAGCAGGCTTTACATACTGCAGTGATTGAATAGCCCTGAAGAACCCTAGGTCATTTATGTTTGTATCTGGAGAGTTTGGTGGCTGATAAATTAGCTCTATTTCAAAACCATCTGCATTAGCAACTCTCTGAAAGTCTGCATCAATTGGAGCAATATGGGTCTTGCATTGTCTTGTTGTACGATGATGTTTTTACTTCCCCACTTTGGCCATTTCTCTTTTATAGCTATGATGACCTGTGATAAAAATGAAACTAAATGATGAACTCCTATAAAAGTTTTGATTTTGATGTAAATACAAAGCAAAAAGTATAGACAATTTTTTTATTTTATTCCCGGTTATGGACTGCATAACCTTGGTTTAAAATGTTCCCTTTGGGAAATTGTTAGCGAGTTTGCACATGTCATCACTCTTAATATTCCTCGACGTTAAGTCTTTGAAGAATAAACTTCGATCGGTGATTGCCCTCCAAACTCCTAGTGGAAGAAGTTCACGAAAAGCAATTGGCAGAATGCGTTGCATGAACACATGACAATCATGACTTTTCATCTCAAACATCTTAAGTTTTCTCATGTCCACACATCTACTCATATTCGACACATACCCGTCGGGGAACTTGAGCTTCTACACCCATTCACATAAAACCTTCTTTTCATTATTATCAAGCATGTAACTAGATTTTGGATAGTTACCAGTCACCTCATTACGCTTCAATTCGGGCCTTGAACAATACAAGTTCAATTCTTCTCTAGATTTACTTGTATCCTTTGCCATCCCCTGAACATTAAGCACGGTATTGAATACATTATCAAACACGTTTTTCTCAATGTGCATAACATCCAAGTTGTGTCGAATCAACAGGTCTTTCCAATAAGGTAGATCCCAGAAGATACTTTTTTCCTTTTCCACCCAATGACAAAACGCCTAGTAACACCTTTATTTATATTCTCACTATCTACTTCATTTACCTTTACAAGACCCAACTTCTCTATTTCACTTAATATTTCATGCCCCGATTTGACCTCTGGTGGACCTGCTGTGATCACTTTGCCCCTCCTGAAAGCTTTTTTGTTTCTTCTAAATACGTGATCCGCATGTATAAACTTTCGATGATTATCAAACCATGATTGCTTACCACTTTGTGATAGAGTGAAAGCATCAGATTGATCCATGCAGTGTGGACATACTAATCTTCCTGCAGTACTCCATCCAGACAACATAGAATACACAGGAAAATCACTTATTGTCCACATCAAAACTGCTCGCATTTGAAAATTTTGCTTCAATGAAACATCATAAAGTGTAAGGAACAGACACTAAAAAGACCTCTAGCTTTTCTTTGGGATTGTGTGGCCCAGACACTAAAATTGTAAGGAACATGTATTGTTCCTTCATACACATCCATGGAGGAAGATTGTATGACAATGACAGACCAAGAGGAATATTATTGCCTTGATTGTCCGAATGGTTGGAATCCGTCTGTGGAAAGTCCTAATATAACATTTCGAATATCACCTAAAAAATCAGGGAACATTGTGTTCAAGTGCTTCCACGCCGGTGAATCAGCAGGATGACGCATAACCCCATCAGCTACTTAAGAAGCATGCCAACGCATATCGGTCGTGGTTGCTTTAGATGCATACAACCTCCGTAGTCGCGGTGTTAGGGGAAAGTAGTACATCTTCTTTTTTGCTACTTGTGTCTCCTTACGGCTTCCAGAACCTTTGCTCTTATAGCGAGATAAGTTACAAAATTTGCAGCGTGCCAATTCACTATCTTCTCGCCAATAAATCATACAACTTCTTGGACAACAATCGATTTTTTCTACCGACAACCCCATGCCTCGCAACAATTTCTTCGTGTTGTAGTAATTATCAGGCACCAAATTGTTGTCCGGGACTATCTCTTTAATTACAAAGGTAGGTCATCAGCCTGAGGTACCTTCCAGCAGGTAGATGTAGAATCTTGAGAACAGGCTAGAGTACCTATTAAGATTAGATGACAATTTATCTAGTTGTCCTTCTTCTGGAGAGGCTGTTAGAGAATAGCCTTGGTCCTTTACATGAGAACAACCTTGCTAGAAATGAGAAGAGCAATGTTCTAACCTAGCTGGGTAGAACAGCCTATCATCATATAACTCGTCAAATGTCTAAGTGTGGTTTTGAAAAACATCATCAAAACTAATTGTAGAGGGTTCCCAACAATACCTACAAAAGTTAGCCCTTAACATATGTTGCATATGTTGGCAGTTCACTAAGCAAGTGACTAAGCAAGTGTAATTTTAACTAGAACAGTTAAAACCAACAGTACAAGCCCTAGCTTCTTCATTGCAGTCCACTTCTTCAATCCTTCGTTCTTAACTGCAACCTCAAATTCAGCCTTAAGAGCTTTGATAGGGTGTATTTTTACTATATTAGCTAAGTGTAATATTATCGTTTTCTTGTCGTAGTTTGATAATTTAGCTAATGTTTTGTATTGATTATGTTATTTCGAGCTAGATTACGCTTTTGGGTTATTTTGAGTGTTTTTAGGGCTTTTGAGTCAAGAAAACCCAAGGCGAGACAAGAGACGACGAACCAAAGGAAGATGATGAAGTATTGATCTCAAAGTTCTGAATTCTCACGATTTTATTGAAGAGTTATTCTGGAAAAGTGAAAGCATATCATTGAAGAGGGGTTCGATAGGAGCGTGTAGGCGAAAACGGAGGTCAATTCGGAGTTCGGATGAGAAAGATACGGCCGAAACAAGAAAGACGCGCAAACTGCATGGGTTCACTCGGACACCCACTCGGCCGAGTCAGTAGCCGAGTGAAGCTACTGTTGAACCTACTCGGCCGAGTCAGATTTCCCCTCACACACTCGGCCGAGCACTTGGCCGAGTCATTGGCCGAGTCAAATACACGGGAACCCTAAATTTGGGCTATTTTTATTTCCTTAACCTAATCCTTGCCCACTTAGGTAACAATTATGATCCCCTACCTTATAAATACCCCAAAACTCATCATTGTACCGAAGTTTTTGATAAGTTTTCATAGTTTAGATCTCTCTAGTCTCCAACTTTCATTAGATTAGTTTTTATTCTTTTCTCTACTTTTATACTTTAGATCTAGATTTATTTCATGTATGAAGACAATTGAAGATTGAAGATTTATTCAAGATTCAAGAGTTTTTCTATCCCTTTCTCTTTTATTTATGCTTTTCATTATGTTTATTCTTCCTTCTACCTTTCTTTTAATTATGTCTAGCTAATTTTCTTTAGTTGATTTTAGGGATTGAATGCCTAATTGAATTTATGTGAGTGTTTTTGTGTTTACAATTAGCCTTCCAATCTAGGTACATGTTTCATGGTGCTTATTCTCATGCATGATTACTTGATCACTAATTATGTGTGCATAGTTACGTTTTTATGCCTTAATAGGATAATTGCATAATAGATCTCATGAATACATGGTATGGTAGTTTGATTATCTTAGTTGAGATTGAATTATCATATGTGTGCATATAGTTGATTTAGGTGTCATAATTGAACCTAGTTGATTGTATGATTGATACTTGTTCTATTTTGCACTTGATTTGATTTCTATAAATCCGAAAAGAGATTAGGATCTTGTTAGGTGACGACTTGCATTGCCTTAATTGGAGTGTTAGGTTATTTTTGTTGTATCACATCTAGATTGGATTAAATTGGTTAATTGTACTCATTAATTACTTGCATATATTTGATTAGGTAGGCTTCCCTAGAATCAACCTTGTTTCCTATTTGATTTATTTGTTTCCTTATTTGCTTATTTTGTTTACTTATTTGAGTTATTTATTTTGTTTATTTTCTTTGCCTAGAATTTTAGAAAACCACATCTTAATTTCTTATTGCCTAGACATCAGTTTAATTCTAGAGTAAGAGTATTTTGTGTGATTTCGACTTGTCAATTCCTGTGGATACAATACTCGTACTTATTCTATACTATACCTATTTTGTGTGGTAGAAAATAGTGCGATCAAGCTTCCAACTCCTGCTCTTTCAACCTCAATTTCTCGATTAACAGTTGCTCTACTTGTTGTCCTTGATGAATTTGTTCCACATGCTTGATTCTCTGCAACTCAATGAGACGTTCACAATTGTTTTGACAGAAGCTGGTAGGTTCAGGCCAATCTAGCCATTGGAAGAAGTCACAGTCATCCAACTACATAAACATGGAAAAAATTTATTAAAAAAAAAACATTAAACCCTAAATTGAGACTGCATTGCATACCTTCCTCACTGAACAACAAAAAAATCTGCGCCCATGGTTTTTGTCGTGTCAGAGGTTAGAGTATCAGTAGTCAATCCGTGGATACAATTTGGAGAGGAGGTCCATCTAGGTCACCAGCTAGAGGAACAGGAGGTGGAGATCGACATTCTTTCGATTTTGGAATCAACAACCCTAAAATCGCGACTAATGTTGTTTAAGTCAATATGTTTCTAGAAAACGACGTCGTTTGTTTAAGTGGCGCCACATAGAATTACAGAAAACGGCGTCGTTTTGTTTGTCAATATATTTAAGTCAATATGTTTCCAGACATTTTAAGGGAATCTTTACCACTAAAAACAAAAGATAATAAACAAGAGTTGAGGACATATTACTTAAAATTTATATTAATAAACAATTTAATCTTTTAATTATAATCATCAGGCTTTCAGTAATTAATCATATAGAACAAATAAAACACCCAACTAATAACATTAAAAAACATAAACAACGAATAGACATTCTTTACACAAATTGTTAGAACTGAAGGTACTACTGGAACTCTAACCACTAATAGATCCAAACATTAACGACTTCGTAAACCTTATAACATTTGGAACTTTAAGAAAAAATAGTGTCGACCATCAACAAATGATCCAAATAACTAACAATACTGTGAATAGATAACATAGTTACGGAGAAAGAGGTGATCTATCCTTGCATGTTAGTCGAGTATGCCCGACAACACCACAAATATTGCATGTCTTCTTCTTGTGGCATTTGTTTCCATTTGCACCCATAGATTAAACCTCGATCTATATTCGAATTGGGTAAAGAAATAGAACAAGTGTTTTTATAATGACCAATTTGTGAGCACCGAGTACATTGAGTGCTATATGAATTTGAATTGGCATTACTGTGGCTTCGAGATGATGTTGACCCAACCTTCATCCTTCTCTTGCGTGGAAGGTCGGCCTGTTTAGGATTATCCTGTGCTCCAACAGGCCATGCCTCAATCTCAACATGAACATTTCACTCTTCGGGATAGGATTGGCATCACTTCTCCTGCATAAGTTTCACGCAACGATTCGATACTGTAATAAGAACTAACAAATGGTATTGGAGACTGCTTTGTATGAATGCAAGGGTAGTTTACAATAAGAATAAATTTAAATAGAATTCAAATAAAAACGTAAGTAAGTAGGCAATATTAAAACACGGTTACCGAATGGATGCTGCAACATGGGAACACGGTATCAAGTCGATATCAAAGATAAGAAAGGTGCATTGCTTCTTCTCAAGATTCACTAGGTGATGCTTCTTCCCTGTTGATACCTTGAACTTTGTTAGAGAAATTGCTTCAACACTCATGGTGGACCCCAACTCCGATGATCTACCCAATCTAGACTGTCCAAAATTAGTTAACTCCTGAGTTCGGGCTACAACCTTAACACATGACACTTAGAACGAGCCCATTTTCTAGGATTAATATCCATGACCTTAGCGTATGCACCGGGAGCAAATGATTTCAGATTATTCATTGTAGCTTGCTGGAAAATTGCAATTGCATGCTCTCCCCAAAACTTGATGTTGTTTTGTAAATGGTAAACACAAAGCCCATGAGGTATGTCGGGGTATACAACATCCAAAGCATTCTTGATCCTAACATGTTGGTCTAAAACGATCAAGAGATGTTCTGGACATCCACAGGCATTTCGCAACTGTGTAAAGAACCAAGACCATGACTCATCACATTCTTTGTCCCCGAACACAAAAGCTAAAGGTACAATTTGTTCGTTTAGATCTTTTGTAATAGCCACAAACATTACGCCTTTGTATTTCCCTTTCAGATGGGTGCCATCGACCACAATCACAGGGCGACAAGCCTTAAAGCCTCTGATACATGAGCAAGAGCCATGAAACAATACCTGAATTTCCCATCAACATCGAGTTTTAGTTCTATAATAGTTCCCGAGTTTGCATGCTCTAAAACCCAAAGGTACTTCGGAAGCCTCTGGAATGACTTCATTGCGTAGCCGTACACCATTGTCAGTGCATGATTCTTTGCAGCCAAAGAGGTTTGGTATTTGATTTTTGCCCCAAATTTCCTCTCTATTTGTGCAATTATATCCATTGGCCTTGAAACAACGCCCGCAGTCATCAAGTTTGGAATAAAAATATGCACCTAAAAACTTGGAGCATATGGCTGGTTCAGAGTGATATCTCAAATCCTTTTCACAACTATGTGGATTCCATTTAGTAATCATCCATGCGGTACCCATTGCTTATGCGCGTAAAAAGAAAGAACATTTAGCTTTACGGTTTCTGCAAACAACGTGATATCGTATCAAACACGACCGCGGCATTGCAAATACGTGATTAGCAAGATGATATAACCTTAAGACGGTTATCAATTTGTCATTGCTTGCAAATATAACATCTTTACAAAGTGTATCGTCATATATGCATTCATGATCTATCTTTTCTTGTGTTGTAGTCTCTTTAAGATGATACGATGCACCGGGTATGATCCATTGCCCAGTATATTGATGATCTCCCTCAAATACATGATTATTGCTGCCTACGGACACCCATTTCTATCGGATGCTGCCACAATCAATATCGTCAAGACTGTCTTTATCATCTTCTTCATTACTGAGTCTAATTTCCACGGATGGGTCATTATGATGACCATGACCATGATCATCCTCCTCCCTATCCAAATCCTTACCCAACCCCCTGTCCAAATCTTGATCCAACCCCCTATCCAATTCCCTTATTTCAAAATTCCTATTCAAATTATTTTCCTAATTCAGATCCAAATCATTTTCCAAATCCTTTTCCAAATCTCTACTACTATTCAAATCTCTACCCACGAATTTGTTCAGTGAAGCATTAATTGGCAGATTTGTCACCTTAGCCTTAGTCCCCTGCGATGCTTGATGATTTACAAAGTCTAATAATTCAACATTTATAGGAGTTGTAGTCATGTACATGTAACTCATTCAACACATGATCTACATCTATATCATCCATAATCTTCATTTTAATGATCTGACTTGACGGGGACCTCACAAGTGCATAGATTTCTTACACATACCTACGTTTAGGCTTCATTTTACGTAGTTCAATCTTTGTTCAATAGATCTGTGAACTTTATAGGCCCAACCGGTATAAGAATGAACTCTTCATCACCGCCACTGTATTCTTTCCATGCTCATCCATGAACAATCATTATCGATGAAGCATGCAGTATCTGCAATGCAAATAAAAAAACTTAGACTATTGAACTATTGAACTAGGAACTCTTGGAACTATTGAACTATTGAAACCCTTGGAACTAACTTTTTAAGATAGTTTCAGCTGAGAATTTTATACTTCATTTTCGAAACAAATGAAACTCCTAAATTCGCGAAGAAAAAAAAAACATACCTTCAATTCAATCCAATTTTTAAGATAGTTTCAGCTAGGAATTCGATACTTCGTTTTCGAAATAAATGAAATTCCTAAATTTGCCAAACAAAACATACCTTCAATTCAACCGAAATGTTTGCCTAAATAGAAGTGCCCAGAGTTCGCCGGAATCGCGCAATACACTGCCTTTTTACCGGAATTGTGCCAGAATCGAAGCGCTATATTTTGGTGCCCTAAAATGCCGACGAAATCCTCCACCAATATCGACCTGAGAGGAAAGATTAGGAGAGAGGAGAGAGATGAGTTGGAGGAGAGAGGAGATATATGAGCTCAAGCTGAAGGGGGAGAGGGGAGGAAAGGGGGAAGAAATCTGAGGGAAAGTGGGAAATAATAAGGGCACTTTCATCCAAAAATATAAAAATTGGGTATAATTTATTGAAGTTATCTTAATGGACACGATTTATTGTTACAAAGTGAAAATGGATATATCGCACCATTGTGAGTTTTATAAATAAATCAATTTTGGAGTTGGTTAGGTTGATATATACACATCTCTATGATTCTCCTTTATATTCAACTAGTGACGGAGGCAACCATTCGTCGTTGGGAGACCAAAATGATCGGTATTCTCTTTGTCTCATTCTATTAGACATCTTTTTTGAATATATATAAGGGATCGTTTGGTATGCGTATACGTATATCAGATATGAACATCAAAATATTTCATACCAATATCTTGTATTTGGTATATCAATATATGTTGATATGCTCACTTTTAACTGTTTTCATATTGATTTGTCAGAGGTATCACTTCTATCTCCATTACATTTCAAACAAAAAAATTAATAATAACAATAATGATAATAATAATAATTAATTAATTAATTAAAATATTTATTATTATAATTATAAAAATTTTAACTTTATTATTTTTGTTGTTAGTATTATTCGTTTTAACAATAATAATAGTAATTAATAAAATTATTATTAATATTATATTATATTTTATTTAATTTTTTAATTAGGCATTGATATCTCATATCCGAACAATCAATACCAAATGCATATATCATATATCAGTTTGATATCCATATCTGATATTTGATACTTATATCTTTATTTGATTTTTGATACATTAGTATATGGATTTGTGTTTCACTAAAAAGTGTTTGCAATAGCACAAAATCTATCCTAGCACTTAGTAAGTAAAAACTCAATGTTGAATCTGAAGGAAAACTTTGCAAGCCAAATAATCTTGTAGCAAAACAATCCTAAACTAGCCTAAATCTAAGAAAGAAAGTAAAAAGAGTTTGTTTGTTTTGAGTTTTAAATCTTAGGCAATAAAATAAATAAGCAATAAATCAAAAGCAAATAAATAAATTTAATTCAAGAAAGCGAATAATAAATCTAAACTAATTAATCTTAAACAAGAACAATTAAACTACCTAGGCACGAATCGTAGAGAAAGCAATAACGAAAGCAACAAAGAAAACAAATCTAGAAATAAATAACTAAATCTGGAAATCTAAAAAAATAAATCTAACTTTAAGAACTTGAAAAACAAAGGAAAAGAAACTTTAAAAAACGAATCTAAACTACAAACTCAAGAACGATCACAGGAATCAAACGAAGAAGCTAAGAATTAAATCTAAGAAACAAGAATGCAATTAATCAAACGAAAGGAAAGCAATAAAGAACTTATGAATTAAAAGCGGAAATGGAGAAACATGAACGAACGAAAGAAACTTGAATTAAAACTTGAAGAATCTGATCCGGAACAAATTCAAAGCAATAAAATCTACGAACTAGAGTATTCGGAACTGAAAACTAAAGATAAAGATGTGTTTAATTCGTGCCCTAATGACCTATATATACAAGAAGATAGAGTTTGAATTAAATAAGGAAAATCGGATAAAACACGCCAGGCTGCGAGCGAGCGCTCGGGTAAGTTTCAAAGCGAGCAAGCGCTCGACTAAGGGCGAGCGAGCGCTCGAATCTCCCTCGTTGAATTCCTTGAATCTTCACAACGCGAGCGAGCGAGCGCTCGAATTATCACATGAAAATCTCTTCACTTTGCTCCTTTTGTTAGCTCTTTTCCTCGTTCTTCTTCTTCCTTCGACGACCTCGGCTCCTAACAACCCAAAACACTAAAAACCCATATCATAGCGACACAAACACAAAACGACATAAAAATGACACAAATACGAATAACAATTAATGACTAAAACCTAACAAAATGACACTAAACAATTTGTCTATAATTCAATATGTTACGGATTCAAACACCCCTTAGGTCTTTGCCTGATCAAAAAAAATATATGAATACCAAACGAGCCCTAAATATAAAATGATATAAATGTGCATACGTAGTAGGATGATACCGATTGAGTATTGTAAATTTAAAATTATCTCCGTCCACGATCCAACACTTCTAATTTTGATAATTTTGACTATTCAATTCACTAAAAATGTGTTTAGTTCATTTGTTTTGATGTAAACCTCATACCCATTATTGTATTTCCACATTAAAAATGCATTTTGGTATTTTAATTCACTTTGATATCCAATTTTATTATAGTGATGCTATTCGGTCATAATGTGGCCGGCCATAATTTAACTTTTTTAATTTTTTTTTAGTATCAAATAATTTATATATTTATGCCAAACTTTTTAGGATTATAAAAAACTCAAAAAGCGATACTCCGTATTTTTTACGTATTTTTTAAAATTAATCCTTTAATTATTTGATAATTTTTACCATTTTTAAAGGATTTATTGCCCTTTTATCTAGAAAAAAAGATAAAAATATATAATTTTTGGGGAAAAAATATTTTTAAATTAAAATATTAAACTAATAAATTATAGTTATCATTTACTATTTTTAAAATTACGTATATTATGAAAAATGTCGTTGTGTGGCCGGCCACATTATGGCCAAATAACATTATTGTTTATTATATATATATATTTTTTCACATTTTTAATGCTTTTGATTATTGCGACTTGTCAAGAAATTAGAGGTCACTAGTGATATCACCTTAACATATGAAGGATAATGAAGATCAATTTCATAAAACAATTGAGAACATGACCGCGGTCTGTAT
Source organism: Thymus mandschuricus (assembly GCA_029379335.1). Taxonomy (NCBI): domain Eukaryota; kingdom Viridiplantae; phylum Streptophyta; class Magnoliopsida; order Lamiales; family Lamiaceae; genus Thymus; species Thymus mandschuricus. The sequence continues at coordinate 39,295,796 of CM057072.1, forward strand.
TGTGAATGTTCTCATTCGGCTAGTATTACTTTATTAATTTTTCTAATTAATTTTAAATATTTCAAATTACTAAAATACCCCTACTTTTTGGAAAAATCTCATCCGGGCCCAATGACCCCCTTGACCCATTGTCCTTCCATCCTTGTATTTAACTATATGATTTTTTTTTTTTTTGGAAGATATTTCATTTTTTTTAATATTACATCAAAGTTTACAACTATATATATGACCACACAGAGGTGGGACACCTACACCACCCAAGGGTGGGACTCCTAAGAGGAGAGTCCTAAGTACCCCACCCTTGTCACTAGGCCAAGGGGTCATCGGCGTATTTAACTACTATATGTTATTACTAAGATCATGCTATAATATAGTGTAAATATTGTTTTCTACCCATTCTCAAATTGACAACATGAAATCTACCCATATTTTTTTCTTCATGTGCATACTACCCATTTTGAGAATGGGATCGATATTGTGCATACTATCAATTCTCGACCGATTTGAATTTTGGCATTCTAGTCACAAAATAATAGGAATTTAAACTAAAAACAACAAGTTAAGCCGGAAAACGTTGAAACCGGTCGATAAAGTCGCCGGAAAGTTCAAACCGGTCGACCGGTTTGAACTTTCCGGCGACTTTGTCGACCGGTTTCAACGTTTTCCGGCTTAACGTCACATATAAAGTCCAAATATGCACAAACCGGTCGACAAAGTCGCCGGAAAATTCAAACTGGTCGACCGGTTTGAACTTTTCCGGCGACTTTGTCGACCGGTTTCAACGTTTTCCGGCTTAACGTCACATATTAAGTCCAAATATGCACAAACCGGTCGACAAGTCGCCGGAAAAGTTCAAACCGGTCGGTTTGAACTTTTCCGGCGACTTTGTCGACCGGTTCCAATGTTTTCCGTATTCACGTACAAAATTCAGTCTAACTACGCAAAACCGGTCGATAATTGATGCCGGAATATTCACACCGTTCGAGGGGAAGTACTTACCATGAGTGTCTAACAAATGGGTAGTTTTAATATGAGTGTCTAACAAATGGGTATTTTTCTTATGTGGCTTTTCAAAATGGTTACTATTAATTTTCTCCCTATAATATACCAATTAAAACAATTTTATAATTCCCTTTTATCGGGAACTGGTAAGCCAAATGAATTCATGTTCTAAAAACCTCCAAAACCAATCATATATTTGTCGGAGTTAATCGATTCTTCTACCAATAGCCACTCAGCTTTTCAGCGTCGGTTTGCTTCTTCCTTTATCGAGTACAATTTTGTACAGTTCTAGCACAATTTTTTTTGCAATGTTAGATGCATGATCGTACCTTAATTCATTGTCTTCAACAGTTTTACTTCAATCTTGGATGCATTGTGGTAATGTTGATACAAATTTGAACCTTAAAATGATTTGATGATTAACTTATTTCAGTAAATTTTGGAAGAAGCAACAACATGACCATGAGTGCTTGCAACTCATTTTCACAACGAGGAAAATCTATGTACATCCTTATTTCTAAATACTAGATGTACACACGAATATTTGTACGACCCAATACAAAGTGTGGTATGAAAATATGAGTATACCATGTTTCGTCAAATTTTGATGAACGGATTTGTATACAAAAATATAGAGGGGTTTTTTTTTATTGAAAAAATATTGTTTTGGTGCCACTTCATTTTTCTTTTTCATGTCATTTTTATTTTTCCTACACACTATTTCCGTTTAAAACTCCGATCAAAGCAAAAGGTTTTTTTTTTTTCTTTTTTTTTAAAAAGAATTAACAGGAAATTAAAGGTCGCGCCACGGAGGACTCGCATCCAGGGCCTTCCTAGAAGTTAGGAAGTTGTACACAAAAAATGAAACCTTCAAATTCAATGAATTGTATAATTAACAATTGAAAAAAAAATTAACTTAAGATTTATACAAATATAGTAATACTTTTTTTTTAAGAAGCGTAATAGTAGCATTTTATAATGGCTCATAAAAAGTAGAAATTGCAAGTGCCAATTTACAATGCAACTTTGGATGTTGCTTGATAAAAAAAACATTTTAAAAAAAGTGTTGAATTACAATACAACGAAATAAAATTTTGAAATTGAAAATTTGAAAAAAAAAAAAAAAAGTTGATTTTACATGGACATGGAATTTGAGCGGGAAAAACAATATATTTAGGCAGGAAAAGATTCTGCTTTAATATAAATAAATATATATTCTTTAGCTATTTTCTTTCTTTCTCTCTCTCTCATTTAAATAAATCTTTGTTTTCAATATGGAGGACATTATGTTAGGAATATAGAGACTTTAAATTTGCAGGGATATACGATGTGTGGGAGCTGAAATAATACTTTAGCGGCTTCCTTACTGTTGGAAGATCACTATACAGTATTCATGTAGGAACCGATCACCGGAAATCGATTTATTTATTCCGAGAATCTATTTCGAATGTTTAAATTCAAATATCATAATTATGCTACTAGAGAAATAAATGCATTGGGGTTTTAGATCGATTTACCTTTGGGTTGTGATAGAGCTCGCTTGAAGATCTCCCAGTTTGTATCCCTTCTTGATTCAAACGTCAGATGCACAACAAGCTTTGGAATCGGTCACGGAAGAGGGATTTTCTGCCGCCGCTGCTCTCTCTCTCACTATGCCCTAACCTCATTTCTCACACAAGATTTACGAGAGCACTCATAAAATCGTTGTCTCATTATGTGAACCCTTAAGGATATACATATTAGTGAGAGTGGGCATGAGCCTACAAACTTCAATTACGGGCAACCATATAAGGCTTAATTGACACGCTCACTCGGCTCAATGGCCGGACAACTCATTCTTCCTTATATTGTAGCATGATGAGTTTTTTGAGCTAGATCCGGGATCTATTAAGCATGATACAGTCTCCCAATGTTTGAATTATCTATACTCACCCCTGAGTAAATTTCGATCCATAAGTATTAAAACATTCCACCCGAGTAACAGTACAAAATTACATGCTTTATCCCTATTTGAGCTCAGAGGTACTATTAGGATTAACTCACCCCTATATTTAAGATATCTCATACCCGTTGATTATTCTAAAGCTTCTGACCGCTTATGTAATGAAGTATTTGATCTGTGAGTTGTACCGCTCATTCTTTTATTCCTCATATCGGAACTTAATCCACCTGAAGGGTTTGGTATGAGAATATTTTATGAGCTTCTTAGGGAATATGATCAACTTGTGGAAATTATTCTCCACCTATCCCATGCTAACGATTTATGTTTCCTCATTGGGATGTCACGTGTAATTATTCATTTACCCAAAATAGAAAAGGTACACTCTCACAACTAATATACTAATATAAACCTCTTTATCTATTACTGCATTGATTAATGTGTCTTTAAGGGTTAAATGCATGAAAAATACACAAACTTTGACTTTATTTTCATTTTTAAGACAATCTCTTAAAATTCCAAAAAAATACACCAACTTTCATATTTGTCCAATTTTAACACTGATTTGAAAAAACCGCAAATTGAATATGACGTGGAAAAATCTATTATGACATGGCAAAATTAATTTTGACGTGGCAAAATTATTACTGACATGGCAAAAAAAGTAGTAAAAATTAATTTTGAACAATATTTTAATTTGTTCATTAAATTAAAAACATATTTCCATAATCTATATTTTTCGAGTTTCTGAATAATAATAATAATAATAATAATAATAATAATAATAATAATAATAATAATAATAATAATAATAATAATAATAATAATAATAATAATAATAATAATAATAATTACTACTACAACGAGACAAACCTAAAAAACTTAATTAAATCCCAATAAACACAACATATATATGCCACCAATTAAGAGGTTTTTTTATGAAAAAAACGAAAGAAGGCGAGCTAGAAGGATTAGAAACCTATACAAATATATATTCCATCAAAGAATATATGGCCGGAAAAAATTAAAATATTGTTCAAAAAAATATTTTTTATTATTTTTTTCATCAAGTCAGCAATAATTTTGCCCCGTTTGAGAGTTTTTTCAAATTCGTGTTAAAATTGGACAAATATAAAAGTTGGTGTATTTTTTTTTTTTTTTGGAATTTTGGAAGATTATGTTAAAAATGAAAATCAAGTCAAAGTTTGTGTATAATAAACATCGGAGAAACTTCGCTTAACAGAATCGGAAATGTTGAAATTGTGAAAACAATAGAAAGAAGCGCTGCATTAGAAAAGCAGTGTAAGACACTAAGACTAGCAAAGTTGGGTATATGCTGTGTTATTACTCACAAATGATCCCAAGCCAATTCATTTTCTTCATAGCATATAAATCCTAACTACACCAAACATAGATGCATTTCAGTACCTAAACGGTTTTTATGGATAGATCAAAATTTTGATAATCATAGTAGCAGTGACAGGAGATGGCTGGAAGATGTCGCAAAACATCTTTCGAGTGTGTTAATCGACAAAGAAAGCAAGAGCATGGATGACTTCACATATGCCACACAATTATGAGCCGACTCCCTTGCCAAAACTTGTAGAATGTTCCAATATGCAGAAGAAAACTGAAGATTCCTAAAAAAAATTGATCAATGTATAGGATTTTACTCATAGTATAGAACACGTTGATGGAGCCCGTAAGTCATGGTTCGAAGCCCGGAGGCCCAGAATTATAGATGATATGGGATGAAGATTGAAGACTTTATTTTAGTTTTAATTTTCGTATGTTTGGGTTCAGGCCACGTTTTTGGGCCTTAAAATACTTGTGTTTTGGGTTTTTATCATGATGGTTAATGGGTTGGGCCATACCAATGACTTTGGGTCAGTTATTTTCTAGTTAGATTAGGTTTAGATGATTTTATTTGCCTCTATATAAGGGGGCCTTTGTGGACGAAAATTAGACAGATTATTCATTAATATTATTGTGAGTTTATTCTCTCTTGAGAGTTCTTCGAATTCCTCTTGATTATTCCAAGACGAATTTCTTATCCGGCGAATCAGCGAGTCAATCATCCCTCGTTGTGTGTCATTCATCGTTCCCGTGTGACTAAGACGATCGCTATTTGGGGTATAGGCTGTTCATAGAACTGACTTATATCATTTATAGGATTAGATCTTAGGTATATTGGAATATCCATCAGTTTCGTTCGTTCTTATTAATTCCTTCCGCGTGCGTCTTCAATTCGGTCGTCAAGGATCGTATCACACGTACCATTAACTGTGTCCGAGCTGATGCGGCAGGCTTCTGAGTTAGCCAACATACACATCTTGCCTTACTACTATGAGGATATGGGGGCCGCCAGATTTAACAGGAAACGAGGTGAGGAAGAGAAGAGAAGAGATCGAAGAAGGGAGTTAAGGGGCGGATGGAAGTAGTCGTGAGTAAAGCATAGAGGGATTCTTGGGAGAATGCGTTTCGTTGTTGAGGATCTACTGATCTAGGAAACTCAAGAAAGAGTGATAGGCCTCTCACAGAGCTTTTCTAATTCCGTTTCCAAAACTTTGAAAAGGTTTTGCTTTGTTCTCCTATAAATCCAAGCTCCGGCTTTCTGATCCCAGTCAAAGCGAGATGGGCCACTGCAGAAGCATTTTAAACAGTAAGAATTACAGTAGATACATATGGAACAAGAATTTTAAATGAAGAGTCCTCATCCTAACAATCGAGGTAGAACTCATTCATGTAGTCAGTGGAGAAGAGTGTTGTCCCATGAGCAAGCCTTCAGTCATGCAAACTAATACTAAACCTCATTAAACATGTCAACATTACATGAATCGATAGAATAAACAGAAATTCTCCCAACTCTTATTCGATTGCAATGTGATGCTAATATCTCAACTAGGAAGGTTTATTGTGAAAAGAATTCAACGAAAGAGAATGGCCCCCTATTCCCACTGAAAACATTGACTTTCTTTGTATTTTAAGAGAATAATATAGCTAAGTCATACCTAATGTGGCCTCCATCATTTGATTAGTAATCATCCCAACTAGTTTAAACATTTTTACAAAAACTCACCTCGTTGACTTTTTCATTTTTCGAAAAATTTCCTGATGTTCTTCTTTGTCCTTTATAGTAGGAAAAACAATACAAACTCAAGCAAGGGTAAAATATCACTTGTCGTGATCAAACACCTAAAGCTTTCAAATCAAGTAACTAAGGCCAAATCTGGGTATCGTCATCAGATTATTAATGAAGTAGAAGTCATAGTGCCACCATAATCTAGAAGCCCAACATCCTATTAAAAAATTTAAGAAATAATGACTCCGTATAATTATTTTTATTAAAGTTGACATTTCTAAGAGAATACGAGGTATTGCACTTGTGGCTGCCTGAGTCTATGAATCCCTGAGCCTATGAATCCACAATAAGTGCTGCGTATTAACACCAGTTACACCATCCTAATCAAACTTGGCATTCACTATGGCTCTGAACAACTTGCCTAAAAAAGTAATACACGTAAATTCTATACCAATTTAGTAAATGGCGTTTAGTTTTAAATACCTCACTGGAGATGACATCCAGATCTGTCGGTTAGGTGTTTGCTTGTTTATGACATAAGTTCCTAAATCCCCAAGCTTCAAAGTCAGGACCTCATTCTGAGAATTTAAAACACAGTCGCTTCACAAACTGAGAAAAATGTTGCAAAATCTAAACAGCTCAATGCAAATCCATATTTCTCACCCCATAGTCGACGTCAAATTCATCAATGTCCACACAGTCGCCATATTCCTATAAAATTCCAATAAAACAATAAAAGGAAAAACACCCAATAAACTCATACGGTGAAATTATCCGAAGAGATAGTATGAACACTTGCAACTGAAAAGCCAAAAGAATAAGGAAGAAGACAATCATCCAAAGAATGGTAAATACGAGCAGCCACGTTATGCCAGCAGATGCCACAACTCGAAAATAACACACTGATACAGTTCTAGCTTGTTTTCAATACACATACAACCTTAACTCTTCATTTCCCATCTCATTCTACCAGCAAAATCTGAGTAACATTTCATCCAAAATCATTGAAAGTATACCTCAAGCTTCTCAAGTAGATCATGGATAGTGGAGTTAGCCAACTTGTTATACTCATCCTCCGACATCAAAGAACTGCATAACAATATCAATGCACAGTCATATCAAAATCAGTTCAGAACTACTCCTTCGTATACTATCACTGATTTCTCAAACAAACACTTTCCAAAGCCTAAAGTTTCCTTCGTATCAAGAGATTTATACCACTTCACATAAAGCGACAGAAATTCAAAAGGCGAGACATCAAAACACCAATTTATTCAGTCTCTATCCTTTCACAATCAAACGAAACACAAGATAACATAAATCAATTCAAACGATCTTCATCATATCCAAACATTTCGCCAATAAAACCAACGCATCGTCACCTGAAATCGATCGCGGCGGGTCCATGAGGCTCCTCCTCGGTGAGAGAGGAGATACGGCGGCAGGAGACGGTGTCGTACGGTGAATTTGGGGGCGAGTAACTGGCGGAAGTTGAGGGTTCGGCTGAGTAGTTAGACAGAGAAAGCGGCGGTGCATTTCGGGTCGCTGGAATTAAAGAAGATGATTGTAGAGGGCTCAACGCTCTCAACACCGTCCTTCGAATCGCCATTTCTTCTGGAATTCTCACAGCTGAATTTCTGATTCCTATTTTTATCTCTGGGTTTGTTTTACTGGGCTTATTTTCATATGCCGAATCGGGTTCTGCTAATGGAGTGATCTCAAGTCTAGCTGTAGGATTTAAATGTCGGCTTATAACATTTTTAATTATTACTAATATTATTATTTATGTTGCACATTTATCACGCAAGGGCACACCCTTTATTTAACAAATTAATTCATAAATAATAGAGAAAATGAGTTTAAAACAGGCCCTTACTGTAACTAGAGGCTGAAGAAGATAAGAACTCCTCCTTAAGAACCTCCTCCTTCTACCGCAAATCTTACACCAGCAGCAAACTACATCACCAAAGATCTCAGAAGCGTTACATCTAGTAACAAACTGCCAGTACAACAAATCAACTGAAGCACACAAACACACACAAAATCACACTAAATACAGTTTGTGATTGTACAAAAATTGAAGCTATATTGAAGGAGTTCGAACAAAAGAGCGGGGACAATGAAGACTTTGGTTTACTATCTCGCATATTCGCAGGAACTAAAAGCAATAGTAAGATCCCTTATGGAGTGATTTCTCTTGAATCAGAGAAAGACACATGCATATGGATGTCAGGCTATCTTAACCAGTTGCAGTGAAATTAGATGATAAGCAAATTTCATTTCTAAACAAAGCCATCAACCATACCAAAAACTCAAAAATTAGACGATAAAGATGATACTTGTTATATACTAGAAAAGAATACTAACAATGCATTCTTCTCTTTCCTTTTCCTTTCTTCTGTTACACAACATAATATGCTTTATATTTTGTCTTTCCTAATCACAATCAAGCTACTAATCTTATCATGTAACATGCTTAAAGATTTTCCTCATTGAATCGAACATTCAAAGAATCAAGCGAACACATCATTAAAATAAAAGTAAATGTAACTTGCAACAGTAATGAACATTCCAACTTCAAGCGATTCTGCATACCTATCAGCTAAAACACAACTTCCAGCAAAATACTTCTACACTGGCTTATACAACTCCACCATTTTCCTGTACTCTACATCCCGAAAAAAAAGGTAACTACATTAATACATCCTCCCTTCAAGAATTATCATAAAATCACCGACAATATTTGAAGTACACAAGTACCTTCTTGGTTGCTTCAAAGAGCAGCTGCCTCGGTATTAAGTGGTGAGCTTATGTTGGGCTCTGTTTGATTATTTACAATGATTAGTTATAATCTTGATTTTAAGCAGAAATCAATGGAAGGTGAGATGGTGTGTTATGTAATTATTACCTCCAAGCAAGATCTGAATCGATAGCAAAATAGTCCTGACATCATATGCATTACTTATCGAGCAAGCTCTCTGGTTTTCTTCTTTGAGGAAATTTAGCCAAGCTCTCTGGAAACCAAGAATTTGCTTATAATAATCACAAAATAGGTAGTATATATGATGAGCGAAATCAGATAATGGCAAGTCCGAAGACTACTAAAAAAGCACGAATCTAGACGTGATAAAAATGCTAAGGCATGAAGAACTGAAAGTCTCAGTTAATAAAATTCCAGCCAGCAGTTCCTAAGGCAGGAAACAATATAGGCTGCTATATTCCTACAAAAGTTAGAAGAGCAAGGCGGGGAGAGGCGGCGGGATGACCTTGTGAAGATCTTCTCGCTGTGGATGAGAGGCGGAGAGAGGCGGCGGGCGTAGGCGAACAAGGTGTAGCCGGGGAACTCGTTGGTGACGAACTCGGCGGTGATGTGCTTTCCGTCCAGTTGCTGAATTTGATCCTCTCCGTCCAATTGAAGAATCAAATCTGAGAAATTAGACCCCTTAATAATTTTCGTAACCAGCAGCAGCAGAAAACAAGCGTTCCTTCCTTCATTCTCCTCTTCTCTTCTCTTCCATTTTATTTTCTTTTTCTTTTGTTTTGTTTTAGAATATAAATTTTCGTATTTCTTTTGAATTAGCTATAGGTAAGAAAATAAAAAAATACAAAATATAAATAAATAAATAAAATAGTCGAGTTTTTTTTTTTTTTTTTTTTTTTTTTTTTTTTTTTTTTTTTTTTTTTTAAAGAAGAATACTTTTAGTAACCTGTGAAAATTTGACTTGAATTTTCAAAGTAGAAACGAGACTTATAATTAATCGTTGTCTTTCATACGATTTGACTTATTGGAACTTCTTGGTATGTGTCTTTGAAATATTTAAAAGAAATTCAAAAAGAATAAGTAAAAAGAAATAAAAATTTCAAATTCTATTTTTTATATTTAAGTTAGGTTAAGTTAGTGCACATTTTCTTTCTTTTTTTATTGACTCATTTCAAAAGAACTAAAATCCGATAAATCGGAAAGAATTAATTACGAATTAATTTTTTTTTAATGCAACAAAGATATCAGTATGGGTGGATTTTACCTTTCGTTCTAATAGGCATGGGTTGAAAGAAAAAGAAATTAAATATATTTTACTTTGATGTGGAAACGTAACAATAAAGGATTTTTTTTTTATAATGTTGACTTTATCGTATTATCCATAGATTAGACTGTTTTAGAAAGAAAGACAAAATAAATAAAGGATTTTTTTTTTTTAATAAACACACATAGATGACGTTTCTAAATGAAGCGTCATGTACAGATGCACGTAGATGATGTTTCTAAATGAACCGTCGTGTATAGATGAACATAGATGACGGTTATCTCAAAAACTGTCGTGTATGCAATATGTGCGCACATAGATGACGTTTTCCCTAAAAAAAAAGGTTATCTATGAAGTATCATCTATGTGCATTTTTGTAGTAATGATTAGAATTTATTTTGCCACGTCATATTGAATTTGAGTGTTTTTTCAAATCCGTGTCAAAATTGGACAAATATAAAAGTTGGTGTATTTTTTGGGAATTTTGAAAGATTGTGTTAAAAATAAAAATCAAGTCAAACTTTGTGTATTTTCATGCATTTAACCCAGAATTTAATTATTCTACTCATTAATAATAATATACCGCGTTATCCATGGACATATTAGGAATGCACACAGTGGGTAGAGAAGCATTCCTCAACATAACCATATGATTCAATTGCTATAGTACAAATATGATAAAATTGGAGATTCGAGCATCATAAATTGACAATTTTATTCACGACATTTGACACTTTTATCCGCGACATTAACATTTTTGCAGATTTTGTTTTACAAAACAAAAATTAAATTCAATCTCAGCTATAAAAGGTTGTGTTGGGAACCCTCTGCAGTTGTTTTGATGATGTTTCTCAAAACCACACTTAGGCACAACAAAGCAAGATAACATAGCATGATATCTAGTTTAGATTAAATTGTGTTAACCATTCACTACTACAAAAAAGCACATAGACAACGGTTAAAAACCGTTGTCTTTCTCGTTTTTGAACCGTTGTCCTAGGCAGTGTTGTCGTAGATACGCGCTCATAGACAACGGTATGTTGAACCGTTATTGTTATGTATTACCACAACGGTGTTTCAACTGTTGTCGTAGACTGTTGTTGTTTGTTAGAATGACAACACCATTTAACATCAGTTGTAAACCTGTTGTCGTATACACCAGAATCGACCACAGTTTAAAAACCGTTGTCGTATATGTGAAATTTAACATTGTTGTTTTATTTAATTATTACACATTAGTATATAATTCAGTAAAGCAATTAAATCTAAGATAAAATAAAATCAGATTACATAAATTTGAAATATTATAAATAAAAAAGTAAGATGAATACAATCATTCATTACAAGGTCTCCAAGTTTTAGTCACAGTCAATTAAAAAAAAAAAAAAAAAAAAAAAAAAAAAAAAAAAAACCATAACAAAAAAATCGTCAAAGGAGGAGTTCAAGTTAAAGAGATCATCCAATAGTACCCCATATTGACACATATAAAAGGAACAAGAACATCCGTCCTTGAATTTCTTCTCTCAGTTCTTTGGAGAATCATATCCTACAAAATCCAAAAATAATAATAAGGGAAAGCCACATAAACTAGAAAAGAACGTAGATGAAGAATATTATGCAGTTAAAGAATATTATGCAGTTAATCCTAAAGAATATTGAATCATACCCTCATCATTATATTTCTTCTCCTTCACTCTTGATCCGTTAAAAGTTCTCGAACCTTCAATTTCAACTGCTGTTGGAACTCCTCCGATCGTTCAAATTCTTGCTCATATTTACCCTGTTGTTGAGAGCAAATACAAATAATGTTAGTTATCTCATCTGTTTAACATCAGTATAGAGTTCAGCTGTAAATCTGGCCCCAGCACTGTCATCATTATACATAAAGAAATAGCGGCATCTGAAGAAGAAAAGGGGAAGGACGCTTATTAAAAGACAAACGGTAATAATTACTTCTGCATCTGCATATAAGTATTCAACTTTCGGTAACTGAATATGCGAGGGAGAAAAGTGCAACACACACATTACAAGACAACAATCACTTCTGCATCACGATATAAGTATATCTAATAAATTCAGAAGCTCAACAAGAAAGCGACTTGCACCAAATGGTTTTACCTCATCCACTAAGGACTTGAATTGGTAGCAGTGTTTTTCTTAAGATGCTTCTTCCTTTTTGCTCTAAGTTTCTCTACACAGCACATTAGAACATGAGCCTCATCAGAAATTCATAATGTAGACTAATATTACAAGCCAAAGAGAGACCACAGTGAGCAGTGAGACAGAGATACCGGTCTGATCCATAAATCGAGAACTAGAAAGGATTATAAGAGAAAAGATATTAAATAGGTGGTTGATTGCTGGGAGTTCTCAATGAAAATAAGGGTCTATGAATACCAACACCATGAAAGAACGTTATCAAGAGTTCTCAATGAACTAACATTAGCTAACTGGTGGATTCTAGCTTATACAGAACTAAGTGGCTATATCCTTGTCATAAGATTTGCTGTTCTCCTTTAATTTTGACTAGTGAATATTTGACAGTAAATTATAATTGCCCATGGCAGCCATGAATCTCACAGATGGCAGCCATGAAAACATATGAATTCACCAAAACAATGAAGCAGCACTGCAATGCAAATCAAGCAATCAGATAAACTTCAATTCTCCAGTTTCCAAGTGAAGAACGTTTTCTACTTCTGAGAAATTAAATCTGCATTCTACCCCAACCTAAATCACAGCAGGGCATCTTCCCATGGATTTCCTTCTAATTCTCCTAAATCGCTAAATTTCAAAAGCCACAGCACAAATCATTTCGTTCAATCAGATCATTAATTTCTGAAATTTAGCACACAAAAACGAGAATTCCGAACAAACATACGAAAATAAACAACGATCTTCGACGATCCGTGAAGAAGCGCTCGAATCAAACAACAAAACCGCCATGGAAATAAGCAATAGAAAAACCTAAAAAAGGCGGAGAAGATGAAATTGCACTGACCAAGTGGAATTGATGAGATCTCTCCTGTTAATCGCAGGGACATTGCGCGGTCCAGAATTAATATTCTCATTCGAGAAATATTTTGAGTTGCTTAATAGCTCCAACTGTATCTTCAGGCACATCAATTTTAGAAAAGCTCTCTTTTGCGGCAGTAGAAGCCCTGCATAAATTATCTGCCACATCCAGAAGGGCCTTTGCAAAGTTCTGCAGCATAATTGAAACAAATAATTGAGCAAGAAGCACCATAGACAGTGGATGGACACTTTCTAACTACAGAAAACTATACAAATGAGCACTAAAACCTGAATGGCAAACTTCTTAGTATTTTCAGATTCACGTCTACTCCGCTCTTTGAAATTTTCCAAGTCAGCCAATGTCCTCAGCATTTTATCCTTCATCTGCTCAAGTTCTTCCTGCTTTCTACCCAAAAGCTGTTCCTTTTCTACCACAAGTTTCATAAGATCATCGTTTGAAAGGTCATCTAAATCTGAGTCGGACTCGGAATCAGAAAATGCGGTTCTTTTGGTGCCCCCTCTTCTTCTGTTGGTCCCAGATGCATTTGACTCAGGTTCTGTAGCTGCACCTGATTCTTCTTTCCCATTCGAAGTTGAAGCCTCATTTTTCTCCTCTGAATCAGCTTGATTGTCGGTCTTCTTTTCATGTTTATTTCCAGATTGACCATTCTCCTTTGAATTGGGCTGCGGAGACGCAGATGATGAGAATCCAAACCATTGTGATGAAGTTAAGCATGGGGCTGAATGAAGTCTCACTCCCAACTGACCATTTGCCACCTAAAAGAGAAGCAAAGCTTATTTCCTCTAAATCGCCAACTCCAGTAAAAAAAAATGAAAAATATAATAGCAGACGGAAGCTTATAATTACACAGAATTAGGGCACAAGAACCTTATACATGTAAATACTATAGAGCAGCAAAATGAATGTTCTAGAACAAGATCGCATCCGCATAACAAAGACTATTTCCTGGTTGCCAAGAATGGAATGTTAAAAACATCTGACGATTGAGATTGATGTCAAAGTTCAGAATTAAGATACCTTTTGAAAGATCATTGTACACACAGAGTGACGGAGATGATGGGATCTCCTTCAAAAGTTGTGATAATTGGAACTATTATTTCACAATTGGGAAAGAATACATTCGAAGCACCAAAATCTAGACCCCGGTCCCCTGTCTAGGACAGCACATGCCCAAAACGAATGTCAAAAGGCAGCAGACTTCATGTATAGGCTCTATCACTTTTCAACTCCATTCCTAAACATGAAGCCTTATGAACTGAAGTTTCTTCTTTTGATAGCATGTTACAGCCTTATTCTTGATTGTCATGAGAATTCGAACAAGTTTAATTAGAATCGTGCATTATAACCTTATCAAGTTATCGACATCAACTGTAACATTTGTATTCTTCCGTTACCATATATGAAGCTTTTTGGTCTTTTTAAACAAATAAAAGGAAATGACAAGGATAGATTTAACCATACACAATAAGTACCAACATCTGCCAAACATAGTCAGTTTTGTAGTCATGTATAGATACAACACTTCCTTAAACAATAAAATGATAAATTAAAAGGAACAACTGATCAAACCCCTGAATTCGTAGAAAGCTACTATTGACATAAATTCCAAGTAAGCCAAATGATCTAATCACAGTTTAGAAACTAACTCAACAGCACCACAAATATCGGCGCCAACAAGAGGGCAAAGCACAATAACCAGCAGGAATCGCAGGGGACGACAAATTGAAACAAATCAAACAAATGCATAGAAGCTCAAAGCGACTTCCGGCTATGGGAGACCACGGATTCGATTACCAAACCATAGAATCAACGCAAGGAGAGCCTAACTATGAGTGTGAGAGAGAAAGAGAGAGAGAGAGAGAGAGCACCTCATAATATGGAGTAGAAGACGGCAACTGATTTGGTGAGAGAGGCAATATATCTGCGGCCGCAGCGAGAACCGGAAATGGGCGGCGAGTTGCGCCACTGAGCCAACACGGTTCGAGAGGAGCGAGACGCGATCCTGGCGGCAGACATTAACGTGGATTTGAGGTAACTACGAATCGCCGGTAGGAGGGTTTTAGGTCGCGTAAAAACTAAAAGATAGGGAAATTTGGGGGAAAAAAATTGGGGAAAATTCTTCTAAGTTTTTTTCTTAATTAATAACTCAAAAAAAATTGAATTTTTTTTATAAACAACAACACAAGCATACAACAACAGTTAAAAAATATGTTGTTATAAGTTACGACAACGCAAAACGACAACACTAAACTACACTGTTGTGATTTTTACATACAACAACACCAAACAACAACGGTTCATAAAACATTGTTGTCTATGAGCGTACTCCGTCGCTCATAGACAACGGTTTTTAAAACGACAACACTTTTCAGGGATATAACAACAGGAATAAGGTCATTGTCTATAACAGCCTCCTCTATAAGGTATCAGTTAGTTCTCGTTGTTTTTGCTTTGCAGGTACTTCGACAGGAAACTACAAGCTTATTCATCTAGCTGCCGAGGCTACTCAGGCTGTTGATCTAATGAGAAAGATCAACCTGCCTCCATAGTTGCCACCTTAGTTGCCAGCTATAAGGACCCACGTGAAGTGCTGAGTCAACACTGCAACGGCTAGTGCCACATCAACTGTTTTCTAACGGCTAGTTTTGCAGGAGCCTCAACGGCTAGTTTTCAAACTATGCCTATATAGAGCCTTCAATAACAATGATGCAGCTCACGGGAAACTCATTAATCTTACGAGCCAAATTGCTGCAGAAATTCTCTCACTAGTTCATACCTACTCAACACTCGAAAAACCTAGAGCTTTCCCAAGTGTTGAAGATTGAGAATTTCATCATTGTACTATCTCAAGCTTGTTGCGTTTACTGCTGCATCAAGCTCCCTGTACTTTCTCTCATATTTAGTTCCAAGGTAGATTAGTTGAGATTGTATTCTGTTTTCGATTGTAAATCGAAAGATTGTATGTTGTATGAAACTGATACTCAGTCAGTATAAACAAGAGAGAGGAAGAATCCAAAAGTAAAGGGATTCGTAGATCTAGCTTGATCTACCGTGGAAGTAGGATAGTTACATCCGAACCACGTAAAATATCTTGTGTTCTTTACTGCTCTATTATCCTCTCTCTCATTGATAAACTGCTCATACACAAACTGCATTCAACAGCCTCGCTTTATAAGGCTGTAAAGATTTTACTTCAAAGAGTTCGATAGCACAACCTCTCCACCACATTCCGCATTTAGCAGTTTGATAGATCAAGCTTGTTGATCACAACGAGCTTGATAGCTCAATCTGCCTTACTCTGTAAAGGACTGCTTGACCAGTGAGTTCCTTAAGACAATTTGTTTTAAAATAAAAAACGGTTGGCTGTTGGTGTATTCCCCCCCCCCAGACACCAATTAACTCTTTGCGGGACCAACAAGTGGTATCAGAGCGGTGATTCTTTTAACCGCTGCTTTGCATACTAACTATTTCAAAGTTTTTGATCAATTAGAACCGATCCTAGGTAAAATCTTTTCCATTCATTTCATATCATTATCATGGAGTCTGAAGGAACCGGATCGACGAAGATCGATTCGTTCCCGAGGATCTATTTCGGTTATCTAAGTTATCGAATAATCCTATCATGCTCCTATGAATTAAATGCGGAACATAGGGTGTTCAGATCGATTTACCTTAGGATTGAAGAGAACTCGCGAATAAATCTTCTGATCTGTATCCCTGCTCAATTTTGACTTTGGATGGACAACGAACTTCGGAATCAGCCACGGAAAGGGATCTGCCGTCGTGTGTACTCAACGCCAGCGCCGCCCGTCTCTCTCTCAAACCCTAGCCTCCTTTTTCTCGTGGAATATTTAGAGTGCACTCGTAAATTCCAAAACTTAGGTCAAACGAGACCTTGAGGGGGTATTTATAGGAGAGACCAAGTGACACTTGGGCTTAAGTTGCAGGCCAGGCCCGCAACTTACAAAGATGGCGTCCATGAGCAGAACTAGCGCCCCAGACTGGGCTCAGTTACATGATGGCCCACTTATTCCTTATACTGTGGCCTATAGAGCTTTTTGGGCCAGATCAGGGATCTATTAGCTGGTAAAACTGAGGCCTCCCAATGGCTAAATTCTCCATACTCAGCCCAGAGTATAATTTAGTCCATAAGTACTAAAACATTCCACTAGAGTAATAGTACTGAATTACCTGTTTTACCCCTGTTGAGTTCAGGGCTAGTATTAGACTTAGGGACCCCCGTATTAGATATCCCACATCCATTGATTAACTTAAAGCTTCTGACTACTTATGTTATTCAACTTCTTTTATCATTCCTGAGTAGTACCATTCATTCCTTCATACCTGAACTTAATCCACCTGCAGGGTTTGGTATGATAATCCTTAATGAATTCCTCAGGGGATGTGATCAACCTGTTCTACCAGGATACGGTGCTCTGTTGCAGTTACACTAAGAGTCGTACTAGCTGTAGTTGCTTCCCAAGATACAGAGCATATTGAGTTACAGATCCTCTGAACTCTCACCCATGGTAAGTCAAAGAAACAGAATACAACTATACACCCTTATGACTCAACTAGAGTTAAGGTTCATCTTAAGTCACCGATGTCTTGATTCTTTCTACATAGGTCAGAATAGAAGAATACACCTCACTGTGATATTATCAGTACACACACGTACTAGCATAGACAAGTAGCCAAGACAAACTACTTATGCAGCCTATACTACAGCCTAAACCGACAGTTATATCCAGAACTGTCTCGACTGTGATACCCTTTTATATCTCTAGAGAAACCGGCAACTATGGTCTTCTGTGATCTACAACACACCATAAAAAGCCTATAACTTTGAGATAATGGATAAATGTTTGATGCATGGATAACAATTCATAATCAAATAAGAGATTGTAAGTGGTTATGGACAACACATGCATACAAGCTAAAAGGCCTGCTTTCTAGTATACAAATCCATCAGAGTCATCATTGATCCGAGTTTGTGAGGACTTCTCAGTCCAAGGTTATGAGGACTGGAGTTTCACATCAGGATGTGCCTTCAAGCACATCATATTCTCATGTGGAAGGTCATTGAGGAAGGACCTTCTCCCATCTATGCTGATGGAGTTGAAATCACTGGGACTTCACCCGGTGAAGCTGGTTATAAAGAGAAACTCAAAAATCCCCGTGATTACACTACCAAAGAGAGGAAAGAGGCTGGGCTAGATAACTTTGCCAAAGGCCTCATTTCTAGCACTGTGAAAGGTATCTACCTTTCCATAATCAGAAATCTTGAAACATCTAAAGAGATGTGGGATACCCTCAAGGTTATTAGCCTAGGATCTGAAGAGATCAAAGAGAACAAGCTCTCAATGGCATGTAGCAAGTTTGATGATTTCAAAATGTTGCATGGTGAAAATATTGAATCAATGAAAACTCAATTCACTGAAATTGTTCTCGAGGTAGAGGCACTAAAATCAAACAAATATTCTTAATGTGAGAAAATTTTGAAAGTGACGAGAGCACTACCTGCCAATTGGCATGTATACTCAACTCTTCTACCATCTTGATCTGATTTTAACAATCTCTCTACGGAAGAACTTTTCGATATTTTAATCGGAAATGAGTATGAAATGATTCGAATTCATAGATCATCACAACCTCAATCATCTAAAAAGGCTGATGATAAGAAAGAAAAGGATGTTGCCTTTAAGGCAGATGAAATGAATGAAACAAACGCCTCTCCCATTGATGAGGCTTTGGTCAAGAAAATTGACCAGCTGGCTATTGATGTAGCCATGTTTTCGAGAAGTAATGAAAAGCTTCTTCGTGAAGTCTCTAAATACAAGAGGCTATATCGCGATAACAAACGAAACTACTCAAATCGCCCTGATGATCGCTCTGGAAAGAAGGGTGAACCAAAACCCTCGAAATTTAATTCCACTAACACACCCGAGGGTGCATGCTTTGGTTGTGGTAGGCCAGGTCATTATAAAACAGATTGCCCTGACCTAACCAAGGCAGAAAAAGAAGAGCTTCGTGCTAAGCTAGACAAAAAGCTCAAGGAACAACGAGCTGCGCTACTAGCTGAAGAAGTTGCTCAAGAGACCCATCTCTCTGACAGTTCAACAAGCGACGATGAAGGATACATTGCATCCAAGGATGAGGATGACGAAGAAAGCTCTGTTGGAGAAGTATCCGGGTCAACCTCGACTATTCATTCAACGAATGTAGTTTCACAAACTGTTCAATTTTCTTTCTCTGACGATGAATGTGCAGATGAAAAGGAAGATCTATCCGAGGCAGAGTCTCTGACGATGAACGTGCAGATGAAAAGATCAAGGAACAGATGAAGAAATATGCTGAGCTAGCTGAATTGTTTGAAGAGGTTGTCAAGGATAATGCATAACTGATAGCTCAAAATGGAAAATTCAAGATTGCTCTAGAAGAAAGATTCACCCTATGATGCTGAAAAGGAAAGGGAGATGGAATACCTAAAGTCAAAGGTTGACGAATTGACTTTAAGGGAAAAGGAGCTGGAGGCCAAAGAGCTTGATAAGGTTAAAGCTCTAGAATCAAAGGATACCGAGATACACAGTCTCACCTCCTAGATCGTTGATCTAGTAATAAGACATGAATGCCTAGTCACCAAGGAACATAAATTACAGGTCACGCTCAATCAACTAAGGAAGAGTGGAAAGAAGCTGCAAGAAGTGCAAGCCATGCAGCGAAATTCAAGGAACAAAACTGGACTAGGCTATACTGGAGCCACTAGAAAAGGGCATGTAAGCAACAAAGTAGTCTCCACCAAACCCTATGTGAAAACATCAGAACAGAATTACAAAGCCCTTCCAGACAAGATTGTGCAGTTGAAGAATCCCACTCATCAATCGCAGGCCGTTCTTTTAAAGAATCATCAAAAGATCAACCTGCTGAGAAATGGTCAGCCTGCAGAAAAGAAGAAAGAAGGACCACCTCACTCAAAGAAGAAGGAGGTCAAGTTCATTCCCAAAAACAAACCGGCTGATCACCAGAGAAGAGCGAGGAAGGCAGAATATCAAAGGCCCTTCCATCTACAATTCTATTATCCTGCTCAACCGCAAGGCTGTGTGTGCTGCCCTCAACATGCCTATCATCAAAATTGGCATTACCAACCTACTTACTATGAGGAGCCATATTATCAATCTCACCAAAGTAGCACTTACGGTGCAAGGAAGAACAAGAAAGCCTCCAAACCCAGCGCAAAGAAACAGACTACCTCTTCCACAGTCTCGGATAGAAGCAAGCATGTGACCAAAGTCTGGTACCCAAGGCCGTTCAAACAACTACCACAACAACAGATGTAACACCTAATCTCAAATGGGTTGCTAAGCTCAATTAATTACAGGTAGGAAAAGCTCTGCGAAGGAGCCAAGCAGCTCGAGGAGCTGTATGGATCATTGACAGCGGATGCTCAAAGCACATGATGTGTGACAAAATGCTGCTATCAAACTACTTCGAGCGAGACGGACCTCAAGTCACTTTTGGAGGGAGCTCCAAAGGAAAGACAAGAGGCTATGGAGATTTGAATGTTGGTAAAACTACTATTCATAATGTCTCATTTGTGAAGGTCTCAATCATAATTTATTTTCAGTTTCTCAATTCTGCTCGAATGGTAAACGAGTAGAATTTACTACTAACAAATGCCTTGTGAAAAATGAGGAAGGAGAAACCCTCCTTACCGGAATCATGCAAGACAAGCTATATATAGTCCAATGGGCTAATGAGAAGGAAACCTGTTTGGTGACAAAGGCCAACACCGAAGCTAGTTGGTTATGGCACAAGAGACTGAGCCATCTGAACTTCAAGGCCATCAACAAGCTGGCACGCAACAAACTAGTCAACGATCTTCCTGACCAGATATTCGACAAAGATCATGTCTGCAACACATGTCAAGCTGGGAAGCAAACAAGAGCCTCCTTTCCCAGTGTGACTGCACAAGCTTCAAATCGAATACTGGAGCTTCTCCACATGGATCTCTTTGGACCGGTCATTCCCCTGAGAATAAACGGTAGAAAATATGCTCTCGTAGTTATAGATGATTATTCTAGAGTTACGTGGGTTATTTTCTTATTCATAAAGAAGGAGACCTTGGAGAAGCTACCAGCACTGCTTAGCAAATTGTGCAATCAAAAAGAAAAATCAATCATATCCATTCGATCGGATAGAGGAACATAATTTCTGAATTCAATGATCGAGGATTATTGCACCAAGAATGAAATTCATCATCAAACGTCAGCAGCGAGAACTCCGCAACAAAACAGAGTTGTTGAAAGGAGGAATCACTCACTGAAGGAAGCAGCTCGCTCTATGCTTGAAGAAACCAAACTTCCTATGAAGTTTTGGGGAGAAGCTGTTAACACAACGTGTTATACTTAGAACCGGTTAGTTATCACTACCCGGCATGGGAAAACTCCATATGAGCTATGGAACAACAAGCTCCCCAGGTTAAAGTATTTTAAAGCTTTTGGGTGTTTGTGTTACATCCACAATAATGGGAAATCTCAGTTAAAGACATTTGAAAGCATGGCAGATCCAGGAGTATTTTTAGGATACTCAGAGATTAGCAAGGCTTTTCGAGTCTACAACAAAAGAACTCTCTCCGTGCAAGTAACACCTCATGTTATTTTTTATGAATCTACTTGCTTGTACAGAGACACACAGATAGGTAAAGAAGCTGAGTTCAACAGATCAAAGAACGACCTTGTAGAAGACTTATTGATCTGGAGCCCAACTGATCAAAATGAAGAGGATCAATCTGATCATAAGGTCACACAGCAAGGGGGAAGTGATGCAAGTGATGTTCCTACATCAAGCTGTAATACATCAGCTGGAAATAACCAAGATGATCCCTCTAACTCAGTTTCTCAAACTGAGGCTGTTTTAGATCTAGAACAACAAATGGAACAGCTCAATCCTTTCACACATCAACCTTCTACTCATCCAGATTTTGAGGAACCACTGCAGAATCAGAGCCTGTTCTTTCAGTAGAAGAACAAACTCGAAGAAGACGCTGGGTGGATGATCACCCACAAGAGCTCATTGTTGGGAATCCAAACCAAGGAGTGAGAACAAGAAGGATGCATGGAGAAAGTGCCCTGTTGGTCCCGGTTTGTAAAGAGGATTACACATAGAGGGGGGGAGGGGGGGGGGGGGGGGGGGGTGAATACGTGTAATAGAAGTTTTCAACTTCTTTTTCAACTCTACTCAGAGTAGCAAGATATCGGGTTGCTTTACAACTTAAGACCTAGCCGAAGCTTGATCTACAGTAG
Organism: Thymus mandschuricus; assembly: GCA_029379335.1. Classification (NCBI taxonomy): domain Eukaryota; kingdom Viridiplantae; phylum Streptophyta; class Magnoliopsida; order Lamiales; family Lamiaceae; genus Thymus; species Thymus mandschuricus. Next base: position 39,318,183 of record CM057072.1, read on the forward strand.
AAGCTTAACTTTGGACCTAAGCGTACGCTTGATCACAGAGCGACTCGCTTGCAAATGCGGAATTAGGTGAGCTAGTCTTTCCTAAGTAATTAAAATGCCGTGTTAGGGTTTGCTTAGATGTAAGTGCAGAATGATAAGCAAAGCAGTAGAAATATGAAAACTTAAGTAAAAGAAATACGACACCAGAGTTTAGAGTGGTTCGGTGATAAAACACCTATGTCCACTTTGTTGCACACAGCAATAGATTCTTCTCACTAAGAATCTTGAGGATTATGGGTTCCCAAAAAACCTGATTTGGATCGAGCTTCACTCGCTTGGATCCGAACACAACGACTGGGAGATTACGGGTTCTCCACAAAACCTAGCTAAGATCGAGCTTCACACAATCGAAGAAAGTGCTAGCTTGGATCTACACTCTACAATCGAGGTTTCCACTATCGAGGAAAGTAGAACCTTGGATCTTTACAACATAACCTTTCTACAACACTCAAAACCTAACAACTTGACAAAACAAGGGTTTAGGGTTTTGGTTTGAAAACTCTCTAAGTGAAGAACTCTTTACAGTGATGCAAAGGGTAGAGTTCTTCTCTAAGCTTGGATATATATGAAGTGGGCTTAGAATCTAGGAGAGTGAAGGTTGCAGAGAAAAGCTTCGGTGTTGCTGAAGCTTGGAGAACACTTAGACAAGAACTTGAAAGATTGAAAGATTGAATGCTTGTTTGCTGTATGCGCTGAAATCTCAGGTAGTGTTCTGCTCTTCTCCGTCTCTGGCCTTCACTATTTATAGTGGGAGAATTGGACATGAAGCCGATGAAGGTTGGTGGCTTTGTCCCTCCACACTCAACAGTACTTGCCTTTGACTGAAGCTTTTCAGACGCGCGCTTTGTCTCTTTGCTGAAAATGGCTAAGAGCCAAGTTCAACAGTAACTGGAGCGTCCAGTACTGTAGCGGCGGCTCTGTCGGTCTGGCAGTCAACTCCCGTGCTCCATTCTTCGTGTGCCACGTGGAGATCCGCAATAAATGTTTCGATCTTCACTTGACTTGAGTTTGAACGGGGCGGGTTTCAATTAGGAAGTGGCTCGCTTCGCTTTAGTTTCTTGAGCGTCCGCTTTAGCGTGTGTTGACTCGCTTTGACTTTACTGTAGCGCTCGCTTCGCTTCGCTCGGTAGACTCGCTACGCTTGAAAACACTCTCAAGCGAGTGGTCTTCTCGCTTCGCTTGAAAACCTGCAGTTTAAAACCTAAACGACTAAAGCTAAAAATTAAGCCTTCCTAACATTAATAGGCTAGAAAATTTTCTAACCTATCTAATCAAAATAGGGTCGCTTGGAAATAGGATTTACATAGAGGGTTTTGGGATCTAATCAAAACATATACCATATTTTATTTAAGCATCCCGTTAAGTTTCCCCTTAACACATGAATCCTTAACAATTCCCAACATGCCCTGTTAAGCTGCTACCTATCTCTCATTGAGCCCAAAGATGAATATGAAGCACTTCAAGACGCCGATTGGATAAAAGCAATGCAAGAAGAGATAAATGAATTCAAAAGGAATGAAGTGTGGTCTCTTGTAGATCGACCTCATCATCAAGGCGTTATTGGAGTCAAATGGTGTTGGGAATTGTTAAGGATATAACATGTTAAGGGGGAACTCATATGGGACATTTGAATTCAATATGTTTGTTTTTATTTGATCCCAAAACCCCTAAGTATCCTGTTCCCAAGCACCCCTACTTGATGTAGAAATAGGTTAGAATTTTTCTTAGCCTATACTGTTAGGATGGCTATTTAATTTTGCTTTAGTCGCTTAGGTTTTAGACTGCAGGATTTTCAAGCGAAGGCCACTCGCTTGAGTATGTTTTTCAAGCGAAACAAGTCTAGCGAGCCGAAGCGAAGCGTGCCGAAGAATAGCGAAGCAAAGCGAGCGCTACAACAGATTCAAAGCGAGTCTACTAAAGTGAAGCAAAGCGAGCGCTACAGTAAAAGTCAAAGCGGGTCAAAAGTCACTTAAGTAATACTCGGAAATTCTATTTCCAAAGTATACGCTACAAGTATGACCCGAAGTGTCTCATGTGAAGTGGACGCTCCAATTCTAAAGCGAAGCGAGCTCCTACGTAACAGACTACGACAGCTCAATTCCCGCTCCGAATTCAAACTCCAGTCAACTGAAGATCGCCGCATTAATTGCAAGATCTCCACGTGTCGAATGAAGAGAGGAGCAACGGAGTTACCTGCCAGGCCGACAAGGGCGCCGCAACAGTACTGGATCGCTCCAGTTACTGTTAGAATTGGCTCTTAGCCATTTTCGGCAAAAAGACAATTCTACGCATTTGAAAAGCAGCAGGCCTGCGCAAGTACTATCGAGAGGAGGAGGGACAAAGCCACCAACCAAGCAACGACTCCTGCCCAACCCTCCGCCTATAAATAGTGAAGGATCAAGACGGAGAAGAGTAGAACACTACTTGAGCATTCAGCGCATACTGCAAACAAACACTCCCAGCTTTCAGCATTCTTCGAGTTTTTGTTTCAAGTGTTCTCCGAGCTTCAGTTCCATTCGAAGCTCGTCTCCACAACCTTCACACTTAGAAATCTAAGCCCATTCCATATCCAAGCTTAGAGAAGAACTCTAGCCTTCTTTGCACTTGTTGTAAAAAGTTCTTTATTAGTGTGTTTGTCGAAAAACCAAAAACCCTAACCCTAGTTCTGTCTGTTAGGTTTTGTGTTCGGCGAAAGGTTGTTGTCGATCTAAGGCCCTACTTTCCTCGATAGTAGAAGCCTCGATCATAGAGTCTAGATCCAAGCTAGCACAGTCCTCGATTGTGTGAAGCTCGATCGAAGCCAGGTTTGTAAGGAGAACCTGTAATCTCCCAGTTTCGGACTGAAGCGAGTGAAGCTTAAGTCCAGTCTAGGTTTTTGTGGTGAACCCGTAATCACCCAGTTGTTGTAGTCAGATCCAAGCAAGTGAAGCTCAATCTTGACCTTGGTTTTTGAGGAGCCTGCAAGTCCTCAAGGTTCTTGAGTAAAGAGAATCAGTTGCCTTGTGCAACAAGTGGACGTAGGTGTTTCATCACCGAACCACTCTAAATCTCTGTGTCGTATCTCTAACCCTAATCTCTCAGTTTGTTTACTGTTTAGATTATACATTTGCACAAGCATCTTTAACAAACTTAATCTGGACTTTCAAATACTTAGGAAATATTAGCTCACCAAATTTCGCATCTCGAGTAAAGCCTCACTCTTGATCAAGCACTCGCTTAGATCAAGAGATTTGCTAACACTGTAGATCTAGCTCTCGGCTAGGTCTTAGTAGTTGAAGCAAGCGCTCTACTTGACACTCTGAGTTAAAGGAAAAGAAGTTGAAAAACTTCAAAACACGTATTCACCCCCCCCCCCCCCTCTACGTGTTTTTCCTCTAACAAACCGGGACCAACAAGTGGTATCAGAGCCAAGTTCTTTCGAGCCACTGCTTTGCATATCGGAAGCGAGTCCCCTCTCGCTTCACGTTGTCTCACTGAACCGGATCCAGATTTTTCCTAAGTACATAAAACCCTCACTCACGCATTCTGCATTGCTACTGATAGTTTACTATGTCTACCTACAGTGCATCGAATCTTCCGCAGTTCTCTATAGAAGGTTACGAAACATGGAGCTTTCATGTCGAGAGTTTCCTATGCTCTATCCACGATAGAATGTGGGAAGTCATAGAGTATGGACCGATCGAGATCAAGAAAGCAATCTCTGTGAACGTTCCAGCCGCTGAAGGCCGCGCAACCCATGTCAGACAGGAGTATGTTGAGAAGGAAAAGGACGACTACACTTCCAATGACTTCAAGATCGCCAATCTAGACCGTATAGCTCGCCACACGATACAGAGCATGGTGTCAGATGCATATCTTCCTAGGATTAGGAAGTGCACAACTGCGAAGGAAATGTGGGAGACTCTAGCCCTAATTTCTCAAGGCACTGACAAGATCAAGGAAAACAAGCTTGCCGTGCTAATGCGGGAGTTTGAAAGCCTCACCATGAAGTCTGGAGAGTCGATCGATGCCTTCGAGCTTAGAGTCACCAACATGATTGCCACTCTCATCTCGCTATGCAAAGAGTTCACGGACAAGGAAATGAATCTCAAGATCGTTCGAGCCCTCACACGAAAGTGGCAAACCATGAAGGAGTTGTATCTGGCAACTAAGGATCTGTCTAAGCTCACACCGGAAATTCTATTCTCCGAACTCAAGGCCCACGAGTTCGATCTCAACCGGATGAATATTGACGACGAAAATGAAGGTCCAGCATCATCCAAAGGGGTCACTTTCAAAGCCACAGAAGCTCCAAGCGACCAGACGCTTGCAAAGATGTCAAGGGAGGAACTGGAAGAGCACTGTGCGTTTTTATCAAAGAACTTCAACAAAATAAATTCTCGCGTGGGTAAGTACAAGAGGTTTAATAAGCAGTACAAGGGAAAGAGCACTGATGCTCGTGATGGCAAAGGGAAGAGAGAAGAGACATCCAAGCCGATCCCCAGAGACATGATGGATGTGGAGTGCTATCACTGCCACAAGATGGGCCACTACAAATCTGATTGCCCAAAACTAAGTGCCAAGGAGCGAGATGAACTGAAGGCAAAGAGAGACGCTCCCCGGCGAGCGCTCGTAGCGAGTGAACCACCAGTCGCTTCAAATGAAGAAGTCTCAAGCGACTTAGATGCATTCACTGATCCAAACTCCAGCGAGGGAGAAGATCTTGGATTGATGGCGCTCACCGATGAAGACACGGGAGAGGTATTTTTCTATCTTTCAACTAGCTCAATTACACTGGCACACACTCACGAAGAGGAAGTTCATTCCTCGACATGGAGTGAGTTGCTTAACAAACACTACAAACTGTTAAGCGACCACGAAGTGTTGAAACAAGCTATGTCTAATAGCAAGAAGGAGAACCGAAAGTTAGCCACTGAACTTGATGAAGTCAAGAATAATCTTAGGGCTATGACTAGTAAGTACGAGGATCTCTTCGCTAGGCATAAAAGCTTTGAGGGAAGGTATGAAACCCAATCCAATCTAGTGGCCAACTTGAACAAAGCCTCATTCGCTAGGCAGGCACTACAGAGCTCGCTTCTACCTTTTGGTAAAAAGGGAGGCCTTGGATATGAGGGTGGACCTTCCAAGCCTACAGTCTTTGTTGGTGTTTCTAACACAACACCATCAGTTACTTTGGATGTGCCCACTGCCTCCAAAGCAACCACTAACAAAGACAAGGGCAAAGCGTTAGAGAACCCTAAGAGGAAACCAATGAAGATGTCTATATCTTCAAGGGAAGAATCTAAGGGTAAGTCTAATTCAACAGTCCCTAGCACTCACAATGCTAAAACTTACCAATCAAAGGGAAAAGGGAAAAATGTTGAAGCTTCTAAGTCTCAAACCAAGACACTAGAGACAAAGGATCTTCCTTTCAAAAAGAGAAGTAATGTCTACGTGTCACGTGAGTCGGATTGGAGATGGTCCAACCGAACTTACGTTGAGGGGGAAGTGATTGAAGCACCCAAGAGGTCGCTTCAAATCTCAAAGGTTTCTCAAGCGAGTCAGGGTCAAAACCCTAGGTTGACCGCTTCAAAGAAACCAAGCGAGTCGCTTACAAAGAACAGAAACCCTAATTCAGTCTCTATGCCTAAGGCTAATCCGAAGCAAGTCGCTTCAGGATATAAGCAAAAGGGCAAGAGCATAGGTGTGTCTCAAGCGAGCCGCTTTCAAAACTTCCCTCAATGCACACACTGTTGCACATGTGAAGCTGCATCTAAGCAGAAGTCACAATTTAAGAAGGTCGAGAAGCCCAAAGCACAAGCTAACTCTCAAAAGAGAGTGAAGCAAGTGTGGGTACCTAAAGGGACTAACCTGCAAGGACCCAAACTGATTTGGGTACCAAAACTTGTCTAATTGCAGGTGAGCGCCATGGACCCCATGCCAAGTGAAGGTCAACCAATTTGGTACTTGGACAGTGGATGTTCAAGACACATGACTGTCATGAAAGCTCTACTACAAGATTATATGGAGAAGAATGGTCCACATGTAACCTTTGGTGACAAATCTAAAGGAAGCACAAAAGGATACGGCGTGTTGAAGATATGAAAACTCAAGATCAAAGAAGTTTCCTACGTGGAAGGACTGAAGCACAACTTGTTATCCATTTCACAGTTCTGTGATAAAGGATACAAGGTGGAGTTCATCTCCAACAAGTGCATTGTGAAGAACAAGCTTACATCCCAGATTGCACTCACTGGTATTAGACAAAGGAATGTCTACATTGCGCAATGGGATAGTTGCAAAGAGGAGACGTGCTTGGTCGCTAGGAGTGCTACTGAAATTGGATGGCTATGGCACCGACGCTTGAACCATCTCAACTTCAAGACGATCAATCATTTATCTCGGAAAGGCTTGGTGCAGGGCATACCCATTGAGGTCTTTGTCAAAGACCATCCATGCTCACCATGCCAACGAGGGAAGCAGACAAAGAAGCACTTCGCCAGTCTAGATGAAGCATCTTCCAAGCGAGTGCTGGAGCTGCTTCACATTGATCTGTTTGGACCAGTCACTCCAGTAAGCGTCAATGGAAGGAAGTACACTCTCGCTGTAGTCGACGACTTCTCTCGCTACACTTGGGTTGTATTTATCTTTAGCAAGAAGGAGACACTGTCCAAGCTACCTCAATTGCTCAAGTGTCTTGTTGTGGAGAAGAATCAAGCGATCGCCACCATTCGCTCCAACAAAGGCACAGAGTTTTTAAACTCAACAATCGAAGCATACTGCACGGAGCATGGGATAGCACACCAAACTTCCTCAACACGTACACCTCAGCAAAACAGAGTAGCTGAAAGAAGAAATCGAATCATCAAAGAAGCTGTTCGCACTATGATTGCCGATTCGAAGCTTCCGATGAAGTATTGGGCAGAAGCTGCCAATACCGCATGCTACACTCAAAATCGGACGCTTCTAAACAAACGGTTCGACAAAACACCATATGAAATATGGACAGGGAGAATTCCTAACATCTCTTATTTCCATATCTTTGGTTGTAGGGTCTTCAATCACAACAATGGAAAGTCACAGTTGAAAGCTTTCGAAAGCAAAACAGATGAAGGAATATTCTTAGGATATTCTACATCTAGCAAAGCCTACAGAGTATTCAACTGCAAAACCCTAATTGTGGAGGGATCACCCCATGTCGTATTTGATGAATCTTCTTTAAGTCTTCCACAGGAACAGGTTCAAGCGAATGACAAGAATCTAAGCGAGGAACCCATCAATCCACTGACTTGGGACATACTTGAAGATGATGAAGAATTCAAAGATTCAAGCGACCAAGTTTCCCAAGAGAAGGATGAAGCTGCCCCCAAGACTTAAGAAGCGAGTGCAGTTCAAGCACCCATTCAGGTCGCTTCAGATGGAGAAGCAAGCGACCCGCATGAAGAAGAAGAAGAAGAAGCTGGTGGATCCAAGCGTGCATGGCTGAAAAATCATTCACCAAGCCAAATCATTGGAGATTTATCCAAAGGCGTGGTGACCAGAAACCAAGTGTTTGGAGAAAGTGCTATGTTTAGTTGCTTTCTGTCCAATATTGAGCCTGCAAGCGTGGAGGACGCCCTAGCAGATTCCAATTAGGTGATTGCCATGCAAGAGGAGCTGAACCAATTTACCAGGAACGACGTATGGTATCTCGTGGATCGTCCCAAATTCCAGCATGTGATTGGCACCAAGTGGGTGTTCAAGAACAAGACGGACGAGGACTACAACGTCGTGAGAAACAAGGCTAGACTCGTCGCCAAGGGCTATTGCCAAGAGGAAGGGATCGATTTTGATGAAACCTTCGCTCCAGTGGCCAGACTTGAAGCGATTAGACTATTTCTTGCCTATGCAGCGGCTAAGAAATTCAAGGTCTATCAAATGGACATCAAGAGCGCGTTTCTCAATGGAGAGCTCAAGGAAGAAGTGTATGTGGAGCAGCCACCGGGTTTCGAGCAAGGAGATAAGGTGTATAGACTGAAGAAGGCCCTGTATGGATTGAAGCAGGTGCCTAGAGCGTGGTATGATACGCTATCTCAATTCCTAGTGGATAATGGATTCCACAAAGGAAAGATAGATCGGACTCTCTTCACCATCAATCATGGAGAAGATATGCTATGGGTCCAAATCTATGTGGATGACATCATATTTGGATCACCAAACCAGTCGCTTAGCGAGAAGTTTGGAGAGTTGATGAAGACCAAATATGAGATGTCAATGATAGGCTTGATGAGTTGCTTCATAGGTCTTCAAGTGAAGCAGCAAGATGATGGAATCTTCATCAATCAAGCTAAGTATACTCGAGATATGCCTGCCAAGTTTGGTGTTCAGCATGCTAAAGCTGTGAAGATCCCGATGAACACCAACTGGAAGATGGAGCCAGACCTAGAAGGGAAGTCTGTGGATGCTACAGAATACCGTGCTTTGATCGGATCCCTTCTATATCTCACTGCAAGCAGTCCAGATATAACATTTGCAGTTGGAGTATGTGCTCGCTTCCAAAGCAATCCCAAGCACAGCCATCTTGAAGCTGCCAAGCGAATCCTTCGCTATCTCAAAGGCACTGTCAACATGGGGCTGTGGTATCCTGCTGAAGATAATCTGGAGCTAACAGGATATTCTGATGCTGACTATGGAGGATGCCGTGTTGATAGAAAATCAACATCGGGCACGTGTCAGTTCTTGGGAAGCAAGCTGATCTCATGGTTTTCAAAGAAGCAAACCAGTGTAGCTACTTCAACGACGGAAGCCGAGTATATGGCCGCCGGAAGCTGTTGTTCTCAAATTTTGTGTCTTCGTCAGCAGTTGAAGGACTACAAAGTTGAAGCGAATGAGATCCCAATCTTCTGCGACAATAACATTGCTATTTGTATCTCGCAGAATCCAGTGCTTCACACCAGATGCAAGCACGTGGAAATTCGACATCACTTCATTCGTGATCATGTCGAGAAGAAGGATGTCAAGCTCGAGAAAATCCATACCGATCTCCAGCGAGCAGATATCCTCACCAAGCCTCTAGCTGAGTCTCGCTTCAACCAGCTATGCATGGAATTAGGGTTACTAGACCCTGGTGAAGAGTGCTAGTCTCAGGATGCACAAGGGAGTGGACGCTTGCCCTCAAGCGACCCTCGCCTTGGATCTTCAAAAATTCAAGCGAGTCGCTTCAAAACTCACTCGCTTGAAGAAGGAGAAATAAGGTGGAGAAAGGTGGAGTGATGGAAGATGTTCCCTACCAACTAACAGGATTGTTAAGGCTATGGTTAAGTGGAAACTATTGATTGCTCTCGGAGTAGTCTACTTCCAAAGCGAGCAAGGAAAGCTGCTACCTAGCCTAGGATTCCTAGCTAGTGGGAACACTAGCAAGTACCGTTTCTAGTAACGGTTGTGGGGTCTTGTATCGGGCCTTCCCACGTAAAAATGATGAAAGCTTAGGTAGGGCTGGCACCTAGACTTTGCGTCCTCTTCCCATCTTTCCGCCGAAGAGGAGCAAGTCTTTTCATCTCCTTCATCGTGGATAATCACTCACTCTTTACTCACTCTTCATTTAGTTGAGTTGCCGAGTGTCTATTCATTCTTCTCCCACCCTGAATATTGCATCGCTTCTGGGTCAAGCGAGTCGAATGCATATTCATTCTGTAGATTTTAAGAGGAGATCTTGAAGGGTTACCTTTTACTTTAAAAGGTTGCAGGGCTGGTGACATGCTTCTGCTTAAAACCGAGAATGTCTTGTCAGAGCATTCTCATTGTCATCCTGTCCTATTCTGCTCTGAGATAAGGACTTGTACTCATCTCCCATTCATCGTGAATAAGTAGACAAAAGTGAATCTCCCTTCGGGTTGAAGAAAGCTAGTGTACTCTATTCATTCCCTCCTCCATTCCTTTCGATGGAGGAGTCTCTATTTTGTAAAGGAAGATGGAAGAGATTAATGCCAAGAAGATCAAGCTCAAAGAGGACTTAAGAAGCAAAAAGATGTCTACATATGTGGTATCAATCTCCTACAATGTGAGATTGACTGGTAAGTGTTTCAATTCAAGTACACTAAGTAAAGTGAAGCGTGCTAGAAACCTTCATTTAATATGTGGAAAATATGAAATGAATCTGACTCAAATACAAAGAGGAAAACATTCTTGTTTCTCCTCGAAGTATGTAAGTCAGAAACATTTTAAATAAAGTCAAAGAAATTTAAATTTCTTATACCAGTTGCTTCAGATGGTCAAGCGAGTGCTTCGACACTCAAGCGAGCCATCGCAAGCGAGTACTTCGCAAGCGAGTAAAAGCCAAGCGGCTACACTCAAAGCAAGCGAGTACGAAGCGAGCGTATGAGCTGTACACACACTCGAGTGCAAATTTTACTTTTTGCTTTGCATTTAATGCAGATAAAATACAAAGTGAAAATTTTGGGCGTGTGCACCACATTTCAAAATTGAACCGCCAAAAACGTGCACGATCCAATCGTTGAAGCTCAACAGTTTTTGAATCACAGCCGCTGGATCTACGCCACTCGAACAGACGAGTTAAAGAAGGCCACGTGGAGTGCCAAGTCAACTTGACGGCTCACTTTTACTCTAATGACGCCGGACACGTCAGTCACATCGCCTAGGGCCGCCGCCTACGCACAACACTTTCGGAGAATTTACCAACTTGCCCCTGCCACGTCAGCCAAATCCTAAATCTATATAAAGGGGTTGACGCAGTTTGCAAAAGCTTTATCACCTCCCAAAAATTGCCATTCTTGTGAAATTTCTGCATCTCTCTGCAATTTTCACGAGTCTCAACCCTTCTTCAAATCTTCACTCATATTTCTTCAAACATTCAATCATGGTGAAGAAAGCAACAACCCAGACCATGAAGCAGTTTCTTGCCACAATCGGAGATAACATCAACATTGAGCCCCACCTTGATGCTAAAGTAGTAGAAGCAGATGGCTTCTTCCGCAAGGCTGTGACTACGGCCGGCTTGTGGGAGTTCGTTACTGCGAAGCCGCAGAAGATTTTGGCCAAGGCTGTGGCCGAACTTCTGTTGAATCTGAGGGAAGGACGGACATCTTCTACATTCACCGACCCGGAGGATGGAAAGCCGGTGGAAGTAGATCTAGATGCGATTGCCGGAGTTTTCAATTTGCCAAAGGAGGGAGCAGATTCTCTCTCGGATTTGGAGTTATCTGTCGACGTCGAGTTTGCTCGATTCGCCGCCAACAAGAGTGTAGAGTTCGAGGTGAAGCACGGCAACATAAGGACTGATCTGGAAACTCCTTTCAACCATATCTGCGAACTCTACACAAAATCAGTTGTGTGCAGTATCGGAACGCTGGGTCAACTTTCCGATACGAAGCTTTTCGCCGTCACGGTCATCGTGGACAGCTTGACAGGCACACGATTCATCTGGCACGGTTGGTTCATCAACCAACTGCACGACGTTGCCAAGGATTTCAAGTTTGAGAAGGGGAGCACCGAGGAAATCCTACGGAAAGGGAAGCTACGCTTTATCTCCAGAATTTCATTTGCACTGGAGAGATTGTTCCCGAACAGAAAATGGACGAACACGGTGGAGTACAAGAAGAACACAATCTTCTATGACATTTACAAGAAAGAGAAGATCGTTGTGGACTAGGGGATCTTTGAGGTGAATGTACTTCCAGCCGTACCTGTTGCCGAGAGGCAAAGTGGAAAGAAAAGGACCAAGCGAGCCGCTTCACGTTTGAAGCGAGCGGCTCCCAAGTGAGCTAAGAAACTGAAGCGAGTCGCTTCTCTAATCCAAGCGAGCGAGGAGGAGGAGCAGCCGCTTGCGAAGGAAACGGAGGTAGACTAGCCCCAACCCTCTCCTACCAAAACTCAAACCATTCCTCAAGCCTCTCCCGATCAACCACAAATCCAGCAACCCCAAGAACCTCAAACCTCATCAACCGCACAACCGCAAACTCAACCCCAACCCCAAGCATCCACCCACTCTCTATACGAAGAAGAATCTACTTCTTCTGTCCCCATCCCCAAATTACCATTCCTCAGCACTGACCTTGACGCCGCATTCACAATGTTCAATCCAACTCAAACACAACAACAAGCACCCATCCAAACCACCCAAGCCGAAACAGTTCAAGCCTCAACCCCCAATTCTCCCACCACTTCAGCTGACACCACCCAAACTGCCGAAACCGAAATAACCATCAAACCACCAACAAAACCTCCACCCCAAACCGCGGAAGAGAGAGCCCTACATCACTACTTGATGGATAGGGATCTTGCCGCAGAAACCATTCATAACCGCTACCCCAACGTAGAGATGTCAGAGGAATTCTACACCAAGGCAACAGACTTCCTCACGTACATCACCTACCGAGGAACTGAATATTTCAAAATATTCAATCACCGCAGAGCCTTCACAAAAGAAGTGATTGAAGCGAAGGAGGCGGAGCTGCTTAACTTCATTGGAGTATACGGGTTCCATGTCTTCGTCAATGAAGCAAGTTACTGGGAAAAGCTTGATGCTAAGGTGAAGCATGCGTATCCCAACGCCGTTATCCCAGAACGAACACCATCTGTCCATGAGCAGAGACTGATAAAGGAGCATGAAGCGGAGGTGCAGGTGAAAGAGGAGGAGATTGCCAATCTCCAGGATGAGATTTCAAGAAAAACGGAGGAGATAAGGAGGGTAAGCGAGGAGGGTGAGAAGAAGAAGGTTGAGTTGGAAGGGAAACTCGAAGGAGAAGTCAAGCAAGTGGAGGAGATCAAGCGGTCGCTTGAAGAAGAAAGGAGTAGATTGAGAGAATTCAATACCAAGCTGGTAGCCTTGGAGGGCGAACTGAAAGTTGAACAGGAGGAGAAGAGGAACATGAGTGATAAGTATAGGGAGAACATCAACAAGGCCACTGCTAACGTTGAGAAAATGGAGAAGCAGATCTCCAACTATGAAGAGCAGTTGATCAAGTTGGGAAGCGAGCTGAATCGGGCCAATATGAAAATCTACGGCCTTGAAAAGGAGATTCAGATTCTCAACAGCAAGTTGGATGAAGCGAACTGCGAGTTGGAGAGCAGGAGGAAAGTTGGCAAGGATGTGGACCTTAAGCAAGCCCAGCTAGCAATCAAACTCAATGAAGTTAATCAAAAAGCTGGAGACTTTGCAACTAAAATCGACGCCGTGTCCCAGATCAATGACATGCTGAATAACAGGGAAAGGGCCATCGCTACTCAATGGGCCGAACTTGAAGCGGCCCAGTCTCACTTTGATCTGATTTTGCAGGAGGAAAGCAAGAGAATGCGTGTTGAAATTGAAGCGGAGCTGGACGCTCGCTTCAAGGCCGTTGAGCCTTTGGAGAACTTAATGGCGTCAGTGAAGGAGAGAGATAAGCAGTGCCAATATCTGCTTGAAGAAATCTCCGAGAAGACGGCAGAAATAGTGCTAACTCAAGAGCACACCTTCGCGAAGCGAGCGGAAGGAATGCTGCATACCGTCTACAACGAGTTCTCTGCAATCCGCCATATCCTTACCATAGTTCCCTCTGGCAGTCTTGATGATGCCAAAAAGGGGGAAAAGATTGTAGAAAGAGTAGTCCAAGGGGAGAGGATTGCAGAAGGAAGCATGATCGAAGGGGAAAGGACAGTTGAAGGAGAAGAGGAGATGGATGAGGAAGCACGGGCAGAGCTTGCACGAAGGAAAGGGAAGGACAAAGCAGTCTATGAAGAGCCTCGCAAGCCACTAGCCGAGAAGCTGCTAGCCTCTTCACTTGCAGCTCAAACCGTCTCTGCCGCACAGACCGAGAAACAGATTGCGGAGGATGAAGCTCTCGCCGTTGCCCTACACAAGAGTTTGATTTGAAGAGAAAGGGAGTCACTGAGATCTCTCAAGTGAAGCCACTGCAAGCTGTGTCTTCCCTAGCAGGCGCTACAAGTTCTTCCATTCAAGCACGCGCTTCAACTGCTGCTCTCGCTTCAACCACTGTTGCCGCCGCTTCAGCCAGCCAAGCTATTGTTCCTTCTGCCCCTGCAGAAAAGAAGAAGGACATGTCCCCACCACCTCCAGCAGCAAAAACCTAATCTAAGCACACTGCACCAGAGAGCAGAGAAGAGGATCCTGCGGCTAAGCGCCAAAAGATTCAACAGACTGTCGCTGCAAAGTCCAGTCGCTTAGAGAGGAGGAAGAAGGGTGAAGAAGAAAGGAAGAGAAAGGCTGAGAAGGAGGAGAAGGTCAGGATAGTGATATAGGTGAAATTTACCTTGTTTTTATAACCAAAAAGGGTCGATTTTGAGTCTCGATTGTGTAGTATTGTCTATAGTTTATATGGTTTTTATTATATTGGACAATATTATGCTTGTGGGTGTTTTAATATGTTTTTAGGTATATTTTGATGATAAAACCCCGAGACGAGATAAGGCGTGAAGATCGTAGCTTGAAGTTCAAGTTTTGAGTTCGAGAGAAGACCTCTCGATACCTCTCTCGATCGAGAGGTCTATCGAGAGGAACCTTCTGTATCAGCTATCGATCGAGAGCATTTTCTACCACCTCTCGATACCTCTCTCGATCGAGAGGTCTGTCGAGAGGTGGGGTGTCGAGAGAGGTGTTCCAGCCGAGAATTTCTTCCTTTATTAATTAGATTCCTTTTTGGTTTATAATTCCTTGTGTAAATTTCCCCTATATATATTCCTAGCCTAGCATTGTAAACCCTAACATCTTTCATACTTTTCTAGCACTTTTATATTTTATTTTAGAGTTTTTATTCTTGTATTCAACATTGGAGTTTTATTCAAGTTTATTCAAGATTCAAGATTCGAAGTTCTTCGCGTTCAAGATTCAATTCCATGTTTTTCTTACTTTACTCTTTAATTATGTTCTTTCAATTCTTTTTGTTTATGTTTACTTTAATTATGTCTAGCTAAATTCCTTAGTTGTTTTTAGGGATTGAATGCCTAATTGAATTTATGTAAGTGTTTTTGTTTACAATTAGCCTTCCAATCTAGATGCATATTTCATGGTGCTTATTCTCATGCATGATTACTTGATCACTAATTGTGTATGCATAGTTATGTGTTTATGCCTTGATAGGATAATTGCATAATAGATCTCACGAATACATGGTATGATAGTTTGATTTTCTTAGTTGATGATTGAATTATCATATATTTGCATATAGTTGATTTGGGTGTCATAATTGAACCTAGTTGATTATATCATTGATATTTGTTCTATTTTGCACTTGATTTGATTCTTATAATTCGAGAGGATATTAGGATCTCATTAGGTGACGACTTGCATTGCTTTAATCGGGGTGTAGGTTATTTTTCATATATCACATTTAGATTGGATTAAATTGGTTAATTGTATGCATTAATTGCTTGCATAGATTTGATTAGGTAGGCTTCCCTAGAATCAACACTTTTTCCTTAATTGAGTTTTTACCTTGTTTATTTCTTTGCTTGTTTGCCAAGTTATTTTATTTGATTATCTTTTTACCTTGTTTATTTATTTCCTTACTTGATTTATTGAGTCCTTTTATTTATTTGCCTAGTATAAATACCACATTCATAAACTCTTAAAAGCTTAAACATCAGTTTAGTTCTAAAGTAGAGGTATTGTGTGTGTTTTCGATTTGTCAGTCCCTGTGGATACGATACTCGCTTATTCTATACTATACCTATTTTGTGTGGTAGAAAATAGTGCGATCAATAGCCAGACTCAAGAAGGTGGATGAACGGATCGAGACCCACTGGAATGAAGTGAGACTCATCCAATCCGCCATCTCACGAAGCTCTTTCATCCCCTTCACGCCTGATAAATCAGGAGCTTGCCAGACTCAAGCTTGGATCGACACGTGCCGGGTGACTATAAAACAAATGACTGATTCTCGCCGCTACTCCACTGATAAATGTGATTATATCCGCAAGCGAGTCCATGAAAGAACTCCTCAGTTCAACACTGCTGCAAGTGCAAAGTTCCATCGGATAATGGAGGAATTGACGAGCAGGTCGGAGGAAGAGATGTATGTGAGGAGGGCGAATCATCCCGATGCTCGTGAGATTGAGGACTTCATCTCTAGTGATCTACTAGAGATGTGGAGCATCTGCAAGGTCAAGTTCATCAAGACCTACTACTTCTGGCAAGTAGTGCCTCTTCAAGACGAATGCTCTAAACTGGACGCTCTCAACAACTTCCTTTGCTTCTACAACAAGGAACTGCGTCGGAAGATCTTCACACAGGCTGAGCTCACAGAGCCCAAACCTATCATAGTCAAAGTGCCAGCAATGAAGCAGTTTCCTCTACCTCTCCTGCCGAATTCAAGAGTTCCTGATCGAAGGATAAACGATGATGAAGTGGATGAAGCTCTATTCATTGAGAACACTCACAGGAAGAGCAAAGAGAACGTGAAGACGATGGAGTTGAAGGTTTTGTCGGCCTACTTCATCGAAGAAGAGGAGGAGAAGGCTGCATATGAATCCTAAACTATCATACTTTGTGAACTGCTCGTTCATGAATATATCTTTTATTTTCTGTCAAAATGTGTCATTTACAAGCTTTGTGAATGATTTATTTTCATGCTACAAAACTCAAAATATTAACCGAAAAAAAAGGAAAGAAACTTAAAAAAAAAAAAAAGAGCAAATCTGCAAAGGAAGCAGTCGCTTGAAGTTCTTTTCACGGTTAGTTGGGTTAAGTTTAGTTGGGTTTTGGCATCATCAAAAAGGGGGAAATTGTTGGGAATTATTAAGGATATAACATGTTAAAGGGGAACACATATGGGACATTTGAATTCAATATGTTTGTTTTGATTTGATCCCAAAACCCCTAAGTATCTTGTTCCCAAGCGACCCTACTTGATGTAGAAATAGGTTAGAATTTTTCTTAGCCTATACTGTTAGGATGGCTATTTAATTTTGCTTTAGTCGCTTAGGTTTTAGACTGCAAGATTTTCAAGCGAAGGCCACTCGCTTGAGTATGTTTTTCAAGCGAAGCAAGTCTAGCGAGCCGAAGCGAAGCGTGCCGAAGAATAGCGAAGCGAAGCGAGCGCTACAGTAAATTCAAAGCGAGTCTACTAAAGCGAAGCAAAGCGAGCGCTACAGTAAAAGTCAAAGCGGGTCAAAAGTTCATTTAAGTAATACTCGGAAATTCTATTTCCAAATTATACGCTACAAGTATGACCCGAAGCGACTCATGTGAAGCGGACGCTCCAATTCTAAAGCGAAGCGAGCTCCTACCTAACAGACTACGACAGCTCAATTCCCGCTCCGAATTCAAACTCCAGTCAACTGAAGATCGCCGCATTAATTGCAAGATCTCCACGTGTCGAATGAAGAGAGGAGCAACGGAGTTGACTGCCAGGCCTACAAGGGCGCCGCAACAGTACTGGTTTGCTCCAGTTACTGTTAGAATTGGCTCTTAGCCATTTTCGGCAAAAAGACAATTCTGCGCATCTGAAAAGCAGCAGGCCTGCGCAAGTACTGTCGAGAGGAGGAGGGACAAAGCCACCAACCAAGCAACGGCTCCTGCCCAACCCTCCGCCTATAAATAGTGAAGGATCAAGACAGAGAAGAGTAGAACACTACTTGAGCATTCAGCGCATACTGCAAACAAACACTCCCAGCTTTCAGCATTCTTCGAGTTTTTGTTTCAAGTGTTCTCCGAGCTTCAGTTCCATTCGAAGCTCGTCTCCGCAACCTTCACACTTAGAAATCTAAGCCCATTCCATAACCAAGCTTAGAGAAGAACTCTAGCCTTCTTTGCACTTGTTGTAAAGAGTTCTTTATTAGTGTGTTCGTCGAAAAATCAAAAACCCTAACCCTAGTTATGTCAGTAAGGTTTTGTGTTCGTTGAAAGGTTGTTGTCGATCCAAGGCCCTACTTTCCTCACCGCATCATCACGATGAAGCCGGCAAAATTTCTGCCCCGGCAAGTTTGGCGTTCTATGCTTTTTGGAATGAAGCCGAGAAGGATTCCCTCGACTCCATCTCCGTTCGTGCCTTCGATAACGTCATTGCCGATGAGTCCTTCAATCATCTAGAAGCTGTGTTGAAAACATATGATTTGGAGGATTCCGGCAAGGAGATATTTCCCGACATGCCCTCTCAACTGATGGAAGAGTCATTCCAAGCTATGACTCTACCAGCAATCAGAAAGCAGGCCTTGACTTATGATTTCAAGGGGATGCAACGAACTCGGCTAAAACCAGAGTTTCATTTGCTATTTGACGTCATCCACAAGGTCCTTCTCTCGCAGAAAGGGACAAATGACAGGTGTTGGGAATTGTTAAGGACTAAATTGTTAAGGGGGAACTTCATGGGACACTTGATAAATGAAGTCATTTGTTTTGATTAGATCCCAAAACCCCGAGCGTCCTTTTCCCAAGCGACCCATTTTGATGTAGTTAATAGGTTAGAATTTTTCTAAGCCTACACTGTTAGGATGGCTCTTTTATGTTGCTTAGATTAGGCTTCAAAAGTTCAAGTGAAGGCCACTCGCTTGAGTGTGTTTTCCAAAGCGAAGCAAGTCAAGCAAGCTGAAGTGAAGCGTGCCGAAGAATAGCGAAGCGAAGCGATCGCTACAGTAGATTCAAAGTGAGTCTGCCAAAGCGAAGCGAAGCTAACGCTACAGTTCAAAGCGAAGCGAAGCGAAGCGAGCGCTACAGTGGAATCAAGTGAACTCACTAAAGCGAAGCGAAGCGTGCGCTACAAAGAAAAGCCGAAGCGAGTCAACACGAGTCAACACTTTATTTAGTAGTGTCACGGGAAATTTATTTCTCAAGTGACTCACTACAAATTTAACTGCGAAGCGACTCACTTCAGAGCGGCCACTACAACTTCAAAGCAAAGCGAGCCACTACCTACCAGAAAGCGACAGCACAAATTCCCGCTCCGAATTTGAACTCCAGTCAACAGGAGATCTCCGCATTAATTACGAGATCTCCACGTGTCGAAAGCGGAGAGGAGCAGAGGAGTTGACTGCCAGGCCGACAAAGGCGCCGCAACAGTACTGGCTCGCTCCAGTTACTGTTAAACTTGGAACTTAGCCATTTTCGGCAAAAGTCCAAATCTGCGCGTCTGCAAAAGCTACTGCCTGCGCAAGTACTGTCGAGAGGAGGAGGGACAAGGCCACCAACCAAGCAACGGATCTCAGCCAACCCTCCGCCTATAAATAGTGAAGGATGAAGACGTGAAGAAGCAGAACACTACTTGAGCATTCGAGCGCATACAGCAAACAAACACTCCCCAGCTTTCTAGCAATCTTCGAGTCTTTGTTTATAAGTGTTCTCCGAGTTTCCAGGTCATCGGAACTCGTCTTCACAACCTTCACACTTAGAGTCTAAGCCCATTCCATATCCAAGCTTAGAAGAAGAGCTCTAGCCATCTTTGCACTTATTGTAAAGAGCTCTTCATAGTGTGTTTCGTCAACCAAAAACCCTAAACTTCGTCTGTTAGGTTTTGAGTGTTGTCGTTAGGTTGTTCAGATCTAAGGCCCTTCTTTCATCGATTGAAGAAGCCTCGATCGTAGAGTTGAGATCCAAGCTTACACTTACATCGTTTGTGTAAAGCTCGATCGAAGCTAGGCTGTAAGGAGAGCCCGTAATCTCCCTGTCTGTCTGACTGAAGCGAGTGAAGCTTCCAGTCTTTGTTAGGTTTGTGTAGTGAACCCGCAATCACTACGTCTGTCGTTTGATCTAGGCAAGTGAAGCCCGATCCCGACCAGGTTTTTGAAGGACCCGTAACCTTCAAGTTCTTGAGTGAAGAGAACAGTTGCCGTCGTGCAACAAAGTGGACGTAGGAGCGTTATCTCCGAACCACTATAAATCTCTGTGTCGTATCTCTCTTACCTTAATCTCTTTACAGTATTCGATTATCCATTGCACGTTCATATAAACAAACTTAACTTGGATTTTCAATTACTTAGGAAAGATTATAGCTCACCAAATTCCGCACAAAGAGTAAAGTCTCACTCTTGATCAAGCTCTAAGCTTAGGTCAAGAGATTCGTGATTGCTTCAGATCTAGCCCTCGGCTAGGTCTTAGTATTTCCAAAGAGCACTTTACTTTATACTCTGAGTTAAGGAATTGAAGTTGAAAAACTTCAAAATACGTATTCACCCCCCCCCCCCCTCTACGTATTTTTCCTATAGCAAACCGGGACCAACAAGTGGTATCAGAGCAGCGGTTCTTTCGAGCCTCTGCTTTGCATATCCGAAGTGAGTCCCCACTCACTTCACGTTGTCTCACTGAACCGGATCCTATTTCCTAAGTGCATCAAAACCTCACCCACGCATATTGCATTTACTGCTGATAGTTTGCTATGTCTACATACAGTGCATCAAATCTTCCACAGTTCTCGATCGAAGGATACGAGATATGGAGTTTCCGAGTCGAGAGCTTCCTATGCTCAATCCACGACCGGATGTGGGAAGTTATTGAAGACGGACCAATCGAAATCAAGAAAGCAATATCTGTAGAGGTTCCAGCCGCTGAAGGTCGTCCAGCCCATGTTCGACAACAGTACGTGGAGAAGGATAAGGACGAGTATACTCCAAATGACTTCAAAGTTGCCAACCTCGACAAGATTGCACGCCACACGATGCAGAGCACCGTGTCGGACGCATATCTTCCAAGGATTAGGAAGTGCGCAACAGCAAAGGAGATGTGGGAAACTCTAGCCCTCATTTCTCAAGGAACAGACAAAATCAAGGAAAACAAGCTCGCCGTTCAGATGCGGGAGTTTGAAAATCTGGTGATGAAGTCAGGAGAGTCCATCGACGCCTTTGAGCTGAGAGTTACCAACATTACTGCAACTCTCAACTCGCTTGGGAAGGAACTCACAGACAAGGAAGTAAATCTGAAAATAGTCCGTGCTCTCACAAGGAAGTGGCAGACTATGAAGGAGCTATATCTAGCTACCAAGAATCTAACGAAGCTCACGCCAGAAGTGCTGTTCTCCGAGCTCAAAGCTCACGAGTTTGATCTGAATCGAATGAGCCTCGACGACGAGGATGAAGCGCCCACTACGTCAAAAGGAGTAGCGTTCAAAGCTGCCGAAGGGCCAAGCGAGCAGTCGCTAGCCAAGATGACGAGAGAAGAATTGGAAGAACACATTGCTTTCTTATCTAAGAACTTCAACAAAATGAACTCTCGAGTGGGCAAGTACAAAAGGTTCTACAAGCAGTACAAAGGGAGGAGCACTGATGCTCGAGAAGGAAAAGGAAAGAGAGAAGAGACGACCAAGCCGATCCCGCGCGACATGATGGAAGTGGAATGTTACCACTGCCACAAGATGGGCCACTACAAATCTGATTGCCCAAAGCTAAGTGCCAAAGAGCGCGAAGAATTGAAGGCCAAGAGGGATGCCCCAAGGCGAGCGCTCGTAGCGAGTGAAGTGCCGGTCGCTACAACTGAAGATCCACCAAGCGACTCAGATGCATTCATCGATCCAAATTCCAGTGATGGTGAGGATCTTGGATTTATGGCGCTCACCGACGAGGAAACATGAGAGGTATTCTTCTATCCTTCAATCACTTCAATTACACTAGCACACACTGTCAATGAGGAAGAACAATCCTCTACATGGAGTGAGTTGTTTGACAAGCACCAAAAATTGTCAAGCGACCACGAAGTGGTAAAACAAGCTCTGTCTCAAAGCGAGAAGGAGAACCGAAAGCTAGCCCGTGAGCTTGATGAAGTCAAACTTAATTTAAGGGCTATGACTAGTAAGTTCGAGGATCTCTTCGCTAGACATCAAAGCTTGGAGGGAAGGTATGAAACCCAATCCACTCTAGTCGCCAACTTAAATAAAGCATCATACGCTAGACAGGCACTAGAGAGTTCTCTTCTACCTTTTGGTAGAAAGGGAGGACTTTGATATGAGGGTGGACCTCCCAAGCCGACTGTCTTTGTTGGTGCATCACACACTACACCATCAGTCACTTTGGAATTGCCCACTGCATCTAAAGCGACCACCAACAAGGATAAAGGCAAAGTGGCTGAGAACCCTAAAAGGAAGCCAATGAAGATGTCCATATCTTTAAGGGCAGATCCTAAGGGCAAGCAAAATTCAACAATCCCTAGCACTCAACATGCTAAGTCTTACCAATCCAAGGGTAAAGGGAGAACTGTTGAAGCTTCTAAGTCTCAAGCCAATACACGAGAGACAAAGGATCTCCCTTTCAAGAAAAGGAGTAATGTCTATGTGTCACGTTATCCGGACTGGAGATGGTCCAACCGGACTAACATTGAGGGGGAAGAACTTGAAGCACCCAAGAGGCCGCTTCAAACTTCCAAGGTTACTCAAGCGAGTCGGGGTCAAAACCCTAGCTGGACCGCTTCGAGGAAACCAAGCGAGCCGCTTCGACAGTCTAGAAACCCTAAGTCAGTCTCTAAACCCAAAGCTAATCCGAAGCGAGTCGCTTCAGGATATAAGCAAAGTGGGAAGAGCATAGGTAGGTCTGAAGCGAGCCGCTACCCCTCTTGCACACACTGTTGCACGTGTGAAGCTGCTTCAAGGCAGTACACCAAGTTTTCAAAGGTCGAGAAGCCCAAGACACAAGCTTCATCTCAAAAGAGAGTGAAGCAAGTGTGGGTACCTAAGGGAACTAACCTGCAAGGACCCAAACTGATTTGGGTACCAAAATCTGTCTAATTGCAGGTGAGCGCCGTGGATCCTATGCCAAGTGAGGGTCAACAAGTATGGTACTTGGACAGTGGATGTTCAAGACACATGACCGGCATGAAAGCTCTACTTCACAACTACATAGAGAAGAAGGGTCCACACGTAACCTTTGGTGACAACTCTCGAGGAAGCACCAGGGGATACGGCGCACTGAAAATTGGAAAGCTCACAATTGAAGAAGTCTCCTATGTGGAAGGACTCAAGCACAACCTGTTATCTATTTCACAGTTTTGTGATAAAGGGTACAGGGTGGAGTTCATCTCCAACAAGTGCATTGTGAAGAGCAAACTCACATCCCAGATTGTGCTCACTGGAGTTAGACAAAGGAATGTCTACATAGCACAATGGGACAGCTGCAAGGAGGAAACTTGTCTAGTTGCAAGAAGTGCTACAGAAATTGGATGGCTATGGCACAGACGCTTGAACCACCTCAATTTCAAAGCTATCAATCGCTTAGCTCGAAAAGGTTTGGTGCAAGGCATACCAAATGAAGTCTTCATCAAAGACCATCCATGCTCACCATGCCAACGAGGGAAGCAGACGAAGAAGCACTTCGCCAGTCTCGAAGAAGCCTCATCAAAGTGAGTGCTCGAGCTGCTTCACATGGATCTGTTTGGTCCAGTTACTCCAGTTAGTGTAAATGGAAGGAAGTACACTCTAGTTGTAGTCGACGATTTCTCTCGCTACACATGGGTTGTATTTCTATTCAGCAAGAAGGAGACACTGACCAAACTGCCACAACTGCTCAAGCGATTGGCGGTGGAAAAGAATCAAGCTATAGTGACCATTCGCTCCGACAAAGGCACAGAGTTCCTGAACTCTACAATTGAAGCGTACTGCTCGGAGCATGGCATAGCACATCAAACTTCTTCAGCACACACTCCTCAGCAGAATGGAGTTGCTGAAAGAAGGAATCGAATCATCAAAGAAGCCGTTCGCACCATGATTGCTGACTCGAAGCTTCCGATGAAGTATTGGGCTGAAGCTGCCAACACGGCGTGCTACACACAGAATCGGACGCTTCTCAACAAACGGCACGACAAAACACCATATGAAATATGGACAGGGAGAATTCCTAACATATCTTATTTCCATATTTTTGGTTGTAGGGTCTTCATTCACAACAATGGGAAGTCACAGTTGAAAGCCTTTGAAAGCAAAGCAGATGAAGGAGTATTCTTAGGATACTCTACATCTAGCAAAGCCTACAGAGTATTCAACTATAAAACCCTAATTGTGGAAGAATCACCCCATGTCGTATTTGATGAATCTTCTTTAAGTCTTCCACAGGAACAGGCCCAAGCGAATGAAAAGGATCAAAGCAAGGAACCCTCAAATCAACTCACTTGGGACGTGCTTGATGAAGATGATGAGATCAAGGACTCAAGCGAGCAGGATCCCAAAGGAGAAGTCGAAGCTGCCCCCAAGATTCCTGAAGCTAGTGCAGGCCAAGCACCCAATCCAGTCGCTTCAGACGGTGAAGCGAGCGACAAGGAAGCGGATGAAGATGAAGCTGGCGGATCAAAGCGAGCGTGGCTCAAGGATCACTCACCTAGCCAAATCATTGGAGATCCATCCAAGGGTGTAGTGACCAGAAGTCAAGTGTTTGGAGAAAGTGCCATGTTCAGTTGCTTTCTCTTAAATATTGAGCCATCAAGCATGGAGGAAGCCCTAGCCGATTCTAACTGGGTGATCGCCATGCAAGAAGAGCTGAATCAGTTCACCAGGAATGACGTATGGTACCTCGTGGATCGTCCCAAGTTTCAGCATGTTATTGGCACCAAGTGGGTGTTCAAGAACAAGACGGACGAGGACCACAACGTAGTGAGGAACAAGGCGCGACTAGTTGCCAAAGGCTACTGCCAAGAGGAAGGAATCGACTTTGACGAGACCTTCGCTCCCGTGGCACGTCTTGAAGCGATCCGTTTATTTCTAGCCTATGCAGCGGCCAAGAAATTCAAAGTGTACCAAATGGATGTGAAGAGCGCATTCCTCAACGGTGAGCTCAAGGAAGAAGTGTATGTGGAGCAGCCACCGGGTTTCGAGCAGGGAGATAAAGTGTAACGCTTGAAGAAAGCCCTGTATGGGTTGAAGCAAGCTCCCAGAGCTTGGTACGATACATTATCTCAATTCCTAGTGGAAAATGGATTCCAAAAGGGAAAGATAGATCGGACTCTCTTCACCATCAACCATGGAGAAGATATGCTATGGGTCCAGATCTACGTGGACGACATCATATTTGGGTCACCAAACCAGTCGCTTAGCGAGAAGTTTGGAGAGCTAATGAAGACCAAGTATGAGATGTCGATGATTGGCTTGATGAGCTGCTTTCTAGGTCTTCAAGTGAAGCAGCAGGATAATGGAATTTTCATCAACCAAGCGAAGTACACTCGAGATATGCTTGCCAAGTTTGGTGTTCAACATGCTAAAGCTGTGAAGATTCCTATGAATACCAACTGGAAGATGGAGCCAGACGAAGGAGGAAAATCTGTAGATCCTACAGATTATCGTGCCCTAATCGGGTCACTTCTCTATCTCACTGCAAGTAGGCCAGACATCGCTTTTGCAGTCGGAGTCTGCGCTCGCTTCCAAAGTAACCCCAAGCACAGCCATCTTGAAGCTGCCAAGAGAATTCTTCGATATTTAAAGGGCACTGTCAACATGGGTCTGTGGTATCCAGCGGAGGACAATTTGGAGCTCACTGGATATTCCGATGATGACTATGGAGGGTGCCGAGTTGATAGGAAATCAACGTCGGGCACGTGTCAGTTCTTGGGAAGCAAGCTAATCTCGTGGTTCTCAAAGAAGCAAACAAGCGTAGCCACTTCAACAACGGAAGCTGAATATATGGCCGCAGGAAGCTGCTGTTCTCAAATCCTATGGCTTCGTCAACAATTGAAGGACTACAAAGTTGAAGCGAATGAAATTCCGATCTTCTGCGACAACAACAGTGCCATATGTATCTCGCAGAATCCAGTGCTTCACACCAGGTGCAAGCATGTGGAAATTCGACACCATTTCATTCGTGATCATGTCGAGAAAAAGGATATCAAGCTCGAGAAAATTCATACCGATCTCCAGCGAGCAGATATCCTCACCAAGCCTCTAGCTGAGTCTCGATTCAACCAGCTATGCATGGAATTAGGGTTATTAGACCCTGGTGAAGAATGCTAGTTCCAGGATGCACGAAGGAGTGTTCGCTTCATGAGCGTCACTCGCTTCGGATCTTCACCAACTCAAGCGAGCCACTTCAAAACTCACTCGCTTGAAGAAAATGAAGTTAGGTGGAGAAAGGTGGAGTATTGGAAGAAGTTCCCTACCAACTTATTGGAATTGTTAAGTATATGGTTAAGGGGGAACTAATGCTTCTCTCGGAGCAAGCTACTTCCAAAGCGAGCAAGAATGCTGCAATCTTGAGTTCTGCATTGCTTCAATTTGCCCTAGCTTGGGTCAAAGCGAACCAACTGCAGATTCATTCTTTAGAATGTAGGAAAGCTTGAAGGTTTACCTTTTTATACAAAAGGTTGCAGGGCTGGTGACATGCTTCTGCGTAAAATACGAGATTGTCTTGTCAGAGCATTCTCATTGTCATCCTGTCCATTTCTGCTCTGAGATAAGGACTTGTACTCATCCCCCATTCGTCGTGAATAAGTACACTTACGTGATGCTCCCCTCGGGTTGTAGTAAGCTTGTGTACTTTATTCATTTTCTCCCTCATTCACTTCGATGGAGGACTCTCTAATTCGTAGAGGAAGATGAATGCCATGAAGATGAATGCCATGAAGATCTAACTCAACGTGTAGCATTCAACATGTGGTATCTAATTCAAGTGAAGTCTTCAATTTGTGGTATCAATCTCCTACGAAGTGAGATTGACTGGTAAGTGTTTCAATTTTAAGTACACTAAGTGAGCCGAAGCGTGCTAGAAACCTTCACTCACTACGTGGAAAATATGAAATGAATCTGACACAAATACAAAGAGGAAAACACTCTTGTTTATCCTCGAAGTATGTAAGTCAGAAACATTTTAAATTAAGCAAAGAAATTCAATTTCTTATTCCAGTCGCTTCAGATGGACAAGCGAGTGCTTCGTCACTCAAAGCTAGCCATCGCAAGCGAGTGCAGAACAGTCACTCAAAGCGAATGCCTCTCAAGCGAGTCAAGGCCAAGCGGCCCAACTCGAAGCGAGCGGGCACGAAGCGAGTATGAGCTGTCTGCACTCGAGTGCAATTTTACTTTCTGCTGTGCATTTAATGCAGGTGCAGGAACGACGGAAATAACGGGCGCGTGTTCACACGCTTGAATTTGAAGCGGGAAAAGGCGGAGAAAATCCAGCCGTCGAATCTCAACAGGCCCCAATCTTGAGCCGTTCGATCAACGCCGTATACGACAAGCCAACCATAGAAGGCCACGTGGCGACGCCGAGCAAGTGGCGGTTCACTTTTACTGTGATGACGCCGGACACGTCAGATCCATCACCGCACGTCCGCCGCCTACCT
The DNA here is from genome assembly GCA_029379335.1 of Thymus mandschuricus. Classification (NCBI taxonomy): domain Eukaryota; kingdom Viridiplantae; phylum Streptophyta; class Magnoliopsida; order Lamiales; family Lamiaceae; genus Thymus; species Thymus mandschuricus. The sequence continues at coordinate 39,345,364 of CM057072.1, forward strand.
ACAGGATTTTCGGCGTTATTACCGTCCTACCCCTGCCACGTCAGCCATAACCTAATTCTATATATATGGGTCGAGGCAGAACTGCAAACCTTTCACAGCCTTCTAAATTTGCCATTCTCGTGTTAGATCTGCAATTACTCTGCAACTCACGAATATCAACCCTTTCTACTTCATTGTTAAAAATTTTCTTCAAGATCTTCAAAATCCACCATGGGCAAGAAAAAGAATACTGAGACAATGGAGGAGTTCATGACAAATGTTGGTGAGCACATCAACGTCGAGCCCCATCTCGACCCTATAGTCGTCGAAGTAAATGGTTTCTTCCGTAGAGCCGTGACCACGGCCGGTCTATGGAAGTTCATAACGTTAGTGCCGACGAAGATTCTGGCGAAAGCCATTGGAGAGATTCTGCTGAATCTGAAGAAGGAACAAAATACATCTTCCTTCACTAATCCACACAACCAGGAAGCCGGTGGAGGTTGATATGAGTGAACTCATCGAGGTGTTCGATCTGCCAAGAGAAGGAGGAGATTCTCTGCTAGATCTAGATCTTTCGGCCGGAGTGCAGTATGGCCGATTTGCAGTCGCTGGAGCAGATCCGAACTTCAAGGAGGCCAACATCCGCAAAAGTCTGAAGGAACCGTTCAATCTCATCTGCGAACTCTTTACGAAGAGCATTGCATGCTATGTCGGTTCCCTCGACACGCTGTCAGAAACGAAGCTGATCGGCACCACCATGATCATCGACAGCCTCACTGGAACGAAATTCAACTGGCACGGGTGGCTTCTCAAGCAAATCCACGAAGCTGCTGACGATTTTGGATTCGTACCAGGAACTCCAGATAAGATTCTGCGCAAAGGAAAATTGAAATTCTTCTCAAGGCTGTCTGTCGCACTGGAAATGAAGTATCCAGAGATGATATGGCCAGAATCTGACACGATCATATACAACAAGCACACCATCTTCTACGACAAGTGGAAGAAAACAAAAATCCCAATGGATCAGGGACTTCTAGTTGTAGAAGTGCCCGCAGCAAGGCAAGTCGTGAATGCACAAGCTGAAGCTTCCCAAGCAAAGCAAGCCGCTTCATCTTTGAAGCAAGCGGCTGCAAAGCAAGGGAAGAAGAGAGTGAAGCAAAACACTTCACCTGTCCAAGAAAGCGAGGCTGTGGAGAAGCCGCTTGAGGACATTGAAGTTAACAAATCTCAATCCTCACCTACTGAAACTACCCAAATCCCTGAGCACACCCCAACCATGCATGAGAAGAAGCTAATGAGGGATCATGCAGAAGAGATGGAGGTTAAGAACGCAGAGATCGTAAGTTTACAAGACGAGATCACCAAAAAGAAGATGGAGTTGAAGGAGAAGGAGAAAGTGTTGGAGGCACAAGTAAATCTGGTGAATGATCTCAAGGACTCGCGTGACGCAGAACGGAGCCGCTTGAGAGTGGTGAATACCAAACTGGTCACAGTTGGTAAAGAGAAGGAGACGTTGGAAAAGGAGGTGAAGGAGTTGAAAAAGAAACTGGAGAATAAGGAGGGAGAGTTGGTGATGAAAGAAAGCGAACTCCTCAGCACCAAGAAGACTCTTGACTTACTTCGAACCCAATTAAAGAAAGTCAAAGAGGAGAGTGCCATTGACAAGAGAGAGCTTGAAAGTCTAAGGAAAAATGCTGGATTGTCGGAAAAGCAAGTCTTCGCGTCTCAAACGGAAGAGATGTTTCATGCTGTACTTGACAAGATTGAGGTACTTCACAAGTCACTTACTGGAAAGACAATCGTCCCAACCCCTGGTTTTGATGATGCCAAAAAGGGGGAAGGGATGGTACTGAAAAATGTCAATCTCTTGGATCCACAAGGTGGAGTAATTGGAACTGAGAAATTGTTGGAGGAGAGTAGTGGTGCTGGAGAAGAGGAGAGAGAGGCGAAGTCTGCAAAGAAAGGCAAAGAAAAGCTCACTGTGGAGGAACCGCTGAAAAAGCCTGAAGAACCCCGCAAGCCACTTGGAGATAAAGTGCTTGCCTCTTCCATTGCTCGACATCCTCCAGTCACTGTGCTAACAAAGGAGGAAAGGCGGAAGCTAGCAGAGGCAAGCGAGACTATGGCTTGGGAGAGCGAGCGCCAGTTTAACTTGAAAACTCTTGCAGGTACTTCAAGCTCTCAAGCGCCCACTTCAGACGAAGCACCCACTTCATCTCCCCCATCATCAATAGTGAAGCGAACAGATCCAGAAACTGAGAGAGATGATTCAGAGACCAAGCGCCAAAAAGTTGAGAAGGCAGTTGTTCCAAGGGCAGAGAAGGAAAAGAGGACAAGGACAAAACGACTACAAGTCATTGACGAACGAATTGAGAAAAATTTCAATGAAATGAAAGTCATCCAGTCCGTTTTGGTCAGAAGTATCTTTGTTCCAATCACGCCAGAAGAATCCGATGCATGCCTAGATCAGGCTATGATCGACACTTGTCACAAGACTGCGAAAGAAATGATTGACTCTGGCCGCTACCCTCTCAGAGAAGAACGCAATTACATTCGCAAGCAACTCAACAAGAAGCTTCCTTTCTGGAGCGGTGAGTCAGGAAAGAAGTTCAAATCAATCATAGCACAGATGTCCAGCCGGTCGGAGGAGGAGTTGGCTGTGCGCAGAGATGAGCACCCTGATGCCCGTGAGATCGAGCAGTTCATTCCTGACGAACTACTCGAGCAATGGCTACACTACAAGGAGAAGTTTATCAAAGCTTACTACTATTGGGAAGTAGTGCCATTGCAGACTGAATGCTCAAGGGTCACTGCGCTCAACAACTTTCTGAGTGTCTATGATGAGAAATTTAGGCAAGAAGTCTTCGCTCTTGCGCAGCTTGGAGAGCCTACACCCTTAATCATCAAGGTACCAGCTAAGAAGGAATTCATTATGCCTTTCCTACCTGGCACCAGTATCCTCAATCGCAGCATCATCGACGCTGAGGTGGATGAAGCCTTCCAACTGGAAGAGACTTGGAGGAGGCCAAGTATCCACAGTGCTGAGTCGATGGAAGCAAGGGTTTTCAGTGCATACACCATACCCGAAGATATGATTGCAAAGGATTTGGAGGCAGATGTAGAAGAGGAGGAGAAGGAGGAAGAAGGGAAGTGACAAGAGAAGGAAAGGAGGATGACTGGGAAGGAACTGCAGGAAACCTCTGAGTTTCAAGTTCCTTACATAATTTTTGTGTGAACTTCTTGTTCATATATCCAAATTTCTTTTTCTGTCTCTTCTGTGTCATTTACTCGCTTTGTGAATGACTTTATATTTTTGCTACAAACTCATTAATTTAACCGAAAAAAAAGGGAAGGAACTTAAAAGAAAATTACCAACGAAACTGCAAAGGAAGCAGTCGCTTGGAGTTCCCTTCACGGTTAGATGGACTAGATTTATTTTTATCTAAGTCGTATGGGTTTTGGCATCATCAAAAAGGGGGAAATTGTTGGGAATTGTTAAGGACTAAATTGTTAAGGGGGAACTTCATGGGACACTTGATAAATGAAGTCATTTGTTTTGATTAGATCCCAAAACCCCAAGCGTCCTTTTCCCAAGCGACCCATTTTGATGTAGTTAATAGGTTAGAATTTTTCTAAGCCTACACTGTTAGGATGGCTCTTTTATGTTGCTTAGATTAGGCTTCAAAAGTTCAAGTGAAGGCCACTCGCTTGAGTGTGTTTTCCAAAGCGAAGCAAGTCAAGCAAGCTGAAGTGAAGCGTGCCGAAGAATAGCGAAGCGAAGCGATCGCTACAGTAGATTCAAAGTGAGTCTGCCAAAGCGAAGCGAAGCTAACGCTACAGTTCAAAGCGAAGCGAAGCGAAGCGAGCGCTACAGTGGAATCAAGTGAACTCACTAAAGCGAAGCGAAGCGTGCGCTACAAAGAAAAGCCGAAGCGAGTCAACACGAGTCAACACTTTATTTAGTAGTGTCACGGGAAATTTATTTCTCAAGTGACTCACTACAAATTTAACTGCGAAGCGACTCACTTCAGAGCGGCCACTACAACTTCAAAGCAAAGCGAGCCACTACCTACCAGAAAGCGACAGCACAAATTCCCGCTCCGAATTTGAACTCCAGTCAACAGGAGATCTCCGCATTAATTACGAGATCTCCACGTGTCGAAAGCGGAGAGGAGCAGAGGAGTTGACTGCCAGGCCGACAAAGGCGCCGCAACAGTACTGGCTCGCTCCAGTTACTGTTAAACTTGGAGCTTAGCCATTTTCGGCAAAAGTCCAAATCTGCGCGTCTGCAAAAGCTACTGCCTGCGCAAGTACTGTCGAGAGGAGGAGGGACAAGGCCACCAACCAAGCAACGGATCTCAGCCAACCCTCCGCCTATAAATAGTGAAGGATGAAGACGTGAAGAAGCAGAACACTACTTGAGCATTCGAGCGCATACAGCAAACAAACACTCCCCAGCTTTCTAGCAATCTTCGAGTCTTTGTTTATAAGTGTTCTCCGAGTTTCCAGGTCATCGGAACTCGTCTTCACAACCTTCACACTTAGAGTCTAAGCCCATTCCATATCCAAGCTTAGAAGAAGAGCTCTAGCCATCTTTGCACTTATTGTAAAGAGCTCTTCATAGTGTGTTTCGTCAACCAAAAACCCTAAACTTCGTCTGTTAGGTTTTGAGTGTTGTCGTTAGGTTGTTCAGATCTAAGGCCCTTCTTTCATCGATTGAAGAAGCCTCGATCGTAGAGTTGAGATCCAAGCTTACACTTACATCGTTTGTGTAAAGCTCGATCGAAGCTAGGCTGTAAGGAGAGCCCGTAATCTCCCTGTCTGTCTGACTGAAGCGAGTGAAGCTTCCAGTCTTTGTTAGGTTTGTGTAGTGAACCCGCAATCACTACGTCTGTCGTTTGATCTAGGCAAGTGAAGCCCGATCCCGACCAGGTTTTTGAAGGACCCGTAACCTTCAAGTTCTTGAGTGAAGAGAACAGTTGCCGTCGTGCAACAAAGTGGACGTAGGAGCGTTATCTCCGAACCACTATAAATCTCTGTGTCGTATCTCTCTTACCTTAATCTCTTTACAGTATTCGATTATCCATTGCACGTGCATATAAACAAACTTAACTTGGATTTTCAATTACTTAGGAAAGATTATAGCTCACCAAATTCCGCACAAAGAGTAAAGTCTCACTCTTGATCAAGCTCTAAGCTTAGGTCAAGAGATTCGTGATTGCTTCAGATCTAGCCCTCGGCTAGGTCTTAGTATTTCCAAAGAGCACTTTACTTTATACTCTGAGTTAAGGAATTGAAGTTGAAAAACTTCAAAATACGTATTCACCCCCCCCCCCCTCTACGTATTTTTCCTATAGCAAACCGGGACCAACAACAGGCAGACCCACGACAAATTCAAGATTATGGTCGCTGTTTACCGCAACCTCCCAGTGAATTGGGCGAGGCTGTTGGTTCTTGGGATGAAGGCTGAAGCAAGGAAGGTCAAGACCTCCGTAGATAAGGAAGGTGACATGGAGTTGACCGTTCAAAGGAACATCAACTTCTGCTTGAAGATCTCATTGATCTTCCATTCCGTTGATGACCGTGCTGAATGGGCTGATTCAGTGGCCTTCAACGAAACCATCAAACTCCCCTCGAATCCGCGACAGTTTAACATGTCGTTGGGTATTAATGAAGCATCTCTCATAACCCCTGATCTTGCGATCAGACCGTTTCTTGAGGCTATGGCGAGGTCCAATCCAAAGTGGAAGTTTCTACGTCAGAAAGCCAAGGGGGAACCTGCTGCCCCTCCCCAGCCCAAGAAATCTTCAGGATCATCTTCCGCCAAGGGCAAGGAGAAGCTGGTGGAGAAGCCAAAGAAGAGGAGTGAGGTAGTTGCCGAGGAGAGGCCCTCGAAGAAGCAACGGGCTGATGCTGCGGTAGTTAGCTCACGCCCATCTGTTGCTGCTATTCTTAGACATCAAGGATGCTAATTATCATGTGATGCAGTCCTTGTTCGTGCTGAAGGATCTTGACAAGCTGAAGGCGGAGGAGGCATTTCTTAAGGATGAGTTCCATTACTCATCCATTTCGGAAGCTCGTGTGAGCTTTCGCCAGCTAGTCCTTACCTCCATGAAGGTAGAAGCCAAGTCCATGGGTATGGATTTGAAGCCGCTCTACCAAGAAGAAGCTGAGTTTTATAATTTAGCTGTCCCGGAAAACGAGAATGGACTGAGTCCAATTAGGCTGTATGTTGCGACTCCAGCCCGTTCTGTCAACGTGGATGATCTGTTCCATGATGGAGCAGACAAAGAGGAGGAAAAGGAGGAAAGTTTGGAGACCTTTTTTGACCACTCAACAGCCGAGTTATCTCATTTCCAAAAAGACGAACCAGGCGGTTGAAGGTGTCAACACCCGTTTGTCTGATTTTTGAGAAGCGGCTGAATGCAAGAGTTGGTCAGCTGGAGGATAAGCTGACTAAATCCGTGGATGATGTGCTGTCCAATCTCAAGACCACAGATGAAAGGCTATCAAAAGAAGTGAGCGAGGTCACTTCAAAGGCTGTTGAGACAGCCAAGGAAGTAGCAGAAGCTGCCGTCTCCAAGGAGATTGGTAATTTCACCCAGGTCCATCTTAAAGATCACGTCAAGCCCTTTCTTGGCGCTCTTTTGAAGGATGAAGACGTAGCCTCGGACAGTGATCTCCGGGCATCTAACAAGCTAATCAAAGAGGTGGATGAAAAGCTGACGAGTATGAACTCTCTAATAACCACCTCCGCATCTGCAGCTAATCTTCGAGAAACAACTGTTAGTGGAGACATTTCTACTCTCTATTCTTCTCGTGAGACTCTCTCTTCCCAGGTCGAAGCCCTCCAGGCCGAAGTAAAGAATCTTGATGGCGTCATCAAGCTAGTTAAAACAGTCTCTAATATTTCTTTAGGATCAATGTAAAGTGTTTGGTTTTGACATCATCAAAAAGGGGGAGATTGTTGGGAATTCTCTGCAGTTGTTTTGATGATGTTTCTAAAAACCACACTTAGGCACAGCAAAGCAAGATAACATAGCATGATATCTAGTTTAGATTAAATTGTGCTAACCATTCTTATCTCTTGAGATTGTTCTCTTAAAAGGAATAAGGCCGTTGTCTATAACAGCCTCCTCTATAAGGTATCAGTTAGTTCTCGTTGTTTTTGCTTTGCAGATACTGCGACAGGAAACTGCAAGCTTATTCATGTAGCTGCCGAGGCTACTCAGACTGTTGATCTAATGAGAAAGACCAACCTGCCTCCATAGCTGCCACCTCAGTTGCCAGCTATAAGGACCCACGTGAAGTGCTGAGTCATCACTGCAACGGCTAGTGCCACATCAGCTGTTTTCTAACGGCTAGTTTTGCAGGAGCCTCAGCGGCTTGTTTTCAAACTATGCCTATACAAAGCCTTCAACAACAATGATGCAGCTCACGGGAAACTCATTAATCTTACGAGCCAAATTGCTGCAGAAATTCTCTCACTAGTTCATACCTACTCAACACTAGAAAAACCTAGAGCTTTCCCAAGTGTTGAAGATTGAGAATTTCATCATTGTACTATCTCAAGCTTGTTGCGTTTACTACTGCATCAAGCTCCTTGTACTTTCTCTCATATTTAGTTCCAATCTAGATTAGTTGAGATTGTATTCTGTTTTCGATTGTAAATCGAAAGATTGTATGTTGTATGAAACTAATACTCAGTCAGTATAAATAAGAGAGAGGAAGAATCCAAAAGTAAAGGGATTCGTAGATCTAGCTTGATCTACCGTGGAAGTAGGATAGTTACATCTGAACCACGTAAAATATCTTGTGTTCTTTACTGCTCTATTATTCTCTCTCTCATTGATAAACTGCTCATACAACAAACTGCATTCAACAACCTCGCTTTATAAGGCTGTAAAGATTTTACTTCAAAGAATTCGATAGCACAACCTCTCCACCACATTCCGCACTTAGCAGTTTGATAGATCAAGCTTGTTGATCACAACGAGCTTGATAGATCAATCTGCCTCACTCTGTAAAGGACTGCTTGACCAGCGAGTTCCTTAAGATAGTTTGTTTTAAAATAAAAAACGGTTGGCTATTGGTGTATTCCCCCCTCCCATACACCAATTAACTCTTTCTGGGACCAACAGGTTGAGTTTAGTTGTTAACTTTTTTCGTCGAATGATTTTTGGACTAAGGTAAAAAATCGCTTCCTTCAAATTCTTGGCTTACATTTTATAAATGAGAAGAGATTTGCCAATTGCGTCTGAATTTGTGTAATATGAGTTTTAATGAAATCGAGGATCAAAGATAGAGGAAATAGGGTCAAATGCCCACATAGAGATAACAAACACAATAGTAAGCCACCAATTTAATTTACACAAAAAATACCCAACATTTCATATTTTGGACAAGAATACCCTTAGATGTCAACATCATTCTCACCTAACTTTTACTTTATGTCAACATCTACTCTCTCCTCTTACATAAAGGACAAAATACATTATCTCCCCTTCCTCCATTAATGAGAGACTCTCTCTCTCTCTCTCTCTCTCTCATCTTCTCTCTTCTCCATATTTCATTTCTCATTCTTTGCAACTTTTATCTCTCCTCCAAGCATATCTCCTTTCCTTTCCATTCCTTCCTATTTTATCTTCTCATAATCTTTATCTTTTCTCTCTTCCTCTTTATTTTAGTTTTTTTTCCTCATGTTCCTGTTCCCCATCTTTCTCCACCATGTCACTCTCTTTTATGATTTTATGAGGTTTTGAGATTTTTTCCCCCCCTTTTGCTATTTTTTTGTTGGTAAAATTGACAGTTCTTATATTTAATGCAATTCATACTTATTACTACCAATACGTACGGAGTATCTCATTTTGTACTGTTCGCACCTCTTTAAGAATATCTAGTTAGGTTCGTACCACGACTGAACTTGTATTTGAGCATTCAACCTCATTTCGGTTTATATATCTAAATTTGGTGCCCTTTTTCAGTTTACATATCAAAATTTGGTACGTAATTCTCATTTCGTACAGAGTATAAATGCTCGAATAATGCAAATAGTATGGTAGGAATGGTTAAAAAACTATATGTGGTAAATGGTAAACATAACAACAAATCTTACCACGTATAAATTTGCAAAGGTACGAGGAACGATTTGACAGTAATTTTACCATTTACCACAATTTATATTCATTTGCGCATTGAATCTAAATTTGCAAATGTACGAGGTACGATTTATTATTAGTATTACTATTTTTACCAAGTTTGCGGTTTACATTCTTGAATTTGTATCACTAAAAAAAGTGTTGGTGCGAATGTCAAATTCGTACTTGCTTACAATAAGTACAAAGAACATAATTGCAACGACTGAACTTGTATTTGAGCATTTAACCTCATTTCGGTTTATATATCTAAATTTTGTGCCCTTTTTCAGTTTACATATCAAAATTTGTTACGTAATTCTCATTTTGTACAGAGTTCAAATGCTCGAATACTGTAAATATCATGGTAGAAATGGTTAAAAAACTATGTGGTAAATAATAAATATAATAACAAATCGTACCACGTATAAATTTGCGAAGGTACGAGGAACGATTTGACAGTATTTTTACCATTTACCACGATTTATATGCATTTGCGCATACAATAAGTACAAATATCATAATTGTGAAAAAAACAAAATAGAGTTTGGTATGAATGTTAAAAATCGTACCTCCTTACAACACGTACAAAAGATAGCAACTGAAAAAAAAAAAAAAAAAAATTGAAGACAAAAACGAAAAAAGAGAAAGAGAGAGAGAAGGAAATCTATGTGGAGGAGAGAAAAAAAGACACATGTAACATATAGAGGAGAGAGAAGGAGGGGGAAGGATCCCCTGCTGTGCACCTTTCCACAGCATATGGTGCAGTGCATGAAACGCATACAACTTGTGCATAAAACGACATGTTTATTTATGATTCTCATTAAATGTTTGTTTTATTAATTTTATATTTTATTCTTCGTACAAATTATTGAAAAAAAGTAGAATAAAAATGAAATATATTAAAAAAGCCCTTATTATGAAAAATGAACCCTAACAAAAACACTTAACTAAAAGTCAATAATAAAATTTAATGGTTTCATAAATGATTTTATTACTCTTACTTGTATTAATAAAAATAAAATAATTAACAAAATTTTGAATATGTTTGCGTTTCATGCACAAATTGTGTGCGTTTCATGCACAACACCATCTGCTGTGGAAAGGTGCACAGCAGGGGATCCTTTCCCGAGAAGGAGACTCATGTGGAAGAGAGAGAAAAGTGGGGACCACTTAAAAGTAATATGTGTCATAAGGGTATCTTTGTCCAAAATTTAAATTGTTGGGTATATTTTGTGTAAATTAAGTTGGTGGTCAACTTTTGTGTTTACTATCTCTATATAGATATTTATTTTTTTCACTCTCAAAGATATCTTTAAAAATGTGTGTCATCAAGAGCGGAATATGAAGCTATTGTTATATGAAAACGAGTTTCCGTTCAATATTTTCTTTTAGAGACCACATTTATATTCTTAGAAATGCTTCGAGGATCCTTAAACGCTCGAATTTCAACTTTTATTATTTATTCAACATTCTCCACCATATAATATACGTAGTAATATATTATTTTAAAATTTTGAGAGCATAAAGAAAATTTTCCCCGGACATACATTCTACTACGCTAGCACTCCGAATAATAATATGATATCTTTTCCAACCATTTAAAGTGATAACATTTTACCAATATTAAATAGTACTCCATCTAACTCATAGACAACGTCATGTTCATATTTTGAAAAAACTAATTATTCAAAAAGTGTGGACCATATCACATTTTCATGTTTTACACAATTCCTATTTGAGTTTAGGCTCATGATTCTAATTTAGAAAAATATAACTCTTCCAAAAGTGTGAACCATTTCACATTTATATTAATATTGGTTTTATAAAAAACATGACGTTGTATATGACTATTCTTTTCACTTTTAAAAATATAGAGTCAAACAAATACTCACCCCATCCCTCGCAAGATGATACGTTTTATTTTGTCAATTTATGACACGTTTTTCCATGCTTCTTGATGATGAGTTTTAAAATGGATTTTTGAAGAATATTTACTTTTGCGGGATAATACAAATATCATAGTATCTCGTAAAAGAAAAAGTTCTTCAAAAATCTATTTTTAAATACATCATCAAGAAGCATGAAAAAACATGCCATAAATTGACATAATAAAACGTATTGCCTTGCGTGGGACAGAGGGAGAACAAGACACGTTATGGGTCTATTCCATTTTTCATACCCCCAATATTATTTATTTATTTTTAATTTGCACTGATCGAGCAAGTCGGAGATCATAATTTATTATTCCATTCGAGCAAGCTTACTAGTTTGGTCTGGTTTTTAATATTTATCTAATACTAGTATTTTTCAAAAGCATTCATATAATATAATATTTTAAATACTAATATATCAATTGTTCATGAGAGTTATGCTTTTAACATCCGATAATATTTGTGTCTAAGCATAATTTACACTTTCAATTTCGTAAATTGTAAGAGGGACACGGAATCGTAGAAGTAAATACAGTCGGTAGTTGACCGATTCCACGTACTGCGCAACGCCCAAAATCTTGAAAATTTGACTTTACAACCATTTTGCACACTCCACAATCTTAACCAACTATAGTTATTATACGTCTCGGAGACGACATTACGTTTTCTTATTTTGTAAAAAAAACTACTGAAGTAATAACATTTTTTTGCACATGCACTCTTTAATTTAACACACAAACTCACAATTTCTTAATTCTCGTGTCCCAAAAGAAATGTAATTTTATAAGGGAATTGAGGGAGCATTATTTTACTTGACGTAGGTTGTGTTCTCTTTGATGAGAAAGAAAATGAGAGAAAATAAAAAATTACCTTATAAATTCAACCTCTTTTCTCACCTTTTATCAATGAGGGAGAATTTTACTCCTTATATTGGAGAAAATATTTACAACACCAAATTGGAGAGATAATATTTTCTCTCATTGTAGTGCAAATGAAGGGAAAAATTAGAAAAGGTGAGGAAAATGGTGGAATTTATAGGGTGATTTTCTCTTTTATCTCCTTTTTTTTCGCATCAAAGAGAACGCAACCGTAATCTATAATATTTATATCAAGTGGAACCTGGATCTCATCGTAACATCTACCTTTTGACATACACTTCAATGTGCATAAAGATTTCTAAGCTCATATATCATCGGCAGACGGAATACAATTCTATACATTTGACAATATAAAAGGCATCTCTCCACTTAACAGTTCACCGAATTTTCATCAGGAGAAAATTTGTACAAGCGGCGAAATCGCCTCAACCTTGAAAATTACTGCAAGTTATCTTCTTGTAGTAACAAAAGGGAATTCAAGAAATGCAAACTAACACAGATTTTTGCATAACCTATTCAATGAACAGACCGGAAAGATATCGCCACTTAATTGGCAAAGTTATTCTGTTGATCATTCAGGGCAAAGACAAAAAGTAAGCTAGAACATGTCTCAATACATATATATAGTCCAACAAAAAGTTTAACAATCCAGTTTGGGATCAATGACCGCTACAATTCCAACTAAAGAAGATAACCAAACAATCATTATAAGTTACAAATTATGGTAACATCAAAAATGTAATTGAACATATATAGATTAAACAGTACAGTTTACATGGGGGTGACCTACATGACGTTGCAAATTCTACGACACTATCTGCTTACTTGCTACAGCTTCATCTAAAGACTATAGTGGCTTTAAAACCTCTACTACATAACCTAAACTTCAGCCTATCCAGAAGTTATAAAGAATCCAGTCCAGTAGCTCTTACATGGTTTGCATACTAAGGCAAAGCTGTGTAAACAAATAAAAAAAAAGTACAGAAAGGAAAGGAAAAAAAAAGACTATAAAATTTTTGAGATCACGTCTTGAATTGCAGTTTACATCAGAGAACCGGTAAGAAAACATCGAACCATCTTGAAGGAAATTCATGGCAAATACCAACTATCAACCATGTGTCCATCTATCTCATAGCTTGCACTCAACCATCAACCATTATTGATTCCTCCATCTTGGACTGGGAAAAGGAAAGAATCCCGATGGGGACAAAGGAAATCCATAGCCAGGGGAGGGTGGAGGATGAGGCCCAGGGCCCAAAATCCCAGACTGGCCCATAGAAGCAAACGAGAAATTAGGTGAGATCGGGGGAGGATGGTCGTAGCCAGGAGAAAGCAATGGATAAGGCGATCTAGGAGATAACAAATTCAAGAAGCCGGTAGGGGAAGGTAAAAGGAACTGCGAAGTTGGAGAGGGTAAAAGGGGAGGAGGGCCAACCCCCCTAGGTGAAGGAAAGGGGGGCAAGGGCCCATTCATTCTAGGCGATGCCAGAAGGGGCGGAGGACGATTAAATCTAGGAGATGGAAGATACGGGTGGGGCCCGTTTTGAACATGAGGCTGCATATGAGCTTGAGGATAAGGCTGGGGTTGTCTCGGACCCGTATCTATAATCGAGTTCTGAAGGTACCGCATATATGCAGATATAGGGGATTCTGCAGTATTTGCCCATATATCAGGCGGAGTAGGGGGTGGCATTAAATTGGGGGAATTCGGATCATAAGAGGCCGGAGCAGGAGGTCTACCAAGATTATTCGGGTAAGGTATATGACCCGAATACTGCCCTTGTGGACGCATTTGCATTTGGAGATGAGGGTTAATGGGGACTTGAGGCCTACCGGTCTGTGCTAAAGGCGGTGGCCGGACTCTCTGTAACCGGTTATTAGGGGGCTTGGGGTGGTTCTGCGGGGGGCGAGGAGGAGGTTCGCGTAGTGGCGAACCCGTAAGCTGCTGAACAATGTCCCTAAAATCATTCTTGTTTATATTGTACACCTGGGGTTGAGGCTGCTGCCTCCCACCACTAGCAAAATTGGGTTGGTGTAAAGGACTTTTCTTGATGTTTTTCCCTATCTTGTTCACCCCCAAATGATCCGTCTGCCTATTCGAGGGTGGCTGATTTGGATCCATTTATTCAAGAATATAACTCCACTTTTCCGATTACAAATCCTAGCTACTTCTTCACGATTTTTTTATTATAAAAAATCCCCAATTTCAGTTCTCAAATCATCCCAAAAACCCTAATCACTGCTCGAAAATCCTCGAAAGCTAATTGATTTGAACAAAATTACACCCCAAGAGTAAATTCCGAAATCCCAGATCTTCCTCTCAAGCTTAAAACCCGAGAAACCCAGAAAAAACCGAGAATTCGTGAATCTAAGTCAAGGTATTGCAGGATTCCAATAACCTTGATTCTCACACCACGACAAACAAAATCCCAACTTTTCCTTGTTTGACCACAAACACAAGTAAGTAACCGCACAAACTCGAGAATATATCTCAAATCCCAATATCAAAAGTAGTGGGGAAATCACAAGAAAAACAGGAATAGGGAAAGGAAATTGACACCTCGAGTTGCTGGCGGATGGAATCCAAGCGATTTTTATCGCTGGAATCTGCAGCTGAAGAAGCGCCGGTAAACCTAAGCGTGGATTGTGGAAGGAGGCTGGTTTGGTCAATGGAAAGGGAAGTGGGGAATGTGGAAGTGATTAAATCGGTTATGGGTGAAAATATAATATTGAAAATAGACAAGCCAAGACTGGTGGCCAAAGGCAACTAGGCAAGTGCCGTTGATTTTCTTACTCTAGCCGCGAATAATGACGCTCTACTTGTGTTTTACTTTATGGTTTAACTAGCATTGTACCCCCGCGATGCAGGGATTTAATCGATACATAATAATGCATGACAAATATTAGTTATAAAATATTTAAATTATTTTTAATTTCACTTCGTTTCACAATGAAAAACTTTTTTTTATAGAAAGTAGTACACTCTAGTAAAATATATTTGCGTATCCCTATGTACATTTTATATAAATATATGCATGAGTAGGTTTGTATGTCTCATTTTTATAGATTATTTAACTATATTAAACATTCATGTATGCATGAATTTTTATATAATTTATAACATTATCAATTGAGCTTACCAATGCTTTATCAATTATAGAAAAATGAACATGCAAAGAAAGAATATTAATGTATACAATAACATATTGAATTTTATTAGTCAAGGAAATAAATAAAATTAATAATAAAATATTATAAAGTAGGAGTATATTGAAGTTGGAAACTCAACTTATATGTTAAAATTTTAATGAATTAAAAAAGGTTTTCATAGAAATAAATGCATTAAGTGTTTGTATAGGAAATGACAAAATGTATAATTTAATTAGAGAAAACTAATAACCTTATTAAATAAAAAAAAAAATAAAGTTCAATTATCAAGAAAATTGGAGGGAAAAGTATTTTACTTTAGTATAAGTATATATATATATATATATATATAAAACTAGCACTACTCTCTATTTTTGTTTTCTAAAGATGTGCATTTATTACTTTTTTTCGACAGTTTCTTAAGTACGCTCTTCGTCCGTTTTATGACGTGAGTTCATAATAAATTTACATATTATTTTTAATTACACACAAACTTAAAGAATTGAAACTCGAACCAGTGGCGGATGCTCCATGATGCAAGCGGATGCTCCATTGCACCCAAAAAAGTTTAAAAAAATTACTCTATATATATTGCACCTAAATTTTTTTAAAATATATATGTATATATATTTCAGCCCAATTTACGTATTTCAGGCCCAATTTGTTTTAAAATAATCCACCAACAAGCCTATTGATAAAGTATTTGAGCCCAACAATAATATAAATTTATGATCAGGTCAATGATTAGTTTGACCAGAAAATTAGACAGTTAGAAAAACTAAAATAAAAACTAATACTACCTCTGGCTCAAGATTCGTGACACGCTTCTTTTCAGCATTTGTGGCAAGCGTTTTCGAGCGTCTTGATGATGAGTTTCAAAATATCTTTTAAAGGAATTTTTTCTTTTACGGGATACATTGATACTTGTAGAATCCCGGTAAGGAAAATTTTTCTTAAAAAGATATTTTGAAACTCATCATCAAGACGCTCGAAAATGCTTGCCACAAATGCTGAAAAGAAATGTGTCACAAATCTTGAGCCAGAGGGAGTATAAAAGTGAAGAGAATAGACGCAACACCAAAGAATACTTCAAAAAAGAAAAAACAGAGGTTGTTGCTCGCTCGGCTGCTACTCCCGTGCTCTGCCTTCGGCACTCCCACTGGCGCCACCGCTGTACCTGTCCCCATCGGCGGTCCGTCACTGCTCTCAATTTGACTCTTCACTTCAACTCTCCAAGTAAAGTAATTCAATTCAAGGTAAAGTCCTAAATATTTAAATTCTAATTACGAACTTTAATTGTTTAAAAATTTGATATTTAAATGACGAATTAGTCTTTGTTAGATTAAACTGATGAATTGATGACAATATTAGGAGGTTTTTATTTTCAATATTTGTATGTTAAATATAGGAAATGAAGAGGAAAGTGGTTAAGCAAGCCAATCTTCAACAATGTATGTTTAAGAAAACAAAATCTCATAATGATTCATGCTCTTCGCGGGTATGAAAAGAGAGATGAGTGTTAAAATATGTAGGATATTAGTTATCTTTCCATGAAATTTGTTGAAACGGGGAGACATGTGGTTTATCCTTTGGTGTTTTTGCTTATCAAGTTGGTGTTGATTCTTCCGGTTGCTACTGCAAGTGTGGAAAGAGTATTTTCCAGAATGACTTATATCAAGAATAAGTTGAGAAATAGCTTGGGAGATCAATTTTTGAATGATTGTTTGGTCACTTACATTGAGAAAGACGTATTTCTTCAAGTTTCCGTAGACGAGATTATCAATCGCTTTCAAAAAATAAACACTCGTCGAAAGTTAGATTAGATTACTATGTATATGTTTTTTTATTGTATTTTGAAATGTATTAGAAATTATGGTATTTTAATATAAATGACTTTCTTTTCTTATATTCATAATTGAATATTTCGCACCTCGAATTGAAAGTCGTGGCTTCGCCACTGCTTATAACATTTGGTCTCATGCATTATTAACCCGTGATGCTCGGTCACATACACAATAAATTTCTTCTAATTTAAACGATGTTTAAGGACTTTATTGATATTTAAAAATCGTATTACTGAAGATACGAATGTGTACCCTTTAGTCTTAAAAATTGTTAACTAATATTGTTTAGCCAGATACACACACGATAGATTTCATTTAGTTTCGAACGACATGTAAGCATACGACTCTGTCAAACACGGTCTTTAATTACGTAAAGAAAGAATAGATAGTAAAAATTGCTCATTAACTACGTATAGTCGGGTCTTTAAGAAAATAGAAGTAATGAGCTAAGCTAATAACTTGAAAAATAATAATAATTGCTCGTATAAAATATGATGGAATTATTAATACATCTTTCTATAATAATTCTAATTGTATAAAAAATAACTAAGATAGTTTTAATATAATGTACATTATATTATACTGTTACTTTTAATTATATGATAAGGGCATCATTGGTAAATTAATCCAATTTTGTAAACAAGACAATGTTATATTATATTTCCCCTGTCTCACCCTAAGTGACTTATTTTTTTTTATTCATATATGACATATATAATAATAAAATAAGTCACTTAGCCAGAGACAAATGAAATAATATATAAGTATATAAAGATAATAGTTGTTTATATATCCCTAGCTAATATTATCCAATTAACTTTTTTATGCTTTGAAACAAAATTATTGTTTAATTAAAATTATAAAGTTTATACTATACATATCAAATCAATTTATCTTGTGAGAGTCTTACACTACTTATTGTATGACATAAAAAATATTAATTGGATTAGAATGTAAACTTACCCAATTAATATGGCATATGTTGTGACAAACATCAAGTCTCACATCGAAAATATAAGGTATATGAACTTTATGTATAAAGGCAGTGTTCTAAAAATCGGCCTAGGCAGCCGCCTAGACGCTAGGCGGTGCTCGGCCGCTTCTAGGCGGTGCTCGGCTAGGCGGCCCTAGGCGGATCTAGGCGGAGCTGAACGGGCTGGGCTGTTTAAAAAATTTAAATTTAGAGTAAAATTGAATTTAAAAATATTATTATTCTCAGGACTATGAGAATGAAGAAATAGAAGATTAGATTTTAAAATATAATAATTTATGAATATTTGTGTTGACTTTGATTTTATTATTTATGTAAAATACTACTTTATTTGTAAAATTTGAACTATTAGTTAGCATATTATATTATGTCTCAATGTATAAAAATAACCACTTTGACTATAACTATAACTTATTTAGCCACAAGTTTAAAAGTGTGAGTTTTATAGCCACTTTTGGGTAAAAAGACATACTTGCCCCCAAAAGTGTTGTCCATGTCATTATATTGACAAACTAAAAAGAAAGAAAGAAAAGAATATTCATAAAAAAACAAATGTTAGATTTTGTGGGCCATTAATACACAATTAATTATCCAACCACCACCTTCTCTTCTCCCTCTCCTCTCTCTCGACGGAAAAACAAAAAAAACCCAAAAACCTTTACACAGTCGCCGTCGCCGTCGCTCCCACCGTCGCCGTCGCCTTCTACTTTCGCCACCGCCTCCACCAGCGAAGAATATGTCGGGGTCCGATTCCGACCAAGAATGGGCTACTCCTCCGCCGCCGGTGAGTTTAGGAAAATTTCTCATTTTTTTTTGATTTTTCTCGTTCGATTAGTTTATTTTGTGGTTTATAGTTTAGTTTAAACACCATAAATGGCAAAGTTTAGGGTTTAGGGTTTGTAAATGATGGATTAGTATGGAAAATCTTGAGAAAAATAGCAAAATTGTCGAAGCAAAACTGGCCACTGTTCTATTTGGCACGGTTGAAATTGATTTTCGACCGTGTGAAACACGGTTTAAAATCGAAGTCAACCGTGCCTAACGTTGACCGTGCCTAAATGTTGACCAGGCACGGTTGAATTGGTAATTCAACCGTGTCCTTACCGCGGGAAATTTTTATTTTTTGATCCGTTTCATCTTTTTTTGTTATAACTATACTAATATGTTTTGTTTGTATTATTTTCAGCCTAGGTTTGAGTGGATGAGACCTCGAATGCAAGGATATGCCGGCAAAGTACTCCTATACACACGGGTCCAAATTCTTCGAGATATCCGCGATCAATTGATAAACGTCGGGGGACAGCCGCTCCTCGATCGATTTCTAGAGGAGAGCCCCTTCCGTTACATCATGGAGCTCAATAGGAGAGATGTGGCAATCAGTGCCACACACGAGTTTCTAGCCCGGGAGTTGAAAGACTCGTCGATCCCGGAGCACGAGAGGTGGTTCTCGATTGGGGGGCGTGAAATAATCTGCGGCCCTCGAGAGTGGGACATTGTGACCGGATTAAAGTTCGGGCCTTCCGCTTTCGACCCCTACGGTCGAAACCATATTATACCGTTGTCGAGCCTGTACCACACGAAGTACGGAAGGTCGAAGAAGAAGATCAAGTCGAACCAATTGAGGGATGACTTCTTGAATGAAGATCGAAGGCTAGGCACGGCCGAGCAATACTTGAAGGCCGCCAACCTTCTCGTCTACTTGTTGATTCTACAATGCCGTGACAATGCGCCCATCGATGATTGGGCTTGGGCGCTAGTAGAGTGTTTCACTAAAAAGTGTTCGCAATAGAACGGAATCCTATCGTAGCACTAGCAAGTAAAACCCAATGTCGAATCTCGAAGGAAAACTTTGCAGGGCAATTAATTATGTAGTAAATCCTAATCTAGCCTAAATCTAGGAAAGCAAGTAAAGAAGAATTTGGGGTTTTTGTTTTAAATCCTAGGCAAGAAAATAAATAAAAGCAATAAATTAAAGCAAGTAAATAATCTAATCTAGAACTTGAGAAATAAATCTAAGAATTAAACTAAGAAAGCGATTAATCTACCTAGGCAAGAATCGAAAGGAAAGCAATAAAGAAAGCAATAAAGAAAGCATAAACTACTCTAGACATGATGAATAAAATCTGGAAATTAAAAGGCTAATTAATCTAACTATGAAAGCTTTGAAAAACGAGAGAATCGAAACTAGAAAAACGAATCTAAACTTTAAACTAGAAATCGAAAGAACGAAATTAAAACTAAGCAAATTAAACGAAGCAATTAAGAGAACGAATCTAAAACTAAAGCAAAGCAATTAAAGCAAATAAACGAAAGCAATAAAAGAACTTACGAGAAATAAACGAAGACGAAGAACTTGAATTAAATAAAGAAGTCTTGAATTAAACAAACTACGAATCCGGATCCGAACAAAGTAAAGCTAATCTAGAGAATTTTAGTGCTGAAAAATAAAGCTAACTAATGCTAAAAACTGATCTAATTCGTGTACAAGGGATGACACATATATACTAGGTAAAAACCTAGATAAATAAGGAAAGATTTGCTGGCCGCCTAAGTTGGACGGCGTCCAACTTATTCTGGACGGCGTCCAGAAGCTGACTCTGTAAGATTGGCTCAACAATGACTGTGGACGGCGTCCAGATGGATAGTGGACGGCGTCCAGGTGCGGTGTGGACGGCGTCCAGATGGTCTTGGACGGCGTCCACTTCTTCAATCTTCACAAGTTTGCTTCAACACTGGACGCCCGTCCAGCCCTTCTTGGACGTGCTTCTGGACGGCGTCCAGATTGGGTTGGACGGCGTCCAGATCTCCAATCAGTCCTCGTTCGTCCAAAACTCCGTCTTTTCGCCTTTTCGACCCGTTTCCGCTCCTTTTCATCCAAAATCACCTACAAGTACCAAAGAACTCCAAACAAACGAATCATAGCCATAAACACACACAAAGACACGAAAACATTACGAAAACGGACTCGAAAACACTACGAAAATCCTAACATTTACGCACCAATCAAACTCCTCCACACTTAGACCTTTGCTTGTCCTCAAGCAAAACAAAACAAACAATAGACTCAAGTATCGTGAACTATATTGGCCTCAAAGCTTTTCAAAAACAACTCTCATGTTCATGATCAAAACTATGCACACAACCTTAGCATCAATCAACACAATCTACTCAACTAATTCAAAGTATGCTAATCCATCAAAGAACACTCCCAAACATGTGAAATTTTGTATATGAAAGTGAACACTCAACTCTCTCAAAGAAAAGATGTAATATAATGCACATCAAGAAGGTTCACTCAACATCAATGCAATGCAACATGTTTACCATAAGCTTGCCTTTAATCTCAACATCTCCACCTAATGTAATACCTACAAACAAGGATCAAAAAGGTCTTTATATAAGCTTGTAATGTAGGGACATTGGTTAAGGTAGGGAATATATAGGCTAAGTGACTCAAAATGCTCTAAATCATCAACCTCTTTTTCAACTCCAACCAAAGTATGGATTTAAATCTCCATCTTCTACCCTCCAACACACCAATTACAAACTCAAAGATGCTAAACTATACAAATCAAAGCTAACTATCCCCTTATGCTTATTTTTTCTTTTTCTTTTCTTTTTTTTTTTTCTTTTTTTTTCTCTAGAGCTCAACTAATACATGTTCTTTCTAATTTGAACAAAGGCTCTATTTTTTTCTCATCTCTTTTTTCTTTTTTCTAAGCTTATAGGGATAGCTAACTATACTTAAACAAGCATCTAAAATTTCTTCTCTTTCTCTCCTTCTACACCACAACAAATATTCTCCAATTATCTCCTTCCATATCACCAACTACAACTAAGGATACCCATAATCATCCAAACCTCCTATCATCCGGTTTCACAAAGAACGGCTAATAAAGGCTCAAAAGGGGTAAACAAAGAATTATGAACAAGGTTAGTGTATAGGAATCATGTGGCTAAAGAAAGATGGCCTAAGATCATTTCCTAGTTCGTAAATATACTAAGGTCTTGACGGAGAAACAAGGCAAGTTCTAGAAACAACGAAGCATGCATGATCACTCAATCAAAGAATAGGCATAAATATGCACAAATAGCTCAATTCTCACGGGTTCAAACTAACTAGTTCCCGACATCATAGCTAGGGGTGGGAATTCGGGTCGGTTCGGTTAACCGAACCGACAAGTTCGGTTAACCGAACCGAAAAACACCCTAAAACACTAACCGATAACCGAACGAACTCAAGTTCGGTTAACCGCTAACCGAACTCCTTTTTGCGGTTCGGTTAGCGGTTAACCGAAAATAACCGATTTTCATTTAATTTTTAAATATTCTGTATAATTTATATTTTTTGCGGTATTTAATACTTACGATAAGAAAAATCGGTTCTTGTGCTACAATTTTCTTAAAAATTAAAATTGTAGATTGTAGTTTAGAGAAAGGAATTTTGTCTCTTAAATATTGAAGATATATCCAATACATCTTTCTACTCACTCAACATACACTAATTAAAAAAAATACGAATATAAATGTGCTAATCATTGAAGATTGTAATTAGGAAATGCGATGCGAGCGAGCCGGACAAATGGATTAGAAATTAGGAAATTAAAATTTTAGAATTATAATTAAATTAGGAAATTTAAAAATTATAAAATTAATAATTTTAAAATAATTTAATTAAATATCGGTTATCGGTTATAACCGATCGGTTATCGGTTATAACCGATAACCGAAATTCTTGAAAACATATAACCGATAACCGAATCGATAACCGATTTTCGGTTATCGGTTAACCGATAACCGATCGGTTACCGGTCCGGTTCGGTTATAACTGAAAATTTGGAACCGAATTCCCACCCCTAATCATAGCATACATCAAATTCATCAAATAAAATGCGTCGCTTCGCCAAGGTTCCATGCATAATAAAGATCATGAATTTTTCCAAAAATCAACGCAATTCTCTATCATTGGCCAAGTCCACAATACTATCATCACATGCTTATTTGACTCAATGACTCAATTAACTCCTAAGACTCAACAAAATTAAAAACTACATGCCAAAAGTTCAAAGACCCCCCCCCCCCCCTCCACACTTAAAATCAAGCAATGTCCCCATTGCGAGAAAATAAAAGGAAAGGGAAAGAAAGAACTTATCGCATAATGACGAACACAAATACCCAAAATCTCGAGAGACTCCAAGTATCACCTACAAAACAAACACAAAACACAAATACCAAAGCGTAAAATCGAACACAATAAAGAGAAAAACAATAAAAGACTCAAACAAAAATAAAAGACACAAACTTGGCTAAGACTAGTTGAAAGGACCTCAGAACCGTGGTTCATTCCATCGGGGATCGTAAGGAGACCACCAACGAGGGTCGTTTGGATCCGGTGGAGTGGAGGTAGAGGCAACCGAAAAGTCGGTATACCTCGTCAAATGACCCTCCATGTGGGACACCCGGCTATTCAAGCCCGACACTTGGGTAGACAAGTCCGTCATTTGGGTAGATAATGAATCGAAACGAGCAAACATACCTTGTTGAAACTCTGCCCAATACGGAGGAATCTCGGCCTCCATGGCCTGCCGGGCCCGAACACGATCGCGTCGTGTTAAATAGCGAACTAAGGGCTCGTCATCTCCCGGGACCTCTCGGTGCTCCTCGTGCTGCTCTTCTTGTTGCTCTTCTTCATCACCTTCGGCCTCGTGAGCTTGCGCCTCCTCGTGTACAATCCCTCATCGCCTAAGGTTTTCGTAATGAGCTCTCACCGAAGGGCGCTCTTGCACAGGGACGAACTCGGTCGGGGAAATCATGAGATGGGCCCTGATGAAGTCGGAAGGAGTGATCTCTTGGCTCGGGGTTAGCCCTTCACATTCTGCAACGTTGACTCCGAAATGGCGAGCTAGACCTGTGGCAATGTAACTCAAAGTAGGGTGTGCTCCCCTCTTGAATTGCACGTTAGTCAACTGGGCCCAAATAAACGGGGCTAAACCAACACGAGTACCATCCCTAGCGCAAGTAAGCAAATATATCTCAACAGCATTAACTTTACTATGTTCCTTCTTAGCAGTTATCATGCAAGACAAGAAACGGTGAAGGATAAGTAAAGCATCATCACGAATAAATGCACTAGGAACCCCCGAAGCCTTATAATTTGCTACCCCCGACAGTTCATACCAAGCAGCAGCCACATCAAAAGTTGGAGGAACGAATTCAATCAAATCCTCATCATTATGGAATCCAAAAACCTCATTCATCACCGCCCTAGTGATTTCTACCAATTCACCATTAAAAGTACAAAACATGCATAACTCCCCTCCCTCATTCAATGCCAACCTAAAACTACTGCACATCTCCAAACAAAGGCTAGTATGGCCATCCCATGCATTCGAAACCAACGTAGACAATCCTAAACAATTCAAATACCCTCTAAGTGTATTCCACACCGGCAAATTACGAAGAAAATTCATACGAAAATGTCTAGGAGGCCTAATATCAAGTTCATGTAAACGAAGGTAAATATGGGTCGTGGCGATCCGTTCAGTGGAAAACGGAACGCCTCGGAGTATACCTAGTTGTTGCAGAGTGATTCCGGTGGGCCGATCGGCCTCGAGATGGTCGATCCGGGCGTTGTTGAATGCATTGCCACGTGCCATGGTTGAAGTAGAAGGCTGAGGGAAGAAGACGGGACGAGAACGGGAGGAACGGACAAAAACTCGCGCCAGGACAGAAGGCTATTCTGGACGGCGTCCAGAGTTGGGTGGACGGCGTCCAACGGCAAATTTGGACGCGGCTGGTTCCGACGGCGCGACGAACGGCGGTGGCTGAAGATGGCCGTTGACGACTCAACAGCTACTGGCGGAGACGACGTTAGATGGCGGAGGATGGCCGTTGGTGGCGTCGAACAGTAGCAACACGAGCAGCGGCGGAGCAGGAAATCTGGGCGGCTGCAGCAGCGAATCCGGCGGCGGCAGCAGCAAATCTGGCGGTGGCGATGGCTTGACGGTCGGCGGCGAAACTGGCGGCGACGGCAAGGAAGTTGACGGCGGCAAGGGTTGCGGCTGAAATTTCAATTGAGTCGTGAGAGAGAACGAAAGGGAAGAAATAGGTTAAGAAGCACAAAATCGAGTTTGAACAGAATTTGGGGGTGCCCGTTCAGGGTGGACGGCGTCCAGAAAAGGTTGGACGGCGTCCACCCTTAAGTAACTGGACGGCGTCCAATTCCTTAAGACGAGCTTGGACGGGCCTTCCTGGACGGCGTCCAGAACCAAGTTGGACGCCGTCCAAAAGTCGAATCTGCCCGATTTTGGACTTCAATTTTTCCTATTCGTCTCGACTTCTCCTCATGCCGATCCTTGTGTACTACTCCCTGTACGAAAAACCAAAAAGAAAAACAAAAGAAAATACGAAAATAACAAAAATAAAACCTAAGCTACATATTTTAAAAAAATTTCTATACGTGGGTTGCCTCCCACCAAGCGCTTATTTAACGTCATTAGCTTGACGAAGGCTACGATCAACCGAAACCCGTAGCACCAAGCGACGTGTTGGTACTCCTCGCGACATATCCACTCTTCGTTTCCGACAAATCTCGAAGAACTCGGTTATCATCAACTCTTGACTCCCCCACACTTAGTTCGAACTCCTCCTCAAATATCGTCAATTTAAACTCTGCAAGAAAAGAAGTTACACAATTGGTGAGGTTAGAAAGAAAAGAGTTAACGACAACTTCCTCTTTCGATGCATGGTTCAAGTGTTCCTCTTCCACTTCGTCAACCTCCTCCAAATTCCCAAGATATTGCTCGATTATATCCTCTTCCTCATCCACACAACTAAAGAACTCGTCATCTTCAATGGATTCTTCTCGAGCCGCTCCCTTGTCAAAAATCTCACAAATATTTTCCTCAACACAAGGGTTAGCGAGCTTAACATAAGAGCATAAATGAAAAGAAGAACTAGGAATAGAAGGTGATTTTCCAAAGATCGAAAATGTTACCGAACCTCCTTCACCAGCCAAGCTCAATGTGCCGGTGCCTACATCAATCCGAGCTCGAGTAGTGGCCATAAATGGTCGTCCCAACAATAGAAGATGTCCGGTTGCGCTCTTAGCTCCTTTGCCTTCATGAAGCACAACAAAGTCGGTAACGACTCGAATTCCACCAACAAGGACAGTGACATCTTCCACAACTCCCAAAGGACTGCTCACAGTGCCGTCTGCTAGCTCAATGCGCATATCAGTAGCTTGAAGGACTCTTGAGTTCATCTTCTCGAAAATAGAATACGGCATTAAGTTCACCGCAGCTCCTAAGTCCATCAATCCCGAGACGGTCTCTCCACTATCCAAAACGATGCTCAAGTCGAAACCTCCCGGATCTCCTCTTTTTGGAAACGAATTGATAGGCTCGAAATCCTTCTTCTCCTTCTTCACAACACTCTGAATAGGTGGAGCATACGGGTTGAGCGTCTTGTTTTTCACACGACTTGGAAAAGGAATGGGAGGAACATAAGGGTTGAAAGTCTTGTGTAGAGGTGGGGACTCCTTCTCGAGTTCCTTGGGCTCCGTCTCGGGTTCCTTGGGCTCCGTGCGCTGCTCGTCGGGTTTGGACGCCGTCCAACTTGGATCTGGATGCCGTCCAGATCCTGATTCTGTATGAATTTGGGGCTGCGCCTGGGGTGCCCGTCCAGAAGGGGTGGACGGCCGTCCAGAGTTGGACGCCGTCCAACAGACTCTGGACGCCGTCCAAAACCTTGTTCTGCCCGATTTTTTCCTTCGCTCCATTGCTTGCTCGGGCTCCATCTATCACTTGAATGCCCTTGAGGTGGCATATTAACACCATTGCGTTGTAACACCGTGATTGCATGAGCTTGGTGAGGCGGAACGGGAGGAACATATGGAGGGTATTGTACCTTGTTGGCTTGTTGCGGTTGAATCCCTTGGCTCGGAATTCGCCCCGGTTGTTGCATTAGGTGCATGGAGCTAGAAATTTGGCCAATGGCTGTCTCGAGCCTCTTAATGTTTGCATCAAGTGCATGGAGACGATCCTCATCGACGTGAGGCTTTTGTGGAGGTCCTTGGGGACGAGAATTTGGATATGATGGTGGTGGTGTAGGAGTAGGTTGAGGGGGGTAGTATGGAGGTGGTGGATAATATGCATTTGGAGGGTATTGAGGAGGTGGATAATATGGTGGAGGTTGAGAGTAGTAGGGATTTGGTGGAGGAGGATAGGGGTTATTATATGGTGGAGGACGCCTAATTGGATAGGTAGGGGGGTTACCTTGCCCTTGTGTCGGCCTCGGGTTTTGGTAGCGTCCATTGTATCCCCCTTGATATCCTTGAAGCGGTACTTGAGGTGGGTATCCTTGAGCGGCGTAGACCTCGGCTTCTCCTTCGTATGGAAACTCCCCCATGTTGTGGCACACCTCCTTGATGTGTCCAAGCTCTCCACAAATCTCGCATTGATCGGGCTTCCTCTCTTCCTCCTTTGGGGCCGGTGCACTTTGCTTCATCTTCAAGTTTTCGAGATCCCTCAACATGTCGGCCATTTGCTTCTTCAAATCGGGGCTCATCGAAATTGCACTCGCCTCCACTTTCCTTGGCCTAGCTGATTTTTGTTGAGAACTCGCAGCGAGCGTCTCGAAAATTTCCTTCAACTCGTCAGCTGTTTTGACCGCTATGTTGCCTCCGGCCGAACTATCCACCATGAATTGACAAGTTTGGTTGAGGGCGTCATAGAAATATTGCCAAAGCAACTCCAAAGCCATTTGATGATGTGGGCATTGTTGAAGTAGCTCTTGGAACCTTTCCCATGCTTCGTGAAACGGCTCATCGTTGTGTTGGGAGAAATTCATTATCTTGGACCGCACCTCTTGAGTCTTGCGGTTCGGGTAGTACTTGAGCATGAACTTTTCGCACACCGCATTCCATGTGGCAAGAGAGTTGGCCGGGAGTGCCAAATACCACGACTTTGCTCGATCCTTGAGGGTGTACGGGAAGCACTTCATCTTCAAGGTGTCCTCCGTGAGTCCCGCGAGTGGGAAAGTTTGCACCACCGTGCAAAACTCTCGGATGAACGTCAAAGCATCCTCGTTGGCTAGCCCGTGGTAGGATGGGAGCAACGCCATGTGGTGAGGTTTAAGCTCATGATTCCTGACCGCTTCCGTCAGGACAATCGCCGAAGTGGTGGCCGTGAATGTGGGGCGAGCAAAATCGCCCATGACTCTAGCTGCCATGGCTTCGGGCTCTGCAAACAACAAGACTAACCAAAGTCTTGAGAATCGATCTCCTCCTTCTCCTTCGCGGCTAATATCGCTTTCCTTTGATGGATGTTGTCGAAGTAGGGCGCTAAATTCCTTTGAAGACTTCGGCGACCATGCATAAACAACACTCAACAAACGGGTTAAACGCACCGAGTGGGAGAAATAAGAAAATCGAAGAAACACAAATAAAAATAAAACAAATAAAAATACTACACAATAAATCGCCTAAAGTTTTCCCCAGCAACGGCGCCAAAATTTGTTTCACTAAAAAGTGTTCGCAATAGAACGAAATCCTATCGTAGCACTAGCAAGTAAAACCCAATGTCGAATCTCGAAGGAAAACTTTGCAGGGCAATTAATTATGTAGTAAATCCTAATCTAGCCTAAATCTAGGAAAGCAAGTAAAGAAGAATTTGGGGTTTTTGTTTTAAATCCTAGGCAAGAAAATAAATAAAAGCAATAAATTAAAGCAAGTAAATAATCTAATCTAGAACTTGAGAAATAAATCTAAGAATTAAACTAAGAAAGCGATTAATCTACCTAGGCAAGAATCGAAAGGAAAGCAATAAAGAAAGCATAAACTACTCTAGACATGATGAATAAAATCTGGAAATTAAAAGGCTAATTAATCTAACTATGAAAAACGAATCTAAACTTTAAACTAGAAATCGAAAGAACGAAATTAAAACTAAGCAAATTAAACGAAGCAATTAAGAGAACGAATCTAAAACTAAAGCAAAGCAATTAAAGCAAATAAACGAAAGCAATAAAAGAACTTACGAGAAATAAACGAAGACGAAGAACTTGAATTAAATAAAGAAGTCTTGAATTAAACAAACTACGAATCCGGATCCGAACAAAGTAAAGCTAATCTAGAGAATTTTAGTGCTGAAAAATAAAGCTAACTAATGCTAAAAACTGATCTAATTCGTGTACAAGGGATGACACATATATACTAGGTAAAAACCTAGATAAATAAGGAAAGATTTGCTGGCCGCCTAAGTTGGACGGCGTCCAACTTATTCTGGACGGCGTCCAGAAGCTGACTCTGTAAGATTGGCTCAACAATGACTGTGGACGGCGTCCAGATGGATAGTGGACGGCGTCCAGGTGCGGTGTGGACGGCGTCCAGATGGTCTTGGACGGCGTCCACTTCTTCAATCTTCACAAGTTTGCTTCAACACTGGACGCCCGTCCAGCCCTTCTTGGACGTGCTTCTGGACGGCGTCCAGATTGGGTTGGACGGCGTCCAGATCTCCAATCTGTCCTCGTTCGTCCAAAACTCCGTCTTTTCGCCTTTTCGACCCGTTTCCGCTCCTTTTCATCCAAAATCACCTACAAGTACCAAAGAACTCCAAACAAACGAATCATAGCCATAAACACACACAAAGACACGAAAACATTACGAAAACGGACTCGAAAACACTACGAAAATCCTAACATTTACGCACCAATCATAGAGAACGAGGAGCAGTGGAGGGATTTCCCGTGGGGATCGTGGTCGTGGAAAATCCTTTGCCACCAGTTGGACGTTGTGAAGAAAGATCCATCGGAGATCGACAACAAGCTAAAAAAATACCACTTGTACGGGCCGGTTTGGGGGCTCAATTTATGGGCGTACGAGGCAATTCCGGCTTTGGGACAAGCCTGTGGCTACAAAGCTCCACAGAGAGCTGAGTTGATGCCCCGACTGAGGAGGTGGGAGACCTATTCGACGTACTCGAGCTTTGCCGGTTTCTTCGACAACCCCGAGGTAATTAATGACTTCACTTTGCATTAAAATTATTTACTTGTTTAGTCGTTTCATGCGTACGTTGCTAACTAATGAATTTCATACGTGTATACAGCTCGAGGTACACGCTAGGCTCCGCCCATCCGAGGAAGAGCAACGACATCCCTATCTCCTCAGTCTTGAGAACCCGAACCCTCTGGTGTTGGAGTACGATGCTCCGAAACGCCACGCCCACAAGAAAGCGGAGCCGGAGCAGAGGAGATCGAAGGCGGCCCGAGATATGGCTAGGGTCGTAGAGAGGTTGATGTGTCGGGACCCTGAACGGGTCGTGATTCCCCGTCGAGCTACCCGTGCTTCTTCCGAGGGACAGTTGCTACCCGTACTCTCCGTCTCGGAGCCCTGGATCGGGACACGCTTGATGAGGCACAGTCGAGGCGCCGTAGAGGGGAGGGACCGTCGAAGCGCCCGAGAGCCGAGCCATCTCATCACGAGGAATCGAGCGACGTCGTCTGTTGCATCCACGGGGATCTGTGCCGGCTCGGATGTCGTGGAGACGATGCGGCGATGGACCGGTTCATCGAGAGGTTCGGTGATCGACTAGTTCGGGATACAGACGAAAACAGCATTGTTGCTCGTTTCGCCAAGGCCGTCGTCGAACGTGCTAAGGGCCGTCTCGGGGGCCGAGGATCGAGGAGGCCGTCTCCCGAGGCGTCGTATCACTCGCACGTGGGCGGGGGCAGTCAGAGGATCAAGGAGGCCCTTAGGAGGTCAAGGAGTCGGACACCGACTTAAGCACCGGGGGGAGGAGGGGAAGCCTCGTCCTCTCACGAGTCCTACTTACGCGAGCTCGAGCGAGATATCCCCTTGCCTGTTCGTGGTGCTCCAGAATCACCCGAATCGGAGGGTTCGGACTTAGAGTGTGATCCGAGAGCCGGGCAAAGGCTAATCTCTACTCAAGCCGGCCGGCAAATCAAGCCTTCTGCCTTCCTCCAGAGTCCGTATATGGCGAACACAGACTCACGGCTTTCTATGCGGACTGTGAAACAAGCGTATGCACAGCATAGGGCTTCGGGGAAGGATGCCAAAGCGTACACCTGTCAAGAGCATGGATTCGAGATGGGGCAAAAACTCTTTGATGAAATCGAGGACCCGAAGATTCAAATGGAAGCGCCGGTAAGTGTTTATGGAATTCGTTTTTATTTGTGTGTTTAGATCACAATTCGAGATTTCATTAATTTGTGTTTTGTTTGTGCATTTTCAGATTATTGACCTCTACATCCTGTATTGGAGGGCTCGAATACGCCGTCGAAAATCCGTAGCTCCCGATGTAGGACACGGTCATACCATACTGGCGGGGTGTGATTACTACATAAGTTGTATTATTAATTAACGTTTTTTGCATTACCTTATTACATACAAAGTGTAGCTCACATTGTAACTTGTTGTTGGAAATACAGAAGTCGTTGAATCGAGCCCTCGAAGCGGAGCACAAGGGCGATCCTGAGCTAGGCTTGAAAGCGGGCAAGACATATCGCAATTGGAAGGCCAAAAAGGACCTGTTGGAGGTTTTCGAAGGGACAAATATGTACATCCCTTGGAAGCATGGCAAATATGTAAGTACGATTCATTACGTGGTTTCCTCTCTTTTCCCGACTTTAGTGTGCATCTAATTATAGCTAGCTTGTTACAGTTTATCATGGTTTGCCATCTCGGGACGAATCATTACGTGGTCGCTCGCGTCTGCGTTCCAGAGTGGAGGGTTGAGGTGTACGATTCAATATTGTACCGCCTCGAAAAGGGCGAGACTGGAGATCATCGCACGATACAACTCCTATGCATAAGTCGCCTCTTCCCTAAAGTCCTTGCCCAGACCGACTTTTGGAACCAACAGGTTACTCTAGGGAAGAAGAGGAACGACTTTATGCCGATAAAATTCATGCCTGATGATCAACAGTACGTCCAAGTCGACGGTGTGAGCTGCGGCGTATACGCATGCTTGTACTTGGATCGTATCCTCGCCTCGAGTGCACCTCCTCTACGAAATACTGAAGAGGAGAAGTTCATCAAATGGCAACGAAAGATATTGGCTAGGAGAATTTTTAGTCTTTCGTTGTATCCTGTCGACGGTCCGGTCGATCTATCGAGGATTAA
The DNA here is from genome assembly GCA_029379335.1 of Thymus mandschuricus. NCBI lineage: Eukaryota > Viridiplantae > Streptophyta > Magnoliopsida > Lamiales > Lamiaceae > Thymus > Thymus mandschuricus. The sequence continues at coordinate 39,377,411 of CM057072.1, forward strand.
TGTAGATGTATAAAAAACCATGTTGATTCTTATTTATCGAACTTGTTTATGGAATTGTTGATTCTTGTGGATTCATCGAACAAATATCGAATGTGCAAAGAGTAGGACTTAGAGGAAATTTGGACTTAGAAAAAAATTGAGCCATTTTCCCCTAAACTTTCGGTACAGACACGGTTGAATTGCAGTTTCAACCGTGTTTGGCACGGTCAACACGGGAAGTCAACCGTGCCTCACACTGTAGACGGTTGACTGCCGTCTGGCACGGTTGACTTTCCCTTTGACCGTGCCAAACAGTGCCGCTAAGAACACCAACCGTGCCTAATTGATCAAATTGTACAAAATTCGATTTTTTGATCGTAATTAGCGTGTGACGTCACTATTATATGACATAGTTGATTAAAAAACAACAAATATAGCGGAAAACATTAGGTTTTAATGATTAAAATAGCGTAATCTAATCTATCTAATGCATCGGCACTTCCTAAGATGAAACACTCCTACAATGTATATGGTCCCCTACCTCATTATCCAAAGATTCGAGTGTCGTTTGAGTTCGTTGTTGTTGTTATCGGCGTATAATTGATGTATCGTTAGTAAATAATGTGTAATTGACGGTTAATTTACGTACTAATATCGAAATTAACGATTTTTTAGAAGGTTGACTTTCGAAAATTGCCCCTTGACTGAAGGCACAGTTAGGGTACACTGTTAGGGTACACGGTCAAACCAGAAAGTCAACAGTGCCTCGAAAGTCAACCGTCCAGAGGGCAAGGCACGGTTGAATTGATATTTTAACCGTGTGAGGCACGGTTGAATCTTCATTTCAACCGTGCCTCTACCGTGACAATGGGGAAAAAAATGGCAAAATTTTTTCTAAGTCCAAAAATCAATCATGCCCATTTTATTTCCCATACCTAGTACAACATTCAATCGACATTTGAAATCCATTCCAATCCAAACATTCAATTCAATCCAAACATGAGATTCAATCTATCGAAATAAAAATAATCGAAAAATTATTCTACCACTCGCAAGGGGCATCGAGGTCTCGTGTGTTCCTGGCTTTGACATATGCCACATTTTTTCTTCCTTCTTCTACCAGGCTCCGCATCTTGGGGCGGTACATTCAAGTCGACACCGCCAATCGGAATTGGAGCTCTACACACTCTCCTGTTGTGCCCAGCTTGTCCGCATCGAGTGCACCTTTGTCGAGCCGTCGATGTTGACGTTCCTTCTTCGCCTACGGCTCTTGCACGTGATTCCCTTGGTCGTCCGGCTTGCTTAGGTACTAGAGTTGGACGCACAACGCATGAGGTCACGTAGTCGGGCACGTCCCACGACTCCGGATGAGGGACGGGTTCGATGGTTGGTGTATAGGTGGCTACCAAGGTAGACTGTTTGAAATAGTGACTCACGTAATCACTTGCTCGTCCACCTGAATACCTGATTGAGCACGAATAAATAAATCAGTCGTACCATTCAATCTCGTCTATGTATAACTCACATAAGAATATGTCGTACCTTAGAGCCGCGTGGGCGTGTCGACAAGGCATCAAGTCCAAGTCAAACTCACGACACGAGCACGTTGAGTTTTGAAGGTCCACGAGGTAATTGCCGTTTTCGCCTTCTACCCTATACAAATTGGGAGTCGATGTCGTCCTACACGGGTAGCGACGTCCCCATTCATGGGCTGCCGACATCTTCTCGTACGCCTTCGGAGTGAGATCGTGCTCTCGAGAAAGGGCACTTTGACAGTGTTGGTCAAACCACTTTTCTACGATCGTGCGATACAGCTCAAGCATCGAGCATATCGCAGCCGACGAGCCCACAGTAGCCGTGCATTCATTGTCTCGGCCGGATTAGAAGTCATGAAACTCGTGCGTGGGACGGGACACTTTGACTTCGCCCACTTCGGAGGGCCGATATCACACAACCTTCTATAAATTCCGCCCCCTTCACGGCCGAAGCATCTCAAGGCATTGAAGTTTTCATCGAACGTTGAATCTTGATTTGCGTAGGCCGCCTCTTTGAAAATTCCCAAGGCATGTTGCCCGAACGATTTCAGATTCTTCGTGATGTGGTAGAAGCAGAGGCCGTGTGCTCGGTCAGGGAAAACGGCGTTCACGGCATTGATGATACTCACGTGTTGATCAGAAACGATCAATAGATCGTTCGGCGCCCCGAAACAACTCTTCACCTTCGACAAAAACCATGTCCATGATTCATCGTTCTCCTTCGGACCTAATCCTATTGCAAGAGGAAACACCTGCTCATTCCCGTCTTTAGTCACAGCTACAAAGAGGGTCCCCTTGTTCTTCCCTTTCAGATGTGTCCCGTCAACAACAATCACGTGACGGAGCAAGTCACTTTGAAAGGCTTCGATGGACTGTCCAAGGGCAAGAAACATGTACACTAGTCGATCGTCAGCACGCGATGTCACCATATCGTACACACTTCCCGGGTTTCTCTCCTTCAGCAGGTAGAGGTAAGACGGTAGCCTCTGATACGACTTTTCGTAACTTCCGTACATGCTCTCGATCGCTACGTTTCTCGCGCGCAGTGCAAAGCTGTAGCCTATCTCAATACCGTACTGAGTTTGTAGCTCGTTCATCATCTCATTCGGCTTCAACACGGATCCCTCGACGACGAGTCTACGTGCAAAGAAAGCTCCTAAAACCTTGGCACAAATCTGTCGCGGTTTGTTTCCGTCTATAACCACTTGACACGTATGGTTGGGTTCATATTTCCTAACCTTCCATATCCCTTCCTTCTGTCGTGCACGCAGCAAATATGCACATCCTGGGTGCACACAAAATTCAAACGCGTTGTGCTTGAGCGTTCGGTGGTATACTCCAGTCGGTTCTCCATGTGATATAGGCCCACGGCTATTTGCAATTTGTCTTTCTCCTTGAAGAGGCCACCCACACGCAATTTTCCAAGTGAGGGGCTGTAATCGGGCTCGATAAAGCCTAGAGGCAATGCCGTATCTAGGTCGACGTACGGAATCAACCAATTTCTTATGGCTTCGTGAGTGGAACGAGTATCATCGGATCTTCCGTCTTGATTATCTGAATGTATGCTTCGGTGCCCGATGATCCTATCAACACGCCCCGGCTCCTGAATCCATGCTCTAAACTCCGTAGTTAATGACTCAAACAAGTCGGCCCTCTGTTGTTCATCAATCGCCTCTTCAGCCCTCTCATTTCTCTCCTCCTCATCCCTCGCCTCCTCATCTCTCGCCTCCTCATCCCTCGCCTCCTCATCCCCCGTCTCCTCATCCGAAGACTCCGATTCTTGATGACTAGGACCTCCAATATTCAAGTTCTAAAAAACCGTGGATTGTTGTGTCGTAGGAGTGCGAAAGTTGATGTTCTGTGTCTTCTCGATCACATACACGGTTGGCAAATCGTTCTGCTCGACGATAAGCCTAAGCAAATCCGTGTCGTTCTTCATAACAACCTTCATCCTCCCATGATCGGTTAGGTCCGTCAAGTAGTACAATATGTACTCCGATTCGGAGCCCAATTGATCACGGATCTCCCTAAGCACCTTATCACGTGTAATTCCTAATATGGGGAAGTGCACGAGGAAACTATCACCTCCCACGTACGAGGTCCTCTCCCAATGCCCACTGTGATGCACGAGGATTCTCTGATACGACATACTGAAAAAACACAAGATTTTTTTTGTTAGATTTTCGGTAGGGGCACGGTTGGTTTGAGATTTCAACCGTGTGACACGGTTGAAATCTCAAATTAACCGTGCCATCATTAAAAAATTAAAAAAAAAATAAATTATAAAAGGCACGGTTGGTTTGGGATTTCAACCGTGTCATACGGTTGAAATCCCAAACCAACCGTGCCTATACCGTATTTTTAAAAAAAAAAAATTTAAATTTTGGGCATGGTTTGCCCAACCGTGCCACTATGATCCAACAGTGTCACTATGGTCTCAACAGTGCCACGAAGAACAATTTCAATTTTATATTTTTTTGAGCAAAAAAATAATCGAAAATATGCGAAACGAAATGAAATTAGATCGTACCTTTATATTAGTCGGAAAAACCTTGAATATTCCCAATTCCACAGCCGACAATAGTCCCTCGATTTCCCTGAAATTAATAGACGAAAAATAGAATTTTTTGCAAAAAGATTCTCTCTCTCTCTCTCTCTCTAATTTTTTTGTTATGTTCAAATGAATGAAATGTTGTTGTTGCAATTGTTGTATTCAATCAATTTTTGACACATTTATTACTACTATCTACTCTTTTGAATTAATGAAGTGAATCAAAAAAAGATTTGGTAGTTGTCATAAATGCATTACTATTTGGTTATTGATTTTTTTTTTTATAAAATAATTACAATTTATGTGAAAAATATACTCCCTCCGTCCTCCATTTAGTGACGGAGGGAGTTTGGGCACGCGTTTTTTCGCATTTTATGGTATAATAATAAATTAATGTGTTAAAGTGTTAAAGTGGAATAATTGTGGGTCCATTTGAATTGTTTAATAGTATTAAAATATTAAAATAATAAAAAGTAGATGTATAAAGTGTTAAAGTGTTAAAGTGATTGTGGGGTCTACGTCCAAAAATGGAAATTGTCAGTAAATGGAGGACGTCCCAATATAGTATTAACGTCACTAAATGGAGGACGGAGGGAGTAATTAAAAAAATAAATAAATAACAAGATCAACCGTGTTGATGCATGGCACGGTCCGAAATTAATTAATAATTACAAAGCTAAACAAATTAAATACTATTTCAATTATTCAAATAAAAAAAAAATAAAAAAAAAATAACACAACCAACCGTGTTCATGCATGGCACGGTAGGAAAGAGAGAGAAAGAGGGGAGAGAGAGAAAGTGTCAAGTTGATAATTAGAAAAATAAAAGAAAATAATAAAAGAGGTGGGTCCCAATTAAAAAGTAAGGGTATTTATGTATTTTCATGCAAAAGTGGCTATAAAACTCACACTTTTAAACTTGTGGCTATATAAGTTACACTTATAGTGAAAGTGGCTAAATATGAGTTTCTCCCTTATATTATTATATAATTTATATTTGTTGAACATTGTCCTTTAATCATAAATTAGTTGGTGAAAGTATAGTAGTAAATGATATATACTTTTTATTATAGGGTATTGTGTAAAAATAAAAATAAAATAACATAAAATAGCTCTTATCCGCCTAGCCCACCTAGAATCCGCCTAGCAGCCTAGACGCTAGTCGACAACCCGCCGCCGGCCTAGCGTCTAACGTATTTTAGAACATTGTATGAAGGAGAATATCATTACATTAGTATAAGGTCCTTTAGACCTTATACATAAAGGAGAATACCATTACATTAACATGAAGTATTTTGGGAAAGAGCCAAAAAAGCAAAACCGTACGGGTTTGGCCCAAAGCGGACAATATCGTACTAATGTGGTCCAGTGACTCGTCCGACGGTCCCTCAAGTACTATCAGAGCCGATGGTTCGATCTGGCCAGCTTGTGGAGAACTATGTGTAGTGGACTGCGACTGTGACGTGGGAGAACCGGGAGGCCCCTCGGTATAATCTCAACTATTTGGTGGTCTGAGTTGGAGGGGAGGACATAGACAAATTATTAATACATCTTTCTATAAGAATTCTAATTATGTTAAAAACAACTAAGATAGTTTTAATATAATGTACATTATATTACATTGTTATTTAATTATATTGTAAGGGTATTATAGGCAAATTAATCTAATTTTCAATGTGATATTGTCTGCTTTGGGCCAAGCCCATACTGTTTTGCTTTTGGGCTCATACCCTGAAGACCTCATACTAACGTAGTGGTATTCTCCTTCATATATAAAGTCCGTATACCTTATATTTTTTATGTGGGACATAATGTTTGTCACAACAAACCCTCCCCTAAAACAGACAAGGACCACATTACATCCTCCCCTCCAACTCAGACCACCGATTCGTTGAGGTTACATCGAGGGGCCTCCTGATTCTCCCACGTCGCAGTACTATATCAGGTGTAAACACAAATTTTATATGCTTTTAATAAAATATATACAAAAATGTGTACAAATAAAAATATAAAGACATGGATATATTGTGAGTTGCGATCTCTATTCTTCCCCTGATTCTTCTCTTCAACTTGATCCTTGAGCAACGTTTGGGCAGCTTCTGAGATTTACAAAAAAATTGGCTTTCCCTGATCAACTCGACTTTGATACTTGAATTTTTATAACGTTTATTCGGAGGGCTTTCGCCTTATTTCCGAATCAAACGCTAATTTCAGTGACTTTTACGAAGAACACCTTGAATATTGGAAGAATTTTGGAGCTTTTACAAAGAATACGATCGGATCTATGAAGAACGCTTTGAGTATCTGAGAGAATTCGTAGTAAATTCCAATTCTTATTTTTGAGTTGGATTTTATGAATTCTTGTGTGATTTTGAGTTCTTATCTGACCCCTATTTATTGGTGTAGAAGTAGCAATCTTGATGGGGTTTTGGGATCCATAATGGGCTTCCATGATCATGATTGATGTGAAAGTGCTAGTTTGTGCAGAAGATAATAAATGATCCTAACTATATTCTTAAAAGTACTTAACATAAAAAGCAATAAAGAACACACTAATTTGGTAACCCAGTTCGGTGATAACACACCTACGTCTGGGGGACAAACTCTGAGAGATTCAATCCACTATAAGAAGTAAAGAGACTTACAGGACTTTGATATATGTGAAATTTACTCGGTTTTCATAGTAAAAAAGAGTCATTTTTGAGTCTCGTTAGTGTGTTATGAAGGAACCAGATCGGTGAAGATCGATTCGTCCCGAGGATCTATTTCGGTTATCTAAGTTATCGAATAATCATATCATGCTCCTATGAAATAAATACGGAATCATAGGGTGTTCAGATCGATTTACCTTAGGATTGAAGAGAACTCGCGAATAGATCTTTTGATCTGTATCCCTGCTCGATTCTGACGTTGGATGGACAACGAACTTCGGAATCAGCCACGGAAAGGGATCTGCCGTCGTATGAACTCAATGCCGGCGCCGCCCAGTCTCTCTCTAAACCCTAGCCTCCTTTTTTCTTGTGGAATATTTAGAGTGCACTCGTAAATTTCAAAACTTAGGTCAAACGAGGCCTTGAGGGGGTATTTATAGGAGAGACCAAGTGAGACTTGGGCTTAAGCTGCTGGTCAGGCCCGCAACTTACAATGTTGGCGTCCATGAGCAGAACTGGCTCCCCAAACTGGGCCCAGTTACATGACGACCCACTTATTCCTTATACTGTGGCCTATTGAGCTTTTTGGGCCAGATCAGGGATTCACTAGCTGGTAAAACCGAGGCCTCCCAATGGCTAAATTCTCCATACACCTGTTTTACCCATGTTTAGTCCAGGGCTAGTATTAGACTTAACGATCCCCATATTTAAGATATCCCACATCCGTTGATTAACTTAAAGCTTCTAACTGCTTATGTTATTCAACCTCTTTTATCATTCCTGAGTAGTGCCATTCATTCCTTATTCATCATACCGAAACTTAATCCACCTGTAGGGTTTGGTATGATAATCCTTAATGAATTCCTCATCAACCTGTTCTACCAGGATACGGTGCTCTGTTGCAGTTGCACTAAGAGTCGTACTAGTTGTAGTTGCTTCCCAAGATACGGAGCATATTGAGTTACAGATCCTCTGAACTCTCACCCATGGTAAGTCAAAGAAACAAACTACAACTATACACCCTTAGGACTCAACTAGAGTTAAGGTTCATCTTAAGTCACCGAGGTCTCGATTCTTTCTACATAGGTCAGAATAGAAGAATACACCTCACTTTTTATCCAATCAGTACACGCACGTACTAGTATAGACAAGCAGCCAAGACAAGCTACTTATGCAGCCTATACTACAGCCTAAACCGACAGTTATATCCACAACTGTCTCGACTGTGATACCCTTCACAACAAGAAATTATGCGAATCGTGACAGAAAATTCCGTCACTAGGATATGAATTTCCGTCACTATATGAAATTAGTGACGGAATAGTGATGTAAAATGTCCGTCTTTAGAATGCTCGTCACTAATCGTCTGGTGATGGAATAAGTTCCGTCACTAAATTCTAGTGACGGAATCGTCACGGAAATTCCATCACTACAGAAGAGGTGACGTTTTCGTCACCTTTAACACTCGTGACGGAATAGTGATGGAAATTTCCGTCACCTATTGGTAACGGATTGGATCCGTCACGATCAGTAGAGTAGGTGACTAATTTAGTGACGGCCGCAGTGACGGAAATAGTAACAAAGTTAGTGATGGAATAGTCCGTCACTATTCTGTATAACGTTCATACTGAAATGGTGACGGAAAGTTCCGTCACTATTTTGCATTTGCACTTTCATACGCTTTTAATACTTGTTTTGTGCACCTGTCATTACTCACATATAATCTAAACTCGTCAATAAAACATAAACAGTTCAATATCAATAACATTAACGATTACCAACATTCAAGATACATAATACGTGATTATCATCCAAATATTTTCTACAAGTTCATCGAATTCCTACAATCCTAAATTAACATAGTCTTAGAATGCAAAACAAAATAATCAATCAAGGGCTCGGTGCATGTCCTGGGGCATGTCCTGAAGACTGAGACTGTGAAATCAACATCTGGATAAGTTCATTCTGCGCTTTAAGTTTTTCAAGCATCTGACGTCGTTCCTCTCTGTCCTCCTCCATCTGTTTCTCCACCTCCTGCAATCGGGTGTCAATAGCATGTCTATCCTGAGATAATGAAGAACTTCCAGAATCATTGCTCACCAAACAACCTCCCCTTATGATCCAATCCTCCTATGACCTCCAAATAACACTTGTTCATATCAACCTCTCGTGGCTCATTCGTTCCAGGTAAAGGCTGTCTTAACTCCTCAGCCAACTCCTCTATCTCTTTCTATGAGCAAGTACATATATATGATTCAATATACATCAAAATCATCAAAATGTACAATTTAAGAAAGATGAAATTAGTATGATCACTAACCCCAATCCTTGCAGACTTATCATCAGTATAAGTTCCATCTTCGGTCCTGTGCTCATGCTCAAATGCATCAAATAGACAATCCTTTGGTTGGACTCCCAACTTAGCAGCCTGAACATGTAAAATATAAATACATAAATAAGTATGATTATAGCAATAAATTTATGTATTTAATAGCAATTGAATGTAAAAGTATTACCAACTCTGTAGCATACTGGTAACAAGATTTGGATCCTCCTCTATGCCTCACTTGACCAGTACCCGGTCCATCCGGCTCAGACATCCTACATTTTTTTGCTATTTTAGACTTAGCCTGCACATCTTCTGAGGCCCAATACTTTTTCCACCCTTCCCAATCTTCCGCTGTGATATAAGTCGGTCGCCCCTTTTTGGATTTCTTCATACCATGTACAAAACCCCTGTACCTTGGTGCTGCCTTCATGTGCCAAGCTTCATACACCATATCATCCAAGGCTGGATCCCATGTAAATACTTTCTATAGATTATTTAAGAAGAAATGTTAAAAACTTAGTAATTAGTCATATAAAACAATCTTTAATAATAAAAATGACGATATGTAATTAGTTTACTACCTTAAACTCCTCCCAATATGATTCTTTAACTGAATCAGGTGTCAACTTCCAACAGTAGCCCACAAAGTTCTTAACTTTCTTGAATGTTTTGTATATCGCTGGTGAAATCTTGTTAGGAGGGCACAATATCCTAATTCAAGTGAAATAAAATATGAATAATATTTCACAGTAATAATTGAATATTCATTTATCAAAACAAGTATACATCAAAATATATTGGCTTTAAATTAAACATACCCATCATATATCGTCAATGTGGTCTTACGAGATGACAATCTCGTATTGGAAGTAGCATCCCCTCCAATCAAGGCTGGCGAAGACTCTCTAGATAAATTAGTATCAGAAGCTCCAACTCCAACCGGTACAGTATTCGAATTTGAAGGTGTAGTAGAACCTCCTGCTCCACCAGGTGCAACCACATGTGCATTATATATTGGCGCCAAAGTCCGTGAGTAGTCCGTCACCAATTTCGTGATCAGCCCTTGTAAGTATATTCCGTTAGCATTCCGTAATTAGATCCGTCACTAAATGGTGACGGATCATTTTCCGTAACTAAATCCGTCATTATTCTGCCTGTTTTTTTGTAGTGCTTTATATCTCTAGAGAAACCGGCAACTATGGTCTTCTGTGTTCTACAACACACCATAAGGCCTATAACTTTGAGATAATGGATAGATTTTTGATGCATGGATAACAATTCATACTTAATCAGATAGGAGATTGTAAGTGGTTATGGACAACACATGCATACAAGCTAAAAGGCCTGCTTTCTAGTATACAAATCCATCAATCTCCCACTTATACTAAAATAAACTTTTAGTATATCATGTGACAAATAGGCAAAGTGTCTACAATCTAGCATCTATTACACATCTTCTCCCAATTATACTCAAAGTTTATTATTGTGGAAGGCACTCCAGTCCCATCCCTTCGACATGCTTGTCGAACACTTTGACTGGTAAGCTCTTTGTTAATGGATCCGCCAGATTATCCGCTGAAGGGATTTTCTTCACTTCAACTTCTCCTCTTTCGACGATTGCTCGTACGAGATGGTACTTTCTCTCTATGTGCTTGCTTGCCTTGTGAGCTCTAGGTTCCTTGCTGTTTGCAACTGCTCTAGCATTATCACAATACAATGTGATACCTCTGGGCAAACTGGGAACTAGTTCTAGCACTACTAGAAAAAAGGCTTTTTACTACACTACATACACTACGGTTTTTTTTAAAACCGTAGTGTATACCTTTTCTCTACGGTTTTTATCCAAAACCGTAGTGTATACTCCTTAGTATTTACTACAGTTCAGCTAAAAACCGTAGTGTATGAGCGCCTCTTTCATACACTACGGTTTTTGGCACTATACTCTACGGTTTAAAACCGTAGTGTATGAGAGAGGCGCTCATACACTACGGTTTTATACACTACGGTTTAAAACCGTAGTGTATGAGCGCATTTTAAAAAATAGGAAAAAAAATGAAACAATCAGGATTCGAACCCTTGCCTATGAAAGAATTTGAGGCTTCAATGCCAACTGGTCTGGGACACAAACTTAGTAATTGTCGCACAAAAGATTTTTTTTATATATTAATTTATAGTTTTTTCTCATTATATTTTGTATCAAAACCCAGACGCGCCCACTTCCATTTCCGCGCCCAGTTCCATTTCCGCGTACAAGCAGCCTTCTTCCCCGGGCAAAGTTGTCGCCGGCGTTACCACTGTGGCGGTGACATTTGGTAATTTTCTTCATTTCTATTTTCACTCTCCATTTCCCTATCTTCTTAGGGGAATTTTAAATTTAGGTCTTCTTCCCCTTTCCAGATTTGGGACGAAATTGCTGTTGTTCATTTCTAATTTTCGCCGGCGCCGCTGCTGTCCTCACTCCGGCGAGGCCTCAACGGAAGCAAGAGAACGACGCGCCTGAATTCCTTCCTCACTTGTGGTGCAGCAGGGGTAGAAGTGCCGCCCCTGCCCTCCCTCCCTCTTGATTTCGGCGGTGAAGTGCCGCCCCTGTTTTCATCGTGCTCTCCGCATCACCGTCGTCGTGGCAGTCGTTGCTCCTCCTCCATTTTCAACCGTAGGCAACAGGTACTCTCACCTTCTCAAACGCAAAAAGCCCTAAATTGTGTATACCTATATTTGCATTTTGAATTTCTTATTTCATTCTTCTACTGTGAAGATTCAGTATCACAAGAGTCACAAGACTTGAGATAATTTTGAACCATGACTTGAGAGAATCGATTCTTCAGTGATCAGGTCAGTGCTAAACCCTTGCCTACTCGTACATTTGTTTGCAGAACTGATTCTGAGTTTGAGATAATTCTGAACCATGTAGTAAGAATGCACTAGAATCTGTTCTTCTTACTTTTAATGTTTTGTTTTGTTTTTGAAAGATTTTTAGATGCTCCTGGAAAATTATACAGTGTTAGTTCTGTAAGTTTATGAGGCTAGAATCTGTTCTTGTTGATTGCAATGTGTATGCTTTATTTTGTGTGTGTGTGTGTTTGGGTGGGTTGGGGGGATTGGAAGAAGCTGGTGGAAAATAAGAAATTAGTGAGAAGTAGCAGAACAGGGGAATAGAAGAGGAAACGGGCTGGAGAGGGTAAAGCTTTGACCTGGCAGTGGATACTGACAGGTCTTAGGTTAAGAAGAGGAAGGAGGATAAAGCTGCAGCGATGCCTGAAAGTCCGTGTTTATTACTACTACTGTGATTACGCAACCTGTATATATTGTGAATTCGTTGCCTATTTTAGTGATTTAAGCTCCAGGTGCACTTCAAGATGGATAAATCGTGGATGTTTAAGAATAGGCTATCTGAAGATTACGAAAATGGCGTTGAGTTTTTCTTACAGTATGAATGCAGGTATCTTCTCCTGAAATAGTATTTTCGAAGAAAAAGAACACACGTCAACAACCATCCAAAAAGCAAAAGGTGCTAGCTGCTATTATTGTTTGTTTCTTGTCAATGAAATTGAAATGATTTCTGATTAAAATGCAACTTTGTTCTAGCTGCTATTATTTTTTCCTTTTCAGTTTCCATTTTTCTCGTATCATTAACTATAGTCGGAGGAGGCTGCAATCATTTCCACAATGTTTTTGATCTAGTTTTCATAATTTTTGTTGATGTTTCAGCGAAGAACTAGCTCTTTACGATTGAACTGACCCATAGCTGCTGGTTCTTCTTGGAATTCTGGGGTACTGATTTTGTTTTTCTGTTTTGTTTATCCCTAGTCTCTGTTTAGGTAATGTTATAACTATCATTCGCTTGGAATACAGGTTGGTTTTTGATGTAAGTAGAGGTAAATGTCATTATGGTGCTGGAGGAGGCTACAATCATTTCTCTGGATGGTTAGTTTATTCATTCGTTCGTTGTTAAATGCAGACTTTTAAATCTATATATGTTTGCAGAGTGTAATGATCATCATGAGTTTTTTTTTTTTTTTTCCCCATCTATGATGGGATGCATAGGCTCTCACTCTATAGATTACTGCAAAAAAAAAAAAAAAAACACATGATTTTGATGCCACAAAACTACAAAAAATCTGAATAGGATAAATTTTATTAATCTTGATGTAGAGGGCATTTAGATGATTATTTGGAAAAGATAAACAGAGCTTTGGATGCCCAGTACTATATTTGTTGCTCATGCATTGCACTTATGGGAGAAGCTAATGAATGTAAAATTAAATTCCAACTCTGGCTGCTTCTCCTCAACTTTAGACAGTTACGTGGCTTATTCTTTATAGTTAATTGATATCTGTAGTCATCAGCTAGAGCTGCTGCTTTATGATACTGTCTTATAATATTATGTATCAAGTCATAAATGAGTAATCGGCCGAATTAGTTTGTACCACTCTCATCCTGTTAATTTCAAATTGGTTGTGAGGTTACCTTTTGCATGTGTATCAGGGAACTGATATTTCTATCACTAGAGTTCAGAAAATGTTTGAGTTGTCTGTTTTTTTTTTTATTTGTTCCTTTTGTAGATTCATGTCATAAAATTTTGTTCTAACTAATGTTGCTCATGCTCACATCTGCGCTGAAGAATCCCTTAGAATATATTGCAGGCCTTCTTTATAACGAATCTGGAGCCGAAGTACATTGTATATTTATCACATATTTTAGTAAAATGTCTTATCCATATATGAATTCATTTCAATCTTCTCCTTTTGTTTTAGGTATCCTTATGAAGCTATACGTGTGGCTAATGAAGAGGTTAATGGATTGGAAGAATGGAGCCTTCATAGAATTAGCTTGTGTTTTTCATATGTAAGAAGCCATTGAACTACTTACATTTTTTTTTTCTTTTTAATGTTATTTATCCTTGTGTACATGAAATATTGTGGTGTTAAACGCGAGATTTTAATATGATGATGGTAATATTTATTATTCTCGATCAATTCTAGTATTTATATATATATATTATATATTTTTAATATTGGATTACGGTTTTATAAATACAAACCGGAGCAATTAAATAAAAATATATAATTAAAAAAAATTACTTTTTACTACGGTTTAAAACCGTAGTGTATGTGAAAAAGTTTTCTCTACGGAACCTATCTCTACAGTTTGGGACGCTCATACACTACGGTTTAAAACCGTAGAGAATAGTCAGAATACACTACGGTTTAAAACCGTAGTGTATACCTTTAAACCGTAGAGAATAGTCAGTATACACTACGGTTTAAAACCGTAGTGTATACCCTGCACCTTTTACTACACCACCTACCACTACAGTTTTGAACGCTCATACACTACGGTTTAAAACCGTAGTGTATGACCTTTTTTCTAGTAGTGTAGCTCATTCAGGAAGTTCAGGAGCCACACAACCTCTTTAGCAGCCTCACAAGCAGCCACATATTCGGCCTCCATGATAGAGTCTGCGATGCAATTCTGCTTCACACTCTTCCAAGTGACAGCTGCATCTCCCAAGGTAACACATAAATTTTATTTCTTTTCTCCTTCTTTACAAAGCCAAGCTTCATACTGTGATCGCCCGTTTCAACATGCAAAATGCCAAGAAGGGTTTTCTTCCCTTCAGTCATGGCATTCCTCTATCCAATGATATCTGAGGTAGATTTCCTCTCATCTCAATCAATCTGGAAGTTTGAGTCCGTAGCAACATAGGATTGTTCCGGGTTAGAACAATATCGTCCACGTATAGAAGAAGAAAGATGACCGATGACCCTTGATGGTAGAAGAAGAGAGACTTATCACAATTACTTTGCTTAAAGTTGAGACCAAAAAGAAACATGATAAATCGTTGAAACCAAGCTAAAGGAGCTTGCCGAAGACCGTGATAGGGACTAATATCGGCCATACACCATAAATGACCCAAATTAATGAGGATATACATTTTCTCATACCTTATCGTTTCCAAGGAAAATTGCACATCAGATGCCCCGCTAAATGAAGAGATCTTACGGGAATGAAAAGGATTATAAGTCCTGGTCAGATTTAGTCTTGATAGCATCACTAAAGGAGAAAAACATTAATCCTAATAATGATTTATAGAAGCTGCTCCGAATATCAACATATTAGCCAGGAGATCTCATAGGTCTCAGAGGCCCAGTGTAACCATAAGGCACGTCCTACGCAGAAGCTAGAAGTCTTATCTCCTCCCAGAAGCCATATGGGATCTATTGGCATCTGTTAGGATCGAAGGATCTGATCAATGCCCCTAAACATCTGACAGAACCCTAGGTTCTGTGCAGCACGCCATCCGCGTGACTCTACGTACTCCTAGAGTGAGGACCACTGCATTCATGACGGAGGGAATCTTACCTCTATGGGAATTCCTTTTCTGTCCTTCCTTCACACGAATGCTCGCTTTTTCATCATCCTTGCACCTATAAATATCGCACACTTCGCCATCATCCTTCATCATAATCACAACTCAATTCTCCATACAAACGTGCACCCTCGTGTACTGTTTCATTCACTTACGCTCTGCTTCACGAGCTCCATAGAGCTTAAGCAGTCCAGGCTTCCGAAGCCTCCTCCCGGGGGAATCATCACCCGCAGCAACTTTCTTTCCCCTTCCTCGGCATCAAGAAGAGCCTGCTTCACTCACAGCCGTGAGTCTAAGGTAAAACCCTCATTCTCTAAAGGGAATGAGGCTGGACAGAGCTCCGTGCTCCTCGTTTCTCTCCTTTTCTCCCTACTTCATTTCTCCATTATCTACTTGAACGAGTGTTAAGCTCCACGGATTTTGCTAGTTTATGGCTAGATAAGCCTGAATACGCCTCTTATTTAAACATACAGCTTGATTATTATTTATCACTCCTATTCAAACAATGCTCTGTACAAAATACATGATTATCGCTCTTCGAATGTACAAATCCCTTTCTCTTTATCGCTTAAACGCTTCATCCATGAATGCTCCTTGCAAAACATGATGAATAATCTCTTAAATTGTTGTGGATCTCCATCCCGGATCTATCACCTGGCGCCGTCTGTGGGAAATTGAGTTTAAGATGTTGATTTCCACTGTTTTATATGAGATGCTCGCTTGCTGTTGCAATGTTGATTGATGTTTTTCTCTATTATTTCCTTACGCGAAGAATCTGAAAAAGCTTGGAATTAAAATGAATGGGTATGTTGTATCTGCTGTTAGCCCATAGAAATCTGAATGTAGACATTATTGCTTGACTTTATTGAGCCCCTGTTATGAGTGTGGGAACCAGAATGTGATATGGTTATTAGATTATATTCTGTGCGTAATGAAAACTGTGATAGATACTCTGCTAAAATAGGATCCAAATTTATGGGATATGTGTTTTTCCTTCTGGTATTTGTTTAGATCTGCTAATTGTAAGCACTGTAAAAGCCCGTGGATCTAGAAGGCTAACTCCTTACTTATTTCTGAAGCTCTAGCTGCTTTGATTGACGTGTTTATGAACTTACCCTGTTATTTCCCCTGTTACGAGGGATGCTTGAGATGATGATTAATATCATAGAATGGATATATATTGAACGCAAGTTACCAGGGAATTTTAGCATGTATATTATGAATATGTTCTAGCTGCCTCGTTTACAGCAAATCAATCAGCTAATTAGAAGCGGTTTTAAGGGCCATATCTCCTTCATGGTATGAAATGTGACGACTAAACTGTTTTGTTTGCCAAAATCTTAAGGTTACCACGAATCTGAAGGACAACCAGATCAAAAGTTACTGCAATTTCAGAATTCATTCAGTTCACCTTGTGTAATTGGTGAGTCTTCAACTCCTATAGCTATTTCAGAATGCTAAATCTGTTGGCGGGCTATAAGGGATTGGTAACCATAGAAGAAGTACCATTACTCAAATCTCTCATATGTATGTCTCTACGTTGCTATGAATCAAAAACTCACTTAATGAAAGCGAAAGCATCAAATAGCGGAGAGCTGAAGATGATAGAGTCACCCCATTCACTTTGATGAGGGGGCCCTGCATCTGAAAACAGAACCTCCCATAAACCTCCAAAAGCCCTGTTTAAACAGGCAACAATCTCAGAAGCCCTGGCTAACAGGCAATACTCTCAGAAGCCCTGTTTAAACAGGCAATACTCTCAGAAGCCCTGGCTAACAGGCAATACTCTCAGAAGCCCTGGCTAACAGGCAATATCCTCAGAAGCCCTGTCTAACAGGCGACCTCCGCATAAGCCCTATCTGATAGGCAACACTATCATAAGCCCCATATAATGGGCAAGATCCCCCGTAAGCCTTATTTAATAGGCAACACAAGCCCTATCTAATAGGCACACCTTCAAAAGCCCTATATAATAGGCATAATGTCATTAATCAAGCCCTATCTAATAGGCGACATCCTCGCAAGCCCCATATAATGGGCAGAACCTCCCAAAAGTCCTATTTAATAGGCAACATCCATGTAAGCCCCATATAATGGGCAAAACCCTTCAAAAGCCCTATTTAATAGGCAACATCCACACATGTCCCCTATAATGGGAGGAACCGCACAAAAGCCCTATTCAATAGGCTACATTTCCTTAAGCCCATATAATGAGCAAACTTTTCATAAGCTTGATTCAGTAAACAATATTTTCAAAAATCATACTTAATAGGCGATATCTTCATCCCATGTAAGGGGCAGAACCCTGAATAAATCCCACTCGACGGATGATATTTTTGCCAGCCTCCTTCAATAGGCTATACTCTCTCAAAACCCCCTATGATGGGCAGAACCCTTCATAAACCTTACTCAATAGGCGCCATTCTAGCAAGCTTTATTTAAAAACAAAAGAGAGGTCGCATTCTTATGACTTCCACACAAGGGATACATTTCTCATTAAACATTGTCTAGCGGCAAACACCCCATAAAACAAGCCCTTTAAAACAGGCATCACATGAAAAAGCTCTCCATAATAAGCATTATACACAAAAGGTCTGCTTGGCCAGACCCCTCGCATCGAGTCTTGCAAAATAGGACGCTATACGAGTCCTCAGGGACATCCCGCCCTAGTTATATGCTCTCCAATAGCTTCATAAAAAGTGTTCGGGGAGAATGAACACCTTAGTAATGGGTCTCACAAAAGCAGGTTTTATCAACTTCGAACTAATATTGGCAAAATCCACCCCTTGAGAAGCCTTGCAATAAACTGGCAATGCTCGCCAAAACTACCTTGAAGGGTTTATGTTGCAAAAGGATCCACTAAACATAGATTATACATACTGTAAGCTTCCTTCAAGGAGCATCTAAAGCTAATTATTCTAAATATCCTTGAATGTTTGCAGAACCTTGCAAAAATGAATACTGCCTCAGTTGCTGCTTCAAAAGAAGCTGGCCAAGCTACTGGAAATCCAGCCAATTCCCTACAGGGGAACAAAGGAAAAGGCACCGTGGTGACAGAGGCCAGTGTCAATATGGAGGCTCAGTTCTCTCCAGCCATGCTCCTCCAAATGAAAACGATCGTAGAAGGCGTAGTTGAAGGAGCTGTCGAGAAAAGACTTCACACCTTGGGAATGAATTCCCAAATTCCAGATCCCCCAGGTGAAAACCAAGAGGGTGGAGGAAGCAAGAGCACCCTCGCAGTGCACAAGCAGAAGCCCATAAATCCAAGCACAAATCAGGAGCTGATTTCAAAGCTGCCTCCCATAGTGGATGAGACTGAGGAAGGATTTATGACCGAATGGGAATCCCTAGATGAAGTGGGACCTGAAGAAATTGAAGAGAATCTCAATAATAACCCCTGGGCCAAAAAGTATGCCCAGCAACAAGAGCAGATGAAGCTCTTGGCAAAAGAAGTAAAAAAGCTAAAAGAGCAAAAGCAAGCTGCATAAAGGGCCTCAAAGGAAACAGGGGCATGTGAAAGAGAAATTCACAACCTAAATGAAGAAGAAAACCCTAAACACACTCCCAATAACAAGGGTAATGGGAACAAGTCGGAGCTTTTCTCCTTATATATCGATGAGAATAGTCCATTCTCTGCGGACATTCAAACTGATCCTGTCCCCAGCAACTTCAAAACAATCTCTTGCGAATACCAAGGAAAGGGAGATCCTGAAGAACATTTGATGAAATTCGAGAGCTTATGTCTCCTCCATCAATATTCAAAAGGTGTCAAGTGTCGAGTATTCCTCACAACCCTATCAGGAACTGCCCAACACTGGTTCAAACAGCTACCAAAAGCTTCTATCCACTCCTTCATGGATCTGAGGGAAGTTTTCCTCCAACAGTTTGTCAGTGCTAAAAGAACTACCAGAAACTCACTGCATCTGACAACCATCAAGCAAGGCGCCAATGAGAGTCTGAGAGACTACATGACACGATTCAACGAGGCGGTCTTGGAAATTCCAGGAGTAGAACCAAAGCTGAAGGTACATGCCTGTGTAGATGGCTTGAAGCCGGGACAATTCTTTGCTTCTCTCATAAAAAAGGAAGCTACCTCCTTCGAAGAGTTATTGTCAAGAGTTCAAAAGTATATCCACATGGAAGAAGCCCTAAGCAGCAAGAGGGCTGAACTGGCTTCTCAAAGGGAAAAGAAGCCCGAAGAAAGGAAAAGACCGGCCCCAGATGCCAGGAAAGCTGACAAGAATGAAAGATTTTTAAGATCTTTTACGCCACTCATCAAACAGCCCGTTGACTTATTAGAAGTGGTCATGAAAAAATCAGGGGTCCAGATCCCTGCTGGGCACATGCAGCCGCCAAGAAATCCACCCTCTGAAAGGTTCTGCAAATTCCACAATGACTTTGGTCACATGACTAATGACTGTAGAAATTTGAGGATTGCCATCGAGAAACTGATCCAAGAAGGAGAACTCTTGGAATATGTCAAAAGAGAGACAGAACAGAACAAAAGACGCAAAGAAGTTCCTGAAAAAGCACCTGATGCTGGCTAAGGGCCAGAGCCTAAGGGCGTTATCAAAATGATATATGGAGGACCAACCATGGGGGACTCTAACAGAAGCAGAAAGGCATCTGCTAGAGAGTTACATATGCACGAAAGACATGGGGTCTGGAAGGTCGAAAAAGGCCTACCCCCACCAGAAATTTCATTCGGACTTGAAGATAATCAGAAAGTAATTCACCCACATGACGATGCCTTGGTCATTACGGTGGATATAGAAAGGTATCAAGTCCAAAGGGTCTTTGTGGATACAGGGGCCGCAGTTAATGTTATATTTGAAAGCTGCTTCAATCAAATGAGTCTACAGAAGCCTTTGAATGGCATAGCCACAGCTCTGCATGGTTTCTCAGGAGACCCTATAATGTCGTTGGGATCAATTGACTTGATGCTCACCCTGGGTGAAGGACCTATGCGGGTATCAAAGCCAGTCACCTTTTTGGTAGTACGACAGCCATCTTCTTACAATATCATTCTAGGGAGAACGGCCCTAAACCCATTACAGGCAGTAGTTTCTACTTACCACCTGACGATGAAATTCCCCGTGGGAAGCCAGGTGGGATAGGTGTCGGGAGATCAAGGAGTCTCTCGAAAATGCTATGTTCAATCGGTGCAAGCAGGAGAGGCCAAGAAAAGGTCAATAGCAGAACCCGTTGATGATGAAGATGAAATGAAACCTGAAGAAAAGAGGCTCAAGGCCTTGACTATGGCAGAAGAAAATCAAAATCTTTCCAATCCAATGGAGCACCTGCTGATCACCAACACCAATTCCTCTGGAGAGTCTCTGCTATCCAAAGACTCAAACAAGCAGTCGCTCCAACAGATCAGTGAAAGCTAATGACTTGAAGCTGAAGCAACAAGCATGTGCCACGTCCCAATTGTAAGGGGACAATGGAAAGCTTTGATAGCCCAGGCAAAGGCAAAAGTCAAAAGTGCAATGGAAATGCCAGATCAAGAAAATATCAAGGAGACGACAAGCAAAGAAAAAGGTATAACCCTGGAAACACGCAGGGAAAAGTAGGAGTTATTTTCAAGAAAGGAAGTACGATGGGTTATAACCCCTTATCTTTTTTTTTTTTTTTTTTTTTTTTTTTTTTTTTTTTTTTTTTTTTTTTTTTTAATTTTTATCTCATGATTAGTTGATGAGTGGAAACCTTGGATCATGCCTCTTTACCTTTGAGATAGTTATATTTCGTAAATGCTTAGCCCTCAAATGAGGCGTAATTCCCTCAGTCCCTTACACCTCACTTGGGGGGGGGGGGGGGGGGGGGGGATACCTATATCCCATTATCTTAAAATGCTATCCCATTGTCTTATCTCACTATCTTTAAAATGTTGGAGATACCTCTATCTCATCATCTTAAAATGCTCTAGCAAGCAGAAATAAGGTAAAAAATAAAACCTGTGTAAACACAAGAATAGAAGGATAATATTCTCAGTTGTTAAGAAACAGCAGGAGCATGTTAAAAGCGAGGCCTCGAAGAAGCACCCAGCCAAAATCAGAAAAGAGTGACGATTGTTTGTACCCCATCAGCACGATCTCAGGGTCATAAATGAGCACCCCACCACAAATACCCAAAAAGTAAATTGTTTAAAAACATCCTATCCAAAGCAACAAAATTAAAGAGAGGGATCTGGAGTAGAAGCTAATTCCTCTGAGCTCGATGAATGAGAGGAAGAAGACCATTCCTCGATAGCAGCTAAAGCAGAAGAGACAGAGGGGCCACCCTTGGGAGAGTTCGTGAGAACTTGTAGAGCACGTCCCTCGTTAGAACCATCCTTCGCCTCTTTAGAAGTGGGTAGTAAGGAAGCACCTTCCCCGCTGACAGATGGGCTTGAAGCTTTTCTCTCTCTTAGTTTCTAATAGAAGAGGAAATTTCATAATAATTGAATAAACTCTTAAAAAAAAAAAAAGAAAAAAAAAAGAAAGAAAAAAAAAGAAGACACCTGGTCATAAGCTTTCCGTATCGATCTCATAACCATAGTATTATGAGGGGAAAGAGGAAATAAAGGAGCATCCCAAGGAGGGAGATCTGTCAAGACCCCAACAGGCTGGCGGAGGATTTGAGATGCTTCTCTTAGCACGGGCATAAACCATGGCTCCTTAGGAGAAGCGAGACGGTTCTTCCGAAGAGAATCAGGCTCTGTGTCAAACATCCTTACTATGGGCCCTGCATTGATGGTGGCTGCGCGATCAGGAACACCTAGCTGTTGACAGCATTCATGGATGGCAGAGACAGTCCACTCGGTAAGGGGGTCGAACATTCGAAGCCAGAAATCCTAAGATCGGAGATAAGCTTCTGGCAGACGCTTAATCAAAGAATCTAGGAAAGCTTGACCATGAGGGGTCATCAATAGATTGGACCTACAGTCCTTAATCCCAGAGGAAATGCCCTGATTTACCCCTGCCCTTTTTCCTTCAGTGAAAGAGGAAACTTGGGTTCGTGCTAGCTCCCGCTCATGAGTAAGCGTTAACTGCCCCACTTCCGCTGCGTAGATTTCTTGTAATAACTCCACTCTATCTGATGAGGCTTTCAACGCTCCCTCAAGTTCCCTTACCCGTTCAGAAAGGGAAAGTGCAGTCTGCCCGATGATAGAACAATGCTCCTCTTTATCCCGCAAGAGGCATCGAAGTTGATGAACCTCAACCTGGAGTTGCTCTCTACTCTTCTCAGACTGGGAAAGGTGCTCCTTCAATTGTTCCAGGCTTAGCGCTTGGGCAGAAGGGGGATTCTCCAACATTTTACCCTTCTACCTGATTGGGGAAGAGGGAGAATCACTCTTCCTTTTTAGGGAAGAAGAGTGAGGCTCTAAGGCAGTCAGGGTGGAGGTACCAGCATCCACATCAATAAGAGTAGGAGAAGATGAAGTTGGCCGGTTGGAGGCAACCAAGTGTGGGTAGAAAGATTTCAACCAAGGTCTTGCAGTCTCTACCTCTCGGAGAGCTTCCTAAGAAGCTTTAGGGCTTTCAGGCTCTACAAGCACTGGAGAAGGTGTATCGCCTACTGACAGAATAGGGTTGGGATCGCTGTTTCCCGCTTGTTCGATTCTCTTCAGCAACTTTTCATGGATCTTCTGCTTCATATTCAGCTTTGTAGTATCCATGGCTACGGAATAGAAATAACTACCGGTAAGGGAAAGTAAAAGAGTGGAATCTCAGATAAACATGAATAAGTCCAATTTCTAAGAATTTCCTAACTGATCGATAGTTTTAAGAATAGAGCATCAACTACATTCACATTGCGATCAGTTTCACAGTCCAGGAAAACTGGAACTGGCGATATACGAAACAAGAACAGGAGAAACAGTAAAAGTTGCCCTAACCTCAAGGAATTCAAAAAGGAAGCCTGTGCAAGAGCATAGGAAAGTAAAAAGGTAATGCGGTACCTAAAAGAAGACGACAGTGAGGTGGTCGTCGAAGCAATCGTTGGGAACAACCGACGATTCGAAATATTGCCCTCCTCTTTCCGAAGCACAACGCAAAGAAAGAGAAACGCAGAAGTTAAAAAGGAAGAGTGAAGTAGCTCTCTATTTATCGCCCCACGTCGTTTTAGAAAAAGCAAAGTGCCTTTTAGCCTGCAAATGAGACAGAGTAATAATAATACATATTTCAAAACGCATTTTAAATAACCCCATATTCCCTTGCCCTAGAGGAAAGAGTAATGATGAGCAAAAGAAACAAGTCCAACTTTATTCTCGGGAGACTAACCGCCGTTTCGATTTCCTATGCAATCAGGCATCTACGATAAAAAATATATATACTCGTCAGAAGCCCTCATACTGGTACTTCTGGACCTGGGGGGGGGGGAGTAGCTGATAGGGACTAATATCGACAATACTCCATAAATGACCCAAATTAATGAGGATATACATTTTCTCATACATTATCGTTTCCAAGGAAAATTGCACATCAGATGCCCGGCTAAATGAAGAGATCTTACGGGAATGAAAAGGATTATAAGTCCTGGTCAGATTTAGTCTTGATAGCATCACTAAAGGAGAAAAACATTAATCCTAATAATGAGTTATAGAAGCTGCTCCGAATAGCAACATATTAGCCAGGAGATCTCATAGGTCTCAGAGGCCCAGTGTAACCATAAGGCACGTCCTACGCAGAAGCTAGAAGTCTTATCTCCTCCTAGAAGCCATATGGGATCTATTGACATCTGTTAGGATCGAAGGATCTCATCAATGCCCCCAAACATCTGACAGAACCCTAGGTTCTATGCAGCACGCCATCCGCGTGACTCTACGTACTCCTAGAGTGAGGACCACTGCATTCATGACGGAGGGAATCTTACCTCTATGGGAACTCCTTTTCTGTCCTTCCTTCACACGAATGCTCGCTTTTTCATCCTCCTTGCACCTATAAATATCGCACACTTCGCCATTATCCTTCATCATAATCACAACTCAATTCTCCATACAAACGTGCACCCTCGTGTACTGTTTCATTCACTTACGCTCTGCTTCACGAGCTCCATAGAGCTTAAGCAGTCCAGGCTTCCGAAGCCTCCTCCCGGGGGAATCATCACCCGCAGCAACTTTCTTTCCCCTTCCTCGGCATCAAGAAGAGCCTGCTTCACTCACCGCCGTGAGTCTAAGGTAAAACCCTCATTCTCTAAAGGGAATGAGGCTGGACAGAGCTCCGTGCTCCTCGTTTCTCTCCTTTTCTCCCTACTTAATTTCTCCATTATCTACTTGAACGAGTGTTAAGCTCCACGGATTTTGCTAGTTTATGGCTAGATAAGCCTGAATACACCTCTTATTTAAACATACATCTTGATTATTATTTATCACTCATATTCAAACAATGCTCTGTACAAAATACATGATTATCGCTCTTCGAATGTACAAATCCCTTGCTCTTTATCGCTTAAACGCTTCATCCATGAATGCTCCTTGCAAAACATGATGAATAATCTCTTAAATTGTTGTGGATCTCCAACCCGGATCTATCAGACCGTACAAAGCTTTTTTAAGACGACAAATATGATTTGGGAATTTTGGATCGACAAAGCATGGAGGTTGAGCCATAAAAACTGGTTTCGACAGAAAACAATTCAAGAAAGCGTTCTTGATATCCAATTGATGCAAAGGCCAATTGAAATGAACCGAGAGAACAAGAATAACACGAACTGTAGAGGCTATAACAACCGGACTAAAAGTATGATGAAAGTCGGATCCCGGTACTTGAGTGAAGCCTTGGGCGACAAGACGTGCTTTGTATCGATTGATAGAGCCGTCAGCTTTGAACTTGGTGTGAAAAACCCATCGCGAGCCTACTATATTTGCACCGGCAGGAGGCTGAACAAGATCCCAAGTCTTGTTAGAATGCAGAGCTTCAATTTCCTCTTCCATTGCAGTAACCCAATGCGGATGCTTGAGAGCGGACTTGAATCCCCGAGGTTCGGAAGAAGATGCCGAAGCAATCAATGCGGATAAGAGAGGAGTGGTGGCAACGTCAACAGGGTAACGAGGTTTGAAAATCCCAGCCTTATAACCAGTAATCATCGTGTGGGTCGGAGGAGGAGGTGCCGGCGGAGAAGATGGCTGCGACGGAGGAGATGGCGGCCCTTGTGATGAAGATGGATGTGGTGACTGATTCTCTACTGGAAGCAAAGGAGTTGGTGGTGGATTAGATAATGCTTGAGATTGGCGGTAAGCCGCATCATCCAAATCCAAATTGCATGAAGAACAAGGTGGTGCATGATTCTTGGAGACGCCATGCAGAGGTGAAGTTTCATAAAATGAAGAGATATCCAAATGCCCACTGGATGTAGCCGTTCTTACGGAAGCAAATGGAAAAAGATTTTCATCAAATTGAGCATTACGAGTAATGTAAACACGAGATAGAGCAGGATCGTAACACCGAAAACCCTTGTGAGAGCTACGCGGAGCAATCTTGTGAGGAGAGTAGTCACGCAAATATGGAAAAACGCGATATCCAAATGGTTTAAAATTTGGATGTTGGTCCCTGTTTGTTATAGGAAAAATACGTAGAGGGGGGGGTGATATAGGTGAAATTTACCTTGTTTTCATAGCCAAAAAGAGTCAATTTTGTGTCTCGATTTTATAGTATTGTCTATGTTTTATATGGTTTTTAGTATATGGGACAATATTATGCTTGTAGGTGTTTTTCTGTGTTTTCAGGCATAAATTGATGATAAATCGATGATAAAACCCCGAGACGAGAAAAGGCGTGAAGATCGAAGCTGAAATCCAAGATTTGAGTTCGAGGTGAAGGCCTCTCGATCGACCTCTCGATCGAGAGAGGTATCGAGAGGTGCCTTCTGTTTGAGCTATCGATCGAGAGCAGAATTTATACCCTCTCGATCGACCTCTCGATCGAGAGGTCTGTCGAGAGGTGTCCAGCCGAGGATTTTTCTCCTTATTTTAATTAGACTCCTTTTTGGTCTAGGTTTTCCTTATGTAAATTTCTCCTATATATACTCCTATTCTAGCATTGTAAACCCAATCTAGCAAACACCATATTTTCTAGCATACTTTTATTTTAGAGTTTTGTATTTTACATTGGAGCTTTTCAAGTTTATTCAAGATTCAAGTTTCGAAGTTCTTCGTGTTCAAGATTCAATTCCAAGTTTTTCTTACTCTTACTTTTTAATTATGTTCTTTCAATCTTTTTGTGTTCATGTCTACTTTAATTATGTCTAGCTAAATTTCTTAGTTGATTTTAGGGATTGAATGCCTAATTGAATCTATGTAAGTGTTTTTGTTTACAATTAGCCTTCCAATCTAGATGCATGTTTCATGGTGCTTATTCTCATGCATAGTTAACTGGCCATTAATTGTGTATGCATAATTATGTGTTTATGCCTTAATCGGATAATTGCATAATCGATCTCATGAAAGCATGATATAATAGTTTAATTCTCTTGATTGATAATTGAATTGTTATATGTTTATATATAGTTGATTTGGTGTCGTAGTTGAACCTAGTTGACTATATTATTGGTACTTGTTCTATTTTGCACTTGATTCGATTCTTATAATTCGAGAGAATATTAGGATCTTGTTAGGTGACTACTTGCATTGCTTTAATCGGGGTGTAAGTTATATTTGCATGTATCACATTTAGATTGGATTAAATTGGTTAATTGTATTCATTAATTGCTTGCATAAGTTTGATTAGGTAGGCTTCCCTAGAATCAACACTTTTCCTTAATTGTTCACTTTCCTTATTTACTTAATTGCTTGTGCCTTAAGTTGTTTAATTTTGACTAATTATTTTCCTACACACTTTATTTCCTTATTTGATTTAATTGAGTCTTTTTATTATTTGCCTAGTTTATAAATACCACATCCTAAACTCTTAAAAGCCTAAACATCATATTTGTTCTTAAGTAGAGGTATTGTGTGTGTTTTCGACTTGTCAGTCCCTGTGGATACGATACTCGTGCTTCATTATATTACACCTATTTTTGTGTGGTAGAAATAGTGCGATCAAATTTTGGCGCCGTTGCCGGGGATTGATTAGATTTCATACACATATTTTGAAATAGAATTAATAGGTGATTTAGGCACTTTTATTTTCTGTTTTCGGTTTATTGATCTCACGTTTTTCTTTTCTCTTCTTTGGTTTTAGGTAGTGCATGACCACAAGGTCTAAAGGGATAAATCCTATTCCTATAGACTTGGAGTTAGAGCGCTCTCTTCGAGCATTGAGGCGAGGAAAGGAGGCAAAGAAGATCGATACACCCCTCTCTTCACCACCCGATTCACCAAGGAGTTTCGATTCGATGGGGGATCAAGCGGGGAGAAGGACTTTGAACGACCGTTACAAGCCGGTCGTTGATCAATTTCAGCAAGGAGGATGGGGGACTACCGAAGCCAACAACTATGAGTTCAAGACGTCCCTCATCAACATGGTGCAAAACAACCAATATGGAGGTTCACCGGCGGAGGATCCGAACGCACACTTGAAGCAATTTCTGGATATTTGTGCTACATACAAAGCCAATGGAGTGTCTTCGGATTACCTTAAGCTCAGCCTCTTCGTGTGGTCTCTCAAGGACGATGCAAGAGAGTGGTTAGATGGATTGGACAAGACGGAGGTCACTACTTGGGCTGACATGTGCACGAAGTTTCTCAACAAGTTCTTCCCACCTTCGAGGGCTCAAAAGCTTATCAATGAGATCAACCAATTTCAACAATATGAGGATGAGCACTTTTATGAGGCGTGGGGGAGATTCAAGAAGTTACTTCGAGCATGCCCGAATCATGGGATTAGCAAGGAGGATCAAATCACGTGCTTCTATCGTGGTTTGAACAAGTTGTGTAGGAAGGAGCTCGATTACGCTTCGAAGGGAGGATTCTTGAACAATGAGTACGAAGTGGCTATGGAGATCATTGAGCTGACCGTAAATTCAAGCTATGAAGAGGCTACCGATCGACGGCTTGGAAGAAGGAGAGTTGCCAACATTGGGATCGATGCTTACGAGGACTTGATGGAGAAGTATACAAAAACAGCGAATGAGTTGGATTCTATCAAGAAAGGAGTGCTTCGGTGCGATGCTATCACGGACGATCAAGCAAACCCAACCGAAGAGGAAGATGCCAATTTTGTGCAACAAGGGGGCAAGTGGCAACCGAATCAAGGAAACAAGTGGCAAGGAGGGCAAGGAGGACAAGGAGGTTCGAATTACCAAGGAGGGTACAAGAAACCATATGTTCCTAACAACCGAAATCATCCGAACTTTTCCTATGCCAATCCGAACAACGCCTTGCAACCACCTCCCGGCTTCCATGTTGAGAACGGAGTCATCCAAGAGCCCAAGAAGGAGATGTCCACCGACGATTTAATTCGTCAATATATGGCTCAATCGGAGATGAGGATGACACAACAAGATGCAAAGTTGAGGACGTTGGAGCTCACTCAAAGTACATCAACCAACAACTTGGCGAGTAGCATCAATGCGTTGACCAAACAAATGCAAATGTTGGAGACGCAAATGAGTCAAATAGCCAACGCTCAAGGAGGAGTCCATAAGCCCGGCCAATTCCCAAGTAACACGGAGCAAAACCCGAAGAACAACCATCATGTTCATGCCATTGAGCTTCGGAGCGGCACTACATACACAAATCCATCCTTGGAAGCTGAGAAGAAAGGAGTCGGGAACTTCAAGAACGTAGTGCTCGAGGAAACAAGGATACAAGAGCCGAGGCGAGGACCTCTCGACACCTCTCTCGATCGAGAGGTCGATCGAGAGGTCCACCCTGGAAGTCAGCAACCACCTCTCGACACCCCTCTCGATCGAGAGGAGGATCGAGAGGTCTACGACGAGGAGATACAGATGGAGCCTCTCGATACCTCTCTCGATCGAGAGGTCGATCGAGAGGTCAAACAGCAAAGTCAGAAGGGACCTCTCGACACCTCTCTCGATCGAGAGGTCGGTCGAGAGGCCCAGCAGCCGAACCAACTTCCGACGTACACTCCAAAGGCTCCCTTCCCGCAACGATTGACCAAGACGAAGCAAGACGAGAAGTATCAACGCTTCATGGAGATACTACAAAAGGTCAACATCAACATACCACTTCTCGATGCTCTCCGAGACATGCCCAACCACATGAAGTTCATCAAGGATGCGGTTTCGGGGAAGAAGAAGTGGGGGAAGTTCGAGACGATCAATCTCACGGAGGAGTGCAGCGCGGTGATCCAAAGGAAGCTACCATTGAAGCAAAAGGATCCCGGGAGGTTCACGTTGTCGTGCAAAATTGGTGATCAAATCTTCCAAAACGTGCTATGCGATCTTGGTGCTAGCATAAATTTGATGCCTCTCCCTATTTTCAACCGGCTCAAGATCGGGAGGATGAAGCCAACAACCATCTCTCTACTTATGGCGGACCGATCAGTTTCATATCCAAGGGGGATAGTGGAGGACGTTCTCGTTCAAGTGCACAACCTCGTCTTTCCGGCAGATTTCGTAGTCTTGGACATGCCCGAGGACACAAATCAACCATTGATCTTGGGGCGGCCATTCTTAGCAACGGGGGAGAGCGTTGATCGATGTGCAAGATGGAGACCTCACATTTCGAGTCAACGGGGAGGAACTGAAAATTTCTATCTATGAAGCTATGAAGAGACCCGACGATCAACGTGAGGATATCTTCTCCATCGAGACATTGATACCACCTACTTCGGAGGAGGCGCTTAACCATTGTATTTTGAATTCTCTCTATGCCTACGAGGAGTTGGATGAAGCTTGCGACGAGATTCTCGAGTATCTCAATCAGTTGGAGGCTAATCAACCATCGAGTCACCACAAGGAGGTTTCATATCTTGACATCAACAAGAAGGTGGACGATGGATTTTTCGAAGAGGAAGAGAAGAAGGATGTAGCCCCTAAGGTGGAATTGAAGCCATTACCCGAGCACCTCAAGTACAAGTTCTTGGGAGAAGAAGAGATGTACCCGGTTATTGTATCTTCTCATCTCACGGAGGCAAACACGAACAAGCTATTGAGGGTGTTAAGGGAGCACAAATCTGCAATTGGATGGACGATTGCCGACATCAAAGGTATTAGTCCTACGATTTGCATGCATAGGATCTTGCTCGAGGAAGGCCATCGCCCAAGAGTCCAACCCCAAAGACGATTGAACCCAGCCATGCAAGAAGTGGTGAGGAAGGAGGTGCTGAAATTGCTTGATGCCGGCATGATCTATGCTATTTCGGATAGTGAGTGGGTGAGCCCTACTCAAGTGGTGTCAAAGAAAGGAGGCATGACGGTCATCAACGACGAGAAAGGAGAGCTGATCGCGACAAGGCTCGTCACGGGATGGCGAGTGTGCATTGATTATCGTCTTCTCAACGCAGCAACAAGGAAGGATCACTTTCCCCTCCCGTTCGTAGATCAAATGCTCGATCGTCTAGCCGGCCATGAGTATTATTGCTTCCTCGACGGATACTCCGGCTACAATCAAATCGCCATCGCTCCGGAGGACCAACACAAGACGGCATTTACATGCCCATATGGAGTCTTCGCTTATCGGAGGATGCCGTTCGGATTATGCAACGCACCGGCCACTTTCCAAAGATGCATGATGGCCATCTTCCACGGATTGATCGAGAATATCATGGAGGTGTTTATGGATGATTTTTCAGTCTTTGGCCCCTCTTTTGACCAATGTTTGGAGAATCTCGCCACGGTGCTTCAAAGATGCGAAGAGACGAACCTCGTTCTCAATTGGGAGAAGTGCCATTTCATGGTTCAAGAAGGAGTTGTGCTAGGTCACAAGGTGTCTTCATATGGATTGGAGGTGGATCGAGCCAAAGTTGTAGCCATCGAGAAGTTGCCACCGCCCAACCAATGTCAAATCGGTGAGAAGTTTCCTAGGACATGCCGGCTTCTATAGGAGATTCATCAAGGATTTCTCAAAGATCACGAAGCCGTTGTGTGGATTGCTCGAGAAAGATGTCAAGTTCGTGTTCGATGACGAGTGCTTGGAAGCCTTCGAGACGTTAAAGAAGGCGCTTATCTCTACTCCCGTCTTGGTGTCACCGGATTGGAGTGCCCCGTTCGAGCTCATGTGCGATGCAAGCGATTGGGCGGTAGGAGCTGTTTTGGGGCAGAAAAGGGGAGAAGCTATTCCGAGTGATCTACTACGCGAGTAAGACGTTGGACTCGGCTCAAAGGAATTACACCACCACGGAGAAGGAGTTACTTGCTGTGGTCTACGCTTTTGATAAGTTTAGACCTTATTTGGTGGGATCTCACACGATTGTGCACACCGACCATGCCGCCATTCGCTATCTATTCAACAAGAAGGACTCGAAGCCAAGGTTAGTTCGCTGGATTTTGCTTCTTCAAGAGTTCGACATGGAGATCAAGGATAGGAAAGGATGCGAGAATGTGGTGGCCGACCATCTCTCGAGACTCGAGCAGCCCGTGGAAGGAGAGGATTCGAAAATTGAAATCAAGGAGAGCTTTCCCGATGAGCAGATTTTTCAGATGGACGATTTGACACCTTGGTTCGCCGACATCGTCAACTATTTGGTGATCCATCATGTGCCCAAGGATCTATCGTCTCACCAAAAGAAGAAGTTCCTCCACGATTGTAAGTTCTACTATTGGGATGATCCATACTTGTATAGGAGGTGTGCCGATGGAGTTATAAGGCGATGTGTTCGACAATCGGAATGGAAGAAGATCATCGAAGATTGCCATAGCGCTCCGAATGGGGGACACTTTGCAGCGAATAGGACCGCCCTCAAGATCTTTCATAGTGGTTTCTATTGGCCGTCGATCTACAAGGATTGCCATGAGTTCATCAAGTCATGTGATCGATGCCAAAGGATGGGGAATATCACGAAGAGGGACGAGATGCCGCAACGAACTATCATGGAAGTGGAGCTCTTCGATGTTTGGGGGATTGATTTCATGGGTCCTTTTCCCAAGTCTCAAGGGTTCTCCTACATTCTACTTGCGGTGGAGTATGTTTCTAGATGGGTCGAGGCCATTCCGACTACGACCAACGATTCGAAGGTGGTGATCAAATTCCTCCAGCGAAATATTTTGACTCGGTATGGAACTCCGAGGGCTTTTCTTAGTGATGGGGGGAGCCACTTCAACAATCGTTGGTTAGGATCGCTTCTTGCAAAATACGGAGTCAAGCACAAAGTTACATCGCCCTACCACCCTCAAGCAAACGGTCAAGCCGAGTTAGCTAATCGAGAGATCAAGCAAATCTTGGAGAAGACCGTTACCAACAAAAAGGAGTGGGCGAAGTACTTGGATGACGCACTTTGGGCCTATAGGACGGCTTTCAAGACACCAATCGGGAGGTCGCCATATCAATTGCTATTTGGCAAGTCTTGCCACTTACCAATGGAGTTGGAGCATAAAGCTTATTGGGCGACGAGAAGGATTAACTTCGAGTTCAAGGAAGCCATGGGCCAAAGATGTGACGACCTGTTGGAGCTTGATGAATGGAGAAACGAAGCATTCGAAAATTCGAGGATCTACAAGGAACGAGCTGCAAGATTCCACGACTTGAGCATCAAAAAGCGTAAGTTCGAAATTGGTGATGATGTTCTTGTTTTTAATTCTCGACTTCGTTTGTTTCCAGGAAAATTGCAAAGTAAGTGGTCGGGGCCGTACGTCATTTACAAGGACTTGAAGAATGGTGCATTTGAGGTGTTGAAGAACGACGGTGAGAAATTCGTAGTGAATGGACATCGCCTCAAGCACTACTTCAAGCCGATGCCTCTATTCCCTAAGAAAGCGGCCATTCACCTCGATGATCCAAAGTAGAAAGGAGGTATCGTCGGGCTAAAGACGTAAAACGTAGCACTTGTTGGGAGGTAACCCAATATTCGTATCCCGTTTTTTTTTATTTTTTTTTTTATTCTACGTTTTAGAGTCTTAGGTAGTTTAATTATCGTAGTTTTGAGTCAAATTTCGTATTTTAGAGTCGAACCCCTTAATATACTAACGAATGTTAAAAGTTGTGTAGAAAACAAAGTCGAGCAGGACCTCTCGACACCTCTCTCGATCGAGAGGTCGTTCGAGAGGTGAAATTTTGGCATACAGTAAGGACCTCTCGACACCTCTCTCGATCGAGAGGTCGGTCGAGAGGTTTTGAATTGTTGATTCCCAGGTGTGTCACGTGAAGCCTCTCGATCGAGACCCCCGTGTTTTCGATCGAGAGGGGAGGTCAGTATGTAAAGAGCAGCACCTCTCGACACCTCTCTCGATCGAGAGGTCGTTCGAGAGGACAAATGTCAGATTCCAGTAGCTACCTCTCGACAGGTCTCTCGATCGAGAGGTCGATCGAGAGGTCAATTTTCAGAATCCAGTACGCACTCTCGATAGGTCTCTCGATCGAGAGGTCGATCGAGAGGGTCGTTGACGGCGCACATTCCGACTTTGACCAGGTTTATCTACTCCTTTAAATACACCTTTTGCACACAATTCACATACCTTTCTCTCATAACTCACAAAATCTCTCTAGCACACACAAATTCTCTCGATTTCTTTCTTCGATTCGTCAAAAGGTACTCGATTTCTTGCTCTCTTGTTATCAATTCATGATTCTTTACATGATTTCGCATGTTTTGACCGATTAAAATTCAATTTTGATGGTTAAATTCGTTGAATTGATAGGTTGGGTATTAGATTGAGCATGATAGATTGGATTCATGGAATTCATTAAATTTTTTTTTGTATGAATTGAATTCATGGATGAATGCGGAGATAATTGTGTATTGATAATTGAATGGGTCTTTATATTTGTCTATGAATTATTGAAGATTCGTTGATATCTATATACATGAGATTGAGATTGAGTGATTATAAGTTCTTGATTATGGAGGAGTATTGTGGTGATTGGTGATGAAATTGAGTTGATAATGGGGGAGAATTGAGCTTGGTTGAAGTTTGGGGGAAGAGGATTTAAATTGCTTTATTCTTGCATCTCTTGTATTGATTTGTGATATTTTTAGGTACTAACGATGGCAAGAGACAAGGGCAAGAATGTTGCTTCAACCTCGTCGGGCAAAGGCAAAGGAAAAGAAAAGGTCACCTCTTCGAGCAAGGGAAAGGAGACATGGAAGAATGATAGAACAATCCCGGAGACAAGGATACCGCCGGTGAGGTCGATGCCCTCAAGTTTGGAGCCTAAAGCGTTCAAACTCAAGCTCACGACGGCGGAGTCAAAGAGGAGATGGTCTCACCTTGTGCAACTCAAGCACAAGCACTGCCGGTTCCTACATCAAGAGACGGTGGCAGCGATGGGGATAGCTAATGAGATCACGCAATTGATGCAACGAGGAGGCTTCACCAACATATTTCAAGGGAATCACTTCACCTACCACATTCTCACGGTGGAGTTTCTCTCAACGTTGGTAGTGGAGCGAGTCAACCAAGTGCCCCACGTCATTCGTTTCCAACTCGGTGGTCAACCGAGAGAGCTAGATATGGATCAACTTAACGATATCATCGGAGGAAACAAGCGTGGTGAGTATATTGGCAACAATCATCCAGATTTGCAAGATTTGTGGGCACAATTCGTGGATTTCGAGGAGGAACGAACGAGATCCTACAACCCGGCGAAAGCAAAGGCCACCTCAATTCGGAATCCCCCGATTCGCTACTTCCACAGGCTGATCTCGTGCACCATCCACTCCCGTCATGACTCCGGCACCTTCCTTGCCACCGACGCTCATCTTATTTGGACCTCATATCGAGGCCACTCACAAAATGCAGCCCTTTATCTCGTCGATCATATGGAGAGCCAAGCATACTTGTTCGGGGGGCAAAAGATCGGGATAGGAGCTTTCGTCACTCCCATTGCCCAACACTTCAACATTCCGATTGGAGAGCAGCCCGTCTCTACGTCCATCTTTGTAGATAGACGCACGTTGGAGCTTGCGAGGATGATTTCATATGACACGTCCGGGTGGTTTTTCAAGTTGCATGGGATGAGTGGCATTTATCTCTTTCCGCTTCCGAACAATTATTTGACGGAGGTGATCGGGAACGACAAGTTGCGGAGAGGGAATGGAAAGATGGATTCTCCTCAACACAAGGAGCTTATGTGGGCTGAGGGAGGTCCAAGACCCGACGAAGGTGGTGATGATGATTTGATCAAGGGGAAGATGCTTTTGAGCAAGGATACGAGGGTGTTCCACAGCCCGGTTTTCATATGAGAGCTCCGGATTTCTCTACGATGCGGGATTGGCACACGGAGTCAAATGGACAACTATCATTGGGATAGTAGGGAGTTTGTTGAATCCCAAGTAAGAGGAGTTCGCGAAGAGGTACAAACGTTGAGAACCGAGGTAGGGGATCTTCGCACATTTATTGGAAGTCGTTTTGATACTCTCGACGCCTACATTGAGACGAGAGGAGATTTCGAGAAGAGGAGGCGAAGAGGCGTGAGGATGAACGAGCATACTTGGAGAATTATAATAGGATGGTGCATGAGATGCACTATTTCTATCCTCACTACCCGGAGAGCCATCAACGATTCGACCCCAACAACCCCAACAACCCTCCCTTCCCACCGCCATTTCAATGAGGTCAGTTTTTAACTTAGCCTACTTCTTTTCTTTAAACTTATTTCGTTGCTATGCTTTGAAATAAGTTTGGGGGAGGGAAAGAGTGTCTAAGTTAATTACTTTTATTGTTTTCTTGCTTTGAGAGTCTTTTATTTGTTAGTATTATTTTGGGGTATGTTAGAGTCTTTTATTGTTTTGAGTTTTAGGTTTAAATTGAGTCAAGTAAGCATGTGACGATAGTGTTGTGAATTTGGCCAATGATAGAAAATTTTTGATTGATTTTTGGAGAAAATTCATGATCTTTATTATGCATGGAACCTTGGCGAAGCGACGCGATTTTATTTGATGAAATTGAAGCATGTCATGGAGTCGGGAACTAGTTAGTTTGAGCCCGTGAGTTTTGAGCTATTGGTGCATGTTGATGCCTATTTTCTTGATTGAGTGATCGTGTATGCTTCATTGTTTCTAGAACTTGCCCTATTTCTCCGTCAAGACCTTAGTATATTTATGAACTAGGAGATGATATTAGGCCATTCTTTCGTAGCCACATGAATCCCATACACTAACCTTGATCATTATCTTTGTTTACCCCCTTTGAGCCTTGTTATGAGCCTTTCTTTCTTGAACTTGGATGATAGGAGGTTTGGATGGATAAGGGTATCTTTAGTGGAGTTAGTTGATGATGTGGGAAGGAGTTAAATAGATTATCTTGATGTGGTGTGAAAAGAAAAAGAAAAGAATTTGAGATGCTTGATTAAGTATAGTTAGCTATCCCTATGAGCTTAGAAAAAAATAGTTGTGAAAGAAAAAAAAAAAAAAAAAGAGAAAAGAAATATAGAGCCTTTGTTCATTGTTAGAAAGAACATTCATTAGTTGAGCTCTAGAGAGAAAAAAAAAAAAAAAAAGTATGAAAATAAGCATAAGGGGATAGTTAGCTTGGATTGTATAAGTTGCATCTTTGAGTTTGTATTTAGTGTGTTGGATGGTAGAAGATGGAGTTGAAAATCCATACTTTGGGTGGAGTTGAAAAAAGAGGTTGATGGTTTGGAGCAATTTGAGTCACTTAGCCTATATATTCCCTACCGTAACCAATGTCCCTACATTACAAGCTTTATAAAGACCTTTTTGATCTTAGTTTGTGAATATTACATTAGGTGGAGATGTTGAGATTAGGGGCAAGCATATGGTAAACATGTTGCATTACATTGATGTTGAGTGAACCCCATGATGTACATTATATTACATCTTTTCTTTGAGAGAGTTGAGAGTTCACTTATATACATAATCTCACATGATTGGAGAGTGTTCTTTGATAGATTGACATGTTTCATATTTGTTGGATAGGTTGTGTTATTGATGCTAAGGTTGTATGCATAGTTTGGATCATGATTATGAGTATTGGTTTTGAAAAGTTTTTGAGGCCTATATAGTTCACAATGCTAGAGTCTATTGTTTATGTTTTGGTATTGTTCGGGACGAACAATGTTTAAGTTTGGGGGATTTGATATAGGTGAAATTACCTTGTTTTCAATAGCCAAAAAGAGTCAATTTTGTGTCTCGATTTTATAGTATTGTCTATGTTTTATATGGTTTTTAGTATATGGGACAATATTATGCTTGTAGGTGTTTTTCTGTGTTTTCAGGCATAAATTGATGATAAATCGATGATAAACCCCGAGACGAGAAAAGGCGTGAAGATCGAAGCTGAAATCCAAGATTTGAGTTCGAGTGAAGGCCTCTCGATCGACCTCTCGATCGAGAGAGGTATCGAGAGGTGCCTTCTGTTTGAGCTATCGATCGAGAGCAGAATTTATACCCTCTCGATCGACCTCTCGATCGAGAGGTCTGTCGAGAGGTGTCCAGCCGAGGATTTTTCTCCTTATTTTAATTAGACTCCTTTTTGGTCTAGGTTTTCCTTATGTAAATTTCTCCTATATATACTCCTATTCTAGCATTGTAAACCCAATCTAGCAAACACCATATTTTCTAGCATACTTTTATTTTAGAGTTTTGTATTTTTACATTGGAGCTTTTCAAGTTTATTCAAGATTCAAGTTTCGAAGTTCTTCGTGTTCAAGATTCAATTCAAGTTTTTCTTACTCTTACTTTTTAATTATGTTCTTTCAATCTTTTGTGTTCATGTCTACTTTAATTATGTCTAGCTAAATTTCTTAGTTGATTTTAGGGATTGAATGCCTAATTGAATCTATGTAAGTGTTTTTGTTTACAATTAGCCTTCCAATCTAGATGCATGTTTCATGGTGCTTATTCTCATGCATAGTTAACTAGGCCATTAATTGTGTATGCATAATTATGTGTTTATGCCTTAATCGGATAATTGCATAATCGATCTCATGAAAGCATGATATAATAGTTTAATTCTCTTGATTGATAATTGAATTGTTATATGTTTATATATAGTTGATTTGGTGTCGTAGTTGAACCTAGTTGACTATATTATTGGTACTTGTTCTATTTTGCACTTGATTCGATTCTTATAATTCGAGAGAATATTAGGATCTTGTTAGGTGACTACTTGCATTGCTTTAATCGGGGTGTAAGTTATATTTGCATGTATCACATTTAGATTGGATTAAATTGGTTAATTGTATTCATTAATTGCTTGCATAAGTTTGATTAGGTAGGCTTCCCTAGAATCAACACTTTTCCTTAATTGTTCACTTTCCTTATTTACTTAATTGCTTGTGCCTTAAGTTGTTTAATTTTGACTAATTATTTTCCTACACACTTATTTCCTTATTTGATTTAATTGAGTCTTTTTATTATTTGCCTAGTTTATAAATACCACATCCTAAACTCTTAAAAGCCTAAACATCATATTTGTTCTTAAGTAGAGGTATTGTGTGTGTTTTCGACTTGTCAGTCCCTGTGGATACGATACTCGTGCTTCATTATATTACACCTATTTTTGTGTGGTAGAAATAGTGCGATCAGGGGGGGGGGGGGGGGGGGGGGGGGGGGGAATACGTATTTTGAAGTTTTTCAACTTCAAATTCCTTAACTCAGAGTATAAAGTAAAGTGCTCGTTAGAAATACTAAGACCTAGCAGAGAGCTAGATCTAAAGTAATCACGATTCTCTTGACCTAAGCTTAGAGCTTGATCAAGAGTGAGACTTTACTCTAGATGCGGAATTCGGTGAGCTAAATCTTTCCTAAGTAATTAAAATTCCAAGTTATGTTTGTTTAGATGCAAGTGCAATGAATAATCAAACAAGGAAAATAAAGAGTTTAGGGTTAGAGAGATACAACACAGAGATTATAGTGGTTCGGATATGAAACTCCTACGTCCACTTTGTTGCACGAAGCAACTGTTCTCTTCACTCAAGAACTTGAAGGTTACGGGTCCTTCAAAAACCTAGTCGAGATCGAGCTTCACTCGCTTGGATCTGACGACAGACGCAGTGATTACGGGTTCACTACTAAAACCTAACTGGACTGGAAGCTTCACTCGCTTCAGTCCGACGACAGGGAGATTGCGGGCTCTCCTTACAGCCTAGCTTCGATCGAGCTTTACACGAACGTGGTAAGTGCAAGCTTGGATCTAGACTCTATGATCGAGGCTTCTACAATCGATGAAAGTAGAGCCTTGGATCGGAAAAAACCTAACGACGAACACAAAAACCTAACGAACAGAACTTAGGGTTAGGGTTTTTGGTTTACGACGAACACACTATGAAGAGTTCTTTACAATGAATGCAAAGATGGCTAGAACTCTTCTTCTAAGCTGGGATTTGGAATGGGCTTAGAACTCTATGTGTGAAGGTTGCGAAGACGAGTTCCGATGAGACTGGAACTCGGAGAACACTTAGAAACAAAGACTCGAAGATTGCTTAGAAAGCTGGGAGTGTTTGTTTGCAGTAGGCGCTCGAATGATCATGTAGTGTTCTCACTTCTCTTCGTCTTCATCCTTCACTATTTATAGGTGGAGCGATGCCGAGATCCGTTGCTTGGTAGGTGGCCTTGTCCCTCCTCCTCTCGCAGGCAGTTGCTTTTGCAGGTGCGCAATTTGTCTCTTTGCCGAAAATGGCTAAGTTACAAACTTAACAGTAACTGGAGCGAGCCAGTACTGTAGCGGCGCCCTGTCGGCCTGGCAGTCAACTCCTCTGCTCCTCTCCGCGTTCGACACATGGACATCTCGCAATAAATGTGAAGATCTCTAGTTGACTGGAGTTCAAAATCGGAGGCGGGAATTGTGTTGTCGCTTTCTGGTAGGTAGTGGCTCGCTTCGCTTTGAAGTTGTAGCGTCCGCTTCAAATCGAGTCGCTTCAAGGTTATATTGTAGCGAGTCGCTTGGGAGGTAAAGTCCTCAAGTGACTGCTTTAGAAAAATGTTGACCCGCGTTGACTCGCTTTGGCTTTTCACTGTAGCGCTCGCTTCGCTTCGCTTTGGTGGACTCGCTTCGATCCCACTGTAGCGCTCGCTTTGCTACGTACGCTATTCTTCGGCACGCTTCACTTCGGCTCGGTAGACTCGCTTCGCTTGGAAAACACACTCAAGTGAGTGGCCTTCAATTGAACTTTCTGCAGTCTAAAACCTACGTAAAAATTGAGCCATCCTAACAGAGTAGGCTTATAAAAATTTCTAACCTACAATCTACTTCAAATTGGTTGCTTGAGAACAGAACACTTGGGGTTTTGGGATCAAATCAAAACAAATTCTTGACTTACTTCAAAGTGTCCCCATATGAGTTCCCCCTTAGCATATTGTTCTTAACAATTCCCAACAATTTCCCCCTTTTTGATGATGCCAAAACCCAATGATTTTTTTTTTATGGCTATAAGAAGTAGCCTGCCTAACCGTGAAAGGAACTTCAAGCGACTGCTTCCTTTGCATGTTCGTTTGAAAATTTTCTTTTAAGTTCCTTTCCCCCTTTTTTTTTCGGTTAAGTTGATTGAGTTTTGTAGCATAAGAATATATCATTCACAAAGCTTGTAAATGACACAAGTTAACAAAAATTTAAAAATGGGATATATGAGCAACACAAGATATGATGAATCGAAGTTCATGAATCTGCTGCTGGCTTGTTCTTCTCCTCCTCCTCTTCCTTCTTCTTCTCCTCTGTCTCCTCTGCGATGTAGTAGGCAGATAGGACATTCACTTCCATCGTCATGATGTTGTGCTGACTTGGTCTCCACCTGCGCTCCAATCTCAGGGCTTCATCAACTTCTTCATCGATAATCCTACGGTTAGGAACCAAGGAATTTGGCTGAAACGGCATGGGATACTCCTTTACTGCGGGCACCTTAATGATGAGAGGTAAGGGCTCTGCTTTCTCTGCCAGTGTAAAGATCTTCCGCCGTAGCCGTTCGTTGTATTGGCACAAGAAGTTGTTGAGAGCATCCATTCTTGAGCACTTATCCTGATACGGCACTACTTGCCAGTAGTAGTAGGCCTTGATGAATTTGTCCTTTAGGATAAGCCATGTCTCAAGGAGGTCTCTCGGGATGAAGTCTTTGATTTGCCTCGAGTCTGGATGATGATCCCTCCGCGTGGCCAGCTCCTCCTCCGTCCTGCTTTTCAACTCCTTCATGACTGAGTTGAATTTTGCACTAGAGTCAGTGTTCCAATTGGGAAGCTTCTCATTGACTCTCTTGCGAATATAGTCATGTTCTTCGAGCGGGTAGCGGCCGGAGTCGATCATCTCCGTCGTAGTGACTCGGCAGGTGTCCATCCAAGCTTGTGTCTGCACAGCTTCAGATTCCTCAGGAGTGTGAGGAATGTAGGCGCTTCGTGCGATAGCGGACTGAATGAGTCTCACTTCATTCCAGTGTGATTCAATCCGCTCATCTATCTTCTTTAGCCTCTTCTTCTTCACCTCCTCATCCTTGTCCTTCCTCCTCTTCTTCTCTTCTCCCTGTTTTTGTCTCCTCTCGAAGCGGCTAGATTTTTCAGTGATGGCCTGCTGTATCTTCTGGCGCTTGGCCGCAGGGTCCTCTTCTCTGGACTCAGGTGCAGTCCGCTTCAAGGTTTGTTTTGGTGGAGGCATATATGTCTTCGTAGTGGAAGCAGATGGAGTGATCACCTGACTGGTAGGGGCGGCTTCAACCGTAGTTGAAGCGAGAGCCAGTGTTGAAGTGGGTTTCGCAGCTGAAGCGGGCGCTTGTGAGGATGAACCTGAAGCGCCTTCCTGTAAGCTTTCAATCAGGGCTCTCTGCGGGAGATCAAATTCCTTCTCCAATGCTCGAGCAATGGCTTCATCCTTAAGAATATGTCGTTCTTTTTGCTCCTTGGTCAACGGAGCAACTGGAGGATGAGTGGCTATGGACGCACCAAGTAGCTTCCCGGCAGATGGCCTTCGGGATTCTTCAAGGAGCTTGTCCTTTCCTTTCTTCCTCGCCAGCTCTGCCCGAGCTTCATCCATCTCTTCCTCCACTCCACCGACTCTGCTTCTCCCTGCGATCAAGCCACTGGCTTCGATCGCCCACTCACTTGCTCCTTCGTTCAACCTCTCATCTCTAACTCCACTTCCTCCTTCTATCAGCTTCACTCCACTTCCTCCTTCTTTCAGCTTCACTCCACTTCCTCCTTCTCCACCTTCTCTTCTTGATTCAGTTGGCTTTACAATTATTTCTCCCGTTTTGGCATCATCAAGACTGCCAGGGGCTGGAATAGTCACCGTTCCGCTGATGGATTGGTGTATGGCGTTAACTTTGCTTAGAACAGCTTGGAG
Organism: Thymus mandschuricus; assembly: GCA_029379335.1. Taxonomy (NCBI): domain Eukaryota; kingdom Viridiplantae; phylum Streptophyta; class Magnoliopsida; order Lamiales; family Lamiaceae; genus Thymus; species Thymus mandschuricus. The sequence goes on from CM057072.1 coordinate 39,420,087, forward strand.
CATCTTCTCGGCACGCTCCGCAAAAACATGCTCTTTGGAAAGCACGATCTCTGATGTTTTGAAGGAGATTTCCTCAAGCAGGTACTGGCACTGCTTCTCCCTCTCCTTTACAGAGACCATCAATCTTTCCAACGGCTCCACCGCTCTGAAGCGATCGTCTAGCTCAGCTTCTATATCCGCACGGATTAGCTTGCGCTCCTCCTGCAAGGTGAGGTTGAGGAAATCCTGGGATGCCTCCAGTTCAGCTTGAGCTGTAGCAATGGCGCTCTCTTTTTGCTTCAGTGTAACGTAGACTTGAGCAGCGCCGGCCATTCTGGCTGAAAAGTCTCCTGCCTTCTTTTGTGCTTTGTTAATTTCGACGGCAAGCTGAGCTTGCTTGAGAGCTACATCTATGCCTGCCTTCCTCCTGCTCTCCAACTCAACACTTGCCTCATCAAGTTTGCTGTTGAGTATCTGAATCTCCTTCTCAAGGCCGTGAATTTTTAGTTTAGCTCTGGTCAGCTCGCTTTCCAGCTTCCTTATCTTTTCTTCATTGTTGGAGATCTATTTCTCCATCTTTTCAACATTCCCAGTTGCTTTGTTGATGTTTTCCCTGTACTTATCCCTCATGTTCCTCTTCTCCTCCTTTTCTGTCTCCAGTTCCTTCTCCAATGCTACCAGCTTGGTGTTGAATTCTTTCAGCCTGCTCCTCTCAGCCTCAAGCAACTGCTTGAGCTCTTGAGCATTCTTCTCTAACTCCTCCTCTCGCTTCACCTTCTCTCCCAATAAACTCTCCTTCTCTTCAAGCAATTTCTCCTTCTCCTCAACTTTCTTCTCCAGCTCACCCTTTTTCTTGTCAAAATCTGCACGCAAATTATTGACTTCCAGCACTTTCTTTGTCAGCTCCCCATCCTTGTTCGTGATCTCACTTTGAAGGTTGGAGATTTCCACATCCTTCGCCTCCACTTCAACCTCGTGCTCCTTTATCAATCGAGTTCATGCTTGGACGGCACATGCTCTGGGATAGATGCATCTGGGTATTCACGCAACACTCTGGCGTCAAGCATCTCCCAAAAGTTGGCCTCGTTGATGAACACGTGGAAGCCATCAGCTCCGATGAAATTGAGCGCTTCCACTTCCTTTGCTTCGATCACCTCCTCCTTCAGAGCCTTCAAAAGATTGAAGATCTTGTAGTATTCTGTTCCTCTGTATGTAATATACGTGAGGAAATCGACGGCTTTGGTGAAGAACTCATTGGTCATCTCCACGGAGGGGTATCGTCTGTGGACTAATTCTACAGCTTGCTCCCGTTCTTTAACGTACCGTTCCAGAGCATTCTGTTCTGCAGATGGAGGTGGTGGTGTTGGCGGGATTGTGGTAGAGTTGGGAGTGGATACTTGGGTGGTTTCTGGTTGGGTGGTTTGGGGTTGATCGGTCGGGGTGAAAAGAGAGTACATCCTTCTACATCAGCACTGCCAAAGGGTAGTTTTAGGGCTTGGAGTGAAGAAGTGGATTCTTCTTCATGTGCAGAGTAGGGAGATTTATGGGGTTGGGGTTGTGCAGTTGTGGAGGATTGAGGTTCGGGTGGTGGTTGAGTTTGAGTTTGAGTTGGGGGAGTTTGGGGTGTTTGGTCTTTGAGTGGTGATGGTTGGGGTTGGAGTTCTTTTTCTGGTGAGGGCTAGGGTTGTTCTTCTTCCACTATCTTCTCGAGCGGCAGCTCCTCAGCCTCGCTCGTTCCGATTATGGTGGTTACACGCCTCAATTTATGTGGTCGCCTTGACCTTGCTTTCCTCGGAGCTCGCTTCGATGGTGAAGGAGCTTGCCTTTCCTCTTCCGCCTCGCTACAAGATTCAGTGACTGGAGCGGATGGGGAGACTATCACGTTGATGAATTCCCGGTCGATCGGGAGCTTCTCAGACTTCCATGAGTCGTAGTATATGGTGTTCTTTTTGTATTCGGCTGTTTCCTTCTTGCCAGTCCACCTCATGTTCTCGAACAGATTCTCCATGGCGTAGAAGATTCTGGAGAAGAATTTAAGCTTTCCCCTGTGAAGGATTTCGTTGTCACTTCCCTCCTCGAGCTCAAAATCCTTTGCGACTTCTTGAATCTGGTTGATGAACCAGCGGTGCCAGTTGAAGCTTGTCCCTGTCAAACTGTCAACTATGACAGAGGTGGCGAAGATCTTGGTGTCGGACAGTTGGCTCAGTGAACCAACACCGCAAAGAACTGATTTCATGTACAACTCGCAGATATAGTTGAACGGAGTCAAAAGATCATTCCTGATGTTGCTCTGCTTCGGATTATCAAACTTCTCGCCTCTCCTCTTGGCAAATCGAGCATACTCCACTTGAACAGACATTTCAAGTTCTGTCAAGGAAACTGGCCCGATCATTGGCAGGTCGAACACACGGGCTATTCTGCTTAACTCGATCTCTACAGGCCTTCCTTCCTGTGGATCGGTGAAGGTTGACGTTTCATCTCCTTCCTTGAGATTCAGAAGAATCTCGGCGATGGCTTTGGCCAGAATCTTCTGTGGCCTTGCTGTCACGAACTTCCACAGGCCGGCCGTGGTCACAGCCCTGCGGAAGAATCCGTTCTCCGTCACCACATCTTCATCAAGGTGTGGTTCAACATTGATATTGGCATCGAGGGAGTTCAGGAACTGCTCCATCGTTTGGGTCTTCTCCTTCTTTCCCATGGTTGTTTTGTAGAGAGATTTGAGAAAGGTTTAAGATTTTGGGGGGTTTGAGACTCGTGAGTTGCAGAGGCGCAGATCTTGCATGAGAATGGCAATTTTAGAGAGTTGTGAAAATTTCTGCAGATCTCCGTCGTTGCATATATATAGGACTAGGGTCCGGCTGACGTGGCAGGGGCAAGACAGTAATATCCTCGAGAATCCTGTGCGTAGGCGGCGGACCCTCGGTGATGGATCTGATGTGTCCGGCGTCATCACAGTAAAAGTGAACCGCCAACTTGACTTGGCGTCTCCACGTGGCCTTCTATGATTCGTCTCTCCAATCGGCATTGATCCAACGGTTAGGATTTAGGAACTGTTCAGATTCGACGGTTGGATCAAGGGCGATTTTCCCGCTTCTCTTGAATTGAGTCGCACGCGCCTGTGTTTTCTCTGTCTACGCGCCGCTGCATTAAATGCTAAAGTAAAAAGTGAATTTTGCACTCGAGTGCTGATAACTCATACGCTTCGCTTCGTACCCGCTCGCTTCGAGTGTAGCCGCTTGGCTTCTACTCGCTTGCGAAGTACTCGCTTGGCGTGACTGTTCCGCTCTCGCTTGCGATGACTTGCTTGAGTGACGTGGCACTCGCTTCGTCATCTGTAGCGACTGGAATAGGAAATAGATTTTCTTTGCTTAATTTAAAATGTTTCTGACTTACATACTTCAAGGATAAACAAGAATGTTTTCCTCTTTGTATTTGTGTCAGATTCATTTCATATTTTCCACATAGTAAGTGAAGGTTTCTAGCACTCTTCACATCACTTAGTGTACTTCAATTGAAATACTTACCAGTCAATCTCACTTCGTAGAAGATTGATACCACTAATTGAAGTTACATTGTGGTTTTGGACACCACTTGTTGAATCCAGTACTTGATGATGTTGTTTGAAGCTTGTTGATATCACCTGTTGAGTACTACATCTTCTTGGCATTCATCTTCCTCTACGAATTAGATAGTCCTCCATCGAAGTGAATGGGGGAGAAAATGAATATAGTACACAAGCTTACTACAACCCAGAGGGGAGCTTCACGTAAGTGTACTTATTCACGATGAATGGGAGATGAGTACAAGTCCTTATCTCAGAGCAGAATAGGACAGGATGACAATGAGAATGCTCTGACAAGACAATCTCGTATTTTACGTAGAAACATGTCACCAGCCCTGCAACCTTTTGAAGAAAAAGGTAACCCTTCAAGCTTCCTCCTATGAGCTACAGCATGAATTTGCAATCGACTCGCTTGACCCAAACAAGGGTTAATTGAAGCGATGCAAAATTCAAAGTGGGGGAGGAATGAATAGACATCCGGCAGCTCAACTCAATGAAGAGTGAGTAAAGAATGGATGTTTATCCACGATGGGAAGATGGGAAGAGGACGCAAGGTCTAGGTACCAGTCCTGCCTAAGCTTTCACCATTTTTACATGGGAAGGCCCGATACAAGACCCCACAACCGTTACTAGAAACGGCACTTGCGAGTGTTTATACCCACTCGCTAGGAATCCTAGGCTAGGTAGCAGCTTTCCTTGCTCGCTTTGGAAGTAGCTTGCTCCGAGAGCAAACAATAGTTCCCCCTTAACCAATGGCTTAACAATTCCTGTAAGCGGGTAGGGAACGTCTTCCAACACTCCACCTTTCTCCACCTTATTTCTCCTTTTTCAAGCGAGTGGAATTCTGAAGTGACTCGCTTAAGTTGGTGAAGATCCGAAGCGAGTGATGCTCAAAGGACAAGCGACCACTCTGTTGGGAATTGTTAAGATCAAAGTGTTAAGGGGGAACTCATATGGGACACTTCGAAGTGAGACAAATAGTTGTTTTGATTTGATCCCAAAACCCCCAAGCGTTCTGTTCCCAAGCGACCTATTTTTTATGTAGATAATAGGATTAGAAATTTTTCTAAGCCTACTCTGTTAGGATGGCTTTAATTTGCTTAGATTTTAGATCGCAGAAAATTCAAGTGAAGGCCACTCACTTGAGTGTGTTTTCCAAGCAAAGCGAGTCTAGCGAGATGAAGTGAAGCGTGCCGAAGAATAGCGTAGCGAAGCGAGCACTACAGTAGATTCAAAGCGAGTCTGCCAAAGTGAAGCGAAGCGAGCGCTACAGTGTAAAGTTAAAGCGAGTCAACTCCGGTCAACATTTTCCAAGGCAGTCACTAGGGAACTTTACTTCCCAAGCGACTCGCTACAGAAAGCCTACGAAGTGACTCAACTCAAAGCGGACGCTACAACTTCAAAGCAAAGCGAGCCTCTACCTACCAGAAAGCGACAGCACAATTCCCGCTCCAATTTTGAACTCCAGTCAACTAGAGATCTTCGCGTTAATTGTGAGATCTCCACGTGTCGATTGCGAAGAGGAGCAGCGGAGTTGACTGCCAGGCCGACAAGGGCGCCGCAACAGTACTGGCTCGCTCCAGCTACTGTTAAGTTTGGATCTTAGCCATTTCCGGCAAAGAGCCAAAACTGCGCGTCTGAAAAGCAGCCAGCCTGTGCAAGTACTGTCGAGAGGAGGAGGGACAAGGCCACCTACCAAGCAACGGATCTTGGCCATCTCTCCGCCTATAAATAGTGAAGGATGAAGACGAAGAGAGGTAGAACACTTCCTGAGTATTCTGCGCCTACTGCAAACATACACTCCCAGCCTTAGAGCAAACTTTGAGTCTTTGTTTCCAAGTGTTCTCCGAGTTCCAGTCTCATCGGAACTCGTCTTCACAACCTTCACACTTAGAGTCTAAGCCCATTCCATATCCAGGCTTAGAAGAAGAACTCTAGCCATCTTTGCATCTACTGTAAAGAGTTCTTCATAGTGTGTTCGTCGTATACCAAAAACCCTAACCCTAAGTTCTGTTGTTAGGTTTTTTTGTGTTCGTCGTTAGGTTGTTTCGATCCAAGGCCCTACTTTCATCGATCGTAGAAGCCTCGATCATAGAGTCTAGATCCAAGCTTGCACTTACATCGTTTGTGTAAAGCTGGATCGAAGCTAGGCTGTAAGGAGAGCCCGCAATCTCCCTGTCGTCGGACTGAAGCGAGTGAAGCTTCAAGTCCAGTTTAGGTTTTAGTAGTGAACCCGTAATCACTGCGTCTGTCGTCAGATCCAAGCGAGTGAAGCTCGATCTTGACCAGGCTTTTGAAGAGCCCATAATCTTCAAGTTCTTGAGTGAAGAGAACAGTTGCCGAGTGCAACATAGTGGATGTAGGAGCTTCATCTCCGAACCACTATAAATCTTGTGTCGTATCTCTCTAACCCTAAACTCTTTATTTTCCTTGTTTGATTATTCATTGCACTTGCATCTAAACAAACATAACTTGGAATTTTTAATTACTTAGGAAAGAGTTAGCTCACCGAATTCCGCACTAAGAGTAAAGTCTCACTCTTGATCAAGCTCTAAGCTTAGGTCAAAAGAATCGTGATTACTTTAGATCTAGCTCTCGGCTAGGTCTTAGTATTTCAAAAGAGCACTTTACTTCATACTCTGAGTTAAGGATTTGAAGTTGAAAATTTTCAAAATACGTATTCACCCCCCCCCCCCCCCCCCCCCCTCTACGTATTTTTCCTATAACAAACCGGGACCAACAAGTGGTATCAGAGCCAGGTTCTTTCGAGCCTCTGCTTTGCATATCCGAAGCGAGTCCCCACTCGCTTCACGTTGTCTCACTGAACCGGATTCTATTTTTCCTAAGTGCATCAAAACCTCACCCACGCATACTGCATTTACTACTAACAGTTTGCTATGAATGCTTCTAGTCTTCCACAGTTCTCCATAGAAGGCTATGAGATCTGGAGCTTTCGCGTTGAGAGCTTCCTATGCTCCATCCATGACCGGATGTGGGAGGTCATTGAAGATGGGCCGATCGAAATCAAGAAAGCTGTCTCTGAGAATGTCCCAGGTGCCGAAGGTCGAGCTGCTTATGTTCGACAAACATATGTGGAGAAGGACAAAGATGAATACACTCCAAATGACTTCAAAGTCGCCAACCTCGACAAGATCGCACGCCACACGATGCAGAGCACCGTGTCGGACGCCTATCTACCACGGATAAGGAAGTGCGTAACTGCAAAAGAAATGTGGGAAACCCTAGCCCTCATTTCTCAAGGAACGGACAAGATCAAAGAGAACAAGCTCGCCGTACAAATGCGGGAATTTGAAAGCTTGATAATGAAGCCAGGAGAGTCCATCGATGCCTTCGAGCTGAGAGTTACCAACATCACTGCAACTCTCAACTCACTTGGGAAGAAACTCACAGACAAGGAAGTGAATCTGAAGATTGTTCGTGCTCTCACGAGGAAGTGGCAGACAATGAAGGAGCTGTACCTAGCTACCAAGAATCTATCAAAGCTCACACCGGAGATTCTGTTCTCCTAACTCAAAGCTCAGGAATTCGATCTGAATCGAATGAATCTCGACGAAGAGGATGAAGCTCCCACGACGTCAAAGGGTGTAGCTTTCAAAGTTGCTGAAGGGCCAAGCGACCAGTCGATAGCCAAGATGACGAGGGAAGAGCTGGAAGAACATGTTGCGTTCTTATCCAAGAACTTCAACAAAATGAACTCTCGGGTGGGCAAGTACAAGAGATTCTACAAGCAGTACAAAGGGAGAAACACTGATGCTCGAGAAGGAAAAAGGAAAAGAGAAGAGACGACAAAGCCGATCCCCCGCGACATGAAGGATGTGGAGTGCTACCACTGCCACAAGATGGGCCACTACAAATCCGACTGCCCGAAGCTAAGTGCAAAGGAGCGAGAGGAACTAAGAGCAAAGAGGGATGCTCCAAGACGAGCGCTTGTAGCAAGCGAGCAGCCAGTCGCTACAACTGAAGATGTCTCAAGTGACTCGGATGCATTCACAGATCCCAACTCCAGTGATGGAGAGGATCTTGGGCTCATGGCGCTCACCGACGAGGAAACTGGAGAGGTATTTATCTATCCCTCACCTAGTTCAATTACACTCGCACACACTCATCAAGAGGAAGCAAATTCCTTGACATGGAGTGAGTTGCTTGACAAGCACATCAAACTGTCAAGCGACCACAAAGTGTTGAAACAAGCTTTATCTCAAAGCGAGAAGGAGAACCGAAAGCTAGCCATTGAGCTTGACCAAGTCAAACTTAACTTAAGGGCTATGACTAGTAAGTTCGAGGATCTCTTCGCTAGACATCAAAGCTTGGAAGGAAGGTATGAAACCCAGTCCGCTCTAGTTGCCAACTTGAACAAAGCTTCATATGCTAGGCAGACACTAGAGAGCTCGCTTCTACCTTTTGGTAGAAAGGGAGGACTCGGATATGAGGGTGGACCTACTGTCTTTGTTGGTGTTTCAAACACAAGGATAAAGGCCAAATGGCTGAGAACCCTAAGAAGAAGCCAATGAAGATGTCTATATCTTCAAGAGCAAAATCTAAGGGGAAGCAAAGACCAACTGTCCCTAGCACTAACGATGCTAAATCTTACCAATCCAAAGGTAAAGGGAAAATAGTTGTAGCTTCTAAGTCTCAGACCAAGACACGAGAGACAAAGGATCTCCCTTTCAAGAAAAGGAGTAATGTCTATGTGTCACGTTATCCGGACTGGAGATGGTCCAACCGGACTAACGTTGAGGGAGAAGAACTTGAAGCACCAAAGAGGTCGCTTCAGATTCCCAAGGTTTCTCAAGCGAGTCAGGGTCAAAACCCTAGTTGGACCGCTTCGAGAAAACCAAGCAAGCCGCTTCGACATACTGTAAAACCTAAGTCAGTCTCTAAGCCCGTTGCTAATCCGAAGCGAGTCGCTTCAGGATACAAGCGAGTGGGTAAGAGCATAGGAATGTCTCAAGCGAGCCGCTACCCCTCTTGCACACACTGCTGCACGTGTGAAGCTGCTTTAAGGCAGAAGTCACAGTCTTTAAAGGTCGAATTAACCAAAACACAAGCTACCTCACAAAAGAGAGTGAAGCAAGTGTGGGTACCTAAGGGAACTAACCTGCAAGGACCCAAACTGATTTGGGTACCAAAATCTGTCTAATTGCAGGTGAGCGCCGTGGATCCCATGCCAAGTGAGGGTCAACAAATCTGGTACTTGGACAGTGGATGTTCAAGACACATGACCGGCATGAGAGCTCTACTTCATGACTACATAGAGAAGAAGGGTCCACACGTTACATTTGGTGATAACTCTCGAGGAAGCACCAAAGGGTACGGCGCACTGAAAGTTGGAAAACTCACAATAGAAGAAGTCTCCTATGTGGAAGGACTTAAGCACAACTTGCTATCCATTTCACAATTTTGTGATAAAGGATACAAGGTGGAATTTATTTCCAACAAGTGCATTGTGAAAAGCAAGCTCACGTCCCAGATTGTGGTCACTGGAATAAGACAAAGGAACGTCTACATAGCACAATGGGACAGCTACAAAGAGGAGACGTGCTTAGCTAGGAGTGCTACAGAGATAGGATGGCTATGGCAACGTCACTTGAACCATCTCAACTTCAAAGCTATAAATCGCTTAGCTCGAAAAGGTTTGGTGCAAGGCATACCAAATGAAGTCTTTGTTAAAGACCATCCATGCTCACCATGCCAACGATGGAAGCAGACGAAGAAGCACGTCGCCAGTCTTGAAGAAGCTTCATCTAAGCGAGTGCTCGAGCTGCTTCATATGGATCTGTTTGGTCCAGTCACTCCAGTTAGTGTAAATGGAAGGAAGTACACTCTAGTTGTAGTCGACGACTTCTCTCGCTACACTTGGGTTGTATTTCTCTTCAGCAAGAAGGAGACACTGACCAAGCTACCACAATTGCTCAAACGTCTAGCTGTGGAAAAGAACCAAGCGATTGTCACCATTCGCTCCGACAAAGGCACAGAGTTCCTGAACTCTACCATTGAAGCTTACTGCACGGAGCATGGCATTGCACACCAGACTTCCTCAGCAAGCACACCTCAGCAGAACGGAGTTGCTGAGAGAAGGAATCGGATCATCAAAGAAGCCGTTTGAACCATGATTGCTGACTCGAAGCTTCCGATGAAGTATTGGGCTGAAGCTGCCAATACAGCATGCTACACGCAGAACCGGACGCTTCTCTGCAAGCGGCATGACAAGACACCATATGAAATATGGACAGGGAGAATTCCTAACATATCTTATTTCCATATCTTTGGTTGTAGGGTCTTCATCCATGATAATGGGAAATCACAATTGAAAGCCTTTGAAAGCAAAGCTGATGAAGGAATATTCTTAGGATATTCTACATCAAGCAAAGCTTACAGGGTATTCAATTATAAAACCCTAATTGTGGAGGAATCACCCCATGTCGTATTTGATGAATCTTCTTTGAGTCTTCCACAGGAACATGTTCAATCTAAAGAAGGAAAGTCAAGCGAGGAACCCATCAACTCTTTGACTTGGGACTTGCTTGAGGATGATGAAGAAATCAAGGGCTCAAGCGAGCAGGTTGCCCAAGGAAAAGATGAAGCTGCCCCCAAGATTCCTGAAGCGAGTGCAGGCCAAGCACCCAATCCAGTCGCTTCAGAAGTTGAAGCGAGCGACCAGGAAGAAGATGAAGATGAAGCTGGCGGATCCAAGCGTGCGTGGCTCAAGGATCACTCACCAAGTCAAATCATTGGAGATCCATCCAAGGGTGTAGTGACCAGAAGTCAAGTGTTTGGAGAAAGTGCCATGTTCAGTTGCTTTCTCTCAAACATTGAGCCATCATGCGTGGAGGAAGCCCTAGTTGACTCCAATTGGGTGATCGCCATGCAAGAAGAGCTAAATCAGTTCACCAAGAATGACGTATGGTACCTCGTGGATCGTCCCAAATTCCAACATGTTATTGGCACCAAGTGGGTGTTCAAAAACAAGACGGACGAGGACCACAACATTGTGAGGAACAAGGCGCGACTCGTCGCTAAGGGCTACTGCCAAGAGGAAGGAATCGACTTTGATGAGACCTTCGCTCCAGTGGCACGACTTGAAGCGATCAGACTATTTCTAGCCTATGCAGCGGCCAAGAAATTCAAAGTCTATCAGATGGATGTGAAGAGCGCGTTCCTCAACAGTGAATTGAAGGAAGAAGTGTATGTGGAGCAGCCACCGGGTTTCGAGCAGGGAGATAAGGTGTATCAATTGAAGAAAGCCCTATATGGATTGAAGCAAGCTTCCAGAGCTTGGTATGATACCCTATCCCAATTCCTAGTGGATAATGGATTCCACAAAGGGAAGATAGATCGGACTCTCTTCACCATCAATCATGGAGAAGATATGCTATGGGTCCAGATCTATGTTGATGACATCATATTTGGGTCGCCAAACCAGTCGCTTAGCGAGAAGTTTGGAGAGCTTATGAAGACCAAATATGAGATGTCAATGATTGGCTTGATGAGCTGCTTTCTAGGTCTTCAAGTGAAGCAACAGGATGATGGTATCTTCATCAATCAAGCTAAGTATACTCGAGATATGCTTGCCAAGTTCGGTGTTCAGCATGCCAAAGCTGTGAAGATTCCAATGAACACAAACTGGAAGATGGAGCCAGACCTAGATGGGAAGTCTGTGGATGCTACAGACTACCGAGCTTTGATCGGATCCCTTCTATATCTCACTGCCAGTAGGCCGGATATATCTTTTGCAGTTGGAGTATGTGCTCGCTTCCAAAGCAATCCCAAGCACAAACATCTTGAAGCTGCCAAAAGAATTCTTCGATATTTGAAGGGCACTGTCAATATGGGGCCGTGGTATCCGACGGAGGATAATTTGGAGCTCACTGGATACTCAGATGCTGACTATGGGGGGTGCCGAATTGATAGGAAATCAACTTCGGGCACTTCTCAGTTCTTGGGAAGCAAGCTAATCTCATGGTTTTCGAAGAAGCTGACGAGTGTAGCTACTTCAACGACTGAAGCCGAATATATGGCCACGGGAAGCTGCTGTTCTCAAATTCTATGGCTTCGTCAGCAGTTGAAGGACTACAAAGTTGAAGCGAATGAAATTCCAATATTCTGCGACAACAACAGTGCGATCTGCATCTCGCAAAATCCAGTGCTACACACCAGATGCAAGCACGTGGAAATCCGACATCACTTCATTCGTGATCATGTCGAGAAGAAGGATATCAAGCTCGAGAAAATCCATACCGATCTCCAGCGAGCAGATATCCTCCCCAAGCCTCTAGCTGGATCTCGTTTTAATCAGCTATGCATGGAACTAGGGTTGCTAGACCCTGGTGAAGAGTGCTAGATCCAGGATGCACGAAGGAGTGGTCGCTTGTTCTTTTGTGCGTCACTCGCTTCGGATCTTCACCAACTCAAGCGAGTCACTTCAAAATTCCATTCACTTGAAGAAGGAGAAATAAGGTGGAGAAAGGTGGAGTGTTGGAAGACGTTCCCTACCCGCTTACAGGAATTGTTAAGCCATTGGTTAAGGGGGAACTATTGTTTGCTCTCGGAGTAATCTACTTCCAAAGCGAGCAAGGAAAGCTGCTACCTAGCCTAGGATTCCTAGCGAGTGGGTATAAACACTCGCAAGTGCCGTTTCTAGTAATGATTGTGGGGTCTTGTATCGGGCCTTCCCATGTAAAAATGGTGAAAGCTTAGGCAGGGCTGGCACCTAGACCTTGCATCCTCTTCCCTTCTTTCCGCCGAAGAGGAGCAAGTCTTCTCATCTCCTTTATCGTGGATAAACATCCATTCCTTACTCACTCTTCATTGAGTTGAGCTGCCGGATGTCTATTCATTCCTCCCACTTTGAATTTTGCATCGCTTCAATTAACCCTAGTCTGGGTCAAGCGAGTCGATTGCAAGTTCATTCTGTAGCTTGTAGGAGGAAGCTTGAAGGGTTACCTTTTTCTTCAAAAGGTTGCAGGGCTGGTGACATGCTTCTGCGTAAAATACGAGATTGTCTTGTCAGAGCATTCTCATTGTCATCCTGTCCTATTCTGCTCTGAGATAAGGACTTGTACTCATCCCCCATTCGTCGTGAATATGTACACTTACGTGAAGCTCCCCTCTAAGCTTGTGTACTATATTCATTCTCTCCCCCATTCACTTTGATGGAGGACTCTCTAGTTCGTAGAGGAAGATGAATGCCATGAAGATGAATGCCATGAAGTTCTAGCCAAGATGAAGCATCCAACAAGTGAATTCATCAACAAGTGGCACTCAACAAAGGTAGTATCAAAAAGCTTCAAGCAAAATCATCAAGTGGATTGATCAAGTGTTGTCCAAATCCTCAAAATGAAGTCTTCAATAAGTGGTATCAATCTCCTACGAAGTGAGATTGACTGGTAAGTGTTTCAATTTTAAGTACACTAAGTGAGCTGAAGCGTGCTAGAAACCTTCACTCACTATGTGGAAAATATGAAATGAATCTGACACAAATACAAAGAGGAAAACATTCTTGTTTATTCTCGAAGTATGTAAGTCAGAGACATTTTAAATTAAGCAAATAAATTTCATTTCTTATTCCAGTCGCTTCAGATGGCCAAGCGAGTGCTACGTCACTCCAAGCGAGCCATCGCAAGCGAGTGCGAAACAGTCACTCAAGCGAGTACCTCTCAAAGCGAGTAAAGGCCAAGCGGCCCAACTCGAAGCGAGCGGGTACGAAGCGAGTATGAGCTGTCTGCACTCGAGTGCAGATTTTACCTTTTACTTTACATTTAATGCAGGTTCACGTACAGCCGAAAATAACGGGCGCGTGCACTGCACTTTGAATTCGAAGCGGGAAAGGACGGAGAAGATCCAACCATCGAATCCAAACAGTCCCTGATTTATAGCCGTTGGATCCGACGCCGTGTAAAGTAACGAATCACAGCAGGCCACGTGGAGACGCCGAGCAAGTTGGCGGTTCACTTTTCACTGTGATGACGCCGGACACGTCAATCACTTCGCCGTTGGCCGCCATATAGAAACAGGATCTTCGGTGATATTACTGTCTTGCCCTTGCCACATCAGCCGAACCCTACCTCTATTTAAGGACATCGTTGCAGACTGAGAAAACTTTCACAACTCTCTATTTTTACCATTCTTATGCAAGAACTGAAAATTTTCTGCAAACTCATGAGCCTCAAACCAGTTTTTGTTCTATAAATCTCCGATCAAATCTCTTAAACTTTATACCATGGGAAAGAAGCAGAAAACTGAAATGATGGAGGAATTTCTCACAGAGGTCGACAAGCACATCAACGTCGAGCCTCATCTCGACCCGACCGTCATTGAAGAGGATGGTTTCTTCCGTAAGGCCGTGATCACGGCCGGCTTATGGAAGTTTGTGACGGCAGTGCCGACGAAGATTTTGGCCAAGGCGGTGGCTGAAATTCTTCTAAATCTGAGGAAAGGACGAAACACTTCGTCCTTCACTGACCCACAGAACGGAGAACCGGTGGAGGTGGACCTGAGCAATCTTATCGGCGTATTTGACTTGCCGAGGGAAGGTGGAGACTCCTTGTTGGGGAGGGAGTTATCGACCGGAGTCGAATATGCTCGGTTTGCCACCGACGAAGCAGAGCCCAACTACAAGGAGGCCAGTATTCGTTCAGATCTGAAGGTTCCTTTCAATCACATATGCGAGCTCTTTTCGAAGTGCGTCGCATGCTACGTTGGAACGTTGGGCACACTTTCAGAAACAAAGTTGTTTGCCACCACCATCATCGTCGACAGCCTTACCGGAACAAGGTTTAACTGGCATGGTTGGTTTCTCAACCAGATTCACGAAGTTGCTGATGATTTCAAGTTCGTGAAGGGGAGCACTGATCAGATTCTCCGCAAAGGGAAGCTGAAATTTTTCTCCAGACTCTCCGTCGCACTGGAGGAACGGTATCCCAACAAAGTATGGCCAGAATCTGACGTCGCTGTCTACAACAAGCTCACGGTGTTTCATGACCTGTGGAGGTCAAACAAAATTCCAGTGGATTTGGGACTTCTCGAGGTTGAAGTGCCCGCTGCAGTGCCTGTTGCCGAAAGGCAAGTTGAAGCCCCCCAATCAAAGCGAGCCGCTTCATCTGGGAAGCGAGCTGCGCCGAAGCGACCCAAAAAGAAATTGAAGCTGGTCGCTTCGCTAGTCAAGTCAAGCGAGGCTGAGGAGCAGCCGCTTGAGGAGACTGAAGAAACTCAACCCCAGCCATCACCCATCAAAATCCAGACTCCCCCACCACAAACACAAACACAGTCACCACCAATCCAAACCCATACTCAACCACCAGAACCTCAAGCCTCATCATCCGCTCAACCACATACCCAGAAATTCCCCCTCTCTCCCCATGAAGAAGAATCCACTTCTTCGTTCCAAATACCCCCTATCCCACTTCTAAGCACTGATCCTACTGCTACATTCACCAAATTTCAACCCATCCAATCCCAGCAACAACTCGAACCCATCCAAGTCTCTGAAACCTAAACCTCATCATCCCAGTCCCCTTCCTCATCGGCAGCTACAACCGATACTGCCCAAACCACTATCATCCCTCAATTCCAACTCTCCAATGCCCCTGCAGATATAGAGGCTCTCGAAAGATATGCGAGAGACAGAGAGCAAGCTGCAGAGACTATCAAGGACCGCTACTCCTCCGTGCCGATGTCCGACGAGTTCTTCACCAAGACCGTCGACTTTCTCACATACATCACCTACCGCGGCACTGAGTACTACAAGGTCTTCAGACTCTTGAAAGCTTTCAGAAGTGAAGAGCTCATTGAAATGGAAGGGAAGCTGCTGGATTTCATCGGTGAGAATGGTTTCATGCATTTCTCACTGGAACCAGCTTCTGGGAGAAGCTGGATGTGAAGGTGAAGCGTGCCTATCCAGACGCTTCAATCCCCGAGCATGTGCCAACCATTCAAGAGCGGAGGTTGATAAGGGAGCATGCGGAGGAGGTAGAGGTGAAGGATGCGGAGATCTCAAGCTTGCAGAGTGAGATCACCAGGAAGGATGTGGAGTTGGAGAAGAAGGCGGAAGAAGTCAATAATCTGCGTGCAGATTTTGACAAGAAAAAGAGTGAATTGGAGGGAAAGGTTGCAGAGAAAGATATTGGAGGAAAAGGAGAAGGCGCTGGAGGGACAGGCGAAGCTGGTCGGAGACCAGGAAAAGAATCTTGATGAACTCAAGCGCTCGCTTGATGCGGAAAGGAGTCGCTTGAGGGATATCAATGCCAAGCTGGTGAGAGTTGGCAAAGAAAAGAAGGAGTTAGAGGAGGAAGTGAAGAGACTGAAGGAGGAGGTAGAGAAGAAAGATGGGGATCTAGTGATGAAGGGAAGTGAGCTGACAAGAGTCAAGACAGTCCTTGATAAGCTTAAACAGGAGATGAAGGATCTCAAGCTTGAGCTTGAGATAGATCAGAAAGAGCTCGAGAGCAGGAGGAAGAGTGCTAGAGCCACCGATCTAAAGCAAGCTGAGTTGGCCGTCCAAATTGACGAAGCTAAGAAGAAGGCCAGTGAGTTCGCTATCAAGATTGCCGAACTTGCACAAGTTCGTGTGACGCTCAACAGCTAGGAAAGCGCCATAACTACTGCAAAGGCAGAACTTGAAGCTTCTCAGGACTTCCTTAATCTCACGATAGCGCAAGGAAATTCGCGCAGAGATCGAAGCGGAGCTAGCCGCTCGCTTCAGGAATGTGGAGTCGCTTGAGAGGCTGATGGCCTCTGTCAAGGAAAGAGAGAAGCAGTGTGAGTATCTGCTCGAGGAGATAAGTATCAAAACTGCTGAATTAGTGCTCTCCCAGGAGCATACTTTCGCAGGGAAGACCGAGCGGATGCTGCATGCTGTGTTCAATCCAGTCAACAATCTTCATCACTCTCTTACTGGAAAGATGATCACCCAAACCCCCGGCAGTGATGATGCTAAAAAGGGGGAAGGGATTGTACAGAAAAGTGCTGAAACTCTGGAGCTACAAGGTGGAGTCGAAGGAATTGGAGAGGAAAGGAGGATGGAGATTGAATGATGAAGTGGAGTTGGAGGTGCCGAAGAGATTGAGAAGGAGGATGAAGCTCACGCTGAGCGTGCGAGGATACTGGGCAAAGAGAAACAAACAGAAGAACCTCGCAGGCCAATTGAAGGGAAGTTGCTTGCCTCATCTATTGCTGCTCACCCTCCGGTGGTTATATTAACCAAGGAACAAAGGGAGGAGAAAATCCGTCGAGACGAGGAGGCCCTAGCTCGCGAAATGGAGATGCAATTTGATTTGAAAGCACTGGAGGCTCTTACTGCTTTCCAAGCGCCCGCTTCACCTCTGGCTGCTTCAACCCTTGCACTCATTTCTGATTTTGCAGGAGCCACTTCATCGACCGCTGGAGCCACTTCATCCAGCCAAGCTACCATCCCACGAAGTGCCCCAGCAGTCATCCCTCCTAAAGAAACAGAGAAGAAGAAGCAAGAAATGCCTCCACCGCCAGCACCAAAACAAGCTTTGAAGCGGACTGTTCCCAAAGCGAGAGAAGATGATCCCGAGGCCAAGCGCCAAAAGATCAAGCAGGCAGTCGCTTCACGAGCTGGTCAGGTGGAGAGGAGAAGGAAGAAAGTAGAGGAGTAAAAGGAGGAAGAGGAAAAGGAGAGGAAGATCAAGGCAAGGCGTCTAGAGATCATCGAAAGTCGGATCGAGGAACACTTCATTGAAGTGAGACTCATCCAGTCCGCTCTTACTCAAAGCGCCTTCATCCCATTTCTGCCTGAAGAGTCAGATGCATGTATCAAGAAAGCTTGGATGGACGCTTTCTATGAGACCACGAAGGAGATGATTTATTCCAGTGCTACCCGCGCAGAGAAGAGCAACAATACATCTGGAGGCGACTGACTGATATGCTCCCGAAGTGGAACTCTGAAATAAGCGCGAAGTTCAACGCTATCATGACTGAGATGTCCAGCCGATCAGAGGAGGAGTTGATTGTGCGCAGGAATGAACATCCTGACGCCCGAGAGATCGAGCAGTTCATCCCCGACGATCTACTTGAGCGATGGCTATACTACAAGGAGAAATTCATCAAAGCGTACTAATACTGGGGAGTAGTGCCACTTCAGAATGAATGCTCAAGGATCAATGCGCTCAGCAACTGCCTAAGTGCCTATGACGAGAAGTTCAGACGGAAAGTCTTCACCCTTGCAGAGCTTGCAATGCCCATGCCTCTAATCATCAAAGTGCCAGCCTCGAAGGACTTCCCCATACCCTTCCTGCCCGGCACAAGTGTTCCAGATAGAATCATCATTGATGTAGAGATTGATGAAGCTTTCAAGCTAGAGGAAACTTGGAGGAGACCAAGCATCTACAACGTTGGAACGCTGGAAGTAAGAGTGCTCAGTGCCTATGTTGTTCCAGAGGAGATGATCGAGAAGGAGATGGAGACAGAAGAGAAGGAGAAGGAAGAGGAGATGACAGAGAAAGAGAAGGAAGAGAAGGATGAAGCTGCAGGAAACCCTTGAGTTTCAAGCTTCATATTTTGTGAACTGTTGTTCATCTATCCCATTTTAATTTCTGTCTCTCCTGTGTCATTTACTAGCTTTGTGAATGATTTATCCTTATGCTACAAAACTCAAATAACTTAACCGAAAAAAAAAGGGGAAAGGAACTTAAAAGAAAAATTTTCAAACGAACATGCAAAGAAAGCAGTCGCTTGAAGTTCCTTCCACGGTTAGGTAGGCTAAATCTCTTAGTCTAAAAATATGTTTTGGGTTTTGGCATCATCAAAAAGGGGGAATTGTTGGGAATTGTTAAGATCAAAGTGTTAAGGGGGAACTCATATGGGACACTTCGAAGTGAGAAAATAGTTGTTTTGATTTGATCCCAAAACCCCCAAGCGTTCTGTTCCCAAGTGACCCATTTTTGATGTAGATAATAGGATTAGAAATTTTTCTAAGCCTACTCTGTTAGGATGGCTTTAATTTGCTTAGATTTTAGATCGCAGAAAATTCAAGTGAAGGCCACTCACTTGAGTGTGTTTTCCAAGCGAAGCGAGTCTAGCGAGCTGAAGTGAAGCGTGCCGAAGAATAGCGTAGCGAAGCGAGCGCTACAGTAGATTCAAAGCGAGTCTACCAAAGCGAAGCGAAGCGAGCGCTACAGTGTAAAGTCAAAGCGAGTCAACTCCGGTCAACATTTTCCAAGGCAGTCACTAGGGAACTTTACTTCCGAAGCGACTCGCTACAGAAAGCCTACGAAGTGACTCAACTTAAAGCGGACGCTACAACTTCAAAGCAAAGCGAGCCTCTACCTACCAGAAAGCGACAGCACAATTCCCACTCCGATTTTGAACTCCAGTCAACTAGAGATCTTCGCATTAATTGCGAGATCTCCACGTGTCGATTGCGGAGAGGAGCAGCGGAGTTGACTGCCAGGCCGACAAGGGCGCCGCAACAGTACTGGCTCGCTCCAGTTACTGTTAAGTTTGGATCTAAGCCATTTCCGGCAAAGAGCCAAAACTGCGCGTCTGAAAAGCAGTCAGCCTGTGTAAGTACTGTCGAGAGGAGGAGGGACAAGGCCACCTACCAAGCAACGGATCTTGGCCATCTCTCCGCCTATAAATAGTGAAGGATGAAGACGAAGAGAGGTAGAACACTTCCTGAGCATTCGAGCGCCTACTGCAAACAAACACACCCAGCCTTAGAGCAAACTTTGAGTCTTTGTTTCCAAGTGTTCTCCGAGTTCCAGTCTCATCGGATGTCGTCTTCACAACCTTCACACTTAGAGTCTAAGCCCATTCCATATCCAAGCTTAGAAGAAGAACTCTAGCCATCTTTGCATCAACTGTAAAGAGTTCTTCATAGTGTGTTCGTCGTATACCAAAAACCCTAACCCTAAGTTCTGTTTTTAGGTTTTTTTGTGTTCGTCGTTAGGTTGTTTCGATCCAAGGCCCTACTTTCATCGATCATAGAGTCTAGATCCAAGCTTGCACTTACATCGTTTGTGTAAAGCTCGATCGAAGCTAGGCTGTAAGGAGAGCCTGCAATCTCCCTGTCGTCGGACTGAAGCGAGTGAAGCTTCAAGTCCAGTTTAGGTTTTAGTAGTGAACCCGTAATCACTGCGTCTGTCGTCAGATCCAAGCGAGTGAAGCTCGATCTCGACCAGGCTTTTGAAGAACCCGTAATCTTCAAGTTCTTGAGTGAAGAGAACAGTTGCCGAGTGCAACAAAGTGGACGTAGGAGCTTCATCTCCGAACCACTATAAATCTTGTTCGTATCTCTCTAACCCTAAACTCTTTATTTTCCTTGTTTGATTATTCATTGCACTTGCATCTAAACAAACATAACTTGGAATTTTTAATTACTTAGGAAAGAGTTAGCTCACCGAATTCCGCACTAAGAGTAAAGTCTCACTCTTGATCAAGCTCTAAGCTTAGGTCAAGAGAATCGTGATTACTTTAGATCTAGCTCTCGGCTAGGTCTTAGTATTTCAAAAGAGCACTTTACTTCATACTCTGAGTTAAGGATTTGAAGTTGAAAAACTTCAAAATACGTATTCACCCCCCCCCCCCCCCCCCCCCCCCCTCTACGTATTTTTCCTATAACAAACCGGGACCAACACACTCCTTCGTGCATCCTGGATCTAGCACTCTTCACCACGGTCTAGCAACCCTAATTCCATGCATAGCTGATTGAAACGAGACTCAGCTAGAGGCTTGGTGAGGATATCTGCTCGCTGGAGATCGGTATGAATTTTCTCGAGCTTGATATCCTTCTTCTCGACATGATCACGAATGAAGTGATGTCGGATTTCCACGTGCTTGCATCTGGTGTGAAGCACTGGATTTTGTGAGATGCATATCACACTGTTGTTGTCGCAGAATATTGGGATTTCATTCGCTTCAACTCTGTAGTCCTTCAACTGTTGACGAAGCCATAGAATTTGAGAACAACAGCTTCCAGCGGCCATATATTCGGCTTCAGTTGTTGAAGTAGCTACACTTGTCTGCTTCTTTGAAAACCATGAGATCAACTTGCTTCCCAAGAACTGACAAGTGCCCGAAGTTGATTTCTTATCAATTCGGCACCCTCCATAGTCAGCATCTGAGTATCCAGTGAGCTCCAAATTGTCCTCCGTTGGATACCACAGCCCCATGTTGACAGTGCCTTTCAAATATCGAAGAATTCTTTTGGCAGCTTCAAGATGGCTGTGCTTGGGATTGCTTTGGAAGCGAGCACATACTCCAACAGCAAAAGCAATATCCGGCCTACTTGCAGTGAGATATAGAAGGGATCCAATCAAAGCTCGGTAGTCTGTAGCATCCACAGACTTCCCATCTAGGTCTGGCTCCATCTTCCAGTTGGTGTTCATTGGGATCTTCACAGCTTTGGCATGCCGAACACCGAACTTGGCAAGCATATCTCGAGTGTACTTAGCTTGATTGATGAAGATTCCATCATCCTGCTGCTTCACTTGAAGACCTAGAAAGCAGCTCATCAAGCCAATCATCGACATTTCATATTTGGTCTTCATAAGCTCTCCAAACTTCTCGCTAAGCGATTGGTTTGGTGACCCAAATATGATGTTGTCCACGTAGATCTGAACCCATAGCATATCCTCTCCATGGTTGATGGTAAATAGGGTTCGATCTATCTTTCCTTTGTGGAATCCATTATCCACTAGAAATTTGGATAGGGTATCATACCAAGCTCTGGGAGCTTGCTTCAACCCGTATAGGGCTTTCTTCAATCGATACACCTTATCTCCCTGCTCGAAACCCAGTGGCTGCTCCACATACACTTCTTCCTTCAATTCACCATTGAGAAACGCGCTTTTGACGTCCATCTGATAGACTTTGAATTTCTTGGCCGCTGCATAGGCAAGAAATAGTCTGATCGCTTCAAGCCGTGCCACTGGAGCGAAGGTCTCGTCAAAGTCGATTCCTTCCTCTTGGCAGTAGCCTTTAGCGACGAGTCGCACCTTGTTCCTCACAACGTTGTGGTCCTCGTCCGTCTTGTTTTTGAACACCCACATGGTGCCAATAACATGCTGAAATTTGGGACGATCCACGAGGTACCATACATCGTTCCTGGTGAACTGATTCAGCTCTTCTTGCATGGCGATCACCCAATTAGAATCAGCTAGGGCTTCCTCCACGCATGTCGGCTCAATGGTTGAGAGAAAGCAACTGAACATTGCAATTTCTCCAAACACTTGGCTTCTGGTCACTGCACCCTTGGATGGATCTCCAATGATTTGACTTGGTGAGTGATCTTTGAGCCACACACGCTTGGATCCACCAGCTTCGTCTTCATCTTCTTCCTGGTCGCTTGCTTCACCTTCTGAAGCGACTGGATTGGGTGCCTGGCCTGCACTCGCTTCAGGGGTCTTGGGGGCAGCTTCAATTTTTCCTTGGACGATCTGCTCGCTTGAGTCCTTGATTTCTTCATCATCCTCAAGCATGTCCCAAGTCAATGAGTTGATGGGTTCCTCGCTTGTCTTTCCTTCCTTTGATTGAACCTGTTCCTGTGGAAGACTCAAAGAAGATTCATCAAATACGACATGGGGTGATTCCTCCACAATTAGGGTTTTACAATTGAATACCCTGTAAGCTTTGCTCGATGTAGAATATCCTAAGAATATTCCTTCATCAGCTTTGCTTTTAAAGGCTTTCAATTGTGACTTCCCATTATCATGGATGAAGACCCTACAACCAAAGATATGGAAATAGGATATGTTAGGAATTCTCCCTGTCCATATTTCATATGGTGTCTTGTCATGCCGTTTATTGAGAAGCGTCCGATTCTGTGTGTAGCATGCTGTATTGGCAGCTTCAGCCAAATATTTCATCGGAAGCTTCAAGTCAGCAATCATGGTGCGAACGGCTTCTTTGATGATTCTGTTCCTTCTTTCTGCAACTCCGTTTTGTTGAGGCGTTCGTGCTTAGGAAGTCTGATATGCTATGCCATGCTCCGTGCAGTATGCTTCAATGGTAGAGTTTAGAAACTCTGTGCCTTTGTCGGAACGAATGGTGGCAAACGCTTGGTTCTTCTCCACAGCTAGTCGTTTGAGCAGTTGTGGTAGCTTGGCCAGTGTCTCCTTCTTGCTGAAGAGAAATACGACCCAAGTGTAGCGAGAGAAATCGTCGACTACAACTAGAGTGTATTTTCTTCCATTTACACTAACTGGAGTGACTGGACCAAACGGATCCATATGAAGCAGCTCGAGCACTCGCTTGGATGAAGCTTCTTCAAGACTGGCGAAGTGCTTCTTCGTCTGCTTCCCTCGTTGGCATGGTGAGCATGGATGGTCTTTGACAAAGACTTCATTGGGAATGCCTTGCACCAAGCCTTTGCGAGCTATGCGGTTGATAGTCTTGAAGTTGAGATGGTTCAAGCATCGGTGCTATAGCCATCCTATTTCTGTAGCACTTCTTGCAACTAAGCACGTCTCCTCTTTGCAGTTGTCCCATTGTGCAATGTAGACATTCCTTTGTCTAATTCCAGTGAGCACAATCTGGGACGTGAGCTTGCTCTTCACAATGCACTTGTTGGAAATAAATTCCACCTTGTATCCTTTATCACAGAATTGTGAAATGGATAGCAAGTTGTGCTTAAGTCCTTCCACGTAGGATACTTCTTCTATTGTGAGCTTTCCAGTCTTCAGTGCGCCGTATCCTTTGGTGCTTCCTCGAGAGTTATCACCAAATGTAACGTGTGGACCCTTCTTCTCAATATAGTCTTGAAGTAGAGCTCTCATGCCGGTCATGTGTCTTGAACATCCACTGTCCAAGTACCAGATTTGTTGACCCTTACTTGGCATGGGATCCACGGCGCTCACCTGCATTTAGACAGATTTTGGTACCCAAATCAGTTTGGGTCCTTGCAGGTTAGTTCCCTTAGGTACCCACACTTGCTTTACTCTCTTTTGAGAGGTAGCTTGTGTCTTGGGTTTCTCGACCTTTGAAAACTGTGAGTTCTGCCTTGAAGCAGCTTCACACGTGCAGCAGTGTGTGCAAGAGGGGTAGCGGCTCGCTTGAGACATCCCTATGCTCTTACCCTTTTTCTTGTATCCTGAAACGACTCGCTTCGGATTAGCTACAGGCTTAGAGACTGACTTAGGATTTACAGTCTGTCGAAGCGGCTCGCTTGGTTTTCTCGAAGCGGCTCGCTTGGTTTTCTCGAAGCGGTCAAAGTAGAGTTTTGACCCCGACTCGCTTGAGTAACCTTGGAAGTTTGAAGCGACCTCCTTGGTGCTTTGAATTCTTCCCCCTCAACATGAGTACGGTTGGACCATCTCCAATCCGGCTCACGTGACACATAGACATTACTCATTTTCTTGAAAGGGAGATCCTTTGTCTCTCGTGTCTTGGTCTGAGATTTAGAAGCTTCAACAGGATTCCCTTTACCTTTGGATTGGTAAGATTTAGCATTGTGAGTGCTAGGGACTGTTGAACTTTGCTTGCCCTTAGATTCTGCCCTTGAAGATATAGACATCTTCATTGGCTTCTTCTTAGGGTTCTCATCCACTTTGCCTTTGTCCTTGTTAGTGGTCGCTTTGGAGGCAGTGGGCACATCCAAAGTGACTGATGGTGTCATGTTTGAAGCACCAACAAAGACAGTAGGCTTGGAAGGTCCACCCTCATATCCGAGTCCTCTCTTTCTACCAAAAGGTAGAAGCGAGCTCTCTAGTGCCTGCCTAGCATATGAAGCTTTGTTCAAGTTGGCAACTAGAGCGGACTTGTTTTCATACCTTCCTTCCAAGCTTTGATGTCTACCGAAGAGATCCTCGAACTTACTAGTCATAGCCCTTAAGTTAAGTTTGACTTGGTCAAGCTCAGTGGCTAGCTTTCGGTTCTCCTTCTCGCTTTGAGACAAAGCTTGTTTCAACACTTCGTGGTCACTTGACAGTTTGATGTGTTTGTCAAGCAACTCACTCCATGTCGAGGAATTTGCTTCCTCTTGGTGAGTGTGTGCAAGTGTAATTGAACTAGATGAGGGATAGATGAATACTTCTCCAGTCTCCTCGTCGGTGAGCGCCATCAATCCCAGATCTTCTCCCTCACTGGAGTTGGGATCAGTGAATGCATCCGAGTCGCTTGAGACATCTTCAGTTGAAGCGACTTGCTGCTCGCTTGCTACAAGCGCTCGCCTTGGAGCATTCCTTTTTGCTTTTAGTTCCTCTCGCTCCTTCGCACTCAGCTTCGGGCAGTCAGATTTGTAGTGGCCCATCTTGTGGCAGTGGTAGCATTCCAATTCCATCATGTCCCTTGAGATCGGTTAGGTTGTCTCATCTCTCTTTCCTTTGCTTTCACGAGCATCAGTGCTCCTTCCCTTGTAGTGCTTGTAGAATCTTTTGTACTTGCCCACACGCGAGTTCATCTTGTTGAAGTTCTTGGATAAGAACGCAACATGCTCTTCCAGCTCTTCTCTTGACATCTTAGCGAGTGTCTGGTCGCTTGGTCCTTCGGCAGCTTTGAAAGCTACACCTTTTGATGTCGTGGGAGCTTCATCCTCATCATCGAGGCTCATTCGATTCAGATCGAATTCATGGGCTTTGAGCTCGGAGAATAGAATCCCCGGCGTAAGCTTTGACAGATCCTTAATAGCTAGGTACAGCTCCTTCATTGTCTGCCACTTCCTCGTTAGAGCTCGAACAATCTTGAGGTTCACCTCCTTGTCTGTGAGTTCCTTCCCAAGTGAGTTAAGAGTTGCAATGATGTTGGTAACTCTCAGCTCGAAGGCGTCGATGGACTCTCCTGGCTTCATTATCAAGCTTTCAAACTCCCGCATTTGTACGGCGAGCTTGTTTTCTTTGATCTTGTCTGTTCCTTGAGAAATGAGAGCTAGGGTTTCCCACATCTCTCTCGCCGTTGCACACTTCCTAATCCTTGGTAGATAGGCTTCCGACACAGTGCTCTGCATCGTGTGGCGTGCGATCTTGTCAAGATTGGCGATTTTGAAGTCGTTAGCATTGTAGTCTTCCTTTTCCTTCTCGACATACTCCTGCCTGACATGAGCTTCGCGGCCTTCGGCGGCTGGAACGTTCACAGAGATGGCTTTCTTGATTTCGATTGGTCCATCCTCTATAACTTCCCACATCCGGTCGTGGATAGAGCATAGGAAGCTCTCGACTTGAAAGTTCCATGTCTCGTATCCTTCGATAGAGAACTGTGGAAGATTCGATGCACTATATGTAGACATAGCAAACAGTCAGTAGTAATGCAGTATGCGTGGGTGAGGGTTTTATGCACTTAGGAAAAAGGATCCGGTTCAGTGAGACAGCGTGAAGCGAGTAGGGACTCGCTTCGGATATACAAAGCAGAGGCTCAAAAGAACCGCTGCTTTGATACCACTTGTTGGTCCCGGTTTGTAATAGGAAAAATACGTGGGGGGGGGAGATGAATAAGTATTTTGAAGTTTTTCAACTTCAAATTCCTTAACTCAGAGTATAAAGTAAAGTGCTCGTTAGAAATACTAAGACCTAGCAGAGAGCTAGATCTAAAGTAATCACTATTCTCTTGACCTAAGCTTAGAGCTTGATCAAGAGTGAGACTTTACTCTTAGTGCGGAATTCGGTGAGCTAAGTCTTTCCTAAGTAATTAAAATTCCAAGTTATGTTTGTTTAGATGCAAGTGCAATGAATAATCAAACAAGGAAAATAAAGAGTTTAGGGTTAGAGAGATACGACACAGAGATTTATAGTGGTTCGGAGATGAAACTCCTACGTCCACTTTGTTGCATGAAGCAACTATTCTTTTCACTCAAGAACTTGAAGGTTACGGGTCCTTCAAAAACCTAGTCGAGATCGAGCTTCACTCGCTTGGATCTGACGACAGACGCAGTGATTACTGGTTCACTACTAAAACCTAACTGGACTGGAAGCTTCACTCGCTTCAGTCCGACGACAGGGAGATTGCGGGCTCTCCTTACAGCCTAGCTTCGATCGAGCTTTACACGAACGAGGTAAGTGCAAGCTTGGATCTAGACTCTATGATCGAGGCTTCTACAATCGATGAAAGTAGAGCCTTGGATCGGAACAACCTAGCGACGAACACAAAAACCTAACGAACAGAACTTAGGGTTAGGGTTTTTGGTTTACGACGAACACACTATGAAGAGTTCTTTACAATGAATGCAAAGATGGCTAGAACTCTTCTTCTAAGCTGGGATTTGGAATGGGCTTAGAACTCTATGTGTGAAGGTTACGAAGACGAGTTCCGATGAGACTGGAACTCGGAGAACACTTGGAAACAAAGACTCGAAGATTGCTTAGAAAGCTGGAAGTGTTTGTTTGCAGTAGGCGCTCGAATGCTCAAGTAGTGTTCTCACTTCTCTTCGTCTTCATCCTTCACTATTTATAAGCGGAGGGATGCTGAGATCCGTTGCTTGGTTGGTGGCCTTGTCCCTCCTCCTCTCGATAGTACTTTGTGCAGGCAGTTGCTTTTGCAGGTGCGCAGTTTGTCTCTTTGCCGAAAATGGCTAAGTTACAAACTTAACAGTAACTGGAGCGAGCCAGTACTGTAGCGGCGCCCTGTCGGCCTAGCAGTCAACTCCTCTGCTCCACTCCGCGTTCGACACGTGGAGATCTCGCAATAAATGCGAAGATCTCTAGTTGACTGGAGTTCAAAATCGGAGCGGGAATTGTGCTGTCGCTTTCTGGTAGGTAGTGGCTCGCTTCGCTTTGAAGTTGTAGCGTCCGCTTCAAATCGAAGTCCTCAAGTGACTGCTTTAGAAAATGTTGACCCGCGTTGACTCGCTTTGGCTTTTCACTGTAGCGCTCGCTTCGCTTCGCTTTGGTGGACTCGCTTCGATTCCACTGTAGCGCTCGCTTCGCTTCGCTATTCTTCGGCACGCTTCACTTCGGCTCGGTAGACTCGCTTCGCTTGGAAAACACACTCAAGTGAGTGGCCTTCACTTGAACTTTCTGCAGTCTAAAAACCTACGCAAAAATTGAGCCATCCTAACAGAGTAGGCTTATAAAAATTTCTAACCTACTTTCTACATCAAATTGGGTTGCTTGGGAACAGAACACTTGGGGTTTTGGGATCAAATCAAAACAAATTCTTGACTTAATTCAAAGTGTCCCATATGAGTTCCCCCTTAACATATTGTTCTTAACAATTCCCAACATTGGATAATACGGAACGCATCCAAATAATTCCTCATACGGCGTCTTGTTTTCCAACACAGAAGATGGTAATCGATTAATAACATAAGTAGCAGTGGCAAAAGCATCAAACCAAAGAGTAGCTGGAGCTTTAGCTTGAAATACCATAGACAAACCAGTTTCGGTGATGTGGTGATGCTTGCGTTCGGCAAGACCATTTTGTTGAGGCGTATAAGGACAAGAAATCCGATGGTGAATGCCACGAGATTCAAAAAATGATCGAAGATGAGTATTAACAAACTCCGATCCACCATCACTTTGAAACTGCTTGATTTGAGACGAGAACTGAGTACAGACAAAAGTGTAGAATTTTATAAAAATGTCACAAAATTCTGACTTTGCCTTAAGAGGATATAGCCATGAAAAGCGAGAAAAATCGTCAATAAACACTGCATAATATCGATAACCATCTGTGCTAGAAATAGGTGCAGGCCCCCACAAATCACATTGTATTAAATCCAAAACTGCAGTAGCACGCTTATCATTCAATGGAAAAACAAGTCGTTTGCTCTTAGCGAGCTGACATGGAGAACACAGAGTAGGAGTGGGTAATAAAGATGTAACAGATAAATGGCCTAACTTATTAAGCAACAATAACGGAAAATGAAACATGGCCCAATCGACGATGCCACAACTCGTAACTGGCCTTTGATTTCGCGGCTGTGACGGCAGCAAGAAGAGCTGGAGTACCATGATCGAGGACATACAAACCGCGATCAAGATGCCCCTGAGCTATAGCCTGCCTTGTGGTTCGATTCTGAACAACAAACGTACGATCAGAGAATAACACATCAACAGGATAATCTCGAGTAAGTTTGCTGATAGAGAGTAAATTCTTGGTAATATGTGGAACCACCAAAACATCAAGAAGACGAACATCTTTATTAATCGAGGCGCTGCCAGTATGAGAAATCGATAAAGAAGAACCGTTACCCACAATAACATTACCGTTTCCGGAGTAAGGCTTAAGATCGTTGAGAGAAGACGGATTCGATGTCAAATGAGCTGAGGCACCGGAATCCACATACCAATTCGGAGAAGGGCTGGAGATGTTGCGAGTAGAGGAGAAGGCTTCGGCCAAATTAGCAGCAAACGGCGGTGCGCGAGAGAGATATAGCGGGCACTTATCGGCGTAGTGCTCTCCACGGCAAAGTTGACATCGAGGCTTCCGAGGAGGACCACCACCGCTACCTCCTCCACCAGAACGTCCTCCACCAGGTCCACCACCACCTCCATTACGACCACCATTCCCACCAGAATAATTGGATGGGCGAGAAGGCGGCGCAGCAAACGATGATTTATGGCCAGAAGAGGCCGTGAAAGCAACGGTTGATGGTGAATCTGAAGGATCCATAGTTTTCGACATTAAATCGAATTGGACAGCCTGATAAAGCAAGGTGGAGAATGAAGGAACTGGCTGCATCGACATGCGAGCGTCGGCGAAGTTGGCGAAGGTAGCTCCGAGACCGCGCAAGAACCAGTGGCTCTTGTCGGACTCCTCGACTGGTTTTCCGATAGCGGAAAGCTGATCACATAGGCCTTTGAAACGAGCACCGTAGTCCTTGACAGAGAGAGATCCGCGACGAAGAGAGAGAAGCTCCTCGCGTAGTTGATTTATACGAGAGGTAGAAGAGTGAGCGTAGACGGCTTCAAGAGCGATCCACGCATCACGAGATGTAGCACATTCGACGACCTCCGCCATAGCCTCCTCGGAGAGAGAGGAGAAGTGGACAGTAAGAAGACGTTGATCGGTAGTGAGCCACTTGGTATACTCCGGATTTGGAACAGAATCACCGGAAGCAGCAAGAGACGTAACCGGCGGCGCTGACTTCGAACCGTCGAAGAACCCTAAAAGCTCAAAGGTTGTAAGCATGGGGATGACCTAACGCTTCCAAAGAAGGTAGTTGCTGGAGGTTAATTTGATAGAAATCATGTGAATCATAGTGGCGACTGGAAGGGAGTCAGATGAAGGTGTAGCAGTGGCGGTGGCGACCATGGCAGAGAGAAAAGAAGTAGGGTTTAGGGTGAGTTAAGCTGATACCATGTAAAGAAGGAGAAAAGAAATAAAATTTTACCGTAACTATTGTTCATTCATGATCTCGTATATATACAACAAGAGATCCTAAAATATTGGATCTAGTATCAAACCCTATCTCTGCACAACTCTAACAACCCTATATTTGGGAGATACGTAATTACAATTAATGAATACAATTATTTAATTAATTGTTATTCGTAATAGGCTTAAGCCTAACATCCTCTTACAGCGATCTCTAATCACCTTGATCCCTAGGATGTAACCAGTTTCTCCCAAGTTTTTCATCTGAAACTGTTCAGACAACGAATCATTTACGCCTGACAACACGTTCACATTGTCGCCAATGAGATATATGTCATCTACGTACAGTACTAAGAATACCACGCTTCCGTCCACACTGTGCCTGTAAACACAACTTTCATTTAAGCACTTGATAAAACCGTAAGATTTTATCACACCATCAAAACAAATGTTCCAGGACCTGGATGCTTGCTTAAGTCCATATAAGGACTTCTTAAGCTTCCAAACGAGATGCTACTGGCCATCCCTCACATAACCTTCTGGTTGGCGCATATAAATGTCCCTACCTTTTTCAAGGTACCCGTTCAAGAACGCAGTCTTGACGTCCATTTGCCAAACCTCTAGGTCTAAATGTGCCGCCATGGACAAGAGTATTCTGATGGATTTAAGCATGACGACCGACGAAAATGTCTCATCATAATCGATTCCCTCTTTCTAAGTGAATCCTTTTGCTACTAATCTAGCTTTGAAGGCTAAAACCTTCCCTTCAGTTCCTCTTTTTCGCTTGTACACCCACTTGCAACCGATGGGTTTTGCCCCATCCAGAAGCTCCGCAAGGTCGTACACGTCCATGTTAACTATGGATTCTATCTCCGAATCCATAGAAACTCTCCAGGAATCTGCATCCTCATCCTCCATAGCTTCCTTGTAAGTCCAGGGGTCGATCTCATCATGTTCGATACCCTAGAGCAATTCAGTGGATTCTCCCACGAACATGAAACGGTCTGGTTGACGAACAACCCTCCCACTGCGACGAAGCAATGGTGGAGATACAGTGTCGGATATGGGTGCAGTTTGTGGTATCTCTACTTGTGCTCTTGGCTGTTCTGGAATACTAGCTACTGCAGATGCTCGCAACTCTTCGAGCATTATTTCACTCCTTGTCCGATGGTTATTGATAAAGTCCTCCTCTAGGAATCGGGCATTAGTGCTTACAATGACCTTCTGATCCTGAGGGCTATAGAAATAACCTCCTTTCGTTCCCTTTGGATATCCTACAAACAACCTAACCTCAGTCTTAGACCTCAATTTATCGGCCTCCTTTGTCAGCACGTGTGCTGGACATCCCCAAACCCGAATATGACCCAAGCTAGGCTTACGCCCTGTCCATAATTCGGAAGAAGTTTTAACTGTCGACTTTGATGGTACTAAGTTGAGGAGATAACTTGCTGTTTCTAAGGCATATCCCCTGAACGAAATTGGCAAGGATGCATAACTCATCATTGATCTAACCGTATCCAAAAGAGTTCGATTCCGTCTCTCTGCTACACCATTCTATTGGGGAGTCTCCGGCGTAGTCAACTGAGATACAATCCCATTGTCTGACAAGAACTTTCGAAACTCAGTTCTGAGGTACTCGCCACCTCTATCAGAACGAAGTGACTTGATACTTCTACCTAACCTCTTCTCCACTTCCGCTTTGAAATCTTTAAACTTATCGAAACATTCAGATTTCCTGTGGAATAGGTAGATAAAACCGTATCTCGAGTAGTCATCAATAAATGTGACGAAATACTCATAACCTCCTCGAGCTTGAACGAACATCGGTCCACACAAGTTAGAATGAACCAACTCTAAGAGCTCTTGAGCTCGATACCCTATGGACTTGAAAGGTCTGGTCACCATCTTTCCTTCCAAACAAGATTCACATGTTGATAAATGTTCTATTTGGAAATCCAAAACACCTTCTTTTATCAACCTTTGAATCCTCTTTTGGTTGATGTGACCCAATCGTAAGTGCCAAAGGAGAGTTTGGTTCATTTGAGACGGATTCTTTCTCTTTTTAGTATTCAATGATGAAGAAGCATTATAAGAAGAAGAATCATTCATTGGACAAGTAATGGTATAGACATACTGGAACAATGTGCCAGAAACTATAATCTCATTGTTTTTCATGATCAAACCACTACTATATAAAACAACCATCCAGAAACATAAAGTTTGGAAACAGAAATCAAGTTTCGCCGAAAAGCAGGCACATTCAAAACGTCTCTCAAAACCAAAATAAAATGATCAAAATGAAAATGAATATCTCCAACTGTGACAGCTGCAACTCTCGATGCATCGCCCATGGAGATGGTAATCTCGTCATCACTCAGCTCCTTGTCTGCAGAAAACCCTGCAAGGAGTAACATACATGGTCAGTTGCTCCCGTATCTACTACCCAAGACTGGGTAGAACTTGCAGCTAAGCATGTTTCAGTTACTTATGTGAATGACGTACCAGAATGCTTCTTCTTTTGAGGGCAGTCAGCCTTCCAGTGTCATTTCTCATTGCATTTGAAGCACTTGCCCTTTGCCTTAGGCTTCTTTCCTCCTTTGGCAGGCTTTACAACCTCTTCCTTCTTTGAGCTCTCAGTGCATCCTTGAACCTTTGCCTCACTAATATCTTCCGATATAGTCTGAGTAACAAACATAAGTGCACTAGCTTCTTCCTCTGCCAATTTCAAATCGTCTGACTCACAGAAGATTTCCAGAAGTTCTAGGATATCCGCAGCATCTGCCAAGTGCGAACATAAGGACTGCAATCCTGGCATCAGTGACATTATGACTAGCCATCTAATCACTCTGTTTCCCTCATGCCACGCCTCATGTAACTTCTTTTCTTCAGCAGTTGAATTTTCAGAAATGGCTTTCGGATGAGGTGTAGAGAGTACATACTTGTACCCTTCAGCAATGAGGACATTATCGAGATTCTTCCTCCACTCCACAGAGTTGGATTCCGTGAGAGGACTCGAAGTGAGAATGTTTATCAATGGAGTCATATCTGAAAAAGCAATAAACACGTAGACACAAGTAAGAAAAGATCATGCATCAATTCGTAATGAAAATTATTGTAACCTTTTGATAAACCAATAATTTTGAAACCTTCAACAGCCCAAACAATGCAGATCGCAAGCCACGTTCGTGTGGACATTTACACTCCCACTGCTCAACAAGATAAACAGATATTTAACTCTACTTATCTTGCCAACCTATCCTTATGGCAAATAGAGCTAATAGTTGAACCTTACTAGATCATATTAGATTAGAAAAGGGACTCCGTTGGGGAGTTGTATTCTAACTAATACCTAAGCTTTTAACCACAATATTAACCTAACTCGAAAAAAGCACTATTTTCCTTAAGCTATCTTTGTTCAAAAACCAACTCCAGAGAAAACCATAGTTACTATTCCAAGCAAGCCACGTTCGTGTGGATGTTTACTCAAAAAAGCTCCCACTTCTAATTTTGGTTAGAACATTTTTGTTAAGAAAGCCTAAATCTGGCGAACTCGTCCGATACGATGTGCAAGCCACGTTCGTGTGGACATTTACACACTCGCACCAAGACTTCACCTTAATGCCAATTGTGGAGGTCTTAACATTTTTATACCAAAATGTTTTTATCTGCTTAGTATTTTTCTTTCAAAAGGTTGTCGACATGTTAGATCACGTTGTCACATAATCCTAAGCATAATTTTCTAAACGCAACAAATAAACCATGCTCGCAAAAAATTAAAACATGCTTATATTGACAATCCTAAAACATGCTCGACTAAGCGCAATTTATTCACCTTGACAGGCAAGACATGCTATAATATATAAAATATATTGCATCCATAGCATGCTTGAAGAAAAACGAGATAAAAATAAAAATAAAACTCGCTTTTCGTGGTGTGACGACCCTTGCCTATTTTATTTCATAAATAAAATAAATCCGAAACAGGCTTCGGTCTTTAAAAGTCCTCCGTCTTGATCTCCAGTGTCTCCCCGAAAAATAAATATATTAAAATTTATTTTCTAATTTTTCGTTGCCATTGGGCCATTCTAACCGAGATTGGGCTCACACCACAGGCCCAATACTCTTGAAAAAGCCCAAACCGCGCTCGTTTCACTCTCATGGACCCACGAATTTAAACCGGACCTAAAATCGGCCCAAATTCGTAGCTTGGCCCGAGCCCAAACGCTGGAGGCAGCCCATAACGCGAACGGGCCGAGTTCAAAAACCCTAGGCCCGTCCGCGGGCTAGGGCACGAACAGCCAAGGCTGACCTCGCCGCGACTGGCCGCCTGAGGCGCTGCCGCCGGTCGCCTCCACCTCCCCGGCGCCACTGCTGCTGCTGGAGGCCGTCTCCAACCGGTGGTACAGCCGGCCGGCGTTCTTGGAGTTGCCAGCGGCGTTAAACCCTTGCTAGGGTTCCGCCGCGGCACTCCCGCCTCTGCTGTCGCCGTTCCAGCCGCCGGCGACGTCCGCCGTTGCTGCTGGCGGTGATGTCGCCGGTCCTTGAGCTGCTGGATGTTGCCTCCGCCGCCGTTCGCCGTCGCTCCCGCCGCTGCTCTCCGCGGCAGAAGCCCTAGTAGGGTTCTGCCTCCGTTGCTGCTGCTCTGACGCTACCCGCTGCTGCCGTCGACGGTGGCGACCACGTGGAGTCCATCACTGGACTCCGTGGTCGCCGTCTCCGGCTGCCATGCAGGCCACAGACGCTGCCACGGCATCGAGCCCTTCCTAGGGTTCCGTCATGGCCATCCCTTTCGCACTGTCGTGCCCCTCGCCGTCCCTTGCGGTTCCTCCGCCCTCCTCCGGCCACGATCAGACTCCAGCACACATGCTGGAGTTATTCCGATCACCGGAGAACGAAGAAATGCTGCCGTGGGCGACTGCACGCGCGCGTACGGTAGCGCGTGTATTTCACGTGCCGCCGCATGCGGCGGTTGTCCAGTCGGTGCTTCTCCTTCGTTCTTTGTCTCGTCTAGCAATTACATATGAAAAACAAAACTAATCTATGCCTATTCTAGATCGCACCTTATTATCTTACGATAAAAAATTACATAAATTGCCAAACCGGCACCTGAAAAATGAAAACACCACGAAAAGCGACATACAATCGATCAACATGCATAATAATCTATAATTAATCTGACAGAGCCAAAAAACTGATCTTGGGCTCTGATAACAACTGAAGGAACCGGATCGGTGAAGATCGATTCGTCCCCGAGGATCTATTCCGGTTTTCTAAGTTATCGAATTATCCTATCATGCTCCTATGAAATAAATGCGGAATCATTGGGTGTTCAGATCGATTTACCTTAGGATTTAAGAGAACTCGTGAATAGATCTTCTATATCCCTGCTCGATTCTGACGTTGGATGGACAACGAACTTCGGAATCAGCCACGGAAAGGGATCTGCCGTCGTGTGAACTCAACGCCGGCGCCGCCCAGTCTCTCTCTAAACCCTAGCCTCATTTTTTCTCGTGGAATATTTAGAGTGCACTCGTAAATTCCAAAACTTAGGTCAAACGAGACCTTGATGGGGTATTTATAGGAGAGACCAAGTGAGACCTGGGCTTAAGTTGCAGGTCAGGCCCGCAACTTACAATGTTGGCGTCCATGAGTAGAACTGGCGCCCCAGACTGGGCCCAATTACATGACGGCCCACTTATTCCTTATAATGTGGCCTATTGAGCTTTTTGGGCCAGATCAGGGATCTACTAGCTGGTAAAACCGAGGCCTTCCAATGGCTAAATTCTCCATACTCAGCCCATAGTATAATTTAGACCATAAGTACTAAAACATTCCACTAGAGTAATTGTACTGAATTGCCTGTTTTACCCCTGTTGAGTTCAGGGCTAGTATTAGACTTAGCGACCCCCGTATTTAAGATATCCCACATCCGTTGATTAACTTAAAGCTTCTGACAGCTTATGTTATTCAACCTCTTTTATCACTCCTGAGTAGTACCATTCATTCCTTATTCATCATACCGGAAGTTAATCCACCTGCAGGGTTTGGTATGATAATCCTTAATGAATTCCTCAGGGGATGTGATCAACCTGTTCTACCAGGATACGGTGCTCTGTTGCAGTTTCACTAAGAGTCGTACTAGTTGTAGTTGCTTCCCAATATACGGAGCATATTGAGTTACAGATCTTCTGAACTCTCACCCATGGTAAGTCAAAGAAACAGACTACAACTATACACCCTTAGGACTCAACTTAAGGTTCATCTTAAGTCATTGAGGTCTCGATTCTTTCTACATAGGTTAGAATAGAAGAATACACCTCACTGTGATCCTATCAGTACACGCACGTACTAGTATAGACAAGTAGCCAAGACAAGCTACTTATGCAGCCTATACTACAGCCTAAACCGATAGTTATATTCAGAACTGTCTCGACTGTGATACCCTTTTATATCTCTAGAGAAACCGGAAACTATGGCCCTCTATGATCTACAACACACTATAAAGCCTATAACTTTGAGATAATGGATAGATGTTTGATGCATGGATAACAATTCATAATCAGATAGGAGATTGTAAGTGGTTATGGACAACACATGCTGCATACAAGCTAAAAGGCCTGCTTTCTAGTATACAAATCCATCATGTTATTGTCTATGAATTGTAAGGTTTATGTTATATTGGACAATATTATGCTTGTGGGTGTTTTGTTGTGTTTTTAGGCATATTTTGAGGTTAAAACCCCGAGACGATACAAGGCGAGAAAAATGGAAGGAAGAATCCAAGTTTGGAGTCGAGTTGAAGACCTCTCGATCATTCTCTCGATCGAGAGGGCTGTCGAGAGGAACATTACTGGTTTTGTCTTTCGATCAAGAGAAATTTCAGACCTCTCGACCATGCTCTCGATCGAGAGGCCTTTCGATCGAGAGATATGGGCGATCGAGAGTTTTAATGGAGTCCCCTTTGAACTATGTTTCCTTGTAGAATTTCACCTATATATATTCCTTAGTCTAGCATTGTAAACCCTTTTCTAGCTTATAACTTAGATTCATACTTTACTTCATAGTTTTATTTTCCGTCTTTCGTTTAGTTTGTATTCGACTTTGGAGATTATTCAAGTTTAATTCAAGATTCAAGATTTGAAGTTCTTCATCGTGTTCAAGATTCAATTCCAAGTTTTTCTTACTCTACTTTTTAATTATGTTTATTCTTTCTTCTACCTTTCTTTTAATTATGTCTAGCTAATTTTCTTAGTTGATTTTAGGGTTGAATGCCTAATTGAATTTATGTGAGTACTTTTAATTACAATTAGCCCGCCAATCTAGATGCATGTTTCATAGTGCTTATTCTCATGCATGATTAACTGGCCATTAGTTATGTATGCATAGTTATGTTTTTATGCCCTAGCCGGATAATTGCATAATTGATCTCATGAATACATGGTATGATGATTTAATTGTCTTAGCCGAAATTAGATTATCATAGGTCTTGCATATAGTCAATATAGGTGTCGTAGTTGAACCTTGTTGATTGTATTTATTGATACTTGTTCTATTCTGCACTTGATTTGATTTCTATGAGACCGAGAGGAGATTAGGATCTTATTAAGTGATGATCTATACTGCCTTAGCCAGAGTGTTGAGTTATTTTCGTGTATCACATCTAGATTGGATTAAATTGGTTAATCGGGTTAATTGTTACTTGCATAGATTTGATTAGGTAGGCTTCCCTAGAATCAACATGGTTGCCCTGTGCCGAAGTCAACTAGAGAACCAGGGGATTGAACATTCCTTATTTGATTTTTCCTTGTTGAGTTATTTGATTATTTGATATTTACCTTATTTGATTATTTGTTCTATTGTTTATTTATTTCCTTATTTGTTTAACTGTGTCCTTTTATTTATTTTCCTAGATTATAAATACCACATCTTTAAATTCTTATATGCTTAAACATCAGTTTAGTTCTAGAGTAGAGGTATTGTGTGTGGTTTCGACTTGTCAATCCCTGTGGATACGATACTTGTGCCTCCCTTTTACTATACCTATTTTGTGTGGTAGAAAATAGTGCGATCAAATTTTGGCGTCGATGCCAGGGATTGATTAGATTTCATACGTATAATTTGAAATAGAATTAATAGGTGATTTAGGCGCTTTTATTTTTCTATTTTTGGTATATTGATCTAACTTTTTCTCTCTCTTCTTTGTTTTTAGGTAGTGCATGTGCACTAGATCTAAAAGGATAGATCTTATTCCGATAGATTTGGAACTCGAGCGCTCACTA
The DNA here is from genome assembly GCA_029379335.1 of Thymus mandschuricus. NCBI lineage: Eukaryota > Viridiplantae > Streptophyta > Magnoliopsida > Lamiales > Lamiaceae > Thymus > Thymus mandschuricus. Next base: position 39,458,133 of record CM057072.1, read on the forward strand.
AGGAGGAAGAAGAGGAACGCGAAGGAGACGGTCAAGATCGATACACCACCCTCTTCACCACCGGATTCACCTAGGAGTCAAGATTCAATGGGGGATCGCGAAGTGAGGAGGACTCTCAATGATCGGTTCAAACCGGTCGTTGATCAATTTCAGCAAGGAGGAAGGGGGACCACGGACGCCAACAACTACGAGTTTAAGACGTCCCTCATCAACATGGTGCAATCAAACCAATATGGAGGCACACCCATGGAGGATCCAAATGCTCACTTAAAGCAATTTTTGGATATTTGTCACGGTGCTTATTTTCATGCATGATTAACTGGCCATTAATTATGTGTGCATATTTATGTTTTTATGCTTAATTGGATAATTGCATAATAGATCTCATGAATACATGATATGATGATTTAATTGTCTTACCCGAAATTAGGTTATCATATGTCTTGCATATAGTCGATATAGGTGGCGTAGCTGAACCTTGTTGACTGTATTTATCGATACTTGTTCTATTTGCATTCGTTTTAATTTCTATGAGTCCGAGAGGATATTAGGATTTTATCGAGTAAAGATCTATACTGCCTTAGCCGGAGTTTTAGGTTACTTTCGTGTATCGCGTCTAGATTTGGATTAGATTGGTTCATTGGATTAATTGTTACTTGTATAGATTTGATTAGGTAGGCTTCCCTAGAATCAACACTTTGTCCTTATTTGAGTTTTACCTTATTTGATTATTTGTTTTCTTGTTTATTTATTTCCTTATTTGGTTAATTGAGTCCTTTTATTTATTTTAATTCTTTGTCTACGATATAAATACCACATTCTTAAATTCCTAATTGCTTAAACATCAGTTTAATTCTAAAGTAGAGGTACTGTGTGTGGTTTCGATTTGTCAGTCCTTGTGGATACGATACTCGTGCTTACTTTGTACTATACCTATTTTGTGTGGTAGAAAATAGTGCGATCAATCATCTTGAGATGACTCATCTTGCTTCATCTTGAGATGAATACCAAACGCACCCTTATACTTTAATTTCTCACACAATGCTATCATTTACTATATAAATTCATGAGAAATGATATGTCAGTCACCTTATGCTAGTTACCTTCGTGGGCACCTTCGTCATTTTTTCATTTCGACATTATTTTGTTCGAGTTTTTCAATTGTAATATATTCTAATACCCTAAATTAATATTGAAATCACGAAATCTAAAAAATATAGAAATATCAATGCTCGATTTGTTCGTTTTATCTTCTAAGTTTAAAAAATGTATAATAAAATAAATCGAGCTTTGATATTTATATATATATTTTTTGGATCTAATGATTTCAATATTAATTTATAAGGTATTAGAATATATTACAATTGAAAAAATGGAATAAAATAATATCGAACACGAAGGTGCTCATGAAGGTGACTAGCATAAGGTAACTAGCATATCATTTCTCATAAATTCATAGTTCATAAAATTTCCTTAATTTATTAACTTATGTACATTATACATTTCCATGTTATTTTAAAACTCTATTTAATTGAGAAATGGAAATTAATAAGTATATGATGTCAATCCTTAAGAGAATCAAAAAATGAATTTTACAAGTATGAGGAACAATCGATAAATAGAGAACACGTTATTTTTGTTGTGATTAGCAAAAGATTGTATATTCAAATGTAACAATAACAATTATGATACATATATTTGGATAAATAATAATAATAATAATAATAATAATAATATTATAATAATAATAATAATAATATATTATTATTATTATAATATTATTATTATTATTATTATTATTATTATTATTATTATTATTATTATTATTATTATTATTATATGGTCATACTCATTATTTTATAGGTTATCTAATGAACCTTTTGCTATTATCAATATCCATATATTCCATTGTAACGTGTAAGTAATACTTTCAATTTTCCTTTTGTGTTATCTGTATGCCAAAAATATAATAAGTGTATGCAATTCATTATTAAAGTTCACATTCTAATTTATTATTTGTGTCCAATAGATTACGTGATTAAACCCCCCCTAAAGTCTTAACTGATCTAATGACATCAATAAAATTTCCAATAGAAACTTCAATTCATAAAATTGCATAAATTATATCTTGCTATTAATTATATTCATACATGTAAATGTCTTAGGTCATTGTCGGATAAATTAAGCATAAAAATATGTTTGCAATAAACTGTCATTCACAAAAGCTCTCTGGTCAACCGACCTCAATGTGCGGTCGGATCATTTTCTAGATCGCCTCGATCCGCGTTGGTATAAATTTATTTTCATTAAAAGTGTTACTTCTATTGATTAAAAGTGACTATTAATGTGAATGTTAAAATGTCAACCGTCGTGAATAAAATTGCAAATTTTGACCAATGTCAACTCTTATGAACAAAATTACAATATATGTGATGCTATAAAAATATCAATAGTCATGAATAAAATTATCTATCAAAATTAATGACAATTGATATGTAAATTATGATTTAACCTCACCATGAGGCCGGCCTGACATGAGTGTGTCCCACTAATATCATTAAGGAGGTTTTTGGCTAAGCTTATTTTGAGGAGCTTATAAGCACTAAGTGCTTATAAGATGTTTCAAGATCTTATAAGCTCTTAGATTTAAGATCTTATAAGATTTCAAAGTGTTTGGATAAAAGAGCTTATAAGCTCAAAATAAATTTAAATTAAAAAATTTTAAAAATAAAAAAATATTTTTTTTGGAATTTATAATTTTCTACAATAAAATGGAAGTTTGTATAATTGAAATATGAAAAAAAAAAAAAAAAAAAAAAAAAAAAAAAAAAAAACAAATGATGTTATACAATGAAAAAGTCAAGTTTTGAAAAAATAAGTTGAGGTGGAGGAGCTTATTTTTTGGAGTGCTTATTATAAACACTTAGGTTGCGTTCTCTTTGATGCGAAAGAAAAGGAGAGAAAGAGAAAAAATCACCCTATAAATTCCACCACTTTTCTCACATTTTCTCACCTTTTCTATATTTTCCCCTTCATTTGCACTACAATGGAGAGAAAATATTATCTCTCCAATTTGGTGTTGTAAATATTATCTCCAATTTAAGGAGTAAAATCCTCCCTCATTGATAAAAGGTGAGAAAATGTGAGAAAATGGTGGAATTTATAGTGTAATTTTCTCTTTTCTCTCATTTTCTTTCGCATCAAAGAGAACGCAATTAGAGCTTATTTTGGGAGCTTATAAACTTTTTAAGAGCTTATTTTGTCAAACACTTTTAGAGTGCCTATAAGCTGTTTTAAGCTTATAAGCAACTTAAATTAGCTAATAAGCTTAGCCAAACACCCGCTAAGGATTGTCGATGAATTTTGCTTTAATCGTGTTGTACTTTATTAACTACAAACATAAATCCTAATAATTATGCTCTAGTTTATGTTTTGATTTTAGTTATCTAGGGTTATTGTGTTATTTATGGGTGATTTTTTTTATATTATTTAATAGTGGATTTCTATCCTATTCTAGATTTGATAAAATAATTCCTCCGTTCTCATATTATGTGGCTATATTTCATTTTCAATCGTCCTCCAAGTATGCGCTTTGTTCATTTTTGAACGTGGTCTCATAAAAAAATTTACATATTCACACTCTATGATAGGTCATTAGTTTATTAGTATTTTATATTATTTATATTTAATAGTCTAGTTAATAAATAATTGTATAAAATGATATTGCGATGTTTATCGGCCCGTTGTCCAATTGAGCCCATTATGGTGTGTCTAGGTAGTCTATATATTCAGTTGTAACCTATGATTGTATTCATTGAATGATAATTATGAATTAAGTTTCTTCTCGTAGTCAAGGGAATCAGAGTAGACACATGCTCAAAGTTGTGCGACCGATACAATTCCGAAGCGGGGTCGTATCATTGGTGCTTTCATTGAGAGGATTCGGAGCGAGATTTGTCGTTGGAGGAATCAACTATCTATCCTTTATTTACGTTCGAAAACAAAAAAAGGAATCTTATCCGGTGATTCGTTGTTGGAGAATTGGGAGTTACTACCTCCGTTTCGTTATATTAGCAACATTTGTCATTTCGGTCTGTCTCAACTAATAGCAACATTTCCGTATATAATCAAAATTTAGTCTTAAAAGCCCATCCCATCACAGAAAAATCAGGGCCCTAATTACACTTAATTACTCCTAAATGAGGCCCAAATTAAGATGGCCCAAAAAAAAAAAAAAAAAAAAAAAAAAAAAAAAACTGTTGAGCCCAATAGAGGGGTCAAACCCTAAGAGCATGTATTCACTTTTCATTCCATCTCCACTTCTCTCGAACTCTCTCGAGCTCTCACTCGCCCCTCTCTGTGAAACCCTAATTCTCCCTCTTATACTCTCCCGTCAACTCTCCCTCTCCCTCTCCCTTCCATCTCCGTCGACTCCCTGTCGACTTATCGATGGTGGCAGCAAAATTATCCATCCCTTCGAATGATGAAGGAAGCCCCCAAAACCCTAGCCCTCCCTCGCCGTCGTCTCTCCCCGCGGGAAAAACCCTTAAACGCGGCCGCCGGCTTACTCGTCCCATCCCTCCTCCCAGATCTGATCCTCTGGGTCGTATGCGCCGCCGTCGGCCTCGCCGGGAAAGGGGGGCAAAGCTGGAGGAATATCCAGACTCTCCGCCGCCGTCACCCTCCCCCCCCCCCCCCCCCCCCCCCCCCCCCCCATCGAAAAACCCTTGATCTGGGGGTACCTTCACCGTCGGCGCCGGCGTTGCCCGTCCCAGCAGCTCCTCCATCTCCGGACAGATCTGACCCGAAGAAATGGAGGCGGCTCCCAGATTACTTCTACCGGTACCCGCATTCTCCCATCGTGGGCCACCGTCAGCGGCGGAGTTGAAGCGGCTGGGAGCTCCGAGGCGGCGCCATGCACTGGCGATGCAGATGGGCTGAGCTGCGACTGAAATTATGTCGGTGACTTTTATTCCTCTCTTTATGTGGATGTGTAATTATTGTTCCGTTGCTATGTCTGTGGATGTGGGAAATCCCCTCTGTGATTTAATTCCTCGTGGTCTGATGGGTGTTTGATGTTCTGTATCAACTTCCATGTGATGGTCCACTGTGGGATTTTGGGCTCTTAATTAGCTGCTGTGATGACAATAGTAGATAAAATTGTATGCTTTGGCCTCTGATTGAAGTGGTTTCAACTTGTTTACTTGGTATGGTTGTCTGTGCCTACACTATTTCAGATCTTACAATCTGCTGATGACATTAATATGGTCAAATGATGCTTTGCAGAAAAATTGAATCATGTTCTGTTGATACTTATGTGGATGTGTGAATCCCCTTTGTGACTTAATTCCTTGTGGTCTGATGGGTGTTTGATGTTCTGTATCAACTTCATTGTGATGAATTAAAGTGTGGGATGCTCTGTTCTTGGCCAATTGTGGGATTTTGGGCTCTTAATTAGCTGATGTGATGACAATAGTTGATAAAATTGTATGCTTTGGCCTCTGATTGAAGTGGTTTCAACCTCTTTACTTGGTTATGGTTGTTTGTGCCTACACTATTTGTTGATTTTACAATTTGCTGATGACATTAAACTAGTCACATGATGTGTTTCACTAAAAAGTGTTCGCAATAGACGAAATCTATCGTAGCACTAGCAAGTAAAACCTAAGTATCGAATCTCAAGGAAAACTTAATAGGGCAATCAATTATGTAGTAAAAACCTAATCTAGCCTAAAACTAAGAAAGCAAGTAAAGAAGAATTTGGGTTTTGGTTTTAAAATCCTAGGCAATAAAATAAATCAAAGCAATAAAGAAAAGCAAGTAAATCTAATCTAGAAAGCTGGAAATAAATTGAACTAAATAAACTAGAGAATTAAACTAGAGTAAAACGATTAATCTACCTAGGCAAGACTCGAAAAGAAAGCAATAAAGAAAGCAACGAAGAAAGCATAAACTACTCTAGACATGATGAATGAAATCTGGAAATTTAAAGACAAATAAATCTAACTACGAAAGCTTTGAAAAACGAGAGAATTGAAATCGAAGGAAAACGAATCTAAACTAGAACTAGAAATCGAAAGAATGAAATTAAACTAAGTAAATTAAACGAAGCAATTAAGAAAACGAATCTAAAACTAAAGCAAGCAATTAAAAGCAAGTAAACGAAAGCAATAAATAACTTACGAAATTAATTAAGAACGAAGAACTTGAATTAAACGAACTAAACGAGGAATCCGGATCCGAACAAAAGAAAGCAATAAAAACTAAAGCTAAAGTATTTAGAACTGAAAACTAAGCCTAAAAGATGATTAAAGATGTCTAGAATTCGTGTACAAGGGATAGTATATATAATAGGTATGAAAACCTAATTATATAAGGAAACAATAGCTGGCCGGAACGTTGGACGGTCGTCCAACGTACGTTGGACGCTCGTCCAACGTCGCACTCTCATTCTTCTTTCTTTTCTACTCTGGACGCTCGTCCACCGTACTCTGGACGGTCGTCCAACGCTGGACGATTGCGCGCCTTTCTTGTTTCGGTCGTATCTTCCTCGTCCGAACTCCAAATCGACCTCCGTTTTCGCCTACATGCTCCTATCGAACCCCTCTTCAATATAATGCTTCTTTCTTATCATTTTCTTGTCATTTCCGTCCTTTTTATCCTACAATACCAAAGACTCCAAAGCAACCAAATCATAGCAAAAGACAAACGAAAGAGACACAAAACATAACGAAAACGGACTCGAAAACACTATGAAAATCCTAACATTTAAACACCAATCATGATGCTTTGCAAGAATTGAATGAGAATAGATGAGAAGAGTTGATGTGCATTGCTGAGTAAGTTGCATCTGCATGATGACATTTACAATTACAAAAACTAGAAACTAATTTACTAAAAACTTGAAATGGAAACTTAAACATGAACAAATTCTTCAACTAATACACACTGCATCAAGCTGCTGTCTTCATGTCTTCAAAAGCATGCTGTTTACTTTCCCATTTCAGCATTCACTCTACATGTTCAAGTCAAACATAACACCTGCACCTTGTGGAACATTGATGCCCATTTCTTCAATCAAAATATTTAATCCTTCTATTCTTTCTTCTGCAATTAAATGGTCTATGCATTCCCTAACTATGTGCTCTGGAACATCTAGGTTTTGAGGTAGTAAACCCTGCCTTAACAATGAATCCTTGGAAATATGTGGCAGTTTGAAATTATTCATGCCTTTGCATTTCATTATTTCAACTAATACACACTGTAATGATATAAAAAACATGTTTAATGTCTGTGGCTCCATCATATGGAAACTTTCCTGCACTGCTGCAATTAGATCCTCTGCATTTTTGCATTTCAACCTCTGCTGTAAGCTTTGAATTGCTGTGAACAGCCCTAGATCATTTGCATTACAATCTGGTGAGTTTGATGGTTGTTGAACTATCTTAATCTGAAAACCATCTGCATTTGCTGCTTCTTGGAATTCTGCATCATTGTTGTTGATGTGTATTTTACAATTATCTTGCTGTATTTCTATTCTTTTGCTTAAATTGGATGGCCATTTCAGCTTGATTGCAGGCAAAATCTGAAAATCATATCCTACTATTAAGAAACAATTACAATTGATTGACTGAATTGCAATAAATTAAGCATTATACCTCTTTTAAGATGCAATCTATCACCACTGTTTTTGTGATGCTCTGAATTGGTTTAGCTCAACTGTGCCTCTTGGTCTTTTTATGCTGTTTCTCTTTGCTGTATACTCCTCTATGAATGGCCATATCCCAATTTTTCCATCAAATAAAACACTGCCATCCTCTGCAAAAACTGGTCTACTAATTGCACACATAAACATAACTTTAGGGATGAAGTTTTTGGACTGTGTAACTCTAAGAGGATCTGCTTCCATAGGGGTAAGATAATATTTGCAGCTCTTCCTAGTTAAATAGAACCATTTTTCATCTATGTGAATGGTATTTTCCATGGGCTTGAATGTGGGAGTGTTCCTAGTAAAATCAAAGTGTAAGGCTCGTAGACTAAAACCTAACCTCCAAAGCATGTTAGGAGCTGTCAACAGATGGCCTAATTGCATTGCTATGGTGTCTGAGCAGCAACTTAGCCCACCTTCCCACAGTTGCTCTTGAAATCAGAGGCCCCAAAGCATCTGACAATGATGAAATTGTACCTCTTTTAATGGGGTCAATGGCCTCAATTACTGCAAAGTCACAACTGTGCTTCTTTTTTCTGATTCTTCCTTCCCTGTTTGCAGAAACATTGATGACCTCACCCCTTTCTCTTTGCTGTTTTGCAGTGTTCCAGATTCGAGTAACAGAGAACCTGGAAATTTTGAAGAGCTCGGCTGCTGCATTGATGGATCCATGGGATATCTTCCCTTTCTTGAAGTTGTTGAACAAGTATTGCATCACTTGAGTCCTCAAGCTCGATGGAACATCTACTTCTTTCCCCATCTCCTTCTTCTTCTATTTTTGAGAGTTTTTTCTGAGTTTTGAGAGATGTGTTTTTGCAAATGACAGTTTCTGATGATGTATAGCTAGCTTTGATGTGATCTGGGGGGAAATTTGAATGTTAAATTTCCCTCCTAGGATGAACTTACCACTAAACACTTCTTTTTTTTTTTTTTATTGTTTTTTTAATAGGTGAACAGTTAAATGAATGAACAGTAATCCCGCTATAGTGCAAATGTGAACAGTGAATGAGCTTCCTAATTTTTCTCTAATTTTCTACTTAAAACCCCTTATCTTTTTTTACTTGGTACATGTGCCACTTTCAAATGTTGCTAATATCTTGAGATGGAGGTAGTATATATCAAGTTTGTTTGGGACTAAGCGTTGCGATTGGAAAAGGAATAGGCAGGAGGAGGAATATAAATTTGATGATACAGTTGGGTTTATTGTTTACCTTGGGAGTGGATGTTTGCGTTCTTGTTTGAGTTTTGAATTGTACGTAGTTAATTTGGTTTGGGGATAGATCGATTTGATTGGCTAAATTATTTTTTTAAAAAAAAAAAAACAGATTTTAGTTGGGGTTTCTAGGCGTGCAGCTGTTGTAGGAGACTAGGAGGAGAATTAGGAGTATAAGAGCTTTGGAAAAATATTGCATTCTTATGGCGAATGAGCAGCAGTTTTACGTACGAGAGGCTAGTAGATAAATTAGAAAAGTGTTTAGCACCAAATAGATCAAAATATGCTAAGAAGAGAGTCGATTTGCCGTGCTTTGATGGAAGCGATCCATTAAATTGGATATTACAAGCTGAAGAGTACTTTAATCGTTTTGATATATATGTCGCGCAAAGGGTTCGACTTGTAGCGTTTAATATGACAGGAGAAGGTGCCGAGTGGTATAGATCGATTAAGAGAGATCGTTTGTTATCTTCTTGGGCAGATTTCAAAGAGAAGGTGATGAATCGATTAGGAAAAGTTCAAGTAGAAGACGAACTTGAAGAGGATATCACACCATTCGAAGAGTGTCTCTTGACCTGTGTAATAGAAGGCGTAGAGAATGAAGCGAATTCAAATTATGAGTTAGAGGGTGATTCGAAGCATTCTGATGTATTAGATGTGGAGTCTCTAATTTTGAGTTGTGAGCCAAAAGAAAGTGAAAGTAGAGGAATCGAGTTTGGAGCAAGGTGATGAAGAACTTGATACTCAATCTGAGCTATTTGGTGATGAGCTTACAGGAATAAAATTTCTCCAAGCAAAATTGCTTGATGATAAGGATACAAGAATGCAACATGTTTGCTTGGAACAAGAAGATGTATCGGTCATTGGGAATATACAGTTGATTGCCGGAGCCACATGGTGTTATGCCCAAGATTTTGTCCGAATTAAGATTTTGGCCATTAGCGTGCATAGATTTAACAAAAGCAATTGTGGCAAGGGAACTTGGGGAGGCAAGGGTGAGAGGAGAATGGTTCTCGAGTTGTATGCACTCAAGGAAGTCTTCAAGAAGTGGTTAGATAAACTTTACTTGTTCCACCTTAAGGACAAGATGATTTTAAGGGGTTGGGAATGATAGGTCATTAGTTTATTAGTATTTTATATTATTTATATTTAATAGTCTAGTTAATAAATAATTGCATAAAAGGGTATTGCGATGTTTATCGGCCCGTTGTCCAGTTGAGCCCATTAGGGTGCGTCTAGTTAGTCTATATATTCAGTTGTAACCTAGGATTTTATTAATTGAATGATAATTAAGAATTAAGTTTCTTCTCGTAGTCGAGGGAATCGGAGTAGGCGCAGGCTCAAAGTTGTGCAACCGATACAATTTCGGAGCGGGGTCGTATCACTCTACTTTACATACAAACTTATATAAGTGAGAGTTAAACTCCACTATAAATACATAAGCATACTGCACAGGTGGAACTCAAACTCCATTATAAACATACTCATTACAAAAATAAAATATAATGCTGAATAATATGACAAACTTAAATTAAATATTATGCTGAATAATATGACAAACTTCGGAGACAGAGAGAGAGAATGATACATAATGATTCGATAGTTGAAACTAAATTCAATTAAAGAGTATACGAATATATTTCAAATTATTTAATCTAGCGCATTAGAACAATGGCGAGACACAATAAAAGTTTGTCTCATAGTACAATCAAGATATTTAGGTTTATTTAAAAGTATTTCAATTGCATCCGACAAAAAAATGGTTAGATATTAAAAAATTGTTGGAACTAAATCTACTTTGGATATTTTACCTTAAACTTTTTTAAGAATATATCAAGAAAATAAATTAAGAAATTATGAATTCTAAAAATAAAACCAACATTAATTAGCATTGTCATGTTTTATACTATAAAGGTTGAGAAAATGAATAGTCCATCTAGTTTAATGACTTGATTGTTTAATTTGATATATTGTATAAAAGTAGAAAACGATTATAACTATATTACACCAATCAATGAAAATTAATTAGAAATATATATTTTCTCCCAAGTTAAAATAGATGGTACACGCACACAACGCGCGTTATATTTTTCTTGTTTCACAAAATGAGGAGAGACAAAAGAAAAAAAGAAGTGTAAATGGCGCGAGTTGAAAATTAGAAAATTCATTTTTTAAAGCTTTAATAATGTAGATATAAAGGTCGTGTCACAGATGACTCAAACTTGGGATCTTTGGTCCCGATACTTAACCCTCGGCCACTAGGCCAATTCACGAACACAAATAATTCAATTCTGATATTTGAGAAAGCCTTATAAATCACCTGCTCTTTACGACTTTTAAAGTGTCCTATTTGCTATTTGCGTTGTTTGTGTTTAAGTATTTGATTTCGAAATTTGATGGTAAATTAGGTAAAAGTTTACCATTTATCACCATAATTAATGTAATGTTAAAAAATGAGAATAATAAATAAGGTTAAAATGTAAATTTACATAATTTATTGGTATGTGTAATTTGATAAAAATGACACTTACACGAAAACCAGGTAGTATGTCACAATTTCACAGTCATAAATAAAAAAAAATAAACAAATTGATAAACTTTAATGTAAAATTTTCGTCAATATCAAAATAATAATGTATAGGGTTCATTTAACAAAACTAGGGTTTATATATATTTTTTACTTCCTTTGTCCAAATTTAGTAGCCACGTTTTATTATCGTATACCTTAAAATTTGTGAGATGGTTAATTATCATAGTCTAAAAATAATGAGCTTGTTGAAATTCATGCCACACCCCGCACCACACCTTTGGTGGACGAAGGGAGTAATAATGAAAGCGAGCAACACATAGATCTAGCAGATCTTGAGATCTAGCGCCAGAACTTAGTTAGGACTGTCAGAAGCTAGAATTGAAATCCAGTAATCTAGTAAACCGAAGAAAATCTATGTAACTTTTGTGGGTATGATGATTTTACTTATAAAACTCCAGAGAAATTACCGCAAAGAAGGCAATCTTTATGGCCTTATATGGAGTACTCCATGTCCTTTAATAAGTGTCCCAACTCTTCAAAATGTAGAAATCGAGAAAATTGGTAATTTTACTCTCTTTGCCCCTATTTTTTATATTGAAATTTGAAAAAGCCACATTTTTTAAAGGCAACACTACAAGAATTTCGGCCATACACTACACCACTTACACTACGGTTTTTTCAAAAACTGTAGTCTATTCCCTTTATCTACGGTTTTCAACAAAAACTGTAGTGTATGTGCAACAACACAATGACATTTACTACAGTCAATTTAAAAACCGTAGTGTATGATACCGGATACACTACGGTTGTATTAAAAAACGTAGTGTATAAAAAACACGCTCATACACTACAGTTTTACAAACCGTAGTATATGAGCGTGTATGCTTATTGTCTACCGTTTTTTTTTAAACTGTAGTGTTAAAAAAAAAAAAAAAAAAAAAAGTAAAAAGATTGGAAAAAAGAAAAAAGAAAACAAAAGGAAAAAAAAAAAAAAGTTCAAATTGAGAGGATTAGAATTCGAACCCATACTAACCACTACTCTTCAAAATTAAGTTAACAAGATTAAAATTTATTTTCTTCTTAATCGATTCAGTCCAGCCTTTGTTCTTCTTCTTCTTCAGCGACTCTCATTCTCGCGGTGTTTGGGAAAAAAAACACTAACTCTCCCTTCGACGCCAACTCTCCCTCACGCGACCGGTTCTTCTCAGTCCTTGACGGAATCGCAACCCTAGTGTCCTTTTGCTCGGTATTCCTCTCTCTCGCCCTCTGGTTTCTCCTAAATCGAGAACCCTAGATTTTGAATCCATTCCAACTGCCACTGCTACCACCGAGGAACAATTGTTGTCACCGTCGAAGCACTCCCTTCAGGTACGTATTTTTCTCGCTTTCCGTCGCACACACTCTCTCTCACACTAGTTTTCTCTCGTCTGCTTCTCTCTCGTCAGTTTTCTTCCGTTTCCTCTGAACCCATTGCCATTGACAGAGCATTCTTTGTACATGGGAATCACCGAGAGAAAGAAAGACCTTTCTGGTTCAGATATCGAGTTTAAACGTTGTATTTTTCAGTTAGCAGCAGAGGCAGAGCCGCGGCAACAGGATGACATTGTTCACGGCTAGATCAGCCACGCTGCTACCGAGACTTGCTTGCTTACTCGGCTCAGTTTCAAGCTGCTCAGCTACCTTGGTATTCTTATGCTATGTTGTTTTAAGTCTGTTGATTACATTCGTAATTCGTATTATACGGTTGAATGGATTGATGCATTATAGTTAATTAGTTGAACAAGCCCTCCATTTGTGCTCCTAGTATCTGCACAATGAACCCCTTTCCCATTGGAGATCTATGCAGGTACTCATTATTGCTTCAATTTGGCATTCATGTTCCATCTCTAACTTATCAATTTGATATTCACACTTTTTATGTTCCTTCTCTAACTTATCAATTCATGTTCCAACGAAACTTGCCGATGAATGAGTCCATTTCAATGAAATTACGAAGGTCATCTTCGTATATTTTATACTTTGGTTAGCAAGGAATTTAAACTAATGAGGATGGAGTTATATTGAATCGGGTTTTGAGTTAGTATAACAATAACAGTTAATTACGTTGTTATCTTGTTCCACTCTACATATGGAGTTCTTTGAAATATCAGCTTAGTTTAACTGCAGAAAGTTAGTAGTTATTAAGAGTAGTTCTTTGAGATGTAGGCTTCTCGTTCTATTTATGAGTTTTGTGTCCTTCACCATTTAATTTCAATGTTCTTTTTTAGGTGCTCTGAAATTGGTGTGTTGTTCTAACTTTCCCCAACAATTTGTTTTTGGTAGTTTATTCAGCCATTTGCATTGGTATGTTACGATATAAACTTGGAACTAGCAAAATAAGACTCGATTGTTTCAATTGTTTTGGCAAATCGAAAGGGTTGTTCGTTCTGATTTTTTGTTGTTTCTCTTTTTGTCGTTGTTTCTTTTTTGCAGACACTGATTTAGATGGAACAAAAATGAAAGAGCTTCACAAAAAGGTATGCTTCTTTTCAGCATAAGTATCAAGTTAGTGATCTGTATTACAAAAATGCATGGTAGATTTATATTATTTCATAATTTAGTTATCTTGCTATTCCATTGTGACTGATATTTGCATGTTGTGATTAAGATGCTTTATAAATCTATAGAATGATAGATAAAGATTACAACATTTTTATAGAATGATCGATAGAGATTACTACATTTTGCAGAAACTTAAGCACAAAGGAAAAGAAGATTCGATGTAGGAGGCCAGAACAAGTGTATCGCATCTTGTCAAACATTAGTGAGAGCAAACTTTGGTGAAGGAGAAACCAAGGGTATACTTTGTAAATAATAACTATTGCAGATTATTTGCGTATTGCAAAGCTTGTATTAGATGGAATTACAGTATGTGAATTTGACACACCTTGTATAATGTGTTTATGTGGAATAAAATATTCTTGGATTTTTATATTTTTGTCCTCTTAATATTTAGTTAAAATTGGATTTAAATTTGCAGCAAAAATCATTTAAAAAAAAAAGAAAAAAAAAAAGAGGTCTATCCCTACGTTTACAAAATTATAAAGTCTACAGTTTTTGTCCGTAGTGTATGGAACATATAGACTACGGTTGATAATCGTAGTGTGCGGTTATTGCCCGTAGTGTATGTTGCATATAGACTACGGTTTTTACCCGTAGTGTAAACTCAGGGCCTTTCTCTACACCACCTGTGTCTATGGTTTCAAAAAACCATAGACTACGGATAATAACCGTAGTGTATGAGCGAAATTCTTGTAGTGCAAAATGCAAAATTTCATTTTATTTTTGCATAAATTAGAACATAGAGTATTCACTATGTGATAGGGCAAAACGAGTATTTCATTTAACTTAACACTAATAAGCCTGCACACACACACACTCATGTGTGGAACTGTGTGTAACAGAAGTTATTAAATTGTACATGCAAATAATGGTGAGAGGTTTCTTAAATCACTATTCTTCTAGTATCATTTATATATTTACTTATTTATTTAGGGATGGAATAAGAGCGAAGATAGTTTCAGATGACAAAAGGGTTTAATTTATTGCATATACTACACAAACATACAATAAATAAGTCAGCACAGCTAACCGTTTTTTGATTATTCCGATGCCCCCTTTAGTCAACGAAATCCTAACAAACCCTTTTTTTTTTAGTTTCTTTTCTTATCTTCACATGGATTCTCTCTTCCAAAATCCATACGCCTGTATGCAATATTAGGGAAATATTCCACATTTTCTAACTCAAAAGAACTAATCACCCGCTGCCCCGTCGGCACCGTCGTTCCCTTCGATCAAGTATGACGACGAAAACGTTGATACTAGAATCGACGAAGAAAAGAGGGAACACAAGATGAACTCTGAATGAACTCGTCACCTTTAGGAATCCACCGAAAGGCTAAGAGATAAAACAAGCTAGAAGAAAAAACTTCTTTTAAGAGACAAAGAACTGTATGGAAAATACTTTTATTCAAGTTGGTTGATAAAACGTCTCCCCCATTACACATATTCATACTACCTTCTCAAGACCTTTCACTTAACGTTACTTATTACAATGACATGCTCTAAGCCCTTCTAGACAACTGCAAATGACTCTCTCCGTTTTTTTTAAAAACGAAACTAGACTCTTAGGGCTTTTTAAAGATATGTGGCTCATGAACTAGTTCATTCCTAATGAAAACAGTTTATTCCCCAAAGTCGGCCCGATTTATGCAGAAAATAGTACATCATCAGCTTCTTGGGCTTCAACCTTTCTTGTATTAGACGTCGTAGCCACGGCAGCGGTGGAGGAGGGGGTGCTGCCGCCGAGGACTCGGATTTGGCGTTTCAAGAACTTGACGTACCTAATCGCCTCATCCAACATAGAAGCGGTGTCCATCTTGGTACCACCGGGGACAAGCCTCTGCAGGATCCGGATCCTCTCGCTGATCCTCTCGCGGCGGTGCCGGGCAGCCACGCTCTGAGGGTCGTCGCTGATCCGGACGTTCCGCCGCCGGGGCTTTCGGATGGTTGCCGGGTCGATGTCGACGGGCTGCATTGCGGCGATCTTGAACATTATCTCCTTCATGGCTCCCAGCTCCTCTTCAAGATCCTCAGCTTCTCGATCTCCGTCGTCGGGTTTGAAAGCGGTGGCTTGAGGGGTAGGGGAGCGGAGGAGGTGGCCAGGGGACGAGGCCGCGGCGTCGGTGTGGAGATAATAGGGCCAGGGGGAGTGGTCCAGAGGGGTAGATTCGTAATTACCCTGCAGCCCATGCTCCTCCACTCCCATTTCCCAGCTTCCGTTTGTAAACCTATGGTGATTCATGTCCATTAAATCTCTCTAGAGCGACAGTGTGAGGGTATGAGATGCAGCCCCTCTTTAATAATCTCTTGACACGATCGATCGTTCAAACTGCTTCGCTAGCTAATATTACTTGTTTCGCTTGCGCATGATCATGACCATTCGATGAATTGCATCTTGCTGAGATCATAATAAATGTCCTCAATGTAAAAACGGAACTTACAAATTCCCTTTTTAGTGTCATTTTCGTGACACGATAAAGAGTGTTATTTCGTCACAAGTATTATCAATTATCGTAGTATCATTATGACCTCAGAACTATTAATTTTATAGAAATGAGTATATCACTTTCTTTTTCACCCTTCTTTTTACCTTTTCGACAAACAATCTCCCCCAATAAAACGTCACCAGCAGCTTTTGAGGAGTTTAGAAGCAATCTTGATGGGTCTTCTGCAGCTTTTGAGGGGATTCCAGCGTTGAGAGAGAGAGAGAGAGAGAGAGAGATTTGTAATTGTGGAAAACTAGAACCAACGTGCCTATAAAATAGAAGGAAATGGTGTGTTGGGGTTTTGATTAATGTTAGATGGGACCACCCGTTAGAAAAAGTGAAGAACTAGTTATGAATTTCTTCGTAAAGCAGAGATGATTGGTTAGAATGCTTCAGGGTTTGTTTTTCAACTATCATCACAAGTACGGCTCTTCATCTATCATTATCCTTTGAATCTATACTATATAATATCGATTCGGATCCTCTATTGCTTAGTTGCGGATGAGATCCTCTGTACCCAAACTTGTGTTCAAATCGTGTACCAAAGTCAAAACTACGTAGTTCTGTTAGTTTAACAAATTATTGAATTTGCAGCAATTAAAAATATAAGAACATTAGTTTAACAAATTATTGAATTTGCAGCAATTAAAAATATAAGACAAAACTACATAGTTTTGACTTTCGTACACGATTGCAATTGGAACACAAGTTTGGGGACAGAGCATCGCATCCGGCTAAATTGTGTAGCGTTCTCTATTGCACTTGTAGATAATTAATTGACATGTGGCGTAATCAATGATTTATGATTTATTTATGGAAAATATGCCTAACCATTCGAACTTCTAAACCCTATTTGTCACGAGTCAATTATTATAAATGTAATAGAGGCTACAACATAATTTGGCAATAGAGGATCTCATTCCATATAATATGCATAATTATTAGTGAGGGTTTTTAGTAAAATTTATTAAAATTAGGGTTATTATCAATGACTTTTCCAAATATTTTAATTTTTTTACAATAAATTTTCAACGCTTTAAAATTTGCATAGTATCGTAATGTGTATACTACTCCGTATTTATTTTTTTACCATAGAGTCCTACAAAGGATATACAATACCCCAAGTATGGCAACTTTGTCTCGACTTGGCTCACCAGAAACCACATTAAATGCACACATGGGATTAAAAATAAATTTTAGGCTGAAGAAAAATTTTGATTCTCATTGTTTTTTTTGAAAAAAAAAAAATTTAAGCAGTGCACAAGTAAGTTTTTTAATTTATTTGTTTAATTTATAAGTTTTCAATTTTATTTTTATAATTTTTAATATTAATTTTATTTTTAATCTACTCGTGCATCTGACGTGGCTTTTCGGTGAACCCCTTAATTAATTAACACAAAGTGGTTAAAATTAATTTAAGGACACTATCGTAAAAAATATTGTATACGGACATTAAACGTTTAAATATGATTACCAAAGGGTTGAACATTGTCACAATAGTTGGTAATATTCGTCAAAATTATTACCAACTCCAAGATTCTACGACTTTATTCATTTATGTCTATTTATAAGTTATAATAAAAACGTGCATTACGAAATATGAGAACTTGTAACTTTTGATTTCAAGCATTAACCATCAACAACCACATGCACGCACAACGACCACTTTATTTAGTCCGTTGCATCGTGTTGGCGCGCATTTTTTCCCCCTTCTTCCATATATCTTTGTAATAATGCAGATTGAAAAATTAACTTATGACTAGCGTCACATGCAAGTAACAAAAAATATGTTGTAATCTCTTTTCGTTAGGAAAATAAACAATCTTAATATTTATATGCTTCTAGGTAAGGTATCCATAACAAAAATAATGTTATATGCTTCTAGGGTAAACAATCTTAACAAAAATAATGTTGTAATCTCTTTTCGTAGAAATGGACGAGCCTTTAAACACTAAATTCATTATAAAAAAGTTTATACTCATTTCAAGAAGTTGTGAATACGTGTGTAGAAGTTTTTAACTTCTTTTTTAGCTTATCTCAAAGTTGTTTTGCAAAGCGAGTTAAAGCTTCAGACCAGAGCAAGAGCTTGATCCGTAGCGCGAGCGAGTGCTTTTTAGACCAAAGCGAGAGCTTGATCTATAGTGAGTCGCTTTACCAGCGTGCGGAATTTAGTGAGCGTTTTATCTTGCTTATAAACTTTAGTTTAGTTTGTTTAAGTGCACATGTATCGTGAATAAACAAAACAGTAAGCGTATTGAAAGCATAAGAGAATGAAATACGACACAACGATTTATAGTGGTTTGGAGTAACACACTCCTACGTCCACTTGTTCCGACTGGAACAAATTCTCTTCACTCAAGAATTCCTCGAGGGATTACGACAGGCTCCCAAGTAGCCTGACAAGCGATAGATCTTTTCCTAATCGATGAAGGTGAAAGCTTGGATCTTACAACACAATTACAACTAGCGATCGAGCCTTCCACAATCGATGAAAGTGGAGACTTGGATATTTACAACTCAATTAACACTAAACAAATATGAACTAAACACACTCTAGTCTTCACTCGACAAAGACATGGGTTTAGGAGGGGCTTGGTGTGTAAATTCCAACTTTGAAGAATCCTTTACAATAAGAACACTAGGATTCTTCACCGAACTAGGCTGAGAATTTGAAGTGTGAGCCTAGGACATGGAATGGAGTTGAGGTTGTTGAAAAAATACAAGCTTTGATGGTACTAAAGCTTGAAGATTCTTCTTAAGAACTAGAGAATGGATTGCAATGATATTCGCGAGTGCTTGCTTATAATGCTTGAAAGCTTGTATGAAGTGTTCTCAGTGTCTCATTTTTGCATGCACCTATTTATAGTGTGAGATGATCAATCCGTCCGTTAGAGAGAGGGATGATTGTGTCTCTCACGCTCCGTCAATACTGTGTCAACCAGCAGCTTTATCTGAAGTGGTGGATTTGTCTTTTTTCCTATTTTAACTTGCTTCCAACTGCAACAACTTCCATAGAGATGCACGATTCCCGTTGTCTTGGGGTCAACTATCTTCATCCAATAAGAGTTCATCATATGACAGCCGCCATTTAATGATGGCAGAACTTCCAGTTTGACTCATTTCAAACTTGGGTTTGAAATTGGATGTTAGTTGAAATGTCGTTATCTCGCTGGGAGAAGTAGACCGATGAACAGAATAATGAGTATAACGAGATTCTTTGTTTTTACTGCTCATCAAGAGTAGTCCACTTCTTGCAATGAACTTTTAAAATGATAGAGGTCGTTTTGCTTAAGTTCATCTTATAACGATTAGGTTTTCAAACTTCAGTCTTCTGTAATCTTAAATCAAGAACCTATAGTGACTAAAAATAGAGCTTCCTAACAGTTTAGCTCTTGAAGAAACCTAACTATTCTAATCATCAAAACGTCAAGGAATGGGAGTTATTTATAGGGAGAGTTTCGGGATCGAATCAAAATATGTTTCTTTTTATTTAAAACTCCCAAATTGTCCTAATCAAATTGCAGAAGGAGGAAATAAATATGTAGACATGACCATTCTGTTGGTTTCTACTCGTTGTTTTGGTGTCAAGGTCTCAATGCCTATCATAGCGAGGACTTCATCTTTTCCTTTATTGATGATTTTTCTACCCAGCCTAATTGAGCCTTCAACCATAGGAATAAGGAACTTTTCTTCCACTAGAATTTTGATGAAGTACTTCTCGCTTCCTCTCTCCGCACTTTGTAGGATCTCTTCCCAAAGTCGACAATATTTTTGCATCATGAAGCAATGAAGAGTCGTAAACTGACTGTGTGGAGGAACTGAGTGGAAGCATTCCCAATGGTACTAGGCTTTTGCGAATTTCGCCTTAGCTGCCTACCATGGGTTACTAGCTTCGAAGGGCGAAAATCTTCTTGATGTTTGGCCTTTGGCTCGGTGTATCTTCTCACTTCGATCTCGGATTGAGGTAGTTTCTCAATCTTTACACAACGATTGAAGGCACTGATTGCTTGGTGCCCATCCGGTCGAGAGAAGAGCCTTGAGGCGAAGAACCACTTTAAACCTATTGGTTCCCTTCCGTTCAGTACAGACAAAGTTCAAACAGAAATCTCTCACTCAGCAGGTGCCAATGCGCTGACGTAAGGACAGTAAGACTTAGGACATAGGGTACCAATTTAAGGCTGCTAACTCGCTTGAATTGTTGTTTTAGCTCATCAATGACGGCCTTCATCACGCTCTTCTCATCATCATTGTAGATCTTGGCAGTCTGGATCATGTTTGTGATGAGTTTCCATGCTTCAGTCTTTGCAAGCAGCAGACATGAGTGGTACCCCTCGTCAGTGATGGAAATGACTGAATTCCTCACGACTTGGTTGAAGAACTCAACCCTCAATTTGAAGATTGAGATCGATTTTTCTTCGATGGTCTTCTTCGTTATTTCTGCAGCCGTAGCAGCTTCAATTTCTGCCTCTTTCTTCTTCTTTGCTTCTTCCTTCTTCTTTTCAGTCGTTGCCTTCTTTCTTGATATTGCAGTTTTAGCAGCTTGAGAAGAATCAATGAGAAGCTTTGGGACTAGAGGAGTGGAATGTTTTGGCACTGGATCGAGCGACTTCGCTTTGGAATGGGACCATCGCTTTCGGGTCAATCGCTTCCTCTATGAATTCAATTCTTCAGGCAAAAACGACAACCGCTTCTCCGACTTTGGCTTTTCCCTTCGCTACTCGCCTTAGATCTGCAATAGTCGTTTCATCTACGATGGCAGTCACTTTGTCCACTACCTCTTCCCCTCTTTTGGCATCATCACGCTGGATGATCCGTGCTATACATTGGACGATGGGGGCTTCCCTTGTCCATTGGGTTGTCGGTTTTTGGATGACCTTTGGCAGTGAAGTTCTTGATAAAGTGAACTCCATGCCGAGAGTTTGAAGAGCAGCGATAGTGCGGGTATCGAGTGATTCTCCCTCATGCATCACACGGGTCGTTGTCCCGACATCAGTTTCTCCTTCAAATTGTGGACACCTCTCTCTCTCTCTCTCTCTCTCTCTCTCTCTTCAATGACATCTTCTCTCGCTTTGAACTCAGCCAACAGTTCATAATGCACATCCTTCTTGAATTCTTGGATGTTGAGTTCTCGGTTGTTGCGGAGAAGGTCATTTTCTACTTCCAGTTTAGCTACACACATTTCAGTGACAGACTGATCCTTGATAGTCCGTTTTGAGCTTCCACATGCTTCATCAAATCGTCATTGTCATTGAGGATCATTCGGTCCGTGTCCTTCTCTACATCTAACTCTTTTTTCAACCTCGCCACTTTCGCCTTTGACTGGTCTCTCTCGCTTTCCAAAGCCTTTATTTGATTTTCCAGCTCCGTGACTGATATATGTGAAATTTACTTGGTTTTTATAGTCTAAAAGAGTCGATTTAGAGTCTCAATATTATGTTATTGTTCATGATTTGTGTGATTTATCATTAGTTGGACAATATTATGCTTATGGGTGTTTCTTAGTGTTTTCAGGCTTATTTTGAGGATAAAACCCCGAGACAAGACGAGGCGAGGAGAATCGAAGGAAGAGTCCAAGTATTGAGTCGAGACGAAGACCTCTCGACCAGCCTCTTGATCGGGAGGGCTATCGAGAGGAGAGTTACTTGACTAAGCTTTCAATTGAGTTGAATTTGACACCTCTCGACCAAGCTCTCGATCGAGAGGCCTTACGATCGAGAGGGAGATGCGGTCAAGAGGCGTGATTTCCAGCCGAGAATTAGACTCCTTTTTAGACTGTGTTTCCTTGTAAAATTCCCCTATATATATTCCTTAGTTTAGCATTGTAAACCCTAACTCAGATTACAATTTACTTTCATACTTTTAACTTTTAGAGCTTTTATTTTCCGTTCTTCGTTTCGTTTGTATTCAACTTTGGAGTTAATTCAAGTTTATTCAAGATTCAAGATTCAAGTTCTTCGCGCGTTCAAGATTAAATTCCAAGTTTTTCTTACTCTTACTTTTAATTATGTTCTTTCAATTTATTTTGTTCATGTTTACTTTAATTATGTCTAGCTAAATTCTTTAGTTGATTTTAGGGTTTGTATGTAATTCAATTTATGTGAGTACTTTTAATTACGATTAGCCTGCCAATCTAGATGTATGTTTCATGGTGCTTATTTTCATGCATGATTACTTGATCACTAATTGTGTATGCATAGTTATGCTTTTATGCCCTAGCCGGATAATTGCATAATTGATCTCATGAATACATGGTATGATGATTTAATTGTCTTAGCCGAAGTTAGATTATCATAGGTCTTGCATATAGTTTGATAGATCCGGGTTGAAGATCTACAACAATTATGTAATTATTCATCATATTTGTAAAGATCATTCATAGATAGAGGATTATAATGGTAAAGAGTAAGAGATTCATGTGATTTATTGGCCATAACCACTCAATTTATACAGAGAACCTTTCTTTAGATGTAAAAGAGAGATCGAGCTAAATGTTAAGCAAAGGATGTTTATAACTAGAGAATCAACCAAATCCATGGAGCTTAGAGCTCAATCAAGCAGAAAAATGAGGAGAGAAGGAGAGTGCGAAGTGGGGAGTGCAAGGCGCCTTTACGCTTCGTCCTCT
This sequence comes from Thymus mandschuricus, assembly GCA_029379335.1. Lineage (NCBI taxonomy): Eukaryota > Viridiplantae > Streptophyta > Magnoliopsida > Lamiales > Lamiaceae > Thymus > Thymus mandschuricus. The sequence goes on from CM057072.1 coordinate 39,481,293, forward strand.
CTTAGCAACGAGGATTATACCTTTGGCTTGAATTGTGAAGAGTCTCCTTCTTTATCAAGGAAGGATGTAGATGAGAATGATGCGAGAGAGGAAATCCTTGAAGAAGGATTTCGATAGCTCTAGTTCGCGGAGGTGCGAAGCAGAGTATGAATGGAATAGTGTGTGTGTGTATGAAGAGTTGAGTTAGATGAAGTGGTGTGATCACTCGATATTTATAGGTGTGGAAAGGATGAAAAAAGATGGGTGTACATACATATGAGGGATAAAAAGGGAATACTTAGGGAGACCGTATTCTTTTTGCTATTAATTTAGTGGTCCTCACCCTAGAGTGTGTAGAGTCATGCGGACAACGTGTTAGCCAAATCCTTGAGCCTCGGAAGATGCTTAGGGATCTGGTATTACTTCTTATACCGAAGCCGGTTCTGAGCAGATCCTAGCATTCTCTATTCTTATGCGGAGCGTCTGCTCCCTTCATGGCATCTGTTGTCTTCAGAACTTATTTTTAACTATCAATGGAAGATGCCATACAGTAAAGCTAATATTTAGTCCCTATAATAGTTGATATAGGTGTCGTAGCTGAACCTTATTGATTATATCTATCGATACTTGTTCTGTTTTGCATTCGATTTAATTTCTATGAGACCGAGAGGAGGTTAGGATTTTATCGAGTGACGATCTATACTGCCTTAGCTGGTGTGTTAGGTTATTTTCGTGTATCGCATTTAGATTGATTAAATTGGTTAATCGGGTTAATTGTTACTTGCATAGATTTGATTAGATAGACTTCCCTAGAATCAAAGTTTGTTTCCTATTTGATTTCTCTTATTTTATTTATTTGCTTATTTGCTTATTTACCTTATTTGTTTATTTGCTTATTTGTTTGTTTCCTTAATTGTGTTCTTTTATTTGCTTTATTTATTTACCTAGGATTATAAAACCACATTCCAAATTCTTAATTGCATAGACATCAGTTTAGTTCGGAAGTAGAGGTATTGTGTGTGATGTCAACTTGTGAATCCCTGCGGAAACGATACTCGTACTTCTATTTACTATACCTATTGTTTGTGTGGTAGAAATAGTGCGATCAAATTTTGGCGCCGTTGCCAGGGATTGATTAGATTTCACATTGATATTTTGAATAGAATTAATAGGTGATTTAGGCGCTTTTATTTTTCTGTTTTTGGTTTATTGATCTAATTTCTTCTTTTTCTCTTCTTTGTCTTTAGGTAGTGCATGTCCACTAGATCTAAAGGGATAAATCTTATTCCGATAGATTTGGAACTCGAGCGCTCACTAAGGAAGAAGAAGAAGAAGGCGAAGGAGACAGTTAAGGTTGATACACCACCCTCGTCACCACCAAATTCACCAAGGAGTCAAGATTCAATGGGGGATCAAGGAGTGAGGAGGACTTTGAACGACCGGTTCAAGCCGGTGGTTGATGAGTTTCAGCAAGGAGGATGGGGGACCACGGATGCTAACAACTATGAGATCAAGACGTCCCTCATCAATATGGTGCAATCGAATCAGTATGGAGGCACACCGATGGAGGATCCGAATGCTCACTTGAAGCAGTTTTTGGACATTTGTGCAACATACAAGGCTAATGGAGTTTCATCGGATTATCTCAAGCTCAGTTTGGTCGTGTGGTCTCTCAAGGACGATGCGAGGGAATTGATTGATGGATTGGATAAGAAGGAGATCACGACTTGGAGTGACATGTGCAACAAGTTCCTGAACAAATTTTTCCCACCTTCGAGGGCTCAAAAGCTTATCAACGAGATCAACCAATTTTAGCAATATGAGGATGAGCACTTCTATGAGGCTTGGGGAAGATTCAAGAGATTGTTGAGAGCATGCCCGAATCATGGCATTAGCAAGGAGGATCAAATTACGTGCTTCTATCGTGGTTTGAATAAGGTGTGCAAGAAGGAGCTCGACTATGCTTCTAAGGGAGGATTTTTTAACAATGAGTATGATGTGGCTATGGAGATTATTGAGCTTACCGTTAACTCGAGTTATGAAGAGGCTACTGACAGACGCATTGGAAGAAGGAGAGTTGCTACTATTGGGATCGATGCGTACGATGACTTGATGGAGAAGTACACGAAGACAACGAATGAGTTGGATACCATCAAGAAAGGAGTGCTTCGGTGCGATGCTATAGTTGATGAACAAGCACCCCCAACCGAAGGAGAAGATGTCAATTTTGTGCAACAAGGTGGTAAGTGACAACCAAATCAAGGAAACAAGTGGCAAGGAGGACAAGGAGGCCAAGGAGGTTCGAATTATCAAGGAGGCTACAAGAAGCCTTATGTTCCCAACAACGGTAACCATCCGAACTTCTCTTATGCCAACCCGAACAATGCCTTGCAACTACCTCACGACTTTCATGTTGAGAATGGAGTCATCCAAGAGCCAAAAAAGGAGATGTCAACCGACGATTTGATTCGACACTACATGGCTCAATCGGAGACAAGGATGGCACAACAAGACGCAAAGTTGAGGACATTGGAGCTTACTCAAACTACTTTGAGTAATAATTTGGGGACTAGCTTCAACGCTTTAACCAAGCAAATGCAAATGTTGGAGACGCAAGTGAGTCAATTAGCCAATGCTCAATTACTTATTCATCATACCGGAACTTAATCCACCTGCAGGGTTTGGTATGATAATCCTTAATGAACTCCTCAGTGGATGTGATCAACCTGTTCTACCAGGATATGGTGCTCTATTGCAGTTACACTAAGAATCGTACTAGTTTTAGTTGTTTCCCAAGATACGGAGCTTATTGAGTTACAGATCCTCTAAACTCTCACCCATGGTAAATCAAAGAAATAGACTACAACTATACACCCTTAGGACTCAACTAGAGTTAAGGTTCATCTTAAGTCACAGAGGTCTCGATTATTTCTACTTAGGTCAGAATAGAAGAATACACCTCACTGTGATCCTATTAGTACACACACGTACTAGTATCGACAAGTAGCCAAGACAAGCTACTTATTCAGCCTATACAATAGCCTAAACCGCCAGTTATATCCATAACTGTCTCGACTGTGATAACCCTTTATATCTCTAGAATAACCGGCAACAATGGTCTTCTGTGATCTACAACACACCATAAAGCCTATAACTTTGAGATAATGGATAGATGTTTGATGCATGAATAACAATTCATACTTAATCAGATAAGAGATTGTAAGTGGCTATGGACAACACATGCATACAAGCTAAAAGGCATGCTTTCTAGTATACAAATCCATCACTTTTCACGTCCATTTGATAGACTTTGAATTTCATCACTGCAGCGTGGGCTTGAAAATGTCTGATCGCTTCAAGTCTTGCTACTAGAGTTAATGTTTCATCAAAGTCAATTCCTTCTTCTTGAAAATATCTTTTAACAACTAATATCGCTTTGTTTCTAACGACATTGTTGTCTTCATCAGTCTTATTTTTGAACGCCCATCTGGTACCAATGACGTGTTGTGTCTTGGGGCGATCAAGCAGGTACCAAACGTCATTTCGAGTGAATTGGTTCAGTTCTTCTTGCATAGCGAGGATCCAGTTGGAGTCCATTAGTGCTTCTTCCACCATAGATGGTTCGGTGTTTGATAAGAAACAACTAATCATGGTGTTTTCACCCATCAGCCTCCTTCTTGTTGTCACACCTTGAGATAGATCTCCTAGGATGAGATTTGGTGTGTGACTTTTCAACCATGCTTGCTTTGGACCATCTGTCTCTTCTTTATCGTTGGAACAGTCATCGCGAGGTTGTTGAATTGACTCTTCTTCTTCTTGATCATTGGGTGTTGGCACCTTTTCTTCATTTGGTGTTTGTGTAACTTCCTTCTTGCTTGAAGTCTTCTCCTCATATATTCTTCAATTGAGTTCCATGGCAAAACATCGGGTACTTTGACATTGGTACTCACTTCGAGGGCATGTTCCTTTACAACTTGTCTCTCTTTGCTTTGAATATGTTCCTGTGATAGCTTGAAAGGAGATTCATCAAAAATGACATGGGCGTTTCTTTCACAATTAGGGTTTTACAATTAAAAACTCGATAGGCTTTGGTAGATGTTGAATATCCTAAAAATATTCCATCATCCACTTTGCCTTCGAATGCTTTCAATTGTGTCTTCCCATTATTACGGATGAATACCCGAGAACCAAAATTATAGAAATAGGAAACTTCAGGAGTTCTCCCTGTCCATATTTCATATGGTGTTTTGTCGAAGCATTTGTTGAGGAGCGTTCGATTTTGCGTGTAGCACGCTGGGTTTGCAGCTTCAGCCCAGTACTTCATGGGAAGCTTTGAGTCTGCAATCATGGTTCAAACTGCCTCATTGATGATGCGATTTCTTCTTTCAGCTACACCATTTTGTTGTGGGGTGCGAGCTAATGAGGTTTTGAGTAATGCCATTCTCCATACAATATGCTTCAATAGTGGAATTTAGAAATTTCATTCCTTTATCAGAACATATCGTCATTATGGAAAGACCCTTCTCAACCGAGAGTCGCTTTAATAGTTGGGGTAGCTTAGTAAGTGTCGCTTTCTTGCTGAATAGAAATACTTCCAAAGTATAATGAGAGTAGTCATCTATTACTTTTGGGTGTGACTGGATAAAAGAGATCCATGGGCAAATGCTGAAGTACTCATTGTGACAAGGGTTTTTCCATACTTGGGAATAATTCCTTAATCTGCTTTCCACGCTGGCATGGTGGACATATATGGTCTTTTACAAAGACTTCATTTGGTATGCCCTTCACCAGTCCTTTGCATGAGATTCGATTGATGGTCTTGAAATTCAGGTGGCCCAAGCATTTGTGCCATAACCATCCAATCTCCGCTGCACTTCTAGCGACTAAGCAGGTTTCGCTTTGCAACTCTCCCAGTTGGCTATGTAGATGTTACACTTGCGTTCACCTGTTAGAGTTGCATGCAGTGTAGATTTGTTCTTGACAAGACATTTGTTAGATACAAATTCAACATTATATCCCTTATCACAAAATTGTGAAATGGATAACAGGTTGTGCTTAAGTCCTTCTATGCATGAAACATGTTCGATGCTCATAGGATCTATGATTAATGTACCATATCCTTTGGTGAGTCCTCTAAAGTTATCATCAAAGGTTACCTGTGGACCCTGTTTAACAACGCAATTTGTGAGAAAAGACTGCACACCAATCATGTGCCTTGAACATCCGCTATCTAGGTACCAGATAGCTTGGTGCTCTCCTCGGGGGCTGGAGTCTACATCCTTCACTTGCAAGATTTAAATTTTTGGTACCCAAATCAGCTTTGGTCCTTGCAAGTTAGTGTTTTTGGGCACCCACACTTATTTGACTTTCTTAGAGGAAGTCACACTTGTTTTGGAACTCATTTTTCCATAAATTGGTCTCAGCTGAGATTCAGAGCCACAAGTACATGTGTGCATGAGGTGGAAAGCGAGTGTGAGAGTTCTTCGCTTTTGAAGTTCTCTCGCTTTCCCTCTTATGCAGACATCCTTTAGCGTCATGCTTTGGATTCGCTTTGAGTGGAAAGTTTGATTTGGGAATCTTCGCTTTTGAAAATATCTGGCTCTTTCTCTTCGGCTAAGTCGCTTTAGGCATTTGCCTTTGACTCTCTTTAGAAAGAGCGCATTGATAAGAGATCTTCGCTTTGGAAGTCATATCGCTTTCCCCCTTGAAACGAGAACCATTGGACCAACGCCAATTTGGTTCATCTAGAACTTAAACGTCCACCCTTCTTGGAAAAAGGGCTTCATTCAGTTTTCCGTTCCTAGGTTGAACTCCTCCTATTTCTATCAATAGTTGTACACTTTATTGGTCCCGGTCTGATAAGGGAAACACACGTAGGGGGGGGGGGGGGGGGGTGAATACGTGTGTAGAAGTTTTTCAACTTCTTTTCCTTTATCTCATAGTTTAGCAAGGTGCAACACTCGCTTCAAATACCAAGACCTAGCTTCAAGCTAGATCTACAGTAGAAGCTTACTACTTGATCTAAGCGAACGCTTGAACAAGAGTGAGGCTGTTTTGCAATGCGGAATTTAGTGAGCTAATCTTTTTCCTAAGTAATTAAAAACTTCGTGTTAAGTTTGTTTACGATGTTTGTGCAAGATGAATAATCAAAGCAATAAGTAATTGAAAAGCTAGAGCAAGAAATACGACACCAGGTTTATAGTGGTTCGGTGATAAAACACCTACGTCCACTTTGTTGCTCGAAGCAACTGATTCTCTTCACTCAAGAACCTTGAAGATTATGGGTACTTCAAAAACCTAAGTCATGATCGAGCTTCACTCGCTTGGATCTGACGACAACAGGGAGATTGCGGGTTCTCCACTAAACCTATGTGGACTAAGCTTCACTTACTTAAGTCCGAAACTGGGAGATTACGGGTTCTCCTCACAAACCTAGTTTCGATCGAGCTTCACACAATCGAGGACTGTGCTAGCTTGGATCTAAACTCTATGATCGAGACTTCTACTATCGGAGAATGTAGAGTCTTGGATCGAGACAACCTTTCGACAAACTCAAAACCTAACAGACAGACTAGGGTTAGGGTTTTTGGTTTTCGATGAACACACTAATGAAGAACTCTTTACAATGAATGCAAAGAAGGCTAGAGTTCTTCTCTAAGCTTGGATATGGAATGGGCTTAGATCTAGAGTGTGAAGGTTGCGGAGACGAGCTTCAATGAAACAGAAGCTCGGAGAACACTTAAACAAAGACTCGAAGGATTGCTCAAAGGCTGGGGGTATCTGTTTGCTGTATGCGTTGAATGCTCAAGTAGTGTTCTACTCTTCCCCGTCTTCAACCTCCACTATTTATAGGCGGAGGAATGGGTGAGAGCCGTTGTTTGTTGGTTGCTTTGTCTCTCCTCCTCTCGATAGTACTTGCACAGGCCTGCTGCTTTTCAGACGCGCCAGTTTGTCTCTTTGCCGAAAATGGCTAAGAGCCAATTTCAACAGTAACTGGAGCGGCCAGTACTGTTGCGGCGTCCTTGTCGGCCTGGGCGGTCAACTTCGTTGCTCCATTCTCCTATCGACACGTGGAGATCCGCAATAAATGCGTCGATCTTCACTTGACTGGAGTTTGAACTTAGGTTTAAATCGGAGCAGGAATTGAGTTGTCGCTTTCTGTTAGGTAGGGGCTCGCTTCGCTTCAGATTTGGAGCGTCCGCTTCAAGTTGAGTCGCTTTAAGGTCATACTGTAGTGTATACTTTAGTAATCGTTGACCCACTTTGACTTCTTACTGTAGCGCTCGCTTCGCTTCGCTTTAGCAGACTCGCTTTGAATCTACTGTAGCGCTCGCTTCGCTATTTTCGGCACGCTTCGCTTCAGCTCGGTAGACTCGCTTCACTTGAAAACACACTCAAGCGAGTGGCCTTCACTTGAAAATCCTGCAGTCTATAACCTAAGCATCTAAAGCAAAATTAAAGCCATCCTAACAGTATAGGCTTAGAAAAATTCTAACATATTCTACATCAAGTAGGCTCGCTTGGGAATAGGATACTTAAGGGTTTTGGGATCAAATCAAAACATATATATTTATTTTAAAGTGTCCCATTTGAGTTCCCCCTTAACATGTTATCCTTAACAATTCCCAACACACTTCTTGAATCGTGTATAGAAGCATTTTTAGTGCGCTTTTGATGGAGCAGCTGAGACATGAGATTTTTTCCTTTTCCGCCTTATATGGCTTTTTGGAGTTATCTTTAGGTTTTTCAACCTTTTTCTTCCCTTTGCCAGTGGTCACTCAGGGAGCAGTGTGCTTTTCCAAAGCGACTGAAGAAGTTTTCTCAGTGGCACTGACAAAATTAGATTGTGTTGAATGACCCACATTCATATCCGAGATCCGCTTTGCTACCAAATGGTTGCAACGAGCTTTCTATTACTTTTCTAGCGTAAGACGCTTTGTTTGGATTTGTGACAATCTCAGATTGAGAGTAATGTCTTTCTTTCAAGTTCATGTGACGGACATAGATTTCCTCGAACTTAATAGTCATCGCTTTGAGATTAAGATTTATAATATCAAGCTCAGCAATTAACTGCTTGTTCTCGCTCATGCACTGTGCCTGAACTTGTTTCAAATTTTCATGGTTTCTTAACAATGCACGGTGATTGTTAAGTAACTCACTCCATGTTGTAGAGGTACAATCCTCTTCGTGCTCGTGTATGTGTGGTATTAACAAAGATGAGTTTAGAAGGATTACTTCTTCTGTTTCTGCGTCAGTGAACGCCATGAGCCCTAAATCATGCTCTTCATTTAGCTCCGGATCACTGAAAGCATCGAAATCGTCATTGTCGCTTTGTTCTCTTTGGGCAGCAGTAGTCTTGCTTGCCACCAGGGCATGTCGAGGCGTCTCTCTTCTTGCGTTGAGCTCTTCTCGCTCCTTGGCACTCAGCTTGGGGCAATCGGACTTGTAGTGGCCCATCTTATGGCAGTGATAGTGTAATATTCCAAGATTTTGGTTAAATTTAATTAGTTAAAATATGTCTTTGAAAGAAAATTTTAGTAGTTATTTCTCCCAATTCTATTGAAAGAAGATTTAAAATGATATACCTATTAGAATAATTTAAAATATGGAAGTAATATAATTGAAAGGTGATCTAAGTAGATAAAAGTAGTTAAAATTTACGTTGGTATATATATATATATATATATAAAAGAAGACGTAAAATTATATTTATTCGTATATATATGATTGATTGATTGCTTAATTAATTAATTATTACTCTCTCTGTCCCACGCAAGACGATACATTTCATTTTGACAAATTTTGACACGTTTTTCCACGCTTCTTGATGATGTGTTTTAAAATAGATTTTTTGTTTTACGGGATACTATGATAGTTGTATTATCTCGCAAAAGAAAAAATTCTTCAACAATCCATTTTAAAACTCATCATCAAGAAGCATGAAAAAATGTGCCAGAAATTGACAAAATGAAACGTATCATCTTGCGAGGGACGGAGGGAGTAGTAATTAGTATTATGTTGCATGAATAATATAATAGTAGTATATATATAACAAGCATGACATGTCTTATAGCTAATACGTGGCTTCTTATAAGATAGGTTAGTGTGTTGGGTAAGTATAGATAGAGATATGACTAATGAAGCCTATAATGCTGAGTAATGGAAGTTATAAGTGCACTACACTCACCTCTCATATTATGAATAAAATATTAATATAATTCTTCACAAATTATATTAATATAATAATAAAATGTGAGGGGTGATTGTTGTACACCCACACCCATTTAAGAATAAACCCACTCACTAAACCTATACGAATTCTCTTTCTATAAATATGACAATGCAAAGCCGTATTCAAACCATTGTTCATAAAAGGACTTTCGCCAATTTCTTTAATCATCGGTGTTGTAAGCAATGTTCTAAAAGTCGCCGCCTAGGCGCTAGTCATTACCTCGCCACTCGACTTATATGTAATCCGCCTAGGCTCTTTGTGATACCCAACGAGCCGCTCTTGTAGCTTAATCAATAGTCTAAATGTGTTAATTAATCTACGTTTAGGCACACTATGCTACTCTATGTATAATTTTGGATTTATATTATAAAATTAATCTATCAGTTGTCAAGTATGTGTATTCATTATAAATTTGGTTTCAATATAGTAAGAATAGTAAAAATAAGCATTATAGTTCGAATGCCTAGGCTCCCGCCTAGGCGCTAGTCACCCCTCCACAGCCTGACTAGCGCCTAGCGCTTTTTAGAATATTGGTTGTTAGTAAAACAGATGAAAGGCGAGAACATATAGATGTATATATGTACATCGAGGAGGCTTGTGCATATTAATCGAGGATTCTATTGAACGACGTCTATTTTTATCAGGTGGGATTTATTTTCAGTATATTCGTGAGGCTTTATTTTCAAAAAGTATTATTTGAGTTAATAAGCTCGGTTATTCTTGAAAGTAGGGATTATCCATGAAAATATTTTTTATGCGTACTACTTGTTTAATGCTTAACCAGTTAACGTCGTGGTTCTTAGTTTGTCTAACACACTAGCTAAAAATTTGTGTACACTAAGCCCAGATGTTCGGTGGGTTGATCACCATACAACTTTTGCTGGACATGGTAGAGTTCTTGTCTAGGTTATAGCGTCTCGGGGTCTCTGAATAAGCTTACCCGACAGTGGTACGTCCCCGGTATGACAGGTGTGGTGAAGTAACGGTTGTAGTACGTGACAAAGTGTGCACACGATAAAGAAATGTTGTTTTGGTATTGTTAGGAGTCAACTCTTTTCAAAATCCTCCTAATTATACTTTATGCATGGATGTCCATAAAATGTTTATAAAAATGGCATAAGTCCACTGAGTGCACTAGTACTCAGCCCTACAATTCCTTTCCAAAAGTTATGCAGATTAAGGAGTTGGTGGAGCAAGTGTAGTTGAAGAGGACTGTTGTTGTAGCTGTATAAATATAATACAGCTTCTGCTACGCTTATAGTTTAAGTAGTCATTAGCAGCGATCCTGCAATGTACTCAATTTCCTAAGTCTAATTTCAGGTTTTGGAATAAAATCTCTATGTTATACCTGAGTCTTATTATAAGAGTATATATATATACTTATATTGTATTTACAGGTATTCAGACACAAGCCGGCCATCATGAGTTGTTAGGTTCAGCCGACCCCATAGTTTGAGCTAAGCATTTCGATCATGATTTTATTTAGCGTTCATGGGTATTCAGACTAGGCCGACCAACACGGGCAATATGATTTGCCTACCCCGTAGTTCGTGTTGTGCGTCTGGATCTCATATTTAAATAATTAAACTCATGAATTATAAGGTTAATTATACCAAGATACTAGGCCCCTTTCTATCCCCGCTTCTTAACCCCAACCCCTTGCCACGTCGTGCCTTCCTTCTGGAACTGGGATGTGACAGATAGCATTCCAATTGGTGTCAATTTGTTAGTTTTTAGTCGATGTTTGTAGTCCGTTTTTGTGTCGTTTTGTCTCTTTTTCTTTGGGTGTCGCTATGATATGGGGTGTATGTTAGTGTTTTCATTAATAGATGTCGAGGAAGTTGAAGAATGAAGAAGAGTGAAGAAACGAGCAGAAAATGGAGCAAAAGGAGTCGGGTTTGCATGGAGTATTCCGAGCGCCCGCTGGCTAGTTGGCCAGTGAGCTCCCGGCTAGTCAGCAGTTCAGGAAATAGCGCAAGAGTTTCCCATCGCCGGCTGGGTTTGGTGCCAGCGGCCGCTGGACGTGGCGAGTGCCTGCTCGACTGTGCCATTACCAGCTAGATTTTCTCCGGATCGTATAATTATTTCTTGTTTATCTAGAATTCTATTCCATATGTATTTGTAGCCTTTGGGGCACGAATTCATTATCACTTTTACTCAATTTTTCAGTTTCAAAAACCTTAGTTCTTAGATTTTATTGCTTTCGGTTTATTTTTGGATTCAAGACTTCAAGTAATTAAAGTTTCATTCGTTAATTCAAGTTCTTCAATTTCGTCTTTAATTTCATAACTTTAATTATTGCTTTTACTTTGGTTTAATTAATTGTGTTCTTGAATCTTAGTTTAATTCTTAGTTCTTAGTAATAGTGGATTGTTCGTTTTGAGTTTCACAGTTAGATTTATTTTCTAAAATTGTTTTCTTCATTTTGAAAGTTTAGATTAAGATTCATTATCATAGGTTCTTAGATTTAATTTCAATCATGTCTAAATTCGTTTTTGGCTTTGTAATTGTTATTGCTTTCTTTATGATTTCATGCCTAGGTAGTTTAATTATTTTTGCTTAATTTAATTAGTTAGATTTATTTCTTGTCAATTGAGTTATATTTATTTACTTGTTATTTCCATACTTGCATATTTACTTTCTTTGCCAAGGATTTAAACAAAACCCCCAAAAAAATTCTTTATCTGCTTTCTTAGATTATGCTAGATTAGGTTTAATTTTCTTATTTTTATTACACAGTTATTTGCCCTGTTAAGTTTTTCTCGAGATTCGACATAGGGTTTAACTTACTAGTGCTACGATAGATTTCGTTCTATTGCGAACACTTTTGGGTGAAACAAATTTCGGCGCCGTTGCCGGAGAAAACTTTAGGCTAGATTAATAGTGTAGTATTTTGTTTATTTTTATTTATTTTATTTTTATTCTGTTCGATTTCTTTTCCTTCCATCGGTGCATTTAATCCGTTTGTTAAGTGTTGTGCATGCTAGGTCGCCGAAGTCTACAAAGGAAACTAGCCCTGCACATCGACAACATCAATTAGAGGAAGACGATTTTAACTGCGAAGAAGGAGGAAGAAGTTGAACCCAAAGACTACGGACTAGTCTTGTTGTTTACTGAGACCGAAGCAATGGCACGAGTTATAGGAGATTTTGCTCGTCCCACCTTTACTGCCACTACTTCAGCGATTGTCCTGACCGTTGCGGCCAGGAATCGTGAGCTTAAACCTCACCACATGGCATTGCTCCCTTCCTACCACGGGCTGCCCAACGAGGACGCATTGACTTTCATTTGAGAGTATTGCACCATGGTGCAATCTTTTCCACTAGGAGGCGTCACGGAGGACAACCTGAAGATGAAGTGCTTCCCTTACACTTTGAAGGATCGGGCGAAGTCATGGTACTTGTCGCTTCCAGCCAACTCTATTGACACTTAGAATGCGGTGTGCGAGAAGTTCATGCTGAAGTACTATCTGAATCGCAAGACTCAAGAGGTGCGATCGAAGATCATGAATTTCTCTCAAGACCAGGATGAGCCTTTCCATGAGGCATGAGAGAAATTACAGGAGCTGCTTCAACAATGTCCTCACCGTCAAATGGCACCGGAGTTGATCTGGCAATATTTTAACGATGATTTGAATCTGACGTGCCAGTTTATGGTAGATAGTTCGACCGGTGGCAACATTGGAGTCAAGACAGCCGATGAGACGAGGGCCATCTACGAGACTCTAGCTGCGAGCTCTTAACAAAAATCAACTAGGCCAAGGAAAATGGAGGCGAGTGCAATTACCATGAGCCCTGACATGAAGAAGCAAATGGCCGACATGTGTTGAGAGATCTCGAAGATCTCAAGATGAAGTAGACTGCACCTAAGATCAAAGATAGGGAGTCGGACCAGTGCGAAGTTTGTGGAGAGCTAGGGTATATGAAGGAGGTTTGTCACAACATGGGGGCAATGACTTACGAAGGAGGAGCCGAGGTTCATGCTGCCCAAGGTTACCCACCACAAGGACCACCACCTCAAAGCTATCAAGGAGGTTGAAATGTAAGGAATCAAAATTCTGGTGTGAGGCCAACCAATGTTCTAAAAAGCGTTAGGTGCGCCTTTTATACTTATTTTTATTATCTTTCAACAATATTCTCCAAAAAAATAGTATAAATCTCCTTATATAAAATACACATTATCTAATTTCAATAATCTAATGTAGCTCAAACTTCATAAATTAGTTGTCATTTAATTAAGATTAATATAATCTACACTCTACCGCTAAAGGGAGAGAGAGAGAGAGAGAGAGAGAGAGAGAGAGCAGTGGTGGTACACTCAGTCGACGAAGGTGTCGGCTCAGGTGGCGGGAACGAACGACGCAAGCAGCAGCGACATAATGAAATGGAAGAGGAGAAGAAGAGGAATGATTGGAGGGGAAGGAGGAAGAGAAGAAAAATTGCAACGAGAATTCAAGAATGAGAGGAAGAGGAAGAGAGGCAGCCCGCCTAGCCCGACTTGGCGCCTAGCCCGATTTGGCCGCTTAGGCGGCCGCCTAGCCTGATTTGGATGCTTAGGCGGCCGCCTAGTCGGCGACTAGTTCACTGCCGCCTAGAGAGGGCCGATTAGCCCAAAGTCGGGACGGTGCGGCACTGTCTAGCGCCTAGGCGGCCGTCTAGGGTGTTTTTTAAAACACTGAGGCCAACTCAAGGGCAAGGTATGAGCTCAAATTTCCCTAATTGTCGTCCTCTTCAATATAATCACCCTTATCCTCCACAAAATCCATACTACCCCTCTCTACCACCATACTATCCACCTCCACAGTATCCATACTACCCTCCACCACCTCCATATTATCCTCCATCATCCTACCCTCCACCCTCTCCACAAAATCCTTGTTCTCTAGTCATTTTTGATGCATTTTCGATTGTTGTTACGCATATTCACCAATTTTGAACTCAATGCAACCAAATTGGATGAAACCACTCAGAGACATGTTCTATTATTCAAAAGGTTTCCAACGCTATGTCCCCCATCTAAATCCAATCAGCGGTGAGGCCGGAATCACGTCTGCAAGTTTACGCCGCCGCGAAAGTCGTGATTTTGCTACTGGTTCGATTTCTTTAGCAAATATCTCCTTCGTTTCTCCACCAAAATGAGTGATCCACCCATGGATCTCTTTGTCTATTTGATTAGAATAAACCTAGTTGTCCAATTTACGATTCTCATTAGGATCTGACCGGAAATTGCAGTAATGGAAGAGTATGGCAGTTTGGGAAAATCCCTATTTTAATGGTAAGTTTATGTCTAAATATATTTAGATTATCCATTTTACATTTATCCCCTTATAATGGACAAATTTTGACTTTTCGTTAGATTTTTTATTTCTTTACATCAAATCTCATGCATTGATTTATACAAAATTAAGGTCATTCATTAGTTCCTAGATTTCACTTAAGTGCTTGTTTGGTTCAAATTGGATAACGGAAACAGAATGGAATCAAGTCAAGTAAGAGAATGGAAACAATAATGGTTACTTTTATTAAGTGTTTGATTTAATAATTGTTACAATAATGGTTACCCTTACTTGAGTTACCCTCAAGTAAGGGTAATGGTTAACTTGTTGCTCAAACCAAACAACAAGTAAAGAATTCACTTAATTGTTTCTCTTTCTTTACCTAAAAAAGGTGAACCAAACGAGGGCTAAATGTCAGTTTTCACTATAATGTAACCCTACCCTAACTTATATATTAAAAAAAAAAAAAAAAGTAAATCTTATATTATCACATTAACGATGTAACGTAAGGTATGAGAGTGTTCCCTGTTAAAAGATATATGGACAGAAAAAGTATATGTCAATTAAGTATGTCTAATGTGGATGTCCGATTATTTATTTTGTAATTAAATTATTATAGACCCAAGATTTACGAACTAATCAAGGAAAACTAGTTTTTGGCCCAAAATACCAATCCCAACTCGCGATCGTCCATCTCTCTATCTTTTCTCTTCAATCTTCCGCTCAAGTTGATGGTGTTTTCCGGAATCTGCTTTCTTCATTTTGATATATTAAATCAGGTATATTTTTCTCTGTTATTTTCAGAATGCTCTTTCTCCTCGGTTGCAAAATTAGGGTGATTATGTGATTCCTATTGACTCCATGTATAAATAAATGTCTGTCGATTGTTCAAAGCTGCGTGTTATGCCACACATACATAGTTGTTCATATACATATGTTTATCTCATGCCGTTGTTTAGATTTTTAATTTTTTTTTTTTGGTGCTGCTGTATTTGCTAGCTGACGAGATCGTGGGTTAAGTTTTTTTCGTATCTAGGCTTATAGTTGATCAACGCATTTTTTTTTTTTAATTTTTTTTTTCTCATTTCTCATTGTTGATTTAGAATGATGAAAGTAGGAAATGATATAAGTTCAGAAATATAATATCTATTCCACAAATTTAATCAGAGAAAGTTAGGTTAAAAAGAGGCCATTTGTGAAATTTGTGGTATGCTAAACTGGAAATGAATGGCTTGAAACAGATCATTAGAGATCAAGAACCTTCTGATGGATTCGTAGGGTCGGCAGCAAGTTTGTATAATTTCGCAGAAAATATTGTAAAAGCATGCAAGTCATTATAGATTAAGGAGTAGTCGCTAGACTTGTGACCAGGATCATTGTTTTCAAGGGGATACACTTTCTAGTTCTATCGTGAACCTAGCAAGCTAAATATTTGTTGCATCCGAAGCTCGTGTGCTTTCTTTGTCTTAATAATCTTTCAGCATGGCCGCAACTCCTCTCCAGCAAGTATCGTTATAGAAACTGTAATGAGTCTCGTGAGTATGAAATGTTTGATAGTTTCTTTTCTCTGGCTCTCTCTCAATCTGTGAATTGGTTTTGCTATGTGTGTTTTGTGGGAAACAGCATTTATGTTAAATTCTACTTGAACTTTCCATGTTAGAAAGAAAATGCATAAGTTAAGTTCTTTATCAATCTAAAAGATAAGGTGTCTAATGATCTAAGATTATACTATATTAAGCCACTTTTTATTACATTGTGGCGCTTATTTATTTATTTTTAATAGAGAAAAACTTCATATGGAGATTTAATCACGTGGTTTGTCCATAGGCTTGTCGGTAATTCTTACTATGGCACACTTTGTCAGAACAATATATTTGACGATGCCTTCATTATACATGGAACATTTTTTCCAGTTGTCTTCGCTGATGATGCTCATTTCTGACGAGTTATTTTTCCCTTGAGTAGTATTGAGGTCATTTACAGACTTTCACAAAGTACTAGTCATCTTCTTGTATACGTGGCTTCTGAGTTAAGAGACATACATGATGCTTTCAGTGGACATTCCAATGTGCACCCTGCCCAAATGCATGCCTCTAGTGTTTGTCTTATGGTGTTAATATCATTTATGGTAAAGCTTAGATCAGTGGTGAAGTGGCTGACATTAAAAGTCGCAAATGTCTCTTGTATTCCACCCACCAAAAGAAGTGTCGTAGTTGTTCATTGAGTTATTACACCGTCTGAGCTGCGCTTGCCGGTATATGAGTTATATTGCTTAAGATATCCTCTTCATTATTTTGCCTAAACATATACTTTCCTTAGGTTCTGTTAGTGATCGGTTAAGGCTACTCCTACATGATCTTTTTATGGAGTTTATTATGTTCCATAGCTGATGAAATAACTATAAGAAGCGTGCTGAAGAAAATTTTGTGAAGAGTTTATTTACAGTAAATTATGTAGGCCACTGATAGAATCCACTTTGGACTTATTTCATTCCACCACGAATCGGTTCTTGGCTATCATTTTGATAGATGAAAATAGAGGAGAGGAAGAGTGAGAACGCAGCACTGTTTAGCAGCATGATTGCGTCAGTGAGTTGATAAGATAGACGAATAGTGTAACGTATTTAAGAAATTCTCAAGTAAAAAGTATGTGTGAGATCTTCCCTTCAAAGGTATCTTGTAAACTTTGACACTACTATCAGTGTTAGTGTGCCTGCAAGCCATATTTGCTGCTAGTGTTTTTTTAATGGAATTTTTTTTTTTTTTTTTTTTTTTTTGCCAACTGAATTTGTCTGCTGACATTGCTAAATGCTAAAAATATTCTACAAAGATCTACTAATATCTAAGATATCTTCTTGACTACCCTATTTTCGTATCTTATTTTTTGCCTTCTGGTTGATCAAACATCTAATAGATCATCGATACTTATGATATATAGCTATTGCAATTTGAGAATTACATGTATAATATGGAAACAGTACAGTTATATAATTCTTTCCCTGAATAGAGCTTTTCTTACTAAGCCAAAAAATAATCTATTGAACGATAAATTTAATGAGCTATGGAATCTCTTTCTTCATACTTGGTAAGATGAGTTATAAATAGTTTACGAGTTTATAACTTATAGAAGCTATATTACTTGACCTTTGAAGGAGAAATATTACCCATCAACATTTTGTTGTTAGAGACTTCTCAGGCTGTCATTTTAAAAGATTTTTATAGTTATTTCTCATGGTACTAATACAGTGAATATGATGTTAACAATGCATGCATCAACACTCGACATTTTTTGTTGAAGACTTCTCAGTTCTCAGGCTCTCAAATATAAATGATGTCCACCATTGTTTCACGACGCTAATACTGTGAATGTAATGTTAGAAATGCATGCATCAATGCTCTCTTTCTCTTATAAGCATGCACAGACAAGTTGCATATTTATATGTATTGATCCAATCTGAGAGGATCTCAGGCTAACATTTTTGTCTACATTTATTCACATTATTCTCTGATAGTATTTAAAAGAATTATCTGCTCCTTTTGCATCTTATTACTTTCCCTACAGAATCCATGTTTAGATGTTAATTGTTGAATTAAAATTCTATGGAAAATTCACACTTTCTAAGTAAATTATGCAGGCAACCTGTGGTTTAGATTCCTGCACTAACAGCTTGAGTTATTTAGAAAGTTGGATTTTGGGTTTGAAATTGCTTATTCATCTCAAATGCATATACTGCTAACCTTAATTTTACAAATTGCATGAAAAAGGCAATAATTGTGGTAATTACAGGATGGATGGTTCAATGGTGTTGCATCATGATGAAAAAGAAGCTTCTAGAAGTCCTGATGACATTTTGGTGCGTCGTTTGAAGAATAGGGAGAGGCAACGTAGGTATAGAGCTCGGAAGCGTCAAGAGGCCGATCTACGGAAGGCATCGGGTGTTGATCAATCTTCTCTGCATTTTCAGCAGAAGCATACCGGGTTTCTATCTGTGCCTCTTGAAGTAGAGATTTCAGTTAGTGGAACTCCTCCCGATTATTTGACCCGTATACATTGTCAAAGAGATTGGAAGAAGGATGCAAGGTCAGCCCATATGCACAAGAAACAACAGACGCGTTCCTTAGAAAATGGTTGCACTGTAATATCAGCTGAAAATTCCGCTACATTTGTGGATGGTGGCCATCAAGACAGTTTACTATCAAATCAATCGAATACTACAGTACAGGATAATACTGAAACACGTGCATTGCAGTCCAGCCGAAGGCATTGGAAAGAAGAGGCACGAAACAAAAGGAATTCTGAGTAAGAAATCAAAGACCTCATTATTTGCTGAAGTTAGTCATTGAATTCATGCAGTCTATATATAGGTCAACCTTGTCGGTGCAAGTAATATTTCAATGGCTCCGGCTTCTATTATTAAGATTAACATTCAGTTTTCGCTGCCTGCAGATGTGAACGATGCTGATAAATAAAATCATAATTTGCAGCTGCATTTTTGTTCGATACAGTGGAAAGAATGGTAGAGGCGTCTGGTATTTGAAGCGCTCGAGTTGTAAAGGATTGGTGGTAAGTGGTGTACAAAGCATTTGATACCTTTTTAGGGGTGACATGTTGTAGCAGAGTTAGATCAGTGATTTTACCCTTAAGTCACATTGCTTAGTTTTAGGTGATATTTAATCGTAGCTGTGTCGTTTTCGACAGGTCCTTTGCTGGCTCAACTGTGTATGTTAATCGTCAAGTTCCAATAATTTGTTGAATTTATCCTTGCATTCCTGCTTTGCGGCGGTACCGTGCATTACTCACTTCGCCCCGTTGATATAGAGCCGTTGTTATTAGGTCGGATCTACTTTAATGGATAAGGAAAAAATATATAGGGTGATATAATTCCTTATCTGCTCTATTCTTCTTGATCACCTTCCCTCTGCCCTATAAGGATTGCCCTTCATTTTGTTTTTCACATACCCAACTTCTGCTTTCTTTGTCCTTCATCCACATAATCCAAATTATGCCTTTTCAAACACAAAACGAAAAAGGAAAGGATTAAATTAAACCTAAACACAAACTCAAAATTGTACTTCAAAGAAAATGATTTGTGAACTATTTTGGATGATAAAAACTTTTATGGTCATGTTTATGAAAACAAGTACCTTTTTTTTTTACACTTATTATGCGAATGTCAAAATTATCACCCACTCTCTCTATTAAATTTTTTTCATTATTCTATTGAACAAATATTTCCTTTTTCTCAACAAACATGGGGTTGTGCCACATTACTAATTACCGTTTTTCTGTCTTCAAAGTGAATGATGTCGCACTTTAGGAAAATAATAATCTGATTTTTTTTTTAATTATTATTTTTTTAAATTAGGGGAAAGATGGCTTATATTACGATAATAAATTAGTGTTTACAATGTTGGAAAATTAAATTTCCACGCCATTGTACAATCAATAGAATTTGTAAAATTTGCAAGAGCATAAGTATAGCACTGTTCGCCTCTCGTTTCATGTGATAAAAACCTTCCACTCTCCTGTACTTGACCAAGGAAATGGCATCCACGATATCTTTATAGAGAAAACTATGTTGATCATCTAGCTCACATAACATGCGCATAGTCAGGGTAGAGTCAGAATAAGCCTCAATCAGAGCCTCCCCCCATGTCTACGCGCATATTGATCCCAGTAAAGATCAACTCACCCATGAGGACTGAATCAACCCCAACAACATCAAATGCAGTGGCAGAGAGAATCTCTCCCTGAGTGATCACGTAGAATAGCACAAAACACCCATCCTAGAGAGATTGGAATTTGATGGAGACATCAACGCCAAGACGATAGCGCCCACGTGTTATCCCCCTGCTCACTACGATCTTGGGAAATAGATTATTCTGGATCCTTAATCTTATACAAGCTATATGAAATTGTTTAAGAAGATTTCACTTCTCTTAACAATCTCCACGCTCAAACTACCTTTGGTGCCCATGTTTGATTATGCATAAGTCACTCCAAATCGTCCACAACAACATGATCCATCATTCAAACTACTTAAGACCCACTTCATCACGCACAAATGGACAAAATGTCATCAATTGGAAGATGCATTTTCCTCAAAAGCTCCAAAAATATTGTGTTCTCCGAAATGTACTGGACCGCGCTGCAGGAAACAAGACAATAAGTAAGGGTACCCATTTGCAAGATAATAAGTAAGGGTGCCCATTTGCGATGGAACCAGGAGCAAGTTTCCAAGATTGATATATGACGATTTTTAAGATTCACATAAACAGAGATAAAGCCGCAAAGAAGCCTCCATGTATAGCTTCCGACTTTTGATGGCAGTTTTAATTTCCACATTGTCTTCCTCCAACCATCATCCAAAGAAAGAGAGCAAGGCTCCTTCGGTTTGTAGAATCCCAACGCAAGTAAATACCTAGATTTGACGGTATAGACGCTGATACGATCCTTGACGACCGATAATTCACAAGACGGAAACAGAAAACTCGAAATTTAAAGAACGGATGGAATATCTCAATATACCTAAAGTTTAATCTCGCGATGATGGATTAGTTGCTTGAAAACAATCAAATTCCCATATCTGGATTGAATGTAAGATTCAAGATGCAAACAAGTTCATACAACAAGAATCAAGATCATACCTTATTATTTATTGCAGACGGAGGATAGAGACAATCTACCGGTTCTGATCTTCCAGGATGTGTCCCACTCCTCTAGATTCGGAGACTTGATGGGCGTCTCACACATCTCGGAACCTCGATCTCCACACTCAAGAATGATGGCTCTCTCTCACAATTCTAGGGTTTCTAGAGAAACATTAGTCCAAATAAGAGAGTTAATGACGAGTATTTATAATAAGATTTCTCACCTTGTTTCTCCTCAAACCCCCCCCCCCCCCCCCCCCCCCCCCCCCCCCCCCCCTACAATAACTCACATTTTTATTCCTTAATTAATACACAATTAATTAGGAATTAATTTGTTCAGTTATTCAACTATATTACTGGAACAAATTTTGTTAAATAGAATTAATCATAATACAAGTAGAGGAGATAAATATAGTATAAAATATATTTATACATGATATTATAGATATACTCAAATATCTATTAATATAAGATTTAATGAATAAATATTAATTAATTAGATTTAATCTTATCCTCAGGGATATAAATCTAAATTAATTATTCTAATATCCATTCATAGGATATAAATCCAATTCATATCATATACTAGGTCTAGGTACAATTATTGGGCCTAAACTTATATTAAGCTCAATAATACGATAAGATTCATTCCTGAGGAATATTGGATCATAACTGATTCACCGCTCTGTCCCTATTACGTAGATTGGGGCTGATATTTTGTTTATTGCGACTCCCATGTTTAAGACTTCTCGTATCCATTAATTAATTAGAGCTACCATGACTTTTTTTTTTTTTTTTTGATCGGGTAGAGCTACCATAACTACTTCTAATTAATTAACATCTTAATCCTCAAGTAGTACCAGTTCAAACATTCTTATTATACCTAAACTTAATCAGCATGCAGGCTTGACGAGCTAAATATTCAAATACCGCAAGCGTACGAGCAATTATAGTAAATAACAAGTAAGGTCGTATTTCTACAAGGATCAATACACGGAAATGATAATGACTATTATTACTTATTTTTTCGAATCTATCTAAGCTAACGAGATTTTTTGTGGTTTATCTAAACTGTGAAATGCAAATTAACATAAAACGAATTAAAAGGAGCGAAGAAACGATTAGGAGAGGTTATTCTAAGGATTATGAATCAATGGTATGCAACAGGAATCTCCTAAACCTAACTAACACATGATACTATTTCTTTATCTATGATGATCTCGTAGTCGCGTTTTCTCCCTCTCGGACGACAAACACCGTAGATTACAAGCTATGGTTCAAGTCTCCTATTCACCTATAGCCTATAACTCCTAAAAGCCCCTATGATCAAATATCCTCGCAATCACTATCACCCTCTCGGTTTTTCGAGCAATCATGCCTTGTGAACGTGTTCCGATATCAAATATCATCTCTCGATTAGCAATTCAATATCTAAGATATGCACCAATGGTGATCAAGCACTAAAATATCAATTCAATTTAATATCACAAGGAGATAAATCAAATCAATCATGCATTAATTAGGAAATAAGATCAATCCATTACAAAACCATCTATCTTTCTTGTTTCACTAAAAAGTGTTCGCAATAGAATGAAATCTATCCTAACACTTAGTAAGTAAAAACCCTATGTCAAATCTCGAAGGAAAACTTTGCAGGGGAAATAATCGTGTAGTAAAACATTAATCTAGCCTAAATCTAAGAAAGCAAATAAAAAGAATTTTGGGTTTTGGTTTTTAAATCCTAGGCAAGAAAGTAAATAAGCAATTAAATCAAAGCAAATAAATAAACTAATCTAAAAAGCAAAGGAAAAAATCGAACAAATTAAACTAGAGCAATTAAACAAGAACGAAAGCAAATAATAAACGAATCTAGACTAATAAAGTAAATCTGAAAAACGAAGCAAATAAATCTAACTACGAAAACTTAAAGCGAAGGAATTGAAAACTAAGAAAAACGAATCTAAACTAAGAACTTGAAAACGAACTAACGAAATAAAACGAAGCAATTACGAAAATAAATCTAGAACTAAGGAAAGCAATAATCAAATAAAAGAAAGCAATAAAGAACTTACGAATCTAAACGAAGAACACGAATTAAAGGAAATAGTCTTGAATTAAAACGAAAGTAAAGATTCGGATCGAACAAAGGAAATCTAAACTAGAGTATATTTGCTAGAAAAACTAACTAAGGAGGTTGTCTATGTTGGATCCTTGAAGATCGCTCGGATGTTAATCGATTAAACAAAAATCATATCATGCAATTTCCTAGATCCTAAAGCGGAAATAGATCTAGATTGCATACCTTATCGGGCAGATCCAGCCGGTATAATGAGTTTTGGTGAAGAATTCCTCGCACTAGATCTCTGCACACGAGATCTAGCTCTTCTCGTAAACCTCGAGATCTTCTAGAGTATTCCCGAGCACAAAGAAGAATTCTGGATGGACGAAAATCTTTCTTCTCTCCCTCACAGTAAAACCCTAGCCGTCACACTATTCTCGTATGTGTACTTGTGTGTGGAATCCCATCTCACCATCTATATATATAGAGGCAGATTAGGGTTAGGGTTTTCCTTACTGGGCCAGGCATGCTTCTGTTGGGCTACACTAGGGATCTTAAGGAGGATATGGACTGGGCCTCCCAATATAATTAATAATCCAAGTATTCTCTGGGACCGAATACTTTACTTAATTATATTAATATTATTTCACTCCACTAAAGAAATAATATTGCACTGCCGTCCATTTCCCATATTATTACATATCGGGCTCCTTTTTGAATTATATTATTTCCCGTGTTTAAGATATCGCATGTCCATTAATTAATTAAGCTACTGATAGCTTTATTAATTAATATCTCATCCGAGAGCAGTACCCGCTCGACCTTATTATTATATCGGAACTTAATCCACCTGCAGGGTTTGATATAATAATCTTTAGAGCGCCTCAAGGGGACATCATCAACTCGGACTCCGCCGAGACACGATTTCTAGCTATAATATTAATTATCATATTTATAATATTATTACCCTAGATATCGAGATACATTGAGTTTCAATAACTCGTACTCATTGATAAATCAAAATAATAATTATCATAAATATATAATTCAATATCATACAACTAGAATTAAGAAATAATAATCGTCCGAGATCTTAAATCCTTTATTAAATCAGTACAAAAGGATTTATCTCACCGCGATCCTGTTCAATGCAACTGGATGCATTAGTATAAGCTAATAGCCAAGATCAGCTAATATCAAGCATCATACTACAATCTTAACAAGTAATTTGTCCATGATTACTTAGGTTGCGAACACCATTTAAGTATATAAGAAAATGATGATATGATCTTCCGTGTGACTACCCACACCATATTATCTATAATATATACTACATGACACATATTTGCATAACCATAACACGAATAAATATGCAAAACATATGACTCCGTTTATTTCATAAAACAGGAAGAAGTAGTATACAACTAAGCATAAAAAGTATGCTTTTCAGTATATAATCCCAACAATCTCCCACTTATACTCAAAAGCATGCTTTCAAGTATACTACTACACTACTATCTTTCCCACTTATACTCAAAGCAGTGCTGTCATGCATCGAACTACCATGCCTCCAACATGCCTTTCGAACACCTTGATAGACAAGGCTTTCGTGAAAGGATCAGCCAGGTTATCCTCCGAAGCTATCTTTGACACCAAGATCTCTCCTCTTTTCACATACTCTCGTATGAGGTGGTACTTCCTTTCAATGTGTTTACTGGCCTTATGGGTTCGTGGTTCATTTGAATTTGCCACTGCACCAGAATTGTCACAATAAATTGTGATCGACTGAGGCAAATTCGGAATCACATCCAAATCCATCAAGAAGTTCCGGAGCCATACATCCTCTTTGGTTGCTTCCGAGGCTGCAACATACTCAGCCTCCATTATAGAGTCAGCAATGCATTTCTGCTTTATGCTCCTCCAACAAATGGCTCCACCTTCCAGTGTAAAAACACATCCTGAGGTAGACTTTCGAGAATCCCTATCTGATTGGAAATCATAATCAGTGTATCCCAGAGGAAGTAGACCGTCAGACTGAAAGACCAACATATAATCCCTAGTCCTTCTCAGGTACTTGATTATATTCTTTACAGCAGTCCAGTGTCCTTTTCCTGGGTTAGACTGATATCTGGCAACCATGCCCACGGCATAACAGATATCCGGTCTGGTGCAAAGCATAGCATACATGAGGCTTCCTACTGCCGAAGCATATGGAACTGCCTTCATGTCATCTATCTCCTCTTGTGTCGTCGGACACATTTCCTTCGATAGATGGATTCCACTCTGGAGAGGTAGAGACCCTCTCTTGGAATTTTCCATGTTAAAACGCTTTACAACCGTATCTATGTAGGTTGCTTGTGAAAGACACAACATTCTCTTCTTTCGATCTCTAAAGATCTTAATCCCAAGAATGTGTCCTGCTTCTCCCAAATCCTTCATCTTGAACTGGTTGGACAGCCACATCCGTACGTCCGATAACATATCTACATTGTTGCCAATCAATAGAATGCCATCCACATACAGTACTAGAAACACCAAGACGTTTCCTTCACACTTCTTGTAAACACAACTCTCATATACACACTGTGTGAATCCATGTGACTGGATTACCTCGTCAAATCGTGTGTTCCAAGACCTAGATGCTTGCTTAAGTCCATAAATGGATCGCTTAAGCCTGCATGCAAGATGCTCACTCCCTTTGGCAATATAACCCTCTGGTTGGCGCATGTAAATGGGCTTATCAAGACTACCATTTAGGAAAGCAGTCTTGACATCCATCTGCCAAATCTCCAGATCCATATGGGCCGCAATGGCCAAGAGAATCCGGATCGACTTAAGCATGACGACAGGCGAAAAGGTTTCATCATAATCGATGCCCTCTTTCTGAGTGAAACCTTTTGCCACGAGTCTAGCTTTGAAGGTATCAACCTTCCCGTCAGGTCCTCTCTTACGTTTGTAGACCCACTTACACCCGATGGGTTTAACCCCTGCAGGAAGTTCTACAATGTCATACACATCATTTTCATGCATGGATTGGATTTCCGAATCCATTGCAACTTGCCAAAGCTGTGCATCTTTGTCTTGGATTGCCTCTTTGTACGTCCAGGGGTCAGAGTCATCCTCACCAGGAAAGTTGTCCGAAGACTCTCCCAAACACAACCATCTTTCAGGTTGAATGATGACCCTCCCACTGCGACGAGGCATATTCTGAGGTTGTGTACTAGTGTCAACACGTGGTGCAGTTTGATAGATCCGGGTTAGAGATCCACAACAATTTAGGGTGTTTTTCATCATGTTTTGCAGAGAGAGTTTATGGATAAAGCTTTAGAGCGATAAAAAGCAGGAGATTCATGCGTGTAGAGAACTATAAACGAGTATTGTGTACAGAGCATGATTTGCGCGGTGATGATAAATAACATTTGAGCTATAAGTAAGATGTGAAAAGCATATTTAGCCATGAACTAGCAAGATTCACGGAGTTTTGCACTCATATAAGCAGATAATGGAGAGATGGGGCAGGAGAAAAGGAGAGAAATAAGGAAGATGGAGCTCTATTGAGCCTCATTTCCCTTCGACAGTAACGGTTTTACCTTGTGCTCAAAATAATGTATGTGAGAGAGAGATCCTTCTCAGCGTCGAGAGGAATGGACGGAGGTGAAGAGGAACTAGAGCTTCCCAAGGGAAAGTTTCGAGCGCCTCAAGTGCTCGAGCTCGGAGGAGCTCGTAAGGAGAGTATGGAGCTAAATGGAACAGTACGCAGGGATGCGTGTTGTTCTTATGAGAGGTATTGTGATATGACGATGATATGATGAAGTGTGCATTCACTTGGCATTTATAGGTGTGAGGAGGGTGAAAAAGGAAGCATTCGTGTGAGGGTAGGACATAAAAGGAATTCCTAAGGAAACAGAGTATCCTCCATCCTGTATGCAGTGGTCCTCACTCTACAATATATAGAGTCACGCGGATCGCATGCTATGCAGAACCTTGAGCTTTGCTGCACATTTATGGGATCTGATCAGATCCTCTTAGCTTTGCAGATGCTTACGGATCTTATAGGGCTTCTGGGAATGGCAAAAACCCCACGGCTTCTACATGGAATATGGTTCTTGATTATGCTGAGCATTTCAATGCTCATGAAGTCTCTTTGATAACATGTTTTATATGCAGAACAACTCCCATTGAGTCCTATCAGGATTATTATTGAATGATCGTAATAATAATGATGGTAAGGCTTGTTTCACCCAGAGCTTATTATTCCATTTCTCCTTAGTAAGATTTCTACGCTCATTGTAGCTTCTAGTATGTCGTGACTTTAGAAATGATATCCCAGAGTTGAGGAGAGCACATATTCCTATCAACTCGAGTTATTTGGGCATTACGGCTGATATTAATCTCTATCAGCTACTCCCCCCCCAGGTCCAGAAGCACCGGTATGAGGGCTTCTGACGAGTGTTTTGGCGGGAAAATAAATCTTGCTTAAGCTATTGCCTCTCCCTTCTCTTTCTCTGTTTTTTTTTTAGATGCCTGATGGCGTGAGAAGCCGAAACGACGGTTATCTTCCCGAGAATAGGGCTAGGTCTATTCCTCACTTCTCATCATTACTCCTTCCTTCGGGGTGGAAGAACACGGGGCTATTTAAGATATATTTTAAAAATGTGTCTTATTACTACCTTGTTTTATCTTTAAAAGGGGTATTTCTCTTTTTCTGAAACATCGTGGGATGATAAATAAGAAACCACTCCACTCTTTCTTTTCAACCTCTTCATCTTTCTCTCTGCATTGTACCCTAGAAAGAAGAAGGCAATATTGTGGATCATCGGCCGTTCTCAGCAACTACTTCGACGATTACCCTTCCGTTCAGGTATTCCCTTATTTTACTTTTATGTGCTTTTGCACAGGTTTATTTTGAACTTCTTTAGGGCAACGTTTACTCCTTCCCCTGCTCATGTCTTGGGGGGGACATCGCTAGCTCTAACTTTTCGGGATTGTGATACTGATCGCGACGCAAATGCGGTTGATGTTTCGTCCTTAGAATTATTACTCAGTTATTAAGATTTATAGAGTTTGGCTTTATCTCCATTACTCACACCCTTCCATCTATTGTTATTTTCGGGCGATTATCTTCGCCTTACAGCTATGGATTCTATCAAACAGGGTATGGGGCAAAAAGCTCGCGAAAAGCTATTGCAAATGATGGAGTAAACGAGATCTGGCGGCTCCTCTCCTACCTTATCGATGGGCAACGCTTCTATCCAGGAACCCACAGGCCCTGGGGGTGGTAACCCTTCCCAAGAGAATCCTCGGGAGGTAGAGATCAGTAAGCCTCGATTGAAGCCTTATTTCCTACACCTGATTGGTTCTGATCGATCAACTTCATTTCCCCCTATTTTCACTGATGGGGATGCTGGTGCTTCCTCCCCTGTTTCTCCAGTGCCTTATTCCTCTTCCCCCAAAAGGAAAACCGAGTTACCTCCCCTCTTGGCTAGGAAGAAGGGTAAGGTGTCGGAAGGTTCTCCTTCCGTTCAAGAGTTAAGTCTAGAGCAATTGCGAGAGTATCTTTCTCAATCTGAGAAGAGCAGAGAACAGCTCCAGGCTGAAGTCCACCAACTTTGGGGATTCTTGCTAACCAGAGAGGAGCATACACTTTCTCTCTCTGAGCGGATAAGAGAACTTGAGAGAGCTCTAAAGGCTTCATCCGAGAGGGTAGATCAACTAATGGACATTCAAGTAGCAGAAATAGCGCAGCTGACACTCAGCTATGAGAAGGAGCTAGTACAAGCCCGAACCTCCTCATTTACTCAAGGGAGGAGAGAAGGGATGAGCCAGGGTGTTTCTTCTGGAGTCAAAGATTGCAAGTCCAACCTGCTGATGACTCCTCACGGTCAGGCCTTCCTGGATTCCCTAATCAAGCGCTTGCCTGAGGCCTATCTCCAATCCCATGATTTTTGGCTACGTATGTTCGAGCCTCTAACTGCATGGATAGCCTCAGCTATCCTTGAGTGCTGTAAACAGTTGGGATTCCCGAGCGTGCCACTGCTATCAACGCCGGGGCCATAGTAAGAATGTTCGACACAGAGCCTGAGTCCCTCCGGAAGGGTCGTCCCCTTCCTTCCACAGAGCCGTGGTATATGCCCGCGTTGATAGAGGCAGCTCAAATTCTTCGCCAGCCTGCCGGGATCGTCGAGAATCTCCCTTCTTGGGAGGCGCCTCTATTCCCTCTTTTTCCTCATAACACCATGGTTATGAGATCTATTCGGAAAGTTCTTGACCAGGTATTTTCTCGTTTCTTCGTTGCTTGCTTCGTTTTTGGAATTTTATCCACTTACTATGGAATTTTCTTCTCCCTTAGGAACTAAGAGGAAAGAAAGCTTCAGGTTCATCTACCCACAGGGCATCTGCCCCCTTACTACCCCTTTCTGAGGAGGTAAGAGATAATTCTAACGAAGGGGGCGCTCTATGGGCTCTCGCGGCCTCTCCCAAAGGTGGTCCCTCTACTTCCTCTGCTTTGGCTGCTATCGAGGAATGGGCTTCTTCCTCTCACTCATCCAGCTCTGAGGATTTGGCTCCTCTTCCAAATCCTTCGTCTTAATCTCATCGCTTTGGATAAGATATTTGTTGAACAATCTATTTTTTGGTGTTTGTGGTGGGGTGCTTTTTATGACCCTGAAACCGTGCTATTGGGGCACAAACAATTGTTATTTTTGATTCGGGCCAGATGCTTCTTTGAGACCCTGTTTATAAAATGTTTCTGTTATTCCTTATTCAGCTTAGAATGTTATCTCTCTTACTCTTGTATTTATAGGGGCTTTACTTTTTACCCTGTTTCCACCTGCTGAGGTATTCTAAGATTGTAAGGTAAAGGTATTCCCAGTATTTTTAGGGTGATGGGACAAAATAGCAGGATAATAACAGCATTTTGAGATAGCATTTTGATATAGGTGAAATTTACCTTGTTTTCATAGCTAAAAAGAGTCGATTTTGTGTCTCGATTTTATAGTATTGTCTATGTTTTATATGGTTTTTAGTATATGGGACAATATTATGCTTGTAGGTGTTTTTCTGTGTTTTCATGCATAAATTGATGATAAATCGATGATAAAACCCCGAGACGAGAAAAGGCGTGAAGATCGAAGCTGAAAATCCAAGATTTGAGTTCGAGTGAAGGCCTCTCGATCGACCTCTCGATCGAGAGAGGTGTCGAGAGGTACCTTCTGCCGCAGCTTTCGATCGAGAGCAAAAATGATACCCTCTCGATCGACCTCTCGATCGAGAGGTCTGTCGAGAGGTGCCCAGCCGGGAATTTTCTCCTTTTTTTAATTATGACTCCTTTTTGGTCTAGGTTTTCCTTATGTAAATTTCTCCTATATATACTCCTAGTCTAGCATTGTATAACCTATCAAGCACCCTAACACCATATTTTCTAGCACACTTTTATTTTAGAGTTTTGTATTTAACATTGGAGTTTTTCAAGTTTATTCAAGATTCAAGTTTCGAAGTTCTTCGTGTTCAAGATTCAATTCCAAGTTTTTCTTACTTTTACTTTTTAATTATGTTCTTTCAATCTTTTGTGTTTATGTCTACTTTAATTATGTCTAGCTAAATTCCTTAGTTGATTTTAGGGATTGAATGCCTAATTGAATTTATGTAA
Source organism: Thymus mandschuricus (assembly GCA_029379335.1). Lineage (NCBI taxonomy): Eukaryota > Viridiplantae > Streptophyta > Magnoliopsida > Lamiales > Lamiaceae > Thymus > Thymus mandschuricus. The sequence goes on from CM057072.1 coordinate 39,512,136, forward strand.
GTGTTTTTGTTTACAATTAGCCTTCCAATCTAGATGCATGTTTCATGGTGCTTATTCTCATGCATAGTTAACTGGCCATTAATTGTGTATGCATAGTTATGTGTTTATGCCTTAATTGGATAATTGCATAATCGATCTCATGAAAGCATGATATAATAATTTGATTTTCTTGATTGATAATTGAATTGTTATATGTTCATATATAATTGATTTGGTGTCTTAGTTGAACCTAGTTGATTATATTATTGGTACTTGTTCTATTTTGCACTTGATTCGATTCTTACAATTCGAAAGAATATTAGGATCTCGTTGGGTGACTACTTGCATTGCTTTAATTAGGGTGTAAGTTATATTTGCATGTATCACATTTAGATTGGATTAAAGTGGTTAATTGTATTCATTAATTATTTGCATATTTTTGATTAGGTAGGCTTCCCTAGAATCAACACTTTTCCTTAATTGTTCACTTTCCTTATTTACTTAATTGCTTGTGTCCTAAGTTGTTTAATTTTGACTAATTATTTTCCTGTACACTTTGTTTCCTTATTTGATTTAATTGAGTCTTTTTATTATTTGCCTAGTTTATAAATACCACATCTTATAACCCTAAAAGTCTAGACATCAGTTTAGTTCTATAGTAAAGGTATTGTGTGTGTTTTCGACTTGTCAGTCCCTGTGGATACGATACTTGTGCTTCATTATATTACACCTATTTTGTGTGGTAGAAATAGTGCGATCAAATTTTGGCACCGTTGCTGGGGATTGATTAGATTTCATACACATATTTTGAAATAGAATTAATAGGTGATTTAGGCACTTTTATTTTCTGTTTTCGGTTTATTGATCTCACGTTTTTCTTTTCTCTTCTTTGGTTTTAGGTAGTGCATGACCACAAGGTCTAAGGGGATACAACCTATTCCTATAGACTTGGAGTTAGAGCGCTCTCTAAGGGCGTTGAGGCGAGAGAAGGAGGCAAACAAGATCGATACACCCCGATCTTCACCACCCGATTCACCAAGGAGTTTCGATTCAATGGCGGATCAAGTGAGGAGGACTTTGAACGATCGGTTCAAACCGGTCGTGGACCAATTTCAGCAAGGAGGATGGGGGACCACGGAAGCTAACAACTACGAGTTCAAGACGTCCCTCATCAACATGGTGCAAAACAATCAATACGGAGGATCACCGGCGGAGGATCCCAACGCGCACTTGAAGCAATTTCTGGACATATGTGCTACATACAAGGCCAATGGAGTATCTTCGGACTACCTCAAGCTTAGTCTCTTCGTGTGGTCTCTCAAGGACGATGCAAAAGAGTGGTTGGATGGATTGGACAAGAAGGAGGTCACTACTTGGGCTGAGATGTGCACAAAGTTTCTCAACAAGTTCTTACCACCTTCGAGGGCTCAAAAGCTTATCAATGAGATCAACCAATTTCAACAATATGAGGATGAGCACTTTTATGAGGCGTGGGGGAGATTCAAGAAGTTACTTCGAGCATGCCCGAATCATGGGATTAGTAAGGAGGATCAAATCACATGCTTCTATCGTGGTTTGAACAAGTTGTGTAGGAAGGAGCTCGATTACGCTTCGAAGGGAGGATTCTTGAACAATGAGTATGAAGTGGCTATGGAGATTATTGAGCTGACCGTAAATTCGAGCTATGAAGAGGCTACCGATCGACGGCTTGGAAGAAGGAGAGTTGCCAACATTGGGATCGATGCTTACGAGGACTTGATGGAGAAGTATACAAAAACAGCAAATGAGTTGGATTCTATCAAGAAAGGAGTACTTCGGTGCGATGCTATCACGGACGATCAAGCAAACCCAACCGAAGAGGAAGATGCCAATTTTGTGCAACAAGGGGGCAAGTGGCAACCGAATCAAGGAAACAAGTGGCAAGGAGGGCAAGGAGGACAAGGAGGTTCGAACTACCAAGGAGGGTATAAGAAGCCATATGTTCCCAACAACCGAAATCATCCGAACTTCTCCTATGCCAATCCAAGCAACGCATTGCAACCACCTCCCGGCTTCCATGTTGAGAACGGAGTCATCCAAGAGCCCAAGAAGGAATTGTCAACCGATGATTTGATTCGGCAATATATGGCTCAATCGGAGATGAGGATGACACAACAAGATGCAACGTTGAGGACGTTGGAGCTAACTCAAAGTACATCAACCAACAACTTGGCGAGTAGCATCAATGCGTTGACCAAACAAATGCAAATGTTGGAGACGCAAATGAGTCAAATAGCCAACGCTCAAGGAGGAGTCCATAAGCCCGGCCAATTCCCAAGTAACACGGAGCAAAACCCGAAGAACAACCATCATGTTCATGCCATTGAGCTTCGGAGCGGCACTACGTACACAAATCCATCCTTGGAAGCTGAGAAGAAAGGAGTCGGGCACTTCAAGAATGTGGTGCTCGAGGAAACGAGGATCCAAGAGCCGAGGCGAGGGCCTCTCGACACCTCTCTCGATCGAGAGGTCGATCGAGAGGTCCATACTGGAAGTCAGCAACCACCTCTCGACACCCCTCTCGATCGAGAGGAGGATCGAGAGGTCTACGACGAGGAGATTCAAATGGAGCCTCTCGATACCTCTCTCGATCGAGAGGTCGATCGAGAGGTCAAAAAGCAAAGTCAGAAGGGACCTCTCGACACCTCTCTCGATCGAGAGGTCGGTCGAGAGGCCCAGCAGCCGCACCAACTCCCGACTTACACTCCTAAGGCCCCCTTCCCGCAACGATTGACCAAGACGAAGCAAGACGAGAAGTATCAACGCTTCATGGAGATACTACAAAAGGTCAACATCAACATACCACTTCTCGATGCTCTCCGAGACATGCCCAACCACATGAAGTTCATCAAGGATGCGGTTTCGGGGAAGAAGAAGTGGGGGAAGTTCGAGACGATCAATCTCACGGAGGAGTGCAGCGCGGTGATCCAAAGGAAGCTACCATTGAAGCAAAAGGATCCCGGGAGATTCACGTTGTCGTGCAAAATTGGTGATCAAATCTTCCAAAACGTGCTATGTGATCTTGGTGCTAGCATAAATTTGATGCCTCTCCCTATATTCAACCGGCTCAAGATTGGGAAGATGAAGCCAACCACCATCTCTCTACTTATGGCGGACCGATCAGTTTGTTATCCAAGGGGGATAGTGGAGGACGTTCTCGTTCAAGTGCACAACCTCGTCTTTCCGGCAAATTTCGTAGTCTTGGACATGCCCGAGGATACAAATCAACCATTGATCTTGGGGCGGCCATTCTTAGCAACGGGGAGAGCGTTGATCGATGTGCAAGATGGAGACCTCACATTTCGAGTCAACGGGGAGGAACTGAAAATTTCTATCTACGAAGCTATGAAGAGACCCGACGATCAACGTGAGGATATCTTCTCCATCGAGACATTGATACCACCTACTTCGGAGGAGGCACTTAACCATTGTATTTCGAATTCTCTCTATGCCTACGAGGAGTTGGATGAAGCTTGCGACGAGATACTCGAGTATCTCAATCAGTTGGAGGCTAATCGACCATCGAGTCACCACAAGGAGGTTTCATATCTTGACATCAACAAGAAGATGGACGACGGATTTTTCGAAGAGGAAGAGAAGAAGGATGCAGCCCCTAAGGTGGAATTGAAGCCATTACCCGAGCACCTCAAGTACAAGTTCTTAGGAGAAGAAGAGACGTACCCGGTGATCGTATCTTCTCATCTCACGGAGGCAAACACGGACAAGCTATTGAGGGTGCTAAGGGAGCACAAATCTGCAATTGGATGGACGATTGCCGACATCAAAGGTATAAGTCCTACGATTTGCATGCATAGGATCTTGCTCGAGGAAGGCCATCGCCCAAGAGTCCAACCCCAAAGACGATTGAACCCAGCCATGCAAGAAGTTGTGAGGAAGGAGGTGCTGAAGTTGCTTGATGCCGGCATGATCTATGCTATTTCGGATAGTGAGTGGGTGAGTCCTACTCAAGTGGTGTCAAAGAAAGGAGGCATGACGGTCATCAACGACGAGAAAGGAGAGCTGATCGCGACAAGGCTCGTCACGGGATGGCGAGTGTGCATTGATTATCGTCTTCTCAACGCAGCAACAAGGAAGGATCACTTTCCCCTCCCGTTCGTAGATCAAATGCTCGATCATCTAGCCGGCCATGAGTATTATTGCTTCCTCGATGGATACTCCGGCTACAAACAAATCGCCATCGCTCCGGAGGACCAACACAAGACGGCATTTACATGCCCATATGGTGTTTTCGCGTATCGGAGGATGCCGTTCGGATTATGCAATGCACCGGCCACTTTCCAAAGGTGCATGATGGCCATCTTCCACGGATTGATCGAGAATATCATGGAGGTGTTTATGGATGATTTTTCAGTCTTTGGTCCCTCTTTTGACCAATGTTTGGAGAATCTCGCCACGGTGCTTCAAAGGTGCGAAGAGACGAACCTCGTTCTCAATTGGGAGAAGTGCCACTTCATGGTTCAAGAAGGAGTTGTACTAGGTCACAAGGTGTCTTCATATGGATTGGAGGTGGATCGAGCCAAAGTTGTAGCCATCGAGAAGTTGCCACCGCCAACCAATGTCAAATCGGTGAGAAGTTTCCTAGGACATGCCGGCTTCTATAGGAGATTCATCAAGGATTTCTCAAAGATCACAAAGCCGTTATGTGGATTGCTCGAGAAAGATGTCAAGTTCGTGTTCGATAATGAGTGCTTGGAAGCCTTCGAGACATTGAAGAAGGCGCTTATCTCTACTCCCGTCTTGGTGTCGCCGGATTGGAGTGCCCCGTTCGAGCTCATGTGCGATGCAAGCGATTGGGCGGTAGGAGCAGTTTTGGGGCAGAAAAGGGAGAAGCTATTCCGAGTGATCTACTATGCTAGTAAGACGTTGGACTCGGCTCAAAGGAATTACACCACCACGGAGAAGGAGTTACTTGCTGTGGTCTACGCTTTTGACAAGTTTAGACCTTATTTGGTGGGATCTCACACGATTGTGCACACCGACCATGCCGCCATTCGCTATCTATTCAACAAGAAGGACTCGAAGCCAAGGTTAGTTCGCTGGATTTTGCTTCTTCAAGAGTTCGACATGGAGATCAAGGATAGGAAAGGATGCGAGAACGTGGTGGCCGACCATCTCTCAAGACTCGAGCAGCCCGTGGAAGGAGAGGATTCGAAAATTGAAATCAAGGAGAGCTTCACCGATGAGCAGATTTTTCAGATGGACGATTTGATACCTTGGTTCGCCGACATCGTCAACTATTTGGTGATCCACCATGTGCCCAAGGATCTATCGTCTCACCAAAAGAAGAAGTTCCTCCACGATTGTAAGTTCTATTATTGGGATGATCCATACTTGTATAGGAGGTGTGCCGATGGAGTCATAAGGCGATGTGTTCGACAATCGGAATGGAAGAAGATCATCGAAGATTGCCATAGCGCTCCGAATGGGGGACACTTTGCAGCGAATAGGACCGCCCTCAAGATCTTTCATAGTGGTTTCTATTGGCCGTCGATCTACAAGGATTGCCATGAGTTCATCAAGTCATGTGATCGATGCCAAAGGATGGGGAATATCACGAAGAGGGACGAGATGCCGCAACGAACTATCATGGAAGTGGAGCTCTTCGATGTTTGGGGGATTGACTTCATGGGTCCTTTTCCCAAGTCTCAAGGGTTCTCCTACATCTTACTTGCGGTGGAGTATGTTTCTAGATGGGTCGAGGCCATTCCGACTACAACCAACGATTCGAAGGTGGTGATCAAATTCCTCCAGTGAAATATTTTGACTCGATTTGGAACTCCGAGGGCTTTGCTTAGTGATGGGGGGAGCCACTTCAACAATCGTTGGTTAGGATCGCTTCTTGCAAAATACGGAGTCAAGCACAAGGTCACATCGCCCTACCACCCTCAAGCAAACGGTCAAGCCGAGTTAGCTAATCGAGAGATCAAGCCAATCTTGGAGAAAACCGTCACCAACAAAAAGGAGTGGGCGAAGTACTTGGATGACGCACTTTGGGCCTATAGGACGGCTTTCAAGACACCAATCGGGAGGTCGCCATATCAATTGCTATTTGGCAAATCTTGCCACTTACCAATGGAGTTGGAGCATAAAGCTTATTGGGCGACGAGAAGGATCAACTTCGAGTTCAAGGAAGCCATGGGCCAAAGATGTGACGACTTGTTGGAACTCGATGAATGGAGAAACGAAGCATTCGAAAATTCGAGGATCTACAAGGAACGAGCTGCAAGATTCCACGACTTGAGCATCAAAAAGCGTAAGTTCGAAATTGGTAATGATGTTCTTGTTTTTAATTCTCGACTTCGTTTATTTCCAGGAAAATTGCAAAGTAAGTGGTCGGGGCCGTACGTCATTTACAAGGACTTGAAGAATGATGCATTCGAGGTGTTAAAGAATGACGGTGAGAAATTCGTAGTGAATGGACATCGCCTCAAGCACTACTTCAAGCCGATGCCTCTATTCCCCAAGAAAGCGGCCACTTACCTCGATGATCCAAAGTAGAAAGGAGGTATCGTCGGGCTAAAGACGTAAAACGTAGCACTTGTTGGGAGGTAACCCAATATTCGTATCTCGTTTTTATTTTGTTTCGTTTTACGTTTTAGAGTCTTAGCTAGTTTATTTTTCGTAGGTTTGAGTCAAATTTCATATTTTAGAGTCGAACCCCTTAATATACTAACGAATGTTAAAAAGTTGTGTAGAAAACAAAATCGAGCAGGACCTCTCGACACCTCTCTCGATCGAGAGGTCGTTCGAGAGGTGAAAGTTTGGCATACAGTAGGGGTCTCTCGACACCTCTCTCGATCGAGAGGTCGGTCGAGAGGTTTTGAATTTTTAATTTCCCAGGTGTGTCACGTGAAGTCTCTCGATCGAGACCCCCGTGTTTTCGATCGAGAGGGGAAGTCAGAACGTACAGTGCAGCACCTCTCGACACCTCTCTCGATCGAGAGGTCGATTGAGAGGTCAAATTTCAGATTCCAGTAGCTACTTCTCGATAGGTCTCTCGATCGAGAGGTCGATCGAGAGGGTCGTTGACGGCGCACATTCCGACTTTGACCAGGTTTATCTACTCCTTTAAATACACCTTTTGCACACAATTCACATACCATTCTCTCATAACTCACAAATTCTCTCAAGCACACACAAATTCTCTCGATTTCTTTCTTCGATTCGTCAAAAGGTACTCAATTTCTTGCTCTCTTGTTAACAATTCTTGATTCTTTACATGATTTCGCATGTTTTGACCGATTAAAATTCAATTTTGATGGTTAAATTTATTGAATTGATAGATTGGGTATTAGATTGAGCATGATAGATTGGATTCATGGAATTCATTGAATTATTTGTATGAATTGAATTCATGGATGAATGCGGAGATAATTGTGTATTGATAATCGAATGAGTCTTTATATTTGTCTATGAATTGTTGAAGATTCGTTGGTATCTATATACATGAGATTGAGATTGTGTGATTATAAGTTCATGATTATGGAGGAGTATTGTGGTGATTGTATAATTTGGTGATGAAATTGAGTTGATAATGGGGGAGAATTGAGTTTGGTTGAAGTTTGGGGGAAGATGATTTAAATTGCTTTATTCTTGCATCCCTTGTATTGATTTGTGATACTTTTAGGTACTAAAAACATGGCACGAGACAAGGGCAAGAATGTCGCTTCAACCTCTTCGGGCAAAGGCAAAGGAAAAGAAAAGGTCACCTCTTCGAGCAAGGGAAAGGAGACATGGAAGAATGACAAGACTATCCCGGAGACTAGAATACCGCCGGCGAGGTCGATGCCCTCAAGTTTGGAGCCCAAGGCGTTCAAACTCAAGCTCACGACGGCGGAGTCAAAGAGGAGATGGTCCCACCTTGTGCAACTCAAGCACAAGCACTGTCGTTTCCTACATCAAGAGACGGTGGCAGCGATGGGGATAGCTAATGAGGTCACCCAATTGATGCAACGAGGAGGCTTCACCAACATATTTCAAGGGAATCACTTCACCTACCACATTCTCACGGTGGAGTTCCTCTCAACGTTGGTAGTGGAACCAAGTGCCCCATGTCATTCGTTTCCAACTTGGTGGTCAACCGAGAGAGCTTGATATGGATCAACTTAACGACATCATTGGAGGAAACAAGCGTGGTGAATATATTGGCAACAATCATCCGGATTTGCAAGATTTGTGGGCACACTTCGTGGATTTTGAGGAGGAAAGAACGAGATCCTACAACCCGGCGAAAGCAAAGGCCACCTCAATTCGGAATCCCACGATTCGCTACTACCATAGGCTGATCTCGTGCACCATTCACTCCCGTCATGACTCCGGCACCTTCCTTGCCACCGACGCTCATCTTATTTGGACTTCCTTGCGAGGTCATTCACAAAATGCAGCCCTTTACCTCGTCGATCATATGGAGAGCCAAGCATACTTGTTCGGGGGGCAAAAGATCGGGATAGGAGCTTTCGTCACTCCCATTGCCCAACACTTCAACATTCCAATTGGAGAGCAGCCCGTATCTACGTCCATCTTTGTAGATAGACGGACGTTGGAGCTTGCGAGGATGATTTCGTATGATACGTCCGGGTGGTTCTTTAAGTTACATGGGATGAGTGGCATTTATCTCTTTCCGCTTCCGAACAGTTATTTGACGGAGGTGATCGGGAACGAGAAGTTGCGGAGAGGGAACGGAAAGATGGATTCTCCTCAACACAAGGAGCTTATGTGGGCTGAGGGAGGTCCAAAACCCGACGAAGGTGGTGATGATGATGAGGAGGACGAAGATGAAGATGAGGCTGAGCAATATGAGAGGGGATTTGATCAAGGGGAAGATGCTTTTGCGCAAGGATACGAGGGTGTTCCACAGCCCGGTTTTCATATGAGAGCTCCGGATTTCTCTACGATGCGGGATTGGCACACGGAGTCAATGGAAGCAATGGACAACTATCATTGGGATAGTAGGGAGTTTGTTGAATCCCAAGTAAGAGGAGTTCGCGAAGAGGTACAAACGTTGAGAACCGAGGTGGGGGATCTTCGCACATTTATTGGAAGTCGTTTTGATACTCTCGACGCCTATATTGAGAACGAGAGGAAATTTCGAGAAGAGGAGGCGAAGAGGCATGAGGATGAACGAGCATACTTGGAGAATTATAATAGGATGGTGCATGAGATGCACTATTTCTATCCTCACTACCCGGAGAGCCATCAACGATTCGACCCCAATAACCCCGACAACCCTCCCTTCCCACCGCCATTTCAATGAGGTCAGTTTTTAACTTAGCCTACTTCTTTTCTTTAAACTTATTTCGTTGCTATGCTTTGAAATAAGTTTGGGGGAGGGAAAGAGTGTCTAAGTTAATTACTTTTATTGTTTTCTTGCTTTGAGAGTCTTTTATTTGTTAGTATTATTTTGGAGTATGTTAGAGTCTTTTATTGTTTTGAGTCTTAGGTTTAAATTGAGTCAAGTAAGCATGTGACGATAGTGTTGTGAATTTGGCCGATGATAGAAAAAGTTTGTTGATTTTTTGGAGAAAATTCATGATCTTTATTATGCATGGAACCTTGGCGAAGCGACGCGATTTTATTTGATGAAATTGAAGCATGTCATGAAGTCGGGAACTAGTTAGTTTGAGCCCGTGAGTTTTGAGCTATTGGTGCATATTGATGCCTATTTTTCTTGTTTGAGTGATCATGTATGCTTCATTGTTTCTAGAACTTGCCCTATTTCTCCGTCAAGACCTTAGTATATTTATGAACTAGGAGATGATATTAGGCCATTCTTTCGTAGCCACATGATTCCCATACACTAACCTTGATCATTATCTTTGTTTACCCCCTTTGAGCCTTGTTATGAGCCTTTCTTTCTTGAACTTGGATGATAGGAGGTTTGGATGGATAAGGGTATCTTTAGTGGAGTTAGTTGATGATGTGGGAAGGAGTTGAGTAGATTATCTTGGAGTGGTATGAAAAGAAAAAGAAAAGAATTTGAGATGCTTGATTAAGTATAGTTAGCTATCCCTATGAGCTTAGAAAAACAAAAAGAAAAAAAAAAAAAGAGAAAAGAAAGTTAGAGCCTTTGTTCGAATATTAGAAAGAACATTTATTAGATGAGCTCTATAGTAAAAAAAAAAAAGAAGAAAAAAAAAAAAAACAAACAAAAATAAGCATAAAGGGATAGTTAGCTTGGATTGTATATGTTGCATCTTGATATTAAGTTTTGTAGTTGGTGTTGGATGGTAGAAGATGGAGTAAAATCTATACTTTGGGTGAAGTTGAAAAGAGGTTGATGATTTGGAGCAATTTGAGTCACTTAGCCTATATATTTCCTACCTTAACCAATGTCCCTACGTTACAAGCTTTTACAAAGACCTTTTTGATCTTAGTTTGTGAATATTACATTAGGTGGAGATGTTGAGATTAGGGGCAAGCCTATGGTAAACATGTTGCATTACATTGATGTTGAGTGAACCCCATGATGTGCATTATTATTACATCTTTTCTTTGAGAGAGTTGAGAGTTCACTTATATACATAATCTCACATGTTTGGAGAGTGTTCTTCGATAGATTGACATGTTTCGAATTTGTTGGATAGGTTGTGTTATTGATGCTAAGGTTGTATGCATAGTTTTGATCATGATCATGAGTATTGGTTTTGAAAAGTTTTTGAGGCCTATATAGTTCACAATGCTAGAGTCTATTGTTTATGTTTTGGTATTGTTCGGGACGAACAATGTTTAAGTTTGGGGGATTTGATATAGGTGAAATTTACCTTGTTTTCATAGCTAAAAAGAGTCGATTTTGTGTCTCGATTTTATAGTATTGTCTATGTTTTATATGGTTTTTAGTATATGGGACAATATTATGCTTGTAGGTGTTTTTCTGTGTTTTTAGGCATAAATTGATGATAAATCGATGATAAAACCCCAAGACGAGAAAAGGCGTGAAGATCGAAGCTGAAAATCCAAGATTTGAGTTCTAGTGAAGGCCTCTCGATCGACCTCTCGATCGAGAGAGGTGTCGAGAGGTACCTTCTGCCGCAACTTTCGATCGAGAGCAAAAATGATACCCTCTCGATCGACCTCTCGATCGAGAGGTCTGTCGAGAGGTGCCCAGCCGGGAATTTCTCCTTTTTTTAATTATGACTCCTTTTTGGTCTAGGTTTTCCTTATGTAAATTTCTCCTATATATACTCCTAGTCTAGCATTGTATAACCTATCAAGCACCCTAACACCATATTTTCTAGCACACTTTTATTTTAGAGTTTTGTATTTAACATTGGAGTTTTTCAAGTTTATTCAAGATTCAAGTTTCGAAGTTCTTCGTGTTCAAGATTCAATTCCAAGTTTTTCTTACTTTTACTTTTTAATTATGTTCTTTCAATCTTTTTTGTTTATGTCTACTTTAATTATGTCTAGCTAAATTCCTTAGTTGATTTTAGGGATTGAATGCCTAATTGAATTTATGTAAGTGTTTTTGTTTACAATTAGCCTTCCAATCTAGATGCATGTTTCATGGTGCTTATTCTCATGCATAGTTAACTGGCCATTAATTGTGTATGCATAGTTATGTGTTTATGCCTTAATTGCTTAATTGCATAATCGATCTCATGAAAGCATGATATAATAATTTGATTTTCTTGATTGATAATTGAATTGTTATATGTTCATATATAATTGATTTGGTGTCTTAGTTGAACCTAGTTGATTATATTATTGGTACTTGTTCTATTTTGCACTTGATTCGATTCTTACAATTCGAAAGAATATTAGGATCTCGTTGGGTGACTACTTGCATTGCTTTAATTAGGGTGTAAGTTATATTTGCATGTATCACATTTAGATTGGATTAAAGTGGTTAATTGTATTCATTAATTATTTGCATATTTTTGATTAGGTAGGCTTCCCTAGAATCAACACTTTTCATTAATTGTTCACTTTCCTTATTTACTTAATTGCTTGTGTCCTAAGTTGTTTAATTTTGACTAATTATTTTCCTGTACACTTTGTTTCCTTATTTGATTTAATTGAGTCTTTTTATTATTTGCCTAGTTTATAAATACCACATCTTATAACCCTAAAAGTCTAGACATCAGTTTAGTTCTATAGTAAAGGTATTGTGTGTGTTTTCGACTTGTCAGTCCCTGTGGATAAGATACTCGTGCTTCATTATATTACACCTATTTTGTGTGGTAGAAATAGTGCGATCACATTTTAAGCTAATGGGATATAGGTATAGCATTTTAAGCTAATGGGATATAGGTATAGCATTTTAAGCTAATGGGATATGGGTATATGGGTATCCCCTACTACCCCCCCCCCAAGTGAGGTGTACGGGACTGAAGGAATTACACCTCATTTGAGGGCTAGACAAATACGAAATATAACTACTTTAAAGATAAAGAGGTATGATCCAATGTTCCATACATCAGTTAATCATGGAATAAGAGTTTTTTCAAAGCAGATAAGGGGTGACAGCCCATCATACTTTCTTCTTGAGATTAATTCTCAATTTTCCCTGCATATTTCGAGGGTGATAACTTTTCCTTTGCACTTTTGACTTTAGCCCTTGCCTGGGTTATCAACGCTTCCCACTACCCTTTCACAATTGGGGCGTGACACCTGTCTGTGGCTTCAGCTTCAGGCCCTTTAGTTTCGTTTATCTGTTGCAGCAGTTGTTTGGCTGGGTCCTGGGATATCATCAGTTCCTCAGGAGGGTTGTTGCTAGTGATCAACAAGTGCTCCATTGAAGTGGAAAGGTTCTGGCCTTCTCTTGTTGGAGTTGGGGTTTTGAGCTTTTTCCCCTCGAGTTTCATCTCATCCCCCTCGGTAACGGGTTCTGCCATCGGCCTTTTCCTGGCCTCTCCTGCTTGAACGGATTGGACATAGCACCTTCGCGAGACCTCTTGATCTCCTGATATTTGCCCTACTTGATTTCCCACGGGGAATTTCATCATCAGATAGTAGGTGGAAACCACTGCTTGGAACGGGTTTAATGCAGTTCTTCCCAGAATGATGTTATAGGAAGATGGTTGTCGCACCACCAAGAAGGTGACTGGTTTTGACACTCGTGTAGGCCCTTCACCCAGAGTGAGCATTAAATCAATTGATCCTAGCGACATCACCGGGTCTCCTGAGAAACCGTGCAGTGCCGTAGCTACTCCATTCAATGGCTTCTGGAGGCTCATTTAGTTGAAACGACTTTCAAATATAACATTGACTGCGGCCCCTGTGTCTACAAAGACCCTTTGGACCTGGTACCATTCTATTTCCACTGTGATGACTAATGCATCATCATGCGGATGAATTACTTTCTGGTTATCCTCTGGCCCAAACGAGATTTCTGGTGGAGGTAGGCCTGCTTCGACCTTCCAGACCCCATGCCTTTCATGCATATGCAATTCCCTGGCAGATGCTTTCCTGCTTCTGTTGGAGTCTCCCATGGTTGGTCCTCCATATATCATTTTAATAACGCCTTTGGGTTCTGGCCCTTGGCTAGCATCAGTTGCTTTTTCAGGAGCTTCCTTGCGCTTCTTGTTTTGTTATGTTTCCCTTTTAACATATTCCAAGAGTTCTCCTTCCTGGATTAGCTTTTCAATGGCAATTCTTAGGTTCCTACAATCGTTGGTCATGTGACCAAAGTCATTGTGGAACTTACAGAATCTTTCAGAAGGTGGATTCCTTGGCGGCTGCCTATGTCCAGCAGGGATCTGAACTCCGGGTTTCCTCAGGACCACTTCGAGCAGATCAACCGGTTGTTTGATTAATGGGGTGAAAGATCTTAGAAACCTTTCATTCTTATCAGTTTTCTTAGCATATGGAGCCGGTCTTTTTCTTTCTTCCGGCTTCTTTTCTTTTTGAAAGGCCAATTCAGCCCTCTTGCTGCTCAGAGCTTCCTCCATATGGATATACTTTTGGACTCTCGTCAGTAATTCTTCAAAAGAAGCAGCCTCTTTTTTTATGAGGGAGGCAAAGAACTGTCCAGGCTTCAGGCCGTCTACACAGGCATGCACCTTTAATTTCGGCTCTACTCCTGGAATTTCCAGGACGGCCTCATTGAAGCGTGTCATGTAGTCTCTCAGACTTTCGTTGGCACCCTATTTTATGGTCGTCAGATGCAAGGAGTTCCGAGTAGTCCTTTTAGCATTGACGAATTGCTGTAGAAAAACCTCTTTCAAGTCCATGAAGGAATGTATGGAGGCCCTTGGCAGCTGTTTGAACCAGTGTTGAGCAGTTCCTGACAGGGTTGTAAGGAATACCCTACACTTAACCCCTTCTGAGTATTGATGAAGGAGGCATAAGCTTTCGAACTTCATCAAGTGCTCTTCAGGGTCTCCCTTCCCCTGATACTCGCAAGAGATTGTTTTGAAGCTGCTTGGGACAGGATCCGTTTGGATGTCCGCTGAAAACGAACTGTTCTCGTCAATGTATAAGGGAAAGAGCTCTGACTTGTCTCCTCCATTCCTATTGTCTAAAGAAGGTTTTGGATTCTTCCCTTCCTTCGAATTGCGGAGCTCTTTATCGCTTGTCTCCATGTCTTTTGAGGCCCTTTCCACGACCTGATTTTGTTCCTTCAGTTTTTTGACTTCCTTTGCTAAGAGCTTCATTTGCTCTTGCTGTTGGGCATACTTCTTGGCCCATGCATTTTCAGGGTTCTCATTGAGATTTCCCTCAAGTTCTTCAGGGCCCTCCTCATCTGGGGATTCCCAATCAGTAGAAAATCCCTCTTCCTCTTCGGCAACTGTCGGAGGCAGCCTTGAGACTAGCTCTTGGGTTACGCCTTGATGTATAGGCTTCTGCTTATGCATTGCGGGAGTACTCTTACTTCCTCCCCCTTCCTGGGTCTCGCCCAAGGGATCTGTGTTCTGAGGATTTGTCCCTAAAGCGTGGAGTCTTTTTTCAACAGCCCCTTCTACCGCTCCTTCGATAAGGGCTTTCATTTGTTGAAGCATAGCTGGAGAAAACTGAGCTTCCATGTTGACACTAGCCACTGTCAACATAGTGCCCGTTCCTTTGTGTCCCACCACAGAATTTTCCGGATTCCCGGTGGCTTGACCGGCTTCCTTGGAAACGGCATCTGATGTAACATTCATCCTTATAGGGATCTGTAAAGGTTTAAGTACGTGTAGAGGATTAATTCCAGATGCTCTTTGAGAGAGACTTGAAGTATATGTAACTAGCTATTAACAAGCTTTCTGCATTTGAGCATTATTTATAGTGGTTTCAACGTGTATGGCTTATTTGCTATAAGGCTCTTAAAGGGGGTGGCTTCTGCCAATGTACGGTGAAGGTAAGTAATGACTTAAAGATACAGGTCTAATTATGATAAAAGACTTTGACATAGTTTCCTCCCTTTGACATGAGGCATCTGATCATATGGGATTTAGTTACGACCCACTGCTGATTTAGCAAATCCTGTTACAATCGTTAATCATTCGAAGCGGCTTTAACAAGCGTGGTTTAGTTAGTATAAGGTTTTTCAAAGATGGATTTCGCCTTCAGGGAGTTGATGTCAGCGACATCTGTCATTATGGGATCTATTTTGCTAAGTTGTTTGTCCTCCTAAGGCTTTCCTGGTGAGGCCTCTAGGAGGGATCTGATTAGAAGAGAAGGTTATTAAGGATTTGTGTGGCATCTTATTTTATTGAGCTTAATATGATACGCCTCGGCCGTATAGCCCCTTTTTATCACTAGCACCTATTTTATAGGACTTTATTATTAAGATTCCTTGTTGACCAAGGATTGTGAGAATGGCGTCCCTTATGCGGGATTCCTAAGAACATTACTCATCGAACCGAGCCTGCAAGAACTTGGTCCATTTTATAAAGTTTGCAGAGGCGCTGACTATCAGGTTAAGCTTATGAAAGCGATATCCTCCTTAGAGGTTTATAAAGGTATTGTTTATCGAGCGGAGTTTTTTGAGAATACCGCTTGTAAAGCGGGATTTAGGTGAGATTTTACCCACTGGAATGCAATGGGTAAAACTTGTAGGAGCGATATACAAAAATGTCGCCTTTAGAGCAAGGCTTAGGGGTGCCCTGCCCATTTAATGAGACTTATAAGGAATTTTGTCTATTGCGTGAAGTTTAGGAGGATGTTGCCTACTGAGTAAGGCTTGGGAACAGTTGTGCCCATTACAAGGGGGCTTGCAAAGGAGTCACCTATTGGATAGGGCTTTGTAGAAGATTCTGCCCATTGAATGGGGCTTACAAAAGAGGTGCCTATTAGATAGGGCTTCGTAAAAGGGTTGCCTAGCAAGTAGGGCTTTATAAGGTGTTCTGCCCATTATATGGGGCTTATGATGATATTGCCTGTTAAACAGGGCTTTTTAAGGAGGATTGCCTATTAAATAGGGCTTGTGAAGGGTTCTGCCCATTATATGGGGCTTACGATGATGTTGCCTACTGTGTAGGGCTTCTGAGGGTTCTGCCCATTACATGGGGCTTACGAGGGTATTGCCTACTAGGTAGTAGGGCTTTTGGGAGTGTTGCCTGTTAGACAGGGCTTATGAGAAAGGGTTCTGCCCGTTATACGGGGCTTACGAGAGGGTTGCCTGTTAGACAGGGCTTCTGAGAGAAGGTTCTGCCCGTTATTCGGGGCTTACGAGGGAGTTGCCTGTTAGACAGGGCTTCTGAAAGGAGGTTCTGCTTCCAGATGCGGGCTCCCTTCATCAACATGAATGGGGTAGCCCTAGCATCTTTCGACTCTCCATTTTCTTTAATGTTTTTATTACTTCATGGGTTTTAGGGCATGGCAATTCAGGAGCATTCGACTAGCTTTAGTGGGGATGCTTATTTCGTAATCACCAGACCTTTGCATCTTATGAATGGATTTCATATTGAGCATATAACAGGCAGAATTGTATGCTCACCAAGTATACAAGGTGACGCGAACGTATTTTGGAATTGTTGTGACTTGTGACCCGTCTTTTCTCTGGATCCCTCACAACCTTAAGTTTTTGACAAAACAACAAAAGATTAGCCATCACAATTCATGTCATGAGAGAGATGAGGCCTTGAGATTGCTTCTAATCGTTGAATTCATGAATTACAAGTGATATAGCTGTCACAAATTCATGGTATACATACTAAAATTCTCCAGGAATAATATAAATCTTGCGTTCAATACATATTCCTTCTATTAGATAGCTGCCATTCTAGGTGGTCACCACAGCAGAGTAGGTGATAAGACGAGTTTATGCACACATCATCAGAATCAATTAAAACTTCGAGGATAAGCAGGGGATTGGCCTTCTGGCCCCATGGATTTTCACAGCACTTACATATATCAATTCTTCGTTTACATTCAGGAAGAGAAGACCACATTTAAGAAGAGAAAATCAGTCTTTCAAAACACAAGTTTCCTTTCAATCACAAGGTTTATCACAATTTCCACCTCAAAGAGAGCATAATTATAAAATCACACCACATTCAACAGCTCACGGCCGTGGAAAACTTTAGCAAATATCAAGCGGTGGTATGCACATTTGGGGTTTTTGCATATTAAACAACAAACAGAGCATACCCAACCAATATAACATCAGATTTTCTCATATTCTCAACATAAGGACAGAATAAAAGGAAATCGTAAACAGTATTACACCAATGAGTTGGAATTTTGCATAAAAAACAGGGGAAATCAACATCTCAACTCAAGAACTTCCCACAGACGGCGCCAGTTGATAGATCCGGGTTAGAGATCCACAACAATTTAGGGTGTTTTTCATAATGTTTTGCAGAGAGCGTTTATGGATAAAGCTTTAGAGCGATAAAAAGCAGGAGATTCATGCGTGTGGAGAACTATAAACGAGTATTGTGTACAGAGCATGATTTGCGCGGTGATGATAAATAACATTTGAGCTATAAGTAAGATGTGAAAAGCATATTTAGCCATGAACTAGCAAGATTCACGGAGTTTTGCACTCATATAAGCAGATAATGGAGAGATGGGGCAGGAGAAAAGGAGAGAAATAAGGAGGATGGAGCTCTATTGAGCCTCATTTCCCTTCGACAGTAAGGGTTTTACCTTGTGCTCAAAATAATGTATGTGAGAGAGAGATCCTTCTCAGCTTCGAGAGGAATGGACGGAGGTGAAGATGAACTAGAGCTTCCCAAGGGAAAGTTTCGAGCGCCTCAAGTGCTCGAGCTCGGAGGAGCTCGTAAGGAGAGTATGGAGCTAAATGGAACAGTACGCAGGGATGCGTGTTGTTCTTATGAGAGGTATTGTGATATGACGATGATATGATGAAGTGTGCATTCACTTGGCATTTATAGGTGTGAGGAGGGTGAAAAAGGAAGCATTCGTGTGAGGGTAGGACAGAAAAGGAATTCTTAAGGAAACAGAGTATCCTCCATCCTGTATGCAGTGGTCCTCACTCTAAAATATATAGAGTCACGCGGATCGCATGCTATGCAGAACCTTGAGCTTTGCTGCACATTTATGCAATGTTTTTAAACCCGACCCGGACCGGCCGGTCCGACCGGAAAACCCGGGAACCGGTTCCTGGTCCGGTCCGGGTCTTTGATTTTTGTACCTCTCCACTGACCCGGAGTGAACCGGTCAGACCCGGTCAAACCCGTCTGAACCGGTTAAGACCCGGTCAGAATCGGTGACCGGTTCACTTAAAAAAAATATTTTTTTTGTGTTCAACAGGATTTGAACTTGTGACCTCTAGTTTATTAGTCTAAGATAATTACCAACTGAACTAACTTCACATGTATGTTCTAAAATTACAATAAATATATGAAATACTAAACAATATAATATATATATATATATATATATATATATATATATATATATATATATATGGGTCATCCGATTTTTTAAGAACGGGTCAACCGGTCGACCCGGTGACCCAGTTGAATGACCGGTTCGGTCTCCGGTCCGGGTTTCAAAACATTGCATTTATGGGATCTGATCAGATCCTCTTAGCTTTGCAGATGCTTACGGATCTTATAGGGCTTCTGGGAATGGCAAAAACCCCACGGCTTCTATATGGAATATGGTTCTTGATTATGCTGAGCATTTCAATGCTCATGAAGTCTCTTTGATAACATGTTTTATATGCAGAACAACTCCCATTGAGTCCTATCAGGATTATTATCGAATGATCGTAATAATAATGATGGTAAGGCTTGTTTCACCCAGAGCTTATTATTCCATTTCTCCTTAGTAAGATTTCTACGCTCATTGTAGCTTCTAGTATGTCGTGACTTTAGAAATGATATCCCAGAGTTGAGGAGAGCACATATTCCTATCAACTCGAGTTATTTGGGCATTACGGCTGATATTAATCTCTATCACAGTTGATGGTGCAACATCTAGTACGGGTGGTTCAGGCGGGTTTGTATCCCTCATCTCTTCTAAGATGACCACACTCATGGGTTTGTGATTGTTCATGTAGTCTTCTTCCAAAAATTGAGCATTGGTGCTAACAATGATCTTTTGGTCCCTCGGACTATAGAACAATCCACCTCTCGTTCCCTTTGGGTATCCTACAAACAGCCGTAATTCAGTTCGTGATTCCAACTTATCAGCATCCTTGCGCAATACATGTGCAGGACAACCCCAGATCCGAATATGCTCAAGATTGGCCTTTCGGCCTGACCACAATTCCAAGGGAGTTTTGGGTACTGATTTGGAAGGAACTAAGTTTAGAATATACGTCGCCGTTTCTAAGGCATAGCCCCAAAACGAAGTAGGTAGCTCAGAATAGCTCATCATCGACCGAATCATATTCAGTAATATTCGGTTCCTGCGTTCTGCCACACCATTCTGCTATGGTGTTCCTGGCGCAGTAAGCTGGGACGTGATCCCAGCTTGTGATATGTATTCCAAGAATTCAGCGCTAAGGTACTCGCCACCTCGATCAGATCGAATGGACTTAATGGATCTATTATGTTGATTTTCAACTTCTGCCTTAAAAACTTTGAATTTATCAAAGGATTCAGACTTCCGTTTCATCAAATAAACGTATCCAAATCGTGAGTAATCATCAATAAAAGTGATGAAATACTCAAAACCACCTCTAGCCTGAATTGACATTGGACCACACACATCTGTATGAATCAAGTCCAATACATTTTCTGATCTGTTGCCCTTGGATTTAAAGACCCTTTTAGTCATTTTACCTTCCAAGCAAGATTTGCAAGTTGGTATTAGCCCTATTTGGAGTTTATCCAAAGGACCGTCTTTCACCAACCTTTGAATTCGCTTGAGGTTAATGTGACCTAGCCTCAGATGCCAGAGAAATGTTTGATTCACACCTGAAGAAACCTTTCGTTTCTTCGAACTCGATGATACGCTATAAATAGCAGGTACAGTACAGTTAATGGTATAGAGATTGTTAGACATAATACCCGAACAAATGACTTCATTGTTACGAAAAATAGTAACGTCATTCGAACCAAAAGTAACCGAATATCCATCCAAATACAATTTGGAAACCGAAATAAGGTTCCTTTTAAAACCAGGTACTAACAAAACGTCTCTCAAAACCAATGTTTTATCCAAAAACGGTAAACTGACAACTCCCAATGCAGAAACCGCCACGTGCGTAGCATTCCCCATGGTGACGGTAATCTCTCTAGCATTAAGCCTTCGGGTTTGAGAAAACCCCTGCAAGTCAAAACACACGTAATCAGTGGCTCCCGTATCTACAACCCAAGAACTTGTAGAACGAGCCGCTAAACAAGCTTCGACAACTAATGCACAAGATATACCTTTAGGATTGTCTCTTAATGAGGACAAACCGCCTTGTAATGTCCTTTTTCTCCACAACGAAAACACTTCCCTTTAGGCTTCTTTATGCCACCCTGAGGTCCTCCCACTCTTTGATTTGCTCCCTTATGGGCTTGGCCACCCTGTTTCTTCTTCTTCTTAATTCCACCTTTCGGTTTAGACGATGTAGAAGCAGTGGCTACATGCACCTGAGGTTCAACCCTAAGAACTTCATCATCTTGCACAAGCTCATTGAGCAATTCGGATAAGGTGTACAACTTCTGATTCATGTTGTAGTTCATCCGAAACTGATCAAAAGATCTAGGAAGGGACTCTATGATAATATCGACCTGGGTTTCCCCATCGATCTCAGCACCTAGGACCTCAAGTTCATTGAGATGACCAATCATCTTTAGAACATGTTCCTTTACAGAATCACCATTAGCCATGCGCATAGTCATGATGGCTCTCATAGCCTTCTGACGCGCTTGGCGACCATGGTGCCCAAACATTTCCTTAAGGCTATAGATCATATCAGCCGCAGATCGGACATTTTGATGTTGATGCTGCAAAATGCTTGACATAGAAGCCAGTATATAACATTTTGGCATCTCATCTGCCCTTTTCCAGCTGGTATAAGCCTCACGCTGTTCTGGCGTGGATTCCTCAGTAGGTTCAGGGTGGCAAGCCTGAATGAGGACATATTTGTGTCCGTCAGCAGTAAGAACAATATTCAAGTTTCTTTTCCAATCAATATAATTGGAACCCTCGAGTTTGTTTTCTTTGAGAATCGTAGCAAGCGGATTAAGAGACATAGTGAAGCTGAAATAAATAAATAAACCACACATTAACAGTCATATAAAATTTGAAGCAAAATATATTGTTAAACCTTGAAACAATATAAAAAGCATCCCCCAACACCTTAAGTTTTTATACATAAGCCACTATATGTGGACAGTACATATAACCCCTCAAGTAGATTTTTACATCTTTAACTTATTATCCAATCAACCTTAGCCTTCTGATTGATAAAGTTAATAGTTGGTCCTCCTAGCCATGTACAATAATTAATTACCTTTCCTTCAGGGAAATAATCAATTAATTCACATCTAAGTGAATACCATAATTTAATATTTCGAAAAATTACTTTTATAAAGAATAACCTTACCAAAAGGAGAAGTTATCTAAATAAAATATTTTTCCAATATTATCAACTCGATTTAACCAATGAATTCTATAATCAGTGTCTCCTACAGGGAGGAAGACCCATGGTCAACACGAACACTAATTATTTCATCTTAAATCAAATTATCTTTGTGATGTTTAAACCAATGAAATCTATAATCAGCATCTCCTATAGGGAGGAAAACCCGTGGTCAACGCGAATGCTAATTATTTCATTTTTAAACCAATTATGGAGGTTAGATTATTGTAATTTCTCGAATTAAATCGAAAAAACAATAATATTGTCACACTTAGTAATTTTTTAACCAAGGTTTTTACCATTTTCAAGCATAGCATATAAACAATTATCGCGAATAATTAAACAACATGCTATCCACCACATCGAATAAAATAACCATGAAAAATAAAATAAAATTTATCCAATCATCATGGTCTTCATTTTTCTTCGAACGAGCTTGAAAATCTAGAATCTCCGAGTAACGGGCTGATCCTCACGAGAAAACGGGCCCAAAATCCGGCCCGTAGGGTTTCGGGCCCGCTAGGGTTTGAAGAAACCCTAGCCGCGAAACCTAGAAGCCAAAACCGTCGCTGCCGTCGCCATTCTGCCACCACCGCCGTGCCGTGTCCGCCTGGAGCCTGAGGGGACCTCGCCGGAGGTCTCCCACTGGACGCTGCCGCCGCCGGTCGCCGGAAAACGGAGGACAGCAGCAAAAGGTGCTGCTGCCGCCACTGCACAGTCGCGAGGCGACTGCCGTGGTCAGCAGCGGCTGCTGCCGTCTTCCCTCCGCCTCCACGCCACTGGTCGTCGCCCTGGAGTCGCCGGCGTTCAGGGAGAACGCCGGCCAGCAGCCTTGCCGTCCAGCAGTCCGCCGCGAACCGCTAGGGTTTCGAGAAACCCTAGCTCGCGCTGCCGACGGGCAACAGCGTTTCCGCCGTCGCCGTCGCGCTAGGCCGCCGCTGCTCCCTCCTCCGACCTATTCCCGTCGTTGAGGAGGTCGAGTGGTGGCTCCCACCGGCGAAGTCGAGCTGCAACAGCCGCCTAGGGTGAAACCCTAGCGCTTTGCCCTCTTCGTCGTCGAGCCGCCGCCGTCCCCCTCAATTCCGACGAGACCTTCGTCTCCTCTCCTCCATAGATCGATCGGTTACATTGATAGGAAATATTTACATCGAATTTACATAGAAAAATGAAAAATAAAACCTAATCTAACACGATCAACCCTCGTGTTTTACAAACGCGACCACAAACTGACCGATTTTAATACATAATTAAAACCGAAAAACATTCATATTAACCATGATAATTGGATCTCTGCAAACCACAAAATTCGCATCCAAGAACAAATAATATGAAATATACAATTTTAATTAATCAATCAACAAAGCCGAGTTGGCTCTGATACCAATTGTTGGATCCGTGAAGATCGCTTGGATGTTAATCGATTAAACAAAAATCATATCATGCAATTTCCTAGATCCTAAAGCGGAAACAGATCTAGATTGCATACCTTATCGGGCAGATCCAACCTGTATAATGAGTTTTGGTGAAGAATTCCTCGCACTAGATCTCTGCACACGAGATCTAGCTCTTCTGGTAAACCTCGAGATCTTCTAGAGTATTCCCGAGCACAAAGAAGAATTCCGGATGGACGGAAATCTTTCTTCTCTCCCTCACAGTAAATCCCTAGCCGTCACACTATTCTCGTATGTGTACTTGTGTGTGGAATCCCATCTCACCATCTATATATATAGAGGCAGATTAGGGTTAGGGTTTTCCTTACTGGGCCAGGCATGCTTCTGTTGGGCTACACTAGGGATCTTAAGGAGGATATGGACTGGGCCTCCCAATATAATTAATAATCCAAGTATTTTCTGGGCCCGAATACTTTACTTAATTATATTAATATTATTTCACTCCACTAAAAAAATAATATTGCACTGCCGTCCATTTCCCATATTATTACATACCGGGCTCCTTTTTGAATTATTATTTCCCGTGTTTAAGATATCGCATGTCCATTAATTAATTAAGCTACTGATAGCTTTATTAATTAATATCTCATCCGAGAGCAGTACCTGCTCGACCTTATTATTATATCGGAACTTAATCCACCTGCAGGGTTTGATATAATAATCTTTAGAGCGCTCAAGGGGACATCATTAACTCGGACTCTGCCGAGACACGATTTCTAGCTATAATATTAATTATCATATTTATAATATTATTACCCGAGATATCGAGATACATTGAGTTTCAATAACTCGTACTCATTGATAAATCAAAATAATAATTATCATAAATATATAATTCAATATCATACAACTAGAATTAAGAAATAATAATCGTCCGAGATGTTAAATCCTTTATTAAATCAGTACAAAAGGATTTATCTCACCGCGATCCTGTTCAATGCAACTAGATGCATTAGTATAAGCTAATAGCCAAGATCAGCTAATATCAAGCATTATACTACAACCTTAACAAGTAATTTGTCCATGATTACTTAGGTTGCGAACACCATTTAAGTATATAAGAAAATGATAATATGATCTTCCTTGTGACTACCCACACCATATTATCTATAATATATACTACAGGACACATATTTGCATAACCATAACACGAATAAATATGCAAAACATATGACTCCATTTATTTCATAAAACAGGAAGAAGTAGTATACAACTAAGCATAAAAAGTATGCTTTTCAGTATATAATCCCAACAGTCTAATTCGTGCCAAAAGGTTACATATATATAAGGCCTCAAAACCTGGTCGAAAAAGGAAAGAAATCTTCAAAACGCGTCAAGATGGACGGTCGTCCAAAAGTTAGACGCTCGTCTAGATACCAGTTCTGGACGATGCGCGCGCCTTTCTTGTTTCGGCCGTATCTTCCTCGTCCGAACTCCAAATTGACCTCCGTTTTTGCCTACGTGCTCCTATCGAACCCCTCTTCAATATAATGCTTCTTTATTCTCATTTTCTTCTCGTTTCCGCCCTTTTAATCCTACAATACCAAAGACTCCAAAGCAACAAATCATAGCCACAAAAAACGAAAACTAAAGGAAAACGAACACGAAAAGACGACTAAAAACCTAACAACTAGACACCAATTAAAACCCCAAACTTAGACATTGTTTGTCCCAAACAATAAACTAAAGAATAGACAAATCAAGCAAACACAACATACAAGCATAATTAACTCTAAGGGCCTCATAGATCTTCAAAGAATCATTAACCAACATTATATAAACAACCTCAAAGTTTTGACTCTACGAAAGTATAATAAAATCAAATCATGCTCCAATAAGGAAAACTTACTCAAGGCATGTGAAGATATAAGTGTATAGGTGAACTCTGAACTCACAATGAAAGAATTAAAGTGTATAGGCTCACTCATAATCAATACAATGCAAAGACTTACCATAAGCTTGCCCTTTATCTCAACATCTCCACCACTTGATTGTATGTAAGACCTTAGATCAATTAGGTCTTTTTCAAGGTTGTAATGTAGACACATTGGTTTAGGGTAGGGAATATAGACTAAGTGACTTAGACGTCTCCAAGTACCAACCTTTTAAGAAACTCCAAACTAGTATGAATTTTACTCCATCTTCTACTCATCAACTCATTTTCTGTTGGGAATTGTTAAGAACAACATGTTAAGGGGGAACCTATAAGGGACACTTAATTGTTTTGATTTGATCCCAAAACCCCAAAGCGTTTTGTTCCCAAGCGACCCATTTTTGATGTAGAAAATAGGTTAGAATTTTTCTAAGCCTACTCTGTTAGGATGGCTCTTTATAGACTTCAAAATGTTCAAGTGAAGGCCACTCGCTTGAGTGTGTTTTTCAAGCAAAGCAAGTCTAGCGAGCTGAAGTGAAGCGTGCCGAAGAATAGCAAAGCAAAGCGAGCGCAATAGATTCAAAGCGAGTCTGCCAAAGCAAAACAAAGCGATCGCTACAGTGTAAAGTCAAAGCGAGTCAACTCTGGTCAACGTTTTCCAAAGCAGTCACTAGGGAACTTTACTTCCCAAGCGACTCACTACAGAATGACTATGAAGTGACTCAATTCAAAGCGAACGCTACAACTTCAAAGCGAAGCGAGCCACTACCTACCAGAAAGCGACAGCCCAATTCCCGCTCCGAATTTGAACTCCAGTCAACTGGAGATCTCCGCATTAATTACGAGATCTCCACGTGTCGAACGCGGAGAGGAGCAGCGGAGTTGACTGCCAGGCCGACAAGGGCGCCGCAACAGTACTGGGTCGCTCCAGTTACTGTTGAAATTGGATCTTAGCCATTTCCGGCAAAAATCCAAAACTGCGCGTCTGAAAAGCAGCCAGCCTGTGCAAGTACTGTCGAGAGGAGGAGGGACAAAGCCACCAACCAAGCAACGGATCTCGGCATCCCTCCGCCTATAAATAGTGAAGGATGAAGACGAAGAGATGTAGAACACTTCATGAGCATTCGAGCCTACTGCAAACAAACACTCCCAGCCTTAGAGCAAATTCCGAGTCTTTGTTTCCAAGTGTTCTCCGAGTTCCAGTCTCATCGGAACCCATCTTCACAACCTTCACACTTAGAATCTAAGCCCATTCCATATCCAAGCTTAGAAGAAGAGCTCTAGCCATCTTTGCACTTACTGTAAAGAGCTCTTCATAGTGTGTCGTCGTAAACCAAAAACCCTAAATCTGTCTGTTAGGTTTTTGAGTTCGTCGTCGTTAGGTTGTTTCGATCCAAGGCCCTTCCTCATCGATTGAAGAAGACTTGATCATAGAGTTTAGATCCAAGCTTGCACCTACATCGTTTGTGTGAAGCTCGATCGAAGCTAAGCTGTAAGGAGAGCCCGCAATCTCCCTGTCTGTCTGTCTGTCGGACTGAAGCGGGTGAAGCTTCCAGTCCAGTCTAGGTTTTTGGTGTGAACCGGGAATCACCCAGCGTCTGTCAAATCCAAGCGAGTGAAGCTCGATCTTGACCAGGATTTTGAAGAGCCCGTAATCTTCAAGTTCTTGAGTGAAGAGAACTGTTGCCGAGTGCAACAAGTGGACGTAGGAGCTTTATCTCCGAACCACTATAAATCTCGTGTCGTATCTCTCTAACCCTAAACTCTTTACTTGTTTGATTATACACTGCATATTGCATCTAAACAAACCTAATCTGGAAATTTTAAATACTTAGGAAAAACATTAGCTCACCAAATTCCGCACAAAGAGTAAAGTCTCACTCTTGATCAAGCTCTAAGCTTAGGTCAAGAGATTAGTGATTGCTTCAGATCTAGCTCTCTGCTAGGTCTCAGTATTTCTACGAGCACTTTACTTCATACTCTGAGTTAAGGAATTTGAAGTTGAAGAACTTCAAAATACGTATTCACCCCCCCCCCCCCCCCCCTACGTATTTTTCCTATAACAAACCGGGACCAACAAGTGGTATCAGAGCAGCGGTTCATTCGAGCCTCTGCTTTGCATATCCGAAGCGAGTCCCCACTCGCTTCACGTTGTCTCATTGAACCGGATCCTATTTCCTAAGTGCATCAAAACCTCACCCACGCATATTGCATTTACTGCTGATAGTTTGCTATGTCTACATATAGTGCATCAAGTCTTCCACAGTTCTCTATCGAAGGATACGAGACATGGAGTTTCCGATTCGAGAGCTTCCTATGCTCCATCCACGACCGGATGTGGGAAGTCATAGAGGACGGAACAATCGAGATCAAGAAAGCCATATCTGTGAACGTTCCAGCCGCCGAAGGTCGCGAAGCTCATGTTAGACAGGAGTATGTCGAGAAGGACAAAGATGAATACAATGCCAACGACTTCAAGATCGCCAACCTTCATAAGATCGCACGTCACACGATGCAGAGCACTGTGTCGGATGCCTACATTCCTAGGATCAGGAAGTGTGCGAAGGCGAAGGAAATGTGGGAAACCCTAGCCCTCATTTCACAAGGAACGGACAAGATCAAAGAGAACAAGCTCGCCGTACAAATGCGGGAGTTTGAAATCTTGATAATGAAGCCAGGAGAGTCCATCGACGCCTTCGAGCTGAGAGTCACCAACATCATTGCAACTCTCAACTCACTTGGGAAGGAACTCACAGACAAGGAAGTCAACCTGAAGATTGTCCGATCTCACGAGGAAGTGGTAGACAATGAAGGAGCTGTACCTAGCTACCAAGGATCTATCGAAGCTCACACCGGAGATTCTGTTCTCTGAACTCAAAGCTCATGAATTCGATCTGAATCGAATGAACCTCGACGAAGAGGATGAAGCTCCCATGACGTCCAAAGGTGTAGCTTTCAAAGCTGCTGAAGGGCCAAGCGACCAATCGCTAGCCAAGATGACGAGGGAAGAGCTCGAAGAACATGTTGCATTCTTATCCAAGAACATCAACAAAATGAACTCTCGAGTGGGCAAATACAAAAGATTCTACAAGCAGTACAAAGGGAGGAGCACTGATGCTCGAGAAGGAAAAGGGAAGAGAGAAGAGACGACCAAACCGATCTCAAGGGACATGATGGAAGTGGAATGCTACCACTGCCACAAGATGGGCCACTACAAGTCCGATTGCCCGAAGCTGAGTGCAAAGGAGCGAGAGGAACTGAGAGCAAAGAGGGATGCTCCAAGGGGAGCGCTTGTAACGAGTGAGATGCCGGTCGCTTCAACTGAAGAAGTCTCAAGCGACTCGGATGCATTCACAGATCCCAATTCCAGTGAGGGAGAGGATCTTGGACTCATGGCGCTCACCGACGAGGAAACTGGAGAGGTATTCATCTATCCCTCACCTAGTTCAATTACACTCGCACACACTCACCAAGAGGAAGCAAATTCCTCTACATGGAGTGAGTTGCTTGACAAGCACATTAAATTGTCAAGCGACCACGAAGTGTTGAAACAAGCTTTGTCTCAAAGCGAGAAGGAGAACCGAAAGCTAGCCACTGAGCTTGACCAAGTCAAACTTAACTTAAGGGCTATGACTAGTATGTTCGAGGATCTCTTCGCGAGACATCAAAGCTTGGAAGGAAGGTATGAAACCCAATCCGCTCTAGTTGCCAACTTGAACAAAGCTTCATATGCTAGGCAGGCACTAGAGAGCTCACTTCTACCTTTTGGTAGAAAGGGAGGACTCGGATATGAGGGTGGACCTTCCAAGCCGACTGTCTTTGTTGGTGCTTCACACACGACACCATCAGTCACTTTGGAATTGCCCACTGCATCCAAAGCGACCACCAACAAAGATAAAGGCCAAATGGCTGAGAACCCTAAGAAGAAGCCATTGAAGATGTCCATATCTTCAAGGGCGGAAACTATGGGTAAGCAAAGACCAACTGTCCCTAGCACTCACAATGCTAAAGCTTACCAATCCAAAGGTAAAGGGAAACCAGTTGTAGCTTCTAAGTCTCAGGCCAAGACACGAGAGACAAAGGATCTCCCTTTTAAGAAAAGGAGTAATGTCTATGTGTCACGTTATCCGGACTGGAGATGGTCCAACCGGACTAACGTTGAGGGGGAAGAATTCGAAGCACCAAGGAGGCCGCTTCGAACTCCCAAGGTTACTCAAGCGAGTCGGGGTCAAAACCCTAGTTGGACCGTGTTTAGTGTCATTTTGTTGCGTTTTAGTCGTTATTTGTGGTTTGTATTTGTGTCGTTTTTGTGTCGTTTTATATTTATGTTGCTATAATGGGTATTTTTAGTATTTTAATTGTTAGGAGTCGAGGAGTTGAAAATGAGAGAAAAGAACGAAGAAACGAGAAGAAAAAGTATTGGCTTGGATGAAGTGGAGAAACGGAGGGAGAGGGGGAAGCGCTCGCTCGCAACATGCGAGCGCTCGCTTGCAATGTCGAAGTCACCAAGTCAAAGTGAGCACTCGCTCACTATGATTCAACGCCCGCTCTCAAAGTCAACTCTTGGGCCCAATTCAATTGGAGCGCTCGTTCGGCCCATGGTGTTATTTGGAGCGCTCGTTCGGCCACGCGCTCAATTAGATTAGCTTATTTTATTAATTTATTTCCTTTTATAATTCGGATATGTTTTCTTATATATAGGGCATTAGGTTGAATTGAACGAATAACTTTCTTTTCGTCTTTTCATTAGCGTAATTTTAGTTTTAAGCTCCGAATAATTTAGTTAGTTTTTATTGCTTTCAATTTGTTCCGGATCAGATTCTTCAGTTTTAATTCAAGTTCTTTACGTTCGTTCGTGTTCTTCGTTCTCGTTTTAATTCGTAAGTTATTTATTGCTTTCCTTTCGTTTAATTAATTGCGTTCTTAGTTTCGTAGATTTAATTTCTTTAGTTCTTCGTTTAATTCTATTTGTTCGTTCTTGAGTTCGTAGCTTAGATTAGTTTTTCCAAAGTTTTTGTTCTTTCGTTTTTCAAAGTTTTTGTTTCTTCGTTTTTAAATTCTTAGAGTTAAATTAATTTTTCCAGATTTTTAGATTTAATTATTCATGTCTAGATTCGTTTTCGTTTCTTTAATTGCTTTCGTTATTGCTTTCGTTATTGCTTTCTTTTCGATTCTTGCCTAGGTAGTTTAATTATTTTCTTTTAGTTTAATTCTCTAGTTTATTTAGTTTGATTTATTTCTTGTTTTCTAGATTAGATTTATTGCTTTGATTTAATTGCTTTGATTTATTTTCTTGCCTAGGATTTAAATACAAAAACCCAAAAATATTGTTTACTTGCTTTCTTAGTTTAGGTTGTTTTTACTACACGATTATTTGCCCTGTTAAGTTTTCCTTGAGAATCGACTTAGGTTTTTACTTACTAAGTGCTAGGATAGATTTCGTTCTATTGCGAACACTTTTTAGTGAAACAAAATTTTGGCGCCGTTGCCGGGGAAAACTTTAGGCTATTTAATTGTGTAGTATTTTCTTTTTATTATTTTTATTTTTGTTCGATTTCTTTTCCCTTCCACTTGGTGCGTTTAATCCGTTTGTTGAGTGTTGTGTATGCTAGGACGTTGAAGTCTCTAAAGGAAGTTGACACCTCACATCGACGACATCAATAGGAAAAAGGCGCTCTTAACTGTGAAGAAGGAAGAAGAAGACGAGAGCTCGAAGCAATGGCACAAAATAAATGGAGAAGTCGCACCGTGGCTGCCATCAAAGCGAGCCAACAACGTCTTCACGCCTCACCCACCCCAGCTGGTCATCTCTCATCTCTACCGAAACAAGGTGATCCCGAAAGTTTCAAATTAGATGTTATTTTGGATAATGGAGATAGTGTGCCGGGTATGTTGGATTTGGGGGCAGCGGTGAACTTGATGCCATACTCGATTTTTGAGAGAATGGGTTCGAGGGATCTTAAACCCACCAATTTTTGCATTGAGCTAGCGACGGTTCTTTGAGTCGTCCCTTGGGGATTGTGGAAGACGTTGCTTTACTTGTGAGGGGTATTCAAGTTCTTGCCAATTTTGTTGTGCTTGACGTGGGGCGAGGAGCTAGGAGTGAGAGAGGTCATCTTCTCTTGTTAGGGAGACCTTTCATGGCTACTACTCAAACTCGAATCGACGTTGGATCCGGCACATTGAGCATGGCCGGTGTAGGAGGTTCGGTAACTTTCTCACTTTTTGATAATTATTCTTCTAATTCTAATTCTTTTATCCAAACATGTTCATATGTTCATATTACTAACGATTTGGATGAGAAAAGGATAGAGGAGAATTTTCAGGTTGCTATGCTTGAGGAAGAAGCCATTATTGATGAGTTCTTAAGATAATTGGATGAGGAAGTGATTATGGAGGAATTTTTGAGCAATCTGGAAGACATGGAGGATCACAATTGCATTATGGAGGAGTCGGTTTTGAGCTCACAACAAGAGGAAGAAATTATGGACACCTTTCTTTCCAATCTCGACGACGAAGCACCTTTCGTGGAGGATCCATCATCAAGTTTTGAAGATCATGATATTGCTCACATGGATTTTCACACAAGTGTGGGGGGGGGATGAGTGTCCAAGATAACCCTCTTTTCGAGTTTCAAGCCGAAGAGAAAGAAAAGTCCACCTGTGCGTTGAGAGTCGCCTATGGATGGTTAAAGACGTTGCTGGTCGCAACAGATTTTGGATGATAATTTTCTTGTCAAGCTAATGACGTTAAACTAGCGCTTGGTTGCAACAGTTGGGGTCGATCAAGGTCTCGATTTTTGGGCCGAGTTGTGTCGTCAAAAGCGATAAGTTTTCTTTTTCCCTTCTTATTTATTTTCTTGCAATGGGGACATTGCATGATTTTAAGTGTGGGGGGTGTTTGAAAATTATCACTTTTGATATGTTAGTTGATTTTTGTGTCTTTGTTTTTCCCACTTAGAAATTTGTTGGTGTTCGAGTTTATAAGCATGTAACTTAGGATTGATTTGAATGATTTGATGATGGAGTATTTAGTTGTTGGAATTGATTTGAGCATGAATTAGGTTGGTTTAATCTTGAGTTGTGATATATTATGATTCGATGAATTGTGGGGCACGATTTGATTTGAGTTTTGAGGAAATTGATTAATGATTTTTGGTTGAGTGATAAATCTAGATTGTTGCAACTTGGATTGCCAGTTTACTTTCCCCTTAAAAAAAAAAAAAAAAAAAAAAAAAAAAAAAAAAAAAAAAAAAAAAAAAAAAAAAAAAAAAAGAGTTGTGTTTTTTATGAATAAAGAGTTGATAGGATTCTGCTCCTCTTACTTGTAACGTATTTTAAATACTAGAGTAATGAGCATGAAAACCACATGAAAAGGCTTCGAGAGACCCTCGAATGATCACATTTCATGAATTTTGTCCTAGATGATACTCGTGTATATTAGAATAATGTGTTCGTAGGCATTCTATCCCTCTTGACAATGGGTACGGGAAACCGCACTAGGAGGCTCGATGTGACCCATCGATGATTAAACCTAGTGAATTATGTGCCAAAAACGTTCACTTGTGAAAAAAAAAAAAAAAGAAAAAAAAAAGGAGTTATATGTGTTGAGTTGAATAAAAGGGGGAAGTAGGTTAGACGTCTAAGTTGTGGTAATTCTAGATATTTGAGGTGTGTGTATCATTGCTTTTCCTCTTACTTGGATTGATTTAGAAGTCACATAGTTCGTTGATGATGATTGTTCGTAACTTGGGATTAAGGTGACTTCGTTCGTTGCTTGTTGATTCCGGTGATTAAATGTTCTATGATTTGGATTGTTTGAATTAAATCTAAGTTGTGTGATTATGTTGCTTGAGGACAAGCAAATGTTTAAGTGTGGGGGATTTGTTTAGTGTCATTTTGTTGCGTTTTAGTCGTTATTTGTGGTTTGTATTTTTGTCATTTTTGTGTCGTTTTATATTTATGTTGCTATAATTTGGGTATTTTTAGTATTTTAATTGTTAGGAGTCGAGGAGTTGAAAATGAGAGAAAAGAACGAAGAAACGAGAAGAAAAAGTATTGGCTTGGATGAAGTGGAGAAACGGAGGGAGAGGGGGAAGCGCTCGCTCGCAACATGCGAGCGCTCGCTTGCAATGTCGAAGTCACCAAGTCAAAGTGAGCACTCGCTCACTATGATTCAACGCCCGCTCTCAAAGTCAACCCTTGGGCCCAATTCAATTGGAGCGCTCGTTCGGCCCATGGTGTTATTTGGAGCGCTCGTTCGGCCACGCGCTCAATTAGATTAGCTTATTTTATTAATTTGTTTCCTTTTATAATTCGGATATGTTTTCTTATATATAGGGCATTAGGTTGAATTGAACGAATAACTTTCTTTTCGTCTTTTCATTAGCATAATTTTAGTTTTAAGCTCCGAATAATTTAGTTCTAGTTTTTATTGCTTTCAATTTGTTCCGGATCAGATTCTTCAGTTTTAATTCAAGTTCTTTACGTTCGTTCGTGTTCTTCGTTCTCGTTTTAATTCGTAAGTTATTTATTGCTTTCCTTTCGTTTAATTAATTGCGTTCTTAGTTTCGTAGATTTAATTTCTTTAGTTCTTCGTTTAATTCTATTTGTTCGTTCTTGAGTTCGTAGCTTAGATTAGTTTTTCCAAAGTTTTTGTTCTTTCGTTTTTTAAAGTTTCTGTTTCTTCGTTTTTAAATTCTTAGAGTTAAATTAATTTTTCCAAATTTTTAGATTTAATTATTCATGTCTAGATTCGTTTTCGTTTCTTTAATTGCTTTCGTTATTGCTTTCGTTATTGCTTTCTTTTCGATTCTTGCCTAGGTAGTTTAATTATTTTCTTTTAGTTTAATTCTCTAGTTTATTTAGTTTGATTTATTTCTTGTTTTCTAGATTAGATTTATTGCTTTGATTTAATTGCTTTGATTTATTTTCTTGCCTAGGATTTAAATACAAAAACCCAAAAATATAGTTTACTTGCTTTCTTAGTTTAGGTTGTTTTTACTACACGATTATTTGCCCTGTTAAGTTTTCCTTGAGAATCGACTTAGGTTTTTACTTACTAAGTGCTAGGATAGATTTCGTTCTATTGCGAACACTTTTTAGTGAAACAGACCGCTTCGAGAAAACCTAGTGAGCCGCTTCGACAGACTGTAAACCCTAAGTCAGTCTCTAAGCCTATAGCTAATCCGAAGCGAGTCGCTTCAGGATACAAGCAAACGGGTAAGAGCATAGGTAAGCCTCAAGCGAGCCGCTACCCCTCTTGCACACACTGCTGCACGTGTGAAGCTGCTTTAAGGCAGAAATCACAGTTTTCAAAGGTCAAGAAACCCAAAGCACAAGCTACCTTTCAAAAGAAAGTAAAGCAAGTGTGGGTACCTAAGGGAACTAACCTGCAAGGACCCAAACTAATTTGGGTACCAAAATCTGTCTAAATGCAGGTGAGCGCCGTGGATCCCATGCCAAATGAGGGTTGGACAGTGGATGTTCGAGACATATGACCGGCATGAGAGCTCTAATTCATGACTACATAGAGAAGAAGGGTCCACACGTTACTTTTGGTGATAACTCTCGAGGAAGCACCAAAGGGTACGGGGCACTGAAAGTTGGAAAGCTCACAATTGAAGAAGTCTCCTACGTGGAAGGACTCAAGCACAACTTGCTATCCATTTCACAATTCTGTGACAAGGGATACAAGGTGGAATTTATTTCCAATAAGTGCATTGTGAAGAACAAACTCACGTCCCAAATTGTGCTCACTGGTGTCAGACAAAGGAACGTCTATATAGCACAATGGGACAGCTGCAAAGAGGAGACGTGCTTAGTTGCAAGGAGTGCTACAGAAATAGGATGGCTATGGCACAGACACTTGAACCATCTCAACTTCAAGGCAATCAATCGCTTAGCTCGAAAAGGTTTGGTGCAAGGCATACCAAATGAAGTCTTTATCAAAGACCATCCACGCTCACCATGCCAACGAGGGAAGCAGACAAAGAAGCACTTCGCTAGTCTTGAAGAAGCTTCATCCAAGCGAGTGCTTGAGCTGCTTCATATGGATCTGTTTGGTCCAGTCACTCCAGTTAGTGTGAATGGAAGGAAGTACACTCTAGTTGTAGTCGACGACTTCTCTCGCTACACTTGGGTTGTATTTCTCTTCAGCAAGAAGGAGACACTGACCAAGCTACCACAACTGCTCAAGCGATTGGCTGTGGAGAAGAACCAAGCTATTATCACCATTCGCTCCGACAAGGGCACAGAGTTCCTGAACTCTACCATTGAAGCTTACTGCACGGAGCATGGGATAGCACATCAGACTTCCTCAGCACGCACACCTCAGCAGAATGGAGTTGCTGAAAGAAGGAATCGAATCATCAAAGAAGCCGTTCGAACCATGATTGCAGACTCGAAGCTGCCAATGAAGTATTGGGCTGAAGCTGCCAATACAGCATGCTACACGCAGAATCGAACGCTTCTCTGCAAACGGCACGACAAAACACCATATGAAATATGGACAGGGAGAATTCCGAACATATCTTATTTCCATATTTTTGGTTGTAGGGTCTTCATCCATGACAATGGGAAGTCGCAGTTGAAAGCCTTTGAAAGAAAAGCTGATGAAGGAATATTCTTAGGATATTCTGCATCAAGCAAAGCTTATAGGGTGTTCAACTGTAAAACCCTAGTCGTGGAGGAATCACCCCATGTCGTATTTGATGAGTCTTCTTTGAGTCTTCCACAGGAACATGTTCAATCTAAGGAAGAAAAGACAAGCGAGGAACCCATCAACTCATTAACCTGGGACATGCTTGAGGATGATGAAGAAATCAAGGGCTCAAGCGAGCAGAATGTCCAAGGAAAAGTTGAAGCTGCCCCCAAGATTCCTGAAGCGAGTGCAGGCCAAACACCCAATTCAGTCGCTACAGAAGGTGAAGCAAGCGACCAAGAAGAAGATGAAGATGAAGCTGGCGGATCCAAGCGTGCATGGCTCAAGAATCACTCACCAAGTCAAATCATTGGAGATCCATCCAAGGGTGTAGTGACCAGAAGTCAAGTGTTTGGAGAAAGTGCCATGTTCAGTTGCTTTCTCTCAAACATTGAGTCGTCATGCGTGGAGGAAGCCCTAGCCGATTCAAATTGGGTGATCGCCATGCAAGAAGAGCTGAATCAGTTCACCAGAAACGACGTATGGTACCTCGTGGATCGTCCCAAATTCCAGCATGTTATTGGCACCAAGTGGGTGTTCAAGAACAAGACGGACGAGGACCACAACGTTGTGAGGAACAAGGCGCGTCTCGTCGCCAAGGGCTACTGCCAAGAGGAAGGAATCGATTTTGATGAGACCTTCGCTCCAGTGGCACGGCTTGAAGCAATCAGACTATTTCTAGCCTATGCAGCGACAAAGAAATTCAAAGTCTATCAGATGGATGTGAAGAGCGCGTTCCTTAACGGTGAATTGAAGG
Organism: Thymus mandschuricus; assembly: GCA_029379335.1. Taxonomy (NCBI): domain Eukaryota; kingdom Viridiplantae; phylum Streptophyta; class Magnoliopsida; order Lamiales; family Lamiaceae; genus Thymus; species Thymus mandschuricus. The sequence goes on from CM057072.1 coordinate 39,548,870, forward strand.
AAGAAGTCTATGTGGAGCAGCCACCGGGTTTCGAGCAACGAGATAAGGTGTATCGATTGAAGAAAGCCCTATATGGATTGAAGCAAGCTCCCAGAGCTTGGTATGATACACTATCCAAATTTCTAGTGGATAATGGTTTCCACAAAGGAAAGATAGATCGAACCCTATTCACCATCAATCATGGAGATGATATGCTATGGGTTCAGATCTATGTGGATGACATCATATTTGGATCACCAAACCAGTCGCTTAGCGAGAAGTTTGGAGAGCTTATGAAGACCAAATATGAGATGTCAATGTTTGGCTTGATGAGCTGCTTTCTAGGTCTTCAAGTGAAGCAGCAGGATAATGGCATCTTCATCAATCAAGCTAAGTATACAAGAGATATGCTTGCCAAGTTCGGTGTTCAGCATGCTAAAGCTGTGAAGATTCCAATGAACACGAACTGGAAAATGGAGCCAGACATAGATGGGAAGTCTGTGGATGCTACAGACTACCGAGCTTTGATCGGAACCCTTCTATATCTCACTGCAAGTAGGCCGGATATAGCTTTCGCAGTTGGAGTCTGTGCTCGCTTCCAAAGCAATCCCAAGCACAGCCATCTTGAAGCTGCCAAGAGAATTCTTCGATATTTGAAGGGCACTGTCAATATGGGGTTGTGGTATCCAACGGAGGATACTTTGGAGCTCACTGGATATTCAGATGCTGACTATGGAGGGTGCCGAATTGATAGGAAATCAACTTCGGGCACTTGTCAGTTCTTGGGAAGCAAGCTGATCTCATGGTTTTCGAAGAAACAGACGAGTGTAGCTACCTCAACGACTGAAGCTGAATATATGGCCGCTGGAAGCTGCTGTTCTCAAATTCTATGGCTTCGTCAGCAGTTGAAGGACTACAATGTTGAAGCAAATGAAATTCCTATTTTCTACGACAACAACAGTGCGATTTGCATCTCTCAAAATCCAGTGCTTCACACCAGATGTAAGCACGTGGAAATTAGACATCACTTCATTCGTGATCATGTCGAGAAGAAGGATATCAAGCTCGAGAAAATCCATACCGATCTCCAGCGAGCAGATATCCTCACCAAGCCTCTAGCTGAGTCTCATTTCAATCAGCTATGCATGGAATTAGGGTTGCTAGACCCTGGTGAAGAGTGCTAGTTCCAGGATGCACGAAGGAGTGGTCGCTAGTTTTTCGTAGCGTCACTCGCTTCGGATCTTCACCAACTCAAGCGAGTCACTTCAAAATTCCACTCGCTTGAAGAAGGAGAAATAAGGTGGAGTAAGGTGGAGTGTTGGAAGACGTTCCCTACCCGCTTACAGGAATTGTTAAGCCATTGGTTAAGGGGGAACTATTGTTTGCTCTCGGAGCAAGCTACTTCCAAAGCGAGCAAGGAAAGCTGCTACCTAGCCTAGGATTCCTAGCGAGTGGGTATAAACACTCGCAAGTGCCGTTTCTAGTAATGATTGTGGGGTCTTGTATCGGGCCTTCCCACGTAAAAATGGTGAAAGCTTAGGCAGGGCTGGCACCTAGACCTTGTGTCCTCTTCCCATCTTTCTGCCGAAGAGGAGCAAGTCTTCTCATCTCCTTCATCGTGGATAAATGTCCATTCTTTACTCACTCTTCATTGAGTTGAGCTGCCGGATGTCTATCAATTCCTCCCCCACCTTGAATTTTGCATCGCTTCAATTTGCCCTAGCTTGGGTCAAAGCGAGTCGATTGCAAGTTCATTCTATAGCTTGTAGGAGGAAGTTTGAAGGTTTACCTTTTTCTACAAAAGGTTGCAGGGCTGGTGACATGCTTCTGCGTAAAATACGAGATTGTCTTGTCAGAGCATTCTCATTGTCATCCTGTCCATTTCTGCTCTGAGATAAGGACTTGTACTCATCCCCCATTCGTCGTGAATATGTACACTTACGTGAAGCTCCCCTCTGGGTTGTAGCAAGCTTGTGTACTATATTTATTCTCTCCCCCATTCACTTCGATGGAGGACTCTCTAATTCGTAGAGGAAGATGAATGCCATGAAGATGAATGCCAAGAAGATGAAGTATCCAGTAAATGGAGTGGTACTCAACAGGTGGTATCAACAAGCTTCAAAGCAAGACCAACAAGCAGATTCATCAATGCTATCCAAGTCCTCAAAAATGAAGTCTTCAATAAGTGGTATCAATCTCCTACGAAGTGAGATTGACTGGTAAGTGTTTCAATTTTAAGTACACTAAGTGAGCTGAAGCGTGCTAGAAACCTTCACTCACTATGTGGAAAATATGAAATCAATCTGACACAAATACAAAGAGGAAAACACTCTTGTTTATCCTCGAAGTATGTAAGTCAGAAACATTTTAAATTAAGCAAAGAAATTTCATTTCTTATTCCAGTCGCTTCAGATGGCCAAGCGAGTGCTACGTCACTCAAAGCGAGCCATCGCAAGCGAGTGCGGAACAGTCACTCAAGCGAGTACCTCTCAAAGCGAGCGAAGGCCTAGCGGTCCAACTTGAAGCGAGCGGGTACGAAGCGAGTATGAGTTGTCTGCACTCGAGTGCAATTTTACTTTCTGCCGTGCATTAAATGCAGGTTCACATACTGGCGAAAATAACGGGCACGTGACTTACACTTTGAATTCGAAGCGGGATAATACAGAGAAGATCCAGCCTTCGAATCTCAACAGTCCCTGATTTGTAGCCGTTGGATCTACGCCGTATAAGACAAATGAATCACAGCAGGCCACGTGGAGACGCCGAGCAAGTGGCGGTTCACTTTTACTGTGATGACGCCAGACACATCAGATCCATCACCGCACGTCCGCCGCCTACCTACAGGATCTTCGCCGATATTACTGTCCTGCCCCTTGCCACGTCAGCCAAACCCTACCTCTATATAAGGGTGGAGTTGCAGACTGAAAAAATTTCACAACTCTCAATCTTTGCCATTCTTGTGCAAAAACTGAAACTCTCTGCAAACTCTCTGCAAAGTCACGAGTCTCCCTTCTGTTTTCTTCTTTAAATCTCCGTTCAAACTCTCTCATATTACACCATGGGAAAGAAGCTAAACACCGAGACGATGGAGCAGTTCCTCACCGAAGTCGACAAACACATCAACGTCGAGCCCCATCTCAACCCTGTCGTCGTAGAAGAGAATGGATTTTTCCATAGAGCCGTGAACACGGCCGGTCTATGGAAGTTCGTGACGGCGGTGCCGTCAAAGATTCTGGCAAAAGCGGTGGGTGAACTTCTGCTAAATTTGAGGAAGGAGCAAAACACATCCTCGTTCACAGATCCACAGAACAGAAGGCCGATGGAGGTGGATTTGAGCGAGCTCATCGGCGTGTTCGACTTGCCAAGGGAAGGATGAAACTCCCTGTTGGAGTTGGGATTTTCGGCCGGAGTAGAGTATGGTCGATTTGCCGCCGCCGGAGCTGAACCAAACTTCAAGGAGGCCAGTATTCGCTCCAACTTGAAGGCTCCGTTCAACAACATCTGCGAGCTCTATTCGAAGAGCGTCGCATGCTATGTCGGAACCCTGGACACCCTCTCGGAATCAAAGCTGTTCGCCACAACCGTTATCGTCGACAGCCTCACCGGAACAAAATTCAACTGGCATGGTTGGTTTCTCAACCAAATTCATGAAGCTGCCGAATATTTTGCGTTCGTGAAGGGAAGCGCCGATCAGATTCTCCGCAAGGGGAAGCTGAAATTCTTCTCCAGACTGTCTGTTGCCTTGGAGAAGTGCTACCCCGACAAAGTATGGCCGGATTCCGACGTGGCTGTCTACAACAAGCAGTCTATTTTCTATGACAAGTGGAGGAAGAAAAAGGTTCCTATTGATTCAGGACTTCTAGCTGTAGAAGTGCCTGTTGCAGTGCCAGTCGCCGAAAGGCGAGCTGAAGCGTCCCAAGCAAAGCGAGCCGCTTCACCCGGGAAGCGTACGGTGCCGAAGCGAGGGAAGAAGAAGACGAAGCGAGTCACTTCACTCATCCTGTCAAGCGAGGCGGAGGAGAAGCCGCTTGAGGATGTTGAACTAACTCAACCCCAACCCTCACCTACAAAAACACAAACTCCCACACCTCAAGTCCAAATCCAAACACTTCAAACCCAAACCCAGCAACAACCAGAAACCCAAACCTCATCAACTGCTCAACCCAAATCCCAAAAATCACCCCATTCCCCAGTGGAAGAAGAAACTAACTCTTCTTTCCAAATACCCCCAGTCCCTCTACTACACGTAGACCCAGCCGAAGCCTACACCACATTCCAACCCATCCAAACCCAGCAAATACAACCACCACCCACAGAAACCATCCACATAACCAAAACCACCGAAGCCTCATCATCATCCCTATCCCCCTCGACATCGGCAGCCACAGCCGATACCGCCCAAACAGCCGGTGAACTCCCAATTATCTCACCATTCGTTCCTCCCACTGTCACTGCATAAATGCAGGCTATCGATCGCTACATCAAGGATTGAGAGCAAGCTGCAGAGACCATTGCTCTTCGCTACTCCAACGTTCCGTGGACCGACGTGTTCTACACCCAGACCGTCGACTTCCTGACGTACATTACGTACCGCGGAACGGAGTACTACAAGATTTACAATCTCATGCAGGCCTTCAAGAAGGAAGAATTGATTCAGCTCGAGGCCAAGATGCTCAACTTTATTGGCGTGAACGGCTTTCACACTTTTCTTGATGGGACCAGCTTCTGGGACAAGCTGGATGCCAAGATAAAACAACAATACCCAGATGCTGTGATTCCCAAGTGAGAGCCAACCCCTCATGAGCAGCAGTTGATCAATGCTCATTCAGAGGAGATGGAGGCAAAGGAGGTGGAGATCTCAAATCTCCAAAGCGAGATCTCCAAGAAGGAGGAAGAGGTGAACCGGAGAGTACTGGAGGTCAAGAGTCTTCGTGAAGACTTTGACAGGTAAAAGGGAGAACTGGAGGCAAAGGTGGAGGAGAAGGGAAGGTTACTGGAGGTGAAGGAGAAGGCGTTGGAGGCGCAAGTGAAGCTGGTGGGAGACCAGGCGAAAACCATCACCGAACTCAAGGACTCGCTTGATGCGGAACGGAGTCGCTTGAGGGAGGTTAATGCCAAGTTAGTCTCAATTGGTAAGGAAAAGAAGGATTTGGAGAAGGAGGTGAAAAGGCTGAAGGAGGCAGTTGAGAAGAGGGATGAAGAATTGATAAGGAAGGGGAGTGAGCTGCTCAGCACCAAAAAGACCCTCGACTCACTCAGAAATGAATTGAAGGAACTCAAGCAAGAGAGTGAGATTGATAAGAAAGAGCTTGAGAGCCGAAGAAGGAGTGCGCAGGCTCTTGATCTGCAGAGTGCTGAATTGTCTATCCTACTGCAGAAAGTCAAGGAACTGGGAGAAGCTTACACAGAGAAAGTTGCTGCAGGTGCCGAATTCCATCTCTCTCTAAATCAGAGAGAGAGGAGCCTTGAAATGATGAAGGAAGAACTTGAAGCGGCCCAAGAGTTCTGGTACTTCAATCTGCAGGAAGAGAAGAAGGATATAAGGAGTGTAGTTGAAGCGGAGCTGGAGGCTCGCTTCAAGTCGGTGGAGTCACTGGAGAGGTTGATGCTCTCAGTGAAGGAGAGAGAAAAACAATGTGAGTATTTGCTAGAAGAAATCAGCATCAAAACTGCACAGTTGGTGCTCGCCCAGGAGCACACCTTCGCAGGCAAAACTGAACGGATGCTGCATGCCGTCTTTGATGCTGTAAACAACATGCACAAATCGATCACTGGAAAGTCCATCATTCCAACCCCCGGCAGTGATGATGCCAAAAGGGGGGAAGGACAAGTGAAGATAGGAGGTGAAGGAGGTTCGGGAGGAAGTGGAGTTGGTGTGGAGGGATGCTGGAGGGAGGCAGTGGTGTTGGAGGTGAGGAGGAGGAATTAGATGATGAAGCGAGGGCGAAGCTTGCGAAAAAGGGCAAAGTAAAGCTTACAGAAGAAGAACTTGCTAAGAAGCCCGAAGAGCCTCGCAGGCCACTTGAAGGGAAGGTGCTTGCCTCTTCAATCGCACGTCATCCGCCTGTCATAGTGCTCACCAAGGAGCAGAGGGAGCAGAAATCGCGGCGGATGAGGCCATGGCTTGGGAGTTGGAGCGTGCTTTTGAATTGAAAAGGCTAACACTTGCAGGTGCTTCAGGTTCTAAAGCGCCCGCTTCAGCCACCGCACCCGCTTCAACTGCCGCACTCACTTCATCAACCGCAGGAGTCACTTCATCTGCAGTCGTCCCTCCAAGCACTACAAAGAAGGACATGCCGCCTCCCCCACCACCAAGTCAGACCTTGAAGCGGCCCGCACCAGATTCTAAAGATGACCCCGCGGCCAAGCGCCAAAAGGTCAAACAAGCAGTCGCTTCGAGGGCTGAGAAGCAGGAAAGAAGGAGGAAGAGAGGAGAGGAATGGAAGGAGAAGGAGGAGAAGGAGAAGAGGATAAGAGCCAAAAGACTTCAAGTCATTGATGGCCGGATCGAGGAACACTTCAGCGAAGTGAAACTCATCCAGTCCGCCATCTGCCGAAGTGCCTTCGTTCCTTTCATGCCCGAAGAGTCCGAAGCATGCGAGACACAAGCTATAATTGATGCATGCGACGTGACGGGAAAGGAAATGGTTGAATCCGGACGCTACCCTCTCAAGGAGGAACAGGATTACATCCGCAAGCGTCTCAATGAAAAGAGACCAATCTGGAGCACTGAGACGAGTGCCAAATTCCATGCTGTCATGAAGGAATTAGCTAGCAGATCAGAGGAAGAGCTGTCAGCTAGGAGGAATGAGCATCCTGACGCAAGGGAGATTGAGGACTTCATTCCAAGAGATCTCTGCGACCAGTGGCTGTTTTACAAGGAGCTTTTCATCAAAGCTTATTACTACTGGGGAGTAGTGCCATTGCAGGATGAGTGCTCTCGGATGAGTGCTCTCAACAACTTCCTATGCGCATATGATGAGAAGATGCGGAGGAAAATATTCACCATGGCTGAGCTTGCAGAGCCCAAATCCCTTATCATCAAGGTGCCTGAAGTGAAGAAATTTCCAATGCCATTCCTTCCAGGCACAAGAATTCCTGATCGCAGCATCACGGACGCGGAAGTGACTGAAGCATTCAGATTGGAGAGCGGATGGAGGAGACCAAGTATCTACACTGTTGGTACTTTGGAGTTGAACGTCCTCTCTGCCTATTTTACTGAAGAAAAGGAGAAGAAGAAGGAGGAGGTGATGGAGGAGAAGACGGAAAAGAAGGAAGAAGAGGCTGCAGGAAACCTTTGAGTTTCAAGTCTCTTAATTGTGAACTGCTGTTCATCTATCCAATTTATTTTCTGTCTCTCCTGTGTTATTTAATAGCTTTGTGGATATTTTATCCTTATGCTACAAACTCAAACAAAAATTTAACCGAAAAAAAAAAAGGGGAACGGAACTTAAAAATAAATTCAAACGAAACCTGCAAAGGAAGCAGTCGCTTGAAGTTCCTTCCATGGTTAGATAGGCTAGATTGTTTCTAAATCTAAGTCATTGGGTTTTGGCATCATCAAAAAGGGGGAAATTGTTGGGAATTGTTAAGAACAACATGTTAAGGGGGAACCTATAAGGGACACTTAATTGTTTTGATTTGATCCCAAAACCCCAAAGCGTTCTGTTCCCAAGCGACCCATTTTGATGTAGATAATAGGTTAAAAATTTTTCTAAGCCTACTCTGTTAGGATGGCTCTTTATAGACTTCAAAATGTTCAAGTGAAGGCCACTCGTTTGAGTGCGTTTTTCAAGCAAAGAAAGTCTAGCGAGCTGAAGTGAAGTGTGCCGAAGAATAGCAAAGCAAAGCGAGCGCTACAGTAGATTCAAAGCGAGTCTGCCAAAGCAAAGCAAAGCGAGCGCTACAGTGTAAAGTCAAAGCGAGTCAACTCTGGTCAACGTTTTCCAAAGCAGTCACTAGGGAACTTTACTTCCCAAGCGACTCACTACAGAATGACTATGAAGTGACTCAATTCAAAGCGAACGCTACAACTTCAAAGCGAAGCGAGCCACTACCTACCAGAAAGCGACAGCCCAATTCCCGCTCCGAATTTGAACTCCAGTCAACTGGAGATCTCCGCATTAATTACGAGATCTCTACGTGTCGAACGCGGAGAGGAGCAGCGGAGTTGACTGCCAGGCCGACAAGGGCGCCGCAACAGTACTGGGTCGCTCCAGTTACTGTTGAAATTGGATCTTAGCCATTTCCGGCAAAAATTCAAAACTGCGCGTCTGAAAAGCAGCCAGCCTGTGCAAGTACTGTCGAGAGGAGGAGGGACAAAGCCACCAACCAAGCAACGGATCTCGGCATCCCTCCGCCTATAAATAGTGAAGGATGAAGACGAAGAGATGTAGAACACTTCCTGAGCATTCGAGCCTACTGCAAACAAACACTCCCAGCCTTAGAGCAAATTCCGAGTCTTTGTTTCCAAGTGTTCTCCGAGTTCCAGTCTCATCGGAACCCGTCTTCACAACCTTCACACTTAGAATCTAAGCCCATTCCATATCCAAGCTTAGAAGAAGAGCTCTAGCCATCTTTGCACTTACTGTAAAGAGCTCTTCATAGTGTGTGCCGTCGTAAACCAAAAACCCTAAAACTGTCTGTTAGGTTTTTGAGTTTGTCGTCATTAGGTTATTTCGATCCAAGGCCCTTCCTTCATCGATTGAAGAAGCCTCGATCATAGAGTTTAGATCCAAGCTTGCACCTACATCGTTTGTGTGAAGCTCGATCGAAGCTAGGCTGTAAGGAGAGCCCGCAATCTCCCTGTCTGTCTGTCTGTCGGACTGAAGCGAGTGAAGCTTCCAGTCCAGTCTAGGTTTTTGGTGTGAACCCGGAATCACCCAGCGTCTGTCAGATCCAAGCGAGTGAAGCTCGATCTTGACCAGGCTTTTGAAGAGCCCGTAATCTTCAAGTTCTTGAGTGAAGAGAACTGTTGCCGAGTGCAACAAGTGGACGTAGGAGCTTTATCTCCGAACCACTATAAATCTCGTGTCGTATCTCTCTAATCCTAAACTCTTTATTTGTTTGATTATACATTGCATATTGCATCTAAACAAACCTAATCTGGAAATTTTTAAATACTTAGGAAAAACATTAGCTCACCAAATTCCGCACAAAGAGTAAAAGTCTCACTCTTGATCAAGCTCTAAGCTTAGGTCAAGAGATTAGTGATTGCTTCAGATCTAGCTCTCTGCTAGGTCTCAGTATTTCTACGAGCACTTTACTTCATATATTTCTACGAGCACTTTACTTCATACTCTGAGTTAAGGAATTTGAAGTTGAAGAACTTCAAAATACGTATTCACCCCCCCCCCCCCCCCCCCCCCCCCCCCCCCCTCTACGTATTTTTCCTATAACAAACCGGGACCAACATTTTCAAATATCAACCTTATCTCTTTCTTAACCTTCTTTTATTCAACTCCCAAAATACTAAAAACTATATCCATCCCTTATGCTCTTATTTTTCTTTTCTTTTCTTTCGAACTAGGACTCACATATATATATATATATATATATATATATAAGGAATGGTTCGTGTGCAAATAAATCCTGGCGTGCTAAAATGCGAAAGATGCTTAAAACTATATAAAATCATGCTTAAATCAGTATATATTTATGCTTACAACACCATTATGCTTTTTAATGTACAAATTCATGCTTAAACCTAGTCATGCTTATAATACCTTATAATCATGCTTAAATCAATTACAGCCATAGATAAAATTAAGATCAATGGTTCAGATCTATTCCTATTTCTCACACCAGGACTTATTTCTATATGATTCATCCTCTATATATATATTCTTCAAAACTGTTTAAGAAACAAACGGCTATAAAGGCTCAAAAGTGGCTAGCAAAGGAAATATATGTAAAGGATAGTGTTTAGGAAAGATGTGGCTAACAAAAGATGGCCTAAAATAACTTCTAAATTCCTACACACATACGTAGTCTCAATGGAGACCAAAGGCAAGTTCTAGAAGTACAAATACATGTATGATACACTCACGAAAGAAGATAGGCATAAATATGCACCAAAGGCTCAAATCCTCACGGGTTATAACTAAACGTTTCCCAAAATCAAAGCATAATCCAATTTCATCACACACATGCATAATCTCCACCAAGGTTCCAAACATATTATCAATCAATTATTTAAAGAAAATCATGCTATCATTAATCAATTCATATACTCATAAACATGCTCGACTCAATCGTATAAACTCCTAAAGACTCTACTAATATCCAAAATTAAACTACTATCCAAGAACACATGCAAACGACTTAACGAAGCCACACTTTTCCCTCCCCCAAACTTATTTCGAATCATGATGAAGGAATAAGTTTAAAGAAGATGAAGTGGATAAGTTAACGAGCGTACCTTTCACTGAAGCTAGTTTACTATCGATCTTCTCCTCTTAGTCGAAACCTCATCAAGAAAACCTACAAACTCACAAGCTTCGAAAGTCCTTGGATAAAAACCTTAATAAAAGATAAGGCTCAAAGAAAAACAAAAAATAAAACGAAAAAAAAAAAACAAAAAAAAAAACAAAAAAAAAAAAAAACAAAAACTGAAAATAAAGATAGGGTTGGGTTACCTCCCAACAAGTGCTACGTTTTACGTCTTTAGCCCGACGATACCTCTTTTCAAGGCAGATCCAAATAAAAGCCCTTTATCTCCCATGATGGGTGGTAATAGTTGATAAACCTTAACTTCTTCTCGATCCTTCTTCATACATCTAGATAGGGTTGATGTTGTCGATGTGTGGTGCTAATTTTCTTTGAAGACTTTGGCGACCATGCATAAACAACACTCAACAAAAGGATTAAACGCATGAGTGGAAGAACAAGAAATCGAATAAAAATAAACTAAAATAAAATAAATAAAAATACTACACAATTAAATAGCCTAAAGTAATCCCCGACAACGGCGCCAAAATTTGTTTCACCAAAAAGTGTTCGCAACAGAACGAAATCTATCCTAGCACTTAGTAAGCAAAACCCTAAGTAGAATCTCAAGGAAAACTTTGCAGGGCAAATAATCGTGTAGCAAAACAACCTAATCTAGCCTAAATCTAAGAAAGCAAGTAAATAGAATTTTTGGATTTTTGGTTTTAAATCCAAGGCAATAAAATAAATCAAAGCAATTAAATCAAAGCAAGTAAATAATCTAATCTAGAAAGCAAAGAAATAATCTAAACTAATTAATCTAAGGAATAAACTAGAAGAAAGCAATTAAACTACCTAGACAAAAATCTTAGAGAAAGCAATAACGAAAGCAACGAAGAAAACAAATAATCAAATCTAGACTAATAAAGTAAATCTGAAAAATGAAGCAAATAAATCTAACTACGAAAACTTGAAAGCGAAGGAATTGAAAACTACAAAAAACGAATCTAAACAAAAAACTTGAAAACGAACAAACGAAATTAAACGAAGCAATTACGAAAACAAATCTAGAACTAAGGAAAGCAATAATCAAATAAAAGAAAGCAATAAAGAACTTACGTGTTGGTCCCGGTTTGTTAATGGGAAAATACGTAGAGGGGGGGTGAATACGTATTTTGAAGTTTTTCAACTTCAAATCCCTTAACTCAGAGTAACAAGTAAAGAGCTCGCTTGAAACTTAAGACCTAGCTGAAGCTAGATCTATAGTACGTAGCTAGCCTGCTTGACCGAAGTGAGTACTTGATCAAGAGGGAGTCTTTACTCGTGTATGTGCGGAATTTGGTGAGCTAAATCTTTTCCTAAGTAATTAAAATATCCAGATTAAGTTGTTTAGATGCACGTGAAATGGATAAACAAAGTAAAGAGTTTAGGGTTAGAGAGATACGACACAGAGATTTATAGTGGTTCGGAGATAACGCTCCTACGTCCACTTTGTTGCACGACGGCAACTGTTCTCTTCACTCAAGAACTTGAAGGTTACGGGTCCTTCAAAAACCTGGTCGAGATCGGGCTTCACTTGCCTGGATCAAACGACTGACGTAGTGATTGCGGGTTCACTACACAAACCTAACTACGACTGTAAGCTTCACTCGCTTCAGTCGAACAGACAGGGAGATTACGGGCTCTCCTTACAGCCTAGCTTCGATCGAGCTTTACACAAACGATGTAGGTGCAAGCTTGGATCTAAACTCTATGATCGAGGCTTCTCCAATCGATGAAAGAAGAGCCTTGGATCGAAACAACCTAACGACGACACTCAAAAACCTAACAGACAGAGTTTAGGGTTTTTGGTTGGCGAAACACACTATGAAGAGCTCTTTACAATAAGTGCAAAGATGGCTAGAGCTCTTCTTCTAAGCTTGGATATGGAATGGGCTTAGACTCTAAGTGTGAAGGTTGTGAAGACGAGTTCCGATGAACTGGAAACTCGGAGAACACTGGAAAACAAAGACTCGAAGATTTGCACGAAGGCTTGGGAGTGTTTGTTTGCTGTATGCGCTCGAATGCTCAAGTAGTGTTCTTCTTCTTCACGTTGTGATCCTTCACTATTTATAGGCGGAGGGTTGGCTGAGATCCGTTGCTTGGTTGGTGGCCTTGTCCCTCCTACTCTCGACAGTACTTGCACAGGCTGGCTACTTTTCAGATGCGCAGTTTTGGATTTTTGCCGGAAATGGCTAAGTTCCAATTTCAACAGTAACTGGAGCGACCCAGTACTGTTACGGCGCCTTGTCGGCCTGGCAGTCAACTCCTCTGCTCCTCTCTTGAGTCGACACGTGGAGATCTCGTAATAAATTCGAAGATCTCCAGTTGACTGGAGTTCAAATTCGGAGCGGGAATTTGTGCTGTCGCTTTCTGGTAGGTAGTGGCTCGCTTCGCTTTGTAGCGTCCGCTTTAGTTGAGTCACTTCATAATCATTCTGTAGTGAGCCGCTTCGGGAAATAACGTTCCCTCGTGACTGCTTTGGAAATTCCTGACTAGAGTTGACTAGCTTTGACTTTACACTGTAGCGCTCGCTTTGCTTCGCTTTGGCAGACTTGCTTCGAGTACTGTAGCGATCGCTTCGCAGCACTGTTCTTCGGCACGCTTCACTTCAGTTTGCTTGGCTTGCTTCGCTTTGAAAAACACACTCAAGCGAGTGGCCTTCACTTGAACTTTTGAAGCCTAATCTAAGCAAAATAAAAGAGCCATCCTAACAGAGTAGGCTTAGAAAAATTCTAACCTATTAACTACATCAAAATAGGTCGCTTGGGAATAGGACACTTGGGGTTTTGGGATCTAATCAAAACAAATGACTTCATTTATCAAATGTCCCATGAAGTTCCCCCTTAACAAATTAGTCCTTAACAATTCCCAACAATTTCCCCCTTTTTGATGATGCCAAAACCCATACGACTTAGATAAAAATAAATCTAGTCTATCTAACCGTGAAGGGAACTCCAAGCGACTGCTTCCTTTGCAGTTTCGTTTGTAATTTTCTTTTAAGTTCCTTTCCTTTTTTTTCGGTTAAAATAATGAGTTTGTAGCAAAAATGTAAAGTCATTCACAAAGCGAGTAAATGACACAGAGGAGACAGAAATTGAAATGAGATAGATGAACAAGCAGTTAAAAAAAAAGATATGTTAAGAAGCTTGAAACTCAAAGGTTTCCTGCAGCTTCATCCTCCTTCTCCTTCTCCTTTCCTTCTTCCTCCTCCTTCATCTCTTCTTCAGCAGCAGTGTCCACATAAGCTGACAAAACTTTTGATTCCATAGAGTCAACTGTGTGGATACTAGGTCTTCTCCATGCACTCTCCAGCCTGAAGGCTTCAGTCACTTCCTCATCTATTATTCCTCTGTCTGGAATGTTCGTGCCTCGATGATATGGCATGGGGAATTCCTTTAGAGCAGGAACCTTGACAACAATCGGCATGGGTTGAGTTTGTTCAGCCAAGGTGAAGATTTTTCGTCGCAGTTTGTCATCATAGGCGGCGAGAAAGTTGTTGAGGGCACTTATCCTAGAGCATTGATCCTGTAGCGGCACTACCTCCCAGTAATAATAGGCCTTGATGAATAAGTCCTTGTAGTATAACCACAGATCAAGCAGATCTCTCGGAATAAAAGCCTCAATTTCCCTTGCATCAGGGTGCTCGTCCCTTCGCTTGGCTAACTCCTCTTCAGACCTCTTTGACAGTTCAGTCATGGTCGCTTTGAACTTCTTTCCTGATTCACCACTCCACAAAGGACGCTTTTCATTGAGTCGCTTCCGTATGTAGTTTTGTTCATCCTTGCGTGGGTAGCGACCAGACTCAATCATTTCCTTAGTTGCTACGTCGCATGCATCGGCTATGGCTTGAGCTTCGCAAGCTTCGGACTCATCAGGCATGTGAGGAATAAAAGCACTGCGCACCAACGAAGATTGGATAAGTAACACTTCATTGAAGTGTTCCTCAATCCGTGCGTCAATCACTTGGAGTCGCCTGTCATTTGACCTCCTCTTCCTCTCGCCTTCGCTCCTCCCTTCTTCTCTTTCCTTTCTCTTCCTCTCCTCCCTTCCAGCTTTTGAAGCAACTGCTTGCTTGACCTTTTGGCGCTTGGCCTCGGGGTCATCTTTCTTAGAATCTGGGGCAGCTCGCTTCAATGGTAGCTTCGGTGGTGGGGGAGGCGGCATATCCTTCTTCGTAGCGGCACTAGAGGGGACAACTGCGGATGAAGCGAGTGCGGCAGTCGAAGCTAGTGCAGCTGATGAAGTTGGCGCGGCGGCTGAAGCGGGCGCTTTGGGTGAAGCAGCCGCTTTGGAACTAGACGCAGCACCTGCACCAACAGAAAGTTTTGTTAGTTGCTCCATCTCCCACGCCATGGCAGCATACTTCTCCACCTGCTTCCGCTTTTCCTCCTTCGTCAACACAGTCACCGGAGGATGCCGTGCGATAGAAGCACTTAGCACTTTCTCTTGAAGCGGCCTGCTGGGCTCTTCGAGTTGTTTCAATAGCTCCTCCTCCGTGAGCTTTTTCTTGCCCAGAGCCCTCGCTTCATCTACATCCTCCTTTTCACCGGCAACACTGCCTCCTTCCAACATCATCTCCACTCCAACTCTACTTCCCCCTAAACCTCCAACTCCTTCTCCCTGAAGTTGTCCTTCCCCTCCTAGCTTCACTTGTCCTTCCCTCATTTGTCCTTCCCCCTTTTTGGCATCATCACTGCCAGGGGTTAGGATGATAGACTTTCCAGAAAAGGATTGTTGAAGAGAGTTGACTGTATTGAAGATAGCTTGAAGCATCTGCTGGGTTTTATCCATGGAGGGCGCCACTAGTTCAGCAGTCTTGATGCTTATTTCTTCAAGCAGATATTCGCACTGCCTCTCTCGCTCCACAACTGACGCCATCATACTCTCTAATGGCTCTACCTCTCTGAAGCGAGCCTCCAGCTCCGCTTCTATGGCTTTGGTGATTTTCTTTGTTTCTTCTTGAAGTGTGAGTTCCAAGTGTTCCTTGGAAGCTTCAAGTTCTGCCTTCATCACGGCAAGTCTCCTCTCCCTCCGATTGAGAGAGTTGTGAAATTCGGCATCTGCAGTGATCCTTACAGTGAGAGTTTCTTTTAGTCTTTTGACTTTCTCCAGTAGAGTGGATAATTCAGCGTTTTTCAAGTCAAGTGCCTGCGCACCTCTCCTTAGACTCTCAAGTTCTCTCTTGTCAATGACACTGTCTTCTTTGACTTCCTTCAACTCAGTTCGAAGTGAGTCAAGAGCCTTTTTGGTATTGAGGAGCTCGCTTCCCTTCATCACCAGTTCTCCTTCTCTATTCTCCACCTTCTCCTTCAGCTCCTTCACTTCCTTCTCTAACACCTTCTTCTCTTTGACTAGAGCGATTAATTTGGCATTAACCTCCCTCAAGCGGCTTCTTTCTGCCTCAAGCAAGCCCTTGAGTTCGGTGATGGTTTTGGTGTTGTCATCCACTAGCTTCACCTGCGCCTCCAGCGCCTTTTCTTTCTCCTCTAGAAGCCTCTCCTTCTCCTCCGCCTTTCCCTCCAATTCCTTCTTCTTCTTGTCAAAGTCTTCTCTAAGACTAATGACCTCCCCCGCCTTCCTCTCCATCTCTTCACTCATCTTTGTAATCTCGCTTTGGAGACTAGCAATCTCAGCATCTTTCAACTCCACCTCCTCCCTGTGCTCTCTGATCAGCTTCCTTTCATGGGAGGATGGCACTCGCTTCGGAACTGTGGCGAGTGGGTATGATTCTTTCACCTTAGCATCCAGCTTCTCCAGAAGCTGGTCCCTTCAAGGAAGGCATGGAAGCCATTTTCGCCAATGAAGTTGAGTGTCTTGGCTTCCATTTGAATCAGTTCCTCCTCTGTGAAGGCTTTGAGGAGCCTGAAGATTTTGTAGTACTCCGTTCCTCGGTACGTGATGTACGTCAGAAAGTTGACTACATTGGTGTAGAACCTCCATGCAACGTTCGCGGAGCTAAGATTGTAGCGAAGATTGATAGTCTCAGCGGCTTGCTCTCTGTCTAGGACATAGTGTTTGAGAGCCCGCTTGTGTACGGTGAGGGCAGGGGTTATGAATTGAGGAATGATGGGAAGTTCTCCTACAGTTTGGGCGGTATCGGCTGTAGCTGCCGATGTCGAGAGGGATTGGGTAGGTGATGAGGTTTCTTGGGTTTCTGAAATTTGAATGGTTTCGGTGGGTGGTGGTTGTATCGGCTAGGATTGAAGTGGGGTGAATGAAGTGTAGGCAGCAGCTTCATCTGTGCTGAGGAATGGAACAGTGGGAATGTGAAAAGAAGATGCTGATTCTTCTTCATGGGGGGGGGGGGGGGGGGGGGGTTATCTGTTTTAGTGGTTGTTGGGTTGATGAAGATTGAGGTTCTGGTATTTGGGTGATGCGGGTTTGGATTTGGAGTGGGGGTGATTTGGCTTTTATTGGTGAAGGCTGGGGTTGAGTCGCTTCAATGTCCTCAAGCGGCTTCTCCACCGCCTCGCTTTCTTGGACAAGTAAATCGACTCGCTTTGTCTTCTTGCCTTGCTTCGGCGCGGCTCGCTTCCCGGGTGAAGCGACCGGCCTCACTTGGCTCACTTCGACTTGCCTTTCGGCAACCGGTCTCGCTACGGGCACTTCAACCTCGAGAAGCCCCAAATCCATCAATTGCTTACTTCCTCCATTTGTCGTAGTATATGGATTGCTTGTTGTAGATGGTGACGTCATCTTCCGGCCATGCTTTGCCCGGAAACTTCTTTTCCAAAGCATAGGAAAGCCTTGAAAAGAACTTCAGTTTCCCCTTGCGGAGAATCTAATCGGCGCTCCCCTTCACGAACGCAAAATCGGCAGCAGCTTCGTGAATTTGATTGAGGAACCAGTCATGCCAGTTGAAGCTGGTTCCGGTGAGGCTGTCGACGATGACTGCTGTGGCGATCAGCTTCGTCTCGGAAAGAGTATCCAAGGTTCCGACATAGCACGTGACACTCTTCGAGAAGAGCTCGCAAATGTGGTTGAAGGGGGCCTTCAAACTCGAACGGATACTTGCCTCCTTAAAATTTGGATCGGCTTCGGCGGTTGAAAAACGACCGTACTGAACTCCGGCCGAGAGACCCAAATCTAGTAATGAGTCTCCTCCTTCTCTCGGCAAGTTGAACGTGCCGATAAGCTCATTCATGTCCACCTCCACTAGCCTCCTCGTCTGTGGATCGGTGAAAGAGGATATGTTTTGCTCCTTCCTCAAATTTAGCAGGAGCTCGCCGACGGCTTTGGCTAGAATCTTTGACGGGACCGCCGTCACAAACTTCCATAGTCCGGCCTTGGTCACGGCCCTACGGAGAAAACCATCTCTCTCGATGATGGCTGGATCGAGATGAGGCTCGACATTGATATGTTTGTCGACCTCCGCGAGAAACTCCTCCATCGTTTCGGTGTTCTTCTTCTTTCCCGGTGATTTTGAAAGAGTTTGACTGAGGTTTTAACAATAAAAATCAAGGGTTGAGACTCGTGAGTTGCAGAGTAATTGCAGATCTAAGCACGAGAATGGCAATTTTAGAAGGCTGTTAAAGGTTCTGCAGTTCTGCCTCGTCCCATATTTATAGAGTTAGGTTATGGCTGACGTGGCAGGGGTAGGACGGTAATAACGCCGAAAATCCTGTAGGTAGGCGGCGGACGTGCGGTGATGGATCTGACGTGTCCGGCGTCATCACAGTAAAAGTGAACCGCCACTTGCTCGGCGTTGCCACGTGGCCTTCTATGGTTGGCTTGTCGTATACGGCGTTAATCGAACGGCTCCAGATTGGGGGCTGTTAAGATTCGACGGCTGGATTTTCTCCGCCGTTTCCCGCTTCAAATTTGAAGTGAGAACCACGCGCCCGTTATTTCCGTCGTTCCTGTACCTGCATTAAATGCACAGCAGAAAGTAAAATTGCACTCGAGTGCAGACAACTCATACTCGCTTCGTACCCGCTCGCTTCGAGTTGGGCCGCTTGGCCTTGACTCACTTGAGAGGCACTCGCTTGAGTGACTGTTCCGCACTCGCTTGCGATGGCTAGCTTTGAGTGATGAAGCACTCGCTTGGCCATCTAAAGCGACTGGAATAAGAAATTGGATTTCTTTGCTTAATTTAAAATGTTTCTGACTTACATACTTCGAGGATAAACAAGAATGTTTTCCTCTTTGTATTTGTGTCAGATTCACTTCATATTTTCCACGTAGTGAGTGAAGGTTTCTAGCACGCTTCAGCTCACTTTGTGTACTTAAAATTGAAACGCTTACCAGTCAATATCACTTCGTAGGAGATTGATACCACAAATTGAAGACTTCATGTTGAATTGGATACCACTTGTTGAATGCTACACATTGAATTAGATCTTCATGACATTCATCTTCATGGCATTCATCTTCCTCTACGAATTAGAGAGTCCTCCATCGAAGTGAATGAGGGAGAAAATGAATAAAGTACACAAGCTTACTACAACCCGAAGGGAGCATCATGTAAGTGTACTTATTCACGACGAATGGGGGATGAGTACAAGTCCTTATCTCAGAGCAGAAATGGACAGGATGACAATGAGAATGCTCTGACAAGACAATCTCGTATTTTACGCAGAAGCATGTCACCAGCCCTGCAAGCTTTTGTATAAAAAGGTAAACCTTCAAGCTTTCCTACATACTAGAGAATGAATCTGCAGTCGACTCGCTTTGACCTAAGCTAGGGCAAATTGAAGCGATGCAGAATTCAAGATAGCAGCATTCTTAGCTCGCTTTGGAAGTAGCTTGCTCCGAGAGAAGCATTAGTTCCCCCTTAACCATATACTTAACAATTCCAATAAGTTGGTAGGGAACTTCTTCCAATACTCCACCTATCTCCACCTAACTTCATTTTCTTCAAGCGAGTGGAGATTGAAGTGGCTCGCTTGAGTTGGTGAAGATCTGAAGCGAGTGACGCACAAGAGAACATGCGAACACTCCTTCTTGCATCCTGGAACTAGCATTCTTCACCAGGGTCTAATAACCCTAATTCCATGCATAGCTGATTGAATCGAGACTCAGCTAGAGGCTTGGTGAGGATATCTGCTCGTTGGAGATCGGTATGAATTTTCTCGAGCTTGATATCCTTCTTCTCGACATGATCACGAATGAAATGATGTCGAATTTCCACATGCTTGCATCTGGTGTGAAGCACTGGATTCTGCGAGATACATATGGCACTGTTGTTGTCGCAGAAGATCGGAATTTCATTCGCTTCAACTTTGTAGTCCTTCAATTGTTGACGAAGCCATAGGATTTGAGAACAGCAGCTTCCAGCGGCCATGTACTCAGCTTCAGTTGTTGAAGTGGCTACGCTTGTTTGCTTCTTTGAGAACCACGAGATTAGCTTGCTTCCCAAGAACTGACATGTGCCCGAAGTTGACTTCCTGTCGACTCGGCAACCTCCATAGTCAGCATCGGAATATCCAGTGAGCTCCAAATTGTCCTCCGCTGGATACCACAGACCCATGTTGATAGTGCCCTTTAAATATCGAAGAATCCTTTTGGCAGCTTCAAGATGGCTGTGCTTGGGGTTGCTTTGGAAGCGAGCGCAGACTCCGACTGCAAAATCAATATCTGGCCTACTTGCAGTGAGATAGAGTAGTGACCCAATTAGGGCACGATAATCTGTAGGATCTACAGATTTTCCTCCTTCGTCTGGCTCCATCTTCCAGTTGGTGTTCATAGGGATCTGTTGGGAACCCCCTGCAGTTTGATTTTGATGATGTTTATCGAAACCACACTTAGGCATATTTTACTTGTTTAGGGTCAAGGCCGATAGATCGACCTGCTGCCTGTTAGTGCAGGTCGATGCCCTTTATCGTTTTAGTGTCAAGTTCGATCCACCCTGTAAGAGAAAGGTCGATGTATCGACCTGCCTCAATTGGATCGAGCTGGATCATCAGCCTGTCTATCGACCTCCCCTATCAAGCTTCCAGCTGGCATTGCCTTAGAAGATTTCAAGAGCTGGATTGTCAATCAAGGTCGATGCTCCGCCTTCATGGAGCGTCACGACCTGATCCTTGCCACGTCGAGTGCCAGCAAGGACGAATATTCCCAACGGCTAGAAGTGAGTCAGCATCCAACGGCTAGTGCCACGTCAGCCCGACTCCAACGGCTAGTTTTTCAAAACTGCCTATAAATACTTCAGCCATTTTCGGATTCATGTACGGGAAACACAAGCTATCAACGCCATATCTCTGCCCAAATCTCTCTCAAAGCTCAAATCCATTCAAGTGTTCGAAATCCGATTAGTTTCCCAAACACTTGAAGAAGAGAGGTTTCCGATTCCGAAAAACACCTCAACGACAAAGCGTTCACTGCTGCTTGTCGATTGTTCAAACAACTTCTTCTCCGACTTGTTCGAAGTTAGAAAGCTTGTTCTTATTTTCGCCATTATAGAGTTAGTCAAGCTCTGTAACAGCGTTAGGTTGGTTGTACGTTCCAGTACGAAGGTTGTAAGGGTCACGACCCAAAACTCGTGTCTAGTTACTCTCAAGTTAGATTGTAGCTAGAACTGATACTCAGTCAGTATAAATAAGAGAGAGGTGGATCCAAAAGAAAAGGGATTCTCAGGTCGAGTCGACCTGACGTGGACGTAGGAGGGTTTCTCCGAACCACGCTACATCGCGGTGTTTCTCTCTCTCTCTCTTTATTCATCGCTCTTTCATTTCATTATCATACTGACGAGCATCAACCTGCATTACACGAATCAACCTGCTATCCATATTCAACCTTAAGATTTTTCAAAGAGTAATCAACCTCCACCAACTTCCGCATTAACAGTCTGATAAAGCAAGCTTGATACCATACGAGCTTGATAGATCAAACTGCCTCTGATAAGGTCGACCTTGACAAACGACCTGCAGATCAACCTGATTTTTAAAAGTCAAAAACGGTTGGTTATTGGTGTATTCCCCCCCCCCATACACCAATTACTCTTTCCCGGGACCAACAAGTGGTATCAGAGCAGTGGTTCTTTTGACCGCTGCTTTGCATACTAAAAGTTCTTTATTTAACTTTTGGTCATTTTGAACCGATCCTTTCGAAAAATCTTTTTCATTTCATTCATACCATATTATTTGCAATGGAGGCTTCTCTTCTCAGGGTATGTGAAGACTTCTCTATACAAGGCTATGAAGATTGGAGCTTTCGGATCAAGATGTGTCTCAAGGCACATCATGTCCTTATGTGGGATATCATCGAGAATGGACCCTCCCCCATTTATGCAGCGAAAATTATCGTTGGAGGAACAGATCCAGGGGAGGCCACATACGAGAAGGTTCTCAAAAACCCTCGCGACTACTCAACCGAGGAGAGGAAAGAGGCCGGTCTTGATGATTACGCAAAGGGACTCATCTCCAGCACCGTGAAGGGCGTCTACTTGGCCAAGATCAGAAATCTCGAAACGGCCAAAGAAATGTGGGACACCCTCCGGTCCATCAGCCTTGGCTCAGAGGAGATGAAGGAGAACAAGCTGTCTATGGCGTGCAGCAAGTTCGATGACTTCAAGATGGTTTCGGGAGAAACCATTGAAGCAATGAAAATTCGCTTCACCGAGATTATTCTCGAAGTGGCTGCCATCAACCCATACAAGTATACGCAGCGCGAGAAGAATCTTAAAGTGATACGCGCCCTCCCTGCAAATTGGCACGTATACGCCGCCATGCATCCAGCCCGATCGGATTTCAACTCCCTCACCACAGAAGACCTTTTCGACATTCTTGTCGGAAATGAGTATGAGATGATCCGCATCCATGGATCAACCCAGCCTTCCACCAGCAAGAAGGCTGAGGAAAAGAACAAGGAGGTAGCCTTCAAGGCCGACTCAGCCTCAGCTGCTACCCCAAGTCCGATTGACGAGTCCATCGTCAAAAAGTTCGAGAAAATGACTCTCGACTATGCTCTAGCTGCTAGGAGAAATGAGAAGCTCCTAGGGAAGGTTGTCAAATATAAAAAGTTCTATCGCGACAACAAGCGAAACTTCTCAAACCGCAACCACGACCGCCCTGACAAAAAGGGAGAAGGTAAACCCTCAACCTTCAATTCTTCTAACACACCCGAGGGTGGTTGTTTCAACTGTGGCAGGCCAGGTCATTACAAGACGGACTGCCCGGATCTTACCAAGGCCGAGAGAGACGAGCTCCGTGCAAAGCGTGATAAGAAGCTCAAAGATCAACGAGCTGCTATGATTGCCGAAGAAACAAAGGAAGCTCACCTCTCGGACAGCTCGTCAAGTGATGACGAAGGATACATCGCTTTCGATGAAAGTGATGATGAAGAATGCTTCGTTGGAGAGCATCAACAAAACGAGGGATCTTCAAAGGTAGATCTTCAACCCATTTCACTTTCTTTTTCTGACGATGATTGTGCAGAAGAAGGTGATGAAGACCTATCCGAGGCTGTGTCTTGGGAAGAAATCAAGAAGCAGCTGGATGACTATGCCGATCTCGTGGATACTCTCAAGGAGGTCGTTGAAGACAATGCTGAGCTATTGGATAAAAATGAAAAATACAAGCTAGCATTGGAAGAAAGATTTTCTCCCTACGATGAAGAAAAGGAAAGGGAGATCGAAACCCTAAAGTCAAAGGTTGACGAATTGACTTTACGGGTCAAGGAGTTCGATACCAGGGAGTTCGAGAAGAACGAGTCCCTCAAGACCAAGGATGCCGAAATACACTGCCTTACCTCAAAGCTGGCTGACTTGGTAATTCGACACGAACTCCTCGTGAAAAAGGAAGAAAAACTTCAACTCACATTGAGTCAGTTGAAGAAAAGTGGAAAGAAGCTGGAAGAGGTCCAATCCATGCAACGCAATCCGCGCGATCACTCTGGGATTGGATTTAATGGAGAATCCAAGAAAGGCAAGAACAAAGACTGCGAGATCACGTTCGTGAAAGCGCAGCCTAAATCAAAGAATGTTCGAAAAGCCAATCATACTCTCCCTGATAAGATGGTCAAGCTGAAGAACCCAGCTCGACAGCCCCAGGCCATCCTCATAAAGCAACGAAAGAAAGAACAGCCCGCTCCTCAAAAGAAGGAGAGTCGACCTGCCCAGCAACGTCGACCTGCCTCCTACCATCAGAATAAGGCTGTTCATCAAGGGCGATACCAAGGCCAGCACTATCAAAGGCCGTATCACCCTGAGTTCTTCCACCCGGATTATCAAGGGTGCTACTGCCACTACTCTCAACAGTCAAATTCTTCAGACTGGCAGTATCAACCTGGGTTTTACGAAGAACAATATTATCAGTCTCGTCGCCCCCGCTCGAAGAAATCCAAGGCCCCTAAGCCCAAGACCGCTACTGCCTCGTCCTCAGCCTCGGATAGAAGCAGACCGGTGAAGCAAATATGGGTTCCAAAGGCCGTTCCCGCAACCGATGTAGCACCCAATCTCAAATGGGTTGCTAAGTTTAACTAATTGCAGGTTGGGAAGGCTCAGAGAAGGAGCCAAGCGGCTCATGGAGCTGTATGGATCATTGATAGTGGATGCTCAAAGCACATGACGTGTGACAAAACGCCACTTTCAAATTACCAAGAACGAGACGGGCCACTTGTAACCTTTGGAGGAAATTCTAAGGGATTTACGAGAGGCCAGGGCGATCTAAGAGTTGGTAAAACAACTATTTCTAACGTCTCTTATGTTGAAGGTCTTAATCATAATCTATTCTCGGTGTCGCAATTCTGCTCGAGTGGTAAACGAGTAGAATTCACCGCTAACAAGTGTCTCGTGAAAAATGAGGAAGGAGAAATTCTTCTTACCGGAATTTTGCAGGATAGACTCTATATTGTACAATGGACAGATTGGATAGAAACCTGCCTGGTCACAAAGGCCGATTCCGAGACAAGCTGGCTATGGCACAAAAGGTTGAGTCACTTAAACTTCAAGGCCATCAACAAGCTCGCACGCAACAAGCTGGTGAACGACCTGCCAGACCAAGTCTTCGATCGTGATCACATCTGCAGAGCATGTCAAGCTGGAAAGCAGACAAGATCATCATTTCCAAGCGTGACGGCTCAATCATCAAATCGAATTCTTGAGCTTCTCCATCTCGACCTCTTCGGTCCAGTCACTCCCTTGAGTATAAACGGTAGAAAATATGCTCTCGTTATTATAGATGATTATTCTAGATTTACGTGGGTTATTTTCATGTACAAAAAGAAGGAGACATTGGAGAAGCTACCTGCGTTGCTGAGCAAGCTGTGCAATCAAAAGGAGAAATCCATCATCTCCATTCGATCAGATCGAGGCACCGAATTTATCAATGCTATGATCGAAGAATATTGCACAAAGAGTGGGATTCATCATCAAACTTCAGCCGCACGCACACCTCAACAAAACGGCGTGGTGGAACGTCGTAACAGGTCGCTGAAAGAAGCAGCTCGTACCATGTTGGATGAAACCAATCTCCCAAAGAAGTTTTGGGCAGAGGCCGTCAACACAGCCTGCTACACCCAAAACAGGTCGGTTATCACGACCCGACATGGAAAGACTCCATACGAGCTGTGGAACAACAAGCTCCCCAGGTTAAAATATTTTAAAGCTTTTGGGTGCTTGTGTTACATTCATAACAATGGGAAATCCCAATTGAAAACTTTTGATAGCAAGGCTGATCCAGGAGTATTTTTAGGATACTCGGAGGTTAGCAAAGCTTATAGAGTTTTTAATAAGAAAACCCTAGTTGTGGAGGTAACACCTCATGTTGTGTTTGATGAGTCTACTTGTCTGTACAGAGAGTCAAGTACAGGTTCAGATCAGCCCGCTACTAACAGGCCGTCTAACTCCCCCATTGACGACCTGCTAGTATGGACTCCAAATGATTTGGAGGAAGAGGATCAATCTGATCCTAGGGTCACACAGCAAGGGGGAAGTGATGCAAATGATAATACGAGTTGTAATACATCAGCCGGACTTAACCAGGCTGATCCCCCTCCCTCAGTCCCCAAGACTGATGCTGTTCACGACCTTACATCACAAATCGAGCAGCTCGACAACACAATGGAGCAGCTCAACATCCAGGCCGAACAGCAGCCTGATCAACAGCTCGAGCAACAGCATGTGCCCACTGATCAACCTTCAACACATCCAGAGTTTGATGAACCCATTAATGAGCCCGAGCCAATCATTTCGAATGAAGAAAGATCACGACGCAGACGATGGATCGATGATCATCCGAAAGAGCTCATTGTTGGGAACCCAAACCAAGGAGTACGAACTAGAAGGACGATTGGTGAAAGTGCACTTCTAAGTTGCTATCTCTCTCGGATAGAACCCAAGGATGCCTATGAAGCTCTTCAAGATGCTGACTGGATCGAAGCCATGCAAGAGGAGCTCAATGAATTCAAAAGAAATGAAGTATGGTCACTAGTTGATCGTCCTTATCATCAAGGCGTCATTGGAGTCAAATGGGTTTACAAGAACAAGAGAGATGAATCTGGAGAAGTTGTCAGAAACAAAGCCCGACTGGTAGCAAAGGGTTACTGTCAACAAGAAGGAATCGACTATGATGAGACGTTTGCCCCCGTTGCAAGATTAGAAGCTATAAGGCTGTTTCTAGCTTATGCCGCTCATCAACAATTCAAAGTCTACCAGATGGATGTTAAAAGCGCGTTCCTCAATGGCATTCTTGAAGAAGAAGTCTATGTGGAACAGCCTCCTGGATTCGAGGAGGGTGATTCAAGCAAAGTCTACAAACTGCACAAGGCAGTCTATGGTCTTAAGCAAGCTCCTCGAGCTTGGTATGAGACGCTATCATCTTTCCTCATCGAATCAGGATTCAAGCGTGGTTCAGTCGACAAGACGCTATTCACTATCAAAGTGAATGAACATATCCTTTTAGTACAAATTTATGTTGATGATATTATATTTGGATCTAAGTCTCCCATACTGTGCGAAAAATTTGGTAACCTCATGACGGAAAAATACAAAATGTCTATGATGGGGGAAATAAATTTCTTTCTAGGGTTGCAGGTCAAGCAGTCCGATGAAGGAATCTTCATTAGCCAAACAAAGTATGCACACGAGCTGGTTGACAAGTTTGGTGTCAAAGACAGCAAGCCAGTCAAAATACCAATGCTCTCTGGTGGGAAGATCGACCCGGATCCCCAAGGAAAACCTGCCAACATAACACAGTACAGGGGTATTATTGGTTCATTACTTTATTTAACTGCTAGTCGACCTGACATCACTTTTGCAGTTGGAGTGTGTGCTAGATTTCAGGCTAATCCGAAGGAATCTCACTTGGAAGCAGCAAAGAAAATTCTTCGTTATATCAAAGGAACCACAAATTTAGGTCTTTGGTATCCTTGTGATGACAATTTGCAGCTTACAGGTTATTCAGATTCTGATCATGCAGGGTGCAAGCTCGATAGGAAATCTACCTCGGGTACTTGCCATTTTCTCGGAAACAAGCTGATTTCTTGGTTTTCAAAGAAGCAAACTTCAGTAGCCACCTCCACCACAGAGGCCGAGTACATGGCCGCAGGAAGTTGTTGTGCACAAATCTTGTGGATCAAGCAACAACTTAAGGATTATGAAGTTGAAGTCAGTGAAGTGCCTATATTCTGCGACAGCTCGAGTGCCATCGCCATTACTCAAAATCCAGTTCTTCACTCTAGATGCAAGCACGTGGATATTCGACATCACTTTATTCGTGATCACGTGGAAAAGAAGAACGTGGTTATAGAGAAGATACACACTGACATTCAACGAGCTGATATTCTAACCAAACCCCTAGCCGAAGAAAGATTCAAAATGCTATGTGGAAAGCTGGGGTTACTAAATGTTGAGACATCAGGCCGATCATAAGCTACCAGGCCGTTATCTCCTCATCGACCTGCCAAAATTTTTCAAAAGCTTGTGTGGGACCAACAATCGGGACCAACAAGCAGGCCGTCTCTTTACAAGCAGGCCGAAATTAAGGGGGAACAGGCCGTATCAATTCAACAGACCGATACCATTTGAACAGCGAGTCACTATTTGAACAGGCCATGTCTGTCAACAGGCCGTGTCTGTCAACAGGCCGTGTCCATCATCAGGCCGTCGACTATTTAACACATCGACCTGTATCCCTCAAATTAAGGGGGAACACTTAGCCTAAGTGATCCATGATTTGAGGGGGAACAAGGCCGATGTCTATCTCCAGGGCGTTTATTTCGCCAGGTCGACATTTTTTAGTCCAGGCAGTTCCACCTTGCCAGGTCGATATCTTCAGTCCAGGCAGCTCTACCTTGCCAGGCCGATATCAAATGTCCAGGCAGTTACCACAAACACAGGCCGTTCTCCGTCACAAGGCCGATATCATCAAGCCGATATCAACCTGAACGCAACTGCATTTATGAAGGAAGAATCAAAAGGGCAGTATCACCCTTTTGTCTTATAACTTCTTTAATACGCATTGAATTTTTCATTTATTTATGTTATTTATTTCTCAATGTGTTTCATTGTTTAAGGGACTGATAATTTGCAGAAAATGAGGAAAAAGGGAGTAATGATTACCATTTTTGCAAAAACATCTAGTCAAGTGTCAACTTTTGCACGTTGACCGAGGCTGCATTTAATTCCCTGCCATATCTCTGTAAAAGTGCAAGTTATCGCACGTTTTCACTATCTCACGCGCGAATATGGAACGTTTCACATTTCACGCGCATAGATCGTGCGGTTGAGGATTGAAGCTGCAATTTTCACCCTTTCAAATTCGAACGATCTCAACCGTTCAAAAATCTATATATGGCATGCAGTTTTATCTCGAAAACTTTACTTACTCTTATCATCTTCCTCGAAAAACCTAGTTTTCTCTGCAAAATTCAACTGCCGCCGTCGTGTTCACTGCTTTTCTACAATAACACTCACTGTATCAAATCATTACCGTGGTTTGTGCTCTTTTCGCCGATCCAGTTTATGTTTTAATTTTCTGTCAAGATCTTCACTGTGTTGTTCTATCTAGTCTCGAAAAACGGTTGGTTATCTTTTCTGATCCTTTTCGAAAAATTTGCAGAAAAACAACAATGGCAGCAAATATCTTACCCTCTGGTCGGAAAGAAATGCAGTGGTCGGAAGTAGAAGAGTTCTTGACGGCTCGCATCAAGTTCGAGCCCTACATGGTGCGTGAAAACTTCGGTTTTCACGATCTCGACTCCATGTTCGCCATGGTGGAGAAGTGCCGTTCATTCCATCAGATTATCTCCACCCGGCCGGCGAAGAATCTCCCCAGGCTTGTGGGTGCCTTCTTCTACAATTGGAATGAAGGAGATTCCGTATCCACCCACACCGTCTCTATTGGAACCACGAAGTCCGTGGCCACCATCAACGTTCTTGATGCTGTGAAAGCGGCCTTCGACATTGATGAAGAGGGGACGATGCAGCTCGCGGACATTTCTAGGGACCAACTGCAGCAGGTTGCAGATCGGGTCCTAATCGAGCGAAGGCAGTTCGTGCCAGTCGCATTCAAGAGGAACGAACTCCGCCCTAAATATCGCCTCTTGATGGACTTCGTGCAGAAGTGTTTTCTGGGGCTCCTCGGGAACTTCGACCAGGTCACCCCTTTCAAATTCCAGATCTTGGCGGCCGTAGTGCTCGACCTGCCCATCAGTTGGGACAAATTGTTGGTCTCTCTGCTTTGGGATGAAGCCAGGATGATCATCTGCGAGTCGGAGGGAGAGGCCATTGTAAAAGTATCTCTCCGCAACGACAAGCCGCTTCGCCTTGGGACGAAGGTGACCTCCATCATCATCTCCCACTTCAAGCAGAGGACGTGGTCCAAAGATCCGGACTTCCCCTCTCTGTTTATTCCAAAAGATCTCCATCAGCTTGAGATGGCGATTGGGGTGGCACCGCAAATCTACCACAACTCCCCAGACTCTGTCCGGGAGCATCTCGCCAGAACCGGCCATTCTAAAGTTGGTTGGAGGATCCCAGATCGACCCCTTCAAAAGAAAAGGAAGGCCGATCTCGATCTGGTCCCCTCTCGCCCTGTCAAGAAGGGCCAGCCCGTGAAGAGGACTCCCCCTCGCAAAATGCAGTCGGCCTCCGGTAGCCCTCCCAGGCCGATGCATAAAGTCCTTCCAGTGCGGCTCGATGAGCCTGCTGCTCGCACGGAGACTTCGCGCTCCCCATCGCGCTCTCCATCAGCCGAACGGACTCCATCTCCAGTCCGTTCCGCAGGCGAGCCGTCCGCCTCGCAGAAACGGCCTGCATCTTCTTCGCAGGTCGTTGCTCCCTCTCCAGCAAAGTCCCCTCGTGTTCAACGAGCTGGATCGGTGGAAATTGTTGATGTCACCGAAGAAGAGGTGGAGCAAGACACCATCTTGCCCTTCCAGGCTATCCCCGAGCAGGCCATCTCTCCTGCTCAAGCAATGGTGGCTTCGAAGAAGGCCGAAGCAAGGCTAAAGGTCATCGACCTGATGCCAGGAATCGATCAACTCCCCAAAACCCTCGACCTCGCCGCTCGCCTCCAGTTCTACCTGGATTGTAAGTCGAGCTACTACTATCTGTTCGAGGCGTTGCTACAGGTCGTCACTCTCGACGACCTGAAGGTCGAGGAACTGGCTCTTGAATCGGAGTTCGGTTTCTACACCGTGGGGGATGCGGCCTCCAATTTTCGTCAGCTGGTGCTTCGCCGCATGAAGGTCGAAGCCAAAATTTTGGGCATCGACCTTCGCCCCCTATATGCGCACTCTCGCGCCCTGTACAACTCCGCCGTCGAAGCCGGAGACGAGTTTGATCGGATTCAAACTCCGGAGCAATCATCACCCAGGATTGAGGGTGATGATCAGCCTCTAGTTGCTGCTGCTCCGTCTCCAAGAGTAAATGTGGAGGCTGGGCTGGATGATATTTCAGCCAAGCTCGAGTCAATCATCACCAGCCTCCCAGAACAAATCAAGCAGGCCATAGCCGAGGTCCGGGCCGATATTATCAATGAAGCCAAGGCCCAGGCCGATGAAGTTGCCAAGGAGCGTGTCACTGATTTTGCAGTGAGGCTTTTGAAGGAATATACTGACAAGCTCCTACCTGGCCAGCTTGATGAGCTCAACATGGCATCCCGCGACCAGATCGCGGAAGTGTTGGAGGACGTGGAGAAGGTCGATGGGCGAGTAACCGAACTGACAACGTCTATCTCAAACTCCGCATCGACCTCCAACGAGCAGATCAATGCAATTCACGGTTCCATCTCCTCCCTTCTCGATGGCCAGCAGGAGTTGAAGGATGCTGTGACCAAGCTCCAGCAGGAGGACGCGACTCTTCTTTCCCTTATCAAGACCCTGACTGATGATGTCGAAAAGGGGGAAGAAGAGAGAGTCGCCGCCGCGAAGAAAAAGAAGGCCCCGGCCCCAAAATCCAAGGCTCCTCCTCCTTCTCAAAAGAAGCCCTCCCAGGCCGTTGCACCCAAGGCCGCTGCCTCTCATGCCGATCCTATCTCCCAGCTTGGTGCGGAGCAGGCTGCTGCCGCCAAAGCTCGATTGGCAGCAGAGGCCGATCTCATTTCCGCCATGGTGCTGGCTGGTGCTACGCCGGAGCAGGCTGCAAATCTAGAGGAGCAGAAGCGCTTCAAGGCAGAGCGCCGTGCTGCTGAGGCTAGAAGGAAGAGAGAGGTGGACTGGATCAGCCAGTCCGCTCTCGTTTTGAATGCAGGAGGATTGCAGCAGGTCGTTGACTGGCTTGATGAATCCCAGAACAACCTGCTGCGGGAGCTCAATTCGTGCTTCATCCTCCTGCACTACTTCATCAAGGACCCCTCCCTGCCTGCCGATGCCGATGAAGCGTATGCAGCCTACATGCGCAAATTTCCATACCAAAAATTCATTGGTGAGCTCAAGAAGAAGGCTGCAGAGGTTGGTGTGACGATAAGGGCCCCTGCTCAGCAATATTTTGCGCCCTTACGTCTTGGTGCTTCGGAGTATATTGATTACTCTCGAATCGACCAGTACATCGCCCAAACTGCCATCGGCCTAGGCGTCAACGTATCGAATTCCGATCCCGACTATCGTCGTATCAGGGATGGAATCTACGCAAGCATGCAGACGTTGTCAAGGGAGCAGATCCAAGAAGAGCGCACAGCAGCCCGTGCCAAGATCCAGGCCATGTAGATGATTTTGTAATATTTTGTTTTTCATTTATGCTCTCAGCCCGATGTAAATTCTTCATGTATTCTGCTATCGAGCTTAATGAAACAAAATCATCTTTCGACCTGATGACAATACCTCGTTGTCCAGGCATCTGCCTTTACTGCTTTAATTTAATTATGCTCTTATTTGCCCTTCATTTTATTCCTTATCAATCTTCATGATTGAAAAATTAAAGGAAGCTCTGATACCATTCTTTCAGTGTTTCTTCTTAGGAATTAATTGTAAAGTGTTTGGTTTCGACATCATCAAAAAGGGGGAAATTGTTGGGAACCCCCTGCAGTTTGATTTTGATGATGTTTATCGAAACCACACTTAGGCATATTTTACTTGTTTAGGGTCAAGGCCGATAGATCGACCTGCTGCCTGTTAGTGCAGGTCGATGCCCTTTATCGTTTTAGTGTCAAGTTCGATCCACCCTGTAAGAGAAAGGTCGATGTATCGACCTGCCTCAATTGGATCGAGCTGGATCATCAGCCTGTCTATCGACCTCCCCTATCAAGCTTCCAGCTGGCATTGCCTTAGAAGATTTCAAGAGCTGGATTGTCAATCAAGGTCGATGCTCCGCCTTCATGGAGCGTCACGACCTGA
Organism: Thymus mandschuricus; assembly: GCA_029379335.1. Lineage (NCBI taxonomy): Eukaryota > Viridiplantae > Streptophyta > Magnoliopsida > Lamiales > Lamiaceae > Thymus > Thymus mandschuricus. The sequence goes on from CM057072.1 coordinate 39,581,030, forward strand.
TCCTTGCCACGTCGAGTGCCAGCAAGGACGAATATTCCCAACGGCTAGAAGTGAGTCAGCATCCAACGGCTAGTGCCACGTCAGCCCGACTCCAACGGCTAGTTTTTCAAAACTGCCTATAAATACTTCAGCCATTTTCGGATTCATGTACGGGAAACACAAGCTATCAACGCCATATCTCTGCCCAAATCTCTCTCAAAGCTCAAATCCATTCAAGTGTTCGAAATCCGATTAGTTTCCCAAACACTTGAAGAAGAGAGGTTTCCGATTCCGAAAAACACCTCAACGACAAAGCGTTCACTGCTGCTTGTCGATTGTTCAAACAACTTCTTCTCCGACTTGTTCGAAGTTAGAAAGCTTGTTCTTATTTTCGCCATTATAGAGTTAGTCAAGCTCTGTAACAGCGTTAGGTTGGTTGTACGTTCCAGTACGAAGGTTGTAAGGGTCACGACCCAAAACTCGTGTCTAGTTACTCTCAAGTTAGATTGTAGCTAGAACTGATACTCAGTCAGTATAAATAAGAGAGAGGTGGATCCAAAAGAAAAGGGATTCTCAGGTCGAGTCGACCTGACGTGGACGTAGGAGGGTTTCTCCGAACCACGCTACATCGCGGTGTTTCTCTCTCTCTCTCTTTATTCATCGCTCTTTCATTTCATTATCATACTGACGAGCATCAACCTGCATTACACGAATCAACCTGCTATCCATATTCAACCTTAAGATTTTTCAAAGAGTAATCAACCTCCACCAACTTCCGCATTAACAGTCTGATAAAGCAAGCTTGATACCATACGAGCTTGATAGATCAAACTGCCTCTGATAAGGTCGACCTTGACAAACGACCTGCAGATCAACCTGATTTTTAAAAGTCAAAAACGGTTGGTTATTGGTGTATTCCCCCCCCCCCATACACCAATTACTCTTTCCCGGGACCAACAGGATCTTCACAGCTTTAGCATGTTGAACACCAAACTTGGCAAGCATATCTCTAGTATACTTTGCTTGGCTGATGAAAATTCCATTATCCTGCTGCTTCACTTGAAGACCTAGAAAGCAGCTCATCAAGCCAATCATCGACATCTCATAGTTGGTCTTCATCAGCTCTCCAAACTTTTCACTAAGCGACTGGTTTGGCGACCCAAATATGATGTCGTCCACATAGATCTGAACCCATAGCATATCTTCTCCATGGTTGATAGTGAAGAGGGTTCGATCTATTTTCCCTTTGTGGAAGCCATTCTCCACTAGGAATTGAGATAGTGTATCATACCAAGCTCTGGGAGCTTGCTTCAACCCATACAGGGCTTTCTTCAAGCGATACACTTTATCTCCCTGCTCGAACCCGGTGGCTGCTCCACATACACTTCTTCCTTGAGTTCACCGTTGAGAAATGCGCTCTTCACATCCATTTGATAGACCTTGAACTTCTTGGCTGCTGCATAGGCTAGAAACAATCTGATAGCTTCAAGCCGTGCCACTGGAGCGAAGGTCTCGTCAAAGTCGATTCCTTCTTCTTGGCAGTAGCCTTTGGCAACGAGTCGCGCCTTGTTCCTCACAACGTTGTGGTCCTCGTCCGTCTTATTTTTGAACACCCACTTGGTGCCAATAACGTGCTGGAATTTGGGACGATCCACGAGGTACCATACGTTGTTCCTGGTGAACTGGTTGAGCTCCTCTTGCGTGGCGATCACCCAGTTAGAGTCGGCTAGGGCTTCCTCCACGCTTGATGGCTCAATGTTTGAGAGAAAGCAACTGAACATGGCACTTTCTCCAAACACTTGACTTCTGGTCACTACACCCTTGGATGGATCACCAATGATTTGGCTTGGTGAGTGGTCTTTGAGCCATGCACGCTTGGATCCGCCAGCTTCATCT